>OZ059839.1:33631621-35036288 GCA_964057195.1 Orthosia cruda | reverse complement strand
CGGGCCCAGTGCGGGTTGGCGATGTCACATGTCTTCGAATTTTTGATTCTAGGACATGCCGGTTTCCTCACGATGTTTTCCTTCAATGTTTTGAGAGCAGTGGTGATGAAATAATTTACACAAAGTAAAGTGCCTGCTTGGGTTCGACTAGAGAATACAATCTCGAGCATGTTTTTCCATACCGGGATTACGGGATTTTTGAATTTTAATCCCGGGATTCCGGGCCTATACCGGGATTAGACTATGTGGTTACTAATTTTGCTCAAATGAAAAAAAAAACCGAATAATAAAAAAAAATATTTATATATATTTTTTATTATTCGGTTTTTTTTTATGCTTTGGTATTTCTGCGATTATTCGCAGAAATACCAAAGCATCCAATGTTTGACTTCCAAGCCTGCTTCGTACTTTATTGCCAACATAAGCAGCAGCTGAAAACGCTCGTTCAGGTTCTACGCTGGTTGGAGTACGGCGTATCTAAGGGTTATTTTTTGTCGTTGTGTAATAAATGCTCTTAAAATATAATATAGGCAAGATTATTGTCAAGGTGCAACGGACTACGGAATACAAATTAGACTTGTTTGTGGCAATCCCGAAAATCTCGAGATTAGCCAAGTACAGTCCCGGGATTCTCGGAGTCAAAACACGGTCGGGATCCCGTTTATATTCTCTACCCACGACCTACAACTTGTACTAGGCCACCACTGCTCTCACTTTGCATGTATATAGACCGATTATTTTCGTCTTATAATCCGTAAGTTCAAGGTTCACAAAAGGCCCTTAAACCTACAATAAAAGACGTAATATTTATCGAATACTAACATTAACATACAACAACCCCTCCTAGTTACCGCTCCCCCCTAGTTACGAACATACAAACATTCAGCTTAGACTTTTAATTTATAATGTAATCAAAAGAAGTGGTATATTAATTGTTTTACCACCCCGTGGTAGTCATCGTGAAAAGTGATTAAAATATTACATCAAGACATCAAGAGTCTTATGAAATGATTTCGTGATTGTTATCTATATATATATTTTTTGTAGCCTCTTTTATTACCCGGCTGCAAGGAAAGGGTTATGTTTTTCGCGCGTATCTTGTATGTTTGTATGTATGTAATATTCTTTATTACCTCGTATCTTGCAAACCGCTAGATCGATTTTCATAATTAATACATCGTTAGATAGGGCTTGGCCGCCCAAGTGTTCTTAGATAAGTGACGTTAAAAATAAACAAAAATGGCGGCTTTTGTGCGCCATATTGGAGGCGACTCAATATTTTTTTTCTTCGAAACCCATCGAGTGGGTTATCAAAATGAAGGATTTTTAAAGGTGATAACACAAATATATACCACTTATATGTTTAAATTCGATTCGAAAAAAAAAATAGGTAACTAAAAAGTTGTAAATAAAAAAAGTTAATTCTAAAATCAAAAACCCGACTGCGAACTAAAAAGATGTAAACAAGTAGAAAATCATGCTGTGCAGTCGGAGGATACATATTCGCGAGCTGGTTGACCACCTGATCCCCGACTGCACAGCATGATTTTCTGATTTTCTACTTGTTTACATCTTTTTCGTTCGCAGTCGGGTTTTTGATTTTTAAATTAACTTTTTTTTTCCTGGATTGTCTTATCTTAAATAACATAATATAACCTATTTACATCTGGAATAATGTACTTTCAAATGGTGAACGAATTAAAAAAAACCGAATTCTGAAAAATCATGCTGTGCACTCGGAGGATACATCTGGTTTTGGTCAGCCAGCTCGCGATGTTTTCGTCTTTTTAGTTCGCTCGGGTTTTTTTTTACTTTTTTCATCTATAATTTTGTAGTTCAAGTCTTGAAATCACCTCTTAAAACCCTTTATTTTGATACCCCACACGATGGGTCTGGTAACAGAAAAAATCCCTCACAATATGGCGCCCAAAATCCGCCATTTTTCTATTTTGCAATTGTAATGTAGCCAGTGACACTCGCATGGTTATGAAGAATTGATTGAAGTAAGAATCATTAAAATCGGCGAACGCGTTTGGTCTCTAGAACGCCACATAGGAACAAACATACATACATAGATTGATGTCGATTGATGAAGTCGGGTCCAGTGGTTGCGGAGATTATATACAGCTTCTCTGTTGGGATTTAGGAATTACAGCCCATCGTGACTAAAATTTATTCAAGAGTTTCTCAAAAGGCCCGATGGGATGCCCACTAAGAGGTAAGTACTAAATACTATGACAACTTAGCTATCGATGGTCTAGACCAGGGATCACCAAATACTGTCATTCGGGGTCCGAGGCCGTGCGAGTTTTTACTCACCCCCAATCACGTTAACGTAAACGTGAATTTGTATTGAAACTGAATAAGCGCCCTCTAGTGATGGTAAGGAGAAACCTCTTTTTTGAAATAGGAGATCGTTTACGTTATCATGAGTACGTTAAAAAACTCGGAATAAGCACACCGTTTCTTACAAAATAATTTCGCCGTCGCTGTCCGTAAGATTAAAGGCAATTTCACTCCTACCCCCATTTTGCATTTACATTTTCACGCGTATTTACTTTGTTATGAAATTATAAACACATATCAATCTATACTTTGCTAATTGACACTTGAAGAGATAATATATAACTCGCTAATTACAAAGTCGCTTCCCGCTGTCTGTCCCTATGTATGCTTATATCTTTAAAACTACGCATCGGATTTTGATGCGGCTTTTTTTAATAGATAGATTGATTCAAGAGGAAGGTTTATATGTATAATACACACAGGCGAAGCCGCTGGCAGAAGCTAGTAATAATATTATAAAGAGGAAAGATTTGTATTTTTGTATGTCACGAATAAACTTAAAAACGACTAGACCGATTTCAAAAATTCTTTCACCGTTGGAAAGCTACACTATCCCCGGGTGACATAGGCTACTTTTTATCCCTGTATTCCCACGGGAACGGGAACTACGCGGGTGAAACCGCGAGGCGTCCGCTAGTGAATAAATAAAACGAAAAGGTAGGTAACTGAATATTATTTTTAATCAACAAAAGTTATTACTAAGCAGATAGATGGCAGCACAGGAAAAATTAGAAGTCGCTATGTTTTAGTTACCGCGCGAAGTATAAGTACTCTGGCGCGTCTTCGGTTTCTTTGAAAATTCACATAGAAACTGAAATTTTTGAAAGGGATTTGTTTGGTCTTTGCTGGTCAACTCCCATAGAACCAATGGTAACGAATGTTGAAACATCAGGGTGTATGCCATGGTTGTACTGTAACAAGTATTACCAAGCTTGCTTGCGTACCGGCATGAAATAAAAAAAAAATACTTCAAAAAAATAATAATTGAAAACCGGCAAAGTTGGACTCGCTCGAAGGGTTCCGTACCATTATCGCAAAAAACGGCAAAAAAGTCACGTTTGTTGTATGGGGGCCACTACACATGTATAGAAAAACATCATCTGTGAAAATTTCAACTGCCTAGCTATCACTGTTCATGAGATACGGCCTGGTGACAGACGGACCGCGGCGTCTTAGTAATAGGGTCCCATATTTACCATTTGGGTACAAAACCCTAAAAAGTGTAAAAAAAAGTTCAAAAGTCAATTAAACAAAAGTAATGATATAGACCAGGGGTCACCAATATACTTTCACTTGGGATCCGTTTCTTAAAAATCTAAGGTTCCCCTAGTCAACGGCACGAACTATTTTGTGCGCGGCATTAAAAAGCATGCTGTCTCATCCGACAACACGTGCGAAAGAGATAAGACGCTGTGATGAGTTACTGCTCGAAGATAGTTCTCGTACGAATTAGCACTTTTGCAAATTTGTAGCGAAATGGATGATGATTTAGGACGAAAACGAGCGCGCGAAATTTTATGAACAGACCTTTGGGAGTCTAGACATCATGAAAAAACTACTAAATGTATATTTTCAAAATAAAATTATATGCATTGGTAGCACTACGTGCGCGAGTCCGACTGACACTCGGTCAGTTTTTTTTTTTTGCTTTGCTTTCAATATAGAATAGGTAAGTACGATTACTATATAAGAAACTAATTCAAGGGAGCCGGGAGGACGGGGGCGGGCTCCTATTTCTGTCCGCAGGGTCTAAAGTAACCTAAAATGAAGGCGATCATCCCAGGAGATCATCTCCTTCGAACCTAACCTATCTGTGTCGGTGTGTGTGCCCTAAGCTCCCGAGCTCGCTTCAAAAGCTCTAGTGACTAATTCATTGACCATAATTATCGAATTGCCCAACCGTTACGTAGCAATATTCATAATTACCAGACAATGTGATAAATTTAGCAGTTTAAATCGGTATTCATTACATTGCCCGATTTGACTTGAATAGATTCATAATGCCCGGGCATTTTACATAGTGCTTGGTCAATGACATATGCACTAGTGTCCTTATTTTGCGAGTTCTGTTACAGATTTTATGTTACCTAACCACAAAGTACGTAAGCGGCGGCGCGCCGCAGACAGAGGGACCACTACGAACAAAGCGTCATTTTTCACACACACATTGGCATTGTGATTTTACAGAGATTATTGGACAATATTGGACCGAGCTCAGTCGCGGCTGTCACGTCATTCATACATAAAGAGGTTGCATTGGCTGGGTTACCTTTATAAATTGTTACAGACCGAATATACTTTAAATTACTTCATTAAAATCGTTCTTTCATTCATTTATCAACTTCTTTTTTCACTTTTAGTTTTTTGTCGAGTTTGGTGCCTTTTCACATTTTTATGTTTTTGGTGGGATCATTATTACACCATTGTTACGTCTTGTTACCATCCATTATTCGTCGTATGTGGAGTCGTGATCTTTAATGGATATTTGATGCTCTGTTTACCCTCTAAGGAATGTAAGCATGATAAGATTATTTTAAGAAGAATCGTAATATTTATGTTTGTAACTTATACAACCTACTATTTTTTTTATTCGGAATCAATATAGTAGCAACCCTAGTGAATCTGTCAAGTTTAGCTGTCAATTTTCGAAATGGCAAGAATGGCCTGTGAAGACCAAAGACCATAAACGTCATTCTTACTACGTGAAGACTGCAGAGTTTGACAGATTCTTCTAATCTCAAAACCACAGACTAGATCACGCGATTGTATGTACTTCGCGTGCCAAAAAACGGAGTAAACTTACGATCAATGATCATAATCTGAGCTTTTCATTTAGCATTATCGGTACTGGAAATCTACCGAAATCTAGAAAAATGCCTTTTAATGCGATATTGAGCTGTAAAGGATGTATTGAAAAAGTTGGCCGAGGCATTGGAAATGTTTTCTTTCATTGGAATTATTATAGTTCTCGCCAAACTTCTTGGCCGCCCTGAAGTTGGCTACAATGACTGCGCAGTAGTCTCTAAAATCTCATACAAAAACAGCACCGTTTTGTGCCTCGCGCATCCGGTAAACCAACTTCATGGCGGCCCAGAAGTTTGACGAGGGCTATAAGTAAATTTGTCTTTAAATTGTGTGTGAAAAAGTGGCACGCTTGGTTTTCATACAGATGGAGGGACTTGGACTTGCGTTATCTAATATCTATTTAGATTTATGTCTGTGTTGTATTTATGTCTCTCAAAACAGTTTCCACGTGTTTTCCTCCTAAACTAAATACAGTTATTATATTCAAGGAAGCTTCTCGTCATAATTATGTCATACAAGTACCAATGACCGTGACCCAAAGTACATAGGTAAATACATAGTATATTACCATGCTAGGGCATTTATTTGTTAATATAATTATATCGACCTTCACGGTAAGTACACATTTTTATCTTGTTTTACGTTTTCCCTGTTTATGAGGATAATAGTGGATATTTATAACTAGTTTAAAAATCTTTAGTTTCCTATTGTATAAATGTATAGTGACTTTAATTTAACAATATAGGTGTGTGGTATTTTTGATGACTCGTTGTTCCATTTTACTGTTCAAATGAAACATAATCTAAACCAATATCAATTATATCCGAGGTCAAATTCGTTTATATGTGTCTAATGGATAATCTCTGGAATTACTGATCCCTTTATGATTTTTTTCACTGAGAAAAAACTATACTTATCCTAGTATCCGAGTATCCTATCCAAATTTAAACCCGAAAATAATTATGGGTCACAAGAGCAAAGCCGCGGGATTTAGTTTTTTTGATAGTTAGGTACAGACACAGACACAGACATGAATCTAACTAGATAACGCAAGTCCCTCCATCTGTATTTAAACCAAGCGTGCCACTTTTTCACACACAATTTAAAAACAAATTTACTTACCAATGAAAGAAAATATTTCCAATGCCTCGGCCAATTTTTTCTATACATTCTTTACAGCTCAATATGGCATAAGGAGGCATTTTGCTAGATTTCGGTGGATTTCCGGTGCCGATAATTGATCGTAACTTAAGTCCGTTTTTTGGCACGCGAAGTACATATATACAAACGCGTCTTCTAGTTTGATTTATGTCTGTGGGTACAGAACTGATAATCCTACTTCTTCCCTTAGGGTGTATAATTAATTATATTAATCAATTATTATATTATATTAATTATATTTGACCAGAGGGCTGGCCATTTCTTCGGCCAGAGAATCAGCATTGCCATCCAACGTGGCAATGCTGCCAGCGTTCTGGGCACGTTTCCCATTGTCATCGGTGTGGACGAATTTTTTGATGCACAATGAGCTCTTTTCTCTTTTGTATTTGTATATAGGTTTGTTTTTTGTTTAGAATATTCAATTGTATTTATGTTAATAAACATTTAAAGATTATATTCCCCAATGTTAACGTGGTACTAGCCGTGCACCCGCTCGGTGCCAGAATATCTATATTGAACCTTATTTGAGAGGGTTTTTTTGCAAAATATATATGTTAGGTTCTCAGATCAAATAAAAAGTCAAGATGGAACGTTGCAAACAACAAAGTGAAGCCGGTTCAAACTAAGCCTTGCCGTACAAATACACAATTACACGCACTCACGTACAACGAAATTACGCCTTAGCTTGTCCTTCGAGCTTACAGATCAAATAATAAAGCTCAACTGACAAGCTAAGGGGTAGTTTCGTTATACGTGTGCGCGTATAATTGTGTATTTATACGGCAAGGCTTAGTTTGAACCGGCTTCACTTTGTTGTTTGCAATGTTCCATCTTGACTTTTTATTTGATCTGAGGTTAGGTTAAGAAGAAATTTTAACCATCGATTTTTCTAGGTTAAAATATGTTTAAACATCCAAGTCGTTTTGGAGAAGAATGAAAAAGATGCGAAACGAAAAAAAATGGTGTTTTAATTTTTTTTTCAACACACTTGCTCATAAAGTGGCTCTAATTTCACCGCAATTAGGCACATAATGACACCTGTTATCAAACTGTGACTTTTTCATTGCTATTATTCACTAGTGAGTTATAGAGTTTTTTTTTTTAATTTACTGGTTGAGTTGCTTTGTTCTTAAAAAAAGTTTCGATACAAAAAAGATCGTGTTCAATAGTACAAATGCAACACATTTCATGCAACTTTGTAATTAAATAGATAATTTCAACTTGTACGTGTTTAATAAATAAAACTTTCACACAAATATAACTTTTGTTTTTGTCTGTAATAAAGAAAACTTCAGATTTCCCATTTTGTACATATATAAAACGCTATCCGCGAAAAGCCAAAAAAAGAAAACATATCTTTTTAGTCTATGGCCGATCGCCTAAGTAGTCTGTGGTTAGATGCGCGCGCATAGGAAAACTGATTAATTTTGCCCGCCATTGCGAAAAAAATTAACAACTCATTTTCACAGTTGGAAATGTTTTTTTTGTATTATTTTCTTCACAAGTGTGTTGAAAAACATCGTATGATACATGTGTGTATTGATGATTACCGTCCTCGGCTCTCTTAAGACCCTCACCTAACGGCTCGGGTCTCAATGGCGCCTCAGCGGTAATCACCAACATTACACACTTGTACCATAATGTACTATTTTAATGCAAAAATATTAGTCATACAAATAAAATCGGCCAAATGCGAGTCGGACTCGCGCACGAAGGGTTCCGTACCGCTATCGCATAAAACACGTTTGTTGTATGGGAGCCCCACTTAAATATTTTGTGTATGTTTTATTCTGTTTTTAGTATTTGTTCTCAAGTATGTTGCAATTTGTGATCGGCTTCCAGTCCAGCCTAACCAGATGCAGTTGAGCACCGGTATTCTACATTTTATTTTTAGGGTGCCGTACCCAAAGGGTAAAAATGGGACCCTATTACTAAGACTCCGTGGTCCGTCTGTCTGTCCGTCTGTCACCAGGCTGTATCTCATGAACCGTGATAGCTAGGCAGTTGAAATTTTCTCTGACGATGTATTTATATTGCCGCTATAACAACAAATACTAAAAACAGAATAAAATAAATATTTAAGTGAGGCTCCCACACAACAGACGTGTTTTTTTTGCCGTTTTTTTGGATAATGGTACGGAATCATTAATGCGCGAGTCCGACTCGCACTTGGCCGGTTTTTTTTTCTCTTTTTATTAAGAAATTGACTCGCATACTGTTCCGTTGTTGATGAATTAGGTAATTTACCTATGTTTGCAATATTTGTAAGTATGTGAGAACCACGTTCCTATTTATCAAATTAATGAATTTACCTGTTAGTGCTTGTAATACTTTATATATATATATTTATTCGTCTCGTGTATATTCTTCGTCGAATGTGTAGCTTGTTATGGAGTAAAATATATTTTTACTCCATAACAAGCTACTATTCCGAAAGGACGGTAGAATCAAGTATTATTACTTTTAAATTTAAATTGTTGACGTTCAAAAGTGCCGCTTAATGACCTAATTGAAATAAAGAAGTTCTTTTTGTTTGTTTTGTGTTTACAGTACTCTGACACTGGCGCTGTTTTGGTGTGCTATTCACCTCTGCCTGCCCTTTCGGAGATAATACATGTAGTCGTAATGAGTTGTTAGGTGAACATAGCGTTATGAGTATTTAAAAAACCGGCCAAGTGCGAGTCGGACTCGCGCACGAAGGGTTCCGTACCATTATAGCAAAAAACGGCATAAAAAATCACGTTTTTTGTATGGGGCCTTAAATATTTATTTTATTCTATTTTTAGTATTTGTTGTTATAGCGGCAACAGAAATACATCATCTGTGAAAATTTCAATTCTCTAGCTATCACGGTTCTTGAGATACAGCCTGGTGACAGACAGAGAGACAGACGGACCGCGGAGTCTTAGTAATAGGGTCCCGTTTTTACCCTTTGGGTACGGAACCCTAAAAAACAACTGCTCTAAAGGGGATTCTGGTTGCTGATCCCATCCTCTTGATCTCCTTTGGTACCATTTAGGAGCAATATACTTTACACTTAGCGTATTCTTTCCTGTGTAATTTGTAACTACATTTTTTGATAGATCTTACCCGTAAAAACATTTTCATCACACTTGCACGTAAAAAGTATCTAAACATACAGGTTAACTTGGCCGTAATGCCCCATATAAAACCCTCGGGCTTTATTTTTGTCATGAAACCCTAGGGCGGTAAGTAATATTTTTTTAATTTATGGCACAGCATACAGGTCATGCAAGTTCAAGCAAGGAGTTTACACGCAATTGAAAAATTGTCTTAAAATGTTATCTAAACAGGAATTTCTTTGCAATCTCGCTACATGTTACTTAAATACTCAACTAATGTTCTTAATAATCGATTTTAATAGTTATAGTATGAAAACGTCGAAATTATTTAATTCTTTTTACACTCCGTCATGGCTGTATACCTACGTATTTGCCCTTAAAGTTTCTGAACGAAACACTGTATAATCTGTGGTGTGGGCAAAAATTCGCAAACTGCTTAAAAAAAAGTTCACGTATTTCGTAATAACAGCTGTGCTGACTTGTGTATTAAAGCTATAATTCATAATTATTACTCGCAAATGTGATGAAAAACATTATATGTATCACGGGCGGTACGGGAATTACGAACCTCGACTCAGAAAGCCCTCAGTCTTTGACTACGGGCTTCTACTAGAGTCTCGATCGTAATTCCTTACTTACCGCCCTTAATACACAATGTACTATTGTATGTAGTAAAGAATAACTAAATGAAATGAATTTTTTATCACAGACATTTTTTGCAAGTAACCAAACAGCTATCCGCAGACACATTCAGAAATTGAAAACTGTTCCATAAACCAGAATTAGGGCGCGAAAATGGCGACACATTCATGAAAAGCGCGCGTCACTACACTACCCCATGTCCTTTTGACGAGGGTCTGTACCATAGTCCCATAGACATTATGGCTATTAAGAATGCAATATAATGCTTTTACGGGCGTTAATATTGGCGGTTGACCTAAAAAGTATGGCAGTGGCCCATTATTGATATTTTTTTGGCTATATTTCTATTTTTTGGGGTTCCGTATCCAAAGAGTACCCTATTACTAAGAGACCACTGTCCGTCTGTGTGCTGGCGTGCTGGGGTGCGTGTGGTGAGCGGCTTTACAGCTCCGGTACCATTCTGGACAAATGGTAGTGAGTAATCATGATGCGACTCACATTTTCTCTTGAGTACCAGGGGCGAGTACTCTTGGAGGCGTGACCTACCGAAGATGGTCCCAGACGCCTCGTAAGGGGTTGCCTGGTATAGTGTGCCGTCTTATATACCGAAAGGTGGGTGAAGGTGGCCACTATAGAAAATCTCAGTAGTCTAAAGGGGGCATGTCCGTCTGTCTGTCTGTTACCAGGCTGTATCTCATGAACCGTGACAGTTGAAAATTTTAGATGATGTAACTGCACCTGTAGCCAAGTTGACAATCTACAATCTATAACGCTAGTAGAAAACTAATCAATGTATGGGAATGACACATCTGAACATGTGACGTGGTCGGACCATACAAATAGAAGGCGTTAACGATTGTAGAAATAGATTCGATACGAAACGTTTGTAACTTGGCTAGGGGGGCTGTTGCCACTATAACAACAAATACTAAAAACAGAATAAAACAAATATTTAAGTGGGGCTCCCATACAACAAACGTGATTTTTTGCCATTTTTTTAGGGTCCCGTACCCAACGGGACCCTATTACTAAGACTCCGCGGTCCGTCTGTCTGTCTGTCTGTCTGTAACCAGGCTGTATCTCAAGAACCGTCATAGCTAGAGAGTTAAAATTTTCACAGATGATGTATTTCTGTTGCCGCTATAACAACAAATACTAAAAACAGAATAAAATAAATATTTAAGGGGGGGCTCCCATACAAAAAACGTGATTTTTATGCCGATTTTTGCTATAATGGTACGGAACCCTTCGTGCGCGAGTCTGAGTCGCACTTGGCCGGTTTTTTGTACTATAACCATTGAGTTAAATCAGAGTTAAATGATACATTGTACTATAACTTATCTTTACGAATAAGCATTATCCCGGTTTCAGACCAAGAGCTAAGCTAAGTTAGTATATCTTAGTTCGTAAGTATACCTACCTGAGATATTTTTACATGGGTAAGTGTTACATAGTTTTCGGTCTGCACCCTACTTAGTATGAAAAACGTCAGCATAACTTAATTTTACTTCTGGTCTGCTGGACTTTAAAACCAATCCAGTCTAACTTATAAAAAAGTCAAAAAGCATTCCATAAATCCATAGACAAGAAAAACTTTACAAACGATGACAACTGACAAGTGAATGCTTACGGGGTCAGTAAAAAAAAAAAACAAGAATTTCTGGTTGTTTCAACCTTTCGTTCGTGTGACCACAATATAACCTCTGTTTTTGGACCAAGGTCATGACGTCACCTTTGGACAATTCGTTTAAATAATTATTACTTCACACGAGCTGCGTGAGTGATAATCATTTGTAATTTATATTTTTGTTTAAGGTAGGTATGAGAAGTATTTAAATATGATGTTCCCATGCTTAATTTGTTAATGGTAAACTGAAAACATTTTAGCACTTTGCTAAACAATAAGAAATTAAGCAAAAAGTTCTTTAATTCAGTCTTATTTAATCAAGGGGTTAAATAATAGTGTTCTATTTTAAACATAAAAATGCTGTAGGTAAGTCCTTATCATAATAAAAAAAAACAAAACACCAACTTATCGCAACCATTTTTTTGTCAGCCATTTTTATCACGAAACGCGCGGGAAAAATCAATTATATAAATAAATACTGTCGTGTTATTATGAACGGTAATTAAAAAGTAAAACTCAGTTTATTACAGGCACAAAATAATAAGTAACTCAAACGTGTTAACTTAAACAGAGAAAATATAAAATTCTAAGTCACCTATTTCAAGGTTAAATAAACTTGTTTCCAGTGACAAGTTAGAGCTGATAATAATAATAAAAACTGCCGTCAAGCTGCCGTCCGTAGTCTATAATCTATGGTAATACCTACGTGGAGTATTTTTTGCTGTGGCGTACAAGTTTCTTTTTTGTTGTTCAATGCCAAAAAAGGGACATAAAAACGACTGTTTTCTGTTGAACTACATGAGAACCCCTTTCCCGCTTCTGATGATCACTTATACCTAGTATCAGATGGAGTCTAAGATAGATGGAAACTAGGGTCATTCTAGATTTTGAAATGACTAGTCAACTTTTTACACGACGTAGATTAGTCTATGAAAGATGAGATATGCCTGTAGGTAAGTATAGTTCTCGCCAAACTTCTGGGCCGCCCTGATGTTGGCTTTCCGATGCGCGAGGCACGAAACAGTGCTGTTTTTGTATGAGATTTACTACTGCGCAGCCATTGTAGCCAACGTCAGTGGAGCCAAGAAGTTTGGCGAGAACTATACTTCACTTATCAGTACCTATTCAAGTGTTTTGTTCATTGATTCCTAAAGGAAAAACCCTAACTAACACTTTTCTGACCTGGGGCTCTCCCCATAAAAAAACAAAACGTCCTGGTTTTTTTCACTGACTCTGACACTTGACTCCCAAGCTCAGCAGGTTTTTTTGTTTTTGCCAGCCAACGCTCTCCGACTCCAGGACAAGAGAGTTCCAGAGAAGTTGAACTTCTTCCATGTTTCGCGGGCCCACACGTCCTTCTGCCATTAAGAAGTTAATCTGTGGTAAAACCTATCCCGTTCATTCCACCATCTACCTACTTCGTGACTTCGTGGCATACCGTTACCCTGCATTCTGTGCTATAAAAACCCCCAGTTAGTATGTCAGGACACCAGTTCTATGCCTATGCCATAAGCAAAGAATCAGTGGCGTAGCTAAGGACTAGGGACCCAAGCTCAGGGGGTCCTCGGACCCTGACCAGCAAACCTCAAATTTATCTAGCGAAAAAATCGACCACCTTCGGAATCTTAATAAAATAGGTTGCAATACGACATTAATCATGGCAACTTATTTGCAAGAATACAAGGGTATTGCCAACAAGTTTGAACTTCTGTTTGAAACTTCGTGGTAGATGATGCCGTTAGCACTTGTGTTGTGTGGGATTAATACAGAATTTTCAAGATTTTTATATATTTTTCTTCATGATGATGTTTAAACAATACCAAACGTTGGGATCTGCTATCAAAATTTACTGGCAAATCGGACAGCACACAAAACAAACTGACTAGGTGGTCCAGTAGCATCAATACGATATCTATCTTACTACTAGTAGTTATAAATGCGAAAGTTTGGATGGATGGATGTATGTGTGTTACTCATCAGTATCAACCTAGAACGGCTTGACGGATCTGGATGAAATTTGGCACAGAGATTATAGTCTGGACTGGCACATTTCATCCTGGTATATTGTTCCCCTGGGATAAAAAAAAACACATCTCACGCTGGCGAAGCCGCTGGCAGCTAATCTTCTATACATATATAAAAAAATCTATTGCGTCAGTGTCTCTTAATTTTTTTTTCAATTTGTCTACATAAGTCAACAAAGCGTTTCCTATTTCTGTATGAAATGTCAAAAGTAAGCCAGCTAGTCCCGTTGGGATCTGCAAATTTTCGAGCTCGCGTCGCTCATTCTTACATCTTGGTAGGTCCTAGTCTTTCTATTTTTGTGCATAAGTCGACTAAATAAATACTAATTCATTCAGAATACTAAAAGGAAAACCTATCCGAAATGCAAAAAAAAACGTGTTCGCTTAGCTCCAAGGAGAACACAACCAACCACTGATTGTGTGCTCCGTGCTTAGCTCCCTCTTGCATCTAATGTAAAATTTTATACCTGAAGCAAACCCATTTCTTCATAATAGGATTTGCCACACTTGCTTAATCTGGAACTGTCATGTTATAACATACTCCTTACTTGTCTTTGCACACATTAAAGTATTTTATCTAAATTATATTTTGCCTTGATTAAACCAGTTCAGCTAGGGCCCCAGTAATTTTTTACACCAGGGCCCTCTTGGTTACCTAGCTACGCCCCTGCAAAGAATAGATACTAACTATTACTATAACCACAGGGCTTATCCGCTTTGCGGCAGAAATGTCCTGTCAAGTCCCATTTAAGTTGGGCAACAATTACTTATTTTATATTACCGATTGCTTCATTATTCATTTCATAGCAATAGTAGGCCTAGGTACCTAATAGATGTCGATAAAGCATTATTTATGTAATTTTCCTTTTTTTACGATAAGCAATACTAAAATAAATGATTCGTGATGTTACGTCACGATCGAAGCACATGTAATAAAGTATTAAAGTAGGAACTTTTTTACATAATTTTATAATAGTCTTACTACAAATTGGTATGGTTTTTTGTTGAACATAGCTAATTTTGTAAATACGTGCTTAGTGATGATAGCTCGCCGATTCAAATGCCATGGTCAAAATTCTAATTCTACATCCTAATATTTTTTTCTGGCAATTGAGCAAGTCGGAGAAACATCTCGTACTTTGTCAGGTTACAATAGTCTTCAATTTTTCTCGTATAATCGTCATCATAATAACCTGGAATTAGAATAACCTAGTCTCCTTTTCTTTCTGCTTAACTTCCAGTTTTTGTTTTTGTACATTTTTATCACAGTTTGGGAGCAAAAACCAGCAATGCGACATTGGGGATATCGTCGATCCAACATGCTTTTGGACGCCCTTATTTTATTCTTGTATCTACTCTAATAACCGGTCAGCAAGCTGGTACTTAAACTTCTTGTATGATAGCTTGATCTCTGCGTCATATGTCAAACTGACGTTTACGTTATTGTTAGTTAGCCTGTCAAGCGCTATTGTTACTGTGTTGATATGATACTGACAGCTGTCGCAGATATCAAGCTATCATATACGAAGTATAGTGAAGACGTTTCACGCAGGCGAGGCTGCGGACAGAACTCAGTATTGTATACGACCTAGATGCATCATGGAGGCTGCTATAATATTGTAATGTAATTCAGTTCTGGGTATTTTTAAGTGATGTGTCTGACTGGCAATTACAATACCGTTTACATATGCACTCAATCTGTAACTAACCTCAACAATGTCTGCGGTGTTGCGTCTACAACACGCAGACGAACACCGGAGTTTATCAACAAGCACTGAGATTGAACTATACAAATTCGAATTACGATGTACCTGTGTAGGCACGTACAAATCGTAGCAGTGTGTAAATTTAGAGCTGAAACCATCAATGAGATGTTTTGCAATGGTTTTTTCAACACTTTAACCGCTGGATGTTATTTGTATTGTATTTATTGGAAAATTACTGGTCGGTACATTCAGCTAGTAAAGTTGCTAAGAAATCTAAATATCTGCCGTTCAGCATCATCTGCATAGCCATCTTGTCAACTGCGTTGAAGTCAGCATCCAGTCGAGGAAATTTTCTCATCTTCAGAAGAAAAAACCTTTACTGGTTGGTATCCCAAAAACTATTTTCTTTATTTTTGGCTCTCGAAAATATCGTGGCAATAGTGTAGTGGACAAGCTTTAAGCTAGCGCTAAGGGTCGCGGGTTGGATGCTCGTTCGGAGAAAATATTGTTATTTATTCAGATACCTAGATAGTTTTGCAAATCTGTAGAAAAATTTAATGCATGAATCGAAAATGGAAAACCAAGTATCGTTTTCCATTTTCGCTTCATGCATTAAATTTTTAATTATAACAGAGGTAAATATTATAATAAAAAGTATTGTTTTTAATAGTTAAATTATTAGGTGAGCATGACTTAACATTTAATGTATCAAGTTTTTAAGAACATGTTAGGTATAAATGTTCGACAATTTGTGTCCTTTTGATGATTTTTTTCTCTTGAAACATTAAAAAAATACATGAACATTTTTGAAAATCGTACCCTTCAATGATATAGGGATGGGTCAACAAAACACGCTTACGATATCGATTAAAATTATAGTATGCCAGCAATCGATTACAATCCATAAAATAAAAATTAATGAATAAAACATTAATCTCACCTCATTTTAATTCCAAAAACAATTCCATTATCATCGCACTAACAGCAATGTTTTCAGTCAAGCACAAAATTAGAATTCAAAAACTTATAAATGAAACCACGACAACACGCGAACTCTGTACGTCCTAGTGATTTAACATTGCATTATTTGTCACGTTTTGGTCAAAAAACATCAAAATAACACTTGTGTCATACGCTTCCGAGGAAATCGATAAGATCCCGCGCGCGAACGTCCCCGTTCGAGCAATGCCGGTGTCGCACTGACAGACTAACATACTAGTCAACTTACAAAATGGCGTAGTATTTGAGTTTGCGCAATGTGTGCTTGCCTCTACTTGCGTATTAGGTAGTAAAAACATCTGAATCCAATTTAAAAATCCTTTAATCTGATTAACGAAGACAGTCTTCTAACTGTAATGGCTACATAAGGGTTCTTAATCAGTTGTAAAGCACAGTGGGAGCGTTAAAAATCAATATTTACATATTTTGTCTTTATGTGTTGCGGTATTTGCAGGTCAATGACCTATTAATCTTTTACTTAGTAAAAAGTTTTCGGTTTACTTGCCTTTAATGCAGGTTATTTGTATCCTGATGTAGACAATGTAAAATTTTTGTTTAGCGAAGGCCTGTTTATTATGGAATGGCAATGCTGATAAAAATTGAAGGAAGGTAATTCTCAAAGGGGTTTCTACACCGAAAACATGCATAATTTCTGAACACACTATTTTTACGGATGAAGTACTCATGCTTCAAGCATACCTCGAGATGCGAGAGAGCACCCAAAAATTAACGAGCGTTTAATTTTAATAATGCATGCTATCTAGAATAAAACATCCGTTAAGTGGTTTTATTAGGTTTGAGATGGTGAAGTTCATGAATACAGCAAGCAGCTGCGCATTATTGGGGTAAGCAGTTAGTAGGGTAAGAGCAACGTGCTCCACAAAGCGACTACATTCGATGTATTGCATTGTTTTTGCCGCGCACGTGACCTTTTTGAAGGACATAAACTACAAGGCCAGTGCTTGTCCTTTGTTTCGTCCCCTCACATTCACATTTATTAAATGCGCACTGTTATAATTTTTATACAACCTTTCCCTGATGCGAACGTTGCGAAATGACCTACTTTGAGATTCGAGACGCATTGATTTATAATGGTGTAAATGTTGCGATTACTTTATAGCATGCACATCTACATCGGTTGTCGCAAGTTATTATATCTTGGATTGGTTGGTAATCTGTCACTCATCGGATAAGATTACAACATTGTCAAAACGCCTATAGAATATTAATAGCAAACTGTTCTTGAATGGTTGCTATTCGTTTTATTTTAAACTAGCTGTCCCACGCGGCTTCGCTCCCGTCAACTGGCTACCTACCAAGCTAGCCCACCTACTCTAAATACGTTGCATCTCAAAAAGAATAAATTTTCCCCGTTTTTGGAACATTTTTCATTGATGCTCCGCTCCTATTGGTCGTAGCGTGATGTTATATAGCCTATAACCTTCCTCGATAAATGGACTACCCAACACAAAAAGAATTTTTCAATTCCAACCAGTAGTTCCTGAGATTAGCGCGTTCAAACAAACAAACAAACAAACTCTTCAGCTTTATAATATTAGTATAGATTAAAAAAATGTAGACTGAGAAGTACTAACATATTTAACTAATTTGTGCATTTATAATTATTATTTCGTCAACTAAATCGATTTTTTATAGCTCGTCATGAATTAAAAAACAATATTTTGGTAGCTATGACGAAAGAGTTTGGTAGAAAATTTCGCATCATTAACTGTCATTGTCAAGTATTAGTATTGCTAGTGTCAAAATTGACAAATTTCTGGCAGTTTCTTTCTGGTTTCTGCTGTCTGTTTCTGTCTGTTGTCAAAAAGTTTTGGCGGTTATTTTATTTCCGTTCCATGTTTCGAGCAAATAAACAATAAAAATTAAACAAAATAATGGCTGAAAAACTCGAGGACCTGAATCTCCCGATGACGGTAGTCACGAGGATAGTCAAAGAAGCTTTACCCGAAGGAATTGCGATATCAAAAGAAGCGCGAACCGGTCTCGCGAAAGCTGCATCAGTTTTCGTATTATACGTGACTTCGGCAGCTACAAACATTGTGAAAAACAAGAAAAGGAAAGCTTTGACTGGCCAGGATGTCCTAGACGCCATGAGGGATATAGAATTTGATAGATTTGTGGAACCTCTTGGTGAGTCCTTAGAACAATACAAACAGATGGTGTCTGCACGAAAATCTGGTGCTGGCAAGAAGAAGGATGAAGGAGAGGACGTAGAAATGATCGAAGACGAGTGATGTGATATTTTGACTCTTTAGTGTTAAGTGTATTTAAGTATTTTGTTAATAAATCGTGTTGAAAACAGCTTGTGTTTGAGTACATAACCTCAAAGTGTTCATTACAAGATCAATAATTATTAGTCCATACTTTGGTTTATGTTCTGTAATCTCTAGTCAGATCCTCATGGTTAAAAATTACCCCATCTGTTGTTCTCTATGCAACCACACTTTAACCATCATTTGTTGGTACTCTATTTACCTGTTTCTGCCTCTTTTTTTTAATAATCTGTTGCTAGTATGCTACGGGAAGGAAACACCATAAAATGAAGCAACCAGAATTATTTTTGTTCATCACTTTATTCAGGAATAAAATCGGGTCAGAAACAATCTTGAAATAACATTGAACCGACATTTTATTACACCTCAGGACACGCTACCTCTACCTATGGCTTATATACAATCTCCTTCTCCGTCGACCCTACCTACCATCTGTAATAACGAAAATAAATATCCATATCTCTAATTTTATCATTTCAAATGCTATTATAATCTAATTTATAATTTTTCTCTGGTTATAATTCTTTTTTTAAACTTTACCACCATTAATACTATGAATTTTATTTGGAGAAAAATGGAAAGAGCTTATTCTAAAATAAATTGTCATAATTTTTGTACGAACTAGTCATAGAAACTACAGGAAGCGAAGCTACAAAAGAGATCTGTATGGTCACATTACATGGTTCAAATAAATTCACTTAGGATGAAATATTGCAGACAGTGGATCACTTTTTGAATGCTTCTTTCGATTAAAAAAAAACTGAACCGTGTAACATTGCCATTGCACAAAAGTTTCACTGTCAGTCAAAATCACAAAATGAAGAAAGCAGATTTTGACAGCCAGCATTTTAAAGGAGTGATCCCACTGCAGGCTATTGTTTTTTTTTTTTTATAAATGTTATTTATTAAGAAAGTTGTAACATTCGCTGGGATTTTTTAGCTGTTGCTTTTGATGCTTTAAATTAGATTTTTACTTTTTGCTAGGGACTCTGTTTGCTATAACTATTGAATATTAACTATATCTGCTACTTTTCACTGCTGGATCCTGCATTGAGATCACATAACAATTATAGACAGCACATAAAACAAAATACTATTCACATCTAGATTTTTAGACAAAACAAAAATTTATTTGAAAACATCTTGCAGCTCTATATGCACAAAAACTGAAAAATCCGAGAGCATTTTATGCTAAGTTAAATGTCTACAATTTATAATTATTGTTTTAATAGACTTTTAATGCCAGACTTTGTTTAATAATATATTTTTTTATTTTAAATTCTAAAGAGCAGGTAATTATTATCTTCAATATAATTAAGGTTTTTTATTTGTTAGTTACATGTGAGTGCTTGCTCACTTAATGAAAAAAAAATGGTTAGAATTGAGAAGATCCATTTATTTATCTGCAATAATCTGCATTCATATCTAGCGAATTAATTAAATGAAACATTTATTTTTGAGTAAAAGCAGGTGTTTTGTTGCCTATTAACATCGAAGCAAACATGCATAGCTCACGCCTTTTCCTACTGGGGTAAGCAGACACGATCATTACCTACATCATCTTTTTCTTCATTCATAAAAACATTATTACAATCAGTCGCAAACTTTTCCTAGCATGTAACTAACAAATAAAATTGCATATTAACTTCAGTACTGGTGTTCTAGTGTTCCTTTAAATCTATTATATCGAAATATACCTACAAATACATCTATTACTAAACAGGACTATATTAATATGATCAATATTTATACGCTACCAATTTCATTATATTACAGCCATTGTCAGTCCAACTGCCAGTGGTTTGGCATTTTCCATATTTGAAACAAACATATTAACTAGTTTATTATTCATATAAGCTTACAGGTATTCATTGGAAAGATAATTTTACGTTCTCAATTTTTCGGGGAATAAAGCCCCTCACACACGAGTCACTTGCGACCATCATAGGTATAATACTCACAACGGATCTTCGTGTCTCTGAATTGGCTGCAAGAACCTGCGCAGTAGTTATTTTTTTGTCAATGTTGAAAGTGACGATAGCATTGTATAACAGTCTCTTTCACTCGCTTAAGTTTGTCGCAACGTCCTATCTCGCTTACTCTATGCAGTTTATTCGATGACAAACTGTTTCTTGCGCAATGGCTGGGAGCGCCAACCTCAGAGACCCAAAGATCCGCTGTGACTATTATATTTAGCGAAGGTTTTCATCTCCAGGGACCACTTGTGGCCGTGAAAAATGGTTGACGCTGACCACTATTGGTGGTCGCTAGTGATCCGTGTGCCGATACACTAATATGAATAGTAAGTTTCAGATGAGATTAAATATACCCTAGAAAACTTTTGAAGCGAAATACTACTAATATATCTTTGTATATTTATTGACTGTAAATATAATAAATTAGTTAATATGAATGCACGAGAATAGAATGACAGAGATAGTCGAAACAATGGATAAAATATTTTCGTCATCGCGTATTTTAGTTTGGCAAACAAAACTAATGCAATTACAGGCAAAGCCTTTCCGTAAAGCAGTTAGCATTCTTGTACTTGTTTTCAATAAGACTAGAAAGCACCTAAATTAATACCGAAACATTATTGTACTGTTTTCAACTCTCGGCTAATCACCTAAAGTTGAAAATCCAATAGAGTGCTTTTATTTAGGTATTCATTTAAGTGTTGCCTAGTGTTCGTGAAAACAGGCATCAGTTTTATGAGCATAGCCTAGGAAATTAATACGATAAAATTGTGTCTTTTCTTTCCCCGGCTACGTCCATTTTAATATAATGTTAAGTGGGGCATAGAAGCGATCCTTTTCCACTAAGTTACATAGTAATTCTAATAGCTATTGCATCAACCCCTTACAATTAACGCTGAATTGTTCAAGATGTACCAGAATATAAACCATGTTGATCCGTAATAACTAGCAATTTTTTTAATACAAAATACATATCTAAGACAGAATTTTAATGGAATACTACCAAATGAATTAAAAAAATTGGGAAAAGAACAAAAAAAAAAACAAAAAGTGTACGAAATAAAATTTATTGGAAGGTATATAAATAAAAAGGATTATTAAAAAAGCTACACATACTGCGTTTTGTTTTACACTCGGACAGCGAGAATCGTAAATAAAAAATATCTAGCACTAAAAACCATTTGCTGTTTCATAAAAAGCTGTATTTACCGGTTTTCTAATATGCTAGACTATAACATTAAAAAGTATTTATTTATAATAATTATAATACATACATAATACATCTGTTATACAACAAGTAAATAAAATAAACTGAGTGTGTAAAACTTAATTTCATATTGTTTCAATAAAATGGCAAAGCTGGTCATTTTCCAATGATTTTAAGCCTCGCACCAAACAAAGAAGAAAAAAACCTGATTCAAATGCAAGTTAGGTAAATGAGAAAAATATTTGAGACCAGCCCTTTGACAAGTCAGACGGATAACTGAAAATTACATCATAGCACAACCATAAAACAAAAAACTGACTTTCAATAATATTGCAGAGGGAATTCATTGAAATTATAAACACAGGTAAAACGGCTACAGTAACATAAACTGTCAATATAATAATCTCACAAGACGTCACTGTTGTATGAGCACTGGATATTAAATTATTCACAAAAAAAAACACGTAAAACTAATAATAAACAAGATTTTTAGTAAGAATATAAAACAGAAAGGTTTGTAGGGCGTGGACTTTAAAAATTGTAATCGTTATAAGTCCACTGATAGTAAAAATAAATAAAGCATATCGAAGCTGTTACTTAAGATAGGACCTCGCGACTACGGCGTGGTCGCAACGACCAATTAACACAACTCACTAGGTCGTTACGACCAAAAAACATGGTTCACTCGGCCGCTACGACCAAAACACATAGTTCATTTGGTCGCTACGACCAAAAAACACCTCATTCGGTCGCTACGACCAAAAAACATAGCTCACTCGGTCGGTCTATTCAACAAAACTCACTTGGTCGCCACGATTAACTTTCGAAGACAATTTCTGGTCCTGGTCCTGGACCAGTGTCATGGTCGAAAAATCTAACGACATCTCAATTCCACTGCCAGCTAAGAATACCATTTTCTAACACATTTTTAATCACAATTAAATATTTCACGGATTTTCTAAGGCCGCAGTGGAACCAGCCCTTAACTGTCAAAATCGCGATTACAAAAAAAAATTACAATAACTATTTCTAACGATATTATACAGTTCCACTAAAATCTAACTGGAATAATTATTATATTTACAAAAAAAAAAACAATATTACAGAAGCGTGTTCTTTCTCGAAATTCCTATATTTTAATGAAAATTGTCTTTTATATATTTTTTTCGTTACACGTAAGATCACATTAGTGATTTAATATTAAATTATTAAACAATGAATAAATAAAGTACTATTTATATTTAAAATATAGTGAGTAAAAGATCTGTTAATATTTTTCGTTACGCTTTGTTGGGGCTAGAGGTGCCCCGATCATAATCATCACAAGATTTTAAAAATTAACATATTTATCGTAATTAGAGATGTGCTAAGTACGGTTTTGATTGACAGTCAATTATAGTCGATTTTCACAGTTTTTAGTCGACTTTTCACTCAAAACCATAATTAGTTAACATTTTATACATGTTTAACTAAAAAAACTTTAATAATGCGATCACAGTGAATAACTGTTAGATTAGGTATTAGAAATAAATGTTATTTCGCATATTCCTTTATATTTTGTTAATGAATTGCAGAACTTTTTAATGTATTATTTGAAATCCCTAACATACTATTAATGGGAAAATAATTTTCATTTCTTGCCTGTACAAAACATTCTTACGAATTTGGTCGCTTCCGCTTCCTAACGATATTGGCCAATACCCTTGACATATCTCAGTATTTTGAGAAATTCCTTCAAAACTGTTTTGTCCAAGTTTAGGCCAGAGATGCATAACCTTTTTCATGATACGAACATTTACAATAACTACTGCGAAATGCAATTCGGAAGATTTTCATACTATTCCTTGCCTAAACGATTTTTATTTTCGAATTAATGTACGCCAAAAACGACATAACTGATTGAGTATATCTGATTTTAAACCTATCTTTTGGCAATTTAGAATTACTAGAGACAGAATATAAGTATGGCCTCACGTTTTTTTGTATATTTGAGAGTAGACAGAAACTTACAGAACTCAACATGATACAATCATTTCAAATTAATTTTGCTTTTTCATTCATTAATAAGAAACTAACATCCCACAAATATTACTAAAGTTAAACTCTGGATGTTTGTTATCCTATCACGTTTCAACGGCTGAGCGGATTTGGATGAACCTTGGCACACAGGTAGACCATGTCGCGATTAGGTCTTTAAGTCTGGTGATACGTTTTACATATAATTTCCGTCTTACAAGCGGCTGGAGCCATTGGCAGAAGCTAAAAAGTTATCTTCTATACTAATATTATAAAGAGGAAAGATTTGTATTTTTGTATGTAGCGAATAAACTTAAAAACTACTGGACCAATTTCGAAAATTCTTTCACCGTTGGGAAGCTACACTATCCCCAGGTGACATAGGCTTAAAGAGGAAAGATTTGTATTTTTGTATGTAGCGAATAAACTTAAAAACTACTGGGCCAATTTCAAAAATTCTTTCACCTTTGGGAAGCTACACTATCCCCGGGTGACATAGGCTACTTTTTATCCCTGTACTCCCACGGGAACGGGAACTACGCGCGGGAACCGTGAGGCGTCCGCTAGTCATTTATAAAGCTCTAGTAAATTCAAATACCAAAAGATAGGTTATAAAAAACGACATTCCACGATGTATAGAAGAGTAACGTTAGAAGAGATGGGGAATACTTCCCCGTGTAGGCAAAAAGGGACAGAAGACATAATAATATTAATTATACTTCGTTTGCTAATCAAACTTATTGCTTTCTTGAAGAATGATATTCTAAAGGTTTTTTACACAGTGGTCTATGATTTTTCAAGCAGGTTTTTAAATCCTGCACGAATGGAGATACTTAAATGCAAGATAAAATTAAATCAGCTAGTGAAACTTGCAAGTAATAATGTGACTTTTTGAGTTAATATGTACTTTCTAATTTTATCTTGGACATTGCTGACAACGGTGAAGGATAACATCACGACCCCGTGCGCTAAGAAAGTTACTTTGGTTCAAATAAATGTCACCAGATGGCGCGACATGCAACGATTTGTTATTGAATTGTGTGTATAAATAACATTTTCTGGAATTTTAATAAAAGTTTTGTGTTCTTGTTTAATTAACTCTCCTAAGCACAAAATTATGAAATATTGGTCTCTTAATTCACATTTCAAAGATTATTTGACCAGTCATTTAAAATTGATGCCAATAGATGGCGCGGTTTTAAATTTCTGAGGCATCCCACTCGATTATTTAAATTTGCATTGTAACACTTTTTGGTGCAATGAAACTGAAAAATGGAGCAAAAAATACTACAAAACAAACCTTCACTGTATTTAAAGAAAAAAAATTGCAACGAACTGAGAAAACTCTTTTACTTGCAAGTTGCTGCTAACACCATGATCTATAGCCGTGGAACGGAACTGAACGCGATCGAAGTACTTCTAAAAATAATCAGCTTAATCAGACGAAAACCGCTAGTTACGTCGGTAAGATTTATTTCTATGGGATGAAGCATCTGTATGCTAGTATCATATTATCTGTGCTATTGTGTGCCGCCAGATTAGAGCTTATGCACTCAATAAATTATGACATGACATAGACAATCGGTGAAGCTATAATTTTTTCTTCAAAATATCCTTGCCCATCATGGACCACTGTGTAGAAAGCCAAATGGCAGTGACTGGGGTAATTTAACCGACATTTTTTTAATTAATAATATTAAAAGATTATTATTAACATTACCTTCTAAATTCACGTAAATATAAGTAAAATCATTGATCGAATTTTGGTTTTAGAATGTGTGCATATTGCTTCTTATTGGTTAGTGGTGTTCTTGACTATTTTAAGAAGGCCCATTTGCACGAAAAACTTAACTCAGGGTTAGTTGCTAACACGAGGTTAAATTGACTTCAACTAACTCGGGGTTAAATTTTTCGTGTAGTAAACTAATTGGCGTTTTTTGAATCGATTATTTTTCGGTGATCAATTCTTTTTTTGTAGTCATGTATTTTAAATTTATTTAAGAATGTTATTTGTCGAAGTTAAACCATTATTTTTTTGTATATTTTTGCAGGTGTAAGGTAGGTATATGAGATAGTAAAATCGTTAACCGAATTTTGATTTTAGAATGAATGCATATTGCTTTGTATTGGTTGGTAGTGTTCTTGATCTTTTTATACCTCATTTGAAATAACATTAGTTAAACAATCCCTTTTTACAGCCAGTTCAACCGATTTTAAGTTCTATTCCGTAAACATAAGGATAACAAAAATTGCTTAAATGTTCATGCAGCTACCATTATTCATGTCACCAACACAAAATTGTTTGAACGGGCAGTAAAAAGGGATTGTTTCAATTTCTAATGCTGTTTTGAATGTAAGAGGAGCTCGTGGCTAAATAATAACAGCCGCGCTGGTCGATCATCAAGGTTAAGCAACGCTTGCCGAGGTCGGTCCGTGGATGGGTGACCATTTCAAGATATCGAGTCTCATCCGTGCTTTGGAAAGCACGTTAAGCCGTTGGTCCCGGCTGTCATTTGAAGATCTTTGACAGTCGTTACGAGTAGTCAGAAGCTTGAGATCTGACACCAGTCTAGCCAAGGGGTACCGTGTTACCCAGTTACTGGGTTGTGGAGGTCAGATAGGCAGTCGCTCCATGTAAAACATTGGTACTCAGCTGAACCCGGTTAGACTGGAAGCCGACCCCAATATAGTTGGGAAAAGGCTAGGCAGATTGATTAATTTCAATGTATAGTAAACTAATCGACAAATAGGCGTTTTTAGAATCGATATTTATCGATTATCGATTTGTGTTTTTTTTTTGTTTCTCTCGATTATTGGATAGACATGAATTTTAAGTCTGTTTTAGAATGTTATTTGTCTTAGTTTAACCGTGTTTGTATATTATGGCAGATGTTAGGTTACTTTTATTTGATTTTACCGTGGTTCGGCATAAATATCTATTTGATGAAGATATTTGTTGACCATGCATCTCAAATACGAAGGAAAAATGTATCTCTCACTAAAAATTAATCAATTGACTTCAATTATTGTTATAAACTGGGTACTATTTAATATTGTTTGGTAATACTTTTTATAAATACAAGAAGTTCCCTATATTCACGACAACACAAATCCTAACTGGCTTTTCAAGCGTCCAAAAGCAGATATTTCAACAGTGTGACTTCGAGAACAAAATCTCGTTCTACCCGCAAACCCAACAAAAAAAAATCAACATTTCAACTCCAGTATCTTAACAAAAACACAATAAAGATGTTTTTTACTTCAAAAAAAAAAACAAATCTTTGAAAAACAGCCTTTTTTTAACGTTCAATCCGTTGTTAGTGTCTTCCTGACACTGATTCTCTCGTGGTACTATTTGGTACCTGTTCGTGGCACTAACTAGTGGCACTGGTACTCAGTAGGACGCTTCGTGTCCCGCTAGAATGTAAAGGTCGTTGCCATCTTCGCCGGATAGAGTGTTGTTTTGTAGTACGTGTGATTCTAGGACTACGACCCTGGAAAAAAAGTAAATATTTATAACTATTTAACTATGCTATCGGGTCGTTAAATGTAGATGCCTAACTGAGAGTAATTACTGTCTGTCATGGACATACATAAAAATAAAAAAAAGGTGTAAGGCATTTTTTGTACTTGTGCATAAAATTGTAATAAATTAATTAATCAAAACAGCAATTGTGCTACAACGTATTGTGACAACATGAATATGTATTGTGGAACTTGTATAGACGGCGACTCGTCCAATCATTGCCAATTAATTTTACATTTTTTTCCCCACTGTCGTGAACTCTAAGAAGAGGGTAATTTTAGGATTTTGATGCGAATTTTACTGACAAGACAATACTGGGTATCTGATATACATACTTGTCATGTGGCAGTAGCCTATAAGCTCTGGAGGCATCAGTAATTTCCTGCGTGATTTCTGCGTTACGTAGCGAGCGACCCTGCACGCCGTGTCGGTGGAACGCGAGCACTGAGTCCGCTAGACACACTGGAAAAAAAAAATTTCATTATTATTATGTAGGTCATATGTTAAGAGAGAGGAATGGGAAATGGACAAGACCAATATCAGAATGGTACCCCAGAGATGGGAAAAGGAACAGAGGGCGACAACCAAAACGCTGGGAGGACGACCTAAAGAGAACTGCTAGACCAAGGTGGATGAGAATTGCGAGGGACAGAGATAAGTGGAAATCTTTGGCGGAGGCTTATGTCGAACGACAAGCTGGGGAAAAAGGAACCGATCCTTAATAAAATACTTAGGAATAATTGTAAACTCAGTAATAAAGGCTCGAGTGCAGTGGTACTACCGCTTAGTGGCACCATCATCATCAGCTTTTCAATGTTCCCACTGCTGGGAAACAGGCCCCCTCTCTGTGACAGAGAAGGCGTCGTAATCCACCACGCGGGCCCAGTGCGGGTTGGTGGATGTTACATGTGTTCGAATTTTTGGTTCTAGGACATCACGGTTTCCTCACGATGTTTTCCTTCACCATTTTGAGAGAAGCGGTGATGAAATAATTTACACAAAGTAAAGCGCCTGCCTGGGCTCGAACCCACGACCTACAACTTGTAAGTCGCGGCCGACTACTATTACTCGTGTTTTAATAAATACTATTACTCGTGTTTTAATAAATACTATTACTCGTGTTTTAATAAATACTATTACTCGTGTTTTTATAAATCTAGGTGAAGATAACGATGAAGCAATAGGGATTAGTGGCTAGCCACTCATTACTTAATGAGTGACGCTACGGTCATAGCCTACGCTGTCGGAAGAGGGCCAGTCGTTTGGAAAGCTTAACCCAATTTTTTTTTTAAATTGTTTTTTGGGCTTGGACATCATCCAATGACTTCTCCCGCTCTGGGTGAGGCGGGAGGGCGTGTCAGACTTTTACTGACTAAAACCCACCCGTTTTCCTTCAGTTGCTTGTGCCAGTGCCGCGGTAACTCTCTTTCAAATTTATCCGCGACCAAAAGAAACGAATTGGACTTGCAATGATGTTACCTAGCAAACCGTGCGTTGTAATGTAACAGAGCCGGCAATAAACCATGTCTCGAATAAAGATAGCAAAATATGGGTGAACTTTAGACCTCTGCTTCCTAATATCCAGTTACTGTGTTGTGAAGGTCAAAGAGGCAGTCGCTCCATGTAAAATATTGTTCATGCATTAGAGTCGATCGAACTCTTGGCCTTAAGAGGCTCATTGGCAATGAGGCACTGGCTGATTCAAAGCTTCAGAGCCTAGAACATCGTCGTCGAGTTGCCAGCTTGTCGGTTTTTTATCGGTTGCATTTCGGGGAGTGTGCGATGGAACTGCATCATCTAATTCCACCAAGCCCGTTCCATCATCGGTCTACCAGACGTACGGCGATGCGCCATTGGTACATGGTGGATATCCCACCCACTGGAAATACTTTCATTATGCCTACAGCTAAGGAGTGGAAATCCCTAACGAAGTCTGTATTTCCCGATAGCTACAATCTCGATGTCTTTAAGTCAAAAGTGAATAGGTTACTTCTAGGCAAGCGTGCTACACCTTCGACCACATCATCACTTACCATCAGATGAGATGGTAGTCAAGCGCAAGCCTATCTAATATAAAAAAGGCTCTCTCTAATGTCTCTCTGATGGTGGCACATAAATTGGATCATTCGGTTCCCTTCATGATGGTTGAGCTGAGTGGTGCCAATCCATGCGTCATGTTTGTGAACGGGCACCATCAGTTGGGATTGGTCATAACTTAACTGCTTCGGCGTGCTTTTAATTACGTATTTATTATATTTTTGAATTGTTTGTTTTACTGTAGACGCTTTTACGTGCACGTCTTTTTACATCGTTCTCATATATGTATTTTTCCAACAAGAATGATGTAACCAAATAATCGTAATTAAAACTGATGGAAAAGAGTGTCCGTGGAGTTTCTTGCGCATTCTTCTCCATAGAGACCTACTAGTGACGCTTGCGAATGTGCAACTAGATTCATATTTTGTTCGAAAATTCAAAGCTGACGTCAACAAGTCAACATAGTTGGGAAATTGTTAGGCAGATTGGTTTGAATACTTACATATGCTATCGATATTGAAGTCGAACTGTATCCTGGACAGCAGCTTGTGCCTTCGCTTTTCATCGTCGTGTCGCCATCTCGCGTCAATACACGCGGGAAGCACGGGGATTATGTCTACTACATTCTCGTGGCATACTAATACCTGAAAAATACAAGAGAAATAAGTGAAACTCATCAAAACATCTTGTTAGGAATTGCACCCACACTTGCGTGACCCACACGGCATTGGTGTGTGACCACTCGCTTCCACGGACTCCACCGTGACAGTCGACACCTCTTCCTAAATTATTATGGTCCTTCGAGCCGGATCATGTAAGCTCGTGGATAAAATAAGTGGACTGTATTAAATAGGCAAATGGTTTTAATGGCGTTATGACTATAAATCAACTATCCCAGTGACTATATACAATGGTTTTATGACAGAGGTGAACATTTTAATATGTATCACCTTTCAGTAATCTGTCTTGAACTCCAGACAGACGGAATGCATATGCATGCAAATATCAGTCACAGTAGTCATTATACTGTATAGCCCAAAGCTATTTTAGTGAGCTCAACGATAGTTGCCGCAAGTCTAAATTCTGCAAATTGGGTACAGAACATGACTTGCAGGCATGAGGGCTTCCGTTTTAGTGCCCACCAGTTGGCGCCACTGGAGAGGACGGTCCTTAAATATAGCTGTTAAACGTTGTTATAACGCGCAAGGAAGCAAAGTTTGAATTAAAACATTTGTAATGCCGTAGAAGGGAGAGTCAATATGTTGCAGTTTCGCGCAGCCCCTTTTTTTTCGAACAAGTGGACAATAAAATTTTCCGAAACGTAAAACTCTATTAAATCTGTGGTTGATAAAATCCGAAGCTATATTAATTTGTCATATTTGGCAAATATTCACAACAGTAAAAATGTAGTAAATAAACTCGCGCTAAAACCTCATGCAACACCAGCGACCCTAGCGGCAAATTCAACGCCCTCATTGGGATGTCATAAATTCTAAAAAGAATTTGGTTGGCAAGTTACTATTTGCTTGCTGGAAAACAGGATGTAATAGCGATGTTACCAGGGTAAAAAAATATAATTCTATTTAGTCCGTCAGTGAGATTATCAAATAATATTCGACCCATATTTGTTGTTTTATCAAATAAATAAAAATTTTAAAAGATAAAGCGCATCAAAGTTCAGGAATGGGGGCTGTGACGTCACTTTGTCAGTATAAAGTGTAGCACACCGTGACGTCACACCATATGTCAACGCACTGTATCGTCGTAATTTTTTATTTAGGAGGCCAAAAAAAAAAAAATACTTGTCCAATATTTTTAGGTGATCTAACTGACGGACTAAATAGAATTTTTTGTCAATTACCCTATTTCCCAAAGCAAGAAACCCTTGGTATGAGAATGACAATAAGGATACTCACAGAGTCTTTATTAAGCTGGTGCACTGCTCTTAGGGTATGTAATCGTTCAGGTCGAGGTATCACAGTGTTGGAGCCGCCCACACACGCTTCCAGCTCGTCTGAGTGGAACCATGTCGCTCCTGCAATAGATTCAAGGAACAAGGGTAAATAATGATAAAGATATATATTTTTTTTGTTCTTTTTTTTTATATATGATCTACGCACTAGATTTGGCAATCCGAACACCCAGTCTGTTCGACTGAACTGTACTGCAATCCGTACACCTTACTTTTAACTATGTTGAACGAAACTTTAATGCCATGAATTTTATGGCGCTTACGAAGTTTTGATCGCGAGTAAACTAAACTCTTAAGCGATCTAGCGCTGCACGTTTTAATCGTTTGATTAGACAACATAAATATTTTAGCGCTGCAGCCAACTTCTAGCCTAAGCCTAGTTCTAACACACCAGCATTTGAACAATTGTTGTTCATGAATGTTCTTGTTTATCGGTAGAATGTATGTGAATGCTCTTCACGTATTTTTTTTTTTGGGACATTCCCACCGCACTATTCCCAAACTACTGCAACTCTTTTAAGCCAGAATCAACAGTGGCGACCACCAGAAAAGCGCCGAGGCAATGAAGCTCGACGAAGTCCCGGCGAATGAATTTAACTGTCTTGGATCCCGCAACGAAATTAATCAGAGAAGAATATCGAAGGAGTAGGGGAAAAAAAAATCTACTTACCTCCATATCAAGCAGGAGACAGAACAAACAAGGCCAATAGGCACAAAGGGTCGTTTACAACTGGGATAAGCCCAGTTGCCTAGCACCACGGATAAAAATAAAGAGCTTTTATATTTGATTCCAATAATATATGTAGGTATGGCAAAAACGCTTCAACGCACGGACATTTGTTCTAGTTTTGCTCCAGTTTTTTTTAAGTATGTTGACTTACCAGAGTTAATATTGAGCAAGTTGAGTCGCATAGGTTTCCTGGTGGCGCCGACGCACAACAGGGGATATTCTAGTTCCGGTGTGATGATCAGCTCGAAAACTAGCAGCGGTGATGGTAGCACGCATTCTATGTTCTGTTGAAATATAGATCAGAATTAGTAAAATAGCTATTTATGCAACTGTTACGTTATGGACGGTCTTTTAATACGAGTGCCATTTTTCGGTACAAGCGTAGCGCGTACCGAAATAGGTGGGCACGAGTTATTAAAAGACCAATAACGTACAGTTGCATACACGATTTTATCTACGAAGGAAGGAATAAAACACAGATATAGACAAATAAGTATTTTTAATAGAAACTTAACTACACACTGACTATTAGGTATAAGGCAAAGATCTTGTAGCCGCAACAGCCAAATAGTATACGATACTTTTGTTCTAAACTTGTTCCATATTAACTTTAAAACTTTCGCGTTTCATAATTGAGAAACAATATACCACGGGTATTTAACGCGATGATTTCGATTCATTTATTTACCTATTTCACCCGACGTTTCGGCCGTGTTGCAACGACCGTGGTCCCGGGTAGACTGGTGTCTCGGAGTACTGGCTCAGTTGGGGCAGAAAATTCTTCTTCTACCCTCATATTTCTACACACAACACTGACCGTGTCCTTATTCTGTAAGTTCGCCGACTGCACAAAACGAGGTAATGTTTTTTGAATTACTGGATTCCACGCCGCGGATAATTATAAATGAATCGAAATCATCGCGTTAAATACCCGTGGTATATTGTTTCTAAACTTGTTCCATTTTTAAAAACATCATTTACATTGTCTCGATTTCGAAGTAATATTATAGGTACCTGGCTGTTTGTTCAGAATGTATTTGCTTGTGTTTTAGAATTTATGACGATTCGCATAATGCAACCCGATGTCGTTATGGGTATCATAATGAAACCACTGTCAATTTTGTAATTCGAATATAACGAAACCGAAGTAGATAAAGTTTATTTTGACAAAATGAATACCTACATATATTTCTTGACAAACTTCTTGGCCGCCCTGAAGTTGACTACAATGGATGCGCAGTAGTAAATCTCATACAAAAACAGCACCGTTTCGTGCGTCGCGCATCGGTAAGCCAACTTCAGGGCGGCCCAGAAGTTTGGCGAGAACTATACATACATACATAAATTCACGCCTTTTTCCCATGGAGGTAGGCAGAAACTACAGAACGCAAGAAAGATGAAATGTGAGAAATTATCAGACTATGTTGATTTAGCACTCTTTTTGAGCTGATACCAATGCAGCCTATTTGTAAGCTGTTAGGTCTTTTTAACCGACTTCGCAAAAAAGGAGGAGGTTCTCAATTCGACTGTATTTTTTTTTATTTTTTTATTTGTACTACCTCAGAACTTGTTACTGGGTGAACCGATTATGTTTTTTTTTTATTTGAAAGCTGGTGCTTGTCATGTGGTCCCATTTAAATTTGGTCAAGATCTGATGAAGAACTTCGGAGATATACATCAGAACTCTTCAATAAATGACAGCAGATCACTCGGGATAGCTGCAATCGGATGTCTGTTTATTGTTTACATCATTTCATAACATAACATCGCACTAGCACGCTTTAAAGGGGTACGCAGGTGTGAACAGTTCACCCTGGTATACTCTAAAGCCACCGTTTTTGTTTATGTTTCATGTTTCTGGGTTAATCTATTCTGGCTAAACTTTGGAGAATTGGTCCGTTATGTACCCACAACTAAAAAGTGAAAAATAAAAAACTTATTAACAAAAAATACAACCGACTTCCAAATAAAGACACTACAAAGTCAAAAGTGAAAAATAACTTCAATTTCGGCAGTCGGTGTCAAAAACGAAGATCCCAAAACAGGAACAGGTATTTTTTGTTAAAAAGTTTTTTTAACTCCCAAGGTCCGGGGCCTTATTATGAAGTAATAGTCATAGAATAAATCTCTCCAGAACTCCAGAGCTCAACAAAACTGAACATTCTCAACACGCCATATTCACCATCGAGGACTGTAAGCAAAATTGTATTTTATCACTGTAACAATAGGGTAAAATTACCTTGAGCAGCATGAACTTCCTTAGAGGGTCGTACCACTGCATGAGGAACAGCCCCGCGGGAGTGGCGCCACATAAGTACTTGTAGCCGTTGTACGGGTTTCTGGCTACTGCGCAGCGCACACAACCTGACGAACAGAACGATAACAGTTCATTAAGGGTGCCCTAGACGGTGGCACGGACTATTTTGTGGGCGGGGTTAAAATGCATGCTATCTCATCCGACAACACGCGCGAAAGGGATAGACGCTGTGATGAGCAGTAAGGAGCTAGTGCACGTACGAATACACACTTTTGCAGCAAATTTGTAGCGAAATGGATGATGATTTAGAACGGAAACGAGCGCGCGAAATTTTATAAACAGACCTTTGGGATTATCGATATCATGGAAAAACTACTGAATGTATCTGTTCAAAATAAAATTATTTGCATTGTTGAACTACTAATCTATCCCTGTATGGTGACTGTTTAGCAATTTTCCATCTTCTTATGGTATTTATTTCCGCCCAAAGATTTATGTTATTAGGGACACAAACAGATGCAATAACAAACATAAGCATACAATTAGTTCGACACAATCCAGAAACAGTTTCCACAGAGTAGTAAACAAGTAAATTAACCTATGTGTAACAACAACCAGAAGTTCACACAGTTTAAAGAAGTCACAATTTTTTTTTTTTTTTTAAGTTTCAATTTTTTTATTTTTTTTTATTGTATAACAATTAACATTATATTATTTAAATTTATATGCCAAAATATTTCTTATGCAAAACCTTTCTCGGGGTAGAGAAATATGCGTTAAAATTGTGTTGAAATATGGAAATTTCAACACTAATTTTACTTTACTTACTTTCAAATATATGTTATAATTTTTTTTTATTTTGAATCTACATCGTCAAACAGTGGAGTAATCGCCAGACTACGTTTGTATGGAAGAATGACCGACTAGGGCACCCTTATAACTTGTACAATTAGTAAACAAGTTTGGAACAGTTTCCTGACTTTTAAGAGGTAAGAATGATCATACAAGACATGTATAATTTATTTATTTATTATAAGGTACACCAACAGCATTACATACAAAACAGTTTGTAGTAAACAAAGAAAAATAAAGGTGCTGGTATGTATGCCTATTACAGGTATACGCAGCTTACACCATATGGTCAGAAACACTAAATTATTTAAAATATTAATATATATATTAATCTAAATTAAAAAAAAAAAACAAAGTAAAAATAAAAACACAAAATGAAAAACACACATAATAAAAAAAAGAAAACGAAGTAGGATGTTTATGTGCGTAATAAGACTAAGTTGAAGTATTTGCGCACTCCCGTACCTCCGAGATTGCTCTTCTAAACTTATTCAGTGAAACACCGTGTAAGTCAGTATATGGTGTTGTACAAAAACTGTTATAGCTTCTACACATGCGGAGAAGTGGAGCGTTGAGGCCTAGGTTGGTTTTGCGGAATGGAATATGGAGTAATTTTGTGATGGGATGTCTTGGCAGTTTTGAAGGGACTGAATATTGGATACATTCTACTAAATCACTGCACTTAATGAACCCGTTTGCTACTTTGTAAAGGAAAATTAGATCACGTATAATCATTATTGAACACATTTATTACCCAAAGCTGTAGTCGTTTCGAGAAACTATTATTGTGTAAACGTCATTAAAACAAAAAAGGCCAAACTTTGGTATCAAAAAGTAGGGTTTTGCATGTTCTTGATTTTAAATTCTCTATTCAGAAACGGGATGTCAAGCGATTTTGAAAGGCGAGGCGATTCTCAATTCTAAACTCACTGATGATGATTAGAGTGATGAATTTCTTGCCGTGCATGGTTAACTACGAGGAAATTTTCTTGGATGATAAGTTATTATACATTACATTTTCATTATTATGACATTTTATACTATGACATTACTTTCTGATATCAATCTATGACATTGTATACATTTTAATTTATGACATGATATGAGTTTACTGATAATTAATGTCATTGTATAATTTGAGTAACAGTTTATGACGTTGTATAATTTGAATGATATTTATGACATTGAATAATTTTATTAATAATGTATGGCATTGTATACGAGGTGCATTCAATAAGTACCTAGCCTCATCGCCAGAGGGCGCTGTAGTTTCAAAAGAGTTTTACCACAGTGTAGGACATTCTTTTTTAATTCTTTTTTCAAATTTTCATTCCAATCCCTTCATTTGTTTTAATTTGACAACTTATGGAAGCGAACGTGTCGATCGGTTTTACAAAAATGGAAAAAGAGCAATATCGTTCGGTGATTCGATTCCTATTTTTGGAAGGGAAAACGCGCATCGAAATCAAAGAGCGCTTGGATGCTGTGTACGGTGACTCTTCTCCATCGATGGCCACCGTCAAGAATTGGTTCAACGAGTTTGCACGTGGCCGTACGTCGGTTTTTGATGAACCACGTCCAGGTGCACCGAAAACAGCTGCTACGGAGGAAAACATCGATTGAAGGTTCGGGAGCTAGCTGAGACTGTAGGCATTTCAGAAGGAACAGTGCATCATATTCTTCACGAGGAACTCGGCATGAGAAAGCTGTCGGCGCGATGGGTGCCGCGTTTACTCACACCAGAAAACAAGCGCAACCGTGAGACCACATCGGAGACGTGTTTGGCGCTGTTTAAGCGGAATCCAGCGGAGTTTTTGCGTCGTTTTGTGACCGTCGATGAAACCTGGATCCACTGGTACACACCAGAGACCAAGGAACAATCAAAACAATGGATCCAGACCGGGATACGTGCTCCAAAGAAGGCGAAATCTGTAAAATCGGCCGGAAAAGTTATGGCCACCGTTTTCTGGGATTCACAAGGTGTGATCTACATCGATTACCTCGAGAAGGGTAAAACAATTACAGGGCTTTACTATGCCGATTTATTGGGCCGATTCGACGCCGAATAAAAGAAAAAACGACCCCATCTGGCGAAGAAAAAAGTGCTGTTTCACCACGACAACGCACCGGTTCACACGTCTGCCGCTGCCATGGCCAAATTGGTCGAATTACGCTACGAATTGCTGCCCCATCCACCGTATTCTCCAGATTTGGTCCCTTGTGACTTCTTTCTGTTTCCTAATCTGAAAAAATCACTCGCCGGGAATAGATATGGATCGAATGAGGAGGTCATCGCCGCCACGGAGGCCTATTTTGCAGAGTTTGACAAAAATTATTTTTCCGACGGGTTAAATAAGTTGGAGCATCGCTGGGCTAAGTGTATCGAACTAAAAGGAGACTATGTTGAAAAATAAATTGCCACTTTTCCAAAATTTTCGTTTACTTTTTGTAGGCTAAGTATTTATTGAATGACCTCGTATTTAGAATAATAATTTACGACATGGTATGATTTTAATAATAATTTGTGACATTGTATAATTTAAACAATTTTGTATGCCATTGTATATTTGGAACGATAACTTACGAGATGGCATGAGTTTAATAATAATTTGCGACATTGTATAATTTAAATAATAATAATTTTGCATGCCTAAATGGTACAACACAGTGATCTGCGCATTCACCTAACATCTGGAAATGTACAATTATGTACTGACTTACTGAGTTAAGCAATAACGATTTGAATTTTGTAACCGTATTAACTAAGGTACTCACCTCGTGTGTCAGGTACCCTGGTCGTGAGTGCGAACCTCCTGGGTAAGAGCCGGGGAGGTAATACTCGAAGCGAACGGCCTCCACGCGCTGAGCCTATCAGTGCTAGCAGCTCATGGCGGTACAGGGATGGGGTTTTACCTGTAGAACAGGCAAGAAAATATACTTTTTACATGAAAAAAAAAACAACTTCTTCAGAACCTCAAACTGTTCACAGAAACTTGGGATTCTCCAGTAAGTGGTCCTCTAGTGAAACTCCAAATCCTTAATTTCTCATTTTGCCAAATTGTGTTAGCAGTAGCAAACTTCAGCAGTACATAAAACTTACCATAGACCTCAATACGTAAGTTATTTTGCAGGCAAGTGAATTCTAATAATGGCAATAATAAAACAGATTTACCAAATAGGGTAAGTTTACTGAAAATTTGTTTTTTGTCCGTCAGGAAGATAAATAAAAAATATTGGACACGTATTTTTCTTTTGACAAGTAAACATAAAGTGACGACGATATAATGCGTTGAAATATCGTGAAACGTCACGCCGCTAGTACACTTTATACTGCCTTAGTGACGTCACAAGCCCCCACTCCTGAACTTGGATGCGCTTTAACTTTGTATTTTTTTATTGTTTTGGTAAAGCAAAAAATACGTGTCCAATATTATTTGAACATCTCACTGACGGACTAAATAGAACATCCCTATTGATTCACTTTGTAAGGATCAGAAATAAAAGTATATTTTTTAAAGGCTTGTTTTTATGTTTCTGCCATTCAATTTGTTTGGTACATCCAAAGTGAAAAGGAAAACGTGAACCGTGTATTACAGAACAGCACAGCAGTTCAATTAAAAAGTGTATTTAATTAAATTATTACTTAGTTACTTACCAGACAGCGACATAAGAACATCTTTGATGACGTGCATCCAAATAGTCCGTCGCGGACACAATTGGTCCATCGCCGTTTCATGCAATTCATTCAGGTTTAATGTGTAGATGCCTTCCTCCGCGCCTGGGAACAATACAAAGTTAAACCCAGTTTTTTGATCAGTAGTTAACTCAACCAATGGTTAAGGCCCAATTTCACCAATGAAACTAATCGCTATTAGTTTAACTAAACTCAGTTTAAGCAAATACAGCGTTCTGATTGGTTGACACCGCTGGGCAACTACCAATCAGAACGTTGTATTTGCATAAATGAAATCAATATGCTAACCAATGGTTTGAGTTTTCAGTAAAACGCGTTTATTCATCAATTGTAAGTCTAAAAAATGGTCAAATAATTAACTCTCCTACTTATTTGAAGATTTGTGAGGATAATAATTGATTAAAAAGGACATTTTATCGAAATTTGAAACCATTGGTTAGTATATTTCACCATTGGTTGAGTAACTAATAATTAGTTAAACTCAAAACTTACTTTTAAATTACTATTGACAATAAGTTTGAAATTGACAAAGAGTATCAGTTTATTATCCAGATCGATGTTACATTTTTCATAATTAGCAGTTATTGGCAAATAGTAGAAGATTTTAAAAACCGGCCAATCGGCCGGCGAGTTGGACTCGCGCACGAAGGGTTCCGTACCATTATCACAAAAAAAAAAAACAAAATATTCACGTTTGTTGTATGGGAGCCCCACTTAAATATTTATTTTATTCTGTTTTTAGTGTATGTTGTTATAGCGGCAACAGAGATAATCATCTGTGAAAATTTCGACTGTCTAGCTATCACGGTTCATGAGATACAGCCTGGTGACAGACAGACAGATGGACAGTGGAGTCTTAGTAATAGGGTCCCCCGTTTTTACACTTTGGGTACGGAACCCTAAAAATATTCAAATTTTTGAAAACTCGAACACGACTTAGTTTGGACCTCTATTTTCGTGTACATCAGAATCGCGGGTGTACTTTTCAGATTTGCCTAAATTTATAACAGTTATTTGGTACCTTCTGTGTACCTTTACGTACCTTTCCTGAAAATCTGTGTACCTACACCCGTACAATGACATTTTAAAAATCAGGTACACCCGCCATCCTGATGTCAGAACCGAACCGAACCGAAGGAGAGGTACGTAAAGGTACACAGAAGGTACCACAGATTACCTCCCAATAGATTCCGCATAGAAGGCAACTTACGCGCACCACACATCAGCCTATTTAGGCTGATATAACTCAGCGCACGGTATGATCTCTTTAGTGACGACCAGACATTAGGCTGTAGGGACGCAAGGGATTTCTAGTTTTAATTGTTTAAAAAATAGTTATCACCGTTATGTCACAAAAAAAAATTACGAATTGTGCAGTAAAATGGTGTGGATTATCAAGCATCCCTTCAAGTTCAAAAAAAGATGGGTTAATATTCCACCAGTAGGCAAAGTAATATATATTGAGCAATCTAAAAAAGGTCAAGTTATGATGGTTATCAAATCAAAATTGCACACTTTACAGTAGCGCTCGTTGATGTCTTTTGTGAAAGTCCCTTTCACTCATAAGGAATTATTATATTGCTATCTTTTTCCCACAGAAGTAAAAATGTTAAGACAAATACGTTTTTTGCTTATCGAAAAGTATCGATCGAATCTGAAAAGTACACCCGCGATTTTATTTTCGGGGTCAAAATTGTTGCAAATTACCTCGAGAACTCATTTCAAGGAAATGTATCGAATTACCAGTCAACATGTATAGTCAAAAATTGTTTAACTACTGACTTACCGATAAGTATGTGTTGATCTCTGGTGTCTGGATGTATCCATGAGGCTGTACAGTTGATCCTTAGAGGACATCCGTTGAACACCTGTGGACGAAATAAATCTTTATTAAATTTCATGACCTTCCTTCAACATAACACGACATCTTTGCATGTTTCATTAGATAGGATTTTTTTTTGTATTTGAGTTTGGTCGATTCCCAGTTCAGACAACTAACTTCTCAAAACTTTTTAAATGTAGTTTCACTTATTGTCGAAAAAGAAGGTAACGTTTGTTTCGAAATATTAGTACCATCAATACGGACTGAAACGGAAATGGGTATTCAAATTTTAAAACCTGCAGAAGCAGGTTCTGTGGAAAAGAACAACTTTCGTCAGGGAGTCTTGGATTTTCCATACAAAATATAATCAGCTGAACTAAATTAGTATTCTTCCTTAAGGCCTCCTTGAAGAATTGCTCATTTCCATTGCATGAAGCAGTTTTTAAAATTACGAGAGGAACTCGTGGCTAAATAATAACAGCCGCGCTGGACGATCATCAAGGTTAAGCAACGCTTGGCGAGGTCGGTCCGTGGATGGGTGACCATTTCAACATACCGAATTTACTCCGTGCCTCGGAAAGCACGTCAAGTCGTTGGTCCCGGATGTCATTTGAAGATCTTTGACAGTCGTTACGAGTAGTCAGAAGCTTAAGATCTGACACTAGTCTTGCCAAGCGATACCGTGTTATCCAGTTACTGGGTTGTGGAGGTCAGATAGGCAGTCGCTCCATGTAAAACGCTGGTACTCAGCTGAATCCGGTAAGACTGGATCCGACCCCGATGTAGTTGGGAAAAAGGCTAGATAGATATAAGCAGTTTTTATAATATAGGATAGGATATTTCCTCTCACGGCTGATCTTTTTACCCTAGAGATTAAAACTCCACGTACCTTAGAGAAGCAAGCCCCCATATGCACTTTAGGCGTGGGCGGCAACCCATTGGGTGCCGCTCGGGGGGGCGTGTGACGTCTGCTTCGTGCGCGACGAGGGGGGACTGGGGGGGTTCCCGTGCCTTCCAGCGCGGGGACTGACACTGTGGAGAGAAGATGTTTGTTATAGACTTTTTCTCAAGCATGCTTGGAAATTTAAGCCCTATTTTGATAACCTCCTTGAGATAAATCGAAAGTGCTGTACTGGCCAAATACATGCGAGCAGCGGCCGGCAATATCTGTCGTGGTTTAGCGGCCAAATAAATTACATATTAAACTGATATCTGTCGTGTAATTTTAAAATGAAATGATTTTTTACTCCGAAACATGGCAACCAAGGAGGTAACTTATCAAAGGTTTTATTTAAATTTCGAACTGGCTTGCAAATAGAAAGCTGTTTATTGAAAAAAAAAAAAACAATTTAACACTTTAACGCGGGCAAAATTATTGATGGTCGTTGTTCGTCATTGATTTTGAAAAGTTATTATATTTGACAAAATGAGTTCTAGGTACTACTTAGTTTTAATTTCCGCGCATTATTTGCGAAAAGTACTATACAAGCCTTGGCCACAACTAGGCATAGATGGACTTACGTATGTGTGCCTCGGCTTCGTCTCGGCCCACATTTACACGTTCGTCCATCAATGACTATTTTGTTGCCCGCTACAGTAATGTACTAATGATATAAAGTTGAAGCGCTATGAAAACATAATAGGCTTCTGGAGCCTTACTCTAACGAATCATGGTTCCAGTGTGAGAGAGAGACAGAGCTATACAAGATGAATAACACTATCGCTTTTCAACATCGGAATTTATATGGCGTCTGTTTAGAATCCAATAACCATACTTACGCTACTCGACACAATAAAGACACAGTAGAGGAAGTTTTAACTGTCAGTGACAAATATCCCATAGAAATCATGACACTGACAAATTTTGAACTTCGTTTATATTATGAAAAAAAGAAAATGATACGTGCTGATCGCGTTCAATTGGTGAAATTGGTCCAAAAAGGTTCAAGTGTTTAAAATTTAGTCGATCGAAAGATTCTTCACATATAAAACAGACACAGTTTTACGAGATTTCAGAGTTATCTCATAAGTATAAGTTGTTTATGATTATGATGACGTGTATAATTACCCCCTAGGAGGATATCTAATTGAATACCTTTAAACGAGCAATATTTGTATATATATAATCTGAATCTCGGAAACGGCTCCAACGATTTTCATGAAATTTAGTATGCAGGCGGTTTCGGGGGCGATAAATCGATATAGCTATGTTTAATTTTAGAAAACGTCGTTTTCTCTATTTTCACCCGAGCAGGGCTCGGTCGCCCAGGTACTAGTTATAAAACCAAAACGTTTTTAAATAAGTTAAAAACTTCTTGTTTAACAAGCTTCTTCGTCTTTTCGTGTGAGGATGTGGCCACCTCTGATGTCAGTGTTAATTATGCCGCCTCTGGGAATCCCACAGGCCTCTGACTTGGCTATTTCAGACTTACATTAACTATATAAGTCCAGGTTTCCTCACGATATTTTCCTTCACCGTTGCCTGTGATGTCCAAGATAAACTTAGAAAGTACATATGAATTTGAAAAAGTCACATTGGTACTTGCCCGGATTTGAAACCACGACCTCAAGCACGTTAGGCGAGGTGTTAGCCACTAGGCCATACGACATATAACGAATAGGTTAAATAAGCTGAAAACATAACATTTATAAAAACATACTTATTTTTTACAAACTCACCCTTATTATCAACTTTGGCCTTATCCCGTTGGCTGTCAGACAAACTCCTTTGCCTCTGTGTAGTCTTAATCTCCTCAACGACTTCCGCTTTCGCGTCCCGCCCATTCTCATCCACCATTTTGAAAATCTCATCCACGGAAGACGTTTTCCTTTTAACCTCTAACTCGCATTGACAAAACTGGTTCAGGTCTATGCCAGCAGTGGTAACAGAGTCCGAATGATGTCTGCTATGCTTTTTTCTATGTTCAAAGACTTTATCCTCCATTTTCATAGACATGTCGATTTCCCTACATAAGTCGTCATCGGTAGCGCCATTTTGTAGTTTGTCGTCTTCTGAAATTCGTAACCTATTCGCGATTTGTAAAGCTCTGAAGTTTGAAACGGAGATCTTTTGCTTTTTACAATGTTCACAGATTACTATTCCGGAATCCGTGTTTTGATTTGAACAATTTCTGTAGTAGCTTAGTATGTCGCCGTTTGAGTTGCAAACGTCGCAAGAGCACTTTGCTACGGACCTCTGTAGGTCACTTAGAGTGTTGTTGTCTCTGGGCTCCGGTTTAGGGCATAGACCACATTCGCAATTAGCATTCCTTTGTAAGTCCAAATGGTCGTTTTCTTGTTGATCGACGTACATAATGTCTTCACCTATTTTCCTGCATAAAGGATCATCGATGGAGACTCTAGAAGCACCTATAGGGCTTTGGAAAGTCGACGTGAGATTTTGATAAATATTCGCGGTGGAATTGTTCAAAAAGTTTTGTTTTAACTGTATACATTGCGATAGGTGTTGGTCGTGCATTGAAATCGCGGTGTTGCCACCCTGCGCCATGTTCGCGGTTTCCGCTGTTAACGGTAGTGTTGCCCTGTAATTAAAATGAAAAATTACCATTTTGGTAGAATATTTTTGGTAGTTTTTAGTAGCTTTTTTGGGGGGCTTTGCAGTGCTGTTAGGTTCTTTTGGAAGCGATTTCGAGTGCTGTTAGACACAAATGTGGGAGGGTTATAATGTTAAGGTGTCTTTTAGACAAGCTATAAATTTATTCGTGTTAAAATAACAAGTGGTGCTGGTGGGATATAAAACCGTTTTTAATTTCAACAATACTTTATAAATCGGACATTGGTTTACGGGTATATTTACCATACTTCTGTTTATGTTTATTTTACACATGTTTATGCTGCAAAGCTCTTTTTTACCATGCTTCATGCTGCGACTACGCACTAATTCTTTGGCTAAATGCACTTTGCAAATTTTTGGTATATTTAATTTTGATTGCTTATCATTACAGACTTTTTATGTAACTATAAAATTCATTTTTAAAATGTGTATGTCGCACACTCTATGTATACCACTAGTAACTTGTTTCTGGTCGTTATATTTTTTTTCGTGTTCTTCTAGACCTGATTCCAATTAAACCCAAACTCTTTCATATTTTGTTTCATAAAAACCTCCTATAACTTGTATTTTTCTACACAAATTAGTCTTTCTTCCCGTTGCTAAAATGCATCTTGAGTTACATAACAAAATATCTATGTGGTTGATTTTTATTTTCAAATTTAAATTACTATATTGATTTCTATTAGGATAGGATTCTAAATAATTGTGTTGTCAGTTTTAAGTGTAACAAGCGGTGAAGAATAGTTTCAGTTTATTTAGATTCAAATAATTTTTATCATAATAAGTCGAACTACTAATCTATCCCTGTATGGTGACTGCTTTGCAATTTTCCTACTTCTTACGGTATTTATTTAGGCCCAAAGATGCGTTAAAATTAGTTTTGAAATATGGAACTTTCGGCGCTCATAACTTTTTCCCAACTATATGTTGGGGTCGGCTTCCAGTCCAACTGGATTTAGCTGAGTACCAGCGTTTTACATGGAGCGACTGCCTATCTGACCTCCACAACCCAGTTACTGGGTAACACGGTACCCCTTGGCTAGACTGGTGTCATATCTCAAGCTTCTGACTACTCGTAACGACTGTCAAAGATCTTCAAATGACAGCCGGAACCAACGGCTTAACGTGCTTTCCGAGGCACGGAAGAAACTCGGTTTGCTAAAATGGTCGGTCACCCACCCACGGACTGACCTCGTCAAGCATTGCTTAACCTTGAAGATCGACCCGTGTGCCTATTATTATTTAGCCACGAGCTCCTCATACAGGGCTAGATAATATTGAGACAAATTGATTTCTATTGGAATAGGATTCTAAATAATTTTGTTGTCAGTTTTAAATGTAACAAGCGGTGAAGAACCGTTTGAGTTTATTTAGATTCAATTAATTTTTATCATAAAAAGTCTGTAAAACGCGCCCTTTAATTTTACAGCAATATTTTATAACAAATAAGAACTATTTTACACATTAATCCAAACTAAATCTAAATACAGGCTGTTCGGAATATTCATACATTCTTTTAAAGCCATATACAATCTAATATGCAGATGAAATTGGTTAATCACAAACCATCAGGTTTTAGTCTTTTTTATCAACCAATTCTTGCAGTTTCTATGCCAATATTAAACTCTGGTCACACTTAGGCGAATCCTACTCAGAAAGCGGGACGAAATTCTCGCGCCGTTTTTGTCTACTAATTTGTATAAAGGGATATTAAAATCAGATCGTACAATCCCACATTCTGCGTAGAATTCACCTCTGTGTCACCAAAGCTCTTTACAAGGAAATTGATGATTTACAGGCATCAAAATTTAGTTTTGATTCACCCAATAATTTTATTCAATCAACCAATTCAGCCAATCGCAGTCCTACAGTGGATACGATTGGCTTTGACAAACAATTTAATATCAACGGTTGATTCAACAAAATTCATTAAATCGTGTATTTTTTTAGCGATTTCCAAAGGAGATGTTCCACAAACGTATGGAGCCTGGGCCAGCACTATGTACACTATATGTTAATTTCGCTATATAATAAAGTAACCGTTTTTTTACTGTTAATTTTCTTTAATTTCACTTCTTTACAATGTAAACTCAAAAACATAAAATATGGTGGATCAGGTCAGCAGTATGTAAAAAATGTCATTTGATTGATGTGTCATCGTAATATCTCCGATAAAACAACAAGCATTCAATCGCAATAGAGAAGCAATCAATCAATGTCCGTAGAAGTAAACTCGGTTGTAAAACTTAAACAATCACTAAAAACTCCGAAACTTAACAAATTCAAAGTCAAAGCCAATGATATTCTAGTAAACAGATATGTTATGAGCGCGCGCATTTGAAGACTCGAATACGTCCTATTTGGGACGTATAGTCTCTAGTCTATGTCACGCATGGCGAAGAGCGATACGCTTTGTTGACACAAAAACAAAATTTTAAAAAATGCCATCGTGTGTATTTAGAAAGTGTACCAATTATGATACCAAAGTACATAAAACAGAAGGGATCTCATACCATATGTAAGTACGCAATACACCTCCATTTATACATTTTTTTTTTTTTTTTCTTAATATTCTGATATTTGGAGGTTAGAAAAAGAAAAAAACATTGGTGGTCAGAATAATGTTTGTTTACATTCACACGCAAGTGACAAACACTAGCTGTCTCTTTTTTCTTGTTGGTTTTATCAAGCCATCCCTTTCGACTTGTAGTGAAATGTCAGATGAATGAAAAGTTTCTATGTGTGCTGCAGCTGCTGTGCCGAAAACTTTTGCCGGTTGTTTTGTTTGTTTTGTAAGTGTTTAACGTATCTGTTTACTAGAATATCATTGGTCAAAGCAAATAAAGTCTCAAAGACTTCACTTCATAAAACTGTCAAAGCCGTCAAACGTCATGTCAAACAACTGTCATGGCTGCGCTGAAAATAGGGTACAGGCGTCTTCAAATTAATTTGCTAGTATTTCTATAGAATTACCCTATCTTTTTCCTATTTATCTATGTAGTGTACATAGCGATGGCCCAAAATCAAACATCTCCTTTGACACCTTAAATCCCAAGTTCATTTTTTGCGTTATTCCGAACAGCGGTTCAAAAAGCTCTAACAAAAACACATATTACATTGTATTACATGTTGTAGGATACATGCAAACTCAAAACCTCTGCTTTTACCTGAGCATTAACTCTTCATCGATATATTGCAAGAGGCTCCTAAAACAAGAGAGATTACTTACTGATTATACTCACTTTGTCGTAGGGATTAATTAAATAGAATATTAGTGATAGCGGAAGCCTCGCGGTTTCACCCGCGTAGTGCCCGATCCCGTGGGAATACAGGGATAAAAAGTAGGCTATGTCACCCGGGGATAGTGTAGCTTACCAACGGTGAAAGAATTTTTTAAATCGGTCCAATAGATTTTAAGTTTATTCGTTACATACAAAAATACAAATATTTCCTCTTTATAATATTGGTATAGATTTGTTGATTAGTTCTTTAGAACTCTGTCAATATATAATAGTTTTGAACTAATATAGTTACCCATCAGAATGAATCACCTGTATTATATGACGTCAAAAATTTGTAAGAAATATTTTAATAGGTGACACGACTATTTTCATGAATCTGTATTCATGAAAATAGTCGTGTTTTGCTCTGGCACGGGGTCCCGACGCATCCCGACCATGGAATTGGTATGTGTAATTTTTGTGGTGTGTAGGGGGAAAGCAGAACATAATTTAAGTATAAATAACTTTTCCCAATACGGCGGAATTATCGAGAAAAAAAAAATAAAAACTACAAATTAAAAAACTCGGATATGTCTGGATCTAACAAAGTTACGAGATTCATTTGTTATCTTAAATATGCAGCATTAGCGACGCCATAATTGTTTTCAAGACTAAAATTGCGTATCTATAGCCGTTTCAGAGAAATATTTTTTTTTCCCAATATCCGGTTGAAAAATATCTCGAAAACTAAACATGCTAGTTACATGGGGATACGAAATCTTGCTTTAAAATGGTTTAAACTATCAGTTATTGGAATAAAAAAGCAAAGGCCGAAAAATTGTCTTCTTAAAACACTGTAAAACGTGCAAAAAAATACTATAAAACAAATCGTCACTGTATTTAAAGGAAATTATATTCACGAACCGAGTAACGCCATCTATCGCCGTGAAACGGCACCGAACGCGATCGATGTACTTACAAAAAATATCACTTTAGTCAGACAAAAATGCTAGTTGTTGAAGTTGGCTAATGCTAACACAATTTGGCAAAATGGGAAATCAAAGATTCGGAGTTTCACTAGAACGACTTACTGGAGAATGCCAAGTTTTTCAATTTGCGTAAAGGATGAGGTGGCATCTGTATTAGGTATATTATCTGTGGCCCTGGTAAGTCCCAAATGTGGCGAAAGTTCTGGTAGTTCATTTAAATAGAGAAAAAGTTTATGAATCTTTAATTTTATCGCACGGGATAAATTATTTACACAAAACATCCTCGTATATCTTATGAATTAAAACCGTATCCATATCCGATGCGTAGTTTGGAAGAAGCGGAGAAACACACAGAGATAGACAGCGACTTAGTTTTATCCTTATCTATATAAATGTTTGTCTGTGTTTGTTATTGTTAGGAGAAGGTTCTTATGAAAAAAAAAAATGAAAAAAAAGGTAGGGTGGTAGAATAGATACGGTGGGTAGGGTAGGTAGGCTAGGTATGGTAGGTAGGGTAGGCAGGGTAGGCAGGGTAGGTAGTGTAGGCAGGGTAGGGAGGGTAGGTAAGGTAGATGTTCTTGGGAATGTTTGGTGTTTTTATGGCAAAGTTTGCCGGGTCAGCTAGCATATGTATGTAAAAGAGAAATTATCTACTCGTATGTATGTTCCTTATAGACTCCGAAACGGCTGGACCGATTTCAAAAATTCTCTCACCGTTGGGAAGCTATACTATCTCCGGGTGACATAGGCTACTTTTTATACCTGTATTCCCACGGGAACGGGAACTACGCGGGTGAAACCGCGAGGCGTCCGTAAGTACTTTTAATAAACAAGGAGATTTATTTGAGCCTTCACAAACTGGATGATTCATTCATTTGGGTCACTATAAAACTAGGAATTTAAAGTAACGTGGATTTCCGTCTTTCCTTAAGACTACGGCGCAGTAGATTTGCTGAAACTGTGACGTATATTAATCACTTTTCTCTTCGATCATTTTGGGCGTGTATATGGAGACGTATCACTGTTTGCTATATTTCGACTTAAAATCTTTGAAATAGGGTCTAAAATTGCGTAACACCATTCTGTGTAGCTTAGTAGTTTTAATCTGAACAAGAATTCGTTTAAGCAACTTTAGACCTTATGACATATACTTTAAAATTTAAAACACACTGAAGGCAACAACAGAGCGCCATAGACAGCGAATAAAAACGTCTTACCTCTTCATTCAAGATATCATAGACAACGATAGTCCATCCCAAAGAGAAACCATAAAGCCAAACAGAAAACCAACGCCCAAATCATGCGCATAATCAAAAGTGTAACTATTCTATCATTTTGTGCATTCACACAACACTCAGGAGAAATCATTAAAAAAATAACTTAACAATAAAAAAATATTTAAAAAATCCTCCACCACAAAATTATTAGCACACGGAAAACCCTAACAGTTAGACAAAAGAAAAAAAAATAAAAGATTTTTTTTTTTCAAAATTTTTTTTGCTTAAAAACTTTTTTTGCCAAAACTTTCAAGTACCTTAGACTCATTCTCAATATATCATCACCCGTGATCACCCGACACCACTTGCTATAACATAATATATAAACGTATAGTAAAAAATTAAAAAAAGAACAAAAAAGCGAGAAAAGTACAAAAAAAAGAAGTTTAAAAAAATTGTTGTTCGACTTACTTCTCGCTTGTAGGCATGGTGTCGATGGAATGATCTTGTAGAGGATTGTGCTTCGGACAAGACATTAGTGAAGCCACGGTCCAGTCTTCGCTAGACTGTCTGTGGTACGCTGGAATAGACAATAGACCATTTATTAATGCCTGTGCAGGAAGGGACAATAGTGGCTGATAAATATAACAAACATTTTTTATCTACCCAACCCAATGAAAACATAACAAAAGTTTATAGTACAGGAGCCTTTATACATTTCTCAGTTTAGAAACTACCGTACAGGTTAGAAAATAGTACATTGTGTATTAAGGGCGGTAAGTAAGGAATTACGATCGAGACTCTAGTAGAAGCCCGAAGTCGAAGACTGAGGGCTTTGAGTCGAGGTTCGTAAGCTCATCAGGTAGTGGGAAAAAAATCGTTCGATTCTCGCTTAAAAAGGCTTTTATACCATTCCCCCTCTAAAAAGCTTATTTTATTCACTGAAAACAGTGAATAAAAAGCACTTTTAATCACTGTTTTGGTGTTTGAATTTAGAACACACCAATATAATATTCAAACTCCATCTCAATGCTGTACAACCTCCTTACGCATAAAATATTCGATACAAACTTAGATAGAGATAGAGTTAGAGATAGAGATAGACATAGAGATAGAGATAGATATAGAGATAGAGTTAGACTTCGAGATAGAGATAGAGATGGAGTTAGAGATAGAGTTAGGGATAGACTTAGAGGTAGAGAGAGAGGTAGAGATACAGTTAGAGATAGACATAGAGACAGAGATAGAGAAAGAGATAGAGAACGAGATAGATATAGAGATAGAGATAGAGTTAGATATAGAGTTAGAGATGGAGTTAGAGATAGAGGTAGAGGTAGAGATAGAGACAGAGATAGAGTTAGAGATAGAGTTAGAGATAGAGTTAGAGATAGAGTTAGAGATAGAGTTAGAGATGGAGTTAGAGATAGAGGTAGAGGTAGAGATGGAGACAGAGATAGAGTTAGAGATAGAGTTAGAGATAGAGTTAGAGATAGAGAAAGATATATAGATAGAGTTAGAGATAGAGAAAGATATAGAGATAGAGATAGAGAACGATATAGAGATAGAGATGGAGTTAGAGTTAGATATAGAGTTAGAGATAGAGGTAGAGATAGAGATAGAGATAGAGTTAGAGAAAGATATATAGATAGAGTTAGAGATAGAGAAAGATATAGAGATAGAGATGGAGTTAGAGATAGAGGTAGAGATAGAGGTAAAGATAGTGTTAGAGATAGAGTTAGAGATAGAGATAGAGTTAGGGATAGAGTTAGATATAGAGTTACAGATAGAGGTAAAGATAGAGTAAGAGATAATTAGAGATAGAGATAGAGTTACAGATAGAATTAGAGATAGAGATTGAAACATAATAAACCTATTTATTTATTATTATTCCTTGTGCCGTTTCAATCTTTCTTTTTCTCGTAGTCATGGTATAAAATATAGTATGCAACTCTTGAATAAAACGGCTTTATATCGAGGGCCATGAATCACTCGCGTCGCTCATGATTCTAACACTTGAATCACTCGCTATGCTCGTGATTCAATCATCATGAATCACTCCCTACGGTCGTGATTCAGTCGTTAGAATCCTTCACTTACTTGTGATTCATCTACGGCCCTCGCATTAAATCCGTCTTTTATTCACTAGTTGCATAATATACTATATTTTAACACTCGCATGTAGCTTTCGACGTTCGCCGTGTTAAAATCGCGACTTTTTATGCTCGACATTGAACCCAATCTCCCTGCCCAGTAGAGCCACTAGAGATAATTAAGACTAATGAGGCAGTAGGAAATATAATCTCAGTATGATAAATTATTCTAATTCCACTTGTAATATAGCATCATCAAGTTTTTTATCAACATTTTAGTCATAATAATATCACGCGAGTGTTTTAATACCTAATTATATGCCGTTGCATACACTACTTTATCTTCAGTCATACATAATGACTGATGTAAATTCCCGAGAATATTCTTTTGGAAGGGAATTTACGAGAATTTAATTGAGTCGAGGTTGAGTCGAGTCACGGGGTCTCATTGCTAAGAAAGAAAATTTGGTTCAAATAAATCTCACTAGATGGCGCGACATGTACACACAATTCAATAGAATTGTGTGCAAATTAACATTTTCTGGAATTGAACATAAAAATTGTATTTTCTTGTTTAATCAACTCTCCTAAGTACAAAATTATGGAATATTGGGCTTTTAATTCACATTTCAATGATTATTTGAACGGGTCATTTAAAATTGATGCCAATAGATGGCGCATCTTTAAATTTTCGTAGGTATTCCACTCGATTGTTAAAATTTGCATTTCGGTAAAAAAAAACTGTAAAAACGTGCAAAAAAATACTATGAAACGAACTTTCGCTGTATTTGAAGAAAAAAATATTCACGAACCTAGTAAACCCTTTTACTTGCAAGTCGCCGCTAACACCATCTATTGCGGTGAAACGGGATCGAACGCGATTGATGTACTTACCAAAATAACAAGATTAATCAGATGAAAAACGCTAATTACGTCGGCACGGTTTCTTTGTATGGGATGAGGCATCTGTATGCTAGTATTATATTATCTGTGGTATAGGCTATGTGGTATAGGTATGCCTCATGCATCTGTATGCTTGTATTATCTATGGTCGAGTGAAGGAAATGACTTAGAACAAAGGATTTATTATTAAAGAATAACTCACCATTCCTCTTAATAGTATCCCCATCACAACTCCTATTGACTTCCGCACTAAAATTGATAACCTTGGGCATGGATCTCACACTCAAATCATCATCAGCGTCCAGATCCACTATTGGCGAATCATCGTACACTCCGGACCTCCTATTGGCCGGTTCCCTGCCCTCTCCTGTCATGAGTCTCACGCGATTGGCTGTGGAGATGACGTCTTCGTCCAATAGGGAGGTAGGGCGGTTGCTATTGGTCGGCACGACGTGGTCGGTGAGTAGGGATCGAGGTCGTACGTGGTTGTTGGAATGGCGGGAGTTCTGCGCTTGTTCGGCTAAGACTCTGCGACCGCCGCGGCCTGTGTGTTTTGAAGCTATGCGTTGAGGGACGTTGGACATTGCCTGTGAAGGAAAAGTGAATTAGATCAGAGATTTTTAGTAAGCTTTGTAATAGTCCAATAAACGAAATAAATAAAGCGAATTTTCATAAATTTTCCAAAAACCCTGATCACTTCAATCTGCTAACTCATCGCAAACAAAGAAATTTTGGTTCAAATAAATGTCACTAGATGGCGCTATATGAATCGATTCGTTATTGAATTGTCTGCAAAATTAACACTATCTAGAATTTATTATAAAAATTGTATGTTCTTTTTTTATCAACTCTCTTAAGCACAAAATAATGGAATATTGGTCTCTTAAATCACATTTCAAAGATTATTTGAACGGATCATTAAAATTGATGGCGCGGTTTTAAATTCTGAGGCACGACACTCGATTTTTTTGATTTCTATTGAATACATTTTGGTACAAAGCTGTAACAACTTGAAAAAATACTATAAATCAAATGGTCACTGTCTTTAAAGAAAAAAATAGTAATGAACCGAGAAAACTCATTTACGAGCAAGTCGCTGCTAACACCATCTATAGCCGTGGAACAGTACCGAACGCGACCGAAGTGCTATATAAAAATAATCATCTTAATCAGACGAAAAACGCTAGTTACGTCGGCACGGTTTCTATGTATGGGATGAGGCATCTGTATGCTAGTATTATATTATCTGTGGTTATACATAGAAATACTTACGGTATCCTCATCGGGTTCATTATTGCAGTGGCTGGGCGGGTTGGAGTACTTGTGGAGCAGTTCTATGGCGAGTCGCTTGCTCATATCTTGTTGGAAGAACGCGTGCTGAAACAAAAATTATTGTTTTACGATATGGTTTCAAACACATAAGTATGAAGCTCTCTGGGGGATGAAACTTTGGAACCTAAGGGAAGACCAACATTCTCAAATTTTAGATCTAGCTCCCAGAGTTATACGGCGATAAATATATAATACAGAAACCTAACAACAACCACGCGTTTGTAAATTAGAGACAGTCTGGTCGGAGGATTCAAATCCTCAGGTTATAGCAGTTTATGCAACGGTCATATAATAGAGGTTATTAAAACACGAGTGTGATAATAGTATCACACGTATCGAATGTCTTATTACCTAATTATATGCTGTTGCGTAAACTATTTTATCTTCACTCAACAATTGAAATAAAAACAAGAGTGGGACGGAAAATATATGTCGTATGGCGGGAAATATAGATTCTCATTGTGCATGGGCTCATTGCTTAATGTAGAAAAGTAGTGTCATTGTCTATGGATGCGCGCGCTGCGCAGTCATACGCAATGAGCTCCATCTACAGTCGACAATGTCCACTTATCATCTAACAGGCAGGCTGCTTGATAGATTCTCAGCCAAAATTCTTCAAAAATTCGCTCTAGAACCTAACCTCTAAGGACATATCGTCTCACCTGCAGCAGTTTGTCAGCCGTAGAACATCTGCAGTGTCTCTAGTATTGCTGGATGTCGCTGTAGAACTGTCTATCGTCTGACCTGCAGCAGTTTGTCAGCCGTGGAACATCTGCAGTGTCTCTAGCATTGCTGGATGTCGCTGTAGAACTGTATATCGTCTCACCTGCAGCAGTTTATCAGCCGTGGAACATCTGCAGTGTCTCTAGTATTGCTGGATGTCGCTGTAGAACTGTCTATCGTCTGACCTGCAGCAGTTTGTCAGCCGTGGAACATCTGCAGTGTCTCTAGCATTGCTGGGTGTCGCTGTAGAACTGTCTATCGTCTGACCTGCAGCAGTTTGTCAGCCGTGGAACATCTGCAGTGTCTCTAGCATTGCTGGATGTCGCTGTAGAACTGTATATCGTCTCACCTGCAGCAATTTATCAGCCGTGGAACATCTGCAGTGTCTCTAGTATTGCTGGATGTCGCTGTAGAACTGTCTATCGTCTGACCTGCAGCAGTTTGTTAGCCGTGGAACATCTGCAGTGTCTCTAGTATTTCTGGATGTCGCTGTAGAACTGTCTATCGTCTCACCTGCAGCAGTTTGTCAGCCGTGGAACATCTGCAGTGTCTCTAGTATTTCTGGATGTCGCTGTAGAACTGTCTATCGTCTCACCTGCAGCAGTTTGTCAGCCGTGGAACATCTGCAGTGTCTCTAGTATTTCTGGATGTCGCTGTAGAACTGTCTATCGTCTCACCTGCAGCAGTTTGTCAGCCGTGGAACATCTGCAGTGTCTCTAGCATTGCTGGATGTCGCTGTAGAACTGTATATCGTCTCACCTGCAGCAGTTTATCAGCCGTGGAACATCTGCAGTGTCTCTAGTATTGCTGGATGTCGCTGTAGAACTGTCTATCGTCTGACCTGCAGCAGTTTGTTAGCCGTGGAACATCTGCAGTGTCTCTAGTATTTCTGGATGTCGCTGTAGAACTGTCTATCGTCTCACCTGCAGGAGTTTGTCAGCCGTGGAACATCTGCAGTGTCTCTAGTATTTCTGGATGTCGCTGTAGAACTGTCTATCGTCTCACCTGCAGCAGTTTGTCAGCCGTGGAACATCTGCAGTGTCTCTAGTATTTCTGGATGTCGCTGTAGAACTGTCTATCGTCTCACCTGCAGCAGTTTGTCAGCCGTGGAACATCTGCAGTGTCTCTAGTATTTCTGGATGTCGCTGTAGAACTGTCTATCGTCTCACCTGCAGCAGTTTGTCAGCCGTGGGCCGCTTCTTGGGGTTCTTAGTGAGCGCCAGCTTGAGGAAGGCGTGGAACACGGCCGACCATCGTTCGCGTTCCTTCAGCGCCGGCGGCTTGAAGCCCGACTTCGACATCAGGAACAGCACCCGCATGGGGTGGAGCTCGAACATCGGCGGCTGGAGTTCGGCTAGCTCTGGAATGCGAACAAGGAATTGTTACCTTTTGCTTCATTTTCGACTTTTATGGTAATAGAAACACTTATCTTTCATTTCCAATAAAATTTCGGTTTACTGTTTGAAATCTGACTTAAAACCTGAAATTGCTTATTTCGAACTAGGAATATATATTTGTAGTTGATTTTATCAGTTTCACTCATACTAAAAATGAACCAAAGAAAGCAGCTGAGTTAAATTTTCTTGTCCATGATCGTCTTTTTTATACAAGTTAGATACTATATAAAAATTAATCTCTATTTCCTTTAGTCACGGCTTCACGCGTGAACGGCTGGACCGATTTCGCTTTTTTTTGTTGTGTTAGTTATTGTTAGGAGAAGGATATTATGAAAATACCTACATAGTTAGGGTAGGGTAGGTAGGTAGGTAGGTAGGTAGGTAGGTAGGTAGGTAGGTAGGTAGGTAGGTAGGTAGGTAGGTAGGTAGGTAGGTAGGTAGGGTAGGGTAGGGTAGGTAGGGTAGGGTAGGTAGGGTAGGTAGGGTAGGTAGGGTAGGTAGGGTAGGTAGGGTAGGTAGGGTAGGTAGGGTAGGTAGGGTAGGTAGGGTAGGGTAGGTAAGGTAGGGTAGGTAGGGTAGGGTAGAGTAAGTAGGATAGGGTAGGTGGGTAGAGTAGGTATGGTAGGTAGGTAGGTAGCCAATTGACGAGAGCGAAGCTTCGGGGGCCAGGTAGTCCTAATATATAGAAAATAACTTGCATCATCATTCATCACTCACCGATAGCAGTAATACCGCAAGCCCAAATATCACAGAGCTGATTGTAACCACCTTTGCGTTCCACTGCCGCTACCTGAAAAGTCATGAAAATAATCATTATCAAACCGGTAACATAGGTAACCAGTAACCGGTAACGTCAAATTGTTGTAAAGTACATCATGAGAAGGGTAAGATAAAACTTTTTTACAAAGAAATACTACCGACTTCCAAATAAAAACACTACAAAGTGGAAAATTACTTTCGTTTTGGAAGTCGGTGTCTTAGATAGGTACTATTTTCTTCGTTATGTACAATCGGCCAAAGCTATATCTGATCACCGTAAGTACTATTTTAGCTTGCAGGGCTCGCCCGCTAAATAAACACCGACATACTCATCAACCAATAGCATCGCAGCATCGGGTGACTGTTTCTCTAGTACCTGTCAGACCCTTGTTTTTGTAATTAAAAAAAGACTGCAAAAAAATCAAACAAGTCATTTGGCTATGGTCGACGCAAAGAGGGCGTACGCAGCTGTGGTCATCTTGTGCACGGGATTTTGTTTTCAAAGTGATCAGATGTAACTTTGGCCCATAGTACACAGCCTTCCAAAAATAAAGTTATTTTACACTTTGTATTGTTTTTATTTGGAAGTCGGTAGTATTTCTTTGAAAAAGTATTTTTTTTCACTTTTTAGGTTTTTAATAAGGTACCTATAATGCCAGAATAGATTACCCGAATATCATGAAACTTAAACATTACCGGTGAAATGAGAGTGTCCCAAGGTGAACTATACACATCAGTATACCCCTTTAGAGCGTACTGGCGTGATGTTATGTAATGAAATGGTATAAACCATAAACAGACATGCGATTGCAGCAATCCCGAGAGGTTTGCCGTCATTCATTAAAGAGTTATGTTGTATATCTCCCAAGTTCTTCATCAGATGTTCACCAAATTAAAATGGGACCGTTTTGGGATCATACACTCTCAAAAAAAAAAACAAGAATTTCAATATCGGTCCAAAATTGACGGAGAAATCAGTGAAAATACTCAAAAAAAAAAACATCATGTCGAACATAGAACCTCCTCCTTTTTGGAAAGTCGGTTAAAATTGGAGAATGAATAGTGTGCGAGGGCGGAGTGCATCCGCAGTACAGTGCACTGCTGAGCATAGGCCTTTCTGGTACCAATCTCTACGCTCCTAGTGGAGTGCTATTAGCAAATATATGTCTATAGTCGAGAATCCAAGCATCAGGCTATATGGACTTTAATCATTTCAACTTACGTCATGATCTCTGCTGGAAAAATATCGAGAGAAAACTAAATGAATCAGAACTTCGAAATCATGTGACACCCACAACCCGTGTGATGGATTACAATCCACTCACAGGGACTCACAGATAACATGCCCGAGTTCCAGTAGTGGGAATATAATAAATTTATAATGTAATGTATTTACCTCAGGGGCCATCCAATACGGCGTGCCAATGAAAGACTTTCTTTTATTGATGGTGGCTGTAATTTGGGCTGATACTCCGAAGTCTGCCAGTTTGACATCGCCGCATTCTGTCAGCAGGATGTTTGCGCCTTTTATGTCTCTGAAATCATTTACAGAAGATATAAGCAAGTTTAATGGTGAATTTCTTAAGTTTTATATGACTTTGTCAGTCAGGTCTCTCCAGTTCCGTGCCCATAGCTCTCGCTGGAACGCCCATAACAATCTGCTCCGACTGACGGTACCAAGGGTAGCTTGTACAATGGGATGGCGTGGTAGACCGAGACGTAAAGCACCGGATCAAGTCAGGATGGATGAAATGGCGACAGGTCACTGCAACAACTTGCGACCCACGGATGCTTCTCAAGGTAAAGGGTAAAATCTAAAAGTCCGTGATTAGACCTGTCATACTGTATGGATCAGAATGTTGGGCTGTGAAAAAAATGGATGAAAGGAGATTGCATGTAGCAGAGATGAGAATGTTGAGATGGATGTGCGGCGTGACGAGATTGGATAAAGTGAGAAATTAGTAGTTAGATAATTGGAGTTAGAAAGTGGCGCCAGTGGCAGAAAAGTTGAAGGGAAACCGTTTGTCCTGGTGTGGATGGATGGAGAGGGATGGGCCGGCCAAAGAAAAGATGGATTCTTTGTTAAATATTAATGACATCAATGTATTTAAAAAACAATTGAATAATTTACTGCTAAGCAAGACATACTACACAGTACATGAGTACCTGTTGGACAGAAAATTATCTGTTCAGGTGTGATTGGGGTGGATACTTGGGTCCGATTTGTTTACTTATTATTTTGCTAATTATCAAGACATTGTATAATTTGAATTTATAATTTGAACTTCTCAATTTTTTAATTTATGACATTGTCTACGTCTTAGAATTTTAATATTAATTTATGACATTGTATAAGTTCAAATTTTATCTATGACATATCATACATCTGATTTCTTTCATTTATGACATCGTACAGTATTTTAATTTTAATGTATGATATTGGATATAATTTTAATTTTTGACATTGGATGCGTTTTAATTTTATGACATATTATACCATTTTTTTAATTTATGACATTGAATACGTTTTAGTTTTTTTATTAATGACATTTTAAACATTTTTTTTAATTTATGACGTTGATATCGTTTTAGATTTTTATTTTTTATTAATAACATATACGTTCAATTGTAATTTTAGTTTAATTTATAACATTGTATTATTTGAATTATTATTGTAACTATAATTTTGCAAACCTAAATTGGTGGAACACGGTTGACTGCGCATTCACCTGACATCTGGAAGTGTATTTTTATGTACTGTGTTGAGCAATAAATGAATTTGAATTTGGACTGTGTGAGAAGTGATATGAAGGAAAAGGGAGTCAGTAATAACGTAACAGGGGACAGAACGGTATGGAAGAAGAAAATGTGTTGCGCCGACCTCAAGTAACATGGGATAAGGGCAGGAAGATGATGATGATGATAATTATATGAGTTTATCAGTCTTCGAGAGTTAAAAATATCATCAATACAATATTACTATAAAAACGTGTGCGGTCAGGACCTCACACGGACCGCACACGACACCACACTTTATTGAAAAAAGAGATGAGTTCGCGCGGAGTGCGTATATTTCGCCTTCTCATGGAAAGATACACTAAGAGAATGACAATGGCAATGTATGGTATAATGTATACTAATATTATAAAGAGGTAAAGTTTGTGAGTTTGTGACATTGTAAGGGGTAATCTCTGGATCTACTGAACCGATTTTGAAAATTCTTTCATCAGTAGAAAGTTACATTATTCCTGAGAATCATAAGCTATAATATATTTTCAAAAAAATTAGAGATCCTTATGAAAATTGCAATAATGTAACCCAAGGAGTGCAAATGTTGCCTATAAAATTAATTCTTTGGCGTGCGCTGAGAAAACTATTGATGATAGATAAAAATTAGTAGGTAGGGTAGGCAGGGTAGGCAGAGTAGGCAGGGTAGGCAGAGTAGGCAGGGTAAGCCTAAGTCTCTTGGTCCCTGACATATATATCTCCGTCATAACATATTATGCAACTCAGAAACTCAATAACAAAAACCATACAACCATTACTTCTTTGAACTTTTTCTTGTTGGATAAATGAAGAACACCAAAAAGTAGCCCTCGCTTTCCAACCTAGCAAGGCGACTAGCGACTGTTGGCAACACTCTCTTTCTAAAATTTCACTCACCGATGCATCTTGCCCATCATGTGAAGATATGAAAGGCCGGTCAGCGTCTCGCGGCACATATAGGCTATCTGCAGCTCTGTCAGGGGCCCTGTGACGTGGTAGATGTCCTGAAACGTAGAGATCATTATTCAAATAAACGCACTTAGCATCATCTTTCATCATCTCTGGGACGGATTTGCTAAGTATCAGCTTGATGTTCTTGAGGAAACTGTAACGGTTTGCCAACAATCGATTGGTCCATGAACCGTCGGTCAACATTATCTTTAAATCATTAACTTTTCATCCAATCGACTTTTCATCCACGAACGTTTCGCCAATATAAATATTCGTCAGTGTATGCTTAACCAACAGAATGTTTTGACCAATTACTTTTCACCCGACGAAAAATTGGCCAACAGACACCGGGACAGATGAAAGTGCAATGAATTAGTCCAAGAGCGAGCGAAGCGAGCTCGGGAGTTTAGGGCACTCCGACACGAATAGGTTTGGTTCGAAGGAGAAGACGTCATCTCCCTCATGTTAGGTTACTTTAGACCCTGCAGACAGAAATAGGAGCCCCGCTACGCGGGGTTTCACCTAACGAAAAATTGGCCAACAGACACCGGGACAGGTGAAAGTAAATTAAAGGTTGTAAAAATATAATAGTTTTTAAACAACTAAGTCGACGGAGACCTGCTACGCGGGGCTCCAATTTCTGTCTACAGGGTTTAAAGTAACCTAACATGAAGGAGATGACGGGAGCTGAGTTCGCTCGCTTTGCTCGCTCCCGTCATCTCCTTCGAACCTAACCTATCCGTGTCGGGGTGCCCTAAGCTCCCGAGCTCGCTTCGCTCGCTCTTGGACTAATTCATTGCACTTTCACCTGTCTCGGTGTCAAATGGCCAATCGTTAGTTGGGTGAAAAGTAATTGGTCTAAACATTCTGTTGGTTAAGTATTCACTAACATAGAGTAATGTTGGCGAAACGTTCGTGGGTGAAGAGTCCTTTGGATGGAAAGTTAATGGATTAAAGATAATCTTGACCAACGGTTCATGGACCAATCGACTGTTGGCAAAACGTTTCAGTACCGCTCTTGAACCGATTGACAAATGGGTCAAGAGGCTCTTAAACACGTATTGGTCGAATCTAAGCTCCAGAGCCAAGCCGAATAACGACGCCGAGTTGGCAGATTGTCGGTTTTCTATTAGTTACTTTTTAGGAAAAGTGCGTTAGAATTGCACAATTTAATTGCCGAATTGAATTGCATTGTCTTACTAAGCCCGTTCCATCATCGGATGAAGACGTAAGGCGTTATGTTATGGTATTACTTTCATTGTGCTCACAGCCAAGGAGTGGATAATCCTACCTGAGGTCTGTCTTCCCTGATAGCTACAATCTAGGGATCTGTAATTCAAGTGTAAACATCAGGGCAATCGTGCCAAACCGTTCACCAAATAATCGCTTAAAAGCAGGTGAGATAGTGGTCAAACGCGACCTAATCAATAATAATAAAACAAGTAAGTTTATTTAAATGTAATCAGAGGGGAGCACGAGAAAATTTCAGTCGTGCCGTTAGTGGGTCGCGATGCCAATCAGGAATCGATTTGGGTCAAATACAAACATTTTCTGGTTAGTAAATGATGCACTGTTTCAAGTGGCGATAAACGAAATCTGATCAGCATCATCAATTCTAATAGGTACCTGCCGGGTGAGCACGGCCTACTGTGACACGTTTTTTGATACAAAACCGTGATACAAGTGTGTGACTCAAGCCTATCACCTATAATGTCGTGGTGGCTCAGTGGCTAAGCCCACGCCACTCGTGCATGAGGTCGTTGAGGTCGGGGTTCGAATCTGTGCAAGTACCAATGTGACTTTTACAATTCATATGGACTCTCTAAGTTTATCTTGGACATCGCTGATAAAGGTGATGGAAAACATCGTCAGGAAACCTGGACTTATGGTGAGTTTATTATTAGATTGTGCTACACCCCAGTGAGTGGATAAGACTTGCACGCCCGGCTGATATTCATTATTGTAACAAGTAAAATCTGATAAATTGCCTGCAAGCTTCCACCACCGCAGTACTCCATGGAGATCCACAGCTCATACCTCCTAAGATACGAGACATAGTACGCGACGATGTTGAGATGCCAGCAATCCTTGATCAGAGCCTTAAGGTTAAACTAGTCGACGGCACGAACTATTTTGTGCGCGACGTTAAAATGCATGCTATCTCATCCCACAACACGTGCGAAATATATAGATGCTGTGATGAGCAGTAAGAAGCTAGTTCGCGTACGAATTAGCACTTCTGCAATCTTTTATCGAAATGGATGATGATTTAGGACGAAAACGAGCGCGCGAAATTTTATAAACAGACCTTTGGGAGTCTAGATTTCATGAAAAAACTACTGAATGTATCTGATCAAAATAACATTATTTGGATTGTTGAATTACTAATCTATCCCTGTATGGAGGCCGTTTTTTAATTTTCCTTCTTCTTATGGTATTTATTTGCGCCCAAAGATACGTTAAAATTAGTGTTGAAATATGGAACTTTCGACGCTCATAACTTTCAAATACTTTATTTTTTTATTTTTTCGGTTCCATACGGGGCTAGATAATGATGAGACAAATTGATATCTTTTTTTATTTTGAAAGTACATCGTCAAACAGTGGAGTAATCTCTAGACTACGTTTGTATGGAAGAATTTTTGACTTGTTTACCCTTAAGGTTCGACGTCACGAACTATTTTGTGCGCGAGGTTAAAATGCATGCTATCTCATCCGAAAACACGTGCGAAATAGATAGATGCTGTGATGAGCAATAAGGAGCTAATTCGCGTACGAATTTCACAAATTTTTACACAAACACTTTTGCAAATTTTATCGAAATGGATGATGATTTAGGACGAAAACGAGCGCGCGAAATTTTATGAGCAGACCTTTGGCAGTATAGATATCATGAAAAAACTACTAAATGTATATTTTCAAAGTAAAATTATTTGTATTATTGAATTACTAATCTATCCCTGTATGGAGGCCGTTTTGCAATTTTCCGTCTTCTTATGTATTTATTTCCACTCAAAGATGCGTTAAAACATGGAACTTTCGACAATCATATATTTTTTTAACTTTTTTATTTCCATACAGGGCTAGTTGATGAGACAAATTGATATCATTTTTATTTTGAACGTACTTCGTCAAATAGTCGAGTAATTGCTAGACTACGTTTGTATGGAAGAATTTTCGACTAGTGTAGTAAATAATTTAAGGAACGGATGACCACCTTCTCACCTGACGGTAAGCAATGACTTGGTCGACGGTGAAGCACGCTTGCCTAGAAGTAACCTATTCTTAAAGGCCACTTATTTTTGGACGGCAAGCTACCCATTATTCGCCATCCCCAAGACCGTTGGCAGGGAATCGGCTTCCATTGCCCGACGCCCAGGGCGTCTCCTGCTGTGCCTAGGGGCGTGAGGGCGTCTTCGTTGCGTCTCACTCACGCGTTCCGCCTCCTCCTTCGCGAGTATTAGTGAGACAGTGACTTAAATACCCCTAGGTTGTAGCTATCATGAAACACAGACCCCGACAGGGAATTCTACTCCTTAGCAGTATGCACAATGAGGGAAAAAAAAATAAGAATTACCTGCAAACTCCCCCCACCGCAGTACTCCATGGAGATCCACAGCTTATCCCTCCTGAGATACGAGCCATAGTACGCGACGATGTTCGGATGCCGGCAGTCCTTCATCATCAGGATCTCCTGCTGGATGATCGCGAAGTCATCGCCGGGCTCCAGCTTTATCACCTTGATGGCGGCAAGGTCTCCATTGCCGTTGAGTCTTTTCGCCTGGAAGAGAAGGAGAGATCATGGTTACAATGTGAATGTCAAAATCAAGAAGAAAATAAATATTCGTTGGGGTCGACTTCAAGTCTAACCGGATGTATTTGAGTACTGACCATCAGTATTAATCCCTTGAGTGCCCGAAACGTGGATCCACGCTAGACACAATGGCTTTTTAATTAATTCGGTTATTACGGCATTCACCCGGTTTAAGAAGAGAAAACACATAAAATAATATATAGAAAATCAAAACATCCGACTGCTTAAGAAACGAACTAAAAAGACGTAAACATGCTGTGTAGTCGCAGGATACATATTCGTAAGCTGGCTGACCAAAAGCAGATGTATCCTCCGACTGCACAGCATGATTTTCTTCTTGTTTCGCGATCAGTAACTGGGTAACACGGTACCCTTTGCCAGCCGGGACCAACGGCTTAACGTGCTTTCCGAGGCACGTTACCCATCCACGGACCGATCTCGTCACGCGTTGCTTAACCTTGAAGATCGACCCGTGCGGTTGTTATTATTTAGCCACGAGCTACCCAACATAATAACAACTACACATAATAACAACAAATTAAATAATACAAAGTTTGTAAATAACTTGTAGTCATACACAAAATCTATAAATAACTATGTGTAAGACAAATACATGTAAGTATGTATGGATTTTTAGATGATTAATCATCAAACCGCATTACATAAATTTGTGAGTTTGTGGTCAGTGTAACGTGTAACTTTATACATTTTTACTCACTTTTGTTTGTACTTTATTTAATACTTCTTTCATTGTAAGTAAATGCCTAAAAATATGAGATGTGGTGTTGGCAAAGAATGCTCCGCATACCAAGGACCGCCAAGAGAACGAACAAATCTATCCTTGATAAACTAAGCACAAAAGACAGATTAACCACGCTCTGCTACCAAAGTATTCTCAGCTACATGGGTCACATTGCCCGTCGAGAACCAGACAATCTAGAGAAGTTGTTGGTAATGGGCAAGGTGGATGGGAAAAGACCTCGCAGCCGGTCACCTAACCGCTGGTCAGACCAGGTAACCGTCCTCACTGGACTCTCAGTTACAACCGCCCTGAGAGAAGCTGAGAACCGATTGAAGTGGAAGAACATCGTGCATAAAGCCACGGGGGCCTTTCAGGGATACGACCTTCAGTAATGAAGAACGCGACCAAGACTAGGCCTAAGAATAAGTAGATAGTATATGCATTATTATCTTACGTCTTTTTAATATTATAATTGCGAAAGTTTGGATGGATGTATGTCTATTACTCAATCACGCCAGAACGGCTGAACGGATCTGGATGAAATTTGGTGCAGAGATAGACTATAAGTCTGGACTAACATTTAAGCATCGGAAAAAATGTGCGGTTCCTGTGAAGTTCCGACTATCACGCGGGCGAAGCCGCTGGCAGAATCTAGTTATTATAAAAATCGGTCAAGAGCGAGTCGGACTCGCGCACAGAGGGTTCCGTACCATCATATATAAATATTTTGGATGTGTTACTTAACGAACAGTCCTTCAAAAGTAGGATACATGGACAGGCGGACAGGAGGATGGGTGGACAGGTGGGCAGTACAGGTAGGAAGGAGAACATATTGGTTGTGAAAAGTGAAATGTTCTTAAATTTTCATCGGCGAAGCCTATATTCATCAAAAAATTGTAACATTGCGGTGTAGAATATTGCAGTTTAAGGTCAGAACTATAGTGGAACTAATGTATTTTTTGTTGATAATTTCTATAAAGTGTGCTATTTAGAGACATCGTTTTAGATAGCATTATTAGTTATTGAGATAGCCAGCTGTGACAGACGGACAGACAGACTGAGTCGCACCATAAGGGTTTCGTTTTACTATTTTGGTACGGAACCCTAAAACCAATCTATTGCTATCCCCCTGCATCGCAAAGACCTCATTCCGTACAGAAGAGTTTGTTACCTATCATATAATATACCTCCCCTGAACACAGCAACGATACCTACTTAGAGATAGAAATAGGCAAAACTATTTATACCTCTCGCCGTCCATAGAAGGCATATTGCTACCGTAGTAGGAACGAGCTCCTTCACAAAAACCTCTACTGCAAATAAAACCCTCTACTTGAATGGAAGATGAGTTTGCCAAACAGCCTTATCACTGAAACTGTTTGCCATCCCTATAAGCCAGCAAGTCGTCGCTTCCGCCAGTCTGTTCGTTCCCCGTCTGCCTGTTTGAATCAATGAATCGTTGAACTTTTTTATGATTATGCGAGAAAGGGGAGAACTTTCAACTTTAATAGTGAATTTATTGGAGTTCATACACGTCTGCAATGATCGATGCGACGGATGAGGAGAATATGTCGTGAGAAAAGTTTGGGGGATGTACTTGTATGGGAATCACGACGCTTGGGTCTTTAAAGGTGGCTGCACCTGAAGCCAAGTTGACAATCTACAATCTATAACAGTAGTAGAAAACGAATCAATGTATGGGAATGACACATCTGAACGTTAAGTCACGTGGTCAGACCATACAAATAGAAGGCGTTAACGATTGTAGAAAGAGATTCGATACCAAACGTTTGTAACTTGGCTAGGGGCGGCTGGGGTGTGCTTTTCCTGATAGCTACAATCTGGGGGTCTGTAATTCAAGTGTAAATATCTGGGCAAATCAGATGAGATAATGGGCAAACGCGATTAGGTCGCGGACTGTGTGAGGAGTGATATGAAAGAAAAGGGAGTCAGTGATGGCGTGACGGGGGACAGAACGGTATGGAAGAAGAAAACGTGTTGCGCCGACCACAAGTAACAAGGGACAAGGGCAGGAAGGTGATGATGAGTTTTTACGGTAGGCGTACCGTTGGTTGGGCAGATGTGTTGTGATGGTGATTTATCAAAAAAAGACGTAATTTACCACCAGGCGAGCATCTTTCCGCAGTATCTAACCTGCCGTGGCCTACACGGAAGTCCCTGAACCGCCTCAGAACCCAGGTAGGAAAATGTAACTCCAACCTCGCAAAATGGGGTTACCTCGACGGAACAGCAGTGGGGGTTGCATGTGGTGCTGAGTCGCAAACCATGCTCCACCACCTGCCCTGTCTTCCGTACCCCAAAACTTGCAACCAGGGTGACTAATGCGATGCCACAGATGACGCCGTTGTCGAGGTTGCTAAGTTTTGGGTGATACAAATTTGAACGACTGTCGTGCCAGTGACACGAAGATAAATACAACAAAAATCATTTCTGTTTTGGAGACAAATCTACCAAATTGTAGTAAGGAACAAGTGTGAATCGTCCAGCGGTTTTCTGTTCATTTTCCTTAACTTTTCTCGTTTCCACTTTCCACGTAATGATATAAAGTTCAATGAAACATTGATTCAAATGGTCAGACGAGACGGACGGACAGACTGACGGAAGCAACAAGTAGCGTTATTAGGGATGGCGACGTTACGAAAAAAAATTGTGATTGATTTTCGCGCAATTTCGCTTTGGAGGAGATCGCCTGGACTGGAATCAAATTGATATAAATGGAACCCTGGTATGGGTAATGGTACCCTCTAGGATGTACTTTTGAGGATACTAATCAAGTTATTGAAGCGCAAAGGAATGACAATTTATAAAGGCGCAGAGTTTCATCAAGGAGAGATTTTTTTCTACTTCACATTTTTTTAGAAGAAAGCTGTAAATACTATTGTATTTAGAAAATGCTGACCATGCTGTGGCAGCATTTTTTAAGTTTCATATAACCTTTTAACTCTTCAGGATTGTTCATCATACATTTGTTTTGATGTTTATCGGTGTAGCGAAGAAAACTTATTTGGGGATTGTCCCAACTGAGTTATGAATTAACCTTTTCAAAAATGACTTAATTCCTTTACCTTAGAAATAATTTCTAGGTTGACTGATGGCTCTGGTTGTGTTGTTATGGTTGATGGTTGGATTTGATTTGATTAGACCTTTAATCAAGTTAATATTATCGCCAACCCTGCCGCATCAATGAGACGTCTGAGTCAAGTGTCTGCTATTGTTCCCCACACTGTTAATTGTGTACTTACAGCACTTAACAGACGTACGCGTCGATTCTAAAAGATACTGTTGACAACAGAAATGGCGACGGCTTTGCTCTGTTGTTATTATGGTGATATAAATTCCTGACCACTATATATTAAACCGTTTTTAGGGTACCGTACCCAAAGGGTAAAAACGGGACCCTATTACTGAGACTCCGCGGTCCGTCTGTCTGTCTGTCACCAGGCTGTATCTCGTGAACCGTGATAGCTAGAAAGCTGAAATTTTCACAGATGGTGTATTTCCGTTGCCTAAAACTAAAAACAGAATAAATATTTGAGTGGGGCTCCAATACAACAAACGTGATTTTTTTGCCGTTTTTTGTGATAATGGTACGGAACCATTCGTGCGCGAAGTCCGACTAGCACTTGGCCGGTTTTTTGTCATTCATCTAAACTTCATTTGCGATAACATTAGACGTTTAAATTAAAGCATTTTACAGCAGGTTCAACCGATTTTGACATCTATTGCGTTGGTGATACGACAAATGGTAGCTGTAGTAAATAGTTGGTTTTGGTAACAGGTTTATGCCTTTTATGTCATCCATATGTTTACGGGATAGAACTCAAAATCGGTTGAACGGACTGTATAAAGATTTGGAAACATGTCTAATGTTATTTCAAATGGAGTATAGATTCTCGGCACTTCTCATCTAGCTGTTAACAGCCACCCGGCTAAGATCGTCGCTCCACCTGGCCTGATAGCATCTTACCTTATCTTAGCCAATTCGCCGCTGGAGAACACGTTTAGGTACACCAGCGGATCAGGTAAGGTATTGGGTGGAAAATTAGCTGTCATTGTATCAAATGGTAATTGTTCATCCGTTGCGTTGTCATCTTAGAGACAAAGCTGAATATTTGTAACTAGATGTGCCTCGATCGATTATATCAGGTCATGTTTTTTGGGTGGCAATTATAACTATAATAATTATTATTAATAATAATTAATTAGTGGCAATTATAATTATTCGACTGACAAAAATTAATTAACAAAAGAGAAAAACCATTACTAGATACATTTTATGTAGATTAGATTAGATTAAGACGGGCTGGTGTCCCTCCACGTCTAAGCGCGTATTTTGCGAATGTATTAAATATAATATCTAGTACTTGTTTTTCTCTTTTCAGTTAAGGAATTTTTGTCAGTCGGGTTTTTTTGTTTGTCATTGTTTTTGTTTTTATTATAATCTGTTTTATTTCAGACTTTTTAACCGACTTCCCAAAAAGAAGGAGGTTCTATGTTCGACATTATGTTTTTTTTTTTTTTTGTGTTTTTTCACCGATATCTCCGTCAATTGTAGACCGATTTTGAAAATTCTTTTTTGGTTTGAAAAAGTATGTTTCGAAATTGGTCACATTTTAAATTGGTGAAGATCTGATGAAGAACTTCGGCGATATACAACATAACTCTTCAATAAATAACGGGTAATCTCTCGGGATTGCTGCAATCGCATGTCTGTTTATTGTTTATACCATTTCATAACATAACATCACGCCAGTACGCTCTTAAGGGGTACGCAGATCTCTCAATTCACTGGTTATGTTCAAGTTTCATGAAATCTATTCTGGCGTTATAGTTACCTTACTAACTTGCCTATTAGGTAGGTACAACTAAAAAGTGAAAAATAAAAATCTTTTTGCAAAAAAATACTACCGACTTTCAAATACAAAACTACAAAGTGAAAAATAACTTTATTTTTTGAAGTCGGTGTCCATAACGCAAAAAAATTGGTACCTACGAAAGACACCGACTTCAAAAAATAAAGTTATTTTTCACTTTGTAGTTTTGTTTTTGGAAGTCGGTAGTATTTTTTTGCAAAAAGTTTTTTTATATTATAATCTGTTTTATATCAGACTTTTTAGTTTTAGTAATGAACGAGTTCTCCAAATAAGTTATGTGGTAAGAGATTATTTATTTTGCTATTACAGTTTCGCTTATATTGAATTTATGCCAAAATAGGAACATAAAAGTGTTACAATATAATATTTTTGGAATGGCCTATTTAGTAGCTTTCATTTGATACCCATAATGATAGTATAACGAAATAAAAATATTGTATATTTAGGAGCTATTTCAAAAAAAATATTTAGCTATTATTTTCAAATTAATTAGCATGTGTCACTCCCACAATTGAGACGAATCCAACGACACCTCATATGAATCCTTCAAGCCGTTTGGGCTGTAGAGCGTGCTGATAGAAATGGACATGGACATACATACATACGCTCGAAAAACATTACCTACCCGCAGTCGGGTAAAAAAGCAGGCAAGCCCATCTGATGGTGAAGTGGTTATTTCCGCCTATAGACTTCTGCAACCGTCAATGCAAGATACTTTGACATCTCATTACATGTCCCTGTCCATGTCCCACCCACATAAATAACTCATGTGCCTAGTAAGTACTTACCAAGTTACTACTCAAACAAGCTCATTGACAAAGAGCTGTAGATACAATACTACTGTGTAAATGATAAATGGTTTTATTTCTGTAAGTTGGTTTGTACAAACACTTTTACATGTCGAACATATTTTTTAAAACTAGATGAGGTCGGCGGTAGGTAGGTTAAGGAAAACATACAATATTATTTCAAACAAACTATGTCGACCATACAAATCAATTTCATTTATAAATTTTAAATTGTTCTAATGTTTTAATTAATTTTTATTTGAATGAAGCATTTTTAGATAAGATGAAATACATTCTTTGGGCTACTGACATACTTTGAATAGCCTTATCATATCACTTTGTTTATATTTAATTTAGGGACAGTAGTTGCTTAACAGGAACTTGCCAGTTGCCAGAGCCCCAGAGCATGGGCAAGTGACGATTTGATGAATGGCTGGCGACGTGATTTGCTCCCCGGTTTGCCTAGTTCAAAGGCAAGAAGTATAGGAAGGCTTCAATAGACCAATGACCTGAAGAAGATATAGCGAAGGCATCAATTTGAAAGGCCCTAGGCCTGATGATGTGGAGCAAATTTAGCTCGTCAGGAAATAAGCGCGTTTATCGAAGAGGTTGGGATTAGGCCACTAGACTGGCCCCCAGACTCTTGGTGCTTAGTTGCAGGAAGAACAGTGGGGATTTAGTGTAAAGAAGGATGACAAAAATCTCTTTTTCAACACACTTGCTCATAAAGTGGCTCTAATTTCACAGCAATTAGGCACATACTGACACCTGTAATCAAACTGTGACTTTTTCATAGCTATTATTCACAAGTGAGTTATAGTTTTTTTTTTAAATTTATTGGTCGATTTGCTTTGTTCTTTAAAAAGTTCCGATACAAAAAAGATCGTGCTCAATAGTACAAATAAATTAATTTACCTATTGCTTGCTAATTTCATGCAACTTCGTATTTAAATAGATAATTTCAACTTGCACGTGTTTAATCAATAAAACTTTTACTCAAATATAACTTTTGTTTTTCTCTGTAATAAAGAAAATTTGAAATTCCCCATTTAGTACGTGGCTAAAACGCTATCCGCGAAAAGCAAAAAAAAAGAAACCTCATTCTTTTAGTCTATGGCCGATCGCCATTGTTAGATGCGCGCGCATAGGAAAACTGATATTTTTTTCCCGCCATTGCGAAAAAAAAACACAACTCGTTTTCACTGTTGAAAATGTTTTTTTTTTGTATTATTTTCTTCACAAGTGTATTGAAAAACGTCGTATGATACACGAGTGTATTGATGATTACCGTCCTCGGCTCTCTTAAGACCCTCACCTAACGGCTCGGGTCTCAATCGCGACTCTGTCACCAACATTACACACTTGTACCATAATGTTCTATTATCCCCAGACGAAGGGTCTCCATGAAGATATCCTCATACCCCGACAAGATATCTTGCGCAAATACCCCGATTCAAACAGTAAAACGTCCATATCTTTCGAAAGCCCTACCTATTTTCATCAAACATAGCTAAGAACACGCCCAATAATGACACCTGTCAAACAAAAAACCTAAATCAAAATCGGTCGGCTATGATGCCACAAACAGTTAAACAAACACACAGGTACACACGTCAAACTTATAACACCCCTCTTTGTCCGTCAGGGGTTAAAAAGCAGGCAGTGGTGTACCCAAAGTCGGTACACCCATATTCGCGAAATATGTTATGCATGGCAAGCTTTTCTTTGCATATAGAATATGTCTGCGAAAAAAATACATTCCAACCACGCAATCCTGTCAATATTACGCCACAGTATCCACTTAACAGTGTTGTCGCGGGGTCAGCGACCCTGTAACCACAAGTTTTACTAATTAGCCTAGTGCTCGAATATCGCTGCGTTTGGGCAACTTAACTGTTGTTACGGGATTCTAGGCCTTGTGGGGTAGGCAGCGGCGAGGACAGAATATAAACGGTTGTTTGACTGTACCTGGAGTAGTAGAAAAATCTAATCTAAGGTTCTGTTCATATATTTGATGTTTTGGATATCGTTTATTTGCAAAAATAGAAATACTGTGAAGATAGCTCATTATCACGTGCACCCAACGCGAAGAAAGAAAATTTGGTTCATATAAATTGCAATAGATGGCGTGATAAGCCTCGATTTGTTATTGAGTTTTGTGAAATATAAAGATTTTCTAGAGACGATCATAAAAAATGTATCCTCCTAAGCACAAAATTAAGGAATATAGGGGCTCTTAATTCACATTTCAATGATTATTTGAATGGATCATTTAAAATTGATTCCAATAGATGGCGCGGTTTTAAATTTCTGAGGCTACCACTCGATTTTTTTAATTTGTTTCGTAACACATTTTGGTACAATTAAAATATAAAAAAAATGGTAGCTGTATTAAATAAAAAGTATTCACGAACCGAGTAAACCCTTTTACTTGCAAGTCGCTGCTAACACCGTCTATATCCGTGGAACGGAACCAAACTCGATCAATGTTCTTAGAAAAATAATCAGTTTAATCAAATGAAAAACTCTAGTTACCTCGGCACGGTTTCTTTATATGGGTGCTCATCCCATACAAAGAAACTGTGCACCGTACCGTCAACTGTATGCTAGTATTATATTATCTGTGGCAGTATTCATACCTGCCTCCAAAAATCGCAATCAGCAGACCCCCGCCAGTCATCAAGAAAAAAGTAAAAATTAAAAGAATTTTCTCAAACATGCATGGACATATTGTCATTAAATGTATAATATAAAAATTATGTTTTGTTTCCCTGCATTCTTTTGAGAAAAGCACTATATATGCCTCGGCGGAAATGGCAATTGCCTGTCTCGTATTAGTGAAGTCAAACCCATACTCGACCTGCAATTGCCTTTTTCCCGGCCTTTGCAATACAGTAATTTATATGATGTACTATTAAAATGCATGGACATATTGTCATTAAATGTATAATATAAAAATTAGGTTTTGTTTCCCTGCATTCTTTTGAGAAAAGCACTATATATGCCTCGGCGGAAATGGCAATTGCCTGTCTCGTATTAGTGAAATCAAACTCATACTCGACCTGCAATTGCCTATTTCCCGGCCTTTGCAATGCAATAATTTATAATATGTACTATTAAAACTGCGACAGTATATTTTTTATGCTTTTTATACTACTTAATTTATCTAGTAGTAGACAAGCTTCGATCAACAATCTATCGAACACAAAATTATTACACGATATCTTGCGAAAATACTCCGATTCTAACAGTAAAACGCCCATAAATTTTGAACGGCTGAACCGATTTTCATCAAACATATCTAGGAACACGCCATTCAAGCAAAAAAAAAACTAAATCAAAATCGGTTCATCCGTTTAGGAGCTATGATGCCACACACACGTCAAACTTATCAACACCCCACTTTTTCCGTCGTGGGGCCAGAACCTCAACAAACTCGAAAACAAAATTATATCATTACTACATATTACGCAAGAAAATCCCCTAAATATCATCTAGACAACAACCTAGACCTCAAGAACCGGTCTAATCTAATTTGCTGAACTTCCAAAGACGGGTTTTTTATTGTTCAACAATCCAAAAACAGAAAACACGTCTAATACCATTATCATTTCCTTTATATGATTTAGTTTAGATTCAGAAGAACTTTTGGGACTTCAAACAAAAAGTATTTAGGAGCCGGAAACCACTTATACGTCTATTTTCGTTTGCATTAGGCAAGAACGCAGAAGTTATCATGGGCTCTTCTAAAGGCAAAGCCCTGAATGCCGCATTTTGTTTTCAAGTTACCAAGAGAAGATTTATTATTATTATTTACCCGTGCGTCTTTTACCGAGAACGGTCAATGTGGCGACACTTGAGGGATGCCTATGTTCAGCAATCGGCTAAAATGGGCTGATGAAGGGAAGATTCATATAAAGGTCATTTATTTGAAGGAGACCTGAGCTGTACTACAACGCCATCATGGTGATGAGGTTAATGAGTCTCCCTTTACTATTACACTATCAGATATAGAGGCTCCAAAAATAAAAGCCAGTACAGCATCCAAAACGGTGCGTGTTGTTACCGCAAATATAGATTCTGATTCCAATCCTACAGCTCATCAAAACCCCAGTCTCCACAAATTGTAACAAAACAGTTTTACTTTCAAATTAATTCTACTTCAGCATCAATTTCCAATTCCTCACACTTACATAACGAGCATTCTTTAGAAAACGAACGCGCGTGAGTGCTGTACGATGCAAGATCTCGAGACAGATCTAATAAAAATCCTTGCGCACGCGACTTGAAACATTCAACGGAGGCTTGTGATTGAGACGTTAGTTAAACAGTTATATCATATCAATATCGGATTATGAAAGGAGAAAACGTATGAAAGTAGACTGTTTTACGCCACAATACAAGACATACTTAAATCAGAGAAAAAGATACGAGCAGTGTAAGACCGATAGTTGTGGCGAATCTATGGGGAGGCTTATGTCCAGCATTGGCTGTCTTTTTGACGATGAAGAACTTTCAACCGGTGTAAGGGTATCCTGGCAAAGATTGGTCATTGGCCAAGGAACGTTCTGTATCTGAAGGCTAGCCTATAATGACCGTTGCAAGTACAATCTACCACATGCAGCCAAAGTTATATATGCGCTGCCACGCCTGCCAACGACGACGCAGTAGAAGTGGCAAAGTTTTGGGCCTAATCTAAATGCTTGTCGTGGCGAAGACTCGAAAAAAAAGAACAAGACTTAGTACTGTTATGATGTGGCGTGGCGTGTGTTGTTTTGGCATGAATACTGGACCGCTCCAGTCCAGCAACTATTGAGCAATTTCGCCAGTACTACCTGCAGCATACCCTCCATACATTGACTAACGCCAGTCACGCGACCACCAACGCTTCGCCGATATCACAACATAATATTATTATCGGTACTGTCTGTCGAAAGGTATTTACAAGGCAGACGTGAATGGAAACGCCGGGAGGGGTCGCCCTAGAAAGACATACATAGACCTTATTGGTGATGTTCTTCAGAAAGGCCAGGTGCGCAGTACTCATAACCGGCGTGTGTGTATGACTAGATGTATGAATGTGAGTGAAGCAAAAGAAGTATGCAAGGATGGCGGTTCTGTAGTTTCTGCCTACCCCTATGGGAAAAAGGCGTGAATTTATGTATGTATGTACTATCTATGCTAGCTCGAAAAAATTGATTACAGCAATCGCCTAGAGGCCTAAAACGCCAAAACGCCGCCTGTTTCGCGGGGGTCACAGGCACTCAGATTGGCGAGTCAGTCCGCCCACCAAGTGACTCCAGGTAATACGGTGTGATCACGTGCTGACGTGCACAGCGAGGCTCACGGGAGGCGTTTTTTCATTTTTCCCAGTGATATGCCCTAACAGACGTTGCACAGACCGGGCAATTCTTTTAACAACTAACAAAGACCCACACTCTCTGGTCTTCTCCCCAAAAGTCAGGGCGCCTTTTGAGGGTTTCCCCGTTAACAAAAAAAAACCCGACTGCTTAAAAGTCGGAGGATACAAATGTTTGCGTGCTGGCTGACCAAAACCAGTTGTATCCTCCGACTGCACAGCATGATTTTCTTCTTGTTTACGTCTTTTCAGTTCGTTTTTTAAGCGGTCGGTATTTTTTAATTATCTTTTTAGAATTAGGTACCTACATTTAAACATATAAGTGTTATATATTTTTGAAATCACCTCCTTAAACCCTTTATTTTGATACCCAAAAGGGTTTGGAGGAAAGAAAAAAATTGGTTCCCCACAATATGGCGCCCAAAAGCCGCCATTTTTTATTTTCCAATTTTAATGTAGCCACTTAGCCAGTGACACTTGCAGTAGTTAAGACGAATCGATTTAAGTAAGAATCATCAAAATCGGCTCACTCGTTTGGTCTCTTGAAAGCCACATAGGAACAAACATGCATTCATAGATTGATAAACACATTACCCTCCTTCGGCAGTCGGGTAAAAAAAAGAAATTTTACTAGTCATAATATTGACTAACGCCAGTCACGCGTCCACCAATGCTTTCCCGGTATCAAAACATAATGCTATTATCGATACTATCTTTGCTAACTCGAATAACCTAGATTACAGCACTGATAACGTAGTGTACCTACAATAAATTGATTTTTGCATTCGTTTGACGATCTTTCAACTTTCAACCGACTTCAAAAAGAAGGTGGTTCTCAATTCGATTGTGTCTATAAATAACTGATTTGTTGCTGCAATTCGGAGTATATTTTTTATTAAGGTTCGCCTAGTCAACGGCAAGAACTATTTTGTGCGCGGGGTTAAAATGCATGCTGTCTCATCCGACAACACGTGCGAAAGAGATTGATGCTGTGATGAGCAACTCAGTAAGAAGCTAGTTCTCGTACGAATTAGCACTTTTGCAAATGTGTAGCGAAATGGATGATGATTTAGGACGAAAACGAGCGCGCGAAATTTTATGAACAGACTTTTGGGAGTCTAGATATCATGAAAAAACGACTAAATGTATATTCTCATAATAAAATGATTTGCATTGTTGAATTACTAATCTATCCCTGTATGGAGGCCGTTTTGCAATTTTCCTTCTTCTTATGGTATTTATTTCCGCCCAAAAATGCGATAAAATTAGTGTTGAAATATGGAACTTTCGACGCTCATAACTTTCAAATATTGTATTTTTTACTTTTCTGTTTCCTTACAGGGCTAGATAATGATGAGACAAATTGATATGATTTTTTATTTTGAACGTAAACCGTTAAACAGTGGAGTAATCGCCAGACTACGTTTGTATGGAAGAATTTTAGACTAGTGTAACCTTAATAGCCAATACTGTTCCACCTACGGGGTACAGGTATCGTCCAGATTCTTCCAGGAACATGTATCAGGCAAATAAAAATGACCAAATTAATAAACAGCACTTTTGCTGCCTTACACCCCCACATTACAGCTGCAGCACTCGAAGCGTATCGGCTCCGACTTGCAGTGTATCACTTTCACTTGTTTTGTCACCCGACCTTGCCTGGCCGTCGAACTGGTGGCAATGACAGTGTCACTTGAGCATTGAGCAAGTAAGGTTAGGTGGAGAGTTGTATGTAATATCTTATGAGACATTGTGTATGATGGATGTTGTAATATTACCACTTTATGTTGTGCTGTTAGCTTGTAGCTAAATAACTGTAGGAGTTATATAACAGAAAAAAAAATGTTTTAAAATACTCAAAAACACGCTTTAACATAAATCCAAATTAAAAAGTAGAAAATAATTTTCAATAAATTTAAATTAAGAATACAAAAACACGCTTTAACAGAAAACCAAATTAAAAAATAATTTTCAATAAATTTAAATTAAGAATACAAAAACACGCTTTAACAGAAAACCAAATTAAAAAGTAGAAAATAATTTTCAATAAATTTAAATTTAGAATGGTGTGATAAACAAAAAAAAAATTTCATTGTAGAAAAGCGTGGGGTGCTTGATTTCAATTGTTGTTCATTTTGAAAATATCTTCAAAAGTACCCCACGCTTGTTGTCTTTCCCGGACAAGGTTGTAGATGCCAGAGCCTATCTGTACCATACGGTTCAGCTGCATCTGGTCTGGAAGCCACAAAGTAGCTGGACAAAGCCTAGGCATATGATGATAATTGTGCAGTGGTGGCGAAGATATTTACAGAATATTTTATTTTTTATTTTTTTTATTTGAGGTGGGTTTGCTCTTGACTCTAGTCTAAGTCATAGGTGACAGAGACAGAGTCGACGATGGAGTGAGCTTACCCAGAGAAATTATTATTTTAAATTATTATTAAATTCTGCACTGTGGTAGGTTTAAAGGACAATTAAGGTTGCCCTAGTCAGTCATTCTTCCATAAAAACGTAGTATGGCGATCACTGCACTGTTGGACGGTGTAAGTTCAAAATAAAAATGATATCAATTTGTCTCATCATTATCTAGTCCTGTATGGAAACAAAAAAGTAAAAAAGAAACGTGTATTTGAAAGTTATGAGCGTCGAAAGTTCCATATTTCATCACTTATTTCAACGCATCTTTGGGCGGAAATAAATACCATAAAAAGAAGGAAAATTGAAAAAGACAAACCTACAGGTATAGATTAGCAGTAAAAAATGCAAATAATTGTATTAAAAAAAAAATACATTCAGCAGTTTTTTTCATGAAAAAAGGTCTGTGTGTGAAAAGGTGTGTGTGTAGTTAGGTGAAGGTCTGTTTATAAAATTTCGCGCGCTCCTTATCACTCTAAATCATCACCCACTTATTATTTTTATACCATGAGTGTGTGTTCGTCTATCCCTTTCGTAGGTGTTGTCGGATGAGATAGCATGCATTTTAAACCAGGCCACAAAATAATTCGTGCCGTCGACTAGGGCAACCTTATGAACAAATTGTTCATTCACTGTATTCGTAAAGGAATTGAGTAATGACCTAATTAGGGTTTTCAGGCAAATTCATGCCACCAGTTTCCACTACTTTGGCAAGAGATCCTCCACATGAAAATAGTACATTATGGTACAAGTGTGTAATGTTGGTGATTACCGCTGAGGCGCCATTGAGACCCGAGCCGTTAGGTGAGGGTCTTAAGAGAGCCGAGGACGGTAATCATCAATACACACGTGTATCATACGACGTTTTTCAACACACTTGTGAAGAAAATAATACTCAAAAATCAATCCCAACAGTAAAAACGAGCTGTGAATTTTTTTTCGCAATGGCGGGCAAAATAAATCAGTTCTCCTATGCGCGCGCATCTAACAATGGCGATCGGCCATAGACTAAAAATAATGAGTTATCTTTTTTCTGGTTTTTCGCGAAACTTGAAACTTGCGAACTTGAAATTCCCCATTTTGTACGTGGGGAACCATGTACAAAATGGGGAATTTCAAGTTTTCTTTATTATAGACAAAAACAAAAGTTATATTTAAGTGAAAGTTTTATTTATTAAACACGTACAAGTTGAAATATACGAAGTTGCATGAAATGTGTTGCATTTGTACTATTGAGCAGGATCTTTTTTGTATCGAAACTTTTTTAAGAACAAAGCAACTCAACCAATAAATAAAAAAAAGAAACTCTTTATCTCACTTGTGAATAATAGTAATGAAAAAGTCACAGTTTGATAACAGGTGTCATTATGTGCCTAATTGCGGTGAAATTAAAGCCACTTTATGAGCAAGTGTGTTGAAAAGTAACATTATTATAACGTCATCATACCGTTGACGTCAATTTAACTAATGTCGGTAAACATAAGCGCTTTGACAGGTGCCTGAACCTTACCACAGTGCTGCCATCTAGTACCCTGCTCATTTAGGAGTAACACTTAATGACCTAATTAGGAACTCAATACTGCGTTCTGAAAATACACAAACCACATGTATGTAGGTCATATAGCTAGCTAGCAAGTGTATTGGAATGTCTGCCGTATGACTGATGAGTTGTGGCCCATGGGCGAAAAACAATACAGTGGGTTAAATTAGTTGATAACGACTTTATAGCAGATACAAAAGATAGCGGAATGAACACAAATTTAGAAGACAGTCGTACATAATAATTTGCTATCATTAAGAAGATTACTCACATCGCTCAGATGAAAAGTCTGGGAGAACTATGTCTAGTTCATAAGTCCATACAGCTCAAGTGTATTAATGTAAAGTCTGCCGCATGCCTATTGAGCCATGGCCCATGGGCGAAAAACAACACAGTGGGTTCAATAGACAGCGACTTTATTAAGGCCAGAAGAAGATGGCGGGATGATCACAAATCTAGAGGAAAATCCAATCCATACTTATAATATTACAAATGCAAAACTAACTGTCAATAAACCTTGTTAGAGCGGTTACACGGTACTGCATCCGATCCGAATCCAAGAAATTTCAATCCGAAGTAATTCTTGTAGGGGAGGTTACGCACTGTATCCGAACTCCGCCCAAAATCTGTCCTTAGTCTGTCTGAAATCAGTACATTTCCAATTCGGATGGAACTAGGAGCTCGGATTCGGATAATACACCCCTAGGCTTTCACACCTAAATCAGTAAACCAATTCTAATGAATGTTTTTAAAGAGATAGGTTGGACCTTGGGGAAGAACATAGGATATACTGTTCATCCCGGGAGTTCGTTCCTTCGGGATATTTTCCGACTTTCACGAAGACGAAGACGCTGACTGAAGGTAGTTTTCAACATAATATCAGCCGAAAGACGTTCACTGCTGGACATAGACCTCTCCCAAGCGTCGCCACATTGAACGGTCCCGTGCGTCACGTATCCAGCGGATCCCCGCAACCTTCACCAGGTCATCGGTCCGTCTTCCGGTTCGTGGTCGCCATTCCAGAACTTTTCTGCCCCGTCGGCCATCGGCGAGCAATGTGCCCTGACCACTGCCACTTAAGTTTCGCAATACTTCCGGCTATGTCGGTAACCCTGGTTCTCCTGCTGATCTCTACATTTCTGATTCGATCACGCAAGGACACAGAAGCTAGCAGAAGTCACTTTCATCGCCTTGGTATCAAGATGATAAAGCCTGAAAAGGGCTGTCTTTGACATTACTATTGAAAGAATTGATCGGGAAAAAAGACATACTGCGCTGACCCAAAGTAAATTGGACGGATATTAGAGGATAGATGATGAGGACGACTTCCATCCCCAAGAAGCGATAACAACGAAAATTACCATCCAAATCGTAGCAGAATCACATACGAAATAGTACATTGTGTATTAAGGGCGGTAGGTAAGGAATTACGATCGAGACTCTAGTAGAAGCCCGAAGTCGAAGACTGAGGGCTTTCTGAGTCGAGGTTCGTAATTCCCGTACCGCCCGTGATACATACAATGTTTTTCATCACATTTGCGAGTAATAATTATGAATTATAGCTATTACACAAGTCAGCACAGCTGTTATTACAAAATACGTGAACTTTTTTTTAAGCGGTTGGCGAATTTTTGCCCACATCACAGATTATACAGTGTTTTGTTCAGAAACTACTTACGTAGGTATACAGCTATGACGGAATGTAAAAAGAATTAAATAATTTCGATGTTTTCAAACTACGAGTATAACTATTAAAATTGATTATTAAGAACATTAGTTGAGTATTTAAGTAACATGTAGCGAGATTGCAAAGAAATTCCTGTTTAGTTAACATTTTAAGACAATTTTTCAATTGCGTGTAAACTCCTTGCTTGAACTTGCATGACCTGTGTGCTGCGCCATAAATTAAAAAAATATTACTTACCGCCCTAGGGTTTCATGGCAAAAAGAAAGCCCGAGGGTTTTATATGGGGCATTACGGCCAAGTTAACCTGTACTCGTATGTTTAGATACTTTTTACGTGCAAGTGTGATGAAAATTTACAAACGAAGCTTAGACATCAGAGTACAAACATTTAATAACACAAAAAGATCATACACACATGACGTGTTTGAAAAACAAAACGGAATAACATGTGCCGTGCACATTGTTATAAAATTATTGTTATTCGAACATTTGTGTATGTTGCCATCTATTTTTGGATCGAGATAATTGTGAGTCGGAGAGAGTATACTATGTCTGAAGAGCTTCGATAATGTTCGAGGTGTAATTTAATTGTTTTTGTGGGGAAATCTATTGACAATGATGAACTGGAAATAGTGAGGGCTTTGACTATGACACGAATATTGAAGACGTTACTAACGAAAATAAGAAAACTAAAGTGGAAATGGACTGGCCAATTTATAAGGGGCATAGAAAAGTGGAACAAACAATTAGTATTTTGGTATCCAAGAAATAGGAAAAAACGAGGTGGACAGTTTCGAAGGTGGGAATACGAAATAAAGATCATAGAAGGGAACCAGGAAAGCGATAAACAGAACAGAAAGAAGAAATGGAGGAGGACTTTGCCAAAGTTCGACAAAGAGACCGAGTTGTCGGTGTCACCGACTCGCTAGAGTCGTTAGGATAAGTATGAATTATTGTAAAAAGAAATATCGTCTGAATAGAGACTTATATTATTATTGACTATGACAGTCTCTCTAAGACTGAGCGATGAGCTGGTCGTTAACTACAAGAGTAGTGGAAGGTCAATACAACGATGGATATATTGTGTGTATGATGAGATGACCAGAAAGGTGGTGCCCTGGTGATAACACTAGCCACAGAGATGAAGGAAAATAGAAAAAAAAATATTTTACTAGCTTTTTTGCAGTGCACAAAAAATAACTAGTCCGCCATCTTGGGCCGTCCACCATATTGGATTTAGAATGACGCCACTTAGCTAAACCTGCATTGTCATCCAAACTAAACGTGTATGCAAAATTTCATCTTAATCGGTGGAGGATAACTGCTTTAAAATTCAGTTGCAAGATTCGACCCGAACACACTTACATACATACGTACATTGCAAGTTAAATAAAAGCTTGTAAGAAGTAAAATTTCAAAATTTAGAAAACCCCCGACACAGAAAACATCACGATCTAAACAGTAAAACGCGCATAACTTTTGAACGGCTGAACCGATTTTATTCAAACATAGCTAAGAACACTCTCGATACAATCACCTTTCAAACAAAACAAAACTAAATCAAAATCGGTTCATCCGTTGAGGCGCTATGATGCCACAGACAGACACACAGATACACAGCAACACACCTCAAACTTATAACACCCCTCTTTTTCCGTCGGGGGTTAAAAAGAGTCGAAAGGATAGTACTAAACAATGATGTACCATTGTTTTTGACAAAGCCAGGACCACAAAGTTTCATCTGGGAAATATATGTCTAATAGCTCTGTTGGTCTACGAAGGCGACAATCTGAATCCATTCAGCCTTCTAATAAACAGTTTATAGTCCAGTCAGCAGTAATCCGCATATAGCAAAATTTTATATTTGCTAGCAGAGAAAATATTCCAACACAAACTCCTTAAAATTGATATACATAACAACCAAACAAGGAAATTTATAGCACAATATACTTCTGATTAAATGACATCAGCCTAAAACCGGTCATCTAAAGCCTATAGGCGTATCTCCGGCACTATTTAGGAGATCCCAGCCTACTACCGGCTAAATATAGAAAGATAGTCGTTAGTATAGACAAGACAACTTCACAAATCGAGACATCATAAGCTGTCTTATAAAATAAAATAAAATTTTATCTACACTCACAACGTAATGTTCCAAATATGAATTCAAAAAATGTTGAATAAACACGTACTTTATATTCGTAGATAGAATAAAAAATAAAAATAAAATAACCATTGCAGTGCAACATTTTCCTTCGATTTTCAAACAACTGCATCATAATAGTATATTATGTAACAAGTGAATAAAAGACGGATTTAATGCGAGGGCCGTAGATGAAGCACAAGTAAGTGAAGGATTCTAACAACTGAATCACGACCGTAGGGAGTGATTCATGATGATTGAATCACGAGCATAGCGAGTGATTCAAGTGTTAGAATCATGAGCGACGCGAGTGATTCATGGCCCTCGATATAAATCCGTTTTATTCAAGAGTTGCATACTATATTTTATACCATGACTACGAGAAAAAGAAAGATTGAAGCGGCACATGGAATAATAATAAATAAATGGTTTATTACATTCAAAATTTACAAAAAAATGTGATATCTGTGAAACCCCTGAATGTGTGACCCCTGAGCTAGGTAACTTGTGTTTCAATCTCTATCAATAACTCTAACTCTATTTCTAACTCTATTTCTAACTCTATCTCTAACTCTATCTCTAACTCTATCTCTAACTCTATCTCTAACTCTATCTTTAACTCTATCTCTAACTCTATCTCTATCTCTATCTCTAACTCTATCTCTATCTCTAACTCTATCTCTAACTCTATCTCTAACTCTATCTCTAATTCTATCTCTAACTCTATCTCTAACTCTATCCTTAACTCTATCTCTAACTCTATCTCTATCTCTAACTCTATCTCTAACTCTATCTCTATCTCTAACTCTATCTCTAACTCTATCTCTAACTCTATCTCTATCTCTAACTCTATCTCTATCTCTAACTCTATCTCTAACTCTATTTCTAACTCTATCTCTAACTCTATCTCTAACTCTTTCTCTAACTCTATCTCTAACTCTATCTCTATTTCTAACTCTATCTCTAACTCTATCTCTAACTCTATCTATATCTATCTCTAACTCTAGCTCTAGCTCTAGCTCTATCTCTATCTCTAACTCTATCTCTTACTCTAACTCCAACTCTAACTTTATCTCTAACTGTTTCTCTAAGGTTGTATCGAATATTTTATGCGCAAGGAGGTTGTATAGCATTGAGATGGAGTTTGAATAATATATTGGTGTGTTCTAAATTCAAACACTAAAATAGTGATTAAAAGTGCTTTTTATTCACTGTTTTCGGTGAATAAAATAAGCTTTTTAGAGGGGGAATGGTATAAAATAACTTTTTAATTTTTATAGCACACTTTTGCTTTTTAATTTGTTGGCGCATATGGGCTCATTGACTTAATGTAGAAAAATTGTGTTATTGTTTATGGATGTGCAATGAGAATCTAAATTGCCCGCCATACCACATATTTTTCCGTTTCCATTATTGTTTTATTTCAAATGTATGATTGAAGATAAAATAGTGTATGCAACGGAATATAAACACTTGCGTGATATTATTAACCTACGCTCGTGTTTTAATAAACCCTATTATATGACTGTTGCATAAGCTACTATTAACTGCGAATTGAAAAGATTTTAGTATTGGAAGCAGCTCAATTACTCCGTCAAAGCTTTCCAAGACGGGCACGCCTTCAGTAATGGAGACAATAAATAAGAAGTAGAGTTTGTTAGCAAGAATTAATGTACCACGAGCAAAGAACGATACTTCATGTTACTCTACATTGAGGGAACAGGTACCGGCTAAACCTGGATAATCAGTTCCTGTACCTCACTACCTTTCTAATCTTTTTACCCGACTGCCGAAGGAGGGTTATGTCTTTATCAGTCTATGCATGTATGTAGTCGGAGGGTGAATATTCGCGAGCTGGCTAACCAAAACCAGATGTATCCTCCGACTGCACAGTAAGATTTTCCTCTTGTTTACATATTTTTAGTTCGCTTCTTAAGCAGTCGGGTTTTTGATTTTTTGTATTAACTTTTTTACCACATCATTTATAATTGAATAGTAAACAAACTTAAATGCCGAGGTGATAGACGAAGAACCAGTATCTAAAACATACTCCAGTGTAACAGGTTTTTTAACAACAAGTATTACGCCGAGAAAAAAACTAGTATACGGGGTGTACCTCTGTTTAAATATAACAATGACGTAATTGTTATGTTATTACTACTCAATTTAATCCGATATAAATTATTGAAGTCACTGTGGAATGTTTTTGAGATTAAAGACAAAGAAAAACCAAAATTTGGTTAAAACCACCACAGGACAAAGTCGATATATCTTCCAAGAACATTTCGTAATCGCAGCTGGTTGTGGATCAGGCGAATAACGTTTAAAAACCGGCCAGGTACGAGTCGAACTCCCGCACGAAGGGTTCCTTCACCATAATAGCAAAAAATGGCAAAAAAAGCCGCCATCAGACGGTGGCGACCCCGTAAAGGTAGGGAGAGTGGCGCACCGCAATACCGGCACTCCTCTCCCGCCGCGCTCTCAACCCTCAGCCGCGATATCGTATGTGAGGCCCGGGAAGCTCCATACGACATCGCGGCCCGCCTCAGTTGCAATGTCGCCTATGTTATCAAGCGGCACCGCAACCTACTTGTTGTCCGCTCGCCGTCGGCAAAAGCCCTGAAGAGCGGCCACTCCTCGGGTTCCCGTTCGCTTCACCATGGGTGATCACGCCTCGACAATGCGGGAACCCACCGGGGGTGTCATCGATCCACCTAGTGGGGCCTTTGGGATGAAATGTATTTTCAAAATTATATTAAAATATGCCGTTGTCCTATTATTCCAATCATACGTAAATCCAATACTTAACGTCATATCATACCAGCTGCGTACAAAACAAATATGAAAGAAAACCACACACAATTCAGCACACGATGTTTACATGAAACCATTTGCAGTTTACATTTTATTACTTAGCAATTTGTATATTGATGAATGGAATTTGAGAAAATCCCACAACTCGTGGTGTGAAGAAGGATCGCGTCATACAATGCTTAAAGCAATAAGAAAAGATGATCAGGTAAAGGACTGGCTAGACGCGGAGATGGCTCTGGGAATAAGGTGAGCACCGAATGGTGGCCAAGGTTGGGGCATGGGAACCAAGGGCGTCCCAAAAGTGCGCTGGGTCAAGAATAATAAGAAAGAAAGGAAACACCTGGATGGGTGATGCACAGAACCGGGAAGTAGAGCATAAAGGAGAGGAGGCCTAGATATACTCAGTAGTTGGTCTTTTCAGACTGACATGATACTAAATTATAGTAAAAAAAATAACAAAAAAACACACTTTGAAAGAAGATCAAACTAAAAGCAGAAAATAATTTTGTTTTTTAAGATATTTTCAAAATGATTCTACTTTTACCAATATCTGTCAATAAAATATTATGTAACAAATGACATTAAGCACCCCACGCTTTTTAACAATACATTTTTTTTTGTTAATTGTACTATTCTTAATTTAAATTTATTTGCTACTTTTTTTTTGGTTTTCTAACGCGTGTTTTTTTTAGTTGTTTTAAACAAATATTTATTTTTCACTTTTTAGTTCAATCGCTAATCCTGAAGATCCTCGTAATGATAATGAAACAAACTGTTTAAATTATTGCATTGTCATAGGTCCTTGATAAGTGTGCAAAGTTTCAAATTAAGCCGACATTTTGAAAGGGGTGAAAATCTAATAGATAATCTAAACTTTTGGCATGTGTACAATAAGCCTAGGACCTAACTATATAAGCCTACTTTTTTTTATTAATTTTTTTATTTATGATGGTTTTGCTCTTGACTCTAGTCACCTTGAATTTTTTATAGCTGCTTAGCTGCTGCGTGTGTTTGAGATAACTTTGAGATATCTAGCCTGTCCAATATCTTCTTGAAGCAGTTCAGTGTGGGCACTTTCCGGAAGCCTATTCTATGCAGGTACTACTCACTAGGCCATTTGTTACCTATATGCTACTCAAAAACCCTATTACAGGATACGATCAGTTCCCATATCTACTGGGCTGGGCGGATTCAGAGCAGCATTAATCAAACACTGATTATACAACACAATGCACAATGCCACTGAGATTAAACGCTTATATTATGATACACATTATAATCTGAGTATCCCTAACTGGCACGAACGTGAACGTGGAATGTTTAGAAATGTTATGCGTGGAAGTCATAACACGGCGCTTGTATCATCATCATATCAGCCGAAAGACGTCCACTGCTGGACATAGGCCACCCCCAAGCGTCGCCACATTGATCGGTCCCGTACGTCTCGCATCCAGCGGCCACTTTCACCATTTCATCGGTCCGCCTGGTGGTCTTACAACGTAACGTCTTCCGTTTGGCGGTCGCCACTCCAGAAACTTCCTGCCAAATCCGTTCTGCGAGCAATGTGCCCTGCCCACTGCCACTTAAGTTTGGCAATTCTTCGGGCTATGTCGGTAACCCTGGTTCCCTAGCGGATATTTACATTGCTGATCCGTTCACGCGGGGAAACGCCGAGCATAGCCTTCCATTGCCCTTTGGGTGACTGTAAGCTTTCTGATGAGGCACAAATTTTGAGCGACCACGTTTCAGAGCCATGTCATCACTGGCAACATACACTGGTCAAAAACTTTCGTCTTGAGACACTGTGGTAAGTTGGACGAGAAGACACCGCGCAACTTCCCGAACGCTGCCCAGCCGAGTCGGATTCGACGGTTGACCTCTCGAAGTTGGCCCTACCCAACTTGATCGTTTGATCCAATCGTTGGACTGGATTCACCTATAATACGCACAAATTTCGCCAGTTACGTTTAAATCCCATGTATGAAATTTATAAAGGGATATAAATTCTGGCAAAACCTGAGTAGACTCTAACCCGAACTACTAAATCATCCTGTCTGGATCACCGCGGATTTGAACAAGAAAACCCGTTGAGCCGAACACACGCAATACAGAACAAAAATCTGGTAAATAGGATATCGTTATTCTTAAAACACATTTTCAAATCAGTATTCTGGTAAAACCAAGGATTAAACACGGATCCAACAACCACAACTCGAAAACCACCATATTATTGAGGAAGACCTTGCGAAAATAAATAGATACTCGAGGAAAAGCCGCACAGTTGGCATATTTTCAATATCTAACTTATGGAAGATCCGCAGAGATGTCATATTTTAAATATTGACGACTTGAAGAGTCCGAGTTCATTGTAGCCATCATAGTATCAAACATTATTCAAACACAAAATCTTTTCATTGATGTAAACATGAGGAGCTCGTGGCTAAATAATAACAGCCGCGTTGGTCGATCTTCAAGGTTAAGCAACGCTTGACGAGGTCGGTCCGTGGATGGGTGACCATTTCAACATTCCGAGTTTCCTCCGTGCCTCGGAAAGCATGTTAAGCCGTTAGTCCCGGCTGTCATTTGAAGATCTATGACAGTCGATACGGGTAGTCAGAAGCTTGAGATCTGACACCAGTCTTGCCAAGAAGTACCGTGTTACCCAGTTACTGGGTTGTGGAGGTCAGATAGGCAGTCGCTCCATGTAAAACACTGGTACTCAGCTGAATCCAGTAAGACTAGAAGCCGATCCCAATGTAGTTGGGAAAAGGCTAGGCAGATTGATTGATGTAAACATGAGGAAAAATCGACAAAATCTTTACCAACTTGCTGTAATATCGAGCGAACAAGATGCCAAATGAAGAACATACCTACTTTTTGACTAAGGTCACATATCGGCCCCATTCTAGAGATTTGTTTATAGCCATTTTCTAAAGGCTCCTGCAGAAAGGTGTAACGCGACATTGCCGCATTGTAGTGCTGCATCTATCTGAGGAAATCGTGCATATTCCAGTCCATAAACACCCTAACCAAGAGCACATCAAAGACCAATTTTTGACACAATTTTACAACCAATTTAAAACCCAATGATTTTTTTTCTTCACTAAAGAAAAAAATAATCTGCTGACAAATGAAAACATGATTACCGCATTCACTGAGATAATACAACTCCAATATTTGGACAGCATAATAACAAAACAACAATCGGACATACCTAATTATATTTGTTCATACAATCGTCAAATTACATACAAAATAAAACAGGTATCTTGAACTTTCTCGAAGTTTCTTTTAAGTGTGTCGAATTTAATTAAATTTCGCTCGAGACAAAATTATGATATGATTTTTCCTCTATATTATTTCCGGTTTGACTGGTCTGTGTCTTTCTTGATACAGGTGTTGTTTGAGTAAAAAGACTTAGATTTGGCGGTTTTGAACAGCTTCTTGGATTGAAGTATTGGGTCTGATATTCCACTATGACTTCATCGAAAGAAAAATTGACTCATCTCCCTATGATGACCACCTGCCTAACACTTATCCAACTATGTTTGTTGTGGTGGGTACTAATGCGGCTAAATACCGGTACTATTTATGAACCGACTACCTATCTCACCTGTGTAAAATGACAACCCTTGGTATAAAAGACTGGTCTGATAAAGTATTAGGGTAAGTAAAGTATTGTAGGCTTCTGACGTAGGTAACGTTTGCTTATAACTACAAATGGATGGCACAGAGGAGTCTCGCATCTCAGACTCTCAATCTGTAATGGATGGTTAACAGTCCACTGATCGGCTGAATGCTTGCCGAGGATATGCATCCCTTGACCTTGAAGATTAAGTCGTTCTGTTCTTATTTAAGAACCAGCTGTGCCAGCGACTTCGCTCCCGTCAATTCCAAATATAAGTAAAACCGTCAGTGAGTAGCGAACAATGGCTACTGCCTACCCTATTTTAACTAGACCTACCTACATGCGTTCCTATCTAACTACCTACGAGAATCTTAACACCGCCATTCAGAAAATGACGTCAAATGCACAACGCCATCTATCGAATATGGAGTTCAACAGTTGTGATATTTTACTTCTTGAATACTTTAAATTCATCTAACTTTTGATAGAGTGAACCGATTGCTATGAAACAAAACCTAAGTACTACTTCAAGTTACGCACAAATTTTATGTATAAAAGTTATCTTCATTGATTTTGTACATTTTACGTGATTGGTGAACAACTAAACACACAGACAAAAATGCCCTGGCATTTTTTTTGTGAATATTTTCGATGTAGAAAAACGACTTTTCTACAAGATTTCTTATATGTATTGATCGACCTCACCCCTCTCATTTTAAAGTTTGGTTATTCATAATTATTCAGGGTTGGACGAAACAGGCCATTAGTGTTAAAATTCTGGGCCAACACATTAAGCAGTTACAAATGGTCGTGACAAATATTTGATAGTAAACGATGATTCATTGAATCCATAGGAGTTCAACGAAACTAGACTTCGCACCATCAACCTTTAACTACAGTTAAATACAAGTGCAATAACCTTAGCTAAGTACATATTTGTTGTAGGGGTATTTAACCTAACGCTATGGCACGCAAGGCTATGTGGCTTGCAGCAGGTCAAGCCATCTCTGCTTGGGGTCTTTGGGGACGTTCAGAAGGTGTAATTACCAAGTCTCCAAATCCAGCCCGCAAGGTGAAAAAAGTTTATTTTTATTTGAGATGGGTTTGCTCTTGACTCTAGTCTAAGTCAGAGGTGACAGAGACAGAGTCGACGATGGAGTGAGCTTGCCCAGAAGAAGCCTGTTCACTCTAACTTTGAAGAGATTCGGGTTGAACGCATTCGGAAACACAGACGCAGGTAGTGAGTTCCATTCATTCGCTGTGCGTATTATGAAGGATGTTTGGAAGCGTTTGGTGCGAATTGTTGGAATGGCAACAAGGTAAGGATGGTAACTTGCAGTGCGTCTAGATGTCCGATGGTAGAAGGGCGCTGGTGGGATCAGGTCCTGGAGTCAAAGATGGGCAGATTTGTCAAAGTATACAACACTTGCTTTCATCATCGGAGGATACATATTCGCGAGCTGGCTGACCAAAACCAGATGTATCCTCCGACTGCACAGCATGATTTTTTTTCTTGATTACGTATTATTATTTCGCTTTTTAAGCAGTCGGGTTTTTAGATTTTTTTGATTAAGTTTTTTTATCTAACGCTTTTTAGTTAAAAAAAAACGAATTAGGTACATTTAAACATATAAGTGTTATATATTTTTGAAATCACCCTTTAAAACCCTTTATTTCGATACCACACACGATGGGATTGGAAGAAAAAAATATTGGGCCCCCACAATATGGTGCCCAAGAGCCACCATTTTTCTATTTTCCAATTTTAATGTAGCCAGTGACACTCGCAAGATTGAATCGATTGACGTACGAATCATCAAAATCGGCCAACGCGTTTGGCCTCTGGAACGCCACATAGGAACAAACATACATACATACATAGACTGATAAACACATTACCCTACTTCGGCAGTCGGGTAAAAAGTGAATCATCCATCAATTTGCCGGCAACATCTGCCGTATGTCGAACAACTCATAGGCTAAATCAACCGCAATGACAAAAACGGTCGGCCGATCCCGGAAAATGTCTGGCGAACTCGCGGTAGACCCAGGCGAAATGGCGGGACGAGCTTGACGTCCATCGGGGAGGAGTAGAAGGAAGTAAGGCAGGCCTTTGCCAAAGACATTCCCCAAGATGGCCGTATGTCCTGTTGAGGGCCACGGAAGTATGCGAAAAGCCATGGCGACGCTTAAGGGAGGCCTATGTCCGGCCCCCACACATCATGGACCCGAGGTGGTGGCGCGTAGTGTTCCACGCGCGTCCCTCTTAGACTTTGCGGGGGGAGTCAAACACCTCACTCCCCCGAACCCGAGATCGAGGCCCGCAGAGGCGGGCCAGCACTGGCCGGGAGTTTTGGAAGTATCGTTGTTCCCGCGGCCCCCGGCGCAGGTGTGAGATGGAACACCGGGGTGGATATGAGCAAAACAAAAAAAAAGGTTTATGTCCGGCAGTTAGAAATCTCCATGCACCATGAGTTATAGTGTCTATAATATAAGCCAATTAAGTTGTAACGGAAGAAAAACAAAATCTATTGAAGTCCACGGCAGCACAAAAGAAAAGGGCCTCTCAAAGACCAAGTTACCACACTTGCTAAATGAAAATATGAGAACAAAAGTCACCACCGGCTATCCGCTACAGAAACACCTATTGTTTAGCGGAGGAAGTAGAATGTCATACAAATCGGTGTCAAGCGACTCATAGACTTATTATGATCTTTAAGTAATGCTGCCGACCTATAGGCAAATTGCCACTACCTGAAAGTTGACCGATTTAAGTTTTTTGATGCTATAGTAATCAGCAAAAAGTTCTCTATCAGTATTTTTCTACTATCAATAGATTCCGGATAAAAGCGGCCCAAATTGCTATATTAACAACCTAATTTTGACTAGCGGACGCTTAGCAGTTTCACCCACGTAGTTCCCGTTCCCGTGGGAATGCAGCGATACAAAGTAGTCTATGTTACCCGAAGATAGTGTAGCTTCCCAAAGGTGAAAGAATTTTTGAAATCGGTCCAGTAGTTTTTAAGTTTATTCGTTACATACAAAAATACAAATCTTTCCTCTTTATAATATTAGTATAGATAAGATTAACTCAATGATACAAACTAACAATGACAAAAAAAATATCCAATTTGAAAGTGCGCAATTTGATCACTTTTTTGACAGCGGATACTCTCGCATATGATTTATAGTTGACTAATATTATAAAGAGGAAAGATTTGATTGTTTTTAAGATTGTTTGTTTGTAATGGATAAACTCAAAAACTACTGAACCGATTTAAAAAAATCTTTGACCTATGGAGAGCTACATTATCCCGGCGTGACATAGGCTATTATTTATCCCGAAAAGGGGTCTTGTCGGGCCACAGGAACGAAGCCGCGGTGAAATGCTATTAGTTGATAAACAGCAAAAAAATATACACCGTGAAATTTAAATGGTTGTTTTCCCGCAGCGAAATGGTTTTTTCTATGTAATACAATCGTTTCGTAGTTATGTAAAATATTAGAAACAAAAACTGGCATATTTAACATTGTGAAAAACTTAACTCGAAAGCGATCACGAACCAATAGTAATACCTCCCGATATCTACGGCCGAACGACAGCGGGGCGTTGACCCGGGTGCTATGTAGGTCAGGATCACTGTCAAAAGGATTAGGTTCGAAGGCGGCTCCGTTTGATAATGTTGCGCGCGGGCTAGTTTATGCCGTATTACTACACGCGAGAGCTAATTATACTTTAAACATTTAATAAATCGGTATTTGCTTTGTCGGCTTAGCGGTGGTATTGTTCCTTGCAAACTATTTTATGACGTATCACTACGTGCGAGAGTTTATTTTGGTTTGAACATTATCTTGTGCATCGCTTTTCTTTGCCGGTGGTGACGCGAGTAGTACCTAGTACCTACAAGTTACTATTGTAACTCACTTTTTCGAGTTGATGAATATTTTTTAAATTATTTTAAAACAAAAACATCGTTATTTTTTTACTTTAACTCTATGCTTCGAAAGTACTCCTTAAGGCAAGTCGTTCTGCCGCGGGAAAACAACCAATTAAATTTCACGGTGTATTATTTCGGATTTTGTCAGATAATGCCACTCTGGCTAGGACGGCGGAATGAATGATCGTGCGATGAGCGATGAGTCAGGAGATCCGTTTGAAGTTCTGAATCATGAAGTTAATAGTGATGATTTAGTTAATGTTACTGGGTATTTTAATATAGGTGAAATCCATACTAAAATATTGTCTGTCTGTTCTGTGTGTAAACGGTAATGTCTTGATCAGATTGTACACTGATCAAAACCCTTATTTTATAGGCTACCTTTTCTGCAGAAAAAAAATCAGTGACTTTGGAATAAATCGGACACAGGAGCTAAGACGCAGCAGGAAGGTAGGATGAATCAGGAGATCCGTGTGAAGTTCTGAATCATGAATTTAATAGCGATGATCTAGTTAATGTTACTAGGTATTTTAAAGTAGCTGAAATCCATACTTAAATATTGTCTGTCTGTCCTGTTTGTAAACGGTAATGTCTTGATCAGATTGTACACTGATCAAAACCTTTATTTTATAGGCTTCCTTGTATCCAGAAAAGATGCAATGTCTTTGGAATAAATCGGCCACGGGAGCTAAGTCACGGCAGGAAGGTACGATGAGTCAGGAGTACCGTTTGAAGTTCTGAATCATGAAGTTAATAGCGATGATGTAGTTAATGTTTGGACTTGGACTGCGAAACGGACCAATGCATCGATCCGGACCCAGCTCCGAGTAAAAACTCACTTGTCCACTATATGCCAGCAGCGCATTCTTTCGTATTTCGGCCACACAATGCGCAGAGGCGACGAGAATCTGGAAAGACTTATTGTGATTGGGAACACCGAAGGTAAAAGGTCGCGCGGTCGTTCACCGACGAGATGGACCGATCAAGTGAAAGACTCGTCGTCCTCCAAATTCTACACGGTCGTAAGGGAAGCGCTGGTGGAGGCAGATCATCAGCTCCAGATGTAACCCTGATGCTGACCACGATCCTCAGACATGAGGGACCGACTAAGAGAGAGATTTAATGTTACTGGGTAATTAAAAGTAGCTGAAATCCATACTTAAAATATTGTCTGTCTGTCCTGTTTGTAAACGGTAATGTCTTGATCAGATTGTACACTGATCAAAACCTTTATTTCTTAGGCTTCCATTTATCCAGAAAAGATGAAATGTCTTTGGAATAAAACGGCCACGGGAACTAAGTCACGGCTTCTTGCCGCAAAAACTACTGAACGGATTTTGAGGAAACTACAGAAAGATAGTTTACTAGCTGTCCCTTGCGGCTTCGCTCCCGTCAACTGGCTACCTACCTACCCTAGTCTACCTATCTTTTTTTGAGATGAAATGTAGAATATGCCCTTCCAGGATGTCATCTATCTCCTTGCCAAACATTGAAATCCGTTCAGTGGTTTAGGCATGAAAAGGTAACAGACAGACAGAGTTACTTTCGTATTTATAATATTAGTAAGTACGGAGATGGATACATTAGAATAAAACATAGTCTATAATATATAGAGATATTGAGAGAGTATACAAAACGCGGCCCCGCGTGTGCAGCTAGTATAAAATAATTTAAGATTATACCTAGTTTGTTTTAACTTTCTGATTAAGCTTGGAAAGGTTATCTGTCTGTTACCCTATCACACAAAACTATTCGATAAACTGACTCAAAACTTGGCAGAGATAGCTGATATTCTTGGCCAAATATTGGGTGCTTTTGAACTCGAATATCACTGGAAACGCTGAATGGATTTGAAAGTTAAAACTGCATTTTTCGATATAGGTACCACCTGATTTTCTCCCCAAAAGGTTTTCAGTATCAACTAAATTATCAACAAAATTTATTTTTTTACGAATATATTTTTGCAAATATTGCAAACATTCTTTTTGGTCGCGTTATCTCAACAAAATTTCGGAAAAAATAAGGTTTCTTTTTACCCGACTGCCGCAGGAGGGTAATGTGTTTATCAGTCTATGTATGTATGTATGTTTGTTCCTATGTGGCTTTCTAGACACCAAACGCGTTAGCCGATTTTGATGATTCTTACGTCAATCGATTCGCCTTAACCCTGCGAGTGTCACCGGCTACATAAAAATTTGAAAAGAAAAAAATGCCGGCTTTTGGTCGCCTTTTTGTGGGGGATTTTTTTTTTTCATCCAAACCCATCCTATAGGGTATCAAAATAAAGGGTTTTAAGAGGTGATTTCAAAAATATAAAATACTTATATATTTAAATGTACCTAAAAAAAAAAGTTGTAAATAAAAAAAGTTAAAAAAATCAAAAAACCCAACTGCTTAAAAAGCGAACTAAAAAGACGTAAACAAGAAGAAAATCATGCTGTGCAGTCGGAGGATACATCTGGTTTTGGTCAGCCAGCTCATAGGAACAAATATACATACATACTTACATACATACTTACATACATACTTACATACATACTTACATACATACTTACATACATACATACTTACATACATACATAGACTGATAAACACATTACCCTCCTTCGGCAATCGGGTAAAAAGGAATAGTATTGCACGCTTTTGCAAAAAAAAAAAATTATGCTCCGCTCCTATTGGTCGTAGCGTGATGTTTTATAGCCTATAAACCTTCCTCGATAAATGGACTACCCAAAACCAAAATAATATGTTCAATTCCAACCAGTAGTTCCTGAGATTAGTGTGTTCAAACAAACTAAACTCTTCAGCTTAATAATATTAGTATCTAGATTACTGTTTATCATATAAGTTAATGTTTCAACCAACTTAATTAATGTGTCTGTACACCCATATTAAAATACTAAACCGTACAATAACTTCAAATAACAAATATGAAAGCGTGATACATAACATTTGCATCGTGGAGCTATTTGCAATATGGCTGGCATGTTCTTGGTACACGCTATGGGTAGATTTTAGCATTTTTATTGGAGCCTTCAAGCTGTACGTTAAGCTATTACGTATGGAACCTCTAATGCGGTATTTTTGCAGTTATGTACGAGCTATGGTGTTCTTTTTAAGCTGAACAGACCGAGTTTATATCTGGGTACAGGAAAATGAGAAGTGTTTTTGGCTTTGGAAATAGATAACTTGTTTAGGGACCGGTTTTAGGTGAATTGAGCCTTTGTTCGCATAAGGACAGATTCTCATAAAGACAGATTAGCAGTAGGACAGATTCTCATAAGGACAGTTTCGCATAAAGACAAAGTAAAGTTAAGTTGAAAAGAATATATATATATTTATTTACTTTTTTACTTTACAAACTAAACCAAAACAAAATTATTTTAATGTACTATGGGTACGTGGTACTATATTCAATTCATTAAAAAACTTATCTTAAACCTAGTCCCTGTAGGTTTGGTACGGTTCACATTTTGTACGGTTGTTGTTCACATGTTGTACGGTTCATATATTGCGAGGCGTTGACTCTATGGCCGATATTTTATCGTTTGCAAAATCCAAAATGTTTCGTTTTTTACTGTCAATCAAAATATCAGATTTCCTTCTTTTCTTTTCCTGCACTATAAAAACCATAACCGACTATTTAGATCGGAGAGTTAAGCTTTCTCTTTCAAGATGAGATCTGTGATCAACTAAAATAAAGGTGGTCTTTTAGAAATCTTAGAATTAATCTTTCGATGGCATTCATGGTTCGAAATTTGACTATAGCAATTAAACATATCGCTTATAATGAGCTTCGTCCACTGTTCCGGCCTAACTCGCATAAACAGCTCTGGTATGCCACCGGTATAAGCGCTGCTGGCAATAGTGGTATATGGAAAAGTTGAGTGTATTTACGACTCTTTTTAGAAGAACTGAATACAATTGACTTTTGACTTCTGCCAAATTGCATTTATAAAATGAGAGTAGCAGCTTTTTAGTACTATGTCAGGATATGTTAACTTGATAGCTAGGATAATAGCTATTTCATAATCAAACTGCTTTGGAAAGCTGTATATATGCGTGGCGGTGAAAGTATTAAGGGCCTAAAATAGTGTGCGGAACTGTACCTTTTCTGTCTTTATGCGAAACTGTCCTTACGAGAATCTGTCCTTTTGCTAATCTGTCTTTATGAGAATCTGTCCTTATGCGAACAAAGGGAATTGAGGATGTCTCAAAATTAGAAATAGTTTTTCTTCTATTTGATAATGCTGTACATTTTTAGTTAAGTGTTCTATTAGTCTTATACATAAATTTCAAGACAATACAAATATAAAAAATTAGCCAGATATGAAAAAAAAAAACTTTTACGATGATTTTTTTTTACCACTTTTTTCGGCATGATTGCACGCCAAATTATAGATTTATAAAATTAAGAATCTCTGAGCTACGCTGCGGAAAGACGGACGGACATGGCGAAACTATAAAGGTTCCTTGTTGACCAAGGAACCCTAAAAAGCGCTTGAAATGCCAACGGGTTCATAAAAAAGTGCTAACTACTGCTAGTGCTGCCAACCAAACCTCAAAATTACGTCACGGGGTCCCAGCGCTAAGAATGATAATTTGGTTCAATCACTAGATGGCGCGATATGTATTGATTTAATATTATTATTATACTAGCTGACCCTCGGGGCTTCGCTCCCGTCAACTGGCTACCTACATACGTACCCTGCCTACCCTGGCTACTACTCAGCGCACGCCAAATAATGTATTTTACAGGCAACATTTTGCTACCTTGGGTTACATTATTGCAATTTATATTTCATAAGGATCTCTATTTTTTATGAACATATGTTATAGCCTTTGACACTCAGGAATAATGTAGCTTTCTACTGTTGAAAGAATTTTCAAAATCGTTTCAGTAGATCCAGAGATTACCCCTTACAACGTCACAATCTCACAAACTTTACCTCTTTATAATATTAGTATAGATTTTATTTTTTAGTTTGTTTTTATTTTTTCCTCTTCTTATTATTTTTATTGAATTGTGTGTAAAACTAACATTTTCTAGAATTGATCATATCAATTGTATGTTCTAGTCTAACCAACTCTCCTAGGCAGAAAATTGTGGAATATTGGATTCTTATTCACATTTCAAAGATTATTTGAACGGATCATTAGAAATTGATTCCAATAGATGGCGCGGTTTTAAATTTCTGAAGCATGCCACCCGATTTTTTAAATTTGTGTTGTAACACATTTTGGTACAATGAAACTATAAAACAAATGGTCACTGTATAGTCACGAACCGAAAAACACTTTTGCTTTTACTTGCAAGTCGCTGCTAACACCATCTATAGCCGTGGAAGCGGAACCGAACGCGCTCGATGTACTTATAAAAATAATCAGCATAATCAGACGAAAAACACTAGTTAAGTCGTCGGCACGGTTTCTTTGTATGGGATGAGGCATCTGTATGCTAGTACTATATAATCTGTGGTATAGGCTTGACACTCAAGGGGTTACACCATACAGAAGAGAAGATTAAAAACAACCTATTCATCTACCAAGCACGATTACAGCAAAAATCGCCTTTGACTACTTATGCACTATATCGGAATTAAGTCCGACACACACGTTTATGTGCATGAAGTATTAAATAAATAAATAAATCGGTCAAACTCAAAACTAAAAACGTAGTATTGGACTTACTACGTAGAATTTACTACATAATTACCAACATAGCATGTCTCTACACCATCAAAAACCGAATTAAATTTAATAAATCTTTGTAACAATACCATTGTAAGTAATAACAAAGCTTTTAACGCCATGCAAGCAACCAGCAACACACTTTTTAACAATAGAACTTTGTTTACAGATACAAACTTAGCCCGCGACTTCGTCTGCCTGGATTTAACAATTTTTTTTTATCGAACACACTTCAAGACATATACATCAGTGGAACCCGTCTCTTGTACTAGGTGATCCTGTATCACAAATGTCAATTTATGCAAAAACCAACACTGTGTTCCACCACTTTAGAGAGTTTATAAGAAAACCCATAATAAAAACGTAGACATTAGCCGGGTCCACACCGGACGATCCATCGCGCTCCAATCGCGCGCGGCAGGAGCGCGATCCAAATGTGCGGGCGGTGTGGACGTGCCGCGCGCGATCCATGCGCAAGTATTGGAGCGCGCGTTCCCTGCTGCGCCCGATCCGTGCGTTGTCGGTTTTTTTGCCAGCCTCAAAGGTGCCTCAGTTGCGTGCCGCGCGCGGTGTGGACAGTTGTGTGTGGTTCGCGCGATCCTTCACGCCATGGACACTGGAATCTGAATCATGGATCGCCTATGGATCGCTAGGAGCGTAGGTTCAGGATCGCAGTTCAATTAAACTGGATCGGCCTAGTACGATCCACGAACCACACTCCGTGATCCTGGATCGCGGATTGCGCGATCGCTGATGCAGGTTGGATCGTCCGGTGTGGACCCGGCTATTCAATTATTATCTTTTTAACCGACTTTCCAAAAAGGAGGAGGTTCTATGTTCGACTATATATACTATGTTTGTTATTTTTTGTGTAGTTTCACCGATATCTCCGTCAATTGTGGACCGATTTTGATAATATTTGTTTTTGTTTGGAAGGGTATGTAACTTTGGAGATATAAAATAGAACTCTTAAATAAATGATCGCAAATCTCTCGGGATTGCTGCAATCGCATGTCTGTTTATTGATTACTATCTGACCCGGCAAACGTTGTATTGCCATAAAAACACCAAACATTTATTTACCCTTCTTAACCTTCCCTACCTACCAGACCCTACCTACCCAACCCTACCTTGCCTACCCTATCCTACCTACCATACCTTATCTACATACCACCCTACCTACATTACCTACCAACCAATTTCTTTTTCGTATTATTTTTTCGTAATAACCTTCTCCTAACAATAACAAATACAACAAAAAAAAAATAAGCGAAATCGGTGCAGCCGTTCACGCGTGATTCCGTGACCAAGGGAAATAGGGATTCATTTTTATATATACAATAGATACCATTTCATAACATAACATCCCGACAGTACGTTCTAAAGGGGTACGCAGATGTGTACAGTTCACCTTGGTACACTCTCATTTCACCGGTTATTTTCAAGTGAGTAAGTTAGAAGACAAACTTTAAAAAAACCTTTTTTACAATCAAATACCGACTTCGAAATAAAAACACTATAAAGTGAAAAATAACTATTTTTTGGAAGTCGGTAGTATTTCATTGTAAAATATTTTTTTTAACAGTTTGTCTATGTTCTTCCTCAGGGTTCAAGTTATCTCTATTTAGAACGCCATCAACATCTGTTTAGGTGTGAAAACAACCAGTAACAAACAGACAGACACCTTCGCATTTTTACCCGACTGCCGAAGGAGGGTAATGTGTTTATCAGTCTATGTATGTATGTATGTTTGTTCCTATGTCGCGTTCTAGAGACCAAACGCGTTGGCCGATTTTGATGATTCTCACGTCAATCGATTCGTCTTAACCCTGCGAGTTTCACTGGCTACATTAAAATTGGAAAAGAAAAGAATGGCGGATTTTGGGCGCCATTTTGTGGTGGGGGAAAACTTTTTTTCCTTCCAAACCCATCCTGTGGGGTATCAAAATAAAGGGTTTTAAGAGGTGATTTCAAAAATATATTATAACTCTTATATGTTTAAATGTACTTATTTCCAAAAAAAAAAATAACTAAAAGGTTGTAAATATTAAAGTTAATTTAAAAACACAAAAACCCGACTGCTTAAAAACCGAACTAAAAAGATGTAAACAAGAAGAAAATCATGCTGTGCAGTCGGAGGATACATCTGGTTTTGGTCAGCCAGCTCGCGAATATCCTCCGACTGTACAACATAACTTTCTTCTTGTTTACGTCTTTTTAGTTCGGTTTTTAAGCAGTCGGGTTTATTGAATTTTTTAATTAACTTTTTTTTTAGAATTCCATCAACATCTGTTTAGGTGTGAGAACAACAAACAGACAGACACCTTCGCATTTTTCATTCGTATGAAGCGGATAACTTTGTCTCTCTCTTAATCACTTACCTTAGTTAGTAAAAGAATTTATATTGTAATTAAAAGAGTTAATTGTCTCATTGTTCTTTAAAGATAAATTGTGGTATGTATTACATGTTTTCCGGAAGTAAAAGTTAAACAAATTGTAACAGTTGGTTTACATGTGTTTTATTACACTAGCTTTTGCCAGCAGCTTCGGCTGCGTAAATGTCGAAAATCATACCAAGGGAACATAATTCCCCGAGATAAAGTGCCCTATATGCTATTCCTGACTATAACCTATCTCTGTGCCAAATTTCATCCAGATCCGTCCAGCCGTTTGAACATGAAGGAGTAACAAATATACTAACACACACACACACACACTCACAATCTTTCGCCTTTATAATATTATGATAAACAAAGATTGGCTATCAACGAATTATATACAACTAGAGGTCAAAAAATACCGTTTTCAATATGAAAGACAGTCAAAAAAACTCACTCACTCCCAAACAAAATCTAAGGACAAGTGGTATCGCGCGTCTCCTGCCTCGGTTGCGTGTCGAGGTCTCGCATCGCGGTCGTGCGGTCTCGCCTGTGGGTCTCGCCCCTTCATAATGCGTTTCGCTTCCACATTGTTATGTCTGAAAACTTCAGACATTTTTACGATCCAGTCTGCGTAGTACACACGACTGCATTAATTAGTCACCCCTTGTGTTGACATAATATTTGTATGCGTATGTGGTTGCCTTAATTGGGTAGCCCTCAGACATGAAGGTATCCAGATCTACCTACTGCACGTATATACTTTGTTTGAAAACCTTCTTACCCATCATGAAAAGTTGTCTATTTTGACGGACGAAAAACCCCGTAATGTTTGCGTAAATGCCTATGGGTTATTTTCTACTTGCTAGAATACTCTGATACTCCCGGTATACATTAGGAAGAAGACGCAGCTCCAAAAGGCCTCCAACAAGGTGGACCGAAAAACGCGATATCCCTCATTCAGCTCGCCTGTTGACTACGCTTCTCTGTTACAAGCTTGTAATTTAGGGCATAGACATAAATCTAACTAGATAACGCAAGTCCCTCCATCTGTATGAAAACCAAGCGTGCCACTTTTTCACACACAATTTAAATAGTAGATTTTACAATGAGTGCACTAGACGAACCATTTTTATCCGAGACTATTAGCAGCCCGAGCCGAAGGCGAGGGCTGATAATAATGTCGAGGATAAAATGGTTTTGTGGACGAGTTATAAATTCTGCTTTTCATTTCGATTGCGAGGAAATAAAACAGTAGTATAACTTATCATTACAAAATTTTCGTAAACTTTACTTTGGCGGTAATATCTGTTGCTCTCTGTGCATTAATTTCCATAAGCGTATTAGGAGAGAGTGCTAAATCCTCTTCTTCAATGGACATTTTTAACAATTTAAGCAAATTTGAAGAAATTAATAAACGCACGAAAAAACAAGACCTGTTTCCCGCCGCTTTTTTTTTAATCTTACGACATTGATATTAGGCTTGGGCTGCAGACCTATACAGCCTACTATTAAATTAATTTTGTAATATATATATTTTTTAAATTAATTAAATAACCTACTGTATTTAAATTATAATATCTTTTATGTCTTAAAAAACACATAAAAGGCAAATAAAATATTATAATATATTATAAAATAACAAATTCTATCTGGGAACTTTTTATTGTGTTTGGCGGTATGGCTCATTTTCTTTGCCTCAATATAGATACATTTATAAGTAGATACGTTAATGCACTTGTGCACAAAAATCGATTTTATGCAGCCTATAAACAATTCCTGCACAAATAAGCAATTTCAGAGCATGAGAAGTGAAAAACAAATTTACTTACCAATGAAAGAAAACAGTGCCAATGCCACGGCCAACTTTTTCCTTAGTCTTTACAGCTCAATATGGCATAAAAAGGCAATTTTCTAGATTTCGGTGGATTCCCGGTGCCGATAATGCTAAATGAAAAGCTCAAATTACGATCATTGATCGTAATTTTACGCCGTTTTTTGACACGCGAAGTACATACAATCGCGTCATCTAGTTAGATTTATATCTGTGGCTGTGGGAGAGAGCTGGACGCCAGAATCACTGGACCGGTCTTTGAGGCAAATGCCCAGCGGTGGACTTATTTCTGCTGAAATAATGATGGACCTTCCTACAACCCCTCACTTGCTTATACAGTCACCAAGACAAGAGTTAAAAAAAAACTTATTTTTTTTAAACATGCTTTTATTCGTATTCTTCTCAGCAAACTCATTCATTTGATACCCATATCACGGCAGTGCATATAAAATAACTAATCCGCCAACTTGGGCCGTCCGCCATATTGGATTTAGAATGACGTCACTAGCCATGCATTGTCATCCAAACTAAACGAGTATGCCTACCTGCTTTAAAATTCAGTTGCAAGATTTGACCCGAACACAATTACAAACATTCATTGCAAGTTCAATAAAAGTTTGTAAAAACAAACTTGAAGTCGAACATAGAACCTCCTCCTTTTTGGGAAGTCGGTTAAAAAGAACAGGAATGTGAAAAAAAATCTATTCGTAATGGATTTACTTTGACAAAAAGAAAAACTTGTTTTCTTTGTTATATTCATGCACTATATTATATTTAACAGCTCCAAAGCATATCTATTTAGTAATCTGTGTCCAAAGCCTGTCACTCGTAAATAATATTGCACGAAATACTTTTCAGTGTAAATCGTGCACGTTCGTAATGAACATAATCAGGTTTGGCAGGCGTGCCGCGCACTGAAGAGGTCATTATAGTACGGACAAGAGGTTTGCTTTTATTTGATTTTCTTTTTAAGATAATATTTCTATTATTTTAATGGGATGGTTGGCAAATGACCCGTGAAAGGACATACCGAGTTTAAAATTACATCTTTTGGTTACAGGGTTCTTAAACAAAGGAGCAGAAACGGACAAAGAAATCTCCTCTCTTGGTATACGACTTGGGTTACACATTGGAATGCAACTGACCGCCTCGTAGGTCTACTCGTCGCAAGCGCTAGCTGCTGAGCTGATATCCGGGTCGCCCAATGTATTATTAGATTTTTCCAGTAACTGCCGAGTTGTCACTTTTGTAGTGGGAAATCATCCAATGACTTCTCCCCCGCTCTGGGTGAAGCGAGAGGGCGTGTCAGACTTTTACTGACTAAAACCCACCCGTGTTCCTTCAGTTGCTTGTGCAAGGGCCGCGGTAACTCTCTTTCAAATCTATCCGCGACCCAGACAGGCATCGGCCTTAGCGCATCCCGTCGACTCGGGCCTGGTCCTTATCGGACGGCGAGATATCCATTACTCGCCGTCCGCAAGTATACGCCTACGGTGGCCGGTAATCGGTTTGCGACTCCCAACAGTCCCAACGCGTAGGGCGTCTCCTGTGGCGGTTAGGGGCGTGAGAACGTTTCCTCAAAGTTTCCCTCACGCGTTCCGCGTCCTCCTTCTCGAGCATTACTGCTTCGCAGAAGGAGGTGACGTCTTCCCATGCCCTCTCGCTCCGGATAGATGGACCCCCTTTTCTGCACCTAGACCCCATTTGATCAGTTGTGCGTACTGGCCTCCTCTCTGTGAGAGAGAATGGGCAGTAACAACCATGCGGGCCCAGTGCGGGCACAGTGCGGGTTGGTGGATCTCACATTTCTTCGAACGTTTGGTTCTAAGACATGCCGGTTTCCTCACGATGTTTTCCGTCACCGTTTTGAGACCAGTGGTGATGAAATAATTTACGCAAAGTAAAGCGCCTGCCTGGGTTCAAACCTACAAGCTACAACTTATAAGTCGTGGCCGTTATTGGGCCACCACTGCTCTAGTTAGTTACGTATTCGGAGCCTACAAAAATTAAATCAAAGAGCTGTTACTTTTCTTTTGATCTCCACACTCCACATCATATTAACAGATATTTCGTGAACATTTGCACATAAACGGTGTTTTAGTTTCTATTAGAACTGTTAGTGATTGAATCACTGCGGCCTTGTATGGAGTGTGGTGCATAGCCTGGTAATAATTAATGATAGGTAATAAACATGACATACAGTGTAGTCTTGTGGCTGTTTTGGGTCAAATCTTCATGTGTTTTTAGAAAAAACTACCTAGTTTTCTTCGTAAATCTTTCATTTTATTAGGGTTCCGTACCGGAAGGGTCCAAACGGAGCTCTATTGCTGTCACCCATGTCTTTTACTCTCGTCTCTGTCACACGCCAAACGTTTGGAGCTACAGTCTTCAAATTTCCACAGTATAAGCATCTTGTTGACCCAAAACCATACAAATTGCCGCAATTTTTTTTTTTATGTTTTTAAAGGGTCTGCGATTCAAGTAAAGGGGGAAAAAATTACCTGTTCCATCGAGTGGGGATATCGTTGTTAGATCTTTGAGTAGATAAATACTTTATTTTTTGTTATAGGAATGAGAAGCCACCAAAGTTAGCTTTTTAATCCCCGACGGAAAATGAGGGGTGTGTATGTGTGTCTGTCTGTGGCATCATAGCGCCTCAACGGTTGAACCGATTTTGATTTAGTTTTTTGTTTGAAAGGTGATTGTGTCGAGTGTTCTTAGCTACGTTTGAATAAAATCGGTTGAGCCGTTCAAAAGGTATGGGCGTTTTACTGTTTGAATCGGGAAGTTTTCGCAAGATAAAAGTGTCGGGGAGTTTTTGAAATTTTACTTGTTTACAAAATGTTGTATCGAATAATTTTTTAACTTCCCATTGACATATAAACTTCAAATTTATATTATTATTATTTTAATTATTACGTATATTTTACTAACAAATTCCAATCTATACCAATATTATAAAGAGGAAAGATTTTTTTGTTTGTTTGTTTGTTGGTACCGAATAGGCTCCGAAACTACTGGACCGATTTCGAAAATTCTTTCACCTACGTAAAGCTACATTATTCCTGAGTAACATAGGCTATAATTTTGACGGGAGCGAAGCCGCGGGGATCAGCTAGTATATTGATAAATCTGATTTTTCTTTGAAATTCCCTCATCTTTAGGGTTCCGTACCCAAAGGGTCAAAACGGGACCCTATTACTGAGACTCCGCGGTCCGTCTGTCTGTCTGGCTGTCTGTCTGTCTGTCACCAGGCTGTATCTCATGAACCGTGATAGCTAGACAGTTGAAATTTTCACAGGTGATGTATTTCTGTTGCCGCTATAACAACAAATACTAATAAAAAAACTTTTTTGCAAAAAAATACTACCGACTTCCAAATACAAAACTACAAAGTGAAAAATAACTTTAATTTTTGAAGTCGGTGTCTTTCGTAGGTGCCAATTTTTTGCGTTATGGACACCGACTTCAAAAATTAAAGTTATTTTTCACTTTGTAGTTTTGTATTTGGAAGTCGGTAGTATTTTTTTGCAAAAAAGTTTTTTATTTTTCACTTTTTAGTTGTACCTACCTAATAGGCAAGTTAGTAAGGTAACTATAACGCCGAAATAGATTTCATAAAACTTGAACTTAACCGGTGAAATGAGAGATCTGCGTACCCCTTAAGAGCGTACTGGCGTGATGGTATGTTATGAAATGGTATAAACAATAAACAGACATGCGATTGCAGCAATCCCGAGAGATTTGCCGTTATTTATTGAAGAGTTCTGTTGTATATCTCCAAAGTTCTTCATCAGATCTCCACCAAATTAAAATGGGACCAATTTCGGAACATACGTTTTCAAACAAAAAAAGAATTTTCAAAATCGGTCCACAATTGACGGAGATATCGGTGAACATACACAAAAAAAAAAAAAACAAACTTGAAGTCGAACATAGAACCTCCTCCTTTTTGGGAAGTCGGTTAAAAACAGAATAAAATTAATATTTAAGTAGGGCTCCCATACAAGAAACGTGATTTTGGTGCCGTTTTTTGCAATAATGGTACGGAACCCTACGTGCGCGAGTCCGACTCGCACTTGGCCGGTTTTTTTAAGTTTGGTACGGAACAGTAAATGTGCGAAGTCCGAAAAACGCGATAAATAAAAAGTAGAGAGAGGTCTTTGCCCAGGAGTAGGGAAAAAAAAACATCATTATTTTTATTAATGATAATCGCGCTTGACCACTATCTCACATGATGGTAAGCGATGATGTGGTCGATGATGTGGCACGCATACCTAGAAGAAACCTACTCACTCTTGACTTCAAGACTCCCAGGTTGTAGCTATCAGGAAATACAGACTCCGGCACGGAATTGCATTCCTTAGCTGTGCGTACAATAAAAGTATTCCCAAAACGCTTAGTGCGTACCTAATTGTTTTAAATTATAGCCCTCGCCAAACTTCTGGGCCGCCCTGATGTTGGTTAACCGGATGCGCAAGGCACGAAACGGTGCCTGTTTTTGTATGAGATTTCCTAGTGCGCAGCCATTGTAGCCAACTTCAGGGCGGCCAAGATTTTTGGCGAGAACTATAATAGCCAAGTCCATACTGAATAAAACACTTTTTGCAAAAAAATACTACCGACTTCAAAAAAATAAAGTTATTTTTCACTTTGTAGTTTTGTATTTGGAAGTCGGTAGTATTTTTTTGCAAAAAGTTTTTTATTTTTCACTTTTTAGTTGTACCTACCTAATAGGCAAGTCAGTAAGGTAACTATAACGCCAGAATAGATTTCATGAAACTTTAAAATAACCGGTGAAATGAGAGATCTGCGTACCCTTTATGAGCGTACTGGCGTGATGTTATGTTGCGAAATGGTATAAACAATAAACAGACATGCGATTGCAGCAATCACGAGAGATTTGCCGTTATTTATGGAAGAGTTCTGTTGTATATCTCCGAAGTTCTTCAACAAACTAAAATGGGACCAATTTCGGAACATACTTTTTCAAACAAAAAAAGAATTTTTAAATCGGTCCACAATTGACGGAGATATCGGTGAAAATACAAAAAAAAAAAAAAACAGTCAAACAATGTCGAACATAGAACCTCCTCCTTTTTGGAAAGTCGGTTAATAAAAGAAAATAAAATTATTCATTAAAAAAAACTTATTTTTAAACAAGCTTTTTTCGTATTCTACTCACCAAACCCTTTCGCTTGATACCCATATCATGGAAGTGCACTTAAAATAACTAGTCCGCCATCTTGCGCTGTCCGTTATACGTCACTTAGCTAGCCATGCATTGTCATCCAAACTAAACGTGTATGCAAAATTTCATCTTAATCGGTGGAGGATAACTGCTTTTAAATTCAGATGCAAGATTTGACCCGAACACACATATACATTGCAAGTTAAATAAAAGTTTGTATTAAACGACCATTTACCACATAACGTAAACAGTAAATATGACATCATTCATGAATGACTTATCCGTTCACAAGTTCATTCAAGATGATTCTGAGAACTCACTAACTCAAACACAACTTCAGAAACTCGTTCGAAAACATTTTTGCCTTTTTCAGATGAAAGTAACGGATATGACACATCACGCCGGTGTTCTCCAGAAGGGTAAGCACGTAGGCAGAGGCACGGGCACCCAGCGCGAAGAAAGAAATTTTGTTTTAAATAAAGTGCACTAGATGGCGTGATAAACTTTGATTTGTTATTGAATTTTGTGTAATATTGAAATTTCCTAGAGACGATCATAAAAAAATATTCTTGATTAATTAACTCTCCTAAGCACAAAATTACGGCATATTGGACGCTTAATTCACATTTCAAAGATTATTTGAATGGATCATTAATACATTATTCCAATAGATGGCGCGGTTTTATATTTTTGAGACATGCAAAAAAAAAACGTGCAATAAAATTACTATAAAACAAATCGCCGCTGTATTTAAAAAAACAGTATTCACGAACCGTTTTACTTGCAAATCGCTGCTAACACCATCTATATTCGTGGAACGGAACCAAACGCGATCGATGTTCTTAAAAAAATAATCAGTTTAATCAGATCGGAAGCTAGTATAAGATATGTAAGAATCATAACAGATGGTATTCTATAGTTTCAGCCTACCCCCATGGGATAAGAGCGTGCGTGAGTTTATCTTACTTTACTAAGATTATAAATGCGAAAGTTTGTATGGATGGATGTTTGTTTGTTACTCAATTACGCTGGAACGGCTGAACGGATCTGGAATAAATGAGGCACAGAGTTAGATTAAAGTCGAAGGGTTCCGTACCATTATCGCAAAAAACGACAAAAAAATCACGTTTGTTGTATGAGAGCCCCACTTAAATATTTATTTTATTCTGTTTATAAGTATTTGTTGTTATAGCGGCAACAGAAATACATCACCTGTGAAAATTTTTCAACAATTCAACTGCCTAGCTATCACGGTTCATGAGATACAGCCTGGTGACAGACAGACCGACGGACAGTGGAGTCTTAGTAATAGGCACCCGTTTTTACCCTTTGCGTACGGAACCCTAAAAACAATGACTGGCATCAAGAATGCAGTTCATTCATTCATGTCATTCAATGAATTGAAAAGGGTGATCGTAAAACTTGGAGTAGAGTGGATTGGACACGACAGGTCGGTATTCCCTTAGGGGTTCGAAGAGGTCAGTCGAAGTCAGTCCCGTACAAAACCAATTCTGTAAATGCTCTTCTTTTAGCCAAGAGTGAATAGGTTTCTTCTAGGCAAGCGTGCTTCACCGTAGACCGCATCATCGCTTAACATCAGGCGAGATAGTGGTCAGACGAGATATAATATATACCATCTATACCAATATTATAAAGAGGAAAGATTTTTTTGTTTGTTTGTACCGAAAAGGCTCCAAAACTACTGGACCGATTTCAAAAATTCTTTCACAGTTGGGAAGCTACTCTATCCCCGGGTGACATAGGCTACTTTTTATCCCTGTTTTCCCACGGGAACAGGAACTACGCGGGTGAAACCGCGAGGCGTCCTCTAGTAGACCATAAAAAAAAACTCAGTGGGCGGTCTAGCGGCGAAATGTATGGGTAGGCCAGGTAAAGAACGTCATTCAATTTGGGCTACATTTTCATATTTAGCCCAAAAACCGCAGGACGCTGAATTATTTTCCATGTCAAATCTTTCTAAAGTCAGGAGTGAATAGGTTACTTCTAGGCAAGCGTGCTTCATCGTCGACCACATCATCGCTTACCATCAGGTGAGATAGTGGTCTAATGCAAGCTTATGAACAAAAAAATAATTCACAGATTCTTGTGATTTTGGATTTAAGATTCCGTGGCCCGTCTGTCTGTCTGTCACCAGGCTGTATCTCATGAACCGTGATAGCTAAACATTTGAAATTTTCACAGATGATGTATTTCTGTTGCCGCTATTACAACAAATACTAAAAACAGAATAAAATAAATATTTAAGTGGGGCTGCGCTACAACAAACGCGATTTTTTGCCGTTTTTGCGATAATGGTACGGAACCCTTCGTGCGCGAGTCCGACTCGCACTTGGCCGGTTTTTTTCTGTTACGTATCAAAAACCCTTCATGGTAAAACTATCTATCTGTAGGTCTGTCTGTATTTTTGTATTTATCTAAAGAATACATTTGACTACGAGTTTAGATAACCCATGCCAAAGAACTCAGTCAATCGCAGTCCACTGCAGGCGGGCGAGCACGGCCTACTGTGATAGGCTTGGCACCACAGATATAAATCTAACTAGATGGCGCGTTTGTATGTACAATCGGCCAAAGCTGTATCTGATCACCGTAAGGACTATTTCTGCTTACAGGGCTCGCCCGCTAAATTAACGCCGACTTATACTCATCAGCCAATAGCATCGCAGCATCGGGTGACTGTTTCTCTAGTAGTACCTGCCAACACCTTGTTTTTGTAATTAAAAAAGACGACAAAAAAACAAATAAGTCATTTGGGCGGACGCAGCCGTGGTCATATTGTGCACGGGATTTTGTTTTCAAAGTGATCAGATATAGAGTACTTCGCGTGCCAAAAAACGGAGTAAAGTTACGATTAATGATCGTAATCTGAGCTTTTCATTTAGCATTATCGCCACCGGAAATACACTGAAATCTAGAAAAATGCCTTTTTCAAAATGTTTTCTTTCATTGGTAAGTAAATTAGTTTTTAAATTGTTTGTGAAAAAGTGGCACGCTTGGTTTTCATACAGATGGAGGGACTTGCGTTATCTAGTTAGATTTATATCTTTGGTTGGCACACGTTTTTATCACAGTTTGGGCACGGTAAATATATCTACAGTATTCTATCTTCATACAAACGGTCGGAAGGAGAGTCATGCCTACGTGACTCGAGCTCAGCCCACACTCAGTATACTACCAGTCGCGGACGCGCCGCAGTGTCGAACGAACGGTGTGATGGTTTTGTAAGCAGTAAGCGTGCTATTTATGAGTATTTGATTAAAATACGTACATGTATTCACTTACTTAATATGGCAGAGAGCAATTATATACTATATTGTGCTTTTTTTGGCTGCTTGAATTCTTCTATAATAGAGACAATATTTTTTAAATTACCCGGAACCTCCGATAGGTAAGACTATAAAAAATATATGCCTAATTACGTACGCGAGTAGGTCGCGTACGTAATTTGTTTCTTTTTTTTAATAGGTAGGTATTTCGCTTTTACAACCCAGTAAAATATCTGGCTTAATAAATAAATTAGTGGATAGGGTGATAAAGTCACACACGAGTGACATACCGACGCTCGGTTTAAAAAAAAACTAGTAGGTATAATATAGTTTCCTAGGCTAAGCTATCTATTTACTTATGTACTTAGCTACTTACATATATTAATGAATTTGACGAAATATCATTATGAAATAATTACCTATGAGAGTTATAAATGGTAAGATTTAAAATAAGTATAATAAAAATATAACAGGTATTTACCTCAGGTTAGAGAAAAGAATCTGGCATATTTACAATCACAAAACTTGAAAGAAACTCAAGTAGGTAGAGGCGGGCAGCCCTAATGCGTGTTTACGTGACGTGGACTTATAGGCACTTATTTCAAGGACAGGGCCGAGTCACAATACTGTTAGATATCTTTACCGTGGTTTGGGTGCAAAAGCCGTGATAAAATGCATGACTCAAGCCGATAGAGGCCGTGCTCGCCCGGCTGGACATAATCCTATCCCAAGCAACGCGCAGCTCTTCAACCTCCGCAATTAACAGTGACCCCTGACTCCCGAGAGGTCCTACATTATCAAAGGTGTCACACACAATACACTCACTATATATAAGCAGTGATGCTTACAACTCAATAACTATTACTCCAAATATTACTAGTAATATAAATGATTAGTTTTGTTGACGGCCTTGACCAATTGGTTTTAAATTCGTCTAAGGTCCGCCGGATACTTGGATAATTAGGTCAATTGGGTTTTAAGGATAAATATTCTATATCAAGCGCTTTGCATTATTTGCCCTTATCGTTTATTTAACTAGCCTATTCTCGCGGCTTCGCCCCCGAAGCCTATCGCACTGTAATAGTGCATCTATTCAGGATAAAAATTATTCATTAAAAAATCTTTTTCTAAAACAAGCTTTTTTCGTATTCTTCTCAGCAAACCCTTTCATTTGATACCAATATCATGGCGGTGCAAAAAAATAACTAGTCCGCCATATTGGGCCGTCCGCCATATTGGATTTAGAATGACGTCACTTACCTAACCATGCATTGTCATCCAAACTAAACGTGTATGTAAAATTTCTTCTTAATCGGTGGAGGATAATTGCTTTAAAATTCTGTTGCAAGATTTGACCAGCACACACATACATTGATTGCAAGTTAAATAAAAACTTGTAAAAAGTAGTCTATGTGACACTTAGTAATAGTGTTCCTTCTATCAGTATAATACTTTTTTTATATTAGAAAGAGGTTAAATTGATTGCTTTTATTTGCAGAAGGTAATGGTTTAGATATTTTACTTCGCTTCTGGCCATTCAGCGTTTGATAGACCCAACAGCCAGGTCAATATTTACTGCCGCAAAAACTTTTACCACAGTGCCACAATATTTTCTGGAAGACAAGTTCATAAAACGCGAAAATAAAACATCGCTGCACCAAAAATTTTTCACCAAAAATGGTTAATCCTGTTTCACAGCACATTATTATCAGTCAAACAAAGCCAGATTATCTTAACACCGAGTCTTATCACGTGAGTTTTATAATGAAGTTTGATACAGCTGTTCTATAGCTGCGTCTGTTCATGTATTAATTTAAAAAGAGCCTTCAAGTGACGGTACTTGGGCACGTTCGGGAGACTGGGTTGTATGGTAGGTCCCCGTCAACGAGTTGACGTGTTAATCTTTTTGCTAAAGCTTGAGCTGCTATTTTCGTATAAATTGTGCTGATAGGATGGCAGAAGGAGACGATTATTGGAGAATTATGGAAGATAAGTAGCGCCGACCCCTAAATAATTGGCAAACCGTCGCTGCATTTTGTCTTCACACTAATCCCACCACAGACATACTAGATGACGCGTTTGTATGTACATCACATGCCAAAAAACCGGCCAAGTGCGCGTCGGACCCGCGCACGAATAGTTCCGTACCATTATCACAAAAAACGGCAAAAAATCACGTTTGTTGTACTTGTATGGGAGCCCCACTCAAATATTTATTTTATTCTGTTTTTAGTATTTGTTGTTATAGCGGCAACAGAAATACATCATCTGTGAAAATTTCAGCTTTCTAGTTATCACGGTTCACGAGATACAGCCTGGTGACAAGCAGACATTTACATTTACACAGATTATTATTATACTTATGTTTGCATGTTATTTAATGTATTTATTTTAAGCTAAGTGTTTACTTTTAATGTTAATGTTATGTTTTATGATGTTAAAATTTCGAACACAATGTATATTGTAACTGAATAAATTGAATTGAATTGAAAGACAGACGGACCGCGGAGTCTCAGTAATAGGGCCTATTACTGAGACAACAGTAATAGGGTCCCGTTTTACCTTTGGGAACCCTAAAAACGGAGTAAAGTTAAGATCAATGATCGTAATCTGAGCTTTTCATTTAGCATTATCGGCACCGAAAATCCATAGAAATCTAGAAATATGCCATATTGAGCTGTAAAGAATGTATAGAAAAAATTGGCCGAGGCATGGGCAATATTTTTTTTATTGGTAAGTAAGTTTGTTTTAGAATTGTTTGTGAAAAAAAAACTTTCTACAAAAAATACTACCGACTTCCAAATAAATAGAAGAAACTACAAAGTGAAAAATAACTTTAATTTAGGAAGTCGGTGTCTTTCGTAGGTACAATATTTTGGGTTATGGACACCGACTTCCATAATTAAAGTTATTTTTCACTTTATTGATTCTTCTTTTTATTTGGAAGTCGGTAGTTTTTTTATTTTTCACTTTTTAGTTGTACCTACCTAATAGGCAAGTTGTTAAGGTACCTATTACGCCAGAATAGATTACCCGAATATCATTAAACGTGAACATAACCGGTGTAATGAGAGATCTGCGTACCCCTTAAGAGCGTACTGGCGTGATGTTATGTTATAAAATGGTATAAACAATAAACAGACATGCGATTGCAGCAATACCGAGAGATTTGCCGTTATTTATTGAAGAGTTCTGTTGTAGGTATGTCTTCGAAGTTCTTCACCAGATTTTCACCAAATTAAAATGGGACCAATTTCGGACCATACTCTTTCAAACAAAAACATTTTTTTTCAAAATCGGTCCTCAATTGACGGAGTAATCGGTGAAAATACACAAAAAAAAATATATATACATTAAGTCGAACATAGAACCTCCTCCTTTTTCGAAAGTCGGTTAAAAAGTGGCACGCTTGGTTTTCATACAGATGGAGGGACTTGCGTTATCTAGTTAGATGTATGTCTGTGAATCCCACTAATATAATAAAGGAGAAAGTTTGTGAATGTGTGTGTTTGTATGTTTGCTATTTCTTCTCGCTCAAACGGTTGGACGGATCTGGATGAAATTCGGCACAGAGATAGATTATAGTCTGGAATAGCACATAGGATACTTTTGACCCCGGGAATATTTTCCCTCGGGATAATTTTCATCTTTCACGCGGTCGAAAACGCTGGCAGAAGCAGAAGTATTTACATAAAATTATACACACATAAATCACGGCTCTCGCCAAACTTTTTGGCCGCCCTGAAGATGGTTACAATGGCTGCGCAGTAGTAAATCTCATACGAAAACAGCCGCTTTTCATGCCTTAAGCATCGAAAAACCAACTTCAGGGCGGCTCAGAAGTTTGGCGAGCACTATGAGCTGCATGAAAAGAACAGGAAAGTTTTGTATTTATTTGGAGGGGCGCCATTGTCGGATTCGGGGGAGCGACAACGGAATCCTAAGGATGTTTTCTGAGAGGCCAGACTCTGAGATGCTGGGGAGAGTCATCCAGTTTCACGTGACGAGATGACACTATTACAATAAGTTGACTAACATAGTTTTAAGACCTTTGTTACTAACAACTATAGACATGTAATTAGTCTGCAATAAATGTTTTATTTTTTATTTTTTTATTATAATGTCTCGCATCTACAATTATATTGACTAGTGCCTCCTCCGTCTAAACATGCCAACTGCAATTTAAGGAAGAAAAAAAATATTGATTCTATGTAATGGAATATGGAACTGGGGACTGCGAGACTCTCACAGGACCCATAAGTGTGGTGACGCTTGGGGAAGGCATATGTCCAGCAGTAGGTAGGTAATATTATTGAAATAAAACGACAGAACAGCCTGTCTACTTGAGCGGAGCGAGGCAGCGGAGTGAAGATGCGAAATGTATCTGTCCATAGACGCGGAGCTAGGTAGCGGAGCGGAGAGAGAAAGAAATTCGGAGCGGAGTAGCGAACTGTGTTTTTTCATACGCCGAGCTCGGTTGCACTCGTTTCTCCTCTCCGTTTCCCCACTCCGTGTAAATATGAATTTTGTAACTAGTTTTCAAATCCCTGTCCACTAAAACGAAGCGGCGCTTTTATGCAATTCGATTGGCTGGCTCCGCACCTCTTCGCCCCGCTGCTCGCGAAGTGGACAGGCAGCCTAAGACCCGTTCCTGTGCTATTTAAAAATTGGCTCCTAAACATGTTTTAACCAGCATTTACAATAACCTTATCAACACAATTTTAGACACACAGCCATCACAATAAAACAAACATAAAAAACGCGACATTGACCAAAAATCGTCATTATCAGTACAACAATAAAATATCAAAATCACTAACAAGGTCGCTTCACCTGACGCGATAGGTGTCTAACGCGGGAATCGAACCGAAACACCTGTGTGACTCACGAACACACTGACTCATGTGTTTTGAAGTTAGTAAGCTAACTAGCTAGTGGCTATTTCGTAATTAAATGAGAACACCAGACTTGGAATAAGTGTGACTTTCTCTAAAAGGCAAATACTTATAGATTTTTAGCATTTAATATTGCGCCGGTATTCCCTTTTAGGGTAAGCAGAGGTGTTTGTTCAACACACCCATTTTCTGCAATGCAAGTTATGTTTTAATTTTATTACCGAGCACAAATCAAAACTGCTTGTAAATTTCATTCTCTTCAAATCCATGCTAATATTATAAATCCGAAAGTAACTCTGTCTGTCTGTTCAACCTTTTCACGCCTAAACAATTGAACTGAATTCAATAAAATTTGGCAACGAGGTAGATGGCATCCTGGGAAAGGCCATAGGCAACATTTTGGTTAAAAAAAATAGTATGGTAGGTAGGGTAGGGTAGGTAGGATAGGTAGGGTAGATAGGATAGGGTAGGTGAGGTAGGTATGTAGGGTAGGTAAGTAAGGTAGCCGGTATGGTAGTTAGGTAGGGTAGGATAGGTAGCCAGTAGACAGGAGCAATGCCGCGGGGAAAAGCTAGTTGTTTTGTAAACGGATTTTGATCTAGGTAGGTACTCAAGATCTTACCAGGTGTTATAACTTAAAGGAACCTGTAGTTAATGACATCAACGACTAATATAGAAGCTTGGAAGAACTATTGCGCCGGCGCCGGTCATAAATAAATCGGGATAAGGGCAACAGAATGATAAATGATGTTGCTGTCATCTTAAATAATAGTAGGGTAAAAGCCGGATAGTTGCCACACTTTTTAGTACCCGACAGCAGAAGGAGGGTAATGTATTTATCAATGTATGTATGTATATTTGTTCCTATATGGCGTTCTAGAGACCAAAAGCGTTGGCCGATTTTGATGATTCTTACGTCAATCGATTCGTCTTAACCTTGCGAGTGTCACTGGCTACTTTAAAATTGGAAAATAGAAAAAGGCGGCTTTTGGGCGCCATATTATGGAGGCCCAATTTTTTTTTCTTGCAACCTCATCGTGTGGGGTATCAAAATAAAAGGTTTTAAGAGGTGATTTCAAAAATATATAACAATTATCTCACACACATCATTCGAAATACAAAATGTTAACTAAAAAGTAACAAAAAAAAAAAAGATAAAAAAAACCCGACTGCTTAAGAAACGAACTAAAAGGACGTAAACAAGAAGAAAATTATGCTGTGCGACCGGAGTATACATCTGGTTTTGGTCAGCCAGCTCGCAAATATTTAAGGGGGTGTAGGTATCCCTAGGAAATCAAACCCAGCCACAACTTAAAAACAGCATGATTTTCTTCTTGTTTACATCTTTGCAGTCGGGTTTTTTGATTTTATTAACTTTTTTTATTTACTACTTTTATTTACACAATTTTTTTTTTTCGAATTGCTTTTAAACATACAAGTGGTAAATATTTTTGTAATCACCTCTAAAATCCCTTCATTTTGTTACCCCACACGATGGATATAGAAGAAAAAAAAAATTGCAACCCCTACAATATGGCGCCCAAAATCCGCCATGTTCCTTTTTTTTAACGGCACATATCTAAGAACACTAGGGCGGCCAATACCTATCCAACGATGTCTTAATTATAATAATCAGTCAAGTGGTTTGAAAGATACGAGGTAATAAAGAACATTACATACATACAAACATACAAGATACGCGCGAAAAACATAACCCTTTCCTTGCAGCCGGGTAAAAAAAGCATTAGAAACCTCCAGTAACACATGTTTATCAAGTATCATAGTTTCCTACACCAGTACCTATACTATAATCTGTTATGCTATTGTTTCTCCACTGTTGACTAACCCTTCAATACAACTTATGGCCATCAGAATGTTGATTAAATCACATTAAAAACATTTGTAGCCAAGAAAACGTATTTGGCAAAACTACACTAGGTCAAACCTTGGCACTGCAATACATTCTATTGTGTTATTGGTATGCCACCAGTTACAATTATGTAATATTATTTTTTATATCATTTTTAGAGTTCCGTACCCAGTGGTGGACCCTATTACTAAGACTCCATGATCTGCCTTTCTCTCTGTCTGTCACCAGGCTGTATCTCATGAACCGTGATACCTAGACAGTTGAAATTTACACAGATGATGTATTTCTGTTGCCGCTATAACAAAAAATACTAACAGAATAAAATAAATATTTAAGTGGGGCTCCCATAAAACAAACGTGATATTTTTGCCGTTTTTTGCGATAATGGTAAGGAACCCGTCGTGCGCGAGTTCGACTCGCACTTGGCCAGTTTTTACCAAGTATTAGGCCTTATTTATATATATAGGCTAAACGACAACTGTATATATAGACAAAATCATTTGCAAGAATCATCATTATCATTCTGCCCCCACTCTAATTTATTTAGGTTTGTTTTTGTGCAGAAAATATGCCACCTGTGTATCTTCAGTTGCTTGTGCAAGGGCCGCGGTCATTCTCTTTCAAATTTATCTGCGACCCAGACAGACATCGGCCCTAGCGGACCCTGTCAGGCAACATATATATATGCCTGAATTTTTATTTATTCATATGCTCACCTTTGATGTATTAGGTAGTTGAAGAAGGAGCCAGACTTGCCTAGAAGTAACCTATTAACTATGATATCATCTTCTTCCATATAACACTTGTTATTAGCAATCAATCAATCTGCCTAGCCTTTGCCCAACATCATCGGGGTCGGCTTCCAGTCTAACCAGATTCAGCTAAGTACCAGTGTTTTACATGGAGCGACTGCCTATCTGACCTCCACAACCCAGTAACTGGCTAACACGGTACCTCTTGGCTAAAATGGTGTCAGATCTAAGGCTTCTGACTACCCGTAACAACTGTCAAAAATTTTCAAGTGACAGCCGGGACCAATGGCTTAACGTGCTTTCCGAAGCACGGCGGAAACTCGGTATGATGGTCACCCATCCACGGACCGACCGCGTCAAGCGTTGCTTAACCTTGATGATAAACCAGTGCGGCTCTCTATTAGCGATCACTTATCTGTAATAATAATATTTATACTTTTTCTTAGCTATCACTTATCTATAATAGTAATATAGTCCAGGTACTAAATTATTAAACACCTTAGAAAATAATGTGTCCATTAACCAGCAATCCATTCCACTACTTCCTGTGATTGTTAACAATCAATCAACAAAGTAATAATATCTTGATTGTTAGGCTATGATAAATCGAGGAGGTTATTGTAAAAAAATAAAAGCATTACTTTACAAAGATTGGGTTGAGTGCATACATTTAAATAGCATACAAATGTTTGGTAAGCGTTACAAATGTTGTCTTTGCTGCACATAACCAATTCCGAAGATAGCTAACATCGAAATGATGGCTTTGGTTTAGTAGACCTATTTTGGGCCAATTTCTGGGATCAGTTCTTCCTACACAAGTCAATGGTCGGTTGTGTAATACTCACAACTGGCATGCAAATATTAATAGGTAAAAACATAATAGGTTCGTCAGAATCACAGCAAGTGACATTTCCTGCTTATTATTTTCGGCAGAAGGTAAATTCATTTATGTTATGTTTATAATAATACCCAATTTTTCTATTTTGTGTGATGATGTGGCAACGGCGACCTCTGGTTTCAGAGTTAATTAAGCCTCGGACTTGACTTATAATACCCAATGTGATCGAGTGAACCAATGTGATGATTGAGTTATAGCAGTTCAGGTTCAGGTAAATTTAATGGCAGCTTGGAGCAAGAGGTGTTGCTGCACAGAAGCGAATTTATGTGACAGTGGGGATGAGGGATGGGATACCGCACAGTGAAAAGAAAACTTCACAGTAGTTTGAATCGTCTGCTGGAATCCCAACACCAAAATTTTGTAATTATGCGCACAACACTAGCGCGACTCTAGCTCTATGCGCATCACTGCGCTTGGCACTCGCAACCAGTAATAGCAATCTTTTGCTTGAATGATGCATACGGGTCACAGTGACAAAAAAAATCCATAAAAACTTTAAGTGTAAATATAACATACATAATAAATAATATTATAGCCCTGTGAGTCTGTTTAATCAAGTAAAAGCAATTTATTAAAATATTTGTTTTGAATTCATGCGTATCAACCTGCTTTCCTTCATCGACTTCTACAAGTGTACAATGACGAATTACTTTTCAAAAGTTATTTGAGTACTAGAGCATAAAATTAAACCTGTTTTGGATTTCTATTTATGACTAATAGAGTTAATTTCAGTGATTTATAATTTTATGAGCCTTACACATATTAGGGAAGTTAAAGATTCAGGACAGGACAGGCTAAATAATAACTCATTGGAGTATTATATCGGTAGTTTTCCTATAAAAACACAGATAGATGGCCCGTATTTTCTATGATAAATCGTAAAACTAACAATCTGTTTATATTCATTGTTCTTATGACATATGTATGTCAAGAAAAAAAATCAATTCACTAGCAAATTTCAGACAAAAAGGTACTTAATGTCATTAGAAGGAAAAGGCTTAGATTAAGGACAATGATTAAAAAGTAATTAACTTGAATATGTAATAGAATTATATACATAAACAATGAAAAAAACGTATTTCAAAAGTGTAGGAAACAATAATTTTTTAAATAAATGGACCTTTCGTGTGTTTGAGAGTGACTCTGAGCAAAACACAATGGCTTTTCTATTGTTTAGCTAATTATGGGCACACAAAAGGTTAAGTTAGTGTAAACATTATTTTAAAAATTCTCACTTAAAGGTAACTATATGGACTGTGTAGTTCATATTAACAAGTATAGTCCTGTCCAAACTTCTTGGCCGCCCTAAGGTTGGTTTATCGGATGCGTGAGGCACAAAACGGTGCTGCTTTTGTACGAGATTTACTACTGCATACTCATCGTAGCCAACTTCAGGCCGGCCACGAAGTTTGGCGAGAACTACATGTGTTTCAAATACGTAAAAAATCTATAGATAAAGTTTATGTCTCTGTCTACTTACTTCTTTATGGTAACAATTCTTATGGCCATATGTTTCTTTAAAGTGCTTGTATATTAAATATTTACTTTACTTATGAAGTAGGTATGTAAGATCTTGTAATGATATTTATTTATAAGTGTTAAGTTAGTATAAAACTTCTAGAAATTAGTCATATTTTTGTAGACATTACACATAGGAAAACAATCTTATTATGTTACTCATTAATGGATTTACCTCTAATAGACACTTGACAAGTTATTGTGCAATTAAATATACAGCCCTTGAATCTAAAAATAATGATTAAGAAAATGCAGCTTATAAACTGAAATTAAGTTTTTCAAAGTTGACATTTTGAAGATGGTCTGCTCAAATATTTGTGAATTAGAATAAACAGTTTTTAGTTATATTTTATGCAGTTTAAATACAGAAAATATTAAGTAAAAATTAGGTCATCATAAATAATCAACAGGAAAATTATAATTTGCACCTCAGCAAAAACAATAACTTGCAAATTATACAACAATACCTTTAGCCATAATTACAGGCCGTTTACATAAGTATTTTAAATGAGGAACAGTTACAGAACAAAGAGAAGTGATGTGTTTTGAATATCACAACACCTTTGGGTGTGTTCAGCACCAATTAGTAAACCAGACTTGTCTTGCACTCAAGGTCGTTTCTAACACGTGTCTTTTATAACAAACACCGCCCCATGAACTATACACAACGCTAAATACCCTTTTTGTTACTAATTCTGTCGATTATAAACATTTTTATCGTCACAAAAAATATTATGTATGACAAACGAGTTTTACAATGCCATTTTTTATGACGAAACGCCCGAGAAAGTGCTAGATTCGCGTCGATATCGTCTTAAATAAACGTAAATTAGAGAATAAAGTATATTAGAAAGGCCCCCTACCTTGTATACATCGCCGTAGGTCCCCGAACCGATTCTCTGAATGAGTTCATACTCATCTTGTGGATTCCTCCGTGATATATCCGAACTCAAAACACCACCACTATGCGCCATAATCACTATTGAACACTATACTAACATTTATCTACACTTTCATCTCATCATTCACATAATTATTAACACAAAACGTCGTGAAATTAATTATTTTTCTATCACTTCACTCGACATCGTCTGACGTTTGCCACAGTGCCATTCTTGGTGTTGTTACCATACTAAGTTTTAAATTTACTACTACTAATAACAACGCTTTTCAAATCTACCAATCGTTTAATTCTCTTGAAAGATTCAGAAAGGAAAATTTAAAATTTTATAACACTTGGTGATATTCGATCTTATAAGTAGTAACTTTTAATGGCATAAAAAATAGGCGCAATGAAAATTAACAACAGTATTAACGAGCGGTTCACTTTACCAGAAAATCTCTTATCAGAAAATAGATCTGAGACAAAACTTTTTATTACTGTTTTCGCTGGTGGAGGGCATACAGTGCGGGATTAGTCGTCGTCCTAGTATAAAGTGATCATCGCTTGAATCCATAATCGTAGTGCTAATTTGCCATACATACATTTGAACGCGTATTTATTCGCGCGATGATTGCTTTGTATAGCCCTCGCCAAACTTCTTGGCCGCCCTGAAGTTGGTTTACAGGTTGCGCGACGCACGAAACGGTGCTGTTTTTGTATGAGATTTACTACTGCGCAGCTATTGTAGCCAACTTCAGGGCGGCCAAGAAGTTTGGCGAGAACTATAGTAGAAGAACGACGCCTTCGGGTGTTTGGTAGAACCTTAATACTGTGAAAGTCTCCCAAAAAAGGCGTTATTTTACGTTAGGCAACACTGTTTTTCACTGTCATAGTTCTGAACATTATGGTACTCCATAGACCTAAAATTTACTTTTTTAATTGGTTTGTCCAGCCTAGAATAAACTCTCACCTTTTTAACCTTGTCGCAGCAGCAGTCACCATTCACCGGGCTTAGGTCTAGACACAGGGTTACCGACTAGGCGTCGCCGCGCTTGCGTCGGGGTATCACCAAGCTTATCGTAAAGGAGGGATGGGGTACGTCCTACCAATTCAATCTAATCACGCATAAGTTTACTTGTAAGTTAAGAATATCTAGTCTAGGAAAGGTTTGAGTATGCCTCACAATTTCTTTTAGTGTTGAACCTTCTATCTTACCTACCGCTCTTTAAATCCTGGCAGGTGGTGTCGTATGAGAGGCAGGAAACAAGGTCGCGACGCCTCACTATAACAGCCATAGCCGAAATTCATATTAATATTATTGCGCTTTTACTATGGAATGAGCTACGCTTGGCCCTGTAGGAGGGCAGCAGCCCGTAATCCTCCACCCTCTTAATATATGTGGTCCCCGCAATGTTAAGCCTAGGTGGTAGGTAATAGAGTCAAATTAAAACACATTTACGTAGGTTTAAGTTTATTGATCGAAGTTCTAAGGGTCGAAGCACACTGAGACAAGAGTCAAATCAAAGCGAAGCGATACCTACGTCAAAATTCATATTGATTCAGGTATCAGTCCGAGTTGTCTACTTGCAGACACGTTTCTGTTTATCGTGATAGCAATGTGTGCATTACATTGAGGAGATAGAGGCCACTATGTTGTTTATTTTTAGTATGACGCGTCGCTTCGCTTCGGCTCAGTCTTAGTGTGCTTTGACCCTAATGTGCAAGTCTTTTTTATCTCAATAGATTTTGGTGTATTATTAGGTAAGTTGAGGAGATAGGGAGTCATTATGCTACGTTCCTTTGAATAAATTAGCTTCGACTGTGTCAATAGGCCTTGTTCCATTTAGGGTAGGGTCTGTTTGTTATGAATTAAACCAATTCGAAGCGACGCTTCGAATTATCTGTGTACGAATTCGCGCGATATTTAGTGGGGATTTGCAGTAAGTTGTCGGTTTACTCTTTTGTCACTTTGATTCGCCTAGATACAAAGACGCGTTGTGTGCATAACGTTGTCGAGATATGGGTCAGTATGCTCTGTAAATTTTAGATAGACGTGTCGCTTCGCTGCGACTCTGCTGAGTGTGCTTTGTCCATAACAGTGTGATTAATATCGTTATGACGATATCTATGGTTGATCTTTTGATATAGTTCTTTAGATAGGTACATGCCAATTTAAAAAAAAGTATCCGCCAACCTCGAAGCCCAGAGCAAAAAGATCATCAGGAGGACCAGGAATAAAACAAACAAGAATAATGTTAAAATGGTATATTCATTACAATCCAATATCTCCCAGCCGGCATCCTTGTAACGTCTTACAAAATTTGTTTTACGCCGACATCATTAATAACTCTAACACTTTATTATAAAATTATATAATCTTTTGGTACAATCCATTTAAGTGCACTTTTACAAACTTTACGACTTATGTGACGTAAAGGCTACCGTAAGCATTCGGGGAAATTTTCAATTTCCGAAACAGAAAACATCGTAATACATGTTCGTCTGCTGACAGGCTTTATGAAGTAACATCTTTGCTTCAAAACATTGACTATGGATTAAAAACAACAATCAGTTGTATAAAATTACATTGGATTGCTCATAATCGTTTGTAAATTGCAACAATACGGATTAGCCAAGTACTTTCACGTTGCTCTAAAATAATACTCCTACTATTAAAGATATTTATTTGGACTCGAGTAATGTTGGATATTAGCAACCCATTAATAATATTCCATACAAAATCTACACACTTGTCAACTGTGAAAGTACTTTTCACTAACAAAACATTTGTATAAGCTATATTATCATCTAATTGGGTTCAAAATATATATTTGAGCTAATATATATATAAAAACCGATCTTTTTTTACTAAATACTTTAATGGATCACTATCTATTTCGTCAATACAATCTTACTAAGCAAATCATTTCAAACTTAACGGCAATATTTCGCTAAACCTTCGGGAACCTTCGACACTCACGAACATAACCGAAGTTTATTGCACTGTGAGTGACTGAGAGAGCAGTTGTGCTCGATCTCGTTTCCTTTTAACAAAGAATTTAGACGAACAGCCGAAATGCAATATACATATTTTAGTTTTTTAAATCAGTCGTGACACTGAATTTGGCGAACATATTTGTTTTAACAAGTTTACATTAAAGTTTAACATCATGCAACATTTTTTTATAACTAAAATTTTGAAAGTTAAAACATACAGTCAAGCTTAATCAGCTAATATTATAATATTTATTTAATCAGTGCCTAATCGTATGACGATTCACGATTAGAGATGACAATAAAATTGATACTATTTCTTCCTTCAATTTAACCATATAAATAATATATTTTTAAATCTTCCACCGAATTTGTACTAATTGCTATAATAGTATATTTACAAGGAAGTGAGCCAAAAACAACGTAGTTTTTATTTGGTAAAAGCGCTTATAACGACAAAAAAATTAAATTAGGTTTGTGTATGGGTTGTTTAAAATTTTTCTTTTTTTTTAAGTTGTTAATGATTATAATAAGTTTGATCTTCTTCATAGACACGAGTCCCAACGGTATAGAAGTATTGTTGTATATTTGTGATTTCAAAAAACGTAGCGAGTAACTGAAGTCCTTGTATGGAAGAACAATGGACGCGTTCAATAGCACATACAATATCAGATACAACGCTCAAATACGATAACATACAACTTTTGCTAGGACCATAAATAAATTATATTTTTTAGTGTTTAAACAACCTTACACAAAATAGGAAGTATTTATTCGTGATTTTAACCAATGACAAATAATTTCGAACGCGTAATTGATAAGCGGATTTTCCAAGGATGATTTGGCACTTTCACCATAACAAAAATTTTCTTTTTTTTTTCGTTTTTTTTCAAGTGGAAGAAAGAAGTATTGTAATACAAACGCCTATTATATCGAAGGAAACATTTACAAATTTAACCTATTATCCTATCCAAACACAATATACACACACAAACAAAGTAATCAATTTTTTATAGTTACGGAAAGAGATCTGTGAAGGATTTTTTTAATATATTTTTTTTCTTTAATATGTGTGAAAGGAAATTTTAAGTTCCTCTATGAAGATGTGATCGAATGAGCGATTTTTTGATAATGCTACGATTTTAATACATTTTGACCTTCTAACCAGTGGCTTAAATCGTAGCAATCGTTTGCTATAGATTCTTATAACGATACTAATCGCCCATGTGAACTAATCACAAAGAAGCAAGATACTGTAGCGCTATCAAATAATCAATTATAATAACCCACAAAATAATTTTACTCTCATCTACTAAGAAGTGCTCAATCACACCAATTTACCTATATTTTTATTAATAATTTTCTCATTATTCTCTATTCAAAAAAATACATAATAACGAACTTCAAAGAATTATTTCTAATGGTATTTAAAGAGGAAAAAAAAAAGTATCTTAAAAATTAATAGTAATAACATTAAATAAAAGGATTAAAAAATAAAAAACAGGTCTAACGTTAAGTTATCAGAGGCTAATTTACATTTACAAAAAGGAAATATAACTTACTTTCTTTTTCACATTGAATAAATAATTTCTTTCCTCTGTTGTCTATGCCTACGCGTGAGCAAAAAGCGTCCATAAATTTTATTGCATCACTATTTTGTCTCTTGGAAATTTGAGGTTAGCTGACGCCATATTGGGGGGTAATTTAAAACTAGAATATAGTTGCCGTGTGGCGCAACAGTCTATTAATTGTCTATGTGTTAAGAGATGGCGGTCGGGACTCGGTGATGGTGTTAGGAACGTGTGTTTTCACCTCCGGCTAGCTCGTACGGGGGTCTTTTTAGCTTTACTGGCCTTTGGGGCCTTAGCCTTCGCTTTGGCGTTGTTCTTGCGTTTTCCTTTGGTATTGCCGTTGGATTTGACCGAGCGGGTACTTTCCACAGAGTCGACACGGCGGTCGGATTCAAAGGAGAACGCGGGGATAATGTCTTTGACCTCAGATGGGGACAGACTGATCTCCATGCGTCGTCGCCGCGAGCGAGTCATGCGGACATTCTGTGGGTCCTCTGTTGGGATTTCGATTTTGAGAGGAACATTCTTCGTCCGTCTAGCACGAATTGCTTTGCGTACTTCGACGACGGGTTCGAGGCTAGCCTTGCGGGACGACCGGCCGTTTTGTCCCTTCTCTCTGAGCACAGGCTTGGTAGCCTCTTCGTACTTCCTCTTGCGAGTGACTCTAGTCACTACAGTCTTCTCGTTCTCTATAGATTCTTTCGTGGCTCTATTTTTCTCAGTCACACTTTTACGTCTTAGGACACGTTTCTCTACGTCCTTAGTATTCTTTCCAGGGTTACCATTTTCTATTTTACTGCGTGTTTCCATAACTCCGTTATCTTCCTTCTTAATCTGTCTCGTCTCGATTTTTCTGCGTTTCCTTGGTACAGGAGACTTGGACTTCTTAGCGCGACTAGTTTTTGGGAATGCGACCTCTGTACCATCTAAACCTTGGCTGCTTTCGATGTATATGTAATCATCAAGCTTAGATCTAGACTTAGCGTATGTCTTTTCTACGGGTTTGACAGCGGGGACTACATCGTCGTCCATGTCTGTATAGTTAGGTTCTGGCGATTCCGCGATGGGGGTTTCTATGGTGTTCGCCTTGATAAGTTCTACATCATTTTCTATCGAGTTTTTGTTCATTCTATTCTTAAGATTGTTAATGGTGTCTATGAGGGAGGTTTCTTTTTCCTCTGGCTCCTCAGCGATGTCAGATTGTGACGTACCGGCCTCAGAGGCGCTGGACTCGCGGTGTTTGTTCTTATATCTGCGCTTGTAGAGGTCAGCTTTGGTCATGTCCTGAGGTACCGAAGGTCTTTAATTAGTTGTATCTTAACTAGTTACTACTAATTAACTTATTACTAGTCAGTCAGTTTTTTTTTTCTTACAAACTAATAAGCGCCACTTCTTCATTCAGCTCTAACACTACGTGCTACGGACGGAGGGTGCAGTTATTGGTAACTTTCGTCGTTTAAATAGGAACTTCTTGGTGTGTGTGTGTGTGTGGTGAGTGTGTGTGTGTGAGTTTGTGTGGTGTGTGTGTGTCTCGGTGGATTTTTCAGGCGATTAGCTTATTCTAATCGCCTGAAAAATCACCTGCATTGTCAGCTAATGATTATTATGCTATCACAATCGTCAAAAGCTGATATTGCTGATATCAAACATATCACCCGATATAACCGTTACTTCTATATGTTCATCATCAATATGTACGATACCGTTATCATCAATATCATCTCCATCAACATATATGATATTGTTGCTATCATCAATATCATCTTCATCATTAAATAAGATATTTCTGTTAACATCAATATCATTTTCATCTATATAGATGATATTGCAGTTAATGTCTAATTCCACTTCATCGTTACCTGATAATATATCATCATATTGTGGATCTATAGCTGACATATCATCATCAAAGCGTCGTGGTGCATTCTCTAAAGCAGCCATATCATCATGATAGCATGGAGGTGGATTACCTAAATTATCACTATCATAGTACGGAGGTGAATTTTCAAAATTAGCTGTCATATCACTATTATAGAATGGAGATGTATCCCGTAAAACTGTCATATCCTCATCATAGCATGGAGGTGGACTATCTAAACTATTGAATATATCACTATCGTCATAGTATGGAGGTGCTTCATCTAATGCTTTATAGTGCTCCATGACCAAATTATTTATATGCGCTGGTGTGTAAGCAAAGCTTGGAGCTTCATGATCTAAAAGTGATGAAGACGTATTTACTTCTAGGATTGGAGGTTCATTAACTAAAGGCGGAACATACACATCATATGGAGGTGCATAAATTGAGATTGGTGCTACAGCCTCTTCATGGATTGAAGGTGAATTATAAACATTTGCTGATATATCATAACTACCCTCATCATCTGAATTTTCATCATCTGCTTCATTATCTGACACATCAGATTCATCTGCTGACATATCAGAATCATATGATGCTGCATTAACTTTATCAGCTGATATATCAGCTTCGTCTGCTGACATATCAGTTTCACCTTCTAATGCATGAGTTTCATCGTCTGATATATCAATTCTATCTTCTGATATATGAATTTCGTCGTCGGATATATTGATTTTAGCGTCTGGCATGCCAGTTTCATCATCTGATATGGATATTGATGATATATTATCGGCATCCTCTATAATACTACTTACACACAATCTGAAGCTGTTATCTGGGACCGGGATGCTTATGCCTAGTGCAGCTAGCAGCTCATCGGTCCCAAACCGCCGTAGCGGGTCTACGGCGAGCAAACCATTGACAATAAGTTTGCTCTCAGTCGATATGTCTCCCCAGGTCGGTTCTGAAAAGGAAAATTTAAGGTTAGAAATGTGAAACGTTGATATCAAGTATAATTTAAAAGACGGGGGTCTTTTAACACACTTTTATTATCTCTATGTGTACTAGCGGACGCGTCGCGGTCGCGGAATCCACCGCACCGAAGCGCGGATTAAATTCGCACGAATATTTCTATGAACAGGTAGAGAGAAAGAAAAAACGTGCATTTTAATTAAGATTCAGTACGCGAATAAAAGTTCCAAATTGTGCTGAGCCTAAGTGCGGCAAAGTATCCTGCTTTTTCAGGGTACCACGACCACCTTATGGGGAGACTGGATAGTTGCTGGCTGTTATATAAATGAGACTTACCGGACATAGTAAAGTTGCCCACTCTGATTCTGTCCATGAAGTTGGTGATTGGTTCTTTCTTCGATAGAGGCTGGAACGGTGCTTTTCCGCAGAGCATGACGTACTGAAAATAAAGATTACAACGTTAGTATGATTAGACAAGGGTCGCGGAAAACAAGTGTTAAGTTCAATTTTCCGGACGGGTAAAAACACATCGGGAGTACAACAGTCAAAATTTTGTTATCATTCTTTCTTAGGCCCCGAACGAATCATCCGTCCGTATGTACTACGGAGTAGGAAACCCCCGTAACGAAGGCCGAAACTACTAAAATACATTTAATTTGGGATTATCGAAACAACGAAATGTGGATGAATGGAGAGGGAGGGGAAGGCCAAATAAAAGGTGGATGGGATGTATGAGGAGTGATATGAAAAGGCAGTGATAGCGTGACAGGGGACAGGATGACATGGAAGGAGAAAACGTGTTGCGCTGACCCCAAATACAGTTCTCGACAAACTTTTTAGCCGGCCTGGAGTTGGCATTCCGATGCGTAAGGCCCGAAGCTTTGCAGTTTTTGTCTGAGATTTACTGTTGCGTAGCCATTGTAGCCAACTTCAGGGCGGCCAAGAAAATTGGCGAAGACTGTAACATGGGCCAAGTGCAGGAAGATAATGTTACAAGTTAGATATACTTACATAGATGACTCCAAGACTCCACAGGTCGCACTGAGGACCATAGCCGGGTGCTTCGGGGCTGCGTGCGCGGGACACTACTTCGGGAGCTGCGTAGGGCAAGCTGTGGGGGAAAGATCGTGTCAACTACTATTCAATAACAACAAATAAATTATCCAGGGACGTAAGATTGCCAGAGTGCGCAAAATACCACGGACTACCGGCCCGAAAGTCACTGGGCTCAGAAGGACCATAATATTTATAACAAATATATTAATTTTCTATTTAACCTTTCTTATCAAACTTTATCATCGAATCGAAAAGAAGAAGCCACGTGGGCGGCAGTAGGCTTTAATTTATAAATATATTATTAGTTCTACCTATTTCATTCTTCACGAAAATCATTTTGGTCCTTCGAAACCGACATCCTAAAGGACTTACATACAAACAAGGCTGATAACTTACCTGAAGCACGGAGTCATCATGCGCGGCCTCTCCTCGGCGCAGTCAGGCATGCGTCGGGCGAAGCCGAAGTCTACCACTTTCACCTTCGCTTCGCTGAGGTTGGAACTTGATAGGAGAATGTTCTGTGAAAGAGGGTACAGGTTCTATATTTCATGTTGTTTAGACAAATAATATTGTTGATGAGTTATGTTCCTTTCTGGGGGAACGCGAAATAGGTGGACAAACACAAATGATCTAGTGATTTTTACAATACATGATTCGATGCAAAGTTGAGCAAAAGTTAGTATGTGCACGGATTATCGTTTAAAATATGAATATAATAACTGCTTGATGGAATTATCATAATCAATAGAATTATCACCCATTTTAAATTTAACTGCGGTCATCTCAGATAAACTATGGGAGCGCTTGAAACATATCAGTGTCATTTGCACCACATTTTCTGATTTCAAGATGATTTAAATGATTTTCTGTTCTGGTCAGTCTGCTTTCCTTTATAAAGTAGCTCAGTGAGACCTCTTAAAGGCTTCAAAGACATGTAATTTACGTATATAATAGTCACAATATTTACCTCAGGCTTCAGATCTCTGTGCACGACCCTCCTAGCGTGCATGTGGCGCAGAGCTAGCGCCAGCTGCGCCAGGAGCCGTCGTGCGATGGGCTCCTCTAGGCCGCCTGATATCTGAGCGGCCAGCTCTCCGCCTGTGGCCAGCTCAGTTACTATGTACGTGAAGGCCTGTGAAAAAAGGAATGATATTAGTTATATGTGTCTAGACAGACTAGCGGACACCTCGCGGTTTCACCCGTTCCCGTGGGAATACAGGGATAAAAAGTAGCCTGTTTCACCCGGGCATAGTGTAACTTTCTAATGTTGAAAGAATTTTTGAAATGGGTCCAGTAGTTTTTAAGTTTATTAATTACATACACAAATACAAATCATTCCTCTTTATAATATAAGTATAGATAGATTAGTTGGGTAGCGGTCTGGACATAACACCAGCCTGGTTCCCACCAAATCTTTCTCTCTGATTTTATAATGGAGAAATATTAAATTTTCGTACTTTTCACATCCAAAAACCTAAGAAGTATCTTCAATTTTACAACACAATAATTTTACAAGCATTACAAAAAGGTTAGTCCTGAATGTACCTGCAGTTTATTATTAGAAGGACCAGTCATGTTTTACACAGAAAATATTTTGACCGTACAAAATGAGTTTAAAAATAATCATGAGGAACAGACAACTAGATGGATATTAGGGCTACTTCTGGTGCTTATTCAAATTTGTCTAGAGCACCCAAATGGAGTTCTGTACAGTTTCTATATAGATTTGTTCCTGTTTTGGATTTCGGTGAATGATTGAAACAATAAATAAGAAATGTTTCGCGGATACTTACAGAATCGTGGAAGACTTCATACAAGGTGATGACGTAGGGACACCCTTGACAAGCCCTCAGCAGTTCTATTTCTTGTTTTATGTCTTTCTTTTGGGTCGATATTATCTGTGGAAGAAGTTTTGACGTTAGTTTATGTTGTCTATACTATAGCATGCCTAAACTTAGAAAGGGATAAGCAGAAGTCTCAAATAAGAAGAAAGAAAAAGTGAGTGTGTGTGTTTTTAGTGTGCTTGAGTGTGTGTGTTTTTAGGGTGCTTGAGCGTGTGTGTTTTTAGGGTGCTTGAGTGTGTGTGTTTTTAGAGTGCTTGATTTGTGTTTTTGTGTGCTTGAGTGTGTGCGTTTTTAGGATGCTTGAGAGTGTGTGTTTTTAGGGTGCTTGAGCGTGTGTATTTTTAGTGTGCTTGATGTGTGTTTTTAGTGTGCTTGAGCGTGTTTGAGTGTGGGTTTTTTAGTGTTTGTGTAAGTTGTGTTGTGTGTGTGTTTAAAGTTAATCTCTTTGATTTTCGTAAAAAAGAATCGAAATTACAGCTATCATTTCAAATTACAAGTGTCTAAAATACTCACTTTAACAGCATACTCCTTGCCAGTCTGTCTGTGTATGCACTTGCGGCACACGGAGTACGATCCGTCACCAAGTAACGGAGTGTTAAGCTCCACCGAGTACTTTTGGAAGAATGGAGAGTCCTGTTAACAAATGAGAATTTGTTTAGAAATATTGTTGGCCTCCTATTTGATATTTCTTGAAGCTTTTGGATATGTATCTTCGTTAAGGCGACAGTAGGGTAGTTGACAAAAACTATCTATTTAGTCCGTCAGTTAGATAATCTAAAAATAATGGACACGTAAACAAAAAATTACGACGATACAGCGCGTTGAAAGATCGTGTGACGTCACGGTGTGCTACACTTTATACTGACAGAGTGACGTCACAAGCCCCCACTCCTGAATTTTGATGCGCTTTATCTTGGTCTATTTTTATTTATTTTATAAGGTCCAATATTATTTGATTAATCTCACTGACGGACTATATAGAATTATCATTTTTCTACCCAGAAATCCCTATTCACATGCTGTAACTTGCATAAAAAAGCAATTCTAATTGGTGAATGTTACAATGGCATGCAAGCTACTAGCACACTTTCATGCAAGTTACGGGCATATGTATTACTTTATTAAAGCAATAGAAATTGGCGACAGCCATTCTACTGGTTAAATAGGATGATTGTCACAAATATATGCTGTGGCTTGTATATTTTAGAGATGATTGAGGCACCTTGTATTCAGGAACCTTATACCCTTAGTAATAAGTTTGAGAAAAGTTCGACCAGATAGAAATACACAGGTGGTATATTTATTAAAACATCATACACAATGAAGTTACAGACGGATAGTAAAGCCCTACCACATAAATGTATATAATGCTTTTTCTGAAAATAAAATAGTAAGTACATACCTTAGCGACCCATCCTGTGAGGTTATCATTGTTGCCGCCAGCTGCCTTCATCCATATCTGATCGGATAGCACGTTCTCCGAGAACAGTATGCTTGGAGCGACGTAGGAATAGCCTGGGAACAAACGGTTATATCATTATTATTTGGAAACTTAGCTTAAACATGATTTTATAACAGGCATTATTGATGGTTATAAGTACATAACTGGCAGGGCTATGGTCATCATCTGCAATACTTGAGGCATTTGTTATCTTTCCAGAAACAATGCTGTATATGTTTGTGACTAATAATATACTAACTCCTTCAGGTTGGTACGCAGCAAACACGGCTTGGGGCCAGAATAAGAATAGTAGTATCTCCAGACAAGCTCTTTAAGGGGGTTGGCAGAAACAACAGAACGCCACCTGCTAGGATCCTTACACACACACCTTTTGATTCGCTAACGTTCATACATCTACTCATACACGCACGCCGGTTACCTATTCTAATATTATAAAGAGGAAAGATTTGTATGTTTGTATGTAATGAATAAACTTACAAACTACTGGACCAATTTCAAAAAACATAGTCTACTTTTTTTACTTTTTATCCCTTTATTAGCACGGGAACGGGAACTAAGCAGGTGGAACCGCGAGGTATCCATCCGCTAGTGTTACATTTTACTATGCACCTGTCGTTTCTGAACCTATAATATAATACCTATTGTTAGTCTCCTTTCATTCGTCCTTTTAACAGGAACAAACCATTCAAGCATACTCTTTTAATTTTTTGTCGTTTCTGCATCTTCTATACTTCATTTGAAATAACATAAGATATTTTCACAACCCATTTTACAGTCCGTTCAACCGATTTTGAGTTCTATCCCGTAATTATAAGGATGAATTAAAAAGCATAAATCATTAGTGAGTAAATGAGATTATTTAAATGTTTGTAATTTCAAATTGAGTACAGTTTATAAGTGTACATTATAATGTTTACTACTTACCAATAAAAAGCTTATCATGGTGCTTGGGCACTTGAGCCGGGGAGTCAGTGGGAGGCATGCGAGTGAACTCATCGGCGAAGTTGTTCGTGTCGGCCGCGTGCTGCAGCAGCGGCACGAACGGCGCCACGAGCTCGCGCCGGGCCAGCGCTTCCCAGTCGAGGGTCTGGAAGGAGTTGTTGTTGGTAAGAATATGGTCCTCAAGTCCATGGTGAGATGGACTATAAGGAGGGTTATTATAGTTTGTGAGTTTGTGGTTGCTCCATAAAAGCAAATAAGATCAATATTTTTAAATGATTTTATTAAATTCGAACAACAATTTTATGCTTCTTTCGTTGTACTTAAAGCACGAAAATGTATTTATAGATAGATTTCAAATTTGGCAATTGGTAATTTCTTTTTTACAAAAATACATAAAAATCTACATTTGATGAGTACGGTAAATTAGATAGTATCTCACGAGTGAATACTACTTATTTACAGAGTTTTAATGAAAAGTCAGTTGTATTGCCGGACTACCCTCAGAAAATGTAACTTACCTTGAAAAATGGATGACTCTTGAGTTCTTCAGCGTCATCTTCGCCACCACCGAGCCGGCGACGAGGGTCCTTCACCAGTAATCTGCGGGGAAAACATTGTTCAATTAGGAGGTTAATTTTCAAAGATTTTTTACCAAAGCTTTTAACTTAAAAGGATTTCAAGGACTCGTTACTTCGTTAATTTATCTGAACTTTGTCTATCATTAGATAGGTATGAGAATCTTGAACGTCTTAAAATCTGTACAGATTCCCTTAAAAAAAACCCTGATTCTGTAGCCTGATTGCTCCTATCTCCTCAAATCATGACGGGGGTTAGATAAAGGTGAACCAGTGTTTCCAAGGGGTACCCAGTCATCCCTGTAAAATGTTAGTCCCAGTTGTAAACGACCCTTTGTGCCTATTAGCCTTGATTGTTCTGTCTCCTGCTTGATATGGAGGGAAGTGGAAATTTGTATCTTTTCCTACTCCTCCGTTATTATTTTCTGATTAATTTCGTTGACCATCCAAAACAGTTAAATTCATTCTCCTGGACTTCGTTGAGCTTCATTGCCTCGCCGCTTTTCTGGTGGTCGCCACTGTTGATTCTGGCTTGGATGTAAAATACTGATATGGTTCTCTCCTAACTTCTTGACCGCCCTGAAGTTAGCTTTCCGATGCGCAAGGCACGGCGCGGTGCTGTTTTTGTATGAGATACTACAGCACAGCCATTGTAGCCAACTTCAGGGCGGCCAAGAGCTTTGGCGAGAATATGGTTCAGCTATTTCCGATCAGACTGAACGCCGACCCCAATATAGTTTTGATAACACAGGTAGGCCTGTGTTAGCTCCCCAATCTCTCCAAAAATCTCATCGAGCCTTATCTAAAGATGAAAAGCTCTTAGCACTCACCTCTTGATAAAGTCCTGTACTGAACGCCGACCCCAATATAGTTTTGATAACACAGGTAGGCCTGTGTTAGCTCCCCAATCTCTCCAAAAATCTCATCGAGCCTTATCTAAAGATGAAAAGCTCTTAGCACTCACCTCTTGATAAAGTCCTGTACTGAACGCCGACCCCAATATAGTTTTGATAACACAGGTAGGCCTGTGTTAGCTCCCCAATCTCTCCAAAAATCTCATCGAGCCTTATCTAAAGATGAAAAGCTCTTAGCACTCACCTCTTGATAAAGTCCTGTACTGAACGCCGACCCCAATATAGTTTTGATAACACAGGTAGGCCTGTGTTAGCTCCCCAATCTCTCCAAAAATCTCATCGAGCCTTATCTAAAGATGAAAAGCTCTTAGCACTCACCTCTTGATAAAGTCCTGTACTGAACGCCGACCCCAATATAGTTTTGATAACACAGGTAGGCCTGTGTTAGCTCCCCAATCTCTCCAAAAATCTCATCGAGCCTTATCTAAAGATGAAAAGCTCTTAGCACTCACCTCTTGATAAAGTCCTGTACTGAACGCCGACCCCAATATAGTTTTGATAACACAGGTAGGCCTGTGTTAGCTCCCCAATCTCTCCAAAAATCTCATCGAGCCTTATCTAAAGATGAAAAGCTCTTAGCACTCACCTCTTGATAAAGTCCTGTACTGAACGCCGACCCCAATATAGTTTTGATAACACAGGTAGGCCTGTGTTAGCTCCCCAATCTCTCCAAAAATCTCATCGAGCCTTATCTAAAGATGAAAAGCTCTTAGCACTCACCTCTTGATAAAGTCCTGTACTGAACGCCGACCCCAATATAGTTTTGATAACACAGGTAGGCCTGTGTTAGCTCCCCAATCTCTCCAAAAATCTCATCGAGCCTTATCTAAAGATGAAAAGCTCTTAGCACTCACCTCTTGATAAAGTCCTGTACTGAACGCCGACCCCAATATAGTTTTGATAACACAGGTAGGCCTGTGTTAGCTCCCCAATCTCTCCAAAAACCTCATCGAGCCTTAGCTAAAGATGAAAAGCTCTTAGCACTCACCTCTTGATAAAGTCCTGTACTTCAGGGCTCGCGTCGGGCGGCACGGGGTAGCAGCAGCGCACGATACGCTTGGTGATCTCCTGCTGCGTATTCTTCTCCCCTTCTACCGTGAAGGGCGAGGCGCCGGTGAGCAACTCGTATGCGAGTACGCCGACTGACCACCAGTCTACGGCCTGTGGACAAAAAGAGACAAGGTTTTAGTTTAAAATAATAATACTTTAAAAAAACGCAAACACTTAGAAATTATATAATCAAGTCATAATAATATGTGATATTTTGACTATGACAATATGATTTGAAGGAACTACAGAAGCTAAAACTCTAGTTAGTTACCATTGGAACACTGTAGACATCCACAACTATATCAGAATATGAATTGTTATTTTTAACCCCCGACGGAAAAAGAGGGGTGTTATAAGTTTGACGTGTGTTGCTGTGTATCTGTGTGTCTGAATAAAATCGGTTCAGTCGTTCAAATGTTATGGGCGTTTTACTGTTTGTTTTTTCTCAAGATATCGCGTCATAATTACGTGTTCAATAGATTGCCGATTGAAGCGTATCTACTATGTACTAGATAAATTAAAATGTGCCGGGGGTTTTTGAAATTTTACTTGTATAATGGTGTACTGTACAATAAAGAGTATATTCTTAAAGTTCTTTAGGTTTTTACAAGATTTTATTTAACTTGCAATGTATGTGTTCGGGTCAAACCTTGCAACTGAATTTTAAAGCAGTTATCCTCCACTGATTAAGAGGAAACTTTGCATACACGTTTAGTTTGGATGACAATGCATGGTTTGGTAACTGACGTCATTCTAAATCCAATATGGCGGACGGCCCAAGATGGCGGACTAGTTTTTTTTTATGCACTGCCATGATATGGATATAATAAGAAAAAGGTATTTTTTTAATGTTTATTTTTTTATTATTGTATTGAAAACATGTTACTACCCAAGATATTTCACTATGGATGAATTGTTCGGTATTTTACCGTACCCACCGAAAAGTTTATCAACATTACAGTTCTTTGTAGTATTGCGAATATGTTAAAAACATATCCATTACTGTGCATAAGTACTAAAGTTATGGCAACACAGTAAGTATAACCCCCATAGCAATACACAACTCGTGCGGTCATTACCAAGAGCGTATAAAACTGTTTGATCGAAAAACCGAAGATCGACCTTCGATAAAACAAATGAGAATACGGCGCGCCATTTTCTATGACATTATCGGGAATTAACCAACTTGAAGTATATCACAGACGTGGCAGTCTCTTATTATAAACAAAGATTTTTTTACTGGAGAATGTGACTCTGATAGGTCTGCCTAAGCCTCCAGAGAAAAAGCATGTGATGTTTTGAAGTGAATATTTTTTTATTGTAGCTCAACTAGTTTTACCAAAGGAGAATAATAGAAATGTTAACTGAAAACTAGTTTTTAACCCGTCAGGTAGATTAAAAACATTGGCCATGCATTTTTCCCTTTGACACGTAAACAAAAAGTGACGACTATACAATGCGTAGAAATATCGTGTAACGGCACGCCGTTAGTGCACTTTATACTGACATAGTGACGTCACAAGTCCACTCGTGAACTTTGATGCGCCTTATCTTTGGCATTTTTATTGATTTGGTAAAGAAAAAAATAAAGTGTCCAATATTATTTGATAATCTTACTGACGGACCCAGGAAACACCCTATGGTCCTATTTTTCTTTGAGAGGTGAGACAGGCAGTTAGCTCAATGAAAAATTCCAGCCGTTTAGATTGGAAATCGACCACAAAACGGTTTGGTATATAATGTTAATAATTCCTGGTATCTAAAACCTATGAAATGAATTCTTGAAAATAACAGTGATATTTATCGTGAAGTTCATCTGGTTTATATATTATCTACCAGAATTCATGATTTTCAGTTTTCTTAGAAGGAAAACCTTGCTATGTAACATACGACATGATTTTTCCTACCGTTCGTGCCAGTGAAGAAAAACTCTTCAAGTGAAACGTGGTCTTAATTAGCAAATCAGCATAAAATTATTTGTCCGCATCGCGACAGACATATTAATCATATATTCATATGATATATTATATACGTATGTCTCTTTGTTTGACATTGGAATTCACGTGCGGTAATGAAACTAAAATAAAAATATAGATATAGAAATAAAAACACGTGCCAATGTGAAATACGTTTAGTTATCTAATAAAAGTATAAAAATATTGATATAAACAATATCTGCAATTTGTCATCCACCAATCAAAGTTTAAGCTTCAAAAATAGAACACAAATTAAAAGAAAAACAATTTTCCCCAGACAAAACGTGATTTTCCACATGTTCCGGCGGCCATTTTCCGATCGATCCCGAAGTTAGCCGAGCACACACGAACGTGCGCACGAGTCGATTTCCACAGGAACCTTGGCGACCGACGTTAACATCGCCATACAATGTAACTTGTAAACAAGTCTTTTTTTAAGTACTTTTAATGAAATGAAAGAATTTTCTCTTGATTCTTGTTAGAAAAACCACAGCTTTTTCGTAACTACCTTCCTCATAACCCCCAAAAGTATCAAAAGAAAAAAACAGGGTGATTACTTGACCTACTCAAGCCAAAATACAGGCTGTTCAAACAAGCGTTGCTAAATTACAAGCTATTTCAGTCACCCCTTTTATCATGGTGACCTCTCTTCATAATTATGTCCTGTAGATAAGACCGTGTGAGTCCTATATATAGATTTATGAATATATGAAAATGTTTATTTTCAGACTTAGTTCGTGGCACATTTATGACCCAATTCTGTGTTCACGTTTTTGGAAAGAAAATTATGGCTAGTATTAAGACAAAGCTTAAAGAGAATTAAAGATACTAAATTGTTAAGAATAACTTTTGCTTGTCGTGTTATAATACCCCGGAAATTATCAAGTATTCAGATAAGGAAATCTTATTAAAATCACACACTGTTGCTAAGTCATTTATTTGAGTTCATAAACATGCTTATAAATTATGAATTTACAATACGTAGGTATGTTTAGATTCAAGAAAAAGTATCAATATTAATACTGAATGAGTTGCATTTTGAAGATATGTTGGTGGAGAGTACCAGGCTAGCATGGTCCAAAGGGAGGTGGCTTTTATACTAGCAGTGGGTGCAAGATGGCTGCCAATGATGATTTGAAGGGACTCACATATTCTTCTATTTTGGAGTTATATTGAAGGAGAGATTAACCAGGATAGCATAGTCCAAAGGGACGAGGTTTATACTCAGCAATCGAAGGGAAAAGACTGTCACTGATGACGATTTGGAGGCAGTCAAGGAGAAGCGTCGTACTGTCCAATATTATTTTATGATGAAGTGATATAGATGGAGAGACTATCCATGGTAGCATGGCCCAAAAGGTGGCTTATACTCACCAGTGGGTCGAAAAAGGCTGTCAATGATGATGCTTGGAAGGCAGTCAAGGAGAATCAGCTAATATTCTTCTAGGACAGATTGTAAATAAGATGTTTTAACTGTAAAATTGTTGAGAACTTTAGACAAAATTACATCACTGTAGACTTGAGATTTTTGTGTCAAAGTCAAAGCATTTATGTTGTACATAAAAGTGGGTTTTGTTAAACATTCTGATGGACTTCAAGTAGTTCATCAAAAGTTTAATTTGACACATACATACACGCCTTATTTCCCATGGGAGTATGCAGAAAGTGCAGAACGCCACCTGCTACAATCCTTACACACTCATTGACCTATGATTATAAAGCCTACTAGTAATTTCCAAAAAGTTAAGCAGAGGTGTATGCTTGTACCGCACACGCCAATGAAAAGTCAATTGCAATATTTTATTACTCGTTTTCATAGACAAATCCAGTGTTTATTTCTATGCAAAATCCTATGCCAAAGTCTAGTTACCACAAAGGAAGTAGGCAGAAAAGAATCTCCCATAACGGTATTGTAAAACAGTTCCATTTCTGTGAACCCCACAGTAACTACTATTTAAAAATTCTAGATAGTTTTTTTGACAGATGTCTAAATTCATGGACCGTTACCAGCGCAATACAACAGTTTTCTCCAAGTTCTTTCAAGAAACAATTGAAATAAACCTTAGCATAAAGAACATAGGGTTTGTTTTCGATTGTGAGGAACGCCTAGGAATCAAACCTTGAACGTGGAAGGAGCGAGGCCACAGCAGCAGTCTTGTGGAAGGTTACACTAGTACAATGCAATCATATCAAAACATACTTTATATTTCACGTTAATAAAGTCGACATTACTGTGAATTATCGAGACAAACTATTCACTCATAAGAATTTGAACTTTATTTCTTATGTACTAAGATTTGAAATAGGCTGTTGTGTTGTGGTAAAATCTAGGTCGTTAGGTAGAAGTTTTTGGCAAGTTGGTTGGCTGGCAACAGAATAAATTTACCGGCTGCGCGGAGAATGTATGTTTGTTGAAGATGTCGCTGGCTCTTTCATTTTTAAGTTTGCGGGTAGTTGGCAATTTGGCATGGATGTCACGGGTTTTGGTTCTAAGAGGCATAGATAGATTCGGTGCCCTTTCTGACAGCACAAAATGGTTCCAACATGAATCTATACTAATACAATAATGCCTTGCTATACTTGTGTACAGACTGCAAACTACGTACACAAGTAGGAAACACTGCGTCAGTTATGCGAGCTAAGCTTAATTAACTTAGCCGAGCTCTTGGTCTGCAACCGGCTTAAAGCGGAGTTTGATTGTTTGTTTGAATGCGCTTATCTCTGGTACTACCAGTCGGATTAGAAAAATATTTTTGTATGTGATAGCCACATTCGTAAGGAAGGCTATAGGCTATATAGCATTACGCTTAAGTTCTTGGTAAGCCTTAAATATCGATATTTGTAAAGTAAGCTACTTGACGGGAGCGAAGCCGTGGGGGACAGCTAGTTATAGGGATAAGCCAGTTCTTGGTTTAACAATTACATGTTTGCGTTCTATACTTCTAAAAGAAAGTCAATTTATTGTATTTTTTTATTTCTTTACAGCAATAATTCAGCTGAAGAAAGACCTACATTTGCATAATTGCAGTGTCTTTTGCCATGATTTAGTAATAAGTTCCTACTTGTGCATTTTATTACCTATCCGTACTTGGTACCGAAGCACTGCTAAACTTCAAAAGAAATTTTTACAAATAATCTTTTAATATTATAAAGAGGAAAGATTTTTTTGATGGTTTGTACAGAATAGGCTCCGAAACTACTGGACCGATTTCAAAAATTGTTTCACCTATGGAAAGCTATATTATTCCGGCATTACATAGGCTATAATTTATTTTAAAAAAGACAAGAGATCCTTATGAAAATTGCAATAACGTAACCTATGGCATGTGCTGAGAAAATTATGTACTACACGATGGTTCGGTATGTTGTAGGGTAAGTAGGGTTGGTAGGAAGTGTAGGGTAGGTAGGTTGATAGGTAGGGCAGGTGATAATGTTGGTAGGTAGATAACGTAAGTGGTAGGTAGGTAGCCAGTTAACGGCAGCGAAGCCCCGGGGGTCAGCTACTAATATATTATATATCTCAAAAAATATATAATATATAATGCACTCATTTAAAAGCTTGAAAGGCAATATTAACTTTCGCCCTTTTGCCCTTAACAATAGTCGTCGGTGAGCCATGACTGGCCAAAAACTGCGAACGGATCTTCAACAAAACTTTCTCCAGTGTCAATCAAGGTACTGGCTATCACCAATTAAATGTAATTATCTCTAATAGAGATAAGGTATTTATCGATATCTCATTTAATGCTATGCAACCTTTGCAGTAGAAAATTTGAGTGTCTGACATTCAAGTAGTGGTATTGTGGTATCAGCAGTCGTATATTGACGAGGAGAATCGACCTTAAATATGTTATCTCACTAATATCATAAATACGAAAGTTTGGATGGATGGATGTATGCACATACATAAATCTAACTAGATAACGCAAGTCCCTCCATCTGTATGAAAACCAAGCGTGCCACTTTTTCACACACAAATTTACTTACCAATGAAAGAAAACATGTCCGATGCCTCGGCCAAATTTTTCTTTACAGTCTTTACAGCTCAATATGGCATAAAAAGGCATTTTTCAAGATTTCGGTGGATTTCCGGTGCTATCGGCTATGCTAAATGAAAAGCTTTTTAGCACGCGAAGTACAAACAATCGCGTCATCTAGTTAGATTTATGTCTGTGGATGTATGTTTGTTACTCAATCACGCCAGAACGGCTGAACGGATCTGGATGAAATTTGGCACAGAGATAGATTATAGTCTGAAATAGCACATAGGCTACTTCTCATCCTGGTATAATGTTACCTTGGGATAAGAAAACACACCACGCGGGCGTAGCCTCTGCCAGAAGCTAGTGGGATCATAAGGCTAGGATGAGATGGAGCAGTAGTATTGAGACGTGATCTAGAAAGATCTGAATCTAGATTAACACTGGTTTAGCAGTTAGGTTAGATATTCAAGATTGTGCAGGCTCGCGTTTGACCACTATCTCACCTGATGAGGTCATCAGGTGAGATTGATCAGAAGTTGTGGTCGACGATGAAGCACGCTTGCCTAGATATAGTCCTCGCCAAACTTAATGGCCGCCCTGAAGTTGGTTTACCGGATGCGCGAGGCACGAAACGGTGCTGTTTTTGTATGAGATTTTAGAGACTACTGCGCAGTCATTGTAGCCAACTTCAGGGCGGCCAAGATGTTTGGCGAGAACTATATAACCTATTCACTCTTAGACTTAAAGACAGAAGTTATAATTATCAGGGTATTCCATTAATAATCTGTACGCACAATTAAGATATTCCCAAAACATTTTGTATTTGAAAACGGAACCTTATCTTGGAACTTATTTAAAACAAGGACACATTGCTCAACAAATTGGCAAAAACACGACTCAATTAAATATTGATCAAAGTACAAATATATACACAACCTTTTAACAAAATATATTATAAATAGGTACCTACAACAGGTACTAGTTAATAGGTAAACACGACAATTATTCACAAAAACCGGGTTAACGAACACACACAAACATGTCAAACACACATAAATGTAAGTACATAATTATGTAGTAAATGGTCAACAGAGTAAATGTTTGTATTTGCCTTTTAAATGATACTGGCTTCCTTGGTGAGTAGGCACGGGAGAATTGCTGGAAATGCCTCGAGATAAAGAAGGATTTTTGGATCAATTTTCATGGGAAATACAAGTTATATTTTCTAGCTTTTGTATGGAATAAAATTATTCATTAAAACATATTTTTTTTATAACAAGCTTTTTTCGTATTCTTCCCAGCAAACCCTTTCATTTGATACCCATATCATGGCAGTGCATAAAAAATTACTAGTCCGCCATCTTGGATTTAGAATGACGTCACTTAGCTAATCATGCATTGTCATCCAAACTAAACGTGTATGCAAAATTTCATCTTAATCGGTGGAGGATAACTGTTTTAAAATTCAGTTGCTAGATTTGACCCGAAAACACTTACTTACATACACATACATTGCAAGTTAAATAAAAGCTTGTAAGAAGGCGAGATTTTCTTGTAATTGAATATCACCGGGTTCCAAAAAGGCTTTTCACCACAAATGATGGCTAAAAAGCTGTATATAGTATTTTGATTCGCTGAGATTCATAGGTTTTTGAAAGTCGTAATGTACTTACGTCTCGAAAATTTGACATCCAGTCTTACAAAGAGGTATCGACTACCGTATTAAATCTTGCTACCCAGTAACCCAGTCACAGGTTAACACGATAAGAGGTCGAAAAGGCATTTACTCCAATTAAAAAACTGGTATTTTTAATCTGTCGTTGATTAGGAAAAACCCCCCTGAAATGTCGCTTATGGAATCCCCGTAGCAATACAAGGTAGGTATTATAAAATAATTACCACGCTTTCCATTTAACCTTCACCTTCAAAGAAAACATTTACGATACAATAAAAAGAAATATCAGAAGACATTCCTATAATTCACAATGCAGGCAGAACTTTCACGAACATTCGAACAAGTAACCAACATTTTCTGATCCAATTTGTATCAACTTTAAAGTTTGACAGCTCGGAATTACTTTTGTCTCTTTCCTAAGTATCGTCGTAGTACAAGGCAGCCCGATTGGGCTAATTTTTTTTGGGACGATCCCTATTTCGAAACCACTGCAACTCCTGAAAGCCAGAATCATCAGTGGTGACCACCAGAAAAGCGCAAATTCATTCGCCGGGACTTCGTCGAGCAACGGGGCTCGACGAAATCCCAGAGAATGAATTTAACTGTCTTGGATCCCGCAACGAAATTATTCAGAAAAAAATAATAGAGGAGCAGGAAATAAGACAAATTTCCACTTCCCCTCCATATCAAGCAGGAGACAGAACAAACAAGGCCAATAGACAAAAAGGGTCGTTTAAAATAAATATTGTCAAAGTTGTGAGAAACACCTGAATGAGGGACGCGTGGAACCGGACAGGATAGCAGAGGCATAGACTCAGAAGTGGGAGATGCCCGGCAGAAGAAAGAGGAGCTTACACTCAGAAGTGGGATATTCCCAACTGAAATGATGACAACGAAAAGGCAGCAACATTTTAATGCACAGAAACTGCGATTTTCGCCCATATATCATACTTCCAACTCATAAAAAGTACAGAGGGTAATTCTAAAGGCTATTTAACTAGAATATAATACATAAAGCGATTTATACGAGTAGTTTGGCAACGTCCGGTTGTTCTCAATGCCAGGCAATATGAAATAAGAAAGTTATAAGAGACTTCATTTTCTGTAAGAATTCGCTCACACTGGCTCTAGTTCGCTTGCGCAGTATAATACGGCAGCGCGTTGCATAATTCTTCGGAGTCGCTCTATGTCAAGCTGTACGTCATATTTATTGGCTGCATTTAAATGTAAACAGGATTTGAGGAGATTGTAGCTAAATAATAACAGCCACACGGGTCGATCTTCAAGGTTAAGCAACACTTGCCGAGGTCGGTCTGTGGATGGGTGCCCATCTTAATTTTTTTTTTATCGATAGGCTCGCGTTTGACCACTATCTCGCCCGATGGTAAGCGATGATATGGACATATCGAGCTTCTTCCGTGCCTCGGAAAGCACGCTAAGCCGTTGGTCCCGGCAGTCGTTTGAAGATCTTTGACAAACGTTACGGGTAGTCAGAAGATCTGACACCGTTCTATCCAAGAGCTACTGAAGACCCTGCTACATTTTGTGTGTCATTCTAAGGTAGCCCTAAAAATCTGATCAGTAAGTAAACATCCTCCGGCTCCGTAAATCTTCATTCGAATGCCGTTATCCAAGCAGTGGGCGTGGCGTACAATTTGCATGACATTGAGCGGCCGTGTTTTACTAAATTATCGCTAGACAAGGTCAGGCGTAGTCGCTCGACGATGTATACTCGCGTGATACCGCTGATATCGTATTAAATGTATTTGTTTATTGTTTGTTTTGAAGATGATTTTGAATATTTTAGCGAAGTAGGAACAGAGGCTTTGGAAGTATTAGGTAGTAAGCTAAGTAATGGGAGGCAAAATATGGATGGATTGAAAGAAAAGGAAGTAAATAACCGTTGACAGGGAAGAATGTCGAATGAAGATTCGAAGACATGTGACATCCAGCAACCCGCACTGTTTCCTCTCACAAAGAGGAGTCCTGTGTCCCAGCGGTAGGAACATTAAAAGGCTTATAATGAGGGGAGAATCGAAGAAGAAAACTTGTTGTAACGACCCCAAGTAACACGGGACAAGTTCAATAAGATTATGAGTAGCAGTAACTATAGGTACTTGACGATCATGATGATAAAGACGAAAAGATCACAACTCAAGATTGCAATACAGAAAATTAAAATAGCACATTCAACTAGCCAAATAAAAAGATAGAATATAAAGATAATGACTGGAATTATGTTAACAAAATAAAAGCTTTCTCCTTATATTGCACTAGCGATAAAACTGATTCAACTGCAGCAGTGGAAACCTTCGACTAAAATGAAGATGATGATAATTAAGAAGACGATGAAACAGCAGCAGCAATTGTAAACTGTACAAAAGGATTCTCACTACTACTAAACATGAAGTATGCACAAAATCGATTGTCAGAGTAGCAACAATCGGGTCGTATATTTAGAACAGTCACACAAACCTACATACTTCGTAATTACAATTTAATTTAGATCAGATTGGGAGTAGGTCGTTTAAGTACATTATGTGAACTACGCACTAACGCAGTTTTAGGGCAGACAGATGCAAAGTTATTGTAATAAAAGAAGATACTCGATAAAGTTTCTCATAGAAGGCATAATTTTGCAAAAGAGAGAACACAAATGAGTGACTTTATTTCAAAAACGGACAGAAACAATCAATAACGAAGGAAAAGGGTAACAAGAAACATGGCCAAAAATAAATGACTAAATCACATTTAGCTGAAAATTTTCCGAGAAAATTTTAATTGCTTTCGCCTTGTTTGAAACTTTGAACAGGTGTAAGGAAACAGCTCGTTTTGTGAACAAACAACCCTTTGATGTAAAAACCAAACATCTAGGGGAAAGAAATCTGCGGAAAGATTTCGACACTGCATACAACTTTTCGATTTACGCAGTCTTCTTGTTCAGAAGCCTAATAAAACTGACTACATTTAGAATGAAAACCCACGCCAATTTCAACAATACCTTTTCCAACATTATTGGCCACGTGCCATGTTTCCCAGTAAAAGACTTCTTTTTGTTTGAACACTTTATCATAATCCATCGGAATATATATGAAAGTTTCATAATACAACTAATACACTACACTTATATTGCAGGCTAAAATAGATATCTGTTATGGTAATAAGTGCTGTAAACTAATAAAAATAGCTTGAAATGAGGTCGAGAAATAAACGTTAATAGTTTATCGTATACGGAAGAATATACATGGACGAGATAGCGGTTTCATTTTGGAATTAGGAATTGGGTTGCCTAATATCGCATTTTTGAAAGATGAAGAATTTTAAGTAGTTTTTTTTTCAATTAGTTATAAGTGGCAATGGATTTGTGGCGTATCAGAACATTTCGAAAATACTACAAATTGCTGTATACTTCCGAATTTCATTCTGTCTTGTTGTCAACTTCTACAAAATACCAGTTTTGTCTAATATTTTTAAATTTAAATCTAGCAAGAGTTCTGTTCATGAGCTTGTAATCACAGACAACAGTGATATAAGTGGTTTTTACCCTACAAGTAGGTAATGCATAGGCTTCTAATAATGCTAACATGATTATGAGATGTCAAAGGCAGGAAAAGACAGAACAATTATATCGCTGCCTTTTTCAGAGCACAAAACCTGAACAAGGCAGTAGGTAAGCATATACGCCATGAGACTTTCTAAGGCCACAAAACTGCTAGGCCGACGAAAATTCCAATGCAATCTATAATGTTTAAAGACAAAGCTAGTTCACGTGACCACGGCGACGGTTCGCAGCCACGTGAGACCGGCACGTTGCCACCAATAGTTTACTAGTGTGTGTACGGAAGGCTATGATTGGTCAGAATTTTGTTATTACATATACGCAGTTCGGTATGAATGGAGATGGAAGGTGGGTATGTGATGGCGTAGTAAGGGTTTCGAAGTCCATGTAAAACGTGAGACCATTGCCGTGGAGGCGAAAGGTTTCGGGATTGGAAAGAGTCAAAATATGATTACAAATACAGATTGCCTGAAAGGTTATAATAAGCTTGCTATGGAGATACAGAAAAACAATTATAGCAATTGTTTTGATGATACACGTTTGATCTTTGGCCATTGCAAACATCTAATTTTCTTTTCTGCCACTTTCTTAAGGACTACTACATCATTTCAGCTGCAAGACATCCACTGCTGGTCAATCGTTACCACATGGAATGGTCCTATGCCTTTCGCATCTATCCAAATCACACCAGGTCACCGCTCCACCTAATGGGAGGATTTCCATTGCTTCCTTCCTTATCAAGGCTTGCAATAATAACAAAAACGTGTCAAACAAATAATAATAAAACACAAAATAATCACGTTCGTGTCCTTGGTCGGGGCAAGTCTCTTATCTATGGTATAAAAATACATATAGTGTCGACTCTTTTCTTCGTTACAATGAATTTATTTTGTTGATTGATTTATGTTAATTGGACACTGTCACACGTGGGGTCGTTCCTGAGGTGGATAGAACGATGAACTGAAGAAAACTGATAGATGACGATAAAGATGCCAAACTGGGCATTTTGGCAAAACTTGTAAATAAAGAAGTAAAAGATACAGTAAATGGCAATAACAATGAAGGTGGCAAACTAGGAATTTTGGCGAAACTTGGAAAATTGTCTAACAATGGTGTGTTTTTAAAAGCAAAATTCAATCCGCTGAATGAATAATGGAATTCGGATATAAAAGAAGTAAAAGGTACAGTAGATGACAATGAAGATGGCAAATTGGGAATTTTGGCAAAAATAAATATGACTAAAAGTAATATGTTTTAGAAAGCACTATTTAATCTGTTGAATGAATCATGTAATAATTTGACTATAAAGGAAGAAAACGGTGGATATTATTTAATGGAAGTAAATAAAAACCATCCGGAGACTGTGTTGTGTGTGGTGTTCAGAAAAGCAGTTTTGCTTCACGTAAAATAATGGTATTCAGCTGTATTCGATTAGATTGGAGCTAACCACAAAATAGTTGGGAAAGACTAGCCAGCCAAATAATAATCCTTTACCTCTCCATTTTCATTAATCACATCTCTCATCTCCTTTTAATTTCGTCTACCGTCTAGAATATCTTACTTAACTCAAAACGTATCAAGTTGTACCAAGGGAGCTGTTTAATATTCATTGGATCCAGATTTATTTCAAGGACCGTCTCAAGGCTACTACGTCTATCTTTTTGATCCACTCTGTGAAGATATGTTTTATAATGTATGTATGTGTTAGCGTCTAAATTTATTGAATTTTAGAACGACTAGATATTTGGTTTCTGAAACCTTTCTAAGCTTTCGTTTTGTATCTACCCTAAATTTATTAAATCTATTACAATTTTTACCCGACTACGGCGAAGCAAAAAGGAGGGTGGTGTTGTATGTATTGTTGTCAAAAGTCAAAGCAGAGATTGCTTATCTGTCAGCCTATAAAGTTCCTAATGCTATTGGACACAGGCTTCCTCTTTGTAAAAGGGAGTGGGCCGTAATCCACCACGCAGGTTTATTGCTGGTTGGTGGATAGATGACTTCGAATTTTTGGTTCTAGAACATGGAGGCATCCTCATGATATTTTCCTACGTCATTTTAAGAGTAGTGGTGATGGAATAATACACAAAGAAATGTGCCTGTTTGGGTTCGAACACTCAACTTGCAACCCGTAATTCACAGCCTTTATAGTACTGATGAGATTTGGCAATATATTGACCATTAAGTTCATCAGGCTTTCATATCATATGACATAATATGTCATAACTCGTTATTAAACTACTCCTTACCTAACTACACAAGAGGCAGACAATGTCTGACCTCTGACTCTGGGTAGTCTTCACAGACATTCAATCAGCTACCAGAGTCATCTGACTGATTGTTAAGTGATGGATAGCAACAACAGATAATGAGTGGATTGTATCCGATCGTGACCAGACTTATAAAAAAAATCGGGGATTAAGGAAATTTTTAATTTTTACTTGTAATTTTAGATGTTCACAAGAAATTTGAAATGTTCACAGTATATCAGAAACCAATCTAGTTTCATTATGAACTAGCTTTATTCAGGAACCATGCATTTTTTGGGTATAAACATTAGCTAATGGTACTCAGCTAGTGTGGCTTTTAATGAGATTGGTAGTATTTACAGAGATTACCATACGTTCCTACGAACAAAACCATATTTTACATCTTTATTAAATTAAAAGGACTTTAGAGATTAACTTTGATTTGTTGCCAGAAAATTTTCGAAAAAGAAATTCAGCCATGGTGCTCATGGTAAAAAAGCTCAACATACAACTTTTGAGTGCCCCTGACTCCATTAAATCGATAGGTAACAACTTACAACACTCGAGTACCCGCCTCGCAATCGATTCGCAGCAATGTCATGACAATAGTGAAAGTTATAAAACATTTTGTAACAAGTGCCGAAGTGTTAATGTAATGACGTGTCAGTCTTCTTGACAGCTAACAAATGTCAGGGAAAGTAATTAATTTGGTCAGTTTTGTTAATAATTTGATTGCTATCAGTGAAATTGATTTAAATTATAATTGAAACTTTTAATGATGTTACTGATTGATTTGATAGTGACCTCAAATAAACAATATATAATAATCAAATGTATGATTTGTGTACACTTAAATGAAGTTTTGTCGTCGATGTTGTAACAATAAATAAATAAGTAATAATTCAAATACTACTTCATCAAATATGTGGGTAGGCATAATTATTCAAATGCCAAGCAAAACTACCCACGGAAAAAACTTTTTATTTTCAAAATTAGAATTTTCGAATTCTAAACTGCCAGCGCGGTTCAAAAATCGAACGCAGCACATTAGGTCATACACACATGACATAACATAGCGAATCCCAGACCAAGTTCAGGGCTTCGCGACCGGTTGGATCCGCGAGGCACACTTACAACTGCCCTACTGACCCGCTTGTATGCGGCCTCGTGTATCGGGGGGGCACACAGTAACAACAAACAATTATCTACTTTATTTTTTACAACCTAAAGTTGAGTTTACAATGCGAGGATAAACGCCGCGATGATACATTTTCATCGCGTTTGCGATTTTAATCAAAGTTAATGATTTATTTTCTACTGGAAGAGGCTTAACGTTTTGGGTTTTGAAGGTTTTGGTCGTAAAGAGGGATAATGTAAGGAGGATAGAATATATTTTATATATGTAAACAAGCCGTTTTATGTGTTAAACCAGCCCATAATAATAATGTCCATTATGATAATTATGTTAAATATTCAAGGCGTTTGAAGAAATACTACGAGTTTACAGAATATTCATGATGTTCTACCACATACAACATAATTCATTCACATAACATATTACAAATACCTTGGTCTGTCGTATTTAAAAAAACATTATAATTCTTCGCTCGTACATAAACGGCCATCGTTCGTCACACAGACAGGGTTGTCTACCTACTCAAAGATATCTAGTTTTTAAAGCAACAAAACAGTCAGGATTAAAACAAAAGGCGATCTACCCTGCTGACGTCAAACGGCTCATGTATTGGAATAGGGCTGTCACAACCATGGCGATCTAAAAATATAATATTCAGCGACAAACAGACACCGCCCACTGCGCAGTGTCGGCCGACTGAAAATTAACATTTTATTTATAGACACTTTTATTTCATAAATATTAAATTTTCATCTTGTTTAACGGACTGGTTTTAAAATTTTTGACGTGGCTGAGTTTAAGGGTTACGACGTAAATCCTTTCAAGTATCTTTTGAGCTAAGCCTAATTTAAATTCATAGCTTCCCAGAAAAGTAAACATATTGTGAAGAATCTTTCTGTTTAAATTTGTATTTCACCGAAAATTCTCCGATCATTTAACCCTCAGAACTTTTACGAAAGTATAACATTCACTTCATCACTCTTTCTGAGAAACGAGACGAAAATATCTTCCATAACCGTTCACAACATACAAACTTTTACCCACGATAAACTCCCTATATTTATTAGCGAAGCCGTCTGAAAACCTTCAGGCAACATTAATATGTAGAAAATTGCAATATGCCACTTGTTGTCCTTTCTACCTAACGTACCGGGAAAATTTATTTAGAGTTTTCCTATCTTGATAAATAAGATTTCCTTGAAAATTATAAACTCAGAAAAACATGACCAAGGACGTGTAGTTATGTTAATTACCGTGTTGATTGGTTGTGAGTAAACACATATTTGAGGGTCAGAGGTAATTACTGATTGATTGAAGCGGTGAAAAATTGTTTTGAGGCCAATTTTTCAATGGACAGACAACTTTTACCTGAGAAACAAAAATGGCAATTTGACAGAGTTTGTATAGAAAATATGTTAAACAGCTTTATTTATTCTTCAGATAATAAATTATAATCTTACTATTAAAAAAATTGTCATTATTAGACTTAAAAAATAAAAGTTTTTCAAAACTACCCACATTTTTGAGGTGTTACTGTTTTGACACTTCTACGATTTTCAAAGCTATGTCTTTTGAGTATTGCCCTATATATGGTGCTACAGGTACCTGTTGACACCTGACCACAGGTCCAGGGAGTATTGAAAGCGCACAACGATCAAGATTAACCTAACCCACCGCTGAGGCCCCTACCGGCGAGGTTGCGACCAACTAACCTAGATACGCACGCGCGCTTCACTGTCGCCGCGCTCTCATTTGACTTACAGTTGATTCATTATGTTTTATTTATCCTTTAAATTTGTTTTTAAATTAATTTACCTGGCTTTTTGAGGGTTGAATTTGATATTTCTTTAATCTGTAAAGCTCTATTTAGAGACGAAAGTAAGAAAGAAACTTCCCAAGAATATACAAACGATGGATGGACTAGTAAAAAAATATAAATGACTAGACGTGGGAAATTGCCGAGATGGCAACTAAAAGAGAAGTATTGAAAAAGACATATTGCGCCACCCCCAAATAAATATAAATAAATTTGGATAAATGTAAAAGGGAATGATTAATACAAAAGTTTGGGTCTCCATTGGAGAGATATATAACTGCTTCACAAAGTTGGTTTTCTTATAGAAATAGCGAGTTTACTGGATAAGTCTTTTATTAAGAGACAAAAAGAGAATATTAACGATAGAGATAATGACAAAAAAATTAAGTGAAGACAAAACGATAAAAAAACAACATCCGGTAATGCCCCATTTTGTTTCAATCATTACAAAATGTTGTGAAATACGTTTATTATCTTTACTTATTAAAGATGATATTTCTATTACTTGAAACAGATAAGAAAACATAAAACAACAATAATGATATAACAACATAAAAAAACCGATAACTGACCATCTTGAGATTCTTGGCATTACGTTGACATCGACGCTCAATTTTGGTCCATTCATTGAGGCAAAAGCTCAGCTGGCTTCCAAAAAATTGGGGATACTCGCGAAGGTGAGACGGTACTTCACGCCAGAACAGCTGCTCAACTTATATCAAGCGCAAGTTCGATCATGCATGGAATACTGCTCTCATCTCTGGGACGGATCTGCCAAGTACCAGCTGGATGCACTTGATGCGATCGAAAGACGGGCTAAGAGGCTCATCGACAATGAAGTATTGGCCGAATCTAGGCTCCAGAACCTCGAACATCGGCGCCGAGTTGCCAGTCTGTCGGTTTTTTATCGGTTACATTTCGGGGAGTGTGCGTTGGAATTGCATGAACTAATTCCTCCTAGCCCGTTCCATCATCGGACTACAAGACGTACGGCGTTGCGTCATCGGTACATGGTGGACATCCCACCCATACGCACCAAACGTTTTGGGAATTCCTTTATTATGCGTACAGCAAAGGAGTGGAATTCCCTGCCGGAGTCTGTATTTCCTGATACCTACAACCTGGGAGTCTTTAAGTCAAGAGTGAATAGGTTTCTTCTAGGCAAGCGTGCTTCATCGTCGGCCACATCATCGCTTACCATCAGGTGAGATAGTGGTCAAACGCAAGCCTATCAATAATTAAAAAAAAAAAAAAAAAAAATGATCCCAATGTTTATACACAAAGGAAATTTGCTATATCATTTTGAAAAGAGAGAAAATGTTCCCAAAATGGAAGAAACAATCTGCCATAAACTTTTATAAGCCCAACTATAAACTAAATTGAGTTCACACGGCGCAGAATATACCCTAGTTTACCCATTAATCATTCTAATAATAAATCCAGACGCAGGAATAGCTTATGGAAAATAGTATCAAGCAAGAGACCTAGACTACATTGCAGACCAAGGTCGAAAAAGATTCCTTAAGCGATTCCATCCCTACGCAGTGACGAATGTTTCAATAACGAGGGTAATACTATAAGAAAAGTAGGTTAATCTTAGAATAATATTAATGGGGATTGAGTTAAAGGAAATCATCCTTTTGGAAAGGAAACCCCACGACGTTTTAGAGATAATTTGGAGCGTACACGAGCGGCCTACTACCCTACATTTTCGGCCAGGATCAGGAGGTAATCGTTAGTTTTGTTGACCACAATTTGTTCATGAGGAAACTCAAATACGGAAGTGAGTGCAAATGCATATATTTTAACAGATAAGCAAAAGATATATTGAATTTGTTTGGTGATCCAAATGCTCTTGCTAAAGAAGACTTAGGACCAGCGTCACGATAGGCTCTATCATCCAGATAGATTAGAATGAAGCAGATTTTTTATTGAACAGTTTGTCAGATAATTTTGAAACTTATGAATAGGTGAAGAAACAGGCCATAACCAGATCAAATTGTCAACTTAACACGCCTTGGAATGATATGACTGGCAGGTGAGTTGAAAAGAAACTCACGTACATACTCACATCCGTGCCACATACTGGCAGTACACAATCAATGGGTGAAATTAGGTTAGTCGACAACGCTGTTATATACTTGAGTAATTACTTATTAGTTTTTAGTTTAATTAAAGATAATTAGTAGGAGAGGGAGTCGCGTGACTTGTGATTTTATAGGATTGATAAAAGAGTGGATGAATAAGGAAAGGTTCCTTCAGGGTTCGAACTGTTTGTAGTCGATGATGGTAGGAGGATACAAACATGAGTAAGCAATTCAGTTAGAAAAATACATTAGATACAAGATACAACCAAAGAATTGAACATAAATTAATTCGAAAAGAAGAAATCGCCTAAAGAACCTTCGAGAACAACTAGAGAAAGAAAGATCGAGATGCCAAAAAAGTTCTGACAAAAAAACTCAGGTTTCCAACCGACTGTAACCTCTCACATTTCCTCGATCGTGATTTTTTACGGCAATCTCGAGCAAGTTGCGCCACTCTAAACCATCCGTTTCACTTTTGCCGAAGCACTTTCACTGCTAACGGTACGAGCGTACCACGCTTGAATTACAAGCGAATACCGACTCTACTATAGTAGTCTTCGCTTACAATCTTCATCTTCAACATTTCCGCGTTTAGAACTTTACGGATTATGAATATGATGACATTGGAAAATCTATTGTAGGAAGACATAATAGAGATCAGAATTAAAGTGTTTATGAAGGGTATGGATCCGATGTTAGCCGAAGACGGGCCGAACGTGCACCGAGCGTTGGAGCAATGGCTTTCGTGCGCGTGAGTTTGAAAGTCGAATGCGCCCCACCGCGCGGGCTCGGGTACCGTAACCGCTTGTGTCATCCGTTACAGAGCGGTGAAACTCTTGTTACGTTGGTGGACCGCTATGTTACGCCTTCGAGCGGATGACGGAGTATCCAAAGCATTGTTCATCCATGCTGCTCTTAATTCAGACCATCAGAAATGGGTCACCAACAAAAGGAATATTTTCAAGGTGTGATAAATTATGAAATGAATGCATAAGCCACAGGTCAAGATTATGCCGAGGAACAATAAACAAATGGAGGACGCATTGAATTCAAATCAGTCGGAGACGGAAATGATAGGGATCTGCATGACACGAATAGTTTCAACCTTACTGGACGGCGATTGTTACCACGCTATTATATCACGGATGGATAAGTTTTGAAGAATCAAGTGAAAATACGATGAATGGTTTATTGCTGATTAGCGATTGACCTCGTTATCAGTAGATGATGTATTAGCTGTTGATTATGGGAATAATGAAATAAATAATTTAGTATCACTTAAAACAATAATAAATGCTAAAAGATTCGTAAAGCTACATAAGTTGTCGAAGACAGCAAAATAAAATCAAGTTAAGGACTAATTGAATCAGTCGCAATGTCTGGATAGCAAAGTAAATAATATTATGATATCAATAACAACACACGATAAGGCGATCATTAAATAATAAACCGTAATAATCTATTGGAGGTCAACACGGGAGTAAATATTCCAAGTAGTTTATCTACTGGTAATATTGCGTTGGTATTCAGTAGCTGTAAGAACACAGATGAATGGATTGAAAGAGCGCATAGCAACTGGGAAAAAAATGCTATCGTTATTTTAGATTTCCTTGTAAAAGAGGTACCCTATATATGAAGCATTAATCTGATTACAGATAAATACATTTCAATATGGACAATGGCGAGACAGAACAATCCAATGATGATGAGACGACTATTTGGAAAAATATGAGTTGTTAACTTTTGATATATTATTTGGCATTGTCTTCATGCAATTGCCCTAGCGACATACATACATAAACTAACAAGTATGTAATTATTATTTAAATTCAATATTTTACTCTCCAGGTTCAACAATTAAATATAATTTGCATAATCATTAAGTTTTTCTACGAAACGATTGTGTAAATAAACAAAAAACAAGTAAGGTTAGATCAAATCTGGTTTAAATTATGACCACAGATTCATAGAAGATTCGAGAGTCTAACTCTGAAGATCAAAACAATGTACTTATCAACACAGAAAATAAAAAATATATAAAACTGATGTCTCCAGGTTGTTAACATGATAAGTCACAGTTAGAACATAAAATTAAAAATTCGATACAATTTTTTTCCATAAACTGAAGCGACACATAATCTGTTCCCAAGAAAGGGCGGCATCGTAAATTGCCAATGTCAAGACATCAATTCAAGGGTTTCATATACACCCCTGAATGAAACACCAAAAGATTTTGAGCTTTAAAACAAAGAAATTAAGATCCAATATCATGAAATTATCAATTCGCATGTCGCTGAAGGAAAGTGGCCTCGTGATACGGGGAAACCCGAGCCGTGGCACGCGAGTCCACCGAGACAGGTTCGTTTGTATTTCTGTCTCTTTCTGTTCATGGAGGTTTATGTTGGAGTGCGAGAGGGAAGGTCGGAGGCACGAGTAACGGAACTTATCAGTCTCTATTTATAATTGGTCCGATGCGATACCGGAGTAATAACAGGATTGTGAATGTGTCATTTGGGTTACCGCTTGCGGGATGATAAGCAAGCGTTTTTAATGGGAGCAATGTAGGACGATGGACGGAAGAACTGAGGTGTTTGAACTGAGAATCATCTAATATTTGTAATGAAGGCAATAAAACCAAAGCTACTCATCATAAAGCTACTTTAGTATAATACACTTAGAGGACGATTAAGGAATGTTCACATATACAATTTTACGACCAATAAAAAGCTGTCAATTCTTCTAAAGACATTACCGATGAACTCTTCTATTGTGAAACTAAACTCGTTAATAATGAAATAGAGATTAGAAGTTACGATAAGCAAAACAAGAGTAACTCGAAGTTATAAAGAACTCGTTTAGAGATAGTAGCGCAACATTTTGAAGCCCAACGAATTCGAAATTGGAGCCTACCCGGAACAGAAACCGGAAGTTTTAGACCGTACAATGAATGTTCTAGGCTCGCTCAGATACAGAGCAAAAAATGACAGTGAAAGTACTAGGTATATCAAAACCTCCTTACTGACAATCAAAATTTAAAATTGGAACACGCTGACCTCATTCCGCACGCGTCTTCGGGAGAGAGCGGTTGACCGGGTGGTAGCGCAAAAATAAATCATTTTAAAATTAGCCGCAATAAATACGAGTAATATTCATTCATTGCATCTTTGAGGATAGTGCTAGGCGTTTTGTCAATGAAGTACATGACGAAAAACGTTCCGCTCTGATAAGCGTATTATTTGGTCGGCTTTCACTTCTCTTGGAAAGGAATTCGCGAACCGTTGTGATCTGAGAGCCAATAGACTTGTTTTGTAACAGTATATAAAATATACATCATTAGCTGGTACGTTGGGCAACCGAATAATATAATGATGTGATAAATAATGTAGCCGAAGTACCAAATGAGTTGTTTACGAGCAATTATGTTTAAACGTAATACGACCTGGGATTCGGTAAAACCGAATTGGGACATTCCTTCTGAATGAATGATTTTCATTGTTTAACAAACAAACGAGTGGTGCGCTATAAAACAACGCCGTTCAACATGCCTATTAAAGAATTGTACTGGGGAAATGGACTTGGGAGAATTTTTGCCCGCAATATCGCATGCATGCCTTACGGAACTGAAAAGCGAATTAGAACTCCGTCTAGTCATTATTGTAATGGTATATTCCGTGAGAATTGATTTTACAATGGAAATTAATGTTAATAAAATATCAGCTCAAGACTTTGCTATTGGACACAAAGCAGCTATTATTGTTGAAACATACTAATTTCGAAGAGATAGTGCAACAATTAACATATTTGGCAATGTCAGTCTATTTTCTTTAGAAGAAATCCAAGATAAGATCACACCTGTTTTTCGTAAGTAGTTAGATAGAGGCACATTCCGTTGTAGGTAATCGGGGGTTAACCGGGGCTAATAAGAAATCTGATCACTCAATACCATATAAAAATATCATGAGGCTGTAATCCACCATAATTAATCAAGAATATATATAAAATGTTTAAACCAGCCCAGATTTGTGTAAACGGAGATGATATGCATTGTGCAAATGCATGCACTTTCCCTCTCAGATACATGGAAGATGTTAAAATTCAAGCTAGCATTAAACTGAGGGTTTATGATGATTAAATAAGTTTGTGAGATCGTCATGAAGACACATCAAATATTTATTTATTTGGTGCACATAGAACGTAGACTAGATAAGTTTTAGTTTTTCCACCAGATAATGTTGCTAGAGATTTTTACCTAAGTGAAATTTCTTATAGAATACGTAAAAAATTACTCAGACAAAGCTGTTAAACTCGTGACATTTACCGCCTTCTACCTACAGAAAACAGAAATGAATATATTCCAATTTCCATTAAACTATCTCCTTAAAAGACTACAGTCATTTCCATGGCTTTGATAGTTTCACCACTCAAATACCTGCAAGTCATAATGACTGACTTCTCAGCGATCGAGAATTACTGCAAAAGACTAAAGTCCATGGAACCGTAAACCTCAAATGACAATGAACTTCATGTTAAAATATTCTTATTCGTTTAAACACCTGCCTGTGTTTAAAACTTATTAATAGCTTGATTGAGGGATATTGATATGACGTTCTAATTAGTTTTATCATTAGTCTATGAAGACATTGGTCTTATTTATGGGTTTATTTCTTGTTCGATATGTATAAGCTTCTTCGTCAACTGTTTCTTTAAAACCCTTAAGGTCATCAGATCTTAATATTATAGTTTTGTCATTATCGACAAACCTTTTTACGTCTCCAAACGATACGAGTATGCTAAAGTCTATTTTTCGGGATCACTACTAAATAATAGTGAGTAGTAGTAGTGGAAGACACTCATATATCAATTTAGAATATTCTTGGCACTAGTAATATTCACGTTAGTAGTAGATCACAACCAAAGAGATAGTTGGCAAATCCCATTGAAGTGTTGTAGTAAGTACTTGTTTAGGACTCTCTTGGAAGCCTCTATCCAGGACTATGGCTATATACAAGTCAAGAATATTATCTTTTTAACAATGAAAAAATTGTTAGAACTCGTTTGTGGAACAAACTATGCTTTACCCGTTACATTTCCACATTTCTCCGACGACGTTACATCATGTCCTTTCCAAACACAATGCTGTTATTCTCAAACATTTTGCCTATATACATATCAAATGCTCCGTTATGTTTTTATACATTTATCTTAAAGTCAAGGCCGTGTTTTTATACAAGGATATGACATTGAAACTATAATTACGATAAACGGTGACTGGCTAACTTTATAGCAGTTTTTCCACCAATATTTTTGTAAGGGCCTCAAACTGTTAAGAATAATTTAGTCAACACCACCTTTATTTTCGCCCTTGACGAACAATTTTCATCAGTTGAAGCAAAAACAAATATTAATAATGTTGTTTTATAAAGTACTAAACACAAAACTAAGTAAAACATTACAGACTTAAGTCAAATTGATTTCGGGTGTAAAAAATTCGTAAGACCAGCCACCGAGGCACCGATTGCCGTGACCTACATACAACGGCAGCCATTTTGAATATTGCGCTCACGCCGGTTTTGGTGGCACATTTCACATGATACCCGGCTTATCTGCGTAGTGTTTTCTTTTTTTGTTTATTTAATGAGTCCATTATTCCTTTCGCGTGCACTTTGAAACGATATGAGATTTTTTAAGATAATTCGCTTTAATGCTTCCTGGCGTTAAAATATGATCTGATTCATACGGATCATGATGTTGATTGCAAGTAAATTAAGCCTTCTCAGTATTGTTTAAATTCGTATTACTGTAGAATTTAGGTCAAGTAACGAATAACTGTAGATCGAATAGAGCGATAGTTCAAATTATAGCATTAGCAATGTGCCATAACAAATATTATAATTTGGTATGACTAATAGCTTGCCCCGAATCAAATATTTAGGTTGCGTACCGAAAACCGTTAATTCAACAAATAACACTGATTTCATTCAGCGAAAATTCTTGACATTGACATATATGAATGCTTATCTTCCTTTTGAATTTGATCTGAGAGATGTAAGGCTATCATTAGAGGGTGTTTCGGATATCTAATCAACTCCACCAAACATGAGTGACATACTTTCTTTTACATTCAAATTATCATCGTTTCTAAGCCCATAATCATCTATACCAACCAGCTTTAATGCCGAGACTTGTATTATTATTTCTTCTAGATTTACTCTATCAAAATCTTTAGAACCTTTACTATTCTAACTATAATATATGATATGAATTATATTTATATTACCAACAAATATGACATACACCAGTCTATCACCATTGTTTCGTCTTGTTTACATTAGAATTACGTGATGGCCAATGATTACACTAATTAGAAATTGTGAATCATAAATGTTCTGCTGTATAAGTGAAATGTTGGGCAAGTGAACCTCAATAAAGAGAGGTATGATTTTGAAGTGGGTTTTTGTTACGAAAACCACTAATAATGAGTGGTTTATCCTTTATGTGGGTTTAAGATCAGATAATACTAATCTGGAGGTCTTCAAGATCAAGAAGGAATATAAGGAGGAAATTGATAATTCAAGCCATACAATATGAGACAGTTAAGCACGTAATGCAAGGTTTTTAAGGCAGATGTGAAAGAAGATGATCTACTAAATGCAAAAAAAATAAACATTTGAAAAGAAAATAATGAAGACATGGAAAAAATTCCACAGCCCATAGTAGTCAATAAAGCTACGCAGGACATGATGACAAACCCATTTACTTTTTCATATTGAACCAAGACTCATAAAGTCATAACCAGCCAGCCTTAACGGGAACAAACATTATCATATAATCAAGGTCTTACCAAAAATGTATGGGCATAACTTAAGTCGAATTTAGACCACGCAAATAAGGTATGCAAATACAGAGTAAAAATAACCTTACGGTAGAAACAAGGACGCATGAATATGAGGATTGATTTACAGCACGCAGAATTTCTCTTCATCTTTCACGAGATACATTTTCAAGACATGTGACACATATTTATCAGGATTTTGGTGTGAGTTTGAATAAATAGTGTGTTCTATCAAGACTGGGCTGGGATGTTGTATGATTTAGTTTGGATCGAGCTGAGAATGTAAAACATATGTTCCTAAATATTTCAGCCTTCTGTTGTACTTTTAAAAAGTTTTTCATCGTCTTCAGCTCTACCTGATTAGGGACATTCTGCAATTATCCTTTGCAGCTTAACATTTTCAAAAAAAACTCTTTCCTTTCCAAAAGTTGTAATAACTCAAGCAAGTAGAATGTAGAACAATTAATTTGCAGTAAGGAAGTTATTACGTAGAGTTCACTTGAATTACGCAACGGATTTAAGAAAGCCTTAAGCTCGGCTAATTCCGGAATTCGCGGAGATACCCGAACTGTCTCGGCGTTTTCCTATTTCTGGAGGTATTTCGTTTGGCAGTGAAATCTCTTTTAGATGACGGAAATTAAAAAGAAATATTACAAGAGTTGCCAGGGGTAAGCTTTGTTTGTATATTTGGAGATTATTTTGATGAAAATGAAAAGGAAGATGAATTCGAAGATTTTAAATACAAATCAAAGCGAAACAAGAAAGATGAACATAATTCTAATAAAACTTACCTTGCCCGAACGATTCTTATGAAAAACATCAAGAAATATTTCAATGGAAATGGGCCATACGTATTCCATGACCGCCGTAATCCAGTACATTCAGCCAGACATCAATAACAAAGATAAATAGAAAACAATCAGCTACATGCCATTCCGGCAGACACCGATAATACCTATAGTTGTCTCTTTCACACAGTTATGCGCTAATAATAGCGTCCCGCTCTATTTTAACGTGCGCAAGAGTCCCGAAGGTGACACATTAATAAACTTGAAAATTTACGTGGGTACGCCGTAAGGTGTTGCGCCTGGAGGCTCATTGATGAGAGTAGTCTTTGTTTCTATATTGTCTAAACTAATAAAAAGCTCTATACGGGTTCAATTGAAGGTAACAGAAGGAAATTTACGCACAAAACCAGCTCTTATATACTATATGGTTAATATATTCGGATCATCGTCTGTTTGAGCATTGCATCCTTATGCAGAAGGACTGGGTATATATAGCTGGTAATTACTGCCTTTCGGATCAGTACCTTCAATCTTCACCAAAGATTTTGTTGTATTAGATTAAAAACAAGATTCAGTTACTTCCATCTTTTAGTAGTTATGGCTTCCTAAATAGATTCTGTCCAGTTTTGAACATGCTTTCTTTTGTTATTTTGGCAGTATCGCAAATCATTTTGTGGGTGTGGCAATAATGCCAAATTCTTCAAGTTTACCGTTAGCCTCTTTATATTTTTAAAGAATTGTGTTCATTGCTTCTACAAAGTATTATAAGATGTTTTCTTTCTCTCGTCGTATTCAACATAGGATTTCACTGCTATAAGTAGATGGATTCCCTAAGGAATTGCGTTATTTTCCTTCCTTCTTCCCCTCCTAAGAAAACGTGAGGGTAATGTTAAAATGTGTCTATATTTAACTTATTTTCCCCTGTTACTTTTTCATAATACAAAGATTTGTAGACGAATTTTCTATTGCATCCAAATCAAGTCTAATATTACATCAAAATTACTTGCATAATCTTAAGTTATTTTGTACACAATTGTATTTGGTATAAAACACTAATTTATTTCAACAAAAGATTCATTAGTATTATTAATTGTATTTTTATCTCGAACTAAATTATGATTTAATCTAAACAGGACTTCCTGACCAAAACATTAAGGTTCATTTTTATTTGACACATACAATTCGGCATTGATACCTTATGTTCACCACAGTTTTCTTAAATGCTCTATAACTTAAAATCGATCGATATTGAGCTCTATATCTTTAACAATAGGTTGTGGTGTACTTTTTCTAGCTATTTTAGCATCGACACCGTAGGATCGGTCAATGACGTTTCCTTACGGTTGAATCGCATGCCTTCTGTATTTGTCATGCGTGCCTTCTTAGGACGATCGCAGAAAAAAAATATACTTCGCCTGTACAATAACAAAGCATTCATTGTACATCGCCATTTAAGTACACGTTTCGAGATTTTGAATCGCGAAGATTGGATTATCTTGCTTATCTCGGTTTGAGTTGTAAAAGTGAGAAAGATATGAGATAAATATAATACTGAAATAAAATTATAGCAATTTCACTTATGTTGCCAAGGAATATCATTTATCTTTCTTTATTTTTCTGACAGCCGGTGAAATATCTGTATTCCTCTGCAGTGTTGTTGTCGAGATCAAAATTAAATGTTGCTTGATTGAAAGTCAATCCTAAAATTATTTCCTTGTTTAAAGCTCAGGAAAACAAGCAGATTAACGTAAATGTGGTTTTCAAGGTATAAAGCCTTGATCATGATAATTCTAGAAATAATAAGGTACTTACCTACTGGGAAATTCCGAGCAGAGCTTTTATCAAGTTTTCCTCTACAGTTATTATCAAGACTGAATTGTTGGCAATATCCAGATGAATCTCTGCATGAATTTCTGTAAAAGGATATACCACGGATATACCTAGTTTAATACATCCCTATACATTTCGAATTCGTTTTCGATCGTATTTAGGTGTGTCGACCTTTTAATGGCCATTGCTAATATCAGGTTCTTTTTTATCATTAGTCTTTTTATCTTTTTCACCGTGTCTTATTAAATCGTTTTCGATAGTCATTATTTAAATTTGTATATTACCTACTAGTATATCACCGTGTTATGTTATAGTAATATTTGAATTTATTCTAAACAGTGAGTGTATGGTGCAGTTTCCCATAGCCCGCGCAGATAGCCTTGGTGACTAACTCAGTGTTATTGTGTAACGATATTACGATGTACTTAGAGATTGTAATTAGTTCATATATTACTTTGTGATTGAACGTGAACGCGTATAGGTACTTATGTTTATATATTGCGACTATATGGTTGTATAGGAAGTCGGGGAGTCTAGTTTATGGTAGTGCCAGGTTAGAAAGACAAAGACAATAGTCTTCTTCTTTAATAGTCTCTTAGCGTGTCGATGAGAAACCTTCCAGCTAAATCCCTTCCTTGCCTGGCCCAGTATTCGGCCATGAAGAATCACAGAATCATTTGAAAATTTTATACAAATATAAACCCAGAAGATGAATAAGATATTGCAGATATTTATGGAAAATATACAGAAGCGATTGTATAAATACTAAATTATTTAGCAAACACCCCAAAATGCAACGGCACGGACGAAATATACAAAATATCGAAATTCTCTAGCTTTAAATCAAACTATGTAATACTACCATTAAACCTAACGACATAAACGCTTTTATTACTATTATCGAAAAAATTATATTATCAATAGGTACGACAACTAATCAGGTCAACAGATTTATAATCAAAAATAGGTCAGTTATGTCTCCCGCAAATGGATCGCTGCGTTAAGTACTTGTTCAGATAAAAATCTGATAGTAAACTAATAGATAATAATTTGTGTACAGATAATGATTGTGTAATACTAATGTCCGCAAGTCGAAAGTATGGACATCATTGTTGTCATTGAAAACACTATGAAAATATTTAACGAAGATAAAATAGGAGTAGTTTGTGTTTAAGATTAGATTTAGATTTTAAGTAGATCTCAAACTGGTCAGTAATGTTGGTCTTGATGTAAAGGAAGATCTAAAGACTCAGCGATTTTATGATAACCAGACCCAAAAAGACAAAGCAGATAGACGGGACGACAAAATAGATCCAGGTAGAGCACGGAAGGCTGGAGAAGGAGGAACAGAGATGAATAAGAATAAATGATGGAGAGACGAAGAAAAGCTAGCTGATGTCATAGTAAGTAATACCAGCGTCTTAAAGCAAATTCTTTTAACTATTGAATCTCTAGTAGCTAAAACAATTTAATTTTCTTTTTAACTTTCTATTGCACTAACAAAACTCCAGGCTAGCGAGTGAATTTCAGTTTCTAGTTAAAATATAAACGAGTCGGAGTCCCAGTGGAATTTTCTAGTTGCAACTTGTAGGTCAAGGTCTTGTACTCATGCTTCAGTGCAAACTTAGAAAATTTTGTGTTTCTACGATGTTATTTTAGAAATCTGTAACTGTTTTTTCTTGGAAAATTTGGAATGTTCAGTAGGTTACGTTATTTGGAGGAGTGAATTACGATTTCAACGTTTTCATAAACCAGACAGATTACTAGTACTATTAGTACTTATGCATTGGATATTGTGCTAGAATATATATAAAAGCGAGTTCTATCTACAGTACAGTTCTTTAATCACTTGCATTTCTACTTTTATTGTATTTTCATCTACTAGAGGAATTGCCGTTTCTTTCACATTAAGAAAGACTTCAGCAGTTTTTCTTTTCTGTTAGACTTCATTTGTCTATTCAACGGTACTCCCACTTTTGGCTACATCATCATATACCACGAAAACCAACTTCAATCCAGTCCCTTACTCAGCATACTAAAGATCATCTGCCTAACTTTTGACAAACATTTTCTAATCTAAACAAATCCAATTGAATAACAAAATTTTACATGGAGCGACAGCTTATCTGACCTCTACCAACCTAGTTACTGTACAACACCATACATTACATTATCACCCCCCAGTACATTATCATCATATACCATTGAACCATCACCCCTCACACTGCGCAAATAAATATGTACTTACCCAACGCGACATTGACACCGAGGACAGAGTTTCTAGACGGCACTCTTCCTCGTTACACTGAATTTATTGCGTTTTTACTAGTAGTGACCTTTGTTTTTTGTAATTATTTTGATGTTTTAGAGGAGCATAATGTAATTTTCGTAATTGTTAAGATTTCTTTGTACATCGAGAAACTTTGACATACATGTCCGTTACATTGGACGTCATGAAGATAAGACTCTTTCTATATGAGAGTTTTGATTGATGCGTAAATGCGGAAGAAGGAAAACTATTAATTGTTAATATCACTGCACGTGCCATTCTCTGTTTTCTGCCTACATAGTAACTCCGGTGATATTTTTTTGAAGATATTGATCAATATATCGTATAGACCTTTCCTATATCCATCACGAACGCATGAAGGTTTCGGTTTCTATGTCAGAGCAAACCTATCGCTCGGGCACAGTTCCAAAACCTACGAAATGTATGATACAAATTCAATTTCACGTTGGCTCAACTGTGTGAATTGAAGACCTTAGCGTTTGCTTCACTCCCTAACTTTGTCTATGAAAATACATAATGTATTCAGCCATCTCCATTTTTTGTGTGCCAAGATTTATTTTCAGTTGTAAACAAAACGAAGTTTGCTAATAATATAATTCTCGTGACTACAGAATACATTATTATAACAAAATGTGTGTTTCAAAATATTTGTTAAATATTGAACTAGGCAAAGTAAAAAGATGAATTAAATAACACAGAAAGGACTTTGATGAGAGTTGAGACTCAAGTTGAAAAGGGAAACATGGCACAAAAGGCTGTAGACCTGTAATTAGCAGTGGGTACAACATAGCTGTCAATTATGCTGACTATGATGAATATAACAATCCAAAAACTCATAAAAGCATTGAAGACAAATCATAAGAAGAAATCATAAGAACACGGAACTTGCAAAGCATACAATTAGATAAGTAACAAAACCTAATCTAGAAAATATGCCCACAACAGTTAGCACAGACACAATGACAAAGGAAATTCCAATATTGATAACACAAGCAATACTAAGGGCATACCATGGTTTGTTACGTATAGAAGACCATGCCTTAAAGGTAGTAGATAAGTACTTCCGGCAAAACGACCAAGTCATTACGCTTTGAAAAGCAGTGAAGCAGTGAAAGTTGGTTATCTCCCTTGTGACATTCAGAGATACCTTTCACAATGCAATAAGCTTTGTATATTAGCAAAAAAAAACATTTCTGGTACTGATTGACTGACAGACAACACGTAACCTCGTATCAGATAAGGTACAGCCTAAACTATTAGCCATAGAAACATTACGAGAAGATAATTCAAAAGAGGAGGTAATAGTTTAAAATATGATTAATGATTTTCAAAGGTAGATTATAGGCTCGATCATAGACTATATGAGAATAAAAATATTAACAAGTAAGGTTAGAATTAACTCTGCTGACGGCTCGGAACATTCCACGAGGCACTGCGCAGTAGCAAAATGTGACACTGGGGTTTAAAAGCGCGAAAAGCGAACTTTACAGACGTCATTAACTTTGAATTGACCTAAAACGGAGCTGTCTAGCCAGGGTGCATCGGACTTTTGCTTTTTTTAAGTATCTTTACTCGAGGGGGCTAACTAAGAACGAGGCGATTCTACTAAGCACCCCCAAGCGTATGAAATGGGGGATTCAATTGTGTTTTTTTTTGCAAAGTGCATCGGAGGCAACAGCTATGTATATTAGCAATATCAGGTACTAAACGACATTGCCCGAATTAGCGCAACATCGCAAGTCGCAACAACCATGTAGGTCACGGTCTAAGTGGAAAAGAGACAAACGACGCTAAAAGATATTAAGTTAGACAAGGATAGGTTGACGTACAGGTTTCTATCATAAGAAATATTTACCTGTGTTTTAATTTGTGACTGTTTATAAGGAAATTACTTCTGGATTTAGTTATAACAGTGTAGGAAAAAGAGGGCGATTACCTATTACACCTTCATCGTTAAAAATGGTCGTGGTTCTAGAATTGGTCGTTTAAAAAGAGGTTATGTTTCCGACTTAGACGCCCAGGCTCCAAGAAACTAGCACATAATTGTTACAACATTACAATACTGGCAAGTAAGTCTCTGTAAGTGGGTTACCAGTGTTGGTAGACGATAGGGCTCATGAACTGGGTTGCCAAGTTTGAAAATGTTCAATTTTTGAGGGAAGGCGTGAAAAGTTGCTTAAAAATCACTGTTCTACTATCACAAAATTAATTTAAATATATACATTTTTATCATCAAGGACAACAGCATTATTACCTTGGTATTATCAAATTGATATGATAAATCTTGCAAATTGTATTATACTTTATAAGTAAATATTACAGTCGAAAACCTGACCTCAGACAACCCTAGTCTTACAGCCAGAGTTAACTTAAGTGTACTTATTGTCATTTCGTGTATTCTAACCTTAATAGCTTATTATATTCCTTATTTGGTACTTTATGGTCTCCAATTTATGATCTTTAGTAAGTTTTTGTAATGAAGCCAATCTCTCTCTTGTATTTTAGTTAAATCTAGGAGATTTTGCTCCGATGGCATATCCTACAGAAATCGTGCATTATCGGTTCAGGACTTCGGGAGATTTACCTTTTACAAAAAAAAAACACGATTCATAATTTATATATCCTTTAATTAATTAGTTGAAGCAAAAACCCAAAATTTGCAAAGCTGGACAATCGCACCCCGCATGTCCATCTCATTGAATAGCTCTTTTCACAACGAAATGAGATTTTTTCATAAAGACCCACCCTGCCACCGCCGAAAAACTTTTCAAACACGCCCCAATTTTTTTTCACAGTACTTAGTACATTTAAAAACAGTTCACACAAGACCCCAACCGTGAAAGAAACACATAATTGTAGGCAATCAAGCAATTCACACGTACCCATCTGCACGATAAACCATCTCTTTGAATCAAAATGTACAAGCTAAACCAACCTCTATTTCTAAAGACATAAAGGTGGATTATACCATGTTTTCAAACAGGTGATACAAAGAATGTGTCAGTGTTGTATACTTTCTACCGTCTATTCGTTTTCGTTGTAAGAACAGCTGACTCGAATTTATTGTTGACAACGGTAGTAATTGTTTGCGAAAATTGTCATTGTAATCGGAATTTAGTAAATTGATTTAGTTACTTTCTTTATAGGTAAATCAAATAACAGCTTTTTGGTTTAAGAACCATGGTTTAGAACCATTGATTCGTCCTTGCCACCTTTTGAAAGAAAAGGTACTGCTACTGTAATTTCCATAATGAAAAATCAATCTGCCTAGCCTTTTCCCAACTATGTGGATGGGGTCGACTTCCAGTCTAACCGGATTCAGCTGAGTAACATGGAGTGGCTGCCTATCTGTCCTCCACAAGCCAGTAACTGGGTAACATGGTACCCCTCGGCTAGACTGGTGTCAGATCTCAAGCTTCTGACTACTCGTAACGACTGTCAAAGAGACTTTAAATGACAACCGGGACCAACGGCTTAACGTGCTTTCCGAGGCACGGAGGAAACCCGGTATGTTGAAATGGTCACCCATCCACGGACCCACCTCGTCAAGCGTTGCTTAACCTTGAATATCGACCCGTGCAGCGGTTATTATTTAGCCACGAGTTCCTCAATTTCCATAATGGAAGCCTAAGGTAAACTATCAATATCAGAATCACCAAGCATGGCTTCGAAAAGCAGTAAGATTGTAATTATTATAAGAATTAATACAATTATCCATACTATGTACTCTAGAAATAATATCACCTTCATGGCTATCACGGGCAGGGATGGATTGGATATAAATATTATTAACTTATCAATATTATTGAATATATTGTGCATTCAATAAATTCATTGACCTATTGGTGTCCAAAACAAAGAGCTTACTTCAAAATATTTCAGGACGGTTTCACAACATGTAATCCGACAAATTCACAATATTTTAATCACGATATTGACGGACCAATATCAAGCTAAGTGCAATATTACGTAACCATTGTATGACTCCATTATTTTTTCCAAAAATCCCTTCACTACTTGATCAAATGCATTTCAAATATCCGTAATAAATCTAGACCAAAATTATAGGACAAAACGTCTGTTTATTTTTGTAAATGGTAATATCTCCGTAATAAGAATATGTATCGTGACGGTCCCACTCCATGTAACATGAGACAAGGTCAGGAAGACGGTGATGAATCTATGGAAAAGATCTCTTGGATCTCTATTTCTGATAGAGATCTGTCAATCGCCGAATGAGGCTTTTTTGACATTTCTCTCCTAAAACTGCAGTTTCTGTGGGTTCCAGCTTCTAGATATAACTAGTACTCAATCGAATAGATCTCAACACATCTTTCTATAAAACTTAGTCCTGATACATAAACCCAGATCAGCGACCATGGATGATTCACAATAACAAATCCATATCTGCATCGGTTTGTCAATACGTTGCAAACTCGCAGAGCGCTTGCAAAATCCTGTGCCCTTATTATTGCAAGCCTTTGTTGAGGACTTCAGGTAAACGTAACGATGCCGTATTTGTATAAAGCCTTTTTTGTAGAAGGTTTTTGGAGTCCACAGCTGGACTTAGACGAACAAAGGATGAAAAGTCGTTGAAATAAGAATCAGCAAACATTTTTTTTCTACAAAGGTCCAATATGCAGATAACACCTGGACCAGGGATGCACAAAACTGGCTGGCAAAACTAAAAAATCGTTAGCATTATTAATAAAACACTATTCTTAATTTAAATTTATTGAAAATTATTTTCTACTATTTAGTTTGTTTTTTTTATTAAAGCTTGTTATTTCAAACTATTATTTATTTTTTTAGCAGTACATATTTATTATATTATTATTTAGATGACATACAAACATAAACTGACGCCTTTTTCCCAAGTGGGTAGGCAGACAATGCAGAACACCAACTGCTAAAATCCTTACATACTCCTTCATCTAGTCTATTTAGTCTCCCTTCCAGAACCTTCGAACCACCGTACAAGTTTTATATACAAGCGACACATAAGTATAAAGAATACAGTCAAAGTGTTACATAACTGATGTCCCCGTTATCCCCACCAGCTAAGCTAATTATGCCTGTGGACTCACAACGATAACTCAACTAGGTTAGATGTTCAATTTTATGATACCTTAGTACTTGCTTTTGTGTTATTCTTTTGAACGGAAGAGTATTATTGAGATGTATTTAGGGCCACTTGCACGAAAATCTTGACTCGTATTTTGTTGCTACATTTTTTTTTATCCTGTAGTCTCGCGCTTGAGCACTATATCACCTGATGGTAAGCGATGATGTGGTCGACGGTGAAACACGCTTGCCTAGAAATAACCTATTCACTCTTGACTTAAAGACCCCCAGATTGTAGCTGTCGGGAAACACAGACTCCGGCAGGGAATTCCACTCCTTAGTTGTACGCATAATAAATGTTGCCAAAACGTTTTGTGCGTGTGGGTGGGATTTCCACCATGTATCGCCCTACGTCTGGTAGTCCGATGATTAAACGGGCTAGGTGGAATTAGATCCTGCAATTCCATCGCACAATAACCGATAAAAATCGACAAGCTGGCAACTCGGCGAGGTGTTCAAGACTCTGGAGCTTTGACTTGACCAGCGCCTCATCGCCGATGAGCCTCTTGGCCCACTTTTCGATCGACTCTAGTGCATCAAGCTGGTATTTGGCACTTAATGGACCGAGTTTAGCCACTAACTCGGGAGTTAGTGAGATAACCCAGGGTGGCCGTAAACGGGCCTTGATGTATGTAATAGTGGATTATGACAGATCTCACAGAGAGGTGGCCTGTATTCCAGATGCGCAGCAGTCGGCACATAGAGGGCTGATTATACTATGCTAGTGTAATTTCTCATAACATCACGTACGTCTTCGTCAAAGGGTGAGGCAGAATTATACATATAATGCACCCACTATGTTTTTTGTCCCATGTAAAAGGGGGGCGAGCTTACTGCCATCAGCCGGGCACAAATGCTGCTACTGTTAACTGCCAGGTGAAAAACCCAATAACACCGGCCGATCAGAAACAAATTACCTCTGCAAAGGAGGTTCCTTTAATAAAGCTGGTCAAACGTCAAAAATAAATCCACAAGAAAGGAGGTTCCAGCCAAAAGAATTAAAGCTAGTACTTACAATATCATGTCCCTGAGAACCGCTCCTGACGACTTCAGGAGCCATGTACTCAATGGTACCACAGAAGGAGTACGCCCTGGTTTCTCCACCGCAGAACTCTTTGGAGAGACCGAAGTCTGTCAACACGATGTGGCCTTCTGCATCCAGGAGGATGTTCTCCAGTTTGATGTCGCGGTAGATAATACCGAGCTGTGGGAGAAAAAGATGCATTTATTAAACAACGGGTTAACAAAACAGCCTGAGGAATTGCCAGCTTAAGTGGCAGTGGGCAGGGCAGATTGCTCGCAGAACGGATTTTCGATGGGGCCGAAGACATCTGCAGTGGCGAACGTGAAACGGAAGACATTGCGTTGGGAGACCTCCCACCAGGTAGACCGATGAACTGATGTAGGTTGCGGAAATCCGCTGGATGCGAGACTCACGGGACCAGTCAAATTGGCGACACTTGGGGTAGGACTAGGAGGGTTCAGCAGCGGACTTCTTTCGGCTGAAATGATGATGATGTAGATGATAAAACAGTGATGGGATACCAAGCTATGGTTTTTCAGTAAGTTCATGCCTTGTATAATGATGTTAAAACTTCATGCTTGATGTCTTTTTGGAGACTACTGCAAAACCCTCCAAGAGACACACGATGCGTTCCAGCATGCACTTAAAATTTAAACATATTGGTCTCAATACAGACCAGCTATATGACAAACGAAACTCTACTTCAATTTCATATAAACAAAATTATTTTTATTAAAACCAACACAAACAGAAAACATTCCTATAGAAATAAAAACAAAAGTGTTTCACAAAGCGTTATAACTAAATAAATATCAATAAATAAAGGCCTTAGGTGTTGTTATTATGGTCAAACAATGCATCTAACCTATGTAACCTGGCTTGTTGTGAATCAGTCTAAGACACTGACTATCAAGACATTTGTCCAGGTGTTTTAGCCGCATATTACTTCAAGTCAACATAAAGTTGTTGAAGCCAATGATTAATGCGACAAGTATGAATGTAATTTTAAAACTTGCAACGGCAAAAAGAATCACTTGAAGACTTGTGGGAAAGTTGGTTGTACAAAGTTCTGTGACTTCTGATTTGGAAATATAATGATTTTGTATCACAGCGGGTCAATGGCCTATTATACAAGGAAAGGATGAGCTTTTTAAATCATTTTGAGTCGTTTTCCTCTCAATATTTATCCTATAAACACCATTATTACTAGTCTGTTGTCTGACAGATAAGGCTTTTTATTTCATATCCGGCCGTTAAATATTTAAAAAGCTTGTACAATGTCCCGAAAAAATTGAGACCAATACGTCTGTGTACCAGGGTATCAGACAACTAAAGATATCCTTCATATATCCAATATTAATACATTTAGGCCGGCTGTCTTTTAAATTGGACTTTTTCATATCCGGCTTTTAGATATACAGAACAGATAGCTTGGAAAATCTAACACCTACATTCGTGTGTACCAGGCTACCAGTAAACAAAAGAGGTGTAGTATCTTACCTTATGCAACTGCTGGAGCGCCAGTATAATTTCAGCAATGTATATCCTGACTTCGTGCTCGTTGAAATGCTCTCTCTGGTAAAGGTGGGTGAACAGCTCACCGCCAGCGACATAGTCTGTGAAAAATAAGGCATCTGTTAAAAAACGTGGTCAAAATGTCAAAAATCAAGAAAATGCAGCCTAAAGACAAGGAAAGAACTTGAACTTGGGACAAGCACCTAAGCTAAGTTGGAAAACATCAATGCATAAAAAAGAAGTGCCTCCGTCACTAAGTCTCTGAACTTTAGTATAGAGACTTCAAAAGTTTAAGAAGATTTGTAGTCGAGCAAGGAGATATTATGTCAGGAGAACCATCACCACTTAGTAACATTCAAGAGGAACTTATTGATGTTTGGGTCACTAAAAATCAGAATGTATACAAAAATGTACTGAATCAAATCGGATATCACTACAGATGAAGTAATTATTAAAAATTGACCCGAAAAAACAAAACACTACTAATTTCTCGTAATATTCAGAGAGTATGCACGCAATAACTCTTCCTAGCGTGGGTGTTCATTTGCAACTCGTGCTAATACTCGGTTTCAACTGTACCATGAGACTATGAATTACTCGAAAATCGTGACTAATAGCAGTTTAATCAGAAGCTCAAATAAATCAGAAAACGGTAACCTAGCTCATTAGAGTCGGATTGATGATGATAATCATGTCGTATGTCATCTTGCGTAAATTCACCACGGTTTTATTAGATGGGAGCAGTGAATGTATAAGTTAGTTAGCAAACTAGAAGATGCAGTTACTCGTATAATCATCTCGAATGATATTAACCCAAAATATGTTTGTAAATTGCGATATATGTTCTCTGCTTAATGGAATGCAGTAGGAATACACGAAGTTGTTTTATAGACCCAAGGCGAATAAATGGTGACCTATATCCAAATGAAAACGAAAACTTTGAAGATTATAAAGCTACCAATATTCATGCTGCGGATAAAATTATTGAAGACGATGTAGACACAGAAACAGTAATTAATACTAAAGTAATCATTGAACTTGAAACAGATTTAAAACAAACGGGGCGTGGTACCCGTTTAGTATCTGGGTCGAAATACCAAGTCTTTGACCTACATCTTCTGCCTACGGTAATAAAAGTACTCTAGATGGATACTAGCCAGTGTCTTTAATATTAATGTAGATGAATTGTTATATGCTGCCATGCTCAAATATCTTCCTTTTTTCGCCAAAATTAGTATCGGCTATTGATCTATTATAGGTGGTTGAATAACAAAAACAGAAAAAAATATATAAAAAATTGGCCAGTCAACCAAAACATAACTATACTTTTTGACTTGTCCCTGTTCTATGGCTACCTGCATTAATAGGGCAGACCCTTGCTTCCAAAGGGATATTTGACTGCTTAAAAAAAAAACTCCAATCTGTTTGGCAAATGTAAGACCCTGTGATTGCATAGGGTCTAACACATAGTAATTATGCTAACAACGATTCTGAAGATCGCTATATATGGAACGACGAAATTATCTCCTAACCATGTATGGTTAATTTTATTATCTGTGATCATTTTGTAAATGTTTTATTACTCAAGAGAAAGTGTTCAAGTGCGGGTAATGTAGTTTGGACTGTTTTTTTAATGTGCGCAGTTTGCTCTAGATAAGTGTTTTTTTTAACTCTTCAAATTTTCCTATAGTTCAGAGCAAGTTCATACATAATTTAATAATTAAAATAGTCTTTAATGAAGTAAATTAGTAGAATAATCTCGGGTACAGAGTTCTAGACAAAATGCTAAAGTCATCTAGATTATTCTAGATAAACCGGACGTCTTTCTTATTGAATAGAGGAAATAAATTCACAGAAGTAATAATAATACAATATAGCGTAACCTAGTATGTAGGTCACAGGTAGCCAGAGGTATATTATTTCAAAACGATGAATAAGTAAATTATACTGTCCTTAGGCAAGTTCAAGTTTGTTGGGATGTGGAATTTGGTGAGGTATTGGAAGGATCATGTCGTGATAGTTCGAATGTTGATGGCTATAAGTGTATTAAAGACCAAGGCATAATGCTATGGCTAAAAAGGTGGTACTTACACCAAACTGGTGGCTAATAAAGACAAAGAGGAAGAGAGACAATCCTGTGTCGATCACAAATAAATTAGGATAATATGAGAAGAATGATGATGATGAATCTAGAAGTGAAATGGATCGGACTAAAGAAATGCTCGAAACGTTCTTCAATAATTATAATTAGGAACAAGCATATTATGCCAATTAAAAGTTAGCAACCATAATATTACGATTGCCCTAATAAAACCTAGCTACCTGGTTATTATATCAAAGCGTTTAGTGCACTAGAGAATACCGAGCTCTCACTCTCATAATTTGCAGTTCCCGGAATCACAATGGAATTCTGGCGTTTTGCTCTGCTAGATAAACTATGAATATTGTGCAATTATATTAACAAATGTTATTAGAAGTTTCCTGGGAACGGAAATGTAGATAAAATCTGAATCCAATAGGGATACGAAAACTTAATGGCTTTGAAACAGCTAATGGGAGAGCGAACCCTAAACAAGACCTACTACGTCACATCATTCATTCACTTTAACGTAGTAAGAATGACGCAATACGGCTGTGACGTCACGGCTCGTCATCAGTGACGTCACGACTTGCCGCGACAGCCTCGCTAAGAGTTTTGACATTTACTAGAGGTAGGCCAAGACCTTTTTTACATAAGAAAGACTTTATAAATGTCCGAGATGATTGCGGTGGTGTATTTGAATTTCTCTTAAGACTGTTTTGTGTTAAAGGTGTATTTATAGAGGGCTTTGATTAGTATAGGAGCTTTTCAGAATAATAAAGCTAAGAATGACAGAAAGTCATTTGACAAGGGAGAATAGAAGAAGGCAATGTGTTGTGACGATCCCAAGTAACATGGGATAAGGGCAAAAAGATAATGATGATGAAAGTTAAGAATGACAAGAATCAGAAGATGAAGAAAGGCTCTAAAAGCCTGGAACCATGCCTGTCGTTAGCTTCAGGGAAACCAAATATAACATACACAGATAATATGAAAAGAGAAATCAATATGAATAAATATTCATAACTGTCGTGCCTAATATTGTTATCAATTTAAAGAATGAGTTCGATATAAACATTAAACTAATGAGTTTACAGTACAAAGCGTACTATATATATAATACTAGTTATTTTATGTGGGTAGGCTTCGATAGTCATAATCCATTATCCTTTGTAAGCTTGTTGGTGGAGGTTAACAGTCTACAAGCATTTAGGGCATCGGGTAACCTCAATATTGGATATTGATATATTTTTCTTTATGTTCTGTTTTATTTTTTCTGTTTCTTTGCAGGTTTTCGCTAGTTTTATTCAGATTGTAAACTTGTGACAATGAGCCACATGGTATAAAAGAAATCAAGTCCGAATTGAGGTTTAAAAGCCTAAAGTTGTTCAAAAAGTAGGTCATCATTTGCTTGAAATATACAAGTTAAGATAAAACCTTATCATAACAGAACTAAATAAAACTATTTATAACCTAACTCGGTTGTGTAGGACTAATAGAATACATATATACTGGAAGCTGATCCTCACCTTCATAGTGACGAAAAGGCGAAGCAGATAAATTAATTTCAGACGATGAAAGTCTTGTATCGAAATACCATTTAGAGTTTGACGATAATCAAAAACCATCAAGTGACAGCTAAAAATACAAATTTCAGGGAGACTTCAGTGAAAATTAGTTAGTACGAAGAATAAGAAAGACACACTTTTCAAAACACAAGAAAGCCCATATAAATACAAACAAACACAATCATCGCGGCAACCTGACCGTATCGTGTATCAGCTCCATTATTATATTGTATTATGTCGAGCGTTTCCCAATCTCTAGTGTTTCTAGTCGAATTTGGTGCAAGTAATACGACATAGACGATTAAGAAGCCAAGGTGGAATTGGTAGTAGTATGATTGTTATTATGAGCCAAACGATGAAGAATTTTGACGTAGTTAGTGATGGTTAGATCAGGGCGAGAACAGGACTCACTATGACTGCCCTGAGAAGAGCCAAAGACATAATGGCTTGGAAGCAGCTCATCAGTAAATCCGTCAAAGCTTTTCATGACGAGCACGATCTTCAGCAATAACGCAAACGAATAAGAAGAGAGATGAGTAGTAATATTGACTGTAGTCGATTTATATGAGATTATGTATATCTTTCTTGATATAATATACAAAGATTCAGAACTCGAAAGGTAGCGAAGGATAGACTGACCTTGCTCTTGATTTCGCAAAGGCCGTCTGGAAAACGTTCGGATTGCCTGTCGAAGTCTGTCTTTGACTACATACAATATTTATCTTCAAAAAGTATTCTATTGTATTTATTTTCAAAAGGTTCATCTCAATGTTTCACATTGCATTCACTTACTATCCGTACTTCTATCCTCTTTGCAAAACTAACAATGCATAAGAAGCGAACCTTATCAATCAGCAGCATTCTTAGCAAAAAAATCCCTTTCCATATTCTTGTCGCTAAGATCTATAGAATTAGAACACCATAGAACAGTAGGTTGTGCACGTGCAGCAACTAACAATGGATTACAACACTTCAGTAGGGGAAAAAGCGCAAACGTCCGCCGGCGACGGGTCAAGGCAAGAAACGCTACGAAACCGCGGTTATTGCTATAAATTGTATTGATTCTAATAACGAATTTGTCGAGGTAATTTAATTAGATGATAATATATTTAATTTGGAAATATTAAAACAAGTAAAGGAAGCACACAATCAGTAGGTAGGATTCCCAGTATAATATCATGATGAAGACTTGTTACGCATTAGAGGCGTGATTTGAGACGCATTTGCAGACTGCAATGAACCAATTACGCAACAAACGCGACAAACTAGAAAGATCAAAGATCTAATAAAGAAACAAGGCGTAATAAAGCAAATTGCATAGTTTTCCAACCAATCAGTCCAACAATGGACGGAACAAAAGACACCGCAAATCGTTTCTTTTCAAACGCGAAGCAAAACAACACGTGACGAAGAAATTACAGATAATTGATGTTCAATAACTGCAACCCTGAACTTTTGAACAGCCATACTGTATGTTCAATATTTTTTGGATTTATCTTTACATGCGCTACAGACCTTGGTTTCCGTACGTCACGTGCTAGACGACCACTGAAAACGGAAAACAGCGCCGCGCTGTGGGTCCCCTACGGCACAGCATTATGCTGAGTGAAAGCCTTGCCACAACCAAGACATGCATCTGCTTTTATTTATACTCGCAAATTTTTTCTTTCTTTTCTAACATAATTTGGGTTTTGGAAAATCTACTACCAGTGTTCCTGTTTTTGTAATGAAATGTTTATATGTCGTTTTGTGGCAATTAAATACCTTTTCTTTCTTTCTTCATACCTTTTTATCATTGGCAAATAATGAACGGCACCCAATTTAAAAGTTTGATTGACTCCAGAAGTATCATATTGTTATTACCAGTTAATTTACGCAGAGTTTAAAACTTTCAACAATAACAATTCTGTTCTGAATCAGGAAAGTTGCCAAATATCAATTAAGACGGATGTCGACGGAGTAATTAATATAGCTGACCTTTTTGCCAGTAAAAGTGGTGCCGGTGATAAAGGAGTAAACAATAAACATGTAATCGCATTCTATTGCGCAATTTAAGAGGAAGGAAAAGATATTTAGAGCTAAATTGGTCTAACAATAAAACGATTCAATGAAGAAATGTTGAAGCTTGTATTTCTTTATTGGTCGCAATTACTTTAATGGCTCCTGAACATAGTTGACTATTCGCATACCCTTAAAGACCGATAGATTACTAAGTACTTAGACGAAGGTCTTATAAGTATAAGAATGTATAGACACTATTGTATCGCTTGAGAATTGGCAGACTGCGAGTTTCATAACATAGTAACATTATATTGTCCGGTTTGTTACACCCGACTTACAACATAATACAGGATGGTTAGCTCCTACTTAATCGACTGAGATCGGATAGAAAACACAGATACAAGAAGCTTGGTAGAACAATGAAGATGTAAGCCGATATGTCAAGGTGAGATATGCAATCAGAGGAACAGAAACTGTTATAGTTCAAAAGATTTATCATTAATTATTAAAGTATGTGCGGGCGTGAGCAATTAGATTCTATATAGAGGGGCAGTGGGTCAAGGTGCTGCAAAAGTAGGTCTCAATACTGTTTGGCAATCACGTTCTCAGGTAAATGCGTACTTTTTTTTTCAACTTTGAATGTGCAGAAATATTCTCCACGCGTAATTATAGTATTGTCCACGGTGATTGAGGTTTTGACACGACTCTGTAAGAACGGATTTGAATGTGTCAGGCTCCGCGTGTCGCCATTTCTATTTCGCAATCTCAACTCTGAACTTTGGATCTAAAATATGAACATGTATGGCATTCACACTTTCTATTGTGGGTTCAATTGAACTTTAAGCAATGATGTCGTGATGGGATACTTTGAAGTCATTCTTGTGTGATATTGAGTTTATATTTAGAAACTTTATTAGGTTTTGACTTCATATTATTCAAAATTCTTCAACGATATTATGCCTCTTTAATAAATATAAAAATCTGCAATACAAGAGTTTCAAGTTATTAATTCCACGAAGCAAGATATTATCAGTATATATTAAAATGGTTTTACGTGTAGAATCTCTAATACTGGATGACCTTTAAGAGATCCCGAAGCAAAGGAAGGGGACTTGTGAATGACGTCATGCGAAAACTTTCCCGTAGACACTTTTATTAATTTAATCCATCGAATCTTTAAGAAGATCTGAAGAAGATAGATTGGATTGGAAATAAAGATAATTAAGTAAAGGTGAAGTATGGAAAAATTACAATATGATTTCAATATCAACGGCGAACACAAACAATGCTATCGAGAATACATTGACTTGTGCGAGCTATTGATGGCTAAGGTCATAGACTCGTAGGGTACCAATTGCCTTTGACACATACGTTTAACCTAAAATTACTTCAACCTTCTTTCAATGTAGCTTTTCCAGGTGCTTGACTAAGACATTTTTGACTTTGTGATGGTAATAGTTTATTGATTTATGATAACTAGTGTCGTTACCTGCAACAACTGTTAATGAAGTTTGTATTGTTTTGTTTTCCGTTATTTTATCCTACCTTCTAGAAACCTCATCAACATCGTCTATAGGTCAAATCTACTTCTGGTACTACGTGCTTTCAGGACTAATTTTATTAAGGGTTATAAATACTCCAACATAATTGCAAAAGAGAGAGTGACAATGAATGCATATTACAGCAAGTTTTAAAATAACTTCATCTACATTATGTAAACATATTTCTTTTGTTATTTTTTTTACTAGTTTCAGCTTAGAAATACTTTATTGCTCTTTAACCTTGGCGATGCCACTGCGATTTTGCAAGTATATTTTCGCTTGCCAGGGTCGTGGTTTAAAATAATATACTATTAAATAATAGCTAACATACTTTTAGCTCATTTTATTTTTGCAATATATTTCTGTAGTATGTCCTATTTTTGGTTGGTCTTGCGATACAACATTTGGGAAGTGAGTGCTAGCTTCTAGTTCTATATTTTGCATCTTCAAAGTTTATTTAACAGCGTTGATCATAATGTTTTCAAAGGCCATGACATTGCACAAAGTCAATTGAAGATTTCTTTGAAATCAAGATGTGGACGGATGAGGATAATGCAAAAAAGTTTTATTTTATTTCCAGAAGTATAATTATCAATCAAAGTTCATGGCTGCATCTGTCTTAAGTTAATTCAATGAATATAGATTCCGGTTAACATCAAATTCTCTTAGATTTTTAAAATGTCTGTTTTGAGTTTGACAGGTTCCTCTGACTTTTTTTATAATTGCCTGTGATTACATGATCAAGCACTTGCTAAAAACAACAAGACGAATCGGCACTATTAACAATTCTACACTAGTATCTACCTCTGAGAAGTCTTACACTACACGGGCATACTATTTGCGTGGTTACTGTCTGTCTATTTGTTTATATCTCTCACATTTACCCTCATGTTTCCTTGTACGTCATCATTTCAGTCTAAAGACGAACATAGGCCTCCGCCCCCTCTCCCCCCAAGTGCTGCAAGTGCCACATTGGACGGTCCTGTCATATGCTACTAGTTTGTTCTAAATATTATTTTAAGCCTAACTTAGTTTCCCATATATTTTTAGGTTTCAATCTCTAACCGGCCGGCTGTGACTAATTCAGAAGTTTACACGTGTTGCATTCATTCATTGATTATATTTGAGTAAATTTTCGCTCGAAATAACCGATGCCTTTACAGGACTCGGGCCATACGCTTTGTTCCAGAGACGTCAATTTTGATACAGATGATTCAATGATATATAAACTAGACTTCATTGGATCTCTTGTAACATTGACGATATGCCAGCATTCGAAATTTTATATGTCATTAGACAATTTAAGATAAGTCACACAAAAGCAGCTGATGAAAATGCTTTCTTTGACATATTCCTCTTAAAGAGATGTATATTCACAAGTCTTCCATGCAATAGACTCGCCCCTATCCCTATGTGTCTTAACAAGTTTCCTCGAATAAAGGTCAAGTATATTTCATCCCCCATATCTAGACGACATTTTAAGAGCACGTGAACGTTTAGCGTGGGCGTCTAAGCACTGAAGTGGGTAGTTGGAAAAACAAGTCTACATATTCTGCCAAACAGGATGACTATACAATTCTTTGGCAAACATTTTTCAAATACTGTTATAATGATAGCAGTTGCTATACGCTAATTGAATCGATGTATGTCATTAGATGACAGAGTTGCTGTATCATTGGAAAGAGTGTAGTTAGTATGCATGGGAAATTTTAAGTACCTACCTTTGTGAGATTTTTGAATAGATTTTGTTTTGTTCGGAATTAATGATATTTGCTTTTTTGAATGAGATGAAAGTAGTAATGTCCGAGGTTGTATTAATTCGTGAGTTACAAAAAGTTTTCAACAAATCTGCATGTTTTTATGGCATCTCCATAAAATTGTAATTAGCAGCATAAAATCATAGTTACGTATACTTTTATAATGTCAATAACAAACTTTCCTTTTCAAAGTTCATTCATTAAACATTTATTTATTTAAATAAATTGTATAACAGACAACGAGAGACCTCTCAAAAATTTACATCACTATAATTTCATTCGATTAATAACCAACCAAATAAATCGATACTATAAACTTATAAACCTCTCGATTTCGCGAGCCGCTGTTCATTTAATGAATAGAAGACCCAATTCCTTTTACAACAAGGTTTAAAATAAACTAATGTAGTCCGTTGCGTAAGGAACGCCGGTATCCCCTTGACACGCTTATGTCCGAGTTAGATTCGTACACAGAATCGAGTCAATTAGTCATAGTATTGATGTATGATACTTTAGCAATAACTCCTTTATTAAGGTCTCTGTTGTTGCGGAGAAAGTTCTTTAAGATAACTATCACGGCTGTGGTCCTCTGAGAGGTGAGCAGAGGCGTGGTGACCTGGATTTACGCTTAACTAATGTTGCTATGTGAAAGGAGGCGATCCTATCGCTTTTAACAAGACATTAAAGAAAATATCAGAAAAAAACTATATAGCCAGACAAAGGCACCAAACTAAAACCCTAACTGATGCTGATACTACTGACACAGCAAGAATATTATGAAACGTAAAGTTAGTACAACAAAAATACTCCATTCTCTACTTTAGAACTTCACAAATATATTCCATTTTGTATCCCCGTGGAGATCACTGGCACTCTAAGTCAGTTTTCTGAGCACAAAGTTCAACTCTCATTAGATTTGTTCCGTTGAAATGGGACAGAGGACAGTGTAAATATACTTTTGGGACTTAGAAGTGATAGCTGCTTATCAACAAGAATTGGGATAGGGATTGACCAGGTGGTCCAATATTGAAAGAGACCTCTTGCCGGAGCAGACAACCCAAGATAGAACAACTTAGCGCAGGAAAGTGAAGAGACCCGACCCGAAATGATGGAACTAGAGAAGGAAGAAGAACGAGAAAAAAGGCACGAGGGTGATGGCCGAAATAAATGTTTAAATTATCAATAAGCCAGAACTAGAAAGCTCCACAAAATATCGCAGAAATACAAGCTAAACATAAGAGAAGACATCTTCAGCAGATGATTGCAATAAGTCCTTAGTAGAAACGGGTCTGTTAAAACCTACCAATATAAGGAGTACTTGAATCAACTGAAGCTGATTTAAAAGCAAAAACCAGTCGTAACCAGACGAATTAATCCAATCTAATAGAATTTCAAATTGTACGTCTTATATGTAACGGCATTCGAGCATCCAGCCATGGTACATTTACAATTAAAAATACATACGTTGCATCTTGCATTTGATGGACCATCTGTGAACAAAACTGATCGATTCTGATCAGTATTTTATATGCTGTTACTTGACAGATCTTTCTATTCGTCATTGTAGAATTGATTTCTACAGCAGTTATGAAATAGTCCAGAAAGAACATTTCAATTTCTTGTTAAGGCTAATAGCTAAATCGCATGCTTTGTTTGAAATTGTTTCTGCGATACTTGCTCTATTGAAAGTTGTTTAGTTCTCCACTTCTATGCACTCGAATTTAATCATGTTAAGGTCGGGAATCGTTGGTTTCAGCAAGCAATAGTGTTATATAACCAAGCTTTTCAAGTCTAGCCCTATATATAACTAGCTGACCCTCGGGGCTTCGCTCCCGTCAACTGGCTACCTATCCTGGCTACCCTGCCTACCTTGCCTGCCCTGCCCCTACCCTGCCAACACTGCCTACCCTTCCTACCCTGTCTATCCTGCCAACCCCTGGCTACCCTGCCTACCCTACTAACCTTCCCCTACCCTGGCTACCCTGCCTACCCTGACTTTCCTGCCTACCCTGCCTACTCTGATTACCATGCCTACCCTGCCTATCTTGCTTACCCTGCCTACTCTGCTTACCATGCCTAACCAGCCTACCCTGCCTATCTTGCCTACCCTGCCTTACCCTACCTACCCTGCCTTTCCTGCCTACCCTGCCTACTCTGCTTACCCTGCCTATCCTACCTACCTTACCTACTAATTTGTATCTATCATCAATAGTTTTCTCAGCGCACGCCAAATAATGTATTTTACAGACAACATTTTGCTACCTTGGGTTACATTATTGCAATTTTCATAAGGATCTCTATTTTTTTTTAAATATTTTATAGCCTATGACACTCAGGAATAATGTAGCTTTCTAACGGTGCAAGAATTTTCAAAATCGGTTCAGTAGATCCAGAGATTACCCCTTACAACGTCACAAACTCACAAACTTTACCTCTTTATAATATTAGTATAGATGTACACTTTAACAATGATATATCGATGCTAGGAACTAGGAAGCTTATAACTTCCGACATAAGACTACAATTTGCTCTGTCGTCCCATCAATTTAAGACGACACTTTACCCACCATCATAACATCTACTCATCCTTCCTTTTCAGATCCAAAGGACCATTCCTACAAACAATCTTCTTTATCCTTGAACTTTTGTTTGCTTGTTTTAAGTACCATCCATACACCAACTTCTCCTATCTGTACAATACTTTCTATATCACTATATGCGTTGAATTTGTAAAATCTCTCCCTTCATGAAAGCTTACGCAACATCGACCTCCACGAACTTAAAACCTACAATCGAGGTTGGCATGTCAACGGGGTCCATCGACCCTACCTTGACGCGTACCCTAGCATTACTGAACAGGAGCAAGTTGAAAGACCTTAAGGTCTGCGACTTCGCTGAGGACGAAAGGTCTATAAGGCCGGGTGACATTGGAATATCGATTCAGACTGGAGGAGTGGCTAGTCTACCGTTTGTTCCTAAGTCTGGAATTGTCTGTGGGAATTAAGTTTGCACGTGGAAGGTTGGATTAAGAGAAGATTAATTGTGTTAAAATGGAATTGAGTGTAATTATTTAAGTATTTGTAGGGCAGACAAAAGTTAAAAATTGCGATGTCATCGTTCGAAATTTTTGTTGTCAGAATTTAAGCTAATATAGAAAATGTGAAAATAAAATGGATTTTTGAAAAAGATAATCTCTGCGAGTACAAATTCGATTACAAAAAATCTTCCTAGTAAGCGACTACGCTATTGGCATATGATATGTTTTATATTAACCGGTTGAATGCCCATAATTAGCGAAGTAATAGAAAAGTGTCTCGCGTGGATTCATGTTCCGGATTAAACAGGACGAAGAAGGCTCTTTAGGCAAAAACTATGACTTTAACGCTGGGCATAACTAAGTAAAAAATGCTTTTATCTATATTGATTAAACTTCTATTTAGCACATTAGTGAGGTACGGAACGAACCTCCCTGCGGTATATAATATAAGTGTATATGATAACATTAACAATAGTGATAAGTTTCCAACTTGTATGAGCTTGTCGACAATCGTGAGAGCGCGCTACTAAGGACCAAAATGGTGCCACATAATAAACTTCCATTCCAGACACAAACATCAACTTCGCATTAACCAATCTTGTTAGTAATGAGTTCGATAATAAAAACAAATATTTATTTGACACCGTTCTAGAATTCTGCATTTGAACCAATATTGATTTGGAACTAAACTCATTATAAAAGTTTGTTTGACCTGATTATATTGTGCCAGGATTGATTTAATTAAAAACAAATAATTCGTAGTTCAGAATTCAAGCGATGGTCAGGCTTGTATCACATGCTGGCCCAATTTGATCCTGGTAACGTTTGGCTATTGAATTCATATAATATCAGGAGGATTATTTATGAGAAATTTGAAAAGATTCTTTATGTTTAATCTATTATTATTGTATCTTATTAAGAGACATTAATAGGAATTAAAATCATATTAATGCTAATCTAAAACTTAATTTAGATTCATAAAGTAAGCCACATCATTTCCGATTGTAACAGTGACTAAGGAATCATTGAATGTGTTACTAGCACAGAGCAAGGAATAACCGCATTGGTACCAACCTACTAGAGACACCATTTTAATATTTGTATCCACACGTGTGTAATATACAACATTCATATATTGCACTGGTTCAAGTTTCAGCCACCACAGACGTAGAAGTGTCACGGCTGTCAGTTTCTATGCGTGAAAGCATCGACAATGACGTCTGTACCAGTGGCCGATGAAGTGTCTCCCTGTTCTGTGGCCAGTAATAAAATAAAACTATGCGGCTATTAAAGATGTTGTTGCCATGTTTATTTATATTAACTTACACGTGGCGTGCTGCACTTAAATAATGCACAATTGGAGTTATTATTAGTAGGTTGCTAGTTGATTTTTTATCGAGTGTAGTTAAAACCTTTCCGACTGCAATGGTGTCTGTTACCACTGATAGGGTTATATACAAATCATTTGATGTCGCTAAAATGTTCGCATTAAGACTGGAATTACCAGAAACGATAATTGTCATTGATATCTAAAATAGTCTATCCTGCAACATGTATACAAATATGCGAACTCCATGGACAGTCCAAGAGACAAGAACTTAGATAGAACTTTATGAAAAATCAGACCCAACACTTGGTATAACCATTCGGTAAAGATCATTCCGTAATCTCGATCAGTTCAAGGAAGATTCAGAAAAAGTGGTAGATATTGATTAATTTATTAATGAGAATGGTAGATGAAGATTCAAATGTAATTAAAAAGGAAATGCTAAAAAGATAATAACAAACAAAACGTGTTCCATAGGAAAGGTATTCTCCGCAGTACGGCACGTTTTTAATCCAATTAGCATGTAGGTAATCGGTTCCTATAGTCACTAAAGGTTCGTTACTGATGCATAGTCGCTTAGTACCAACAATGTCGTTCAATCGTTGGATTATGATGCAGTGTTAATTATTATGCAATTATCCATATTAGCCATGGATAATGGAAAACGATTTGTTTATAAAATGACATTCAATCGCGTGGTTATGATAGTTGACGATAGTCTTCATGCTAATATAATTGATTCATCGCTAAGAATACAACTGCATTGATTTAAAATACTTCAGTCTTTAAAATAAACCAATGAATTTGAAATTAAAATCGATTCCAAAACTATGGAATCCCAACCGGCAACTGTGAAGCATTTGTTTTCTCATATCCGTACAGATTATCTACATATTTAAAACAAACTGCATAGAAAAATATAGTCTACTTACCAAGGATAAGGTGTAGTTTGGAGTCTGTCTGGAAGGCATAGTGCAGTGTTACGAGGAATGGGCACGCCCTCACAGCCTCCAGGACCTGTTGAATTCGTTCCATTTTACATATACATACGATAGACATTTCAATTCGCTATTTGATAGAATTCAAATACAAAGGACCTAGACTAGATCCCTGGGGCACCCCGGAATACAAATGGACTTAAATACAAAGAGAATGTCTGGTCTATGTTTTTTATTCTCTGTCCCGGATATCTCAGTCACGGCATAATTCAACTTTATAAAAACGTTCCAAGCATTTACTTTATTAAATAATTCAGTTGTTAGATATTTCTTCAATTGAATGCTTTTTTCGTGACTTTCGCAGGATATCTTTAGGCAAGCTAAAGTTATATTGATCCAGAAGAGCCATTTCTAATGGGTTAAGGAGTTTTCCTATCTTGTTTTATATCCCAAACGTTGTTATCTACAGAATCTACGTTTTCTATGTCTCATTCGGGATTTTATCTTAAATTATTATAAAAAATTGGTAATGCTATTTACCTGTCTTTCAGTCCTAGTATGTTCTGCTGTCTTCAATTTCTGAACTATAGATGCCTTTTTCAACACCTTCATGGCATACAATTTGCCTTCGTCGATACCGACCCTTTTTCTAACTAGGAACACTTTGCCGTATGCTGAAACAAAAGAAATACTAACATTAGTATTGTTATATTTTAATCCGTAGGATATTAGATGTTAGGTTGTATTTTCATACAGGATTAGGTTAGGACCTAGCATCCTATTGAAAAATCTAGGGAGGGGATTAACATCTTTAACGATGTATAATATCAATAACAATAGAGATATTAACTGCTTGGTAGATATACCTACCCTACCGAGCAGTAGTCCAACGAGAGCACTGACTTTGAACTGTCTTGCCACTGTCGAGCAGTGTAATCAAGGCGACAGTACTTTCAAGTGCTTTATTACTTTTATTTTTTTAATAAATCCTGCCCGGCAACTCTTCCATCATCATTCTGAGTAATACCTGTTGCACAACCCTCTCTATATTTTTGTGAGCTAGAACAACATTCATTTCTAAAATCTATTATTGCTGAAATCCACATGGAGTCGCATATCCTAATTGAGTTAGTATCAAAGTCACGGATTGTATACATGTTGGATCAGGGATAACAATCCAGTTGCTGGAAACAGAGTAACGTCTAAAACCCCTTTACTAGGAATCCTTGTGACGTGAGCACTTACTAATCTTTCTTTAGCTGCTGTGTTTGAGTTTCGACCTAATTTTAAGTGAAATTGCTGCAACAAGGTTAAGTATAGTTGCTTCGAATATATAAACTTTGGTGTAGTATTCATATATTTCCTCTATCAGACAGTCGGTGTTTACTTATTGTTACTTGTTGTTTTTTCATATTCTACTCTTTTGTGATTAGTAATTTCTGTCAATATATCATAAAAATAATATTTACTGCTACATCATAACGAGCGTGCTCCTACGTTCATCGCGTCCATTACAAGGCCCAGTAAAGTGTAACGAGAAAAGGTTATTATTATAATTGTGAACAATAGCGTTTTATGGGTCACTCTCATGTTACAAGTGGGTCACTTACTTACTTACAAAAGCACGATTAAGATACGGTATTCACAGTAATGTAAGCTCTTACAAAGAGTTTGTTTAGAAGAAAGTGAATAAGATAAATTGTTTGAAATAACAAGAATTAATTACAAAGTTGACGGTCGAAATTCTAATCAGTTCAAGCTTCTTGTTCTAAAGCATCATTGTTTTCCACTTCAGCACTTAAAATAGCGTCGGCATTTATTGTAATCTCTTTGAAATTTCGAGATTTTGATTTCGTTATTGAAATACGACAAGTTTTCGAAACAAACAATCAACAAAATCACATTGAATTAAGTCATAGAAAGAACTTTTATAGGCATGCTAATTACGAAGAATCAACAATGAAGAAGAATTAAGAAAACGGCCATAACCTTGACAGTAACAAAACTCAACAAACGACTGACAGATGAGTTTCAAACACAGAACACTTTGTTTCCACGATTTTCCAAACAACTATTGTTGCCAAGTCGCAGATAGAAAAAAAAATGCGTAAACGAGGAAGTTTCCTTGCCGTTTTTAACAATGTTGTTATGGGAAGTTAGAAGGTAAGGACTATAATGACAGCAATGCAAAACAATGATTAGATAGGCGAGCAGAATTGAAAGATAGAGGACGGAAGGACTGTGGATTGCGACATTAGGGCTGTGGGAATGGGACGTACAAATAATAACAAGTTTTAAAGCATACATAGTAACGCATAGAAGGCGATAGCATAACACGGGTGTTCCCCTGTTAACTAAAACAAGCAAGTGAGGAGTACAACTAATCATCTACATAATTATAAAAAGCGCAGTCAATGATAAGCCGGATAGCAACTAGCACTTTGTTGCATTAGCAGTTATGATTATTTAATGGAATTGTCACTAAAATACCATAACATTTATTTAGAACAGCACTGTTTTATGTCGGTTGCATATGGACAATGCAATATAAAAATATATGATATCTGGTATCTATTGTAACTTATTTGGATATTTCCTTCCGTTTATTATCTGTATATATATCTGCATTGAAGTTGTGGTCCCAAAATCCGTGTTCCGAGCAAATATTTATAAGCAATGCAGGTAAATTCTTCCGATGCGGCATTGGAACCGGAAATGCCGACCACAGGATGTATGAACGAATACTTTATTCTGTTGCAACGTATTGTTTGCTACTTTTCGGTTATTTGTTATCATGTTTCTTTAATTTTTTGTCTACTTTTAATGAGTCTTAATGATACACTATACCGATATATATTTTGTGGTTGTGTTTAAGTATACTTCAAATCATTTCACCATCTTCATAATTGTCTTTTAATTATATTTCGTTATCAACGTTACCAAATGCTGTTAGTCAGTTACTGACATACAATTCTGTGACGAAATTGTATACAAAACAAATATCCAATTAATAAAAAGTCACTGTCGCTATCCGTGATTCAGTTCCTTCTAATTTGCAAACTAATTACCACAAATGGGTTATATGTGACCGCAATCACAAAATAGATACGGTACAGAAGTTTGACTACATAAATTGATGCAACGAGCGAAAACGCACGCACGCATATTCACGTTTCACGTACAGCGAGTGCAAGCGCACTCACGACCGGAAAACAAAAGACAGCGCGCGTACGCGTCTATATCACACGGCTTCTTTCGCTTGTTGAATTGAGCTGACCTTCTGTTCCTATCAATTCTAAACTGCGACGATCGCTAGACACTTAATTACAACTAGTTGTTAATCTAATCACAATTAAGTTATATTACGTAAAGTTTAAGCTTGAACTAAAATGGTGGACCGAATTTTTATGACGCAATTTCGTGGTAGACTGATTTGATTATTGTCAAGGAGAAACAAAAGTAATGGGACAAAATAAAATGGGTTTGAGGACTGCATGACCGATGCCATGACCGATGCCATGACCGATGCCAAATATCTTAGAGAATACTCCCGAGAGTATTAGTGGTGATTGTTATAAGAGTAGAGGAAGACCAAAGAAACGATGCAGATGAATGAAATAGAAATGGTGCTAATATTGAGGTTGAAAGCTATATAGGCTGTAGGAGAAATGCTCTAATAAAATTTGATAAGGGCAGTATCGAGGGCAGTATCCAACCTGTTATAATAAGCCGATCGCATTCATAAGGCAGTGGCGCCAACATAATGCACCCAACGCACTGATGTCTCAACCTGTTTTGATGTTTCAATTCAAATTACACACTAATGATTCTCTACTTGATAATGAGAAAATATTGCTCGTAATAAGATAATTATTAGTGAAGGTGGTATTACAAAAAAAAGACTTGAAAATGCATCTGCTTTTAAATATTATATTTACAATGCTGAAAGATGTTATAATACAGTAATAGGAAAAGAATTTATTAAAACTGATGAAATAACTGAAAAAAATATTATTTTTCCGTATATTGATTACGGAAACAATACACTATTTTAGTAACACAGCAGCTGCATCATTATGGGATTATGGTCAGTTTTTATGATATCCAAACATTTTGTAACAGGAAGATCATACTCCTTATTTTTAGTATTTTCCTATACAGATAACATTACATTTTTAGTATCATCTACAGAAAGATTCTTAACTGGCGTTTGAATCCTAGCAACATTAGACAAACTTTCAACCATTCATTCAAAATTCTTCCCATCTGCCAACGCTACTTCCTACAGCGGAAATGTTACCACGAAAAGCAAATACTTGTCGACAATGTTCCCACAATCAGTCTAAGCTGCAGGGATCAGGTGTTTCCTACTTACTTCGGACCTTTTGTTAGCAGTAACTACTCAGTGGATAGCCACTCGTCGCACCGGACGTATTCTGTTACCCACAGCTGCGTTAGGTTCTTGATTTTCTAATACATGGAGACCTGTGTGTGCTTGTAACGTAATGGCTTTTGGTTTCTTATGATTGTCGCTGTGTTTGGAGAATGGGACGTGTAGAGAAGAGCTTCTGTTAATATGACGTTTATATTCATTTGCGTCTGAATGAGCAATTCAAGTTCAGTCAATAAGGATAGATCTAATAGTTATATAATTTCTTAATAATCAGATTTTTAATTCAGCTTTGTTACAGTTATTTTCTGCCACACAACAAGTCTTAGACGATGAATACATCGGCGCTATGCTTGCTCGTACAATCCTGTTGTCATCTGCTACCCACTATTTTTATCCACACGATCTTGTCAGTCTAGTCGTCTGATCGTCTCATTTCAAAGGTTTGTTGGTCAACCAGTCGCACTGTCCTACTCTCGTTTCATTACTCAACTCAGGTTTAGCAACGATATAACGATATTTGCGCGCTTTTAGTTCGATGAAATATGCGTACTGGTATTCCAAAAGTTGTAAAATATTTTTCAGTGTATTCTGACCCAATTCAGTTTAAATAAAACCGAAATGAAGTCGGCGTGATAACTGAAGGTAGAAAAATAACAGAGTATTGTTTTGCATATGCAAATAAATCATGAATACATAAAAGTAGCGAATAGTATATAATATGGTTTTACGAGGATCGTTCAACAATAACAAACAGTCAAGGAGGTAACGAATTCAGTGGATAAGAAGTGATTGAAGTATATAATGTGGTAAACGCAGTATAACTTGCTATATATGAATAAAAGAAACCGCAAAAACACGAAGAAATCATAAACATCCTGAATGAAGCCGTTTCGCAGTTTCCAGATCTGAATGCACAAACGACCTAGGCCGGTCGATGCTCTCGATAGCAGTCCAAGTAAATAACAGCTTTACTCCAAAAATATAACCCCGTGTTCTCGACTCAAGTCTTTGTTACACATATGAGTAATAGGTAGTTAATCATAAATGGTATAACTTTCATTTTGATTGCCAAATGCCAACACATTTCGTCGGAATCCACTGAGCTTCGAATCTTTGATCTCGGTCAATCCTCTGCGCATAGATTCGTAAAGGTCGATTTGGTCAGTGAACTGGAATTATCTATTTTGTTTTAATCTGTGAGCTTGTACCTAAGGCGCATTGAGCCGAAAATAGTAACATAACAAACGACTCGAGGCATCGGCCTAGTTCGGCTCAGACGGTGAAAAATGCCGAATTACCAAATCAAATGAGTAATGAGTGACTGGGTGGCAGGTGATTAAAGTTGTGTTGTAGAGAAGCCGTAAAAATAAGCAAACAGAAATAGAATACACATAGGAGCAGCGCTCGTAACAACAAAGAGGCCAAATATTTGAATTTATGAAAGAAGTAAGAACTCAGCATGTTGAAAACTCAAATAACCCTGCCAAATGGGAGAGACACGCCCTAGCTATCGACGATTTTAGGAAATTAAATGTGTCTTAAATTAACAAACTATACAAATGTAATACCTAATAAAAAGTCAACAATGTGGAATGGTTGCTAATTGATTAAATTAATACGGGTCAGTAGTCGAGAATAGCAGCAAAATATTTACTTCTGAACGTTTCAAAGATACTGACTATGACAACACATACCCACGTGAATATGATTAATGAATCAATAAACGGCATCAGACATTTTTGTATCGAAATTGAAGTAATATTTGCCCGTAGTTTGAGAAATAGCTTCATTCATACGTATGTACCAGGAAACCAGATAGAATCTATTTCTGGAATTGGCAAATACAACAGAAATAACACCGAGCCAAATATTTTCTTAAAAATCAATGAATCTTTTAATAGACTAATTGTAAAGAAAATGTACGAAGCCCCTGTAATCGCAGACGTCCTTCGGTGCATTGAACTTGTAAGCAAAGCGTGTCAATATATACGAACTTCGGGCGTTTTGATTTGTTTTCAAAATACATTTATTATTAGACGCTAGTGCGAAATTCGCAGGTCAAGTTCATTTGGTGATGGACAAACAGGCGATTGCGGTCGATAATGTATCGAATATTGAGCAAAAGGAAACTGAAGAGTTTATTTTAGAAGCAAATTGTGAGAACATGGATAGGCGTTTGAAACATAATTTAGAAGCTGATGTTGGCAGCGAAGAATTCCTAATAGATGGCTCTAAAACAGGGTGATAAATCAATTTAAAGGGTGCGTTAATGCAAGTATACCACCAGTTTGATATATTGAATTATTAATATTTAGAAACTGCCAAAATCAACATCGAAACAAACGGAAAGGAATTCCCAGAAAGAAGGAAAAGACTTTTCGCCTGCTACTTTACATAAGTCAGATTAACCAATATGATGTAAAAGATGAACCGTCACGACATTCTAGGAAAGCAATTACGGCAGCCACTGGCCCAAAAACAAAATATTGTAAGGATGATCTTTCAAAGCCGGATTTGATAGAAATCCGTTTAGCAGAGGCTGGAGGATATGATTAAATTCATTGAACTTCTCGGAAGCTTTAAAGGCTATTGGGGGTAGGATTGAAAACGTTATAAGTTCACTGAAAACTTACAGCCTCGATTTGTAATTCATTGATTTCGCAATATTTATGAATTTGTTCAAGAGATTTATTGCTTATTTTGTTGTTTCAGACCATCAAGAACAAAGCCACGTGTAGTAATAAATATTTTATTAGAAGGTAAACAACTCTTGCCTACATAATGGCTTTCCTACGCTTTAGTCTGAATAAAAACATCACCTACTTGACTCATATACACGAATTCAACGAAAAGTTGTAAACCGTGGCGCAATGGACCAAAATATTTGACATTGCCAAAATTATGAATGTATATGCAGACTTTATTTTCCCTATACGAAAAATTAATGAATATATCGATTCTGGCAACTTGATTAACGCCATTGTACGACAAAAGCATGTAATAAAAATAGATAAAATAGGTTTAAGAGTGTGTCGCCGATCATAACGCTACTCGGGTTCAGAGACCCATGTCAATCGTTTAGCGAATAAAACGGCTCATTGATTCTGTTTTACGTGCAAATAAACTTAAACAGGCCAGCATTTTTTGTTGAAACTGGTCTGTGGGATTAATACTAATCTGGGTCGATTGGTTTTGAGTTCGCGTAGGTCATTCATTATGAGATTAGCTTCTGTTACAGGCGTATCATCAGTATTCATCAGCATCATCTTGGTATTTTCATCCTTTTTCTCTCTATCTATTATAACTTTCCTTTATATTATTATTTTCAATTCATGTCATTCATTGTCGAGTATTTAAAACTCAATAACCGTCCTGTTTCTCTGCTATGATCTTCTTTAGTACTCGTAAACTCTTTTGTATTACATTTTGTGGTGGTGTGGATTTACAACGTCTTCTAGCTTTGTCCCTTCTCCTTTTTTGTAGTATTGATGATTCCTAATTTAATTTGTTTTGACCAAAATTCACCTTTGCTCCTTGTTCTGAGTCTATAGCGACATGAACACTTGTATTGCTTTGCTCACCAGTAATCCGAAGACTAGTTTCAAGAATCAGCTGCTAATCATTATCAAGTTATATGAGTTCACTAACTCCTTCTGTAGCAACCAAACTAGTTTCATTACGACTGTTAAATATAGTAGGCTTATTAATTTTATACATAATTATCTAAACATTTAATAAACAGTTTAGCATTATTCGTTTTAATTAGTGTGTGAATATTGGTCTATTTTAGAATCCAAAAGGTATATTTTATCGTGAGCTAGATTTTTGCCCTATCTCGCCTAGTGGAAAGCGGAGGTCAATAATGCCGAAAGCCGAGAGAAAAGGCGTGCTATTGAATAGGCCTATGTCCATGTCCAACAGTGGAATGCTACAGGCTTATAACGATAATGAGGTCTGCGATGAAACGTTCATCTATGAAGCTCACGCGTTCTTGTTTCAAATTGTAAGTTATTTATAAATATTATTCACTGAACAATGTTTTGTTGTCAGTATAAAACCAGGAAACTTCGTGTATTGTATTGATAAAGGTTTTATACTGCGGTTGACAACTATATATTAACATTTGACTTTTATTGACCTTGACCTGACGTGATTTTGTAGTGATCTAGAAACTTCTTATTTTCTGGGTCCAGTTAGCTACTAGCATCGAAATTGTGTTAGGTATCATCGCTTTTAGCACTTTTTCCTGGTACTTAAATTAGTATTTAATCTTAAGATTAAGTAGATTGATTGTACATCATCATCTTCCTGCCCTTGTCCAATGTTACTTGGGGTCGGTGCAACAAGTTTTCTTCTTCCATACCGTCCTGTCCCCCGTCACGCTATCACTGACTCCCTTTTCTTTCATATCACTCCTCGCACAGTCCATCCATCTTTTCTTTGGCCTTCCTCTCCCTCTCCTCTCCATCCATCCACATAAATATTCATAATTCTTTTAGTAGCATGCGTTTCATCCCTCCTCATCACATGGCCATACCAGGACAAACGGTTTCCTTTCAACTTTTCTGTCACTGGTGCCACTTTCAAACTTCCTCTAATATACTAATTTCTTACTGTATCCAATCTCGTCAAGCCCCACCTTCATCTCAACATTCTCATCTCTGCTACATGTAATCTCTTTTCATCCATCTTTTTATAATAATTTGTAAATGACTCGACTTGTGATTTCGTATGGTTATAGTAACTTTGTCACTTTTGCTATGCATATATGCATATGATTCGAAGATAGATAGTGACTAGTCAAAATTACTCAAACCAAACTCCAATTCCAGTCCAGTTTAACAATCAAACGATATCTTAAAACAATTTGCTGAGCATTCAGAAGCTTGTGAAACAATACGGTCGGGTCGTTGATAAAATTCAAATTTCGCGTACATTAGCAAGGTTGTCGAACTCTGACGTCGAAAGAAACAATGAAATGAAAACTATGTATCTACTTGGAGACAGCGATATTAAAACATCTCGTGACGTTATTGATAAAGTCGATAGTGAAAAATTAATAACTTCACGCCCGTAATTCTCCGAAGGCTTAGGCAGGGGTGTACAAAGTACGCCCAGATGTCGCCAGTTATGTTTTAGTCTCCATCATCCAGGCACGAAGCATGGTTTTTTTCTAGGCAAGCGTGCTTCACCGTCGACCACGTCATCGCTTACCATACGGTGAGATAGTGGTCAAGCGCGAGCCTATAGAATATATTTAAAATAAAATTATTCATTAAAAATCTTTTTTTAAAACAACCTTTTTCGTACTCAGCAAACCCTTTCATTTGATACCTACCCATATCATGGCAGTGCACACAAAATAACTAGTCCACCATATTGGATTTAAAATGACGTCACTTAGCTAACCATGCATTGTCATCTAAACTAAACGTGTATGCAAAATTTAATCTTAATCGGTGGAGGTTAACTGCTTTAAAATTCAGTTGCAAGATTTGACCCGAACACTCCAGGTGGAAATACCAAATTGAACTTTGTCCGACCCCGAGAATCAAAACCGGAACCTCATGCGAAGCAGTAGCGATTATGAGGACAAGTAGACCAGCTTGGCAGTATGATAAAACTTATTTTTGTTCTTAAATACAGCTAAAATTTCATGGCCAAAGGAAGATATTAATTTGCAAAACTTTACATGTTTATTTCTTGCAATATGGCAAGAATGGGCAAACATATTTATAAAAGAAATCTAATTTGCATAGAGTATTAACACCTCAATTCGTTTTCATAAATATTAATATATAAAGGTTCTTTATTTAAATAAGACATTTTCTAGTATTTACAAAATAAACCCATATAAGGCATTTTTATAGCAGAACTAGCTGATCCGGCAAACATTGTTTTGCCTTAACAAAACATTATTTTTTTGAATACCTACATTGTATTTTTATCCTACCTACCCTACTCTACCTATCCTACCCTACCTATGGGTTTAAACATAGTTTACGACCGATTCTCAGACCTACTACAGACAGACATGCACAAAAAAATTCATAAGTATCGGTCAAGCCGTTTCGGAGGAGTTTTCAGACAAACACTGTGACACGAGAATTTTATATATTAGAAAGATATGGTAGACTAACCATGTAAAAATGTTCTAGAAGTTAACAAAGTTCCGTTTCTCAAAGAATGTCAATATATTCAAACATTTGTTACGCTTTTTCTTTAGCAAACACCTATCATGAAAAGCTTTTTGCTTGGACCGATCAACAAAAAAAAGAAATTTTTAAATGAGGTCTGATGCTGGCTGCCAACAGGAAAAGATGACTTTAAATGTTACAAGACATAAAAAAATAAGTTTTTTTGCAAACACATGATATAAAAACAATGATTATCTTTATATTATAAACAGTGTTTTATCAATCAATGAATCTAAATAAATATGATTGGTATACATAGGTGTCTCGTTTATCACTTTGAAATTTTAACAAACTAGCGATCGCCCCGCCCCGGCTTGGCCCGTGACAAACTATATACCAAAACCTTTCTCGTTTCTCACTCTGTCTATTAGTAAAAACCGCATGAAAATCAGTTCAGTAGTTTTTGAGATTACCGCGTACAAACGCGGCGGGGGACTTTATTTTATAATATGTAGTGATACGAGCAATTTTATGACTTATCGATCGATACCGTATTTTGTGGATAAAAAATATTATTATGACATATCATTGATATTTAAGTCTTATAAATAGAATAGTGACTGACACACAACAACACATGACTTTATTAGTAAAGTCTATGACACAAATTGAAGCCAATGGTATCTTCCAAGATTTACCTAATATTATTTTTTCAATTAAATTAATTCGGTAACCGTTCTGCATAAATCATGAATAGTAAGGACCTTCCAAAAGTGATTTCAAATAATAAGACGTTAACTGTCAAAGTGACTTTAAATATTGTGACGTTAACTGTCAAAGTGACTTCAATCATAAATGAGGCAGGATTTGGCTCTCAATTAAATTAAAGGGAGAATGGCCCTGGTTGTAGTAAAGTCATAGCCTTTTTCTGAGCTTGTCTTATTCCAACTAAATATTTAATAAATATCCCACTGCAGGGCAAAGGGCCCTTCTCATACAGAGAAGGCACGAGCATTTGATAACCACGCTTGCTCAAGGCGTGTTGGCATTTTGTTTTCAACCTTATATAACCTCCAAAAAATATTCGTTTGAAAGTTCATTCGAATCTGCAGACGAACGACCTACGCCTAGACCCAAGGGCCTTTGACCTTGTGCCTACTAAAACGCAAATATTTAATTAAAAAACTGTACAGTAAAGGACAAAAATATGATCACACTAGCAACCCGCATGGTATTAATACTTCGCCCAATTTCTTTATTAATTATAGCTTATTAATTAGTGTAATTCTGATGTATCACTACACATTATAAAAAAATTCTTCACCAAAAATATTTTTTTAAAACAAACTTTTTTCGTATTCTTCTCATCAAACCCTTTCATTTGATACCCATATCATGGCAGTGCACAAAAAATAACTAGTCCGCCATCTTGGGCCGCCCGCCATATTGGATTTAGAATGACGTCAAAATTTCATCTTAATCGGTGGAAATTCAGTTGCAAGATTTGACCCGAACACATTTACATACATACATTGCAAGTTAAATAAAAGCTCGTAAAATAGGTCTACATAGAAAATTCTGAAGCTAAATTTCCAACACTAGCGGTTCTATCTACAAGTAACCGAGCGAAGGTGCCATCATAATTGAATTCCAATCAACACTTCAGTAGAAAATCGAGCCAATGTTCGCAGAGTGTAATCATATTTACGCCCTTGACTGTACGTACGATAGAACCTAGTGAGCGTGAGGTAAACGGCCCCCAGAGGTGAAACATCTGCCCGTTGTAGGATAAAAAAATATGCCACCTGGTTGCGGGTGCTCGGCCAATGGAAACGGTCTGTGATGACGCGTTGCGCTTATGATTTTGAGCCTTCGAGGCTTTTTGTAGCGAGACACATGGCTTGTGTGCTTCAGCCCATGCTTGTTAGAAAACTACGTTTAGAAATGGAGTGTTCTATTTTTGAATTTCAAAAGTGCCTTGTTTAGGTCCCATTATTTTTTAAACTGTCTTTTAAGGGTATTTTAAAGAACAATAGTCTCTTTTACAAGATTGATGAATGAATTCGATTTCTGTATTGTTTTTCAGTGTTTGGTTTTAGTAGTAAGTTTTTTCCCTAATTGTTTTGTAAATCAGAATAACCATTGACGCAAATCCATTTTTTGCTGAACAACAACTTTGAATATGAGTATTTATGTAATTTTTAAATGTCAATTTTGTTATTTCCGAAATGTTAATATCATCTATAGTGAAGAACGTTCCAAAGACAATAATATGCATATTAATATTAGTCTGTGTACATATTAATTAATATGAGAGAATAAATAAGCGTAACACTTGTCTTCTTCTAAAGGTTACGCGGAGGTGTATTTGAAATACACCTACAGGCTTTAACCGCGCAAATATTATGTATCGCTTGATAAGAGAGGAGAATGTAACTAACTGTAAAGGGCAAAGAATTCCTTATCGGTCAAATATAAATTTTCATATAACAGGTTTTTAGTTTGGCCGATACAATTTACCCATTCCAGATGTGTTGCTGTGTAACAAGCCCCCTTTTTTTTATTTAACTTGCAATGTATGTATGTGTAAGTGTGTTCGGGTGAAATCTTGCAACTGAATTTTAAAGCAGTTATCCTCCACCGATTGAGATGAAATTTTGCATACACGTTTAGTTTGGATGACAATGCATGGTTAGCTAAGTGACGTCATTCTAATTCCAATATGGCGGACGGCCCAAGATGGCGGACTAGTTATTTTTTGTGCACTGCCATGATATGGGTATCAAAATGAAAGGGTTTGATCTGAAGAATACGAAAAAAGCTTGATTAAAAAAAATATTATTTAGTGAATATTTTTTAGGCCTATGTTGGCTATTGTGATTGGTGGACCAAAATCAATACACTTTCAACTGATTAAATTGATGCCCAGAAACCATCACCCCCATGCCTTTATCTCTATTTATTTGGGGTCAGCGCAGCATGCATTCTCCTATATTTGCGGTCATATACACTGTCACCTCTTTCTAGCTAAACTTTCATTGATTTCCAGGAAACCAAGGCTAAGATTTATTTCAACCAGTCTATTAGTTCCCCTAATTTTCAACAAACAGTTAATCTTAGTTAATGAAGCGTATTTAGAACGCCATCTGTCTTGACACCCCGCATTCCGTCGAAACAAATTAGAAGACAGTTTTTGAGAAAAAAAATACTAAAAATTAACTGTCGAACGAAAAACTGACGTTTGTTAGAATTAAAATTGTCTGACCTAGAAAAACAAATCAATCAAAGATTTGAAAACAATCTGAAATTAAGAAAGTTTTACTGGAGCACAATCACGAAATCAATCAAGATCAAGACCAGGGCTTTAGAGCCACGTGGAGCTACAGTTATCGCGTAAATGTAAATGATAGAGACGCTGTACACAAAGCAGACAATGTTATTTCAGCCTTTAGAAATAGGGTTCACTCAAGTAAAATTTATTCAATGATCTTGGGTGACAATACGAAACAACACGGTGCGGTAGGTCAAACTAACATAGGTGCGCAAAAGCACAGGTGGTGGCGCGCCAGACCCGTTGCGTGCACGCATTCCCGTGCGGGACACGCAAGCGGGCGGATGTGTGAATATGATCGCCATTACCGATTTTTGCACGAAACACACATGGTGTGTTTTAAATTACTGGATAGTGACTAAGGCATTATTTAGTCACGCTAGGGCAGAACAATTTGGCTAAGTGTTGTTTTTAATTCATATTATATGGAAATAAAGATTGTGGCATTGATAGGATGCTTCAACCATCGGAAAGTTTGTCATCATCATCTTCCTGCCGCAACACGTTTTCTTCTTCCATACCGTCCTGTCCCCCGTTCCGCCATCACCATCAGAAAATTTATGATATCGATTTAAATGGTCGATTGCGTGGCAGTTGATACGTTTTACATAATTCCTCATTAACATGAGTCCAATTGAGTATTTGCGTGGGAAAGCGTTTCGCGAAAAGATAAGATATAAAATTTATATCCGGCTTTCACCGATATGAGAGTGGGGCACAGTTATTTTTTTGCAAATTCTTGTAGCAAACCATTTATCTTAATCCTTTGAGACTGTTTCCAAAACCGAACAGTAAATCAAGATTTTAACTTTCTAGAAAACCATTCAACTGACATATGGAAATTGAAGCTAAATTAACATTTTGATCAAACTACAATAGTCTTCACGAGTGGCAATACTTAACAAGCTTTAGGAGTAAAGAGCAAAATAAGCAATCAGCTAGCTATATTACCATCTCTTCTAGATCATGCCGATACGAGAGAAAAGGAGAAGATCATTACTGAAATACTGTCTACATTTTTTAATCAGGTTCTTCGGAGTTGTCTTCTAAAAGAGCTTTATACTAAAACACATAAATACGTTCTTCCAAATCGCCACAAAATTTCGTAATTCTGACCCCAAGGCAAGTAGACGCGCTTGGCATACATAAAAGATTCAAATTGGGGCCAATACCGTTCCCTCGCGTGCATCCTGTCATTTCACCTGCTTTTGATCACAAAGCTCATTTAAATTCACTGCTTAGGATGTTAGTGATTATTTTGGAAGGTACTTTAAAACTATTAGGCTTTCGAATTTCATTGGCCAAAGTTTACTGTGAGGTTTAAGTAAATTTTTGGTAACGAATCTGTCAAATGCATCATAGGGGTCTTAATTAAAGACGCGACTGCTTGTTTTAAAAGACAAAGAGCTCAAAACTGAAATTAACCATATTTTATCACCTGGCAGTCAGCACGTGTTGACAAAAACACCATATACAAACGCCACACAGTTTTCAAAGAACTAATTTTAACTTTTTAACCCCGTTCACCTTCGTTACTTCCATAAGCATCATCTATATTTATGAAGCAAAGATAACAAGTCAGAGTGTAGGGTGCAGAGACAAAACAAATATATTGAAAGCTTTGGTTGGGGTGGAGCCTTATCTCACATATGGGCTTACCGGTACTCAGTGTCAATGATCCACGCCCTCGATATGGCATTATGGATGTTTAGAGAAGTCTAAATCATTCATCTTTTATTATTGTAGTGTCCCACAGCAGGGCAAAGGCCTCCCTCCCTCATACATCTATAAGTAAATTATTCAAACATAGGATGCACAGGAGGACTTACGCGGAAGTTGTGCTTAGTTGCAAAAATGTCGGGCTATCCGGATGTCCGTCACGGAATTTTTGGTTGTGATAGGTTAAGGTTTAGCCAAATTTTGGGGTCGTCGACTTATGCAAAATCATATCCGTTTCCTTGGCTAAGCAAAGAAAATATATGGAAAAAAATATAAGAAAACATATGGAAGGCCACTTTTATACATGAGGGCCTGATGTTTCTATCCAAGTCAGTTATTAGGTAAAAAATATAGATCACAATATGTCCTTTTTCGCCCGAATTTTGCCATATGAATATTTTATGACACAGCCTTTCGTTACGCTGATATATTACCGATAAAAATCATCAGAATATTTGATGTTTGAGGTCAACGGTAACGCCCTCACAGAGATAAAGCACGCACGGCGTCCCGAAAAAATATGTAGTGTCCATATTTCGAAATTCGTACAAGCACTTGCTTTTCTAGACTAGATTAAAGAACAAAATGGCGGCTAGATGTAATGCAAATATATTCCGTTTAGTGTAGCTTGCTCATTCAGTTTTTATTCTTCTTTTTCCACTGAGTTTCGATGTTGCCACGTGAAAAGATAGAAAAATATGCAGCTCGGTGGTTCAACGACGCGGCGACGCCATTTTTGACATGGCCGATAAAGAATTAACTCTCTCTATTGTACTTTGACAATGATACGACTATGAATGTTCAATTTCCTGTATCGGAAGCGAAAATACTCAATTATTTATTAACAGATAATCTTAATAAGCAAGTAATTTATAATGATAATGATATTTATTACACAATGACCCGTCACTATGAGTAATGAGATTATTAATCTAATGCCTATTAATTGTCTATGACAAATAGACTTTAGAAGAGGTTACGACACACTTGTTGATTTTTACAGTGGACTAATTTCATTGATTTATGGTTTATTCAAATAGGTTATGGGGTTAACAACCGCACATTTCGACGATATCAGATGTGAATAACATCAAAACATGGCGTGAAGGTCAATCGCTTATCGCTCAAATATGAGGTAAATAAGTTTTTTTTTTCAATATCTTAACATGAAGAAATTCAAACTAACGAAAACATTGATTTTAGTTCTAAAATCAAGGCAACCAGTAGATCAAACTCCAATAAAAAGTAATAGAAAAGTCGCAGAAACCGCGTTGGATGTACCAGGTTAACATAAGGTCGTGGACTATGTAAGGACGGGCGCCGGGCGGGTAACGACCGGGCACCGCTACGCGCCAGTTTCGGGGGTCGTCGACCTGCCGCGACGGACGACGTCCTGGGACGGCCTCTACGTCGAACATGATGCCTTGGTACCTAGTCGGAGAATTTTTTCTCATAGATTCTTTAATTGAACTTTAATTGCGTGTGTTCCAAAATTTTCGGAGGTGAGCAGAGAAGATGGTTGGTATGAAACTGATACTTTCAACCAATTTATTTTTTGCTTTTTTTGAAACACTGTTCCAAAATGTTACCGGAAACACCTTCAAACGCGCGAAATAGAAAACAAATAGAACAATCATTTCCAAACCAAAATAATAACACAACTTTTTGAATGAAACACAATTCTCCCAAACTACACCGCATTCCGGACCATAGTCGCGGCTGCATTTGCCCCAAAGTTAGATACCCTCACCCTACAATGTTAACAAAAAATGTCTCCCTAACTCAAGGGTAAGGTCGGATGCACCCGTAGTCCCCGACTTAAATAGAAGCATTTTTGGTAGAACACTCAATTTCATTCCACGTTTCCCGTTAAATGTTTTAAAACCCTCTTGAAGATTAGAGTAATGCGTGATTGATAGATTGACGTCTGAAGAACATAATTTTGTGAGTGAAGCATACTTTATAATAATAGTAAAATGTTGGGATTCCCACTACTTGGGAGTTTAAAAGGTTATCGAAAATGGCCGTACTAAACTAAAACTGATTTAGAAATCAACGCAGAAGGCAAATTTTATAGCAAACAAGATAATTCTATCATAATTATCTGGATGAGTCTTTTAGTTCTATGTTGTTGATTTAAAAGTGCAAATTGTTGCCCGCCCTTCATTTATTAACCAGTAGCTGTGCCCGCTTCGCTCCCGTCAACTGTCTACCTTACTTACCCTCCTGCCCACCCTACATACTTACCACCTTTTAAATACCCACCTCTCAATTTTAATGTTCAAAACATTCTCCAAATTCAAACAAATTATAAGAAAAAGCAGTAAAATCTTTAATGAAACAATAAGTCTGCACGCCACGAAACAGGCAAAGACGAGGGCTAAACATAGCAATAAAACGATACAGTCTAGACGAGGTAACTTGCGCGCAATAAAACTGTGCGAATTTCGTAGTCTAAATAACTGCGTATAAAAGAAATGTAGAGAAACATGTGTAAACTAAACGCAATAAATAAATCAAATTGATGGTTAAATGGTTGTTTTAAGAAATCGACATCCATATACTTACAAATAGCCAATAAGCGAAATCTATTTTTATTTGCTAGGTGCACCAAACCAATGTGTACGTTACCTACAGAGCACAGTTGATAGTTTAATAACAAAATGTCATAATACATCATTGCGATTAGAAGACAGACACCCAGTAAATATTTACGAAACTAAAGTACTACTAAAGGTTAACTAGATTAGAAATATACCTAAGATACCTCCTAGAGAACTCCAATGACGATTTTCGGATTCAAGTCAGGCGTTTGATACGGTATATCATGCAGAATCATGAGTGATGATTTATAGCAAAATTTGGGTGCGGCAAATATTATGGCTGAGACTGAAAGATTTAACTGCAAATAAGATTAATTGGGCTAAAGAAAGCCCCAATTTCCAGAACGGAAAAAAAAATATCCACTGGTAACTTTTACAAAAACTTTCACGTAGATAATAAAACTGCGCTGTTTTTGTGACAGACATACGTGACGACTGCATTTAGACTAATTAATGACGACAGTAATGAGTCGTGTCCTTAAAAAACATGATGCACTTCGTACAGAACAAAAGTGACAAAAAGAGAACAATACTAGTGTCATTCACGCGATGGCTTTCTGAGTAAGATGAAACGCAAATAATCTTGATTGGTTCGACAAATATTTTATGCCAATATGTGAATAACGGTTGGTTACAATTCTTTGCTACATTTGTCTTAGTAACGACAATTCTTCCTATTGAAATGACTGACGCAATACAGGCCCCATTGACAGACGCTTAATTGTTCACGGTTTTCTACAAGACCAGTATTGAAAACGTTTCGGTCAAGACTCGAGCTCCCATTCGTGTTAATCACATTTCCAAATTCGAAACTATGCCGACATTAGCCGTCAGTGTCGGCGTAGAATGTTACATCACCGATACGGACTGCAACTAGCGGAACATTACGCCGACATCACACGATGGAATACCGAGGAATACCGTAGAATCACAGGTACTACCACACAACACAATCTATGACGAAGTACGTTCAGATTTTAATACAAAACAAGCAATAGGCGTCATCAACCACGAGTTTCATTCAGTCTAGTAACTTGCGTAGATTGATATAAAATGGAGTAAAATACGCAGAAACGTGATTTGATTGTGTAAAATGCCTTGTTTGTCTCAAGCTGCAGAACATTATCGATAGTATCAGCGTCATTAGTATTACGGACAATAAAGTAGAAATTCGTTACGGCGCGGTCAAAGTCAATGCAAAAACATGACGTACACTTACGTGCAACGATGTTCTATTTACTAAGTTATTTGCCACCTAATATCTTGCGATACCGTCACATACGCTAAGTGTTACATAAGAAGCTACGCATGGTTTTTCTCAATTATAATATCATAATTATGACGTAGAGATTAAAGATTGTTACTGTGTTACCTAGTTGACAATATTAGTTAAATGACGTAGGAAATCACCTTCCGAGATCATTATAGATTACAGCAGCATTCTAGGAAAAGTGACTTTTGATGCAAATTGCTAGCCACTGAATAATACCCAAGGTGTTTTGTTGGTAGGCCAAGTTCAGTTTGTACTTAGATATGGACTGAAAGAAGATATATGGATAAACCTATCATGATCATGAAAACAATGATTCATTTGTGATTACAGATATTATGTGATTTTGTTTTATAGCTAAAAAAACAATATAAGTAACAACAACGCAGTCGAATTTTTAGCAGGTTTTCAAACAAATTTTAACTACAGCTCAAATCTCTAGCCCTAAAACATTTTTTTTCTGTAAATTAGCTCATCAGAAACCGACGCGAAATTTCTCAAGTTCAAAACATGAAAGTATCAAAACAACAAATTACCTACATAAGTTTAATTATTGTGTACTACTCACAGTAGTATATGAGTTTTCCTTATCTGCTAAGCAACAACAATTTAAGTGGCACAATTAAGCCTTTCGACGCATTTTTGGAACAAAACGGTTCTATTAGTCATGAAAACTATTAATTATTTTAGTAACTATATAGCATTGGACCATAGTTTTTCTACCGGGCCATTTTCATTCATCGGTCCCTATTTCAAAGCCAATACAATGCAAGTAAATCACGATTTAATATCAATATTTAACGAAGACAAACCAAATATCATTTATATTCATGATAATATAGACAGAACCACAATCAAACATACCATCACCATAGGCGCACATATAGTACGCAGACGTTTCGCCAGAACACTAAAAGAGATCGAACATTCCTTTTCTATCAACAATATATATCTGTACATCTATAATAACATTTTCATGTTATTCGTAATACCTGATAACAATCACCTAATAGACAATCGCTATAATAAACCTATGATAGTTATTACTCAACAACTACTGAAAACCTTATCATCCCCCAGAGATGTGACAGTGAGGTAACAACCCACAGACATCTGTGTAACAACTACAGTCGAAAAAAATGCTAGAATAACAACACCAAACGTGTTGGTTGTCATTCAACAGCTATTTTAAAACCTTATCATACCCTAGGGAAGTGGACAATGTGGTAACAATCACTGTCGAAAAAAGTTATCGATTTGGCATCGTATAACATAGAACACTATCAGTAAGTTGACAGAACACTTGTGGTAGGCGGGAGTAGGCGACATTTATTTTAAAATTCGTAGAACTATATATATTTTTTGTTATGGATTTCTACTTATTTGAGAATGTGGTTTGTTTGTGAATATATTCTGTGAACAAATGAGGCAATGTTGCCCACATTAAATTTTGCTGCATTGATTACTACTTAGGAGAGTATCCATACATAGCTTTGTCTCCATTCAGGGTTCACTACTATCAACAAAATTTCTAACAATAACATCGTCATCATTATCTTGACCTTATCCCTATTTATTTCGGATCAGCGCAATATCTTCTTCTTCCATACTTCTCTTATACTCTTCATCACAATTAGCCGTCCCCTTTCTATCCTTATTATTATCATCTTTCACATAGTCCATCCACCGTTTTTGTGGTCATCCCCTTCCTTCTAGCCATCCCATCAAAATTTTCATATTCATTTATTGCATTCCATGATGCTCTTTCCTCATTCCTCCGCATGCCCAATTGCCCATAACATTTTTTAAACTATCCTGAATATTAAAAGGGCTATCGTTAAAATGTCAAACAAAAAATGGATATTGGAAATTCTATACAAAGCTCTAGGAATCAGAGTGTATTAAAATCTCGTGCAGCAAATTTCAATATATCAAAGATCTATGAATTTTAATTGCCTTCAGAGAATTGAATCCATATTTATCACTCTGCTACCTGGCATAACGAAAATGGAGCGGATATTGATTTTATTTAATGACCCGAGACTTTCAAAATTTATACTGTTTAATAATTTTCTCTAGACCATGCAAAAACCAGTAGCGATGTAGAAGAGCCATCGTATTTACGATCGAATTACATGGTAACTGTTTCTCTGATACAAAGCTTCATAAAACAATACACTACTGCTATATTTACTATGCTGCAATGAACAGTTACTCAAAAAAAAGGTTACAAGCCCTACATAACAGGAAACGTAACACCCTAGGGTGTCCATTCCAGTGTAAAACGGAATAGCAAAGTACGCACAATTATACAGAAAATGTGTAGTTACATAACGGTTGCAAATGCGATGCAGAAACGCATCGATACACGCGGAAATAGTCATGTTACTGGTTCTCTTTTCAAATATTCAACCATAGATTATGTAACGTCTAAAAAAAATAAAGAAGATACACTCACACAAAAACTCGAGGAGGTTAGAGCATAGAGTCACGATTTGAAAGACTCAAGAGTTACACTGGCTGACGCAGTACAGTATGAGGGTACCAAATATTTTAAAACTGAAGAAATCAAAGTGGGACAGTGCATTAGCAGAAGAGTGCTAGAGATGCTTCTTAACTATAGGATGTCTTCGTTTAGCATTACTCATTGAGATGATGAAAGCAAACAAACGAGAAGAAGTGAGATGTTGATTGAGGACTGAAAACTAACCGACGCGACGTTAGATTTGAAAGAAAGTCACAAATAGAAATCTTTATCGACGTGGCAACCGATTTGCTGTCGTTTTCGGCTGTAAAAATACATTGCTTTTACGACAAAAAAAAGACCACACATGCAGCTGCTTATCTGGTAAAATCGTAAACGGAGAGAAAGGGGTAATATTATCAAAATATTATGGCTATTATCCGCCTGTTCATTTTCATGGCCCTCACGGTTTACGATTATGACACAATTTTGCGGAACACCACGGCCGAAGCCAGGATGGATACACATAACTTGGAAGCTTTCATTTGGCGGGAAATACCTGTAGGGATCACGATGGTGTTTCAGACAAAAAAGAGTCTGAATTGCAAGGAGGCATATTAGGTGTTGTTGGCCAATCATTAATAATTGGAGAAGCACCAAAAGTAAATTTTATTTGGAGAAGTCCGGTTAGCTAAGAAGCTAACATTTTTACACTGACATGAGTTAGTGACAAGGAAATGTCGAGAGAAAAGTTTTTCGCTTAAATGTGGATGGGTTTAAGAGTAGCGGAAGTCTGAAGAAACCAAGGAACGAATGCATGAAAGATGATATGTTACGCCGACTCAAAATAAATTGGGATAAGCAAAACAGTGTCACATATTCTGAACTCTTGTTGTTCAAGAATACTAATACTAAACCAATAATAAGTTTGGTAGTTAATACGTGAAATGGAATTTAACGTTTCGCAAAACTTGATGGGCTTCTTTCAAATACTTCTATTGATTTTAGAGGGCTGCGGTCAATAATAACTGTAACTGGGCAGACATTTGCGGAGGCCATAAGAAGTGATGTGAGTTTGTAATGTTTTTTTCTGAGATATAATTATCTACGGAACTACCTGTGTCTAGTAGTTTTATACTGACTTTACTTGTAGGTAGGTAGATGAGGAATAGGCCGTAGCACCTTATTTTGGATTTCTAGACCTTAAAGGCTGCCAAAAAACACAGGCCATGTTGTTTATGACCAGAAGTAGAAAAAATAAATAAGGTACTTAGATCAAAGATCAGCTTATAGTGGCCTTCGTTTCGTATATCTGCTGTTCAAGCGACTGTTCTGTCTTTAAAGCCTTAAATGGAGTTAAAAGCTTCGATATATTTTTCAGTAACTGCAACACCAGCAGGTTTATATAATTTATCATTGTACAAAGTCATTGGCCTTTATTTTTACTCAAAAAAAAGTGAAGTGATATAAACAGGAAACACTTAAATAACAGGTTTTGTTGAGGAAACGCTATGAGGATTGAAAAGGACAAGGGACTGATCTTTTTGTGTCCTGGACTGTGGACGTAGATAAAATGATTGAATAAGATGTCATTTTGAAAACATATTTGCACTTTTCCCTTCGTTGTTTACTTTTAAAAGGCTTGTTTTGGCGTTTGGGGCTTTATGTTTGCAGTAACACGGCAGCCATCTTTGGTCAACCATTTGCAAAAAAAAAAAAACGTAGCACTAATGATATTTTTTTATTTTTTTTATTTTATCTCTTTCCTTATGACGATATTATATTTTACGATTGACATCTCAAATGGAATCTGAATGTGTTTGTTTTTATATTTGCGTTAGACATTTTTATTTGACATATTATCTGTATATTAAATAAGTATCGATTTGACATCATTGAATACTTGTGTGACTATTTGAAGGTTGATATAGAAGTGTATTATTGTAATTATGTAAAATATTTCCTAATTGTTTTGTAATTCTTTTAAAGTTAGTTTGTATCGTGTAGTGGTGCTTGCTGCCAATTATGATTGTTCGACACAATGTAAAAATTGTTTGGAATAAATAAATAAATAAATAAATTCAAATAAACAGATTCGTTATACACTCACAAAACAATTGAAAAAAGTGTTCCGCACACACACTTTTCATTCATCTGACATTTCAATACAAGTCGAAAGGGATGGCTTGATAAAACCAACAAGAAAAAAAGAGACAGCTAGTGTTTGTCACTTGCGTGTGAATGTAAACAAACATTATTCTGACCACCAATGTTATCTTTTTCTAACCTCCAAATATCAGAATATTAGGAAAAAAATGAAATAAATTAGTAAATTGAGGCGTATTGCGTACTTACATATGGTATGAGATCCCTTCTGTTGTATGTACTTTGGTATCATAATAAGTACAATTTCTAAATACACACGCTGGCATTTTTTATTTTGTTTTTGTTTCAACAAAGCGTATCGCTCTTCGCCATGCGTGACATAAACTAAAGTTCACAATTGTGACCTATTCGAGTCTTCACAATGCGCACGCTCATAACATATCTGTTAATTTGAATATCATTGCGTAGCACATAAAAAATCTGCTAGATTTTTTTTCGGCAAAGGTCAGCCAGCAGCCAGTTCTCCAATCAAAAAATGCCACTTTGCAGCCTATAAGTTAAAACTTTTTTTTACCACGGCCTACGGTAGATTTGCTAGAAATTCGTTCGTTTACCGCTACTACTACATTCCTGCGCTCCTGGTAACACGGTATGAGCTCTTGTATGAGTGCACCATGTAGGAGGTGAATGACCGACTATTCACGTGGTGTTGATTGGTTAATTGTTTTAATATTGCATCTGCTATTGTGCCGTTGCTTGGGTATACTATAATTTATTCGGATCCTTGCAATGCGTGTATATTTTCGTTAGTGCCCAGATTCTTGGAAAGGCTTTTGTATGGCTATTATTGAACACACGTGCAAATACAGTATATTGATTAAATCATTAAATAAACTACAGGAAAAGGTAAATATGAAGAAATTACTAATGAAAATAGCCGGCAAGGAACACCACAGTAAATTATTTCAACGGATATAAACCATTATCGGCATTCTTGAGCTCCATTTCGATTTGAGTCTATTCAAAAGTTTACTTTGTTTCTTAGGAAATGTTTAAAGGTAAAATAGAAGAGTAAATTCTACTCAATTGTGGTCAACGTCAGCTAAGAATGCGTATCAAGCAATTTTTTGGTATATTACGATCAAGTACTTGGTTCTAGCAATTTTGACAGGGAGAGGGAGATAGACAACCAGGCTCACCCGAATTTTGAATCTGTTTTCAATTCTCAATTCTCATGATTATCGATTTCTTTGGCTGTTGTTTTTTCAGTCAACCAATCACAGCAGATACCTGTAAGTCTTGCCAGAGTATTATTTTTTTGTGCTGTCAACATTTCAGAAATAGGGTTCCAGGAAATTGGGACGTCAATCGACAAACGTCACATACGTCAATGTCAAGTACCCCTCATATTATTATTATTATATTCTTATCTGTAAGAAATATGAAGGACTTAAAACATTATGGTACTTACCACCAGTGCCAAGTACTTTGAGCATGTCAAAGTGTGATATGTCCACTTTGCCGGCGCCGTTGAGATTAACTGTAACAAAATTAACATTTATTTAATATACGTGTTGACTTCCCCGAGTTTATGACGTCATAGAATTAAGTGGTATTGTATAATTATTGTAATTTTTCGAATCTCAAGTCTAGCTGCTTGTGGCCCTTCAAGCAAGATAGATGATACTTAAAATAACCTTTGCGACAACCTAGAAAGTCAGCCATGATACATTTCTAGCTGGCTAATGATGAAGATGTATGTTTGTTACTCAATCACGCCAGAACGACTGAACGGATCTAGATGAAATTTGGCACAGATATAGATTATAGTCCCTCGGGATAGTTGCCGACATTCAAGCGCGCGAAGCCGCTGTCAGAAGCTAGTATTCTTCTAAGACATGAGGTATTCTCAAAGGTATCGTTCTAACATCAAAAGAGAAGAATTTTAAAGATGATGAGCCACATCTGCTCGTACTGGACTGGAAGCACAATACAAGCCTCTAGTTTCTTTGGGAGAAGACGAAGATGATGATGTACATATCGAAACTTATATTATTCTCTGAGTCCGTCTGTCTGTCACCAGGCTGTATCTTATGAACCGTGATAGCTAGACAGTTGAAATTTTGACAGATGATGTATTTCTGTTGCCGCTATAACAACAAATACTAAAAACAATAAAATAAATATTTGAGTGGGGCTCCCATACATCAAACGTGGTTGTTTTGCCGTTTTTTCGATGATGATACGGAACCATTCGTGCGCGAGTACAACTCGCACATGGCCGGTTTTTTTTATTGTTTTTTTTTTTGTTTTTGCTTATCACTCGTGTCTCCTGTGCGGGTCACAAATAAATATTATGTCTTTCTTTATTTTCTTTACACCTACGCTAAGTACCATAGGCTACTTTTATCCCAGAAAAATGCGGTGTTCCTAAATATGCCACAAGAGCGAAGCCACGTGAAATACCTAGCCATGATTTATCAATAAGTCTATGGTAGTTTCTCAATCAACTGCTGTACTATAGGTACCATACCACCATTCCTAAAAACACACATAAAAATTACGAATATTTCTCACCAAAAGGTACCAAAATCTAACTGTTCCAGTATTGTGTACCGTTATGTACGTACATTAAAACCACATGCCGACGCGTCACAGAAATTTTCACTTTTACTCCGGATCTGCTTTGAATCCGTCATGTCTTACGAATTCTTGCTACTTGCTGGAGAATATTCTCACTTATTGTGACACGTTTTCTACATGAATAAAGTACATGGTTCTTACCAGTGTCGAAAGCCTAGCATAGGTATATTATAGAGATATCTTTACAACATCTACAAAGCTTTTTACTAACTATCTTGGGTGCCTTTCTGACTTACATTACCCAGTTGTTGGGTAGCACGATTCTCCTTGACCAGACTGGAATGGAAATGAGCAGGAAAAGAGCAGGGTTGGCCCAGAGGTAAAGTTCGAACTCGGACATCTAAATCACCACTGCTCTAAAAACGGTGAAGGAGAACATCGTGAGGAAACCGGCATGTCCTAGAACCAAAAATTCGAAGTCCAGTGATGTCACTTGTCTTAGAATTCTTCGTTGGTGGATGTCTACCAACCCGCACTAGACCAGCGTGGTGGATTAAGGCCCATTCCATCTCTTAAAGAGAGGAGACTTGTGTCCATACAGTGGAAACATTAATAGGCTGATGATGCTGAGACTGGAATAGCCTCTTCATTTTCTTATTACAAGATTTTTAGTTAATTTATCGTTGTTTTTAAAGGAATTAAGGATATTATTCTATTGGTTTGTTAGATGCCGAAAATTGTCTTATCATGCTTTAAAAATAAATTTCGTTAGGTTTGTGATGAGTTTTCTCGCCACATTCGATATTATTAAGTTTTAATGCCTAAAATGCTTTGGCAAGTTATTTGTTTATTTGAACTTTATGTACCGTAAGTTTAGGTGGAATATTCTTTAAAATGTGTTTGCCTTTGCAACATATTGGTTTGCACTTATACCGAAGTTAAGTATGGGCGTTTGAAGGGTCATGAAGCAATTTCTTATGGACTTGAAATGGCGCAGTTTTAAATACCATAGATATTTTTATAACAAAATTCTTACAATAGAACACAATCTCAATAACACCATCTATTATCATTTATGTTTAAAGTTTATTACGATAACGATTTACATAAGAATTGGCGATAAACAAACTACATACACATAGACAGAATGTTTTTGCTCAACAAAGTCACTGGTTCGTTGACACCCAGCTGTAATTATTAAATATGTTTTATCTGTGACATTGGTGGTGCAAAATAGTAGCATTTTATTTTACGTTCGTTTTTTGCAGCGTTTTCCGTCCGGGTTTATCGACTTTAATCATGGTAATCTTATAATATTTTTCGTTTGTAAACAAACCTTTGGGGTCAATGGAATACAAGCTACCTTGTAGGGACTGTATTTTTTGTTTAAATGCAAGACGTTTAGGTCAAATTGGAGATTAATCAGACTTGCAAATGCACTGTACAGCCGCAAGCTACCTACTTACAATCGTGCAAACAGTAACTTGATGTATCAAAGTCTTCAATTCATCAATGCGACATCATTCTCGTACTTATCCAATCACTCGAGATCAAATTAATAGCCTGAACGACTCAGTCGACTCGATTCGGCCACCTGTTTCAAACTAGCTACTCTATAGAACGCAGCTATATCAACATCCCACAGACTAACTTGTGTTCGACAAAGTCAGCGGTGCGACGACCCAATATTATTTTAGTAAATTCATATTTCTCAAAGGTCGGTCGCTCGTTCATTACCTAACCGCTGGCATTATTCGATGGCATTTGAAGGTGATCCGTGTGTATTTAAAAACCATAATTACTCAACAATCCAACATTTTTCTTTAAACAAATATTTCGGCGAAAAATAACAACACCGAACACTGTATTCACCGAAGACACGGGCACCCAACGCGATGAAAGAACATTTGGTTGAAATAAATTGCACTTGATGGCGTGATAAGCTTGGATTTGTTATTGAGTTGTGTGAAATATTAAGATTATCTTAAGACGATCATAAAAAAATATGTTCTTGTTTAATTAAATCTTCTAAGCACAAAATTAAGAAATATTGGGGTCTTAATTAACATTTTAAAGATTATTTGAATGGATCATTTAAAATTGATTCTAATAGATGGCGCGTTTTTAAATTTCTGAGGCACCCACTCGATTTTTAATTTGTTCGAACCGAACGCGACCGATGTTCTTAGAAAAACAATCAGCATAATAAGACGAAAATCGCTAGTACGTCGGCACGGTTTCTTTGCATGGGATGAGGCATCTGTATGCTAGTATTATATTATCTGTGCCGAAGGTTAGTTGATATGTACTACCTAGTACACCCACATATCATTAGTTATGTAGATAATCTAAGGTCCTTGTCATTGGAGACGAGCTTTTTGGCATCAACCAAGCACATATCCATACTCCAGGATTCTTATGAGAAATGACAGAGGGAAACACCCAGAAACAATTTGCTCGACACGAAAATTAAACTTAGGACCTCACGCTCCGCAGTTGCGTTTGCGGACACTAGACCGAAGAGTACGAAGCGGTTGTGTGCTCCGTGCCGAAGAGGCAGTCGCCGGAAAATGTTTTTCGAAATTAGAATAAACAAAACCTGTGGAATGGTTTGTGGTTACCTTAATTTCCTCCTTTCTTGGTACTTGTTTGTTCTGTATTTACGTAAAAGTGGTTTATATTATATCAGTGAAATGGGGAAGGCTTCCTAGAATTGAGACAACAAAGAAAACATTGTTTATTATTTTTTTACTTGGGAAGTCCCTACTGTAGCAGAGTTACCAGTTATAGTAGAAAGAAAATTGACATAAGTACCTAATTAAATAGAATTCTGTGGGAAAAAGAAAATGGCTACCGGATTGTAACTTTGTAGTGCATTTTTTTCTATGATTACCTATTTATAAACATTGTTAGGAAACCTGGACTTCGTCAGTCGCCAACGAACTTGAGGTAACAAAACGCGCACTCGTTTCACACCAGCGCGACCCAAAATTCTGTAGATTTTTGTACTTTCCTTATTATTTCTATGAAAAAAAAAGCCTTATATCAAAATGACTTTTTCAAAGACAATTAAATGGTCTTTTAAATAGTGAAAATTACATTAAAATACGCCCGACGGTATTGGTGCCATTGCGTTTTTATGTCCGTGTTAAGACATAACTTTACAAATTAATTACACTATGTTATACGGATCAAATTATTAAGAAAATGGTATAATGCAACACATATTTTATTAAAAAAATAACGACTAGCCGTTTAGACGTGATTCTCATTTTAAAATCAGCTACTGAGGGGTATCTGTGCCGTAATATAAGTCTAAAATCGCCAAGCTGCCATGAGCAAGCGTGGTGAATAATGCTTGTGTTTTCACTGCTTGATACGTACTTTGCCCTACAGTGGGACTGTAACAGGCTATTATTATTTTAACCTACCTTTCAATCATAAAAATTTACACGTAGTAGTTAAAGTAGGTTATTCTATAACAATATCTATTATGTACAATAGTTGCATAATAAAGAGTACCTACATGAATCAGTATGTTTATGTATGTGATCTGTTTGTATAATGATACTCCTGGAATACTATTCAGTTGTAAAATTATGTTTGAGGTGTATATACATTTTTTTTTTTACAAATTATTACTAACTTTCTGCTAAGTTATTATGGACAAAAATGTTTCTTTTATGTGTGAGAAAGTTAACACGTATGTAATTGTTTATCAAAAGAGTCAACAAAAGGAGTATTGCGTTATACAATATAGGCCAGTGAAGATAAGTCGACCCAGTTTTTTTAACGGCTTCACAAAGAAAGTATATACATATTAATATCGTAAGTAAAGTAGGTAAATCCCTAAAGCAGTTTTGATAAATACTCCTTAAGAATAAGAAGTTTTGAAGCTTTTTGTTCCGTCACTAGCACTCCAGCTAGCGCTCGTAGCTATCCAGTCGACACTGGCTGTCGCTAAAAACCAGCACTGTGGCTCTGTCTTGCACGTGAGTCCCAGCATTATGCTGAGCGATGACCGTCTTGCGTGGTTGTAACGCATACTTTGTTGCATTCGTTTTTATGTTACTTATTCCTTTTGTTTTTTATGGTTTACGTCGTGCCTGACGCAAATAAACTCATTTTCTTTCTTTTTTCCTCTTACAAACCCATTAAAACAATTTTTTTTTAAGTCAACAACGGTGCAAACTTATATTTTAATCAATAAAACTGTTTGTTTTTTTATCACTGACCTGATAATGTATTACTGAAATAGGAACTTGCAACTTGGAAAAGGCATTTTCTGCGATAAAAAATACTCGATAATAGAGTATTTTTTATCGCAGAAAATGCATTTTCATTTGATGAAACCACAGAGTGAAACCATGTGAAAAAGATAGTAAGTAGGTTATATAGCACCTATGTACTATGAACGGACAATCTTGAAACACATTTTCCTTTATGAATAATACAAAATTATTGTTAATTAGAATGCCTAATAAAACTGAAATTAATTGGCCAACCGCACTTGGGACACCAATAGTGATAAGAAACTATAATTATCGCGGTTTGCGTCAAGGTCTGCTGATAAGAAGAACCCATCAAGCTATTCCCATAATTCTGTATGTTTGTTTATGAAAAATAATAATATAGAAACCGTAAAATGATGAAAAGGCTTTTATTATTGTTGTGTTACAATCTAACAAAGTCTTTATTTAAAAGATTGTGCGTTTTGATCAGATTATTAAATTAAAGATAGATTTATAAAAATATTTTGCCTGTAAATACGGACTTGCTGTTTTCTCAGTAAATTTGCTTAGATTAAACTTTACAGCATTAAAAAAAAAACATATCCAAGAAGGAAGCCAAGTCTAATATCCTTTTTAGAAAAAGGCTAAGTAGATTTTGATTTATCTATTTGGTTTTAATAAGGTTTTTTTGCCACAAATTATATACAAATTCTGATTTCTAACCAGCTTCCCAAAAAGGAGGATCCATGTTTCTTTTAAGAAGTATAAAATCAAAATGTTCTTAAAAACAAACTCAACAAGAGAATCGGTTGAACTTTCACAAACTTTTAAAGGAACTTTCACTGCTAAGACCAGATTAGAATCTAGTCTAGATTTTATTTTAAGAGCACAGCTCTCAAAATAGAATACTGCTAATAGAACTCTGATAAATGTGGGATGCATTCCTGTTAACTTTAACAACCATAATTGTGAAAAGTCTGATGACGTTTCTCATTTTACATGTCACAATTACTTTATACAACATAATTTTCTTCTGAAATAATTCCTGGGAACCAATGACATACTCATGAAGATGGGTCTAACTGCGACACCCATGTGCAGGTTGTGTGGGAAACATACGGAATGCATGGAGCACTTTCTATGCACATGCAATGCACTGGCTGGTAAGTGAATGAGTCTCCTAGGGGTAGTGTCAGTGGTAGGGACTCCCTTTTCCGCAGATAGACTCCCATTCCGTTGTACGTGGTGGACGTCATGGGGAATCCGACTTCTTAGATAGTTACAACTTTAAGCTTAATATGACAACATCACGCCTGTTTTCCATGAAGCGTTAAGCAGAGGTAAACCTAGTACACCCAAATTTTAATAGTTATGTTTAAAGTCCTAAGTTAATAAAATATTTTTTCTATTATATTTGTACTTGGAGCAGTTTTCAAATTAATAATACCTACAATAAAATGTGACTTATATTGATAAATATTAAGAAATGTATTGAAATAAAATTAAGCTATTGGAGTAAAGTTCTTTATAGAATTTGTTAAAAAAAACTATAAAGCAGATATCAGGACTTAAAAGAGAAGAATGGGAAAATAATATTGTACAATTTCATTTTCAGGGTTATTGAGACTTTTGGACAGGCTAACATGACAGTCTGTGATAATTCTAAGTGAAACATAAATAAATAACCAGACCAATTATATGCCTACCCTCAATTACAGTAATTATAGCTCATTATGGCATTTTATTTTCTTAATTACTTTTGAATGGCACAAAGTATGGTAATGGAAATGACTTAATTAGAACTTGACAAAAAATAAACAATTAGGAAGTTTGAAAGAAGTGATATTCTAACTGATAAGTTGAACTGGAATAGTTTAGTTGCCCATCAGTTGGCAATAACAAAGTCAACAAGACTGTGTTACAGGAAGCGCTACTTTTGCTAGTGAAAGCACAAGCAGTTGAAAGGAAATTTTGTCTTGGTATGGGGCATGTGATGAGGGCGATGAAAAACATTGAAAGAGTGATGAAAATAAAAAGGGGGTCTTATGAGAAGATGGTTGGATTGAGTAAGATTGTGGAAGGAAAAAGGAGTGAATAAAGTGAAGATTTTCATGTGATCAAGTCTCAGAACAGATGTTCTTCCAGATCAATTATCATATTAATAACTGAGTATTATTGGGTCAAATGGAAGATTAAAACATTCCCAAGTAACATAGTACAAGGGAAGGCAGATCTAGAGATGTTTTAAAAAATTACTCATTGGTACATAGACATGTCATTGAAATCAATTCCAAGCATGCTACATACACATAAACCTTCGAAAGTAAACCTTATGAATATTACATAACTGCATATTTTATTCTATTTTTTCACAATTACCAGTTCTACTATAATGAGGGGGAAACCTTGTTTTTTTTTAATACCTACATATAATTTTTTTATGTCTTTAAATAAATGTTTTTGTCCTGTTTATTTTTTTTGCATTTTTCCTTTTGCCTAATTAAATAGGATGAACAGATACCTTAATAATATTGTATTGATTGAATTTTATGGTTTTCATGAACCATCTTTAGTAAACCTATAGTTGTAAATTCTAGGTATCCTAGGAATAGGCCTAATGTCCAACAGTGGCAGTTTTATGTTTGAAAATTGATACTTTTTAAGTTTTGGTGAACTATAAATTAAGTTTTTAATTAAGGCAATGTTTTGGGGAGACTTATGACTGGCAATGGACTTCTTGTGTTGAAATGACAGTGAAATAAAGTTATAGAATATTTCATGTTAGTATTTAAATGTTTATACATAATGTACATTCTTTTAGACAAATAATAATAACATCAATGTCAACAGAATGATGAGTCATTTGGTAAATTGCTTAATGGCATCAATTAGTATAAATTCATTTCAGACCAAAAGGAGGTTGCATTTATCTATTTTAAAATTTCATTAGGAACATAATAGTATCCTTAATGATAATTCACTATTAATATGTAATAAAGAATATTTATTCAGTGGTGCTTAAAAATATCAATCAATTAACTTAATTATTTCAATACTAGTTTGAATAACTTCCAAGTCCTGATGGTCAATGACAAGGGTTTTACAGCTGTCTCTGAAGAACATCATCATCCACTTCTAGATAGATACATTTTCTGATCTATGATAGTTTAAAAAAAACTTACATTTGGTACGTTTCCTTATTCTGCTAGCCTCAACCAAATTCCAGTCAACGGAATCCCGAGCAGGTTCGGGCACTGAGGTCCCAATGAGCTCCACAGAACTGCTCTGCTTGGAGCAGCTGGGCCCAGCTACCGGTATATACTCCTCAACCACCTTCTTAGAGTCCTTCACTGACGACACACTACTAGAACACTCAACTATTTCCACACTCTTGTCCACTTGTCTGACAGCAGTCTCGCTGCAGCCATTTACTGGAGACTCAGTCCTCGCCTTCTTGGGGGACGGCTTGTGTTTGCCCGCGCTGTGGCGCCGCTTAAGCGCGGCAGCGTTCGAGTGCGAAGAGTTCCTCGAGCTGGTCCCCGACGGACACCGGCAATCCATGCTGCCCTCCTGCTCTTGGTCGCTGCCCTCGTAGTAACCCGACTCGTGATCAGGCTTCTTGTCAGGCCTGTCGCACATCTCGTTGTTTGCCATGGCTCAGCCGTTCACCAAAACCATGTAGACTCCACCACTTCAGAACCTCATCAAGATTTTCCACGTAACGCCGCGTTGTGACGGGCAAATTAAACAGTCCTGAGGGCTTGCCCGACCGCAAACGGTTATGAAAACGTTTATAAATTAAATTGCAACTATTCTTCAACTTTCAGCGAAAGTACAAGCGAGACACGTAAAGCATTTCGCGAATAGTTCCACCCGCGATAACTTCACGCGGAGCTGTGTCGCAGATGGCGCTGCAATATGTTATAACCCGACCGAATGCGAAAACCCCCCACAATATGCTTGCTCCACACTACGATATGTCAATGTGATTGGTCGATAGGAATTCCACTTGTAACTGACTTCACTGTATTGATGAAACGTCAAATAATTTAGTTTTGTGTATTTCCTTTTATTTATTTTCTCTCATTATATTCTATCAAAATCACAGCCTCTTCGTCGTTACACGGGGTTAGTAATCCAAAACAATCCAGGTAGGTACTTTTCACTCGTATAAAATTTTCACTTCACTGTCAGCCTAGTTCATATGCACACAGACAACAGTTGGATAATTTGTTTTTATTCACTAACACTATGTATAAACCGTCTCTCTCTACAAAACTTGTGTGTACACTATATAAATAAATTATAAAATGCACGCGCGGACGAGATACGAACTCACTCAGCGCGCACAAGCAACTGAATTCGAGAAAACGCAAAATAGAAACCGTGCGACGGTGTGCGAGCGGTGCGCTCCCCCCACCATTTACGATACGAGGCCACATAGTGCATGGGAAACGCGCAGACAATCGATGAATCGAAAATCCATATTTTTGATATTATTTCCGTATGGCATTTTAGCAATAAAGAAATGATTTTCATATTGAATATTAAAAAAATTCAAAACATATCGTAGTTCAGTGAAATATGGTTTTAATACCAACGATGATCTTAAAATCAAGCGTTTACTATGCGTGTCCGCGTTTCATGGACGTAAACAAAGAGAGACACGGTTATTGCTTATCTATTATGTAGAGCGAGATGGCAAATATTTGAGGGAGAAACACAATATTCTCGTCTCTTTCTTGATTCGCTGCAGAGAGTGGCCGTGAAGTGGATGAGTTTTATAAACATGGATTGAAACATACTGGATTGGGAAATTATTTCTTTTACTAATTTCGAAATTTACTCTTTCTTGACAAAAATAATTAAACATTATTTTCTTACCATAAATTATTAACAACGCATTTATCATGGCTTCATCTGCCAACGTTTTTACGATAGATTTATTTGAAAAAAAATTAAAAGGGCCCGCCTTTGGACACAGAATTTACGAATATTCTGCTACATTTCAAATATTCCACGAAGATTCCACGTGGTAATTTTGTAAACTCGTTTTGGGGGTGAAATAATTACCTGCTCTACTACGAGGAAGGGTCTATTTTTTTCTCCATTATGAGGCTTTTGTACTTGAACTAATCATATTTTTGTATGATTTCTATGTTTGTGTGATAGGTACTCAGATCAAATTAAAAGTCATAGGTACAGCCGTTTACGTTTTTTGTGGTGCAGCTGTTTCTTTTAAAGTAATAGTCGGTAGACGCTCAATATCAAGTACAATGATATTATTTATTTATTTTTAGCCTGAATTTTCGCAGTGGAGGGCAAAGGCGTCCCTTTTTTTTCTATTTCTTGCGGTTTTGAGCAACTGTAGACTAGAACAGTACTTTCTGATTCTGAAGGTGTCAAGCAATAAATGATATTTATAAAATGCCTATAGTTCAGTCCAGTGCTGAAAATAGATCTAGGACAGTTTATTATTTAAACCCAAAACTGTTAAAAATCAAAAATATCCTTGGACCTCCCGTTCCTAAAAAGAACATTCGTGATGAAACACAAAGTTTAAAATTATGGCCAATGTCAAGAAAATCATGTTTCAACATTTATTTCTCAAGTAAAAGTATTTACAGCTCATTCACACAAATTGATCTTGATTTGATTTACACGAGGTAAAAACCTTGGTTTCAGTTTCCGCGACATAATCGCATGCCGTCGGATCTTGTAGGTATTGTAATAGCTTTTTCAATCTAGATATTGTTTTGTTTATCAACATGTATATTATATCATCATCAGCATAGGTTTGCACAAAAATATTGGGCCTGCTTAACCAGTTGAATCAGCAAATCAGTTTTTTTTACAATGTACCTATAACATAAAATAAAAAATTGAAATGCGCGTAATGTTTGATGTTGTTTCCTTAACCTGTTTTATGTAATTTTCTTTCGATATAGGAACTAGTAACTTGAAATTAGAATGCCATTTATTTAAGAGGGCTATCACATTATGGCGTTCTAACCTTCCGTCATATTCTGTAATCTATGGTTCTAACATTTAAAACTGGAGTTCGAACGGTCGATGCATCGCATTTTGTAGCTATTCGGAAGCTGTAATTTATTGTATTTAAAGATTTATGATTATTTATGTAATAATAAGTATAAACTTTGCTTCGAAATTTTTGCTAAGGAAAAAATTGCGAAAAGCAGGGCCTATATACTTTTCAAACTACTCTCCACCATTCATTATACTTATTCGTTCCATATAAATCAAAGTTCTAGAAGTATGTGTTTTAGTTTCCTTAAACAAGAACGAATTTTAACATATTTGAATGCAATAATCTCAAATCATGGTCAAAATGTAATAATAATAAGCCTCATAGAAGAAGTATGATGTCCGAACCCGCATGTACCTTTTTTCGGCTTAAAATCAAACAATTACAACTGTAGCATTATTATTATTATCTGTGAAAATACCTTAACAAGCCTATCGCCTGCCAGCCATTTCTATTGTTCTATTTCCGTACTTGACTATTGTTAGAAGTAGGTAGGTACCTACTTAAGTAATTTTTGAAGATAATAGAAACCGTAGGGCTGTAAAATTCATTAATTTTTGCAAATAATGGTATCTGCTAATAGATTTTGTTTCGCGGAAAATGACCCCCCAGGTAAGTGCGGCTCGGTAAGCCGATGCATATGTGTGCGTTTTGTCTTTAAAAAAAGACCCTTGCAACAGACCTGAGACCAATAGTAAGAAGTAGTAGTAGTAAGTAAAAATAATTATTCATTTGTGGTTGATTTTTTTGGTGTTTCAAATGTTATTACCATTTATGATTGTCTTTCTATACTTTTCGGTTTAAACTGCAAGTGTAGAAAGCTAATGTAATGATAATAAATAAATAAAACTACAAAGGAGGTTATTTAGGTCAAGTTAGAGCCTTAATTTGGCCCAGCTTCTAGAAGGACAAAACCTGTACATATCCTAGATAAGATTATGTGTACGAATACTTGCATAATGCACAGTAGGTACTCCTATATAGTTATTTATATGTAATAAATGATAGACCGGCAATGGTTTCAACGCTAATAAGCAATCCGCTATCCAAGCGTGATACGACACTATTGTAAAGCATCACGATCAAAAAGTCAGCCATATTTTATGAATTTACCGTTACCGCAGATAATATATATAGTACTAGCATCCGTTACCAAGCAGGTTTGTCAAAGTATTTAAGCGCCACGAATCTGACAATACAATAAAATTTAGGGTTGAGCAATATTTTACGATTTATCAGCCATAAATGGCCATAAAACAATTTATGAAACAACAATTATATGAAAAGAATACGGAAGATGTCTACGTTTTGGACGCGGAAGTGTTTCGACCTTCGTTTTAACATCAGAAACGTGAAAAATCACGTACTAACGTACTTCAAGCTTGTTGTCTGTTGTGAAAACGTTTGCGATACGAACCGTTATCTTTATGAAGATAATAATTACTCTGTTAATCGTACGGAACAGATACAATCTAGGGTTCTTGACTCCGTTGTTCAAGTAGGTGCTGATACTGTGTTAGTTTACTCTGAGATTGCACTTAATAATTTCAAAGTCATGTCCCAAATAGCAAACACACCCGTGTAACTAGAAATTTTAGTTTCAGACTTTCAGTAACAAATATTGATATCTAGCAGGCGCCCGCGTTGTATTAGTTCTTTCTTCAGCCAAATTAAGCAATATTTATAAATTATGAGCCTTATCATCATCATCATTACAGCCGGAAGACGTCCACTGCTGGACATAGGCCTTCCCCAACCATCGCCCGCCTCATCAACAGGTCCTGTGTCTTTCATCAATTGGATGCCTGCAATATTAGAATAAGCCTTAATATGTCTTATTCTCATGTACGAGCTTACTGTAAAGTTTTTTTGTTTTTGCATGAATGTGTATTCAGTATTCATCCATCCAATGTCTGAAACTTTCGCGTTTAGGATAGCAGTAGGATTATTCATAACAAGATTGTCTATGCACTCCTGAATAACTGAAACATGCACTATGGGAAGTTTTTTTTCCGCAATGCACAAACTCTCAAGTAAAACATATGTTATCCAAAAAACATTCATTGCCACCCTTTTCGTGATTTGCCTTCATGAACTTATGTATGAATTCTGAATTCCGGTTAGCAACAAGCCATAGACTCTGAATATAAAATCATAGACTGACTTGTTGCTGGAATTCTTTAATATAAGGTACGCCAGTTACTCTCTTGATTAAAAGTTCCTGTTAAATCTGTGGGCCTTAAGAAATAACTATAATTAAATCTTGCCTTACGGAAGTTAATATTTAGGAAGTAAACTAAGCGAGCGATGACCCAAAAAATTTGAGGGAGTATTCTAAGCGGACTATGACCAAAAAATTCTCAGAATAAAATAGATGTGACTGTAAAAATAGACACACAGTTGATCTAGATCCAAAGTGCGAAGTCTCCATCTCGTAGTGTAAGGTACAATTAATTAATTGGAACAATATAATTAGTCTTCACATTTGATCCCAGTTGAGGCAATCATAGAATGTAGAATCGAGTGTTGCGGTAAACTTGGAGACAACGATAGCCCCAGTTGAGTGATTGATCCCGATATAGTAACAGGCTCCCTTTTTTGGATAGTCGACAAAGTTTAACCACTTCCTGAGTCCAAAGTTACATCCGTCCCAGATTCACTCGACCGTGACCAAAAGATACCTATATCAGTTCAAAATCTCAAATACCCGCGTTTCCGATAGATTTTTTGATAACAATTATATTATATTTTCAATAATTACCGTATCGATAATCAATATAAGCGTGTATAAAGCCGGAAGTGTTTTATATTACAGCTAAGCAAAGTGTTTGTCTATATAAAGGAATTGATTGCCACAGAGGAAGATTTTCGCTGCAAATCGAGTAGGTATAATTTAATTAGTATGTTGCTAAACAACATGATACGGACGGATATCGGTATAATGTGTTGTCAGTCGCGTTTCCTTGATTGGATTTACTAAATAGCATACAATATGGTTTATAGATGTAAATTTATGTTGTTTTATTCTTTTGGTAAATATTTTTTGGAAAATATTGGAACATAATATTCTTCACAAACAAATTAGGTACATTTGAAATCTGCTGAAGTATTTATTTATTTATTTAATTAAGGACAACCAACAAAGCATACACCAAAAATACATGTTAAAGTACTTATATTTTACATTTTATAGTGTAGCCTTAATTAAAGGCTGCCATACGGCATGCATTAAACAAAGGGGTAGGAAATGTAGAACAAGTTTAAAACAGATTTTACATTTTTAGATAGATTAGATAGGTTGTTTGTAGTATTTTCTTAATCTTAATATATATAAATCTCGTGTCACAATGTTTGTCCTCAATGGACTCCTAAACCACTTAACCGATTATAATAAAATTCGCACACCATGTGCAGTTCGATCCAACTTGAGAGATAGGATAGTTTAAATCTCAAATAAGGGTAGGTAGGGTAGGTAGGGTAGGTAGGGCAGGTAGGGCAGGTAGGGCAGGTAGGGCAGGTAGGGCAGGTAGGGCAGGTAGGGCAGGTAGGGCAGGTAGGGCAGGTTGGGCAGGTAGGGCAGGTAGGGCAGGTAGGGCAGGTAGGGCAGGTAGGGCAGGTAGGGCAGGTAGGGCAGGTAGGGCAGGTAGGGCAGGTAGGGCAGGTAGGGTAGGTGTTTTTATGGCAAAACAAAGTTTGCCGGGTCAGCTAGTTAATTTATAATATCCTTCATAAATAACACCACGTCTGTATTATTCGTAGGCAATGATATTCAAATAAACAGATATGTTATGAGCGTGCGCATTGTGAAGACTCGAATAGGTCACAATTGTGAACTTTAGTCTTTAGTTTATGTCACGCATGGCGAAGAGCGATACGCTTTGTTGAAACAAAAACAGAATAATAAAATGCCAGCGTGTGTATTTAGAAATTGTACCAATTGTGATACCAAAGTACATAAAACAGAAGGGATCTCATACCATATGTAAGTACGCAATACGCCTCAATTTTTTTATTTTTTTCCTAATGTTCTGATATTTGGAGGTTAGAAAAAGATAACAACATTGGTGGACAGAATAAAGTTTGTTTACATTCACACGCAAGTGACAAACACTAGCTGTCTCTTTTTTTCTTGTTGGTTTTATCAAGCCATCCCTTTCGACTTGTATTGAAATGTCAGATGAATGAAAAGTGTGAGTGCGGAACACTTTTTCAATTGTTTTGTGAGTGTATAACGAATCTGTTTATTTGAATATCATTGTTCGTAGGGATAAATTTCAATGAGAGTTATCGCTGTCCTGGCACATGAAGGAACACGGGTGGGGTTAAGTCAGTAAACGTCTGACATGAGCGGGAGAAGTCATTGGATGATTTCCAAAGACAAAAAATAAATGTTTAGACAGAGTTGCACGTATAGTAGGTACACAGCCCAGTTATGTTTAAATCGCGTTGTCATCAATCGGGCACAATTCCTGAATTTCCGTCTTAATAACTTAGAATCGGAGAGCAGTGGTGGCCCGCCCTCGCGACTTACACGGTTTACAAGTTATACTTAGGTCTAACCCAGGCAGTGGCTTTACTTAGTGAAAATTATTTCATCACCACTGCTCTCAAAACGGTGAAGGAAAATATCGTGAGAAAACTGTGTATTCGAACCAAAAATTCGAAGACATGTGACATCCACCAACCCGCTCAGGGCCCGCGTGGAGAATTACGGCTCATTTCCTCTCACAGAAAGGAGGCCTACACGCATGGCGGACCAACAGGAAGTCTAAGTGCGAAAAAGAGGATCCATCAATCTATCCTATCCTTACTTAGAATCACTTTTTCTCTGAATTTGGAATACACAATTTTATTGTCTTATCGTTCCAATCTTTAGTCAACTCTGTACTTCATAGCGTTAAAGATAACAAGAACTCTATCAATATCGGCCGTTGCCGATATAAGCATCTGCAGGCGATAGATCTAATCACTATTATTGAATGCTGGGCTGGTCAATGTAAACAGTCTGGTTATCACGCCCCTATGGTGTGGAGTGCTAAGGGCCACTAATATAACAGTAAATGATACTCCGATATCTTTATAATCACTGATAGGATTCTCTGTTTTATGTGCATCATCATACCTGTCCTCCCTATTAACAATGCCTTTTTTAGGGTTCCGTACCCAAAGTGTAAAAACGAGACCCTATTACTAAGACTCCGCGGTCCGTCTGTCTGTCTGTCTGTCACCAGGCTGTATCTCATGAACCGTGATAGCTAGACAGTTGAAATTTTCACAGATGATGTATTCCTGTTGCCGCTATAACAACAAATACTAAAAACGGAATAAACTTAATATTTAAGTGGGGCTCCCATACAACAAACGTGATTACGATAATGTTACGGAACCCTTCGTGCGCGAGTCCGACTCGCTCTTGGCCGGTTTTTTTTGTTTTCGGTACTTGCCCAAAACAAAAAAAATAGTTATTTTTCCCTATCAGTTACTTTTGCAGTTTACTCCCTTGAGAACAAACAAGGCGTCAGTTTATGTATGTTTTTCCAATCTTTTCCCAAGTGCATTAGAACTTCTACTCTAACCAATTGTGGTACATTATCTACCTACTTAAATGTGAAAGTTTGTGAGGATTGATGATTGATACGCCAAAACTACTGCACGTATTTTGATGACACTACAGATAAGTATACACCTTATACATCAGTAGGTTAGGCTGCAATTTATAAAGATACAAGTTCTAATTTCATACAGGAAAATCCACGGGTGGCAGCTAGTATCAATATAATTATGTCAGTCGTCCCTGAATCCGATGCGCAAACTCGGGCAGAACAGAAACCTGTAGCATGTTCAGATTTTTGTCCCAATGCGGCCATCGATTCGACCTGAATGAAGAAAGTGGATTTGGACCGCTGCGTCATTTCTGTTCATATGATAGAGGGACAAATAGTTTTAATGAAATATAATATGCCAGCGGCTTCGCCTGCGTCAAAAGTGTTTTCATATCCCGAGGGAATTTTAAACCGGGATGAAAATTAGCCTATAAGCTATTCCATACTATAATCTATCTCTGTGCATTGAACAGACACGCCAAGGACGATATACCTGGGCAATTTGATACTCCGGAATGTCATTTATATGAGTGATAATTATGTAGTGTCCATTTCACTATCATAATCCCAGAATTATGCACAAAGTTTAGTTGATAATGTGGCTAGAAAGTTTGGCTCGTTTGAGGAATGCTGTAATAATTTACATCTTATAAATACTTACCAAAACTGCTCCCGTACGAGATATTATGCCATTTCTATTGGGGAAAGCATTATAGTCCTCGTCAAACTTCTTGGCCGTCCTGAAGTTGGCTACAATGGCTGCGCAGTAGTAAATCTCATACAAAAACAGCACCGCGCCGAGCCTTCGGAAAACCAACTTCAGGGCGGCCAGGAAGTTTGGCGAGATTATACCAATATTAATTTGTATAAGTATGTTAAGATTTCTTACTAGGTTTTCTTGTATTCGTCCGCTGCAGTGTGTTTCCGATGTAACTTACCTTCAGAGTGCAGACATGATGAAGCCGCCATCAATATAATTTGCATTCACCAGTAAATTTGAATCCCCTAATTTTTGCGGAGGTTTCCGGTATTTGATGTTAGTCAAAGGCTAGAAGTATATTCTTTAGGAGTGGAACTAATGTCTCAATAGTTTCCTTGTTTGTTAACTTGTTTATTACTATTAACATAATCACCATTTAATTGATTTATAGCAACTTAATTGCCGCCATTGGCAAATCAGTGTTTAAAGACTTCAAATTCTATTCTAACGGATGTATAATCTTGGTACTTACTACTAAGTAATTTACACAATTGTTTCTCCGTATTTGTACCCAGGAGGATCTATAATATTTTTGTTGCTGCTATTAGCAAATCCGTCTAGATCATCACAATCTTTCTGTCCTTGTGCCATGTTACTTGAGGTCGGCACAACACATATTTATCGAAAATGTGTATTAGTCCTCAAATGTTCTTCTATCGGATGTATGATGTCCTATTACTAATAATGTAATTAATTCTTTAAAACATTTCCTCGTATCTAGTAACAAATATTTACGAAAAAAGAATGTTTATAAGTATTAAAATATAATGAGCGAACCGAAGAAGTAACTTTGAAATTCTGTCGGAATCCACAGCTGCGAGTCTTAAACCTTGAAGAAAAGAAAAATATGATATCATAAAAATAGTCAATAATATCTTGCCGGTGCTACTTACCGTAACCTATTTCGTGTCGGACGGTATCGGCCTTCATTATAACCGGAGTTTCCTTGTATGTGTTGCCATCTGCCGGATCTTGCGACTTCTTATCTTCATTAGACTTCGATTCTTTAGGCTCCGATTCCTCGAAGTATTCTTCGAACTTGTGTTTGCTGAAGAAATCAAAGTCCACGGCTGCCCGTTTCATTGTTGGTGTAGCACTGCTTGGCTCAACTTCGAATTGTAACATTCTAGCCGGCGACATAAGCTCGGCGACTGGAGACGGTTTAACGAACAAATCATAGTCGCTTTTCTTTGTTAGCGATAATTTCATCAATGTTTGTGGTCTGCGCATTTCGACTTTAGTCTGGAGTGGTTTTGGTGTTTCTAGTATCGGGGGGGATGTCTTGTCTTCTGGTGGCGGGGTTTGAACATCAGGAATATCTATCTCGGATGTTTGAACATCAGGGGTTTCAACGTCAGGAGTTTGAACATCAGGCGTTTCAATGTCAGGAGTTTCGACTTCAGGAGTTTCTATGGCTGGGGTTTGAACATCAAGCATGTCTATGTCTGGGGTTTGGACATCAGGAGATTGAAGATCAGGGGTCTGGACATTAGGTGTTCCAATATCTGGTGTTTGTAGATCAGGTATTTCAATATCCGGGGTTTGTAAATCAGGTGTTGGCAATGGTGATTGTAAGTCAATTGTAGGCGTATAAGGATTACCAGCTACGCTGCTGTCCAAAGACACTCCCCTGCTTATAGTCACATTTTCTCCAACCATTGAAAAATTATCTAAACTCATACGGAATGTATCATCAGGAAGCTCCAAGTTGTCTGGGATAAATTGATTTGAACTTGAACTTGTGGACGTATGTATGGTGACCCCGACATTTTTACTATCTAGCATCGGCGACTCCATTTTAAAACAATTTTTGAAATACAAGCTTTATAATAAGTACTATCAATTTACAACAACAAATCATGCATTAGTCTTCACTGGTGTCCTTGAAATAATCTTGCCAATCGATAAGCGCATACATAAGAATTTCACATCACTTAGGTACACGCACACATGCGCAAACGTTCACTTTTATTTGTGTGCATGCATGAGCTGTCAAACGAGTTTCGCGGTTACGTTTTCCTCAATGGGATCAAAGAAAATCGTCTTATTAGAAATGAAAAACGTATTTAGAGGACGTAAACTATAATTGGAATGTGAATATGACACTGATACACATTTACAGCATGTAAAACAGTTTTATCGCGCCATAGGTCCGGCTATAAATAGATCGGTAATCGCCACTCTCACACTGATTTTTGCCCGCCTTTTTGTTCCTTTACAATCACAGCGTTGGTCGTAAACAATGTCCAAGAATGTTCATTAGTTCACAATATATCTTTCACAGTTTATGTCATGTATTAGTACAGAGAATGAGTTGTTTACTTCGCGCTATAAATGCAAGATACGGCGCGATGGCGCGTTCCACAACACAACTACATGATGTAGTAATGTCAACAAACAAGAGTTCTGTGACTGCCCGCAATCTGTTCTATACATTGCGCGATTTTTTTTTTGCATATATTGTATTAAATTCGTAGATTTTCCATAAACTAACTCCTTTACGCAACTAATTATTATTGTTATTTTATTTTTCAGCTATAATTTGCACATTTTTAGTAGCGAATCTGTTAGGTTCGAGCAATATTTTTGTTATCTGTTGCACGGAAAAACGCCGCGCATTGTAAACTAAACACTGTACCTGTCAAACTTGGAAAAAAAACAGTTTTTGCTGATCGTAAAGGATTGTAATTCCCTGAAGTCTACCAATGAAATGTATGCATTATGCTTCTAATAATATTATTAAGACTTAGAACGTATCTAAAATTGCAGGTCATCTCCGTAGATTACAAGGTCACGCAACATTTTGTCGTTTAACACAACATTGAACATCTCATGTGATTTTAGGGTACCTACATACTAAATTCATTCTATTGTTTTGATACAATTATCCGTCTGTCTGATGGTTTGACCTAGTGACCTCTAGATATTTAGATTGAGTTTTTGTCATTTACATTAAGTTTTACAATGATTGGTAATGATTGGTATAACAAATATGATAAAGCAAAAAACTTTTATAGGTATTATCTTATTAGTTCAAGCATTTAGATTTCTTTAATTAGAAATTTTCGTTGAAATAAAATTCTACCTACCATTGCTCGGCTTAGGATAGTTGGACCCCCTTTTTCGCACTTAGGACTCCCATTTGGTCCATTGTGCGTGCAGGCCTCCACTCTGTGACAGAGAATGGGCCGTAATCCACCACGCGCGGGCCAATTTCAGGTTGGTGGATGTCACATGTCTTCGAACTTTTGGTTCTAAGACTTGCCGATTTCCTCACAACGTTTTTCTTCACCATTTTGAGAGCAGTGGTGATGAAATAATTAACACAAAGTAAAGAGCCTGCCTGGGTTCGAACCACGACCTACAACTTGTAAATCGCGGCCTTTACCACTGGGCCACCACTGCTCTCATTGCTCGACTTTTTTTTCCGTTAAGTAAAATGCATCGAAAACATAATCGAGATTATCAATAAATGTGATCACATCACTATAAATTAATTTAACCTCGATTTTGACAAATTAAGTGACAGATAAAAATTAACAAAAATAGGATGCGTTCAAAATATAAATCAAATAATTTAAAGATAGCACTCCAAAGTCCAAACCAAAAATGGTATAAACTGTTTCGATTAAAGAATTCAGTCTGTTGTACTCTCGAATTTTTATTTGGTTAATATTGAGAAATTATTTTCTGCAAAATAAAATATGCATTGTGTTCGATAGTAACGATTTAATGTTGCCGATAAATTGTTAAGAGGCATAGAATAGAGGTAATATAAAATTAAAAATATGGATGAAACACTAGCTTATTTTTCTTGGGTTTGTGATATGTAAAAAAAAACATAGCGGCCTGCTACAATATCTTGAACCTTGCCCCTATACTTCTAGGACTAGTTTTATGAGTGTCAGGCACAATAAAACATTTACAGCAGTAGTGAAGCAATTTATTTTCAAAACTACTTCGCGGTAATACAATGGAATACTGGAGCCGTATTACAATAGAGAAATAGATCGCAGACTTATGTTCAACAATTGAAGGCGCACAATAAAACAATAATTAGAAATATGACTTTATTTTACAAGCAGTAAAATCATTTCATTTTTTTCTTTTTACCACCGGTACCATCAGCCTTCCCGCCTTTTCTCTTCCCGCCTTTGTCGGCCATCTTGCCTTTCTTTTCAGAGTTGAATCCCTTTTTCTCAGATTTATTGAAATTACCCTTTTTGTTTTTAAACTTTTTGTTGGGGCCTTTGTTTCCTAGTATTTTTCTGTTGTAACCTTTGATCCATCGGTCTCTGTTATCTTCCCAAGCTAGTTGTTTTGTACTAGCATTGTCTGTGTTGGCAACTGCTTGACTTGAACCTTGTTTCTTGTTTGTTGCTGTTTCTTCTAGGAGAGTTGAGAATTCTTCTGCTGAAGCGAATAGGGAGCCGAGGTCGTCTGTGCCTGTTGGGAAAAACGTTTGTGGTTAGTTGTGTGATTTGGTTAATTTCCAAGGAGAATAATTTGTGAAGATTTTTCTTAATAGGAAAATATTAGGGCAATGTCCATAACGTATGAAGATAGATATTGCGAATTACTTTAACCGATTCTAGGAAGAAAGCTTAGTACTAGAAAAGGCAGAAATCGTAACAAATTCTCTTAGATTACGGAACTTTTAGCAAGAATGGGTTCAGAAACGAAACAGAGCCCTATCTTACACGATATTGGTTGAGTATATTTAGTTATGTAAGTAGGTACCTACAATTTTCGCATCATACCAATCCTGCAATGATAATCATGAAGTTTTAAGAGGCCTATCACAAAATTCATGGCGACGATTACAGCCTAAAACCTGGCTAGATGTCTCACACGTCCTAGACGACGAACGGCCGGCCGATGCATTGCATTAAGTAGAATGTTGGTACAAGTAGTTGTAATTTTCGTTTATTTAATGATTTAAGTACTTATAATTAATATTTTTAATAAAAAGAAAGAAATTTTAAACTATTCTAATATTATAAAGAGGTACAGTTTGTGAGTTTGTGACGTTGAAAGAGGTAATCTCTGGATCTACTGAACCGATTTTGAAAATTCTTTCACCAGTAGAAAGCTACATTATTCCTGACTGTCATAGGCTATAATATATTTTCAAAAATTAGAGATCCTTATGAAAATTGCAATCATGTAACCCAAGGTAGCAATATGTTGCATATAAAATTAATTATTTGGCATGCGCTGAGAAAACTATTGATGATAGATAAAAAATATTAGGTAGGTGGGTAGGTGGGTAGGTAGGGTAGGCAGGGTAGGTAGGGTAGGCAGGTTAGGCAGCCAGTTGACGGGAGCGAAGCCCCGGGGTCAGCTAGTAATATTATAAAGAGGTAGAGTTTGTGAGGTTGTAGGGGGTAATCTCTGGATTTACTGAACCGATTTTGACAATTCTTTCGCCAGTAGATAGCTACATTATTCCTGAGTGACACAGGTTATTTTTATTCCGAGGTCCTGTGCGGTTTTATAAAGTAACGTTTAATCTGGTGTAAAATGTACGTATATAAGTAACGATAAATTTTCAGTTTATTCTGAGCGTTTTGAGTTTTACGGTTTTTAATATGATTTTTTATTAGATCACCGTCAGCCGAAAGACGTCCACTGCTGGACATAGGCCTTCCACAAGCCTCGCCACATTGATCGGTCTCGTGCGTCTCGCATCAAGCGGATCCCCGCAACCTTCACCAGGTCATCGGTTCACCTGGTGGCCTTCCGTTCTGCGAGCTATATGCCCTGCCCACTGACTTAAGTTTGGCAACTCTTCGGGCTATGTCGGTAACCCTAACTCTATTGCGGCTCTCTCTCTACATTTCTGTTCGATCACGCAAGGAAACGCCGAGCATAGCCCTCTCCATTGTCCTTTGGGTGACTGTAAGCTTTCCAATGAGGCCTATTGTGAGCGACCACGTCTCAGAGTCATGTCATCACTGGCAACACACACTGGTCATAGACTTTCGTCTTGAGGCACTGTGGTAAGACGAGAAGATACCGCGCAACTTCCCGAACGCTGCCCAGCCGAGTTAGATTCGACCGCTCGTGCTTAAGTAATATTTGGTAACTTACAGAAATTGAGCATGAAAAGGTAGAGAATACAACAAACATGACTAGTTAGGTTGACCTCTTTCTTTATTAGATAATCAATAGTTTCATCAAAATTACGAGGCCGCTATGAACTGGACCACTATTCAAGAGATATCTTAACTAATACATACTATAAAGAGAGCCCGAATTTTGTGAGTTTGTTCAGACGTGTAGGCTAAACTTCGGAACCACTACACCTATTTGTAAAATCTTTCTCTATTTGAAAGGTACATTATTCCAGATGGTTATAGGCAGGGCTATAAATTATTATGACCCAGGCAAAGCCGGGGCGGGCCACTAGTAGTTAATGTAAATTTGAATTCGCCAGCTAGCCCTGAGCAAGTGTGATCACTATTGCTCGTGCCAACTGCTATCTCAGTAACGTTCGCTGATTTTTGAAATTACTTGTAGTCCGGTCAAATTAGACATATCAAAATGCATTAAATCGCATAGAGCTGAAAATTGGTACGAATGTTCACTACCTCCCAGGTGGCGTGGAAACGTGTGTATATTATGAAGAATACAACTGTTTCAACCATTTCATCTCAGAAACGGTGACGTTTAGAAGAAAAATTGTAGGGAGATTTTTATGGTAATTGCATAATCTACAATTCTTGTTTGATCTATTTTTATCATAAAACTTACCGTTCGGCTAAAAAACCTATATTTGCAATCTTTGACATTGTGATCCATACAGTACGACAGGTCTAATCACCTTTAACTTGAGGGGCATCCGTGGGTCGCAAGTTGTTCCAGTGACTTGTCGCCATTTCATCCATCTTGAATTGATCCGGTGCGTTACTTTATACTACACCGTCTACATTGCACGATCTAATTTTACCACAACACAACCACCTTGGTTGAGTTGGGCGGATGTTCCGACTGTTTAGAAGGGGCAGTGCTGCCAACTCGTCTAAGCAAAAACGCGCTGTTAGCTCTTTAAAAATGCGCTAGAAAGCGCTAAATTGTCCGTCGCTGTAAAAAAAAACGCTTTATTCAAGCAAAACGCCCAATAATAAGAGACAGGGACGTTTAGACGTATTTTTTTAATAATACATTATAGTACCTACTTATTTAGTGATAATAAAATAAAATAATAACGTGTTAATATAATTATTTCTTAATATAAAGGAAATAAATTAATTCACCATCGTCTGATTCTACTACAATTGCTTCTACCTCCGAATTATATGGTTGGTCAGGTTGGTCTTGATCAGTTTTGGACTTGAATTTATATTTATCTGTGGATGTAATTTGTCTCAACACGTCGTTTATATGTTGATAGTTTGCGAACTTACTTTTTTAAAAGAAAGTCCAAAGTTTCAAAAAGCGCTAGATTCAGCGCTAGGCGCTAGAACGCGCTATTGTACAAAAAAAGCGCTAGATCTGGCGCTGAAAGCGCTAAGTTGGCAGCACTGAGAAGGGTTATAACGGTATAAGCTATGATACCATGTTATTGTTCCTTTCGGGCTTTGACAAGCGCCTCTTTGCTGAGATGAAAAAAAAAACTAACCATTGACTATAGGAATAACCGCGTTTGACTTAGTTTATAGTTATTTGTGACCAAAATATAACACTTGTAGAGTAAAAAAAATACCATGAGTATGAATACACACTTACACCTCATCGCAGAGAAGAGCCAGTTTTTGAAGAACTGTGTTGAAAAAATATTTCGTACAGGACAATAAAACTAAGCTGGTTTTTGTATTCATTTGTATGGAAAATAAATTAGAACCGGAGCAAACAAGAATACTTACTTATAACAAAAGGTTTCTTGCAAATACTACACAAAGCATCTTAGAAAAATTAATTATGCACTTCTAAAAATATTGATAATACCTTTCCTGCTTGTTCCAAAACATATTATTTTGAAACAATAGGAACCCACCGGGTCGCCGCTTACTGCTACCTGAGGTAGTTTTGCCAATATTATTGTACCTATGTATTTGAAACACAAGTTTCAACTTGCTTACTTAATTGCTGCTTTATTTCTTTATTAAGCTGGCTTTTTGTTATAAGTAAGTATTCTTGTTTGCTCCGGTTCTAATTTATTTTCCATACAAATGAATACAAAAACCAGCTTAGTTTTATTGTCCTGTACGAAATATTTTTTCAACACAGTTCTTCAAAAACTGGCTCTTCTCTGCGATGAGGTTTAAGTGTGTATTCATACTCATGGTATTTTTTTTACTCTACAAGTGTTATATTTTGGTCACAAATAACTATAAACTAAGTCAAACGCGGTTATTCCTATAGTCAATGGTTAGTTTTTTTTTCATCTCAGCAAAGAGGCGCTTGTCAAAGCCCGAAAGGAACAATAACATGGTATCATAGCTTATACCGTTATAACCCTTCTCAGTGCTGCCAACTTAGCGCTTTCAGCGCCAGATCTAGCGCTTTTTTTGTACAATAGCGCGTTCTAGCGCCTAGCGCTGAATCTAGCGCTTTTTGAAACTTTGGACTTTCTTTTAAAAAAGTAAGTTCGCAAACTATCAACATATAAACGACGTGTTGAGACAAATTACATCCACAGATAAATATAAATTCAAGTCCAAAAGTGATCAAGACCAACCTGACCAACCATATAATTCGGAGGTAGAAGCAATTGTAGTAGAATCAGACGATGGTGAATTAATTTATTTCCTTTATATTAAGAAATAATTATATTATCACGTTTTTATTTTATTTTATTATCACTAAATAAGTAGGTACTATAATTTATTATTAAAAAAATACGTCTAAACGTCCCTGTCTCAAATTATTGGGCGTTTTGCTTGAATAAAGCGTTTTTTTTACAGCGACGGACAATTTAGCGCTTTCTAGCGCTTTTTTAAAGAGCTAACAGCGCGTTTTTTAACCCCCTACGGAAAAAGAGGGATGTTATAAGTTTGAGGTGTGTTGCTGTGTATCTGTGTGTCTGTCTGTGGCATCATAGCGCCTCAACGGACGAACCGATTTTGATTTAGTTTCTTTTGTTGGAAAGGTGATTGTGTCGAGAGTGTTCTTAGCTATGTTTGAAAAAAATCGGTTGAGCTGTTCAAAAGTTATGGGCATTTTACTGTTTGAATCGGGATGTTTTCGCAAGATAAATGTGCCGGGGGTATTTTTTAATTTTGAAATTTTACTTGTGTTTAGACGAGTTGGCAGCACTGTCCCTTCTACACAGTCGCAACATCCGCCCAACTCAACCAAGGTGGTTGTGTTGTGGTAAAATTAGATCGTGTAATGTAGACGGTGAAGTATAAAGTAACGCACCGGATCAATTCAAGATGGATGAAATGGCGACAAGTCACTGGAACAACTTGCTACCCACGGATGCCCCTCAAGTTAAAGGTGATTAGACCTATCGTACTGTATGGATCACAATGTTGGGCTGTGATAAAGATGCATGAAAAGAGATTGCATGTAGCAGAGATGAGAATGTTGAGAAAGACGTGTGGAGTGACGAGAATGGATAAAGTGAGAAATGAGTATATTAGAGGAAGTTTGAAAGTGGCGCCAGTGACAGAAAAGTTGAAAGGAAACCGTTTGTCCTGGTATGGTCATGTGATGAGGAGGGATGAAGCGCATGTTACTAAAAGAGTTATGAATATAAATGTGGATGGATGGAGAGGGAGGGGATGACCAAAAAAAAAATGATGGAGTGTGTGAGGAGTGATATGAAAGAACAGGGAGTCAGTGATGGCGTGACGGGGGACAGGACGGTATGGAAGAAGAAAACGTGTTACGCCGACCACAAGTAACATGGGACAAGGTCAGGAAGATGATGATTGTAGATGGTGGTTAGCCAACCAAATTGATTTGACCTTGCAACAACCTTGGTTGGGAAGTATGCGCTTGCGACCAAGGGCACATTAAGTTTCAGTCCATTTTCTTTTCTTTATATTACACATTGAAGAACTATATAGCCACTCTAACTTTCTGATATTTTGAAAGGCTATATGAGACGTCATCTCTTGATTGTATGACTGCCCGCGAATATAAAAATAACTTAAGTTGTGTTAATCACGCAACCGTCTAGACCGAACGCGCCAGTTGGTTGGCTAAACCAAGGGCACCTTGGTCTGGCGCTTGACGTGTCTTTGCCATCATGAATCCGTTTGCAAAAGGGATAGTGCCATAATTATGTTCCATATAGTTCTGTCTCTCTCGCACGTCATATTACCTGTCCCTTGATCAATTGTTGGGTAAACAAGTGTTTTTTCGAATTGTTTTTTTTATAACGTAAAGTCGAAACGAAGTGACGCGTCAAACTCATAGCATTTAGAGTTTAATTTTTTGTCAATTAAGACAAAGTTAACATTCTTTGGTGGCACTTCATCGTCACATAAAAAAAAACCGGCCAAGTGCGAGTCGGACTCGCGCACGAAGGGTTCCGTACCATTATCGCAAAAAACGGCAAAAAAATCACGTTTGTTGTGTGGGAACCCCACCTAAACGACGTGTCGCTTCGCTTGGGTCGAAGCTGTCCGAGTGATTCTAAGTATGCTTTCAACATAGACATAAATCTAACTAGATAACGCAAGTCCCTCCGTCTGTATGAAAACCAAGCGTGCCACTTTTTCACACACAAATTTACTTATTAATGAAAGAAAACATTACCAATACCTGGGCCAACTTTTTCTATACAGGTTTTACAGCTCAATATGACATATTTAGGGATTTTGGCGATAATGCTAAATGAAAAGCTGAAAGTACGATCATTGATCGTAATTTTACTCCGTTTTTTGAGACGCGAAGTACATACAGTCGCGTCATCTAGTTAAATTTATATCTGTGGCTTTGATCTTAGGGGTTGGTTGGTTGAAGACTTAATTCACTACTTATGATATGAATATGATATTTAACCCCCGACGGGAAAAGAGGGGCGGTTATAGGTTTGACGTCTGTGTATCTGTGTAGTTATATATTTGTGTGTCTGTATGTGGCATCGTAGCTCCTAAACGGATAAAGCGATTTTGATTTAGTTTTTTTTGGTTTGTAAGGTGACTTCATCGAAAATGTTCTTAGTTATGTTTGAGGTAAAGTGTGTCGGTTCAGTCGTTCAAAAGTTATCCGCATTTTAATCTTTGAAGCAAGTAATTTCGCAAGATATCGTGTTCCGATGGATGTTGGTTGAAGAGTGTCTACTACTATATAAATTATGTAGTCTAAAAAGTATGAGTTAATAAGACTTGGGAATATTTTTGATTTTTAATTTAATAACTTGCTCGTTTAAAGGTATTAGACCTTTAAACGGTCAGTGTCCGGTCTCCCAGGTACTATTGTATAAAACTGCCAATGAACACGCTTGGTTTTGGACTTTGTTGAGTATATACAGAAAGCTAGTCTAGACCATATAGTACCAAGTTCCACTGTTCAAATTTGAAGGTTTTTTTTAGAAATCTTAATTTTAATGAAGGATACTTGATAGTAGAATAACGCCTAGATATTTTGTTAGGGATTCCTTTAGTTACCAACAAAAATGGTGATTTAAATCCCGACATTAACACTCTATGTTAATTTCTGTCGTGAAGTCTACCAGCAACCATCGCACGAATACGCGACCGTCATCAATTCGTATGGCACAATAAAAAGCGAACTAAAAAGACGTAAACAAGAAAAAAATCATGCTGTGCAGTCGGAGGATACATATTCGCGAGCTGGCTGACCAAAACCTGTATCCTGTTTACGTATTTTTAGTTCGCTTTTTAAGCAGTCGGGTTTTTTGTATTTTTTTATTTAACGCTTTTCAGTTATTTTTTTTACGAATGAGGTACATTTAATCATATAAGTATTATATATTTTTGAAATCACCTCAAAAAACCCTTAATTTTGTTACGCCACACGATGGGATTGTAAGAAAAAAACATATCGGGCCCCCACATTATGGCGCCCAAGCGCCGCCATTTTTCTATTTTCCAGTATTTGTGTAGGCAGTGATACATGCAAGATTAAGACAAATCGATTGACGTACGAATCATCAAAATCGGCCAACCCGTTTGGCCTCTGGAACGCCACTTAGGAACAAACATACATACATAGACTGATAAACACATTACCCTCCTTCGGCAGTCGGGTAAAAAGCGCCCTCTGACGGCGCGACGACGCGTTATGTGTCGCCATTGGAATTGGAACCAACGACATGTTCATGAAGATGGGTCTCACCGCGACACCCATGTGCAGGCTGTGTGGGGAACATACGGAACGCATGGAGCACCGCATGTGCACACACTATGCACTGGCTGGTCAGCGAATGAGTCTCCTAGGGGTTTGATATCCAAAACCAGAAGACTATAGGCTCTCTCTATATATCTCCTAGTCTCGTTGTAAAAGAAAGCTAGATACAGAACTAGACAAGCAAATGACATAATGTTGCGGGCGCCTAGACCAAACTACGACAGGATTACAATTCTGTATGAATGAGCACAGCTTTACAACAAATTCCCTCGGAATGTAAAATATAAAAAATCCATCTACACTTTCAAAAAATATCTAAAAAGACACATTTTTGCGGATTTAAATATATAAGGTATCTTCGGGTACTGTAATAATCTAACCTATTTTCTATTGCGTAACCGTCGCGTCGCCCAATGTATTTTAATTTGAAATAAGTTTTTTCTCATATAGGTGAATTTAAATTCTTTTTGAGAAATAAAGTTCTTAAACCATAAACTCTTTTGGAGATTAGTAGGTTATCTAGGGGACCACAAAATACCACAAGAGACGCTTCGAATGAGTCGAAGTGTCCGAGTTATTTCTCGGCCCCTCCGCAACATAAGATTCGCGTTGCCATACAAATGAACGCTACCAACGCATATTCTCGCGATTATAGCTTTCTAGAAGGAAATATGTACAAAAAAATAAGTGTATACCTTTTAGTTTTAATTTGCCCTTTCCTTTCTTTGATTTGGCGCCAGGGACATCTATTTTGTCGTCTTCATCGTCACTGTCTTCAAGTAGTAGCTCTGAAATTATTAATTAATTTATGTAACACATAGGGGAAATACAACATAAAAATTGAGTACAAAGCTTACTATGTACTTATTTATTTACTAAGAAATTTCTACCAGCAGCTCAGCGGAACGAGAAATGTAGACTGCAGATTATCTTTTTATATACGTGTGGATATAATCTTACTATATTACTAATATAATTAACTAGCTTCTGACAGCGACTTCGCCCGTGTCATAGTCGAAAATTTTCCTGAGGGAACATATTCTCGGGATAAAAATATCCTATGCGCTATTCCTGACTATACTCTATCTCTGTGCCAAATTTCATCCAAATTTGTCCAGCTGTTTGATCGTGAAGAAAATACAAACACACACTCACAAACTTTCGCCTTTATAATTAGTGTAATATGAAAGTTTGAATGTGTAGATGTATGTTTGTTACTCAATCAATCCAGAACGGCTGGACGGATCCGGAAGAAATTTGGCACAGAGATAGATTATACTCAGGAATAGCACATTGGATATTTTTTTATCCCGGGCATGTGTTCACTCACACACACTGGGATAATTTACGACATTTACGCGCGCGATGCCGCTGGCAGAAGCTTGTATTAAAATAATTTACAGCAGAAAGGGTAGCAGAGTACTTTGGGATCATGACCATTGTTGGTTGAATGCCTTTTGAATTATTTTATTTGCTCTATAAATGTGTTAGCGTCCTGGACTTATTAGACCTTACATAAAAGTGAATACTGTGATTTTTAATTTCATAGACTGCACTGACAGCTGCCAATGACCTTATTGTTTAGTGTTGTAGCTAAGGCTCAATCATAAGTGATTCATCGAATCGATGTGACATGCCCATTTTACTAATTGGTGTAAATAAATGTTTTATGAATATAAACGTAATATATTGAAATATAACAGTATTCATACATATAGTACATAAACTTTTATTGTGTTAAATATGAAATCAACAATAAAATATTTATTTCAGACTTCATTTTATCGACCGCATTTGCGGTCGATAAAATGAAGTCTGACATAAATGAGTAGAAACTAAATAAGGGCCGCTAGTTTCTTAGCAAATATATTTTTTTGCCGTGAAATAGTTCCATTTTCGATCTACTTCGATTTTCGATCAAATTTCGATCACTCAACATGATCATCAACAGTGGGTCCTATCAGAATATCAGCGCTTTCATACAAGTGTGCAAGTAGCTTGCACACTTGTATGAAAGTTACAGGCATACACTGGTGATACTAGACTGAAGCGAACTCGCCACGTTGTCGGCTATCTTCGGGAGCGTTCGTGTGCGCGAGACTTTCAAAATGGCGCGTTTCTTGTTTGGTGAACGCGGATAAGCTAACGTTAAGGTTGTCCTAGTCGGCGGCACGAACTATCTTGTGTGCGGGGTTAAAATGCATGCTATCTCATTCGACAACACGTGCGAAAGGGATAGACGCTATGATGAGCAGTAAGAAGCTAGTTCGCGTACGAATACACACTCATGGTATAAAAATGGATGATGATTTAGAACGAAAATGAGCGCGCGAAATTTAAAAACAGACCTTTGGGAGTATGAGTATCATGAAAAAACTTCTGAATGTATTTGTTTTTTTCTGTAATGTTTGGTTCAAAATAAAATTAATTGCATTTTTATCTGCTAATGTATGGGTGGCTGTTTTGGAATTTTCCTTCTTTTTATGGTATTTATTTCCGCCCAAAGAAGCGTTGAAATTAGTGTTGAAATATGGAACTTTCGACGCTCATAACTTTCAAATACACGTTTATTTAAGTTATTTGTTTCCATACTAGATACTGATCAGACAAATTGATATCAAACCGTCTAACAGTGGAGTTATCGCCATACTAAATTTGTATGAAATAATGACTGGCTAGGGCAACTTTAACGAATTTACACAAAGACGAATCACCACTGCTCTTGAATAATGAAAGTTGTTGTAATAATATCTTACCATCTTCCTCTCCAGAAAGCGCTGGTTCGTCTTCGTCACCAGAAATATTGAGTTCACCGTCACTATCTGTAAATTACAAAAAAGTTATTTAAATATCATTTCTTAGTATTATCTTTTGTTAAGGACTCGTCCATTGACGTTCTGAACAATGCCTGCGGGCGCAGCGATAAAAGTGGCCACCTACTAGGTCGAAACAATAAAGTACTATCGCCGCCACCAGGTGATTCTGAAAAGTAGTATAACCCGCTGTTTTTAGGGTTCCGTACAAGAAGGGTTCAAACGGAGCCCTATTGCTATTACTCACGTGTTCCTCTGTCTGTCCGTCGTCTGTTATACGGGTTTTACAGTGAAACGGTTGGAACTACAGTCTTCGAATTATTAGTATTTCACAGTATAAGCATCTTGTTGACCCAAAGCCATACAAATTGTCATAATATGATTAAGGGGGGCGCGAAAAAAAATCGGGATTTCCCATCGTGCTGGGTATCGTTGTTTAGTAGAATAAAACTGTATATTTTGTTCTAAAAAATATAATTCCGAAGATTTTTTTTAAGTTACCTTTGACCTAAACTTGAAACTTGGTGATGTTTTACGTATATTTTACTAACAAATAACAATATATTGATAAATCAGATTGTATCTTTGTAATTTCCCTCATATTGCCTATTACAACCAACTTGTTTTTGCGGTCAAATGCGTAGCACATAAGGGATGCGGACGGTGGAGCCGGCGGCACGATTCTACATTTGGTACGGAACCATAAATGTGCGAAGTCCAAGAGCCACTTGGTCGGTCATCACCGCCCGCGTCATCTTCATAATCATCGTCATCGCTGCCCAACTGATCATCTTCATCACCGTCTTGTTTCTATGTAACAACTACTAACTAATAAAACAACATACCCCCATCATCACCACCCACATCTGCAGCGTCATCACCGCCCGCGTCGTCATCATCATCGTCATCGCTGCCCAACTGATCATCTTCATCACCGTCTTGTTTCTATGTAACAACTACTAACTAATAAAACAACATACCCCCATCATCACCACCCACATCTGCAGCGTCATCACCGCCCGCGTCGTCATCATCATCGTCATCGCTGCCCAACTGATCATCTTCATCACCGTCTTGTTTCTATGTAACAACTACTAACTAATAAAACAACATACCCCCATCATCACCACCCACATCTGCAGCGTCATCACCGCCCGCGTCGTCATCATCATCGTCATCGCTGCCCAACTGATCATCTTCATCACCGTCTTGTTTCTATGTAACAACTACTAACTAATAAAACAACATACCCCCATCATCACCACCCACATCTGCAGCGTCATCACCGCCCGCGTCGTCATCATCATCGTCATCGCTGCCCAACTGATCATCTTCATCACCGTCTTGTTTCTATGTAACAACTACTAACTAATAAAACAACATACCCCCATCATCACCACCCACATCTGCAGCGTCATCACCGCCCGCGTCGTCATCATCATCGTCATCGCTGCCCAACTGATCATCTTCATCACCGTCTTGTTTCTATGTAACAACTACTAACTAATAAAACAACATACCCCCATCATCACCACCCACATCTGCAGCGTCATCACCGCCCGCGTCGTCATCATCATCGTCATCGCTGCCCAACTGATCATCTTCATCACCGTCTTGTTTCTATGTAACAACTACTAACTAATAAAACAACATACCCCCATCATCACCACCCACATCTGCAGCGTCATCACCGCCCGCGTCGTCATCATCATCGTCATCGCTGCCCAACTGATCATCTTCATCACCGTCTTGTTTCTATGTAACAACTACTAACTAATAAAACAACATACCCCCATCATCACCACCCACATCTGCAGCGTCATCACCGCCCGCGTCGTCATCATCATCGTCATCGCTGCCCAACTGATCATCTTCATCACCGTCTTGTTTCTATGTAACAACTACTAACTAATAAAACAACATACCCCCATCATCACCACCCACATCTGCAGCGTCATCACCGCCCGCGTCGTCATCATCATCGTCATCGCTGCCCAACTGATCATCTTCATCACCGTCTTGTTTCTATGTAACAACTACTAACTAATAAAACAACATACCCCCATCATCACCACCCACATCTGCAGCGTCATCACCGCCCGCGTCGTCATCATCATCGTCATCGCTGCCCAACTGATCATCTTCATCACCGTCTTGTTTCTATGTAACAACTACTAACTAATAAAACAACATACCCCCATCATCACCACCCACATCTGCAGCGTCATCACCGCCCGCGTCGTCATCATCATCGTCATCGCTGCCCAACTGATCATCTTCATCACCGTCTTGTTTCTATGTAACAACTACTAACTAATAAAACAACATACCCCCATCATCACCACCCACATCTGCAGCGTCATCACCGCCCGCGTCGTCATCATCATCGTCATCGCTGCCCAACTGATCATCTTCATCACCGTCTTGTTTCTATGTAACAACTACTAACTAATAAAACAACATACCCCCATCATCACCACCCACATCTGCAGCGTCATCACCGCCCGCGTCGTCATCATCATCGTCATCGCTGCCCAACTGATCATCTTCATCACCGTCTTGTTTCTATGTAACAACTACTAACTAATAAAACAACATACCCCCATCATCACCACCCACATCTGCAGCGTCATCACCGCCCGCGTCGTCATCATCATCGTCATCGCTGCCCAACTGATCATCTTCATCACCATCTTGTTTCTTTGTGCCTCGCTTCTGTTTCGTGGCGGTCATGTCTGCTAGGAAGTCGAGTTCGTCGTCGGATTCGGCTGTGAAAGATAACATTAGTTGGTTACTTAACATTAGAAAGACTAGAATGGTAGTAAAACGGTTATATTTTAGAAGATTCTGTAACCTTTGATGGGAGTATGTGTGTATGTGTGTGTAGTATGGTGGGGTCGTACTTAGCAATGTGACTTTTTCAAATTCATATGTACTTTCTAAGTTTATCTTGGACATCACAGGCAACAGTAGAGGAAACCTGGACTTATATAGTTAATGTAAGTCTGAAATAGCCAAGTCAGAGGCCTGTGGGGTTCCCAGAGGCGGCTTGATTAACTCTGACACTGGAGGTGGCCACATCCTCACACGAAAAGAAGAAGATCGAATCTCTTATAGTGAAAATTATGCTTATAATATTCGATTAACATTAAAACTTAAAGTATTAAGACTGGCATATTATTAAGGAAAATCATTTTATTGCGACTTGCGTAATCATTGAATTACTGCCAATTACAAAGCGATCGTCAAGTTTATTGGTTCGGCTAAACTGAAAGCGCCCTCTGTCGGCGTAACGAGACGACTCGATCAGAGAGATACATCGGTCGGACATCGCTACATATCACGCCATCTATTGAAATTTATTTGAACAAAATTTTCTATTTTCGTGGTAAGACCCCGGTGTTATTGTTTTTGTTCGGCAATGATTTTGAACAGATTACAGTAAAAAATGCAAACCCGACGTTAAATTCCAACGCCAGAATCTATAATCAGAATCATGTGCAGAATCTTCTGGCGTCGGTGTCGAAGACTCTGTAGCGGCATGTATACCAACTACGAACTAATGACCTGCCGGGCGAGCACGGCCTCTTTGATAAGCTTGAGTCACGCATTTCATCACGGTTTTTGCTCCCAAACTGTGATAAAAATGTGTGACTAAAGCCTGTCGCAGTAGGCCGTGCTCGCCCGGCTGACGTCACATAAATCCTGCATCGCGCAAGCACAGTTTCCAGCGCGATTTGTAAGTATCCAACAGTCCGACAACAACCTTCAGGCAGTTACCCAGACGAGACACAACACCCGTCTGGTCGGAGGATCCTCCCTATTCAACGGAGCTGTTCCGCATACCTCCAAAACACTCTGTATATAAAAGCTTGTCTTTTAGTATTGTGCTTACCTGCTGCTTTAGTTCCAGTGACAGAATCCAGGTACTGTTCGAAGTCCTCACTGTTGACGGAATCCGCGTCGCTGTCGTCGTCATCTTCATCGTTGTCCACGTTGCGACGCTTTTGTAGGAAACTGAGGGTAGAACATTCAAAATAGGTGAGGAGTTTAATTGAGATTTTTTTTTTTTTTTTTGGTGATAGCACCCAAACGTGTGCATCACTTTATGGTGGACATCATCTACTTTAATTACTTACTACAGTAATTATGTTGTTATTACAAGCTTTTATTTAACTTGCAATGCATGTATGTAAGTGTGTTCGGGTTAAATCTTGCAACTGAATTTTAAAGCAGTTATCCTCCAACAATTAAGATGAAATTTTGCATACACGTTTAGTTTGTATGATAATGCATGGTTAGCTAAGTGAGGTTAGAGAGTGGCGGACGGCCCAAGATGGCGGCCTAGTTATTTTAAGTGCACTGCTATGATATGGGTATCAAATGAAAGGGTTTGCTGAGAAGAATACGAAAAAAATGTGTTTTTTTTTTATGAATATTTATTTTACTGCTAAGTATAGTAAATATGGGTATGTGAATAAGAACGTTTTCTAGTGATAAGTGCTAGTTTCTGAGTGAAGCGAATCACAAATAAATACGAAAAACATATTTTCTTTTTTCTGTTCGTGATGTCCGCCTCTGGAATAATCTTCCTCGTTCCATTCGGATAATATTGATAGCCCTTACCGGCCCTTCATTAGAGATATTCACGAGAAGAATTAAGGAACATTTCCTGTCAACATGACGCATAAATATGTTTGTATTTACTAGCTTCTGCCAGCGGCTTCGCCCGCGTGTAAAAAATAGTTAGTAGCCGATTCTCAGACCTACTGAATATGCATATAAAATTCGGTCAAGTCGTTTCGGAGGAGTATGGTAACTAACATTGTGACACGAGAATTTTATGATCTCTGATCCGATATCTCTCTGATTTTTTAATTTTGTAGACTAAATTCACATTTGGGGGTTGTCACTTTATCGTTACATATAAAAATAGTGTCGTATCCTGACTATCCTCAGTGATCGAAGGTTGATCGAAAATCGAAGTAGATCGAAAATGGAACTGTTTCACGGCAAAAAAATATATTTGTTAAGAAACTAGCGGTCTTTATTTAGTTTCTATTCATTTATGTCAGACTTCATTTTATAGATCGCATTTATTTTATTGTTGATTTCATATTTAACACAATTAAAGTTTATGTACTATGCTTATGAATACTGTTATAGTTAATATATTACGTTTATATTCATAAAACATTTATTTACACCAATTAGGAAAATTAAATCGAGGCATCATGTCACATCGATTCGATGAATCACTTATGATTGAGCCTTGCCTACAACACTATGCTCCGCGCTAGCAACATTAAACAAAAAATCTAAAATGCCGACTGCTTTAAAAGCGAACTAAAAAGACGTAAACAAGAAAAAAAATACATGCTGTGCAGTCGAAGAATACATCTGGTTTTGGTCAGCCAGCTCGAGGATATGTATCCTTCGACTGCACAGCATGGCTTTTTTTCTTGTTTACGTCTTTTTAGTTCGCTTTTAAGCAGTCGGGTTTTTTGATTTCTTGAATTATTATTTTTTATTTAACACTTTCAAGTTATTTTTTTTTTCAAATTAAGTACATATAAACATATTAGTATTATATATTTTAAATCTCCTCTTGAAACCCTTTATTTTGATACCCCACACGATGGAATTAGAAGAAAAAGAAAAATTGGGCCCACACAATATGGCACCCAAAAGCAGCCATTTTTCTATTTTCCAATTTTAATGTAGCCAGTGACACTCGCAAGATTAAGACGAATCGATTGACATATGAATCATCAAAATCGGCCAACGCATTTGGTCTCTGGAACGCCACATAGGAAAAAATATACATACATACATAGAGTAATAAACACATTACCCTCATTCGGCAGTCGGGTAAAATCTCAGTATAGATATATGTACGAGTATGTATTATGTTTATGCACACGTATTTGTGTAGTCTATTTAGTTAGTAAGAATTGAAATATTCAATGTTTTTAAGTATTTTTTGTGAGCTTTTGTTAACTGTCCTTAATATGTAAATCTTTTTATATCACTGAGGTTTGCTGTCAGAGAAGCCAATTATGGGTTAAGCTCGCTTTTGTACATACGAGTATGTTTTCTTTTCGTATTTGTATATGTATACTAGCGGACACCTCGCGGTTTTACCCGTGTAGTTCCCGTTCCCGTGGGAATACAGGGATAAAAGTAGCCTTTTGCACCCGGGGATAATGTAGCTTCCCAAAGGTGAAATAATTTATGAAATCGGACCAGTAGTTTCGGAGTCTATAAGGAACATACATACATACTTTCTCTTTTATATATATAGACTAGCTGACCCGGCAAACTTTTTTTTGCCATAAAAACACCAAACATTTATCTACCCTACCCTACCTACCCACCCTACCCTACCTACCCTACCCTACCCTACCTACACTACCCTAGCTACCCTACCCTACCTACCCTAACTAAAAATAGATGTTGGCCGATTCTCAGACCTACTCAATATGCTCACAAAATTTCATGAGAATCGGTCAAGCGGTTTCGGAGAAGTACGGGAACGAACATTGTGACACGAGAATTTTATATATAAGATTTTACAATAAAGAATATGAATTATTTTCTTCATAAAGCCAGTCCTTTTTTGTTGGCTTGGAGAAATGCCCATGCATACTGCACTACCACGGGGAGATAGCGCAGTTATGTGGGACTCTAACCCACTTATAAAACTCCACGGTGTCCTCCTGTGCCGCTACCGGGAAATTGAAAAAAAAAACAAACCCACAATACTCCTATATAATTGTTACTTACTCGTATAGAAACCGTTCATCTACTGGTACTTTGCTGGCATCCTCATTCAGATAGGATGACGAGGTCACTGGTATACTCTTCAGACCTAAAAAGAACAATAAGCAAAAATTTCAACATTCTGTTGCTGTTTTTTTACATTTCCAATAGGATGACTCATTAGTATATTCAACAAACCTTTAGCAACATAATTCTTTCTGACCGCGAACTTGGGATGCGACCCCTTGACCTTCTTCACGGCCTCATCCTCTTGAGCATCAGCTCGCTTCTTGGGGTTCTTGAACACGAAACGGTCGAGGAAACGGATGCCCGCGAAATCTTTGAGGGGATCGCCGCTGTACTGGATTATTTGTTCTGGGGGTGAGAAATGGGGGTTATTTTGTGGGTGGAGTTGATGAAATATAATACATACTTAATATCATAAAGGTGAACGGCTGTTTTTGTACCGCATACTTTTTTGTTGTTCGGTTATAGAATTTGTACCACTTGTTAAGGCTATTAAGCCATTTATTTTCATGTAAGTTTACTATTGTTAGAACTTCGGGTTAATTAATAATATCAATAAAAAGATGTTAAGGGCCTACATACCCCTTAGTGCCGTAAAACGGTAACTTTCTAAAGCATACTCCTTAGTAACGGCTAGGTTAAAAGGTTTGAAAAAAATATATATATATATTATTGATTCATGTACATAATTTTGAACACAAGGTTTTTTCGTATAACTAATAGTTTTGCTTTAAAAAAATAATTAACAACACGATATTTTTTTGCAACTTTTGAAAACTCCTCCAAAACGACTTGGATGTTTAAAAATATTTTTACAAAAATTGATGGCTGGCATTTCTTCATAACTAACATAGCATATGTAAATCAAATAATATTTTGCAAACAAAACTGGGCGCACGGCCAGTACTGCGTTAACATTGGAGCGTATATAACGCCTTAATAAATAAACGTAATAAAATCGTACACTGAACACAGTTATGTTTTTAGAAGTTGCCTTATGTAAAATAACACAAATATTGAAATGATAATTAATTCTTTAGAAATAACATTAAATATAATCAAACTCATCATTATCAAACTGTTGTAGTCCGCTGCTGGACATAGGTATATCATAATGCCCTCAGTAGGTACGATCGTCATCTCAATCTACCTACTTAATGGTATGTAAAACACTACAAAGATAGCAACAAACAATTTACTTTACACATTATGTAACAAAGTAACAATATGCAACATTTACCTAAACGTAACAAAGTACATTGGTACACTAGTACATAACTTAAAAAATTAAACTGGTTATAACTTTTTCTCAAAAATGGTATGTAATGTTGCCGTAACATCTCTAAAAAGTATCCAGAAAGTGAACTTTACCGGAGACTTATTCACAACTGTCCAGTAAGTAAGTATGTAATTTACTTACTGGACAGTTGGTCATCCTCTTTAGATATCCTTAGAAAAAAACATGATACCAGACACAGATTAGTGTTTAGCCATTATAACATGGTTATAGGGGGGAGGCTCCAAATATATATTTATCTCTCTGAGATAGATATATTTTTGGAGCCATCCATTTTATACTCTGTGACACTTACCGCGACGCAGAAAAAGTACGCACATTGCGTTTTGTACTTAGTAATGTTGTAGAATTATATTGTGGGATTTTATGTTTGTATTTAGTAATTTAAGTTTATAAATAATGTTGGATTAAAACTTTCCATTCTAATATTAACATGGAGTTTCAAAAACTATTTTTTTTTATTAGTAATGTTTTTTTTTACATTCATGTCATGTAAAAATAGAAAAATGTTCAAAACTAAACGCAAACTTTATAGTAAAAAAAAACTATTTTAACGTCTGGCGGGATTTCAATTGTGTTTTAATTTACCGCGTGAACATAGATAATCCCAAAAAAATTGTTCAAGCGAATCTGATTCGGCAATAGATGGCACTCCTCCTGATTTAAAAGCTGAGGCCGAATTAGCAAAACAAATATAAATGCCCCCGGTAAATCGATCATAATATCTATCAGTAATTGCCCTAATATGAATGTAACCTTCAATATTAATTAAACGAATTTGTTGTTAAACTTTCTTACATTTTTGAGAAAAGCATTATACAAGCCTCAACCAGTAAGAAAGCCATCCTGGCCTCGTACATAACCGGACCTCACCTGCGGTTCGGTCCGGTTAACTCATACTTGGCCAGGAAGACTTACTTACTGGATTCTGCAGTAATGTACTATTACGTCCCAAGTTCTAAAAATCTAAGAATTTAAAAAGGTATTATCTATCATCTTAACTACCAATTTGAAACAAAAATTATCCCAAAACACAAAATTATATCAGCGGTAAGAAATTCCCATACAAGCCTGCCGTTCGCCTTTTTAACCCCCGACGGAAAAAGAGGGGTGTTATAAGTTTGACGTGTGTTGCTGTGTATCTGTGTGTCTGTCTGTGACATCATAACTCCTAAACGGATGAACCGATTTTGTTTTTTTTTGTTTGAAAGTTGATTTTGTAGAGAGTGTTTTTAGCTATGTTTAAATAAAATCGGTTCAGGTTCATCGGGGTGTTTTCGCAAGATATCGTATCATAATTACATGTTCAATAGATTGCCGATCGAAGCGTATCTACTATGTACTAGATAAATTATGTAGCATGAAATAAAACAGTGCCGGGAGTCTTTTAAATTTTGAAATTTTACTTGTAAAGTAACTCTGTGTGTCTATTTTTAACCCCTGACGGAAAAAGAGGGGTGTTATAAGTTTGACGTGTGTTGCTGTGTATCTGTGAGTCTGTCTGTGACATCATAGCTCCTAAACGGATGAACCGATTTTGATATAGTTTATTTTTGTTTGAAAGGTGGTTTTGTCGAGTGTTCTTAGCTATGTTTGAATAAAATCGATTCAGCCGTTCAAACGTTATGCTCGTTTTAATGTTTCAATCAGGGTGTTTTCGCAAGATATCGTGTCATAATTACGTGTTCAATAGATTGCCGATCGAAGCGTATCTACTATATACTAGATAAATAATGTAGCATAAAAAAAAATGTACCGGGGGTTTTTCAAATTTTGAAATTCTACTTGTAAAGTAACTCTATGTGTCTGTCTATTTTTTACCTTTCACGCAGCAGAGGTGGACTGCTGTTGCATCATGCCATATTTCGAGAATTCTGAGCTATATCTATGTTCTGTATCTAAAGATCAAGTTAATCCTAATAGATTGTCGAAAATAAAATTCTAAACCAAGGGCACAGATAATGTAATACTAGCATACAGATGCCTTATCCCATACAAAGAAACTGTGCCGACGTAACTAGCGTTTTTCATCTGATTAATCTTGTTATTTTTGTAAGTACATCAATCGCGTTCGATCCCGTTTCACGGCAATAGATGGTGTTAGCAGCGACTTGCAAGTAAAAGGGTTTACTAGGTTCGTGAATATTTTTTTTCTTTAAATACAGTGTCATCGCTTTTACATCGTTTTATAGTATTTTTTGCACGTATTTACAGTTTTTTTGCACCAAAATGTGTTACAATGCAAAATTTTAACAATCGAGTGGAATGCCTCAGATATTTAAAAATGCGCCATCTAATGGCATCAATTTTAAATGATCCGTTCAATCAATCTTTGAAATGTGAATTAAGAGCCCATTATTCCATAATTTTGTACTTAGGAGAGTTGATTAAACAAGAACATACAATTTTAATGTTCACATCATCACATCACATCATCAGCCTATTAATGTTTCCACTGCTGGGACACAGGCCACCTCTCTGTGAGAGGGAATGGGCCGTAATCCACCACGCGGGCCCAGTGCGGGATGGTGGATGTCACATGTCTTCGAATTTTTGGTTCTAGGACATGCCGGTTTCCTCACGATGTTTTCCTTCACCGTTTTTGAGAGCAGTGGTGATGAAATAATTTACACAAAGTAAAGCGCCTGCCTGGGCTCGAACCCACGACCTACAACTTGTAAGTCGCGGCCGATACCACTGGGCCACCACTGCTCTAAATTTTAATGTTCAATTCCAGAAAATGTTTATTTTATACACAATTTTATTGAATTGTGTGTACATGTCGCGCCATCTAGTGAGATTTATTTGAACCAAATTTTCATTCTTAGCAATGAGACCCCGTGCCAAGGGGAAACCCAAATCCATTGTGCAATTTGGTCTCCATCAAAAATTTTGTTCGAAAAACAAAAATGTCATCCACCAATCGCACTGGGCCCAGCCAGGGGATTATGGCTCAGCAGTGGGCAAGACTGTGTCCCAGCAGTGGGAAAGTTACAGGCTGATATACTCACGATTGAGTAACTTCTCGGCGAATAACTTGACGGTAGGATGGAAGTGTGTCGCTAGCGGCAGCAGTTCTACGTAGGCGGAGCAGTGTGCGCCCGCGAACGATGGGTTGCGGACGTAAGGGTTGTATTCTGTTATTTCCTGCGGAAGGAGAGAAAGACGTGAAAATAACAAGATTTAGCAAGTAAAATATGGTGAAATACAGCCGTTGGTACCGACTGTCATTTGAAGATCTTTGACAGTCGTTACGTAGTAGTCAGAAGCTTGAGATCTGACACCAGTCTAGCCAAGGAGTACCGTGTTAGCCAGTTACTGGGTTGTGGAGGTCAGATAGGCAGTCGCTCCATGTAAAACACTGGTACTCAGCTGAATCCGGTAAGACTGGAAGCCGACCCCAACATAGTTGGGAAAAGGCTAGGCAGATGGTGATGATATGGTGAAATACACAGGCCTTATAGAATAGTTACAGCATTGATAACAACATTTGTGCCACAATTTAAATTTAGTCTTGTTATACTTTGTGTAGATTCTTTTACCGATTGTTTTGTAATTGTGTAAACATTGTAGGCCTTCTAGATTTCTAGATGCTTGTTAACATTTTATCTCTTTATCTTTTGTTTATATTATATATAATCTTTGTTTTTAGTTTTTTACGACTTATTGTCGGGCCTACGTTTTTTCCCCATCTAAGTACTAATGCACAGAAGTACAGTACATGCACAGTATTACATGGAAATATTGCAAAACCAAACAATTTTTAAAAGAGTAACCGTGGTGTTTCTTGCCGGTTCTTCTCCATAGGAAACGACCAACCCGAACCGTGCACCTTTTGTCGACGTTTTATAAGTGCCCATGTAGGCCTATGTGAAATAAAAAAAAATGTTTTTTGTTTTTTTTTTTACTTTGAAACACGAACACGCATTAGCGAACCTTAAGCACGCACCGAACCCGCCGCGGCTGTCCGTCACTGGACCCTCCTCTGGGAGGAGTACCCTGTACACCGAGATCATCCCAGGGACCAAACCAGCACATGGGTGCCAGACGACCCCGTGTATGGCGCCGTACGCAAAATACGCGCTTGGTCGTGGAGTTGCGGAAACCAGTCCGTTTTAACCTAACCATAATATGTGTTGCTGGCAACATTAAACGTACCTGGCAGCAATATGTAATATGTGTTGCTGGCAACATTAAACGTACCTGGCAGCAATATGTAATATGTGTTGCTGGCAACATTAAACGTACCTGGCAGCAATATATAATATGTGTTGCTGGCGACATTAAACGTTCCTGGCAGCAATATATAATATGTGTTGCTGGCAACATTAAACGTACCTGGCAGCAATATATAATATGTGTTGCTGGCAACATTAAACGTACCTGGCAGCAATATATAATATGTGTTGCTGGCAACATTAAACGTACCTGGCAGCTATTTATAATATGTGTTGCTGGCAAACATTAAATGTTCCTGGCAGCAATATATAATATGTGTTGCTGGCAACATTAAACATTCCTGGCAGCAATATATAATACGTGTTGCTGGCAACATTGAACGTTCCTGGCAGCAATATATAATATGTGTTGCTGGCAACATTAAACGTTCCTGACAACAACGTTAAGCGAATGTCACTCATCGAAACTCATTATTGTTTACGACTAAATATACACTATACTTATCTGTTTCTCTTTGCTGTCTTGATTACTTTGCTATCACACCTAAAATTCTATGGAATAGTGTACTATGGTACTAAAACTTACCTTATCCATATTAACACTCTTTTTGAGCTGTATCTTGGCGGCGGCATCCTTCTCTGCATCATTCTCCTCTTTCCTGACCAGGTCTTCAGTCTTCACCTTCGCGTGGAACCAGCCCGGGATGGCAGTGCTCTGCTTACGCTTCTTGGGTCGTATGTTACCCTGGTCGTCGATTTTTAAGTCTACGTAGGATTCTTCTTCGTCGTCGTCTGAAATTGAGGTATAATGTACTCTGTTTAGAAAGAAATGTGGATTTATCAAAAGTGGGTTGCTATTACTAACTTGGTAAAACTGTTTAATAAATAACACAAAATATTATTATTGACTAGCTGACCCTTGGGGCTTCGCTCCCGTCAACTGGCTACGTATCAACCTACCCTGCCCCTACCCTGGCTATCCTGCCCCTACCCTGCCTGTCCTGGCCACCCTGCCTACCCTGGCCACCCTGGCTACCCTAGCTACCCTGCCTACCCGGTATGCCCTGGCTACTATGGCTACCCTAGCTACCATGCCTACCCTGCCTACCCAGGCTACCCTGCGTACCCTGCCTAACCTGCCTACTCTGGCTACCCTACCTACCTACCTACAAATTTTTATCTATCATCAATAGTTTTCTCAGCGCACGCCAAAAAATGTATTTTACAGGCAACATTTTGCTACCTTGGCTTACATTATTGCAATTTTCATAAGGATCGCTAAATTTTTTGAAATTATATTATAGCCTATGACACTCAGGAATAATGTAGCTTTCTAATGGTGAAAGAATTTTCATCAAAATCGGTTCAGTAGATCCAGAGATTACCCCTTACAATGTCACAAACTCACAAACTTTACCTCTTTATAATATTAGTATAGATTCAATTCAAGCTTATATAATACAGGCAACCAGTCAAATTGTAAGGACCTGACTTTAACTAAGGGTTTTACATGTCGTTTGAATGCCACACCATGGGATTTACTGTCTTGTTTAACAAAATACGGGGCACTTTGATGATCTAGTTCTAGCTTATCAAATGTAAGTCTTCGACGTCATAGACTTCTTTCCATAGCTTTACTAAATTCATCGAAAAAATTACACGTCATCCATCCATTCCCAGAGATAGCTTCGTTGCAATAATGTATGCAGCGTTTCAATTATAGTCATCTACATGATGGTTGTGATGACAACTAGTCACACTAGCTATGTCGTCCCTATCCTTGATAGGTCACTTTCACTAATACGTCACTTGTTACATGTAGTCAGCTGTCCAACTTGTCTCTAGCCGTATTACGTCTTTTTTCCAACTCCTCCGACGCATATATTCAATGTACAATAACGTGCAAAATATAAAGTGAATAGGTACCCGATGCAATACGAGATCAGATGGATATTAATGCCGGGGTCCTTCAGGGGTTGGTACTATCAGCAATATTCTTCTTGCTCCACATAAACGTTCTGCTAAAAACCTTTGGGTATGCAGACGACAGCAATGTAGCTAAGAGATACGTGTCCGACGCACGGGCTACTGGGCCTCCGATCCGGAATCCATGGTTGAGAGCTTGAACCTGTCCTTGAAGGCAGTCTCCGAATACATATTCCCAAATATTTTATTTACATATTTTGTGCTTAATTGTACATAACCGTCGGACGAGTTGGGAAAGAGACGTAATACGGCTAGAGACAAGTTGGTAAGCTGACTACTTGTACAAAGTGACGTATTAGTGAAAGTGACCTATTAAGGATAGGGACGACATAGCCAGTGTGACTAGTTGTCATCACAACCTACATGATAGCAACCCTAACCTACCCTATGATAGCCCTTATTTATTAAAAAATATAACCACAATGATTCGTTTAAATACTGAATAATTGAAATTTACCATTAACGCCCTTATGTCCTGTCTTTTGAGGGACACTGCAAGAATTAAAAACTTACCTAACAACAGATCTTTCTTATCTCCCCTGAGCAGATCAACTTTCTTCTGTTCCACCTTCACTTCATCGTCATCGTCTTCTGTACTATTGAGAGTAGTATCGTTCACTTCTGTCACTGTGTCTTCTGCGTTCTCTTCTTGTTCACCTTCTTGCTCCGTAGTTTCTTCTTTTATTTTCTCCTTAGTTCAAAGATCAGTAATTAATATGAGATGGACTTATGAGGTTTAGATCGTACACGTAAAAGATAACGAAGATATTAGGGCCCAGTTTCTCAACGCTAAATTATCGCATAATTAATGTGACAAATTGTAAAGTACGCGTTATCTGCTGTGATTGGTTGAATGAATTTTCAACAGATAATCACAGCAGATAACCGGCGATTATTCGTCGATTATGTTATCAGCCCGATAATCGAGTTTTGGAAACCGGGGGTAGGTCTCTAGCGAAGGTATTTTATTTGTTCTTACATTAAATAATAGGGTCACAGATAATATAATACTAGCATACAGATGCCTAATCCCATACAAATAAACAGTGCCGACTTAACCAGCGTTTTTCGTGTGATTATCTGGTTATTATTTGTAAATCGATCGCGTTCGGCTCCACGGCGATAGATAGATAGTGTTAGCAGCGACTTGCAAGTAAAAGGGTTTTCTCGGTTCATGTTCATGAATATATTTCTTTGAATACAGTGACGATTTGTTTTATAGTATTTTTTTGCACGATTTGACAGATTAATTGCACCAAAATGTGTTACAATACAAATTTAAACAATCGAGTGGAATGCCTCATAAATTTAAAAACACGCCATCTATTGGCATCAATTTTAAATGATCCGTTCGAATAATTTTCGAAATGATAATTAAGAGCCCAATATTTCATAATTGTGTGCTTAGGAGAGTTGATTAAACAAGAACTAACAATTTTTATGTTCAATTCCAGAAAGAATTTTTTTTACACACAATTCAATAACAAATCGGTGCATACCGCGCCATCTAGTAAGATTTATTTAAACCAAATTTTCTTTCTTAGCGCTGGGACCCCGTGGTTTGGTTATAGAGTATTTATTACAAACTAGCTTATGACACCAGCTTCGCTCGCGTGGATTACTGAAATTATACCACGGGAACATACTACCGCAATGAAACTGAAAACTTTGTGTTAATCCAGGTTATAAACTATCTGTGTGCCAATTTTCATCTAAATACTTTTGTTTTTGCGTGATTGATAAACAAACACTCAACCATCCAAACTTTCTTCTTTATAATTATGGTAGGATGACATTAATAATGATGCTACTCTAATTTAGAAAACTTTTTCACAAAAACTAAACCGATTTCAAAGCAAAATAAAAAATGTGCAAAATAACTTTTGTTTCGGAAACCGGTGTCTTTGGTACTTCTATTTATATCGTTTTTCGACACCGACTTCCGAAACGTAAGCTCTTTTCGCACTTTCTAGGATTTTGCTTTTGAAGTCGGTTTATTTTTTGTGAAAAAGTTTTTACTTTTTTCCTTTTATTTTTGGTACACTAACAATAAAATGTGAGCAAATTCTATAGTACGGTACTGACAAAATACCCATAATAACTCAATATACACATTAGTGCTCTTTGTCGCTAAGGAGTTCGGTTGTATGTTCCATATCTTGAAATCTGTTGATCCGATTTTGATAAAACTTGCACTATTCTCTAAGTTGAGAGATACCTAATCTAATAAAAAATATATTAATGGTCACGATCCGATAAGAGCTTTCGGAGAAATGCATGGGCAAACATACATACAAACAAACAAAGATACACTTATGAAATTTGGCATACGTGTTTAGAAGCCCACATAGAATATTGGAAGGAATATTGTGCAATTACTACAATATTACAGACATACCAATTCATTACCTCCGTTTTTTTTAAGTCGGTTTAATAAAAACACAGACTTGGGATTGATTTTATAATACCCTAGACTTTGATGTCGGTGTTTTGAACTTGAATAAATTACCTAATAATTTTTACGTTTTGGTTTTTCATTGATATACCATATCAAAGACGTTAACAAATTAAGTTAATGGAGAACTAAGAGAAACATATTTATTTCGAGTAAATTTCCTATAGAAACATTTGAAATAACATTAGAAATTTTTACAACCCTATTTTACAGTCCGTTCAACCAATTTTGAGTTATATCCCGTAAATATAAGGATGACATAAAAAGCATAAACCTGTTACCAAAACTAACTGTTTAATATGTCATATCACCAACGCAATAGAAGTCAAAATCGGTTGAACGTGTTGTAAAATAGACTTATTTAAATGTCTAATGTTATCTCAAATGGAGTATAGATAAGGATGGCACAGAAGAGTAGTACATTTCGTGTCGAGCATAAAAAGTCGAGATTTTAAGACGAGCGATGTAGCCAGCCTTCGAAAGCTACATGCGAGTATTCAAATAAAGCCTTTTTATGCGAGACACGAAATTAAATGCAAATAAGTTCCAACAACAATTTTAAGAAACGTTCAGACTATAAACACACAATCAACGCGCGCTTTTTCGAGAGGTTACAGGTTTTCAGTATCATTCTGTCAGTTGCATAATGATATCAAAACTTCATACAAAAGTCATTTCATAACAGTTATTATGTTTTATTTTATAATCTTGGGTTTAAATGTACATATTTCGAAACGAATTTCTTAGGCAATGCGTTACATAATAGACAAGATTGTGAAAAAAAAAAGATTCTCACCTCCTTAATCTCCCTCTTAGTCCAAACCAGCCTCAAAGCCTCCTTCTTCTCTCCATCCTTCAGCACCTGAGAGATGAGGAACAGCATCCCACAAGCTTGCGCCGGCGTCATGTAACAACATAACTGCAGCAACCGCTTTACGAAGGAAGCAACGCGCGGCACGTTGCTGTCTCGCTTCAACGACTTGTAGATGAGCGAGAAGAGGAGAGCTGAGTGGGTCGTGTTGAAGATTTCTGCGTTTGTTAGTTTCCGGTAGAGGGCGGTGTAGTACCTGGAAGAAAAAAAGTTTTTATTAAACTCTAGCCAGCGGCATCACCTGCGTGAATGTCGAAAATTATCCCAAGGAGAGGTTATCTTTAGGGATAAAAGTGGGTCCTTACTCAGGATATGGTCTGGGTAAACCATATCCTGGAGTAAGACCCACTTATTTTGTGCCAAGTTTCATCTAAATCGATACGTCCATATTCTTAAATGGCAGTCATGATTGAACTAGTGTATTAATTTAAGAAAAAAAAACACTACAAATCGAAGTAGGTGTCTTTGGTACCTACTGTTTTTCCTTTTTTAACCGACTTCAAAACAAGGAGGAGGTTCTCAATTCGACTGTTTTTTTTTTTTATGTGTGTTACCTCAGAACTTGTTACTGGGTGAACCGATTTTGATGATTCTTTTTTTATTTGAAAGCTGGTGTTTGTCATGTGGTTAATTTTTGTCAAAAACGAAGAAAATAAAACAAGAACACCGACTTCCGAAATTGAAGTTATTTTTCACTTTTTTGTTTTTTTATTTGGAAGTCGGTTGTATTTTTTGTAAAAAGTTTTTTTATTTAGAGACCGACTTCGAAAAAAACCGGCCAAGTGCGAGTCGGACTCGCGCAACGAGGATTCCGTACAAACCTCAGCTTAAAGGTATTATAGACCTGAGTGTTTGATATGAATTTCAATTTAATACCTCTACGCGTTCATGAGGAAAGGGGTAGTATGTTTAAAATTATTAAAAATATTTTTATTATATGATGTAACTGAAAAATTACGGTTTTCGCAATTTTTCCTTTATCTGTGCTATAAGACGTTCCTTCGTACCAAATTTCAAGATTCTGAGTTCACGGAAAGTACCCTGTAGGTTTTGATTCCCTTGCGAGCGTCGATAATTTGCGGCATAAACGGCTGTATCTTTTGATTGCGTTGGCTTCGAAGATTGATTTTTCACAGTTTTAAGGGACAGTAGACCTGAGTATTACTTTTTAGTGGTACATAATGGACAAGTTCTATAGTAAGCTACCTATAATGCCCACAGTGATGCCAGAATAGATAACACAAATAACATGGAACTTGAACATAACCGGTGAAATAAGAGTGTACCAGGGTGAACTGTACACATCTGCGTACCCGTTTAGAGCATACTGGCGTGATGGTATATTATGAAATGGTGTAAACTTTGGCACTTTGGTCTTGCCACCTTTGGTGTCAGAGTTAATCAAGCCGCCTCTGGGAACCCCACAGGCCTCTGACTTGGCTATTTCAGACTTACATTAACTATATAAGACCAGGTTTCATCACGATGTTTTCCTTCACCATTGCCTGTGATGTCCAAGATAAACTTCGAAAGTACATATGAATTTGAAAAAGTCACATTGGCACTTGCCCGGATTCGAACCTACGACCTCAAGCACGACAGACGAGGTCTTAGCCACTGGGCCACCACGACATTAAACAATGGTGTAAACAATAAACAGACATACGTTTGCAGCAATCCCGAGAAATTTGCCGTCATTTATTGAAGAGTTCTGTTGTATATCTCTAAAGTTCTTCATCAGATCCCCTTAGAAGCGTCAGAGATATGAAACAGCAGTGCTAGCACGAAAATGGCTATGTTGATATAGATGCCTGACTGTTGGCCAGGCTCATATAGGGCGTCGTTAAGGTAAAGTTCTTAACCAGCTAAGCTTAATCGTACTCACCGATCAGCAGTCCCCTTAGAAGCGTCAGAGATATGAAACAGCAGTGCTAGTGCGTGGATGGCTATGTTGATCCCAGCTAAGTGTACCAGGCGGTGGATAGCGTCTATGTGGGAGGCGCTCTCTGTCAGACGCTCTTTGTTCGCGAAGGGATACGCGCGTTTGACGCCGGTTAGGATTGCTGACATTAAGCGGGAGTCAATCTCGCCCTAGGGATAAAAAAATACACAATTATTCGATAATTTCTTAGACAAAAGGCGTAGTAAGATTTTTTTGTCTATTATCCCAAGTATTTTTATTTAGAACTGTAATAGCCAGCCAGTTGATGATTTACAAAACATAATATGTAACTACTTGCTTCTGCCATCTGCTTTGCCCGTGTGAAAAGTGTTTTCTTATCCCAAGGGAATATTATACCGAGATGAAAAGTATCATATGTGCTATTCCAGACTATAATCTATCTCTGTGCGTTCCGGCGTGATTGAGTAACAAACATACACATCCACATCCATCCAAACTTTCACATTTATAATATTAGTCAGATTTTCCGCTAACAAGTTAATCTGAAAAAGGAAAGTTCTTTGCTCTGCAGCGGTAACACACAGACTAGCTAGATTAGATGTGTAACTATGGTAATAAGACCAATTACTACCGAACTAGCGGACGCCTCGCGGTTTCACCCGCGTAGTTGACATTCCCGTGGGAATACATGAATAAAAAGTACCCTATGTCACCCGGGGATAGTGTAGCTTCCCAACGGTGAAAGAATTTTTGTAATCGGTCCAGTAGTTTTTAAGTTTATTCGTTACATACAAAAATACAAGTCCTTCCGCTTTATAATATTAGTATAGATATAGACTACAAATTTTAATAATTTTCCAAGCGTCTAAACTACTCACTAACACTTCTTGATCCGTCCATATTGTTTTTAAAAATAAATAATAATATTTTAAATCGGTATAATTTATACATAGCAACATACATTACAAACACTGCTTACCTTCTTTATAGAAGCCTTGAAGAAGGAGAAGTATATCCTGATGAGGTTCTCCGCGATCTTGGAGTCGTCCTTGCCGAGGAAGAACTGGTTCAGGAAGCACACACCGTAGTACTGCGCGCGGGGAGATATGTTCGCCCTGGTGTGACAAATGAGAATAATTGACGATTTTAGTCTTATTCAAAGTTTTTTTTACCCTTCACAGTTGTTGTCCGTTTTGTTTTCTCTAACGTATCAATGGTTTAGTCAGGTATTAATACTAATTGACAAATATGACAAAGTTACAAGGTATAGCCTAAAGGTCTATCCACACATATCAGGGCCGTGCCCGGGACGTGGACGGACCGTGCCCCGTCAGAGGCTCAAAAAAATATCGGAGTGTACTTTTTATATGAACTCGTTCACACACGTCCGTGCACGGGCCAGTGACTGAGCTTCAATGCCTGAGCCCGGCCCTGTCACGTCCCGGGCACGACCCTGATATGAAACCAGTGATTAACGGCTCAAAGGAGAATGCCCTTGGACAGTACTTAAAAAAAGTTTATTGTGTCACAATCATTTCTTGACATCGACCACATAGCCACTAGACGCCTAATAACAAGCGAGCGATGTCTGTCAACACATATGACTAAAAAGATCATATACAGGTAATACTGATCGCCACTCGACAATTTCGAATTAGTAGCGGCCACTTCTGTGAGCCATAAACACTTCCGTGTCAGTCAATAAAATATTGATGAAATAAATTTTATAATGGCCTCTTGTACAATACGTTGCTATGGTAACAACAGCCAGACATCAAGTTGCCGAAAAAATAGCATAACATTAAATTGATAAGTTAATAGTTACATAAACATAATTATATTTATTTTCTAATATTATTTATCGGAGTTCATATTATACTGGTCAAGTTTGTAGGTGAACACGCCCACCGCATGTTTGCGTCTCTTTCTTTTTAAAGTATTTTTTCGCTATCTCTTGTCCTCTATAATTTCGTAAACAAAACTAGTGAAGGACCATATCCTATGACCAAATCTGTTATCGATAGAACTAGAAACCTTACAAATACAGACATTAAATTGAATAGTTTATTAATTGTGAAACGATTTTTTGATTACGTTTTTTACTAATATTTAATATTACTAAATTTAAGAACCAACAACCGAAAAAAAAGTATGTTTACCTTTAGAATTTTGTTTATTTTTTTTTAATTTTAGCATTTTATGTTATTACTAAAATGTTAAAACGCCGTATAATTAATAATAAAAAAGGTAATATTATTTTTTTAAAATACAAAAACTATTTATAAAAATCGATACCTTCCTGGTTTTATTTAAACCTGTCCCACCCTTAATGATGCGTATGACCTTGGTAAGGGACCAATCAGAGCGCAGTACCCCGTGCCTCATACCTCAGCTAGTTGACAGAATTGTTTTGATGTATTAGATCAAGCATTAGGCGTCTAGGGGCTATGTCGTCGATGTTTCTTGACAATAAATAAAACAGAAATATTTTAAGTATTTTAACTTATTTTTAAAATGATTCCTAGTGGGGTTCATTTTCTTGAATTAATAAGTATTTTTACTTCCGTTTCACAGCTCAAACGGATTCCGCCATTTATGTTAGGGTTGAGGCATGTTGACATGATCTGACATCGATTAAAGAAGAAGATGGAAGTTTACGTTTTTTTTATAATCTACCTGAAACACTGAATCAATCCATCCGGATTCACCTCTTTAATGTAAAGAATAAACTTATTTTGAAATTGGTGTGGTTTACTAGTTTAATGCAAACCAAGATAAAAAATGAATCATGTTTTTAGAAATCGATTATATTACCGATTTGGTAACATGCCTATAATTGTGAGTCATTTCATTGACAGTGACAGTAGTCGTCTTTTCATTTGTTTTGTTTGTGTTATGTTGCGTCAAGTTGAGTTTTACGTTCCGCCGTTACTTAATACTTATCACTACAACACCGCCGTGTGTTTGTGAAAATAGTGCTTAATAAGAGAGGACTTTATATTTGTGATTTCCGACATGGTTACTATTCGAAGTTGGTGTCTCAATTGTTCTTTGATGTGGGCGCCTTTTGTCGAAGATTCTTGATAATATATTGGACCATATTATGGGCTTGGATCTACACCGGTAAGTAAGAATAACATTATACATCTTAACAGCACTTGAACAAATGTCTGACGAATACAAATCTTAAATATGTTGGCATAGAGTCCATATTGCTGTGAATCTACTGTAACCTGAAAAGGAATATATTTCGTTCAATATCTCTTAACTCCCGAAATGAAAATGTACTAAAGTTGGTACGTGTAATTAATTAAGGTAACTTAATCAAATAAAGGTGTTTTTATCAGGACACTAAAATGTTTCGGTCAGTACATTTCTCCATACAAAATGGGCATTCTCCTTAAAACCTTAAGCCTGCGACTGACCTATAACATTTCGTCGTAATGTAACGTTACGTTATTACGACGAAATGTTACATGTCAGTATAGCGAGCCGATCCGCTCGCTGCGAGCGCCGCGTGCACCACCCGGTTGTCGGTACTTTCGCAATACCCTTTGAGTGTTACGTTACGCCTTAATTATAGGTCAGTACAACCCCAAGCGTCCGACAGTACCCGACATTTTGATTACCAAATAGCGGAGCGCAGTCAAGCACTATACTCGTCATGAGCAATGGTACAGGTCAGTCAGGTAATGCCGTAACGTTACACGCTCGCCTTGAATGTTACGTTACGGCCAAATGCTCATGTCAGTAGCCACCTTGGTGAGTATAAACTAGAGCACTTTCGCGATCATTACAATGTAATGAAACGTTCTTACGAATGGTACAATACAGACAAATACTCAAGTTTCCTAAAGCACAAAACTTTTTTGGAACACTTTTATTATGCGTACAGCTAAGGAGTGGAATTCCCTGCCGGAATCTGTGTTTCCCGACAGCTACAATCTGGGGGTCTTTAAGTATAGAGTGAATAGGTTACTTCTAGGCAAGCGTGCTTCACCGTCGACCACATCATCGCTTACCATGAAATAGGGGTTAAGCGCGAGCCTATAGAATATTAAAAAAAAACCTTGTTATGTAACGTTCTTGCGAATGTTCGACGTAATGCTCACGGTGACTGAGCATTTACCTGTAACATTTCTTTGTACCTTGCGTTCATTATTGTCCTCGCTCCACGTCACCCACGCTCATGCCTTTGCTCTACAAAATGTTACACCAAAACGCTCGTTGGTATTTAAAACAATGTTTTACCCGACTGTGATGAAGACCAAAAAACCGAACAAGTGCGAGTCGAACTCGTGCGCCGAGGGTTCCGTACCCACTCATTATACCGCCATAATAAAATTGGTATCATTTTAATGGTGGTATATAAAATCGGTGGTAACACACGGACAGACGGACAAGAGAGTTATTTTACAAGAGTTCCTTTTTTTACCTTTTGAGGAGCCCTAAAAAGTGGGTAATTTTATTTTAGATGTCTTTAGGGTAAGTAAACTTTAATTGGATTATTTTAATTTTACAAAATTTTTAGTTGTAGCCAGATTAGTGGCAATAGGACTCAGTTTACGTGGGACTTATATTCTGGTCTATACACATCTGTCTGACCCTTAAGCAGAATACAAACAAGATGTAATGTCGAATCTTACCTGAACAGCATCTTCTCAATATCGGCCAAGACGACAGCCTTCATGTTAGGATGATTGTACAGCAGCTGACACAAATGGTAGATGACCTTTGATGCAACACCCTGGCATGGGTCTCCGAGCTTGTTGATTATGTTTGAGAGAAGCATCTGTAGAAAAAAAATAATTATGTCATGTGTAAGTAGGGTCATGTTGTCACGTAGGTTAGGTTAGGATAGATGGACCCAGGAGCGACGGACTCGGGGACCTCTGTCACCCCCCACACATCAGGACCCGAGGTGGCGGCGCGTAGTGTTCCACGCGCGCCCCTCTTATACGTCGCGGGGGGAGTCCCACACCTCACTCCCCCCAACCCGAGATCGAGGCCCGCATAGGCGGGCCGGCACTAGCCGGGGTTTGCGGAAGTATAGTTGTTCCTGGGACCCCCAGCGTAGGTGTGAGATGGAACACCAGGGTGGTTTTTAGTCAGTAGGAGTCTGACAGACCCCTCCGCCCACCCAGGGCGGAGGACATCCAATGAGGATATTCCAAACCGGCAAAAAAAAATACGATAGATGGACCGGACCACCTTTTCCCCACTTAGACTCGTACGGAGCGAGAGAGCATGGGAAGATGTCACCTCCTTCTGCGAAGCAGTAATGCTCGCGAAGGAGGCGGAACGCGTGAGGGAGACGCAACGGAGACGCCCACACGCCCCTAGCCACCGCAGGAGACGCCCCGGGCGTCGGTAGTCGCAAGCCGCTTTCCGGCCACCGTAGGCTCGGGCATGCGGACGGCGAGTAATAGGTAGCTCGCCGTCCGATAAGGACCAGGCCCGAGTCGACGGCGCGTAGTGTTCCACGCGCGCCTCAAAGAGATGTCAGCAATAACTGACAGGGACCACTAGGGCCGATGCCTGTCTGGGTCGCTGATGAATTTTAAAGAGTTAGCGCGGCACTGGCACAAGCAACTGAAGATAGGAAATTCCTTGTTTTTTTTTTCCTTCATATGATATTGATCAATCCTTGAAGCTCGGTTTAGCAACAAAATCTTATAGTTTTATCGCTAGTCCAAACCTATTTCATGCAGGTAAATTGCTTATTTTTAAAGAACATACCTTTTCTCTTTCAGGATGGTGCATCAGTAGATAAGACATGGCGCTGACAGCTTTCTCCTTGTTGGCTTCTACTGAGTCGTGTGCGAAATTATTTAGTGCCTCAACATATGCTGAAATTTAACAAGCAAAAAGCTCTATTAAAAACTGTAACCCAACTATGCCTTTTTCTTTTGTTTTATTCTATGTTACCAGGTCTGTTTTATACTATTTTTATGCACGTTTTTACAGTTTCATTACACCAAAATGTGTTACAAACCAATTTAAACAATCGTGTGGAATACTTCAGAAATTTAAAACCGCGCCATCTATTAGCATCCATTTTAAATGATCCGTTCAAATACTCTTTGAAATGTGAATTAAGAGCCCAATATTCCACAATTTTGGGCCTAGGAGAGTTGATTAAACAAGAACATAAAATTTTTATGTTCAATTCCAGAAAATGTTAATTTTATACACTATTCAATAACAAATCGGTGCATATCGCGCCATCTACTGAGATTTATTTGAACCAAATTTTCTTTCTTAGCATCAGGACACCGTGACATGCCACATATTAGAATGTACTACTTACTCCCATACAACTCTTTCAACTGATCCTCATAGAACCACAGCTTGAGTATGTTCCGTCTCGCTTGCTTGTTGCCAGAGGTCATCTCATCCACATGTCCTAGGGGGTGCTGCTCAAATGTACGCAGTTTGACGTCGGGGATGAGTAACTCTGATACTAGGAGTTCTGATAGTGCGTCTGTGGGTAAGAATAAAGGTGATAAAGTCATATGGAATATTTTAATCAAAATATTCTGCCTATGTTGTACATATGTTGCTGTAAAAGACTGAACTACGGTAAAACCTAAGATTTATCAAGATTAGTTGGTAAAAGACTGAATGATCTATAATAATCGCTAATTGCGGAGTTTTATACAATCGTGCGGTAAATGATATCAAATGATGAGAACAATTAAGGACTGATTGATTCTTCACTGATTCATTCATTAACAGTAAAACACTAACATGATTTTAATACATTTGTTTTAATATCATTGGTATTTTATTAAATCACTAGAGAAAACAGTCTCGGAGCGAAAGCCTAAGATTTACCTTGTGATTAGAGCTAACTTAATTATTCTTAGAGCGGGGCTCCGTCGACTTTGTTCCTTAAATAGTAATCGTAATTACCTATTCTATATTAAAACCAATGCCAACATTAAAATAATAATAAAAAACACATGTTTTTATTACAAAGCCCAATAAGTGAATGGTTGTCTGTAAGAGATTGCCCTGTGCGATAAGACCGCCCATTGTACACTTATCTTTATAAATGTTTTGTTCTGTAATTATTTAAGTGGTGTACAATAAAGTATATAATAAATTATAATGAATACATAAATTAATAAGTGATGGGCATTATTCAGAAAGCCCGGTTAATTTAATTACAATAGTTTTTATCACATTGCCTGCTCATATTGGGCATTTTTCTAGTTGCCCGGGCATTATGAATAATGCCGTATTAATTACTTGGTCCATAACATATACATACCATTCTACCCCTTTTTTTTCTGATAGTTTTTCTAAGTAATCTATACTAATATTATAAAGAGGTAAAGTTTGTGAGTTTGTGACGTTGTAAGGGGTAATCTCTGGATCTACTGAACCGATTTTGAAAATTCTTGCACCGGTCGAAAGCTACATTATTCCTGAGTGTCATAGGCTATAAAATATTTTCAAAAAAAATAGAGATCCTTATGAAAATTGCAATAATGTAACCCAAGGTAGCAAAATGTTGTCTGGAAAATACATTATTTGGCGTGCGCTGAGAAAACTATTGATGATAGATACAAATTAGTAGGTAGGGTAGGTAGGATAGGTAGGTTAGGCAGGGTAGGCAGAGTAGGCAGGGTAGGCAGGGTAAGCAGAGTAGGCAGGGTAGGCAGGGTAGGCATGGTAAGCAGAGTAGGCAGGGTAGGCAGGGTAGGCAGGATAGGCAGGGTAGGCAGGATAGGCAGGGTAGGCAGGATAGGCAGGGTAGGCAGGATAGGCAGGTTAGGCAGGGCAGGCAGGGTAAGCAGAGTAGGCAGGGTAGGCAGGGTAGGCAAAATAGGCAGGGTAGGCAGGAAAGGCAGGGTAGGCAGGGTAGGCAGGGTAGGCAGGGTAGGCCAGGTAGGCAGCGTAGGCAGGATAGGCAGGGTAGGCAGGAAAGGCAGGGTAGGCAGGATAGGCAGGGTAGGCAGGCAAGGCAGGGTAGGCAGGATAGGTAGGGTAGGCAGGGTAAGCAGAGTAGGCAGGGTAGGCTGTGTAGGCAGGGTAGGCAGGGTTGGCAAGATAGGCAGGGTAGGCAGGAAAGGCAGGGTAGGCAGGGTAGGCAGGATAGGCAGGAAAGGCAGGTTAGGCAGGATAGGCAGGGTAGGCAGGAAAGGCAGGGTAGGCAGGAAAGGCAGGGTAGGCAGGTTAGGTAGGGTAGGCAGGGTAGGCTGGGTAGTCAGGGTAAGCAGAGTAGGCAGGGTAGGCTGTGTAGGCAGGGTGGGCAGGATAGGCAGGGTAGGCAGGTTAGGCAGGGTAGGCAGGGTAATCAGGGTAAGCAGAGTAGGCAGGGTAGGCAAGATAGGCAGGGTAGGCAGGAAAGGCAGGGTAGGCAGGGTAGGCAGGGTAGGCAGGATAAGCAGGGTAGGCAGGAAAGGCAGGGTAGGCAGGGTAGGCAGGGTAAGCAGAGTAGGCAGGGTAGGCAGGATAGGCAGGAAGGGCAGGAAAGGCAGGAAAGGCAGGGTAGGCAGGAAAGGCAGGGTAGGCAGGATAGGTAGGGTAGGCAGGGTAGGCTGGGTAGGCAGGGTAGGCATGGTAAGCAGACTAGGCAGGGTAGGCTGGGTAGGCAGGATAGGCAGGGTAGGCAGGGTAGGCAGGAAAGGCAGGAAAGTCAGGGTAGGCAGGGTAGCCAGGGTAGGGGCATGGTAGGCAGGGTAGGCTGGGTAGGCAGGGTAGCCAGGGGTAGGCAGGATAGACAGGCTAGGAAGGGTAGGCAGGGTAGGCAGGGTAGGCAGGGCAGGCAGGGTTGGCAGGGTAGGCAGGGAAGGCAGGGTAGGGGCAGGGCAGGCAGGGTAGGCAGGGTAGGCATGGTAGGCAGGGTAGGCAGGGTAGCCAGGGTAGGTAGGCAGTTGACGGGAGCGAAGCCCCGAGGGTCAGCTAGTTTGTTATAAAATCTTAAGACAAAATATTTTATAGATTTTCTATTAATAACACTGATCGAATGAGGTTTGGAAACAGGTGTAGGTAGAGTGGTAACTTTTGTTAAGAAAGAGTCTCTGGAAGCTTGGTCTTCTTATCAATTTTGTCTCATATGATTGTAACTTACCTATAATAATAATGCCATCCTTCTTCTTGGCTGGTTTTACACTGTTGATTAAATTTCTCAATGCTGTTAAATTATAAATTGGGTTGTCCTGTAAAAAGAAATAATTTATTTGAACCAAAAAAAGAATAGAAAAGAAAATCTTATAACATTATATCAGGCTTATTACGTATCTTGCAAGAGCAAAACGATAGCAATTATTGCTCTTCAATCGTGAATCTGAATTATGTATCAGCGATAGCATAAGATAGCGAGCCAGATCTCTATCGGACGTCCGAACGCCCAAGGTCACGTCCGTGACCTATAATACTCACAATGGATCTTTGTGTGACTGAATTGGCTGCAAGAGCGTGCGCAGTAGCTATTTTTGTGTCAATATTGAAAGTGAAGATATGTATAACTGTCTCTTTCACTCGCTTACGTTTGTCGCATCATCCTATCTCGCTTACTCTATGCAGTTAAACTGTTTCCTGCGCAATAGTTGACAGAACTAACTTCAGCCCCACAAAGATCCGTTGTGAGTATTATACGTCCGATAGTTTGCAGAATGTAATGTACATTCATTACACAGATACTCTTTAAGTCGCGGCTGTCAGTCGCGTCCGTCAGCCGCGTCCGATAATTTGTTCCCAGCTTAAGGCGAGCAGATTCGGCTGTCAAATTGTGATTACTTTTTCTCTTGTTGTAGTTTTAGAGTCCTTGGCAGATGTTTTTCGAAATAATTGCATTTTGCAAACAGCAAGTGGTTAGCAAATAATTGGTTACGTAATCCCGATTTTTATGACAAAAAGCGATCGACCGCGCATTCATCGTATGTCATAAACATCGGAATTACGTAACCAATTATTTGCTAATCACTTGCTGTTTGTTTACCGTGATCGATCGGGCAATGACAGCGCGATCGCTGCGCAATTACTGCTGATTGCTGTTTCATACGTAATAAGCCTATGGGTAGATTCAAACATAAGGGAGAGTCAGAACACTCTGCGAGTCACTGTACATGAGCAGATTTATATGACAGCGGGGGTGAGTGGGAAAATCTACAATCTCTGGGTCTTTAAGTCAAAGAGTGAATAGGTTACTTCTAGACAAGTGTGCTTCACCTTCGACCACATCACTTACCATCCGGTGAGATTGTGGTCAAGCGCAAGAATAAAATCAGTTAAAAAAAACACCGGCCAAGTGCGAGTCGGACCCGCGCACAAACGGTTCCGTACCATTATCGCAGGAAACGGTAAAAATAACTACGTTTGTTGTATGGGAGCCCCACTTCAATATTTATTTTATTCTGTTTTTAGTATTTGTTGTTATAGCGGAAATAGAAATATCGTCTGTGAAAATATTAACTGCCTATCTTTCACAGTTCATGAGATACATGATGACAGACGGACAGACAGATGGACCGCGGAGTCTTAGTAATAGGGTACCGTTTAAAAAGTTAATCTTCACAAACATCATTAACTTTGAATTACCCTATACTTCAGCTTGAGGCAAACAATGTTAGCTTAACAAGAATGCATAGTTATGATTGGTAATTATTACTGTTTGCCAATCAGTGTGGCAAAGCTTGGGGGAAGCCTATGTCCAGCAGTGGACATCTTTCGGCTGAAACCAACATTTCAGCATCATGACTGCTTGCCAACAGTTATAAATAGTATAATTGTTTAATTAAATTAACTAGCCTGTTGTTTTGTGTGGAATATTACAGTTAGATTATTTGATTTTACTAATGCAAATGGCGTCCCTCTCCTTTTCCTCACAATTGTGTTTTCAACTTATATGGTAATGGATATAAAACACTAACCTGAATTAAAATAGTAGCAGCAGCTACTCTGTCTCCGATGGCACCCTTGTTGAGCAATGTGCGAGCCCACTGGTGGTCTGATGAGCCACTCCTGTTGGCTTCTGAAAATGATTGTGAATATTAGAATTTTAGATATAGAATAGATAATAAATTTTAGTATATAATCTTCATTGAAAAGAGGTTGTTGGGGGTGACCTAGCAGTAGGACAGTAAAGGCTACAAGACAAAAAATTGCATGGTTGGTGTATGATAGGTGTAGTGTATCTATCCTAATCGCATGTTCGCTTAGTCATCCCCACTTTCCCACACACAGACACACAATCTCGTGCACACCGCATCATCGTCAATTCGTCATTATTACGAGAGCCGTTGGCCAGTGTAGACATGGTGAAGTGTGGTCGTTTAGTGTGTGTAAGAGTCTATGGATTGCCCCACAATAGAACTAGTCACTACAAAGCAATTTCATTGTGCAATACATTGCCTGGTGTAGTCCAGCAAGATTCTGCAACTAGATTGCCGAGGTATTTTGCTCGTACACGCGGAGCATTTATTGAGGCTAGATCTCAGTAGATAATAACAATTTTTACGTATGCCTCATCGGTCATTACATGCAACTTCGCGGCAATTACGGCCCAAGCATCCTTAATGTTACGATCTTTATACGCACTATCTTCTACATCCCATAATTCAGGATGTACATGGATTTTGTTGATAAAATTCAAAATCTTTTCATTTGACCACTCGGCCATGAAAAACAGAATAAAATCAACAACGGGCACAAAACAACTTCACTAATCAGGCAGCAAAAGGGAGAGGCGAGCGAGGTCAAAAGAAGATGCACCTATACATCAGAGCAAAGACGAAATATGGTGATATTGCAGTAAAGTCAAAGCGGGGTAAATCATATACAATCTTGCCGGCTAGACATTGAATACATATGACTACTATGAAATATCTTGACAATATTGCCGGGCTACATTACAAGATTGCAGCAATTGTTGCATTGTGTAGCGATATAGTTGGCAACTTGGCGGCTATACTATTGCAGCAAGAAATTGTCAAAAACCTAGCCCGTTTACAGGCACCTTAAGATTCTATGCAGAGAATAAAAAAAGTACAAAATGGTCATTCTGGGTATGACTGAACCTCTACACTTGGGTGTGGATTTGTGGAAACCAGCCCATAGTACAATACAATACTGGGTATGACTGTTTGTAATGTGCCAACTGTTTTAAATGTTAGAACACACAACTTAATATATTATTGAGCATAATCTACTACTACAAACTTTTTTTCAAATATCAAAAAGCCCACAATTTTAACATAATTATGTATTTATAAACTGAAAATTAAACAATAAGTTTGGAAACCTTACTGTTTTTTTTTCTGAACTAAATTGTAAGTTGTTTCTTACTTGTCTCATATGCCATTGTGTCTCCATGTAAAGCACTACTGGCTTCCTTTCTGACTTCATCAATCTGTTCCTGTGTTAAAGTCTTAGATACTGTAGCGGGCTCCTCTGGCATCTGTGAAATTAATTCATAACAGCATGTATAAAAAAGCTATTATATAGTACCAGGTTACCTGGAAGAGATCGCGGCATTTATTAATGTATTTTAAGGTGTACAATAAAGAATATAATTATCTTGGGCTAAAAATAAATAAATAAATTATCTTGGGCTTGACACATGTTTACACTGTGAATTAATACTCAAAAATTGCTATGGTTGTTATTCTAGCCTAACATAACTTATTATTAAGCCGAACTGAAACCGAATGTGGTATATAAAATTTTTGGTTATGTTTGAAAACAACACCACATTATGGCTTACAAAAAATTGTGCAACACGTATAAATAACGGCGTTTTCCACTTTTGATTTATATAAAACTAATTAAGAAGACGAAGTGCCTCTTACCTGATGATACCACTTCTTTTTATCCTCATATTCCAAGGTTTCAGCAAAATGCTTCGCAATACCCTGCCCTTTCTTTGTATCGGCATTTTTGTCGGGCCGACTGTAATTTGTGTATGCCTCGTCTATCAATATGTTCTCCTCAAACCTTTTATGCTTCATTTTCACTTAATTATAACGAATTGTATTAATTAAAAATAAGATAAACACGTGAAAATTAAGCACTTGCCATGCTACTTTGACTGACAAAGACAATAGATAGATGACAGTTATGACAGTGACAGATACCGACTGGAAGATGTTAATTTTCGCTCCGTTACACGATTTCATACAGTTGGTGTGAGGTTTCTGATTCTTGTGTTTTACTTCCTTGATGACAAACTAATGAAATGAAATGCCCAGAGGCAGGTTGAGCAATATTACTGTTGTTTTAGAAAATATTTGAGAGAGGCTGTTTGATCCTTCCAGCAATGGAGGCATTTTTGATAAGATGATGATCAAGTTTTACCTCTAGCTCTATATCCAATCGCAAAGTGCTTATGACGTAGCTGTTTGCGCGAGGGTTCACTTGAACTTGGTTTATCTCACTTCATCTTCAAAATCATCAATCAAGGAATACCACACTCAAGCATCGTGCTACGCCACAACGGCCGGTCGTTGCTTCTTAAAAGACCGATATCCCAATTCCTAATATTACATTATAAAGGCGTGTCAAAATCAGTAAAATTCTTTTGCTATTGCAATTTGTACTGTATGCCTATCGGATAAAGTTTTTGTTGATGTGTAAGCAAGCCGTCGATTTGTCATTTATTAAAAAAAAAACTTTGATAGCTACAGGACAGTGCGGGGGGCCTCTTCGTCTGTTATTTTCATCAAATATTTCAATAGAAATCTAATTTTTAAGTAAAACTAGAATAAATTAAGCAAAATGGATGAGAAAGGAAGAAAAGTTATCGTTTGCGACAACGGCACAGGCGTAAGTCTAGACAAAAATGACGATTTAAAATGGTGGTTGTGATAAGCGCCTGAATCATCGTTTTCCTCATTATTTATTGTCGGTTTTAGTTCGTGAAGTGTGGATATGCGGGCAGCAACTTCCCAGCCTTCATATTCCCGTCGATGGTCGGCAGGCCGATCATCAGAGCCGAGAATAAGATCGGCGATATCGATGTAAAGGTGAGTGTTGAAACTGCGTGCGGACACAGGTGTGCAAGCGGAACTCAGCCGTATCCTGTCGATTGTAACAAATCATGTCTAATAAGGACAACGTATCTACTATAGTAATACAAGTTCATTGTTTAAATTGTTTATACTTTGCAATAAAACCTTGAAACTCATAAAATATGATTCTAATTAGGATACTAGTTCAGCTTACCATATTTGAAGCCAGAGATAGTGTTTACAAGCCTAGCTATTCAAGACTTACAATCTGTTGAAAGTCAATTTAATCTATAACAATAAACATGTTTAGAAACACATTCCTATCTCTGTTTTTGAGTTTGTGATCAACACCAACTAAAAAAATAAGCAGTTCTAGTATTATTAAGTCTTAACATTCCAATACTGGAGTTTTGAATTGACTAGCTAATTCAGAAACAGTAATTTAGTTGAATACTACCAAACTTCCCTCAATTTTAATGATTCCTGCAAGTTATTTAATCTGTTAGACTTTTCCTTTCCCAAATATTTTGGGGTCAGTAATAAATTATTAGAAGTAGAACATTATTTGTGGAATAAGAACATGGCCTCCTAAAAAAAATATTTCATTTTTACTTTGATTCATCATCATTATCATCATATCATGCATCATCACTGCTGGACATGCGTCTCCCATCCAGCGGATCCCCGCAACCTTCGACAGGTCATTGGTCCACCTGGTGGGAGGCCTTTCAATGCACTCCAGAACCTTTCTGCCCCATTGGCCATCCGTTCTGCGAGCAATGTGCCCTGCCCACTGCCACTTAAGTTTGGCAATTCTTCGGGTTATGTGGGTAACCCTGGTTTTCTCAGATCTCTACATTTCTGATTCAATCACTTAAGGAAACTCCGAGCGTAGCCCTCTCCTTTGCCCTTGGGTGACTGTAAGCTTTCTAATGAGGCCTATTGTAAGCGACCACATACTTTGATTTATATGCTACAATTATTACACATGCTTACTGAAAGTGTTTATTCATTTTTATTTACTGCTATGTATTTAAACTGAAGCCAAATTTAAATGTTACAGGATATGTTTATTGGAGTAAGTCAAATTATGTTTCGGCATGTTTTGAAATAACAGTGTTAAGGAATCTAACAATATTCTGTTGTCATTGTGAAAATGTTTGAAAACTAATCAGTGTGTCTGTGAAAAGATGCATGTATGAAGTGTGAAATCAATTATAAATGTAAATAAATAGATTAAGTACAGTTCGAGTTAGTACTTTATGAAGAAGTTAATCAACATTTCTGAAAAATATAGGGATTTAAATACTTTTACAATATAAGTAACTAGTGGACTACTCGCGGTTTCAGCTGCGTAGTTCCCGTTCCCTTGGGAATACAGGGATAAAGAGTACGCTATGTTACACTTTTTCTTTTGTTGTCGTTGTCCCTCCATATCTAAGTACTAATGCTGTAACATGGAATGTAAAACCAAACTATTTTTTAAAAGAGTAACCATGGAGTTTCTTGCCGGTTCTTCTCCATAGGAAACAACCAACCCGAACCGTGCACCTTTTGTCGACGTTTTATAACTGCCCATGTAGGCCTATGTGAATTTAAAAAGTTTGTTTTTGACCCGGGGATAGTGTAGCTTCCCAACGATGAAAGATTTTTTTAAATTGGTCCAGCGGTTTAGGAGTCTATAAGGAATATACATACATACTTCCTCTTTTGTATATATAGATTTCGGAAATATAGATGTATAATATTAAAAACATTGCATATCCCAATTATTTGGGTTTGGTGCTATATTACTGTACAATGCATCACTCAAAACATCATATTTATAAATAGAAATAAATCAAGTTTTCCAGTTTATAATCTCTGCCAGAGTAGGTCTAACTTGTGTTACCTATGAGGAAACCCAGTTTTAAAAACAATGTAAAATTTCATGCGCACCAGGCTTTCAACCATGTGGATGTGGAAGTTTCGGTATGTCACAGCCGTACTATGCAGTGCTTTACAGCAGAAACTATAATCATGCTTCTATATTCTACTTCTATTGTATTTAGGCAAATATATATATATATATTTTTTTAGTAATCTATAGGCTTGCGATTGACCACTGTCTCCTCTGATGGTAAGCGATGATATGGTTGACGGTGAAGCACGCTTGCCTAGAAAAAATCTACTCACTCTTGTTTTAAAGACCCCTAGAGAGAGCTTTACAAGTTAGCAATGCCTTAGTAAACTATTACTTTCTTGAACCATTGAGCACACCATCATATTGTATTGCCTATGCATAGAGTCTGTCAAGCGAGTTGTGTCCCATGAAAAAGGCGACAAAATCAAAAATCTTACAGGTGTCGACACTGTTTCTTTGATTGAATGCTCATTTTTTAATTAAAGATATTTTATATCTACAAAAATTCAAGTATCTAACAAGTTTTTAGGGTACTATATCAGTGTTGACACCTGCTGGGCGAGCACGGCCCTCAGTGACAGGCTTGAGTAGCACATTTTGGGAGCAAAAACCGTGATAAAATGCAAGACTCAAGCCTATCACAGAGGCCGTGCTCGCCCAACCGTAAGTTTTTTGAATTTGCCGCCTTTTTCATGGGACACAACTCGCTTGACAGACTTTAGTTCTTAATTTTTATAGACATAATGGTTTACAGTACCTTATTAAGAGAGAGAGTGCACGTACAATGGTCTACCAGATAAATAAAAGAATAGAACATTTGTATGCAATAATCAGTCTGATTGAAGAGGTGGTGAAACTGTAGATGAACCTCTCAAACTTTACTGCTATACAGTCTTTAAGGTTCCCCTAGTCGACGGCACGAACTTTTTTGTGCGAGGTTAAAATGCACGCTATCTCATCTGACAACACGTGCGAAAGAGATAGATGCTGTGATGAGCAGTAAGAAGGTAGTTCGCGTACGAATTAGCACTTGCAAATTTGTATCGAAATGGATGATGAATTAGGACGAAAACGAGCGGCCGAATTTTTATAAACAGACATTTGAGAGTCTAGATATCATGTAAAAACTAAATGTATGTTTACAAAATAAAATGATTTGCACTGTTGAATTAATAATATATCCCTGTGTGGAGGCCGTTTTGCAATTTTAATTCTTCTTATGGTATTTATTTCCGCCCAAAGATGCGTTAAAATTAGTGTTGAAATATGGAACTTTCAACGCTCATACGATTTTTTTTTTGGTTTCCATATAGGGCTAGATAATGATGAGACCAATGATATTCAAATAAACAGATACGTTATACACTCACAAAACAATTCAGCACACAAACACACTTTTCATTCATCTGACATTTCACTACAAGTCGAAAGAGATGGCTTTATAAAACCAACAAGAAAAAAAGAGACAGCTAGTGTTTGTCACTTGCTTGTGAATGTAAACAAACATTATTCTGACCACCAATGTTGTTATCTTTTTCTAACCTCCAAATATCAGAATATTAGGAAAAAAAAAAAAAGTTAATTGAGGCGTATTGCGTATTTACATATGGTATGAGATCCCTTCTGTTTTATGTACTTTGGTATCATAATTGGTACAATTTCTAAATACACACGGTGGCATTTTTTTTTATTTTTTTATTTCAACAAAGCCTATCGCTCTTCGCCATGCGTGACATAAACTAAAGACTAAAGGTCACATTTGTGACCTATTCGAGTCTTCACAATGCGCGCGCTCATAACATATCTGTTTATTTGAATATCATTGGATGAGACAAATTGATATCATTTTTTATTTTGAACGTACATCGTCAAACAGTCGAGTGATCGCCAGACTACGTTTGTATGGAAGAATGATCGACTAGTGTAACCTTAAGACCTTTATTCTGAAACATGTTTAATTATGAAGCTGCATAGTATTGGCCTAATAAGTATAGCACTGTAGTCATTATTCATCTACGTACTGCCTTTAAACTTAGTTAAAAACTTTGTTTATACCTTGGTTTGCATTTATAATATTTTTGAGAATAGTTATCTTTCCTGGATAGAGAAATGATAATTCAGTTTAGTCCGTCAGTGAGATTATCAAATAATATTGTACACGTATTTTTTGCTTTACCAAATCAATAAAAAAATACCAAGTTAAAGCGCATCAAATTTCAGGAGTGGGGGCTTGTGACGTCACTAAGGCAGTATAAAGTGTACTACCGGCGTGACGTCATACGATATTTCAACGCTTTATATCGTCGTCACTTTATGTTTACGTGTCAATAGAAAATACGTGTCCAATATTTTTTATTAAGGCCGTACCCTGACCAAAAAACTTGAGCATTCCTAGTGCCCTAGCGGCACACTGGTGGCACATGAGTTACAGTAGTGAATACGCCCAGATTATAGAATACTAGAGGACGCCTCGCGGTTTCACCCGCGTAGTTCCCGTTCCCGTGGGAATACAGGGATAAAAAGTAGCCTATGTCACCCGGGGATAGAGTAGCTTCCCAACGGTGAAAGAATTTATGAAATCGGTCCAGTAGTTTTGGAGCCTATTCGGTACAAACAAACAAAAAAATCTTTCCTCTTTATAATATTGGTATAGAAAATCTTTATAAAATCGAATTTTGGTCTTATGAAAAAAAAAATATCTTTTTAAATAACGATTAGATAGCTCCTAAAAACTGCACAAAAACGGCAAGCGCGGCGTTTTGCTCGGTGAGGCGCCTTAATCTACCTGATGGACAAAAAACGAATTTTCAGTAAACTACCCTATTATTTTTCAATAAACTATCTAACAAGCTTACAGCATTATTTTTGTATTGTTTTGTGGCGTTTTTCAGATTATTTTGAATACTAAAACTGTGTTATATAACCATTTACAATTTTTTTTTTGGAATTTAATTTAATTATTATTGTGATGTTTACAGGACTTGATGGTTGGAGATGAGGCTTCAAAGCTCAGATCTATGCTGGAGGTCAGCTATCCCATGGAAAATGGAGTAAGTATGAGTTATTTTAGTACTTTTTAACCCCTGACGCAAAAACGACGGGTTGTTATAAGTTTGACGTATCTGTGTGTGTCTGTCTGTGGCATCGTAGCACCCGGACGGATGAACCGATTTTGATTTTGAAAGGTGACTTTGTCGAGCGTGTTCTTAGCTATGATTGATTAAAATCGGTTGACCCGTTCTAAAGAATATCTGGTTTTTTTTCGCAAGATATGTCATAATTATGTGTTTGAGATTGTTGATTGAAGCGTGTCTACTACAAGGTATATTATATGAAGTTGAAATAGCATGAAATAAAAATTAATTCTAAAATTTAAACAACCCCCGACACAAAAATCTCTAAATAGCAAAAAATAAGCCTCGCACTCGCGTCGGGGAACCGCTAAGTACATAAATGAAAATGCTATAAAAAAAACCGTTGCTGGTTCCCCGAAGCGAGTACGAGAATTATTATTTGCTTTTTAGAGGTTTGCTTTTTTATGAAATTAGGCATGGAGATAGTTTGAGACCCTGGGAAGGACATAGGATAGTTTGTATTCCCTTGGGATGACAAAACACTTTTTACGCGGGCGAAGCCGCGGGCAGAAGCTAGTCTGCTATAATAATAACCAGTTTGGAATTGTTGCTCAGGCCTTTAAAGGACTGTTGCATTTCATTTGGTCTAATCCTTAAGTATGATAGGATAGGATAGATGGACCCCTTTGCCGCACTTAGCCTCCCATTCGGTCCGTTGTGCGTGAAGGCCTCCTCTCTGTGAGAGGGAATGGGCCGTAATCCACCACGCCGGCCCATTGCTGGTTGGTGGATGACACATGTCATCGAATTTTTCTAAAACATACCGGTGTTTTCTAGTGTCCGACCGAAACCGAAACGGAGTTTCGGCAACAGTCTCAGTTTCGGCCGAAACCGAAACTTCCTTACAAGGATCATGTTTTGAGAGAAAAATAAAGAAAACGTTATTGTAATCAATCAGTCCGTATTTTTACCTTAGATAGTTGGGTTCAACTTGATTCTATAATAATCTATGTATTAGTTTGTTAATGAATTATTTTTTGATGTTTACTAATCTACTGTTATACGAGGTGCATTCAATAAGTACCTAGCCTCATCGCCAGAGGGCGCTGTAGTTTCAAAAGAGTTTTACCACAGTGTAGCACATTCTTTTTTAATTATTTTTTCAAATTTTCATTCCAATCCCTTCATTTGTTTTAATTTGACAACTTATGGAAGCGAACGTGTCGATCGGTTTTACAAAAATGGAAAAAGAGCAATATCGTTCGGTGATTCGATTCCTATTTTTGGAAGGGAAAACGCGCATCGAAATCAAAGAGCGCTTGGATGCTGTGTACGGTGACTCTTCTCCATCGATGGCCACCGTCAAGAATTGGTTCAACGAGTTTGCACGTGGCCGTACGTCGGTTTTTGATGAACCACGTCCAGGTGCACCCAAAACAGCTGCTACGGAGGAAAACATTAAAAAAATCCATGATTTCGTATTGGCAGATCGCCGATTGAAGGTTCGGGAGCTAGCTGAGACTGTAGGCATTTCAGAAGGAACAGTGCATCATATTCTTCACGAGGAACTCGGCATGAGAAAGCTGTTGGCGCGATGGGTGCCGCGTTTACTCACACCAGAAAACAAGCGCAACCGTGAGACCACATCGGAGACGTGTTTGGCGCTGTTTAAGCGGAATCCAGCGGAGTTTTTGCGTCGTTTTGTGACCGTCGATGAAACCTGGATCCACTGGTACACACCAGAGACCAAGGAGGAATCAAAACAATGGATCCAGACCGGTGAAAGTGCTCCAAAGAAGGCGAAAACTGTAAAATCGGCCGGAAAAGTTATGGCCACCGTTTTCTGGGATTCACAAGGTGTGATCTACATCGATTACCTCGAGAAGGGTAAAACAATTACAGGGCTTTACTATGCCGATTTATTGAGCCGATTCGACGCCGAATTAAAGAAAAAACGACCCCATCTGGCGAAGAGAAAAGGGCTGTTTCACCACGACAACGCACCGGTTCACACGTCTGCCGCTGCCATGGCCGAATTGGTCGAATTACGCTACGAATTGCTGCATCCACCGTATTCTCCAGATTTGGCCCCTTGTGACTTCTTTCTGTTTCCTAATCTGAAAAAATCACTCGCCGGGAATAGATATGGATCGAATGAGGAGGTCATCGCCGCCACGGAGGCCTATTTTGCAGAGTTTGACAAAAATTATTTTTCCGACGGGTTAAAAAAGTTGGAGCATCGCTGGGCTAAGTGTATCGAACTAAAAGGAGACTATGTTGAAAAATAAATTGCCACTTTTCCAAAATTAAGAAAAAAAAAAATTGTAGGCTAAGTATTTATTGAATGACCCTCGTATCACGTAATAAAACTTACCGAATTCAAAATTAGTCACACGAAAACTCACAACAAACAACGAACTGCAAACACAAGCCAATCACGACATGGTTATGCACGTGGAAGCGGCAAAATGTCTTCGTCGCATACTCGATTGGATGGAATTTAACGCGCCGAACACGACCGATCACAGCGCGAGAACTCTCGAAAGCAGTTTCGGTTTCGGTCTTAGTTTTGGCAGGTTTGCCACCGAAACTAAACAGAAACTCGACCGAAACCTAAAACAAAACCGAACTTTCCGTCAGACAATAGAAACATAATTAAGGAGCAGTGGTGACCCACTGGTAACGGCCGCGACTCAAGTTGTAGGTCGTGGTTTCCAACCCAGGCAGACGCTTTACTTTGTGTAAATTATTTAATCACCACTGCCTTCAAATCGGTGAAGGAAAACATCGTGAGGAAACCAAAGAGCGTCAAAGTAACGACTCTAATTATCTTAATCTATATTTCTATCTTTCTCTTCCTTCTTCCCAGGTGGTCCGCAACTGGGAAGACATGTGCCACGTGTGGGACTACACGTTCGGCGAGAGCAAGATGAACATCGACCCCAAGGAGACCAAGATACTGCTCACGGAACCGCCCATGAACCCCACCAAGAACAGGGAGAAGATGATTGAGGTAAGACATCCTTTGTAGTAAAAGATCCAAAAATAATACCCCGGTAATACTCACTCTTTCCCACATCCGACCGATCGTTCAGCTTCGGCAACGGTCACCGTCGACTTCGGCTCCTTTTGGCAAAAAAATACCACCTTCGGATACCTTCAGCATCAAATACCACCTCCTGGTGATACCTTCTGCAATAAATATCACCTTTGGCAAAAATACCGCCTCCTGATACCTTCTGCAATAAATATCACCATTGGCAAAAATACCATCTCCTGATACCTTCTGCAATAAATATCACCATTGGCAAAAAAAACACCTTCTGATACCTTCTGCAATAAATATCATCTTTGGCAAAAATACCACCTACTCATACCTTCTGCAATAAATATCACCTTTGGCAAAAATACCACCTTCTGATACCTTCTGCAATAAATATCATCTTTGGCAAAAATACCACCTTCTGATACCTTCTGCAATAAATATCACCTTTGGCAAAAATACCACCTTCAGATACCTTCTGCAATAAAAATCACCTTTGGCAAAAATACCACCTTCTGATACCTTCTGCAATAAATACCACCTTTGGCATAAAAAAATACTTTCGGCCTCGGCCAAAATGGGCCGATATTGGTCGAAGCCATAGGTTTCTAGCAAGTGCCGAAATTGAACGTACTGGTATGAATGCGCGAGCCCTCTAAAGAATACGGGAAGCGCGGAGGCAGAGATAGCACGTCGTGGTTCCAGCCGGCCGTTTTCGCCAAAAATAAAACAATAAAAATTTTGAATTGAATTTCTTAGGATTATTGAACTTACTCCTTCAGCCATAAAGTGATTTTCAGTCGTACACTAGTAAATAGATCTATCGAACGATAATATTACTAACATAATAGTGGTATACCTCTCCACTCCTCAAGCACCTCCGAATATGTTGCCCCATTGGCGCTACGTCACTAAAGAGCCAGCGGACCTTTATGGGGGCCATTAATTGAGAGTCCAACTCACCCCCTGCCATTTTATAGCCGTGTAGTTCAACAGAGGCTAGGCAGAGGCCAGTAGTCCTCCTATAGTTTAAGGCAATCGATCCACTAAACCTACCAAACCCATAGCCCAATACATTTTTCCTCCATATTTTGCAATAGTCCTGCACCAACCGGGGATTGCCCTTGGGTGGACTTACGTAGTGCATACAGGGATAATCGTCGGTTGGACTCACATTTACGGATACATGCCGAACAAGGCCTCTGCGAGTTGGCTTCAGCCCCTCGCACGCTTTTCAAAGGATTCCAGTATCCCGAGATTGTCAAAGTATAATAAATAATACTAAAGTAAACAGAATTATGACATTCCTACTCGCTGTTATTTTACACCATGCAATATAAAGGTACATAGGCGGACTTAATAACTGACGCATTCTCTACCTAAAAAATTAAAAATATTGGACACGTATTTTTTCTTTTGACACGTAAACATAAAGTGACGACGTTAAAATGCGTTGAAATATCGCACCTACGGTGCAAAAACGTCACTTATGCAATTTTTGTCAAAATTGATCTGAGTATGAGAAAAAGTAGCTGATGTACCCCTTTACCTGGTGAGTAATTGTCATTTGTGTAGTGCGTATACTTTCCGCGTGAGGGCAGTTGTGTCGTTATTGTTTTGGCGCGAATCAAGCCGCCACTAGGAGAAACAACGTTTCATTGGCCAGTTGCGCGCGGCCCCCCGCACGAGTAGCAGTCTCTTGGAGCAATAACGACACATAAGTTAGTTGTGATATTTGTTTATTGAAATAACAATGACACTTATGTACGCAGTGACATTGTTTCCCCAACTCTTAAAGTCTTTGGTTTTTAAATAACACAATTATTTAAATACCAAAGACTGATTTGTCGCATTAATATTAAGAAGATAACTGTGATCAAAAGTCTGAGTAGGTACCTACTTATTATTAAGTAGTAGAAATTGTTATAATTATTTTTAATTTCCTGAATAAAACTTTAAAAAAGTATGTTTTCGTATTTTCATTGTTATGACACAATTGCCCGGTTAATTGTTTTCTAGTGCCACAACGTCACTACTGGGAGGGTTGTAAATTTTAAACGTTTATATTTTTTTATTACAAAATTGTGAGATGTTTGCTTTTACTTTAATATGAAGTTCAAAGTTGTAGTTTAAATATTACCAGTTCATTTCTTTAATAAAGAAGAACTATACATTATAAGAGGATGTCGAATTTTCAAACGCTTCTCCTGAAAAATTACATCATTTGCATAAGTGACGTTTTTGCAGCGTAGGTGCGATATGGTGTGACGTCACGCCGTTAGTACACTTTATGCTGACAGAGTGACTTCACAAGCCCCCACTCTTGAACTTTGATGCGCTTTAACTTTGTCAATTTTTATTGATTTGGTAAAACAAAAAATACGTGTGCAATATTATTTGATAATCTCACTGAATAGAATAGAATCGAATAGAATAATGATTTATTTGCACAGAAAGTAGGAACAAGATATGTTATTGGACTAAATAGTTAATTATATTTTTAGGGTTCCGTACCCAAAGGGTAAAAACGGGACCCTATTACTAAGACTCCGCGGTCCGTCTGTCTGTCTATCTGTTTGACCGTCCGTCGGTCACCAGACTGTATCTCATGAACCGTGATAGCTAGACAGTTGAAAATTTCACAGATGATATATTTCTGTTGCCGCTATAACAACAAATACTAAAAACAAAATAAAATAAATATTTAAGTGGGGCTCCCATACAACAAACGTGATTTTTTTGTCATTTTTTGCGATGATGGTACGGAACCCTTCGTGCGCGAGTCCGACTCGCATTTGGCCGGTTTTTTACCCAGGAAACATCCCTATTAATGAACTAAATAGACAATTCTTCTGTTACAGGTAATGTTCGAGAAGTACGAATTCGACAGCGCGTATATCGCTATCCAAGCGGTTTTAACGCTGTACGCTCAAGGACTTATCTCCGGAGTAGTCGTCGACTCAGGTAAGATCATTTCTTTATTATTGATATTGGGGTTGGTTTCAGCCACAGATATAAATCCAACTAGATAATGCAAGTCCCTCCATCTGTATGAAAACCAAGCGTGCCACTTGTTGATGTTTGTATCTTGATGAATTTGGTTGTATATTGTAGGAAAAACACGTTATATTCATAATTAGAAAACATTCTTATTTATTTTTCGGGGTTCACGAGATGTAAAAATGTTTCTGTTCTTGAAATGAACCCTTATTACAATGCAATAAGGTGCATACAAATGTCCGAGTGAAGGAACCTGGTCTGTTGTTGTCTGTACATATAAAGTAAAGGACATGGATGGATAAAACACAAAATATAAATCCTATTTTTGAATAATATTGAAATCGCAGACACGATACCTTAAAAGGGTCCTCACGGGGTCTCATTACTAAGAAAGAAAATTTGGTTCAAATAAATCTCACTAGATGGCGCTACATGTACACACAATTTAATAGAATTGGGTTGTAGAATTTAAAAAAAAATACGATTTTTAAAATTTATTTTATACCATTCCTCCTCTAAAAAGCTTATTTTATTCACTGAAAACAGTGAATAAAAAGCACTTTTATTCACTGTTTTGGTGTTTGAATTTAGAACACACCAATATAATATTCAAACTCCATCTTAATGCTATACAACCTCCTTACGCATAAAATATTCGATACAAACTTAGATAGAGTTAGAGATAGAGTTGGAGATAGAGTTGGAAATAGAGTTAGAGATAGAGTTAGAGGTAGAGATAGAGATAGAGTTGGAGATAGAATTAGAGATAGAATTAGAGATAGAGTTAAAGATAGAGATAGAGTTGGAGATAGAGTTAGAGATAGAGTTAGAGATAGAGTTGGAGATAGAGTTAGAGATAGAGTTGGAGATAGAGTTAGAGATAGAGTTCGAGATAGAGTTAGAGATAGAGTTAGAGATAGAGATAAGGTTAGAGATAGAGTTGGAGATAGAGTTAGAGATAGAGTACGAGATAGAGTTAGAGATAGAGTTAGAAATAGAGAATGAAACACAAGTGCTGTTACCTAGCTCAGGGGTCAAGGTTTCACATGTTTTTGTAAAATTTCAAGGTACGAGTAATTAACCATTTATTTATTATTATTCCTTGTGCTTTTCGCTTCAATCTTTCTTTTTCTCGTAGTCATGGTATAAAATATAGTATGCAACTCTTGAATAAAACGGATTTATATCGAGGGCCATGAATCACTCGCGTCGCTCAGGATTCTAACACTTGAATCACTCGCTATGCTCGTGATTCAATCATCATGAATCACTCCCTACGGTCGTGATTCAGTCCTTAGAATCCATCACTTACTTGTGATTCATCTACGGCCCTCGCATTAAATCCGTCTTTTATTCACTAGTTGCATAATATACTATTATACCATTCCCCCTCTAAAAAGCTTATTTTATTCACTGAAAACAGTGAATAAAAAGCACTTTTAATCACTGTTTTGGTGTTTGAATTTAGAACACACCAATATAATATTCAAACTCCATCTCAATGCTATACAACCTCCTTACGCATAAAATAATCGATACAAACTAAGATAGAGTTGGATTAAGATATAGACTTAGAGATAGAGATAGAGTTAGAGATAGACTTAGAGATAGAGTTAGAGGTAGAGATAGAAATAGAGTTAGAGATAGAGTTAGAGATAGAGTTAGAGATAGAGTTAGAGATAGAGTTAGAGTTAGAGATAGAGTTAGAGATAGAGAAAGAGTTAGAGATAGAGTTAGAGTTAAAGATAGAGATAGAGTAAGAGATAGAGTTAGAGTTAGAGATAGAGTTAGAGATAGAGATAGAGATAGATATAGAGATAGAGATAGATATAGAGATAGAGTTAGAGATAGTTTGAGATAGAGATAGTTTGAGATAGAGATAGAGATTGAAACACAAGGTCTGTTACCTAGCTCAGGGGTCAGGGAGGTTTTTTGTAAATTTTAAAGGTAATAAACCATTTATTTATTATTATTCCTTGTGTTTTTCGCGTCAATCTTTCTTTTTCTCGTAGTCATGGTATAAAATATAGTATGCAACTCTTGAATAAAACGGATTTATATCGAGGGCCATGAATCACTCGCGTCGCTCAGGATTCTAACACTTGAATCACTCGCTATGCTCGTGATTCAATCATCATGGATCACTCCCTACGGTCGTGATTCAGTCGTTAGAATCTTTCACTTACTTGTGATTCATCTACGGCCCTCGCATTAAATCCGTCTTTTATTCACTAGTTGCATAATATACTATTGAAACTTTACCTATCATAAATTATATTGTCGTTGCAAAAATCTCTTAAATATTTTTTTTCAATTTATTATAAGCAATTGAAAATCGATAAAATTTTCAAAAGAACCACCACTCTATGAACGGACCATGATTGGTCGCCATGTTGGTGACGCCATAACGTTCAAGGAATTTTGTACTACAGTGTCAACTACACGTGAATTGACTAAAATATCCGATAATTTGTGTAAAAATATTATTTATAACAGCAAATTTTATTTAGTCATGTGTGGTAAAGGATTCTTAAAGGCTGATTTCGTTAATATACCCACGTGATGGACTATTTGACAGTTTTGAGCATAAATAAAGTAGTGGTAATGAATATTACGTGTTAGTGGACCGGTGTTTGTTATTGTTGTTTACTAGGTAGTTAGGTACATTTAGAAACAAAATTGTCATAACGTAATCGTTTTCACGTATGGGTAGGTGATATTGGTGTAAAATAAAAAGTGAACAAACACGATTGGCGCGAAACTTCAACTTTGGATATCAAAAAACTTCATTAGATACCACTAAATATGATAAAACCCGAAATCTGTGCAGTTATTTATATTTATTTTTTGCACAAAATCCTTAAAATGTTTTGTAATTACCATTATTTACATATCTCTTAATAATATTAAACACTAATAACTTTATTATATATTTACAAACACTAAAAAATATGTAGAACAAAAGTGTGAAAATTTTAACTTGGTAGATCTTTTTACACTAATTCTTCAGTCAATATCTCGTAAACGCGTTGACCGTTTTGCACAATTCAAACAGAAATATTAGTTTTACGCCTATATCTATCATTTGAGAATAAAATAATGAATATATCTCCATAAACAAAAAATCATGTTTTCAAGTTACGTAATTAAACAACAATGTCAACTTTGCACGAAAGTTCCCATAAAAAATACTTAACTCAGTCTGTAATGATCAAAGTAAGATAATAATACGAATCTAATACTAAATTAGAACAAGATAACATAATAATTAACATATTCTAGTTGGATTCTAGTAAGACATAGAACATTTCTCAAAACTTTAGTAAGTATAGATTGCTATAGTGAGCTCTTGCGCTATTCACATATAGTGGGGATTTTTTTATAGTATTTGTTCATAATGGTATGAAACAAGCACGATAACATTTAAGGTTTAATATTTTTGATCAATATATTTGATTTTCATCAATATATTGACGATAATAACAAGATTGAATCGGTTAAAAGTCAAAACACTGTATCAGCTAATGTGCTACAATGAGTAAAAATGAACGTCGTGACGTCACACGGGCTCGGGTTTGTTCGGGAACTGTCGAAGTGTTTTCGGTACCTGGATTCAAGGAAAACTTTTCAATTTGATATTTCTTTGTAATTACAGCGAATAAAAAAAACTAAAAATAGTTTTGTACATAAACTTATGTATGATCTTTGCATATTTAACAAAAAAAAATGGTTCAACAAACCAATTGCGTGTAAAATTAACATTTTCTGGAGTTGAACATAAAAATTGTATGTTCTTGTTGAATCAACTCTCCTAAGCACAAAATTATGGAATATTGGGCTCTTAATTCACATTTCAAAGATTATTTGAACGGATCATTTAAAATTGATGCCAATAGATGGCGCATTTTTAAATTTATGAGATTCCACTCTATTGCAAAAATTTGCATTGTAATACATTTTGGTGCAAAAAAACTGTAAAAACGTGCAAAAAAATACTGTAAAACATACCGTCGTTGTATTTACTGAAAAAAAAATTCACAAACCTACTAAACCCTTTTACTTGCAAGTCGCTGCTAACACCATCTATTGCCGTGAAACGAGATCGAACGCGATTGATGTACTTACAAAAATAACAAGATTAATCAGATGAAAAACGTTAGTTACGTCGGCACGGTTTCTTTGTATGGGATGAGGCATCTGTATGTTACTATTATATTATCTGTGGTATGGGCAATTGGGCAAGTCTTCTTTACTTACCAATGAAAGAAAACATTTCCAATGCCTCGGCCAACTTTTTCTATACAGTCTTTACAGCTCAATATGGCATAAAAAGGCATTTTCTAGATTTCGGTGGAATTCCGGTGCCGATAATGCTATATGAAAAGCTCAAATTACGAACATTGATCGTACTTTTACTCCGTTTTTTGACACGCGAAGTACATACAACCGCGTCATCTAGTTAGATTTATGTCTGTGGTTTCTGCTATAAATTAATTTACAGCACAAAATATAATAGAAGAATTTGGTAACAGGCAGGTAATAGTGGTTCTTTAGGATTCCGTACCAGAAGGGTCCAAACGGATCCCTATTATTGCTGTCACTCACTTTTCCGTCTGTCCGTTCCGACAGATGGACAGACGTATAAAAGCGTGTCACAAAATATTGTTTTGAATTATTTTTTAACTTCCCATTGACCTATGAACTTGAAATTTGGGGATAATCTTTGTTATTACGTATATTTTACTAACAAATACCAATATAATCTACATTTGGTACGGAACCCTAAATGTGCGAAGTCCGATACGCACTTGGCCAGTATTTTTATAAGCCTACGCTGATCAGCGTCATTTCTGAGCAAAGTGAGAGCTCTTAAATTAAATAAAATGTTTTCATAAATAAAAACAAAGGAATGGCGAACTGAAATCTAATTTTACCTGATTCTCAAATTAAAATAAATTCACTTCTGTCTCCAAATTGTGATGACTGAGGAGTAGTTGATGATGTTTTTCATATCCTGATGGAGTGTGTCCGGAATGAAAATATAAGAATCAATTGGTTTTGGGCGCTGTAAAATTTACGATATGGATATTTGTAATACTATCCTCGCTTTTCCAATGCCCCGATAAAGCTAAGCAATTGTATAAGCTAGTTTTAAGGTTAAACTAGTCGACGGCACGAACTATTTTGTGCGCGAGGTTAAAATGCATGCTATCTCATCCCACAACACGTGCGAAATATATAGATGCTGTGATGAGCAGTAAGAAGCTAGTTCGCGTACGAATTAGCACTTCTGCAATCTTTTATCGAAATGGATGATGATTTAGGACGAAAACGAGCGCGCGAAATTTTATAAACAGACCTTTGGGGGTCTAGATTTCATGAAAAAACTACTGAATGTATCTGATCAAAATAAAATTATTTGGATTGTTGAATTACTAATCTATCCCTGTATGGAGGCCGTTTTTTTAATTTTCTTTCTTCTTATGGTATTTATTTGCGCCCAAAGATACGTTAAAATTAGTGTTGAAATATGGAACTTTCGACGCTCATAACTTTCAAATATTTTATTTTTTTATTTTTTTTGGTTCCATACAGGGCTAGATAATGATGAGACAAATTGATATCTTTTTTTATTTTGAAAGTACATCGTCAAACAGTGGAGTAATCTCTAGACTAAGTTTGTATGGAAGAATTTTTGACTTGTGTACCCTTAAGGTTGCTTGTAACTTTTTTGTGTTTTTAGGGTTCCATACCCAAAAGGTAAAAACGGGACCCTATTACTAAGACTCCACAATCCGTCCGTCTGCCTGTCTGTCCGTCTGTCACCAGGCTGTATCTCATGAACAGTGATAGCTAGGCAGTTGAAATTTTCACATGTAAATATTTAAGTGGGGCTCCCATACAACAAAGGTGTTTTTTTGCGAAATTGGTACGGAACCCTTCGTGCGCGAGTCCGACTTACACTTGGCCGGTTTTTCTGGTTTGGGCGATGTGGTCGCTGAGCGTCAAAGCACTCTACAAAAATATAAAAAAATCGATCTCTCTCAATTCATAAACTATTTTCATGAAATTTGTTTCAGAAGCTTATCTAGGTCTGAATTAAAGGTCGAGTTCTTGTATAAACGAATTTGACAACGTTTTATTTTCTATTTTTGTTAGGTGATGGAGTAACGCACATATGTCCAGTGTACGAAGAGTTTTCACTACCGCATCTGACGAGACGTCTGGATATCGCTGGTCGAGACATCACCAGGTACCTTATCAAGGTAAGTTTAAATTTTTAATCTACACTCACAACGTAATGTTCCAAATATGAATTTAAAAAATACTATATGAACCCGTACTTTTTGCGTGGATAGGTAAAATTAAAAAAAAGACATTACATTGCAACATTTTCTTTTGATTTTCAAACAACTGCATTCCGCTTTATAATTTTTAAAGCACATTTTAACTTTTTTAATTTATTGGTGCGTATGGGTCATTGACTTAATGTAGAAAAATAGTGTCATTGTCTATGGATGCGCGCGCTGCCCTGTCATGCGCTATGATGATTTAAATTTCCCGCCATACCATATATTTTTCCGTTTCCACTTTTGTTTTATTTCAACTGTAGGAGTGAAGATAAAATAGTGTATGTAATGACATATAATTAGGTTTTGTGATAAAATAAAATAGTGTATGTAATGACATATAATTAGGTGTTTAGAACTCGTGTGATATTATTATCAAACTCGGCTTCGCCTTGTGTGATAAACCCACACTCGTGTTTCACCCCTATTATGTTGTTACTATAAAGTGTACTAAAGTGTCTCAAATAACACATTCAAAAGAAGAAATTTGCGCGCCTTGACTGCGCTATTCTCTCTACTCAACTCTCCCACACCTCCTTCTTATCTCATACCTCACTTTCAATACCTATGTAATTCACACGCTAGGAATCTGCGTTTATCTAACAATCTTCTCTTGCTCTGTCCTTCTCATACTTCTGATTTTGTTCATTCTTCCTTTCATATTCAATCCATTCTTCTCTGGAATGCGCTTCCTCTCGATATCAGAACGGCCACCAGTCAGTATGCATTTAAGCGGAAGTTGCGACATTTTTTTCTAAACGGATAGCAGTCGTCTCATTATGCGCCTTTCTATTAATTTATATGTATATATATATATATTATTTTATATATAGTATTTATTATAGGACATATTTAAGTATGTTTATTTTAACTATATAATTTTGTGTACTAATTTTGCGCTTTTTGTTTTTAATTATTATTTCTATTTTTATGCACCTGCCATGCTATCTCTTCACCGCCCTTGGTTGACTGGTAGAGAATGCCTCTGGCATTAAGTCCGCCTATGTACTTTTATGTTGCATGAAGTTTTAATAAATAAATAAAAGACAGACGAAAATGTTTTAAATCCCGATTTTTCTGTGGACGGGTAAATGATTATCAATATCTAGTATTTCCTTATGCATTTACCGTATGTATATGTTGCTAGGTACCGCCTTGCTTTCTGGCAAAAATGTTTTCCAGTCGGCAAAGCGGTACTTACCTAGTTGGGCATGCCCAGGATACGTCGAGTTTATAATTTAGGGGCCGATTTCACCAACGAAACTAACCGCGATTAGTTCAACTAAACTCAGTTTATGCAAATACAGCGTTCTGATTGGTTGAGACCGCTGAGAAACTACCAATCAGAACGCTGTAAATGTCGTCACTGGTTGACTGGCTGATTTACATAAAATCGCCATCCCTGACTGAAGGCAATTTTAAAAGATTAATAATAACATGTTTTTCTTCACAGCTCCTCCTTCTAAGAGGTTACGCCTTCAACCATTCAGCAGACTTTGAGACAGTTCGTATGATGAAGGAAAAACTCTGCTACATAGGATACAATATCGAACAAGAGCAGCGGCTCGCCTGGGAGACTACGGTGCTAGTGGAGCCATATGTGGTAAGCTAAATTAGTGCCATACATGTATGTTATACTAGTTCTTATCTGCGGCTTCGCGCTACAGAACCTGTTGATCTTTGTGATAAAATATATAATAGCCTACGCTATGTCACTCAGGAATAATGTGGTTTTCCATAGGTGGCAGAATTTTTAAAATCGGTTAAGTTGTTTTTGAGTTTATCCATTACAAACAATTTTACAAAAAATCAAATCTTTCCTCTTTATAATATTAGTGTAGATCACGGGTCCTAGCGCTAAGAAAAAAATTGGTTCTATTAAATATCACTAGATGGCGCGATATGCATCGATTTGTTTTTGAATTGTGTGTAAAATTAACATTTTCTGGTATTGATCATAAATATTGTATGTTCTTGTTTAATCAACTCTCCTAAACACAAAATTATGGGATATTGGGCTCTTAATTCACATTTCAAAGATTTGAACAGATTTTAAAATCAATTCCAATAGATGGCGGGGTTTTAAATTTCTGAGGCATGCCACTAGATTTTAAAATTTGTATTGTAACACATTTTGGTACAATGAAACTGTAAAAACATGCTAAATATACTATAAAACAAATCAAACTGTATTTAAAGAAAAAAATTGTCACAAACCGAGTAACCCTTTTAATTGCAAGTCGCTGCTAACACCATCTATAGCCGTGGAACAGAATCGAATGCGATCGATGTACTTTTAGTAAATAGTCCGTCGAAAAACGCTAGTTACGTCGGCACAGTTTCTTTCTATGGGATGAGGCATCTGTATGCTAGTATTATATTATCTGTGGTGTAGATGTATAATACATTTACATACAATAAATTTGATGATTTCATCATTTTTGTGATTTGATATTTTGGTGTGTGTGAGTGGCTCGTGGCTAAATAATAACAGCCGCACTGGTCGATCTTCAAGGTTAAGCAACGCTTGATTAGATCGGTCCGTGGATGGGTGACCGTTTCAACATACCGAGTTTCCCCCATGCCTCGGAAAGCACTTTTAAGCTGTTGGTCCCGGCTGTCATTTGAAGATCTTTGACAGTCGTTACGAGTAGTCAGAAGCGTTAGCCAGTTACTGGGTTGTGGAGGTCAGATAGGCAGTCGCTCCATGTAAAACACTGGTACTCAGCTGAATCCCGTTAGACTGGAAGCCGACCCCAACATAGTTGGGAAAAGGCTAGGCTGATTGATTGTTTGAAGTGGTACATACGTATTTTTGAGAACCACTTTACACAAAATACTAATATTATATCCCTTTTTTTTCTCAGTTGCCAGACGGTCGCGTCATCAAAGTTGGAGGTGAAAGGTTCGAGGCTCCTGAAGCGTTGTTCCAGCCGCATCTCATCAATGTGGAGGGCCAGGGCATTGCTGAACTCGTGTTCAATACTATACAGGTAACTATGCAAGCTATGAGAAAAAAAATTATTTATGTATTTTTAGGGTTCCGTACTTCGAAAGGAAAAACGGATCTCTTATAGGATCACTTTGTTCTCCATCCGTCCGTCTGTCTGTCAAGACCCTTTTTCTCAGGAACGCGTGGAGGTATCAAGCTGTAATTTATATCAAATACTCAGGTCTACTGTCCCTTCAAGCTGTGTAAAACTTCTAATCAAAAGATACAGCCGTTTATGCCGCAAATTTTCGACACTAGCAAGGAAATCAAAACTTACAGGGTACTTCCCGTGAACTCAGAATCTTGAAATTTGGAACGAAGTAATGTCTTATAGCACAGATAAAGGAATAATTGCGAAAACCGTAAATTTTTAGTTACATCATATAATAAAATATTTTTAATAATTTTTACTTACTAACCTTACCCTTTCCTCATGAACGCTTAGAGGTATTAAATTGAAATTCATAGCAAATACTCAGGTCTACAATACCTTTAAGCTGAGGTTTGTACGGAACCCTCGGTGCGCGAGTCCGACTCGCACTTGGCCGGTTTTTTTTTCTCTTTTATTTTATTTAATTTATTAATAGATTTAATCGCCCCTAAAAAGTGTTTTATTATCCAAAGGGAATATTTATACCGGAATAAAAAGTATCCTATGTCCTAATCCAGGCTCTGGTCTATCCTTATATCAAGTTTCATCCAAATCAGTTCAGCCATATAAGTGTGAAAAGGTAGAGCGCAGACAGAGCCATTTACGTTTTCCATACGAGAAACCAATAGATTCACTTGCCATTTAAACCATCTAACAACATGGACCTTGTTAATATTTGTATCCACAGGCGGCCGATATAGACATGCGTAACGAACTGTACAAGCACATAGTCCTTTCCGGGGGCTCCACGATGTACCCAGGGCTCCCCTCGCGGCTCGAGCGCGAGATCAAGCAGTTGTACTTAGAGAGGGTGCTCAAGAACGACTGTGATAAATTAGCGGTAAGTATTATATATAGCACATAGTACAGTCGGTAATAGCTGTTACCTGACCCACCCTGCCGCTAGCTGACCCACTAAAAGTTAGACGAATGTGAACCTTTTGCAATAAGAAGTAGATAAGTGTTATTCGATACGTATGAGCTTATCGAACCAGAACGACTTGTTCAATTTAGGCAAATATTATAGAATACGGTTATGCAAATTTGATCTTTAACACTTAACGTTAAGGTAGGTAAGCGTTTGAATACTGTTTTGTTACCATGAAGGACTCTTTAATTTTAACAATATTTCTTAAGTCGATTTGGTCTAGTGGTTGCATCAGTGAACCTATGTAAACATGGTTGTGAGTTCAAAACTAACCTTCCACTTTTTATTGTTTTATGTTTACAATATTCAATTATGTTGTTTGAATTCAAAATATTACTTACATTTTTTTTTACTATTTAAATACAAACAACAACAGAAATGAAAAACAATAATAATTATGATAACGTTAAGTTAAAAATGGAAAAAGAGATTATTTTTCGCAAATTAGTAAGGAAAGGTAAACAATGTTCGCGCGTAGTCTGCAATTGTGCGTAGACTGGCTTTACTTTTATTGCCACGGTTCATTTTTATTTTCCTATCCTTGACCTTAGTAACATTTGACTGTTTTATAATGAATACGCATATTTGTCTTTCAACTACCCACGTATTACAAGCTAGAATAATAAATAAAATATTACCAATTTAGTTATTTTATATTTGAAGAATGTGTCCGTCTTAAGTTAGAATTTTACAATAATGTAAGAAATACTTATTATTGAATAGATTCTAAATTAAAAGCAAGACAATTATACTCTCGACGCAGGATTTGAAATCGCATATTGTTCGCCTCAGCCTTATACACGAACCACGCGACCAGATCTACTTTTATATAATCGTTAAAATAAGCTATTAGTACCAATGAAACTAATTATATTATAATACTCTGATAAACTTTAAGTCTTGCAGCATAAAAATCAAAATCGCATAACAAATTGTTATAAATATCGTAACGCTAAAGTTTTAGAGATCAAATTTGCGAATGTGTATTATTATTGTATTTGTTCATCGAGTAGCGCTAGTCTGATAAACTCATACGAATTAAATAATCCTAAATGTGCAGGCGGAGGGTTCAAATTAGTTTGTTTTTAGGGTGGGTCAGGTAACAGCTATTACCGACTGTACTTAGAGTGGGTGCTCAAGAACGATTGTGATAAACTAGCAGTGAGCACTAGAAGAAAAGATAACATATGTTTGTATTCCTGGAAGGTTCAGGACGTGATGTACTTATAGTACAAGCACTTTAAGCCAATTACGTTTTAGGGCCGATTTCATCAAGGGAACTAATCGCGATTACTTCAACTAAACTCGGTTTGTGCAAAAGCAGCGTTCTGATAGGTGTAAAAAATGAATTAATCGCGATTAGTTTAATTGGTGAAACCGGGCCTTATTCTAATAAATAGGTGGTAAGAAAATTGGCTTGAACGTGGCTAAATTACAGAAACCAGGTTGCTGCAAAAAAAAAACAATAAAAAGGCCTGAGTTCAGTAGTTCTAGCGCCCTCTAAACCAATGAGACATCATCATGATTCTTGGTACACAATAATTATTGTATTTTTTGACAATATCTTGGCTAAAACCAACTGTACTATGAAGTGATTATAGAGCAGTTTCTTTTAGTCAAGATCCAAGTTTAGTCGAGGCCTAAATTTTATTTTTTAACATGATTCCACTTTCTGATCCCCACAGAAATTCAAGATCCGTGTAGAAGACCCGCCCCGCCGCAAGGACATGGTGTTCATTGGCGGCGCCGTGCTGGCTGAGGTCTGCAAGAACAGAGACAATTTCTGGCTCTCACGGAACGAATACTTGGAGCAGGTACGATACTAACATTGTCTCCTTATCAGATATCTTGTATCCAAATGTTCATGCATAATCATCTTTTCTCGGTATCATCTGCTGAAGATTTTTTTATTAATGGTAAGGTGTGAAGCAGGCTTGCCTAGAAGTAACCTATTCACTCTTTGATTTAAAGATTCCCAGGTTGTAGCTATCAGGAAATACAGACTCCGGCAGGGAATGCCACTCCTTAGCTGTCTGTACAATAATAGTATTCCCAAACGGTTTGCAGTGTATTGGTGGCGCATCGCAGTACGTCTTGTAGTCCGATGATGGAACGGGCTAGGAAATGTTTCTGATAAAAACCGACAGGCTGGCAACTCGGCGATGATGATCAAGGCTCGGGAGCTTTGACTCGACCAGTGTCTCATTGCCGATATTTGATAGTGTAATTCTATATAACGACACTGAGGGACTGTGCATTTTATGGCGTTATAGAGAGTTGTCGTTAAATGGAGAGAAGAAAATCAGAATTATAAAAAGATTAAAGTTTATTTCAGACTAGTGTTAGTAGTTATGTTCATAAAAAATAATATTATTTGAACGCTATTGCGTATAGTATGTTATTTTTGTCCGACGTCTTCTGCTGCACCAGTCATTTAGTTGTATTTTTTTTCAAATTCAAATTCAAATCTTTATTTGCAGAATATGGGTAGTTACACAGGTGTTAAAATTAAAAAAATATATATATCGCCATAATCAGGCTCACGCCATGCAAATTTAAAAAGCATATTAATAAATTACAAATTAATTAATTATACACAGTATCAAGTAAATAAGGCAATAAATTACAGCGGAAAATGTCAAGCATACAATAATTTATAGTTTATATTATTACAATTAATAGAAATAGAAAGATCAATACATGTCAAACAGTGCAAAAATAGTTATACAAATATACATAATTCGATATATTACGATACATGTACTTACTCTTACTCTTTTACTCCTACTTATTAGTCATGGTTAACCACAGTCTACACGTGCAAGCAATCCTAATTTGTAAACAAAAGAACGAATTTCTTAAGGTACAGGCTAGGATAATAAAGCGATAAAAGAACGAACACAGCTGCGCGGTTTTTCTAATTTTGGCAACTTAAAAGGTACTTTTTATTACTTAATTGTTGTCGTTATTGAGAGTGGGTGTAATGCTATATATAGTGTATTATTGTATGGCAGGCAAGCTAAAACAACCAAAGCCAAGTGATTTCGACGCTTTAGGGAAGTTGTCGTTAAATCGAGTAACGTTACATGGAGTTCACACTAATATCTTCCAGATATGTTCAGCCCTCTTCTTCTTCTTTAGGGATTTGGTTTCCGCACTTAGTCCATAATGAAAACCATTGTGCCTGAGCCATGTCCGCCGTCACTCCAGCCAGCCTACCTTCTTCTAGAAATCGATCTCAGGCTTCTCGGTTCTTCAGTATATCTGTAAGCGAACTCGGTGTTCACTCGGCCTGTGCACTCAAGGAGCACGTGTGAAACTGATCCTTCCGCCTCCATGCATGCACTGGGTAGAAGATTATCGAGTTATTCCTCTTCTTCTTCCTACGCTGGTCCTTATGGTTATTGGACTATGAGTTATTCCTATTGTGTGACAGTGTTTGTTAAGCGAACAGTGTCCAGTGATGGGCTGACACTATCCAGTCGCAGAAGGCACTTGGTAAAATTCAATGGGAACTCATGGTCAAAACTTTTGATATAAACAAACCGTATCAGTGAGTTTCACCGTTTAATCATATATTTTTTTCGGCCCATGAGAATAAGCGAAACTGATGCCCGAAAGCACTCCTTGCTCTGTGGTAGAATAATTTCCACCTGAAACAACTGTTTAAAGTTTTTATATCCGATTTGTGGTATGCATGACAATTTACCTCTTAAAATGAATGCAATTTGTGTTGAATTTTCTTACAATTAATCCCTATAGAATTGTATTTTTTTTTTAATTGTCCCACACTAAGAATTTCTCATGTATCGTGCGCGTTGGTGCATTTAAAATATACAAACTCACATACACAAACAACCAGACCGGAACAACTATCTGTAGGCTATACAAAAGGCTGACTAGCTGTGCCCGTGGCTTCGCTCTAGTCTAACCAATCTACCTTACCTACCCTACCTACACACAGCTGAATACGGGCGAACAAAAAAAAAAAGAATGATTCAAATCGGTTTTTGAGTTTTAGCGACACGAAAGAACAGTAATTGTTTTTATTACATAGATTATTTTATGTTATTGTTTGTTCCAGGGTATCTCCTGCCTAAGGAAGCTGGGCCCCCGCGCCAGTTAATGACTGAAGCACTTACTTAATTACTTATAAATGTATATAGACGGTGCAACAATGACGTAAGCGACTAACTACACTACTCGTTCGGAAATATGACACATGTACTTGACAAATTTTTAAGAGCCTGGCAGATGTGAAACATCAAAACTATTTTGTATAGAAAATATGCATAAAAGGATGCTTTATTAAAGGAAAGAAATATGGCATAATCAAAAACAAATTATCAGATTTTTGGGCTTCTGGATATACCCGTTACGACCATCAATGTACACCTTCAGTTTTATATGACCTCAAAGATCCTTTCTGCCCTATGGTTGGCCTGAAGATCCTTTTTGAGTAGGTTTGTGATATCAATCTCTTTCTTGGGCAATATGCCATATGGCCCGCAGATAATATTAATAAGAAAGAGACTGTCGACTGCCCCCGGACACGGGGTCCCAACGCTATCAAAGAAAATTTGGTCCAGAAAAATTACACTAGATGATGGCATATTTACGCTCGGGTTCCGTAACTGTCGCTTACGCCCTTCTACTGTCGATACGATTCAAGTATTCCGTTATTTTACTTCTAAATTAAGTTTAGTTTGTATAGAATCAATGATTTTATTATGTTTATTAAAGTTTGTATATCGATTTAATAATACTGAAGATAGAGAATACTGTGCATAGGAAAAATTTATTGGTTTAAGGTGTGAGTGTATTATGTCGGTTGTATATATTGAAGACCGAAAGATGATGCGTTGGAAGGCCTCCCACTAGGTCGACCGATGACCTGAAGCCAAGTGAATTCGTCAAACCAAAGGATTCATTGAGTTTCTAAACAAAATACTTCATGATTGAACTCATTACTTACTGAGAGCAAAGTACAGTCGGTAATAGCTGTTACCTGACCCACAAAAAGTTAACGATTTTGAACCTTCTGCAATTAACAGTAGATAAGTGTTATTCGATACGTATGAGCTTAACGAACTAGAACGACTTGGAAAGCAAATATTATAGAATACAGTTACGACAATTCCTTCATCTTCTTCTTTTCGTGTGAGGTGTGGCCAACTCTGGTGTCAGAGTTAATTAAGCCGCCTCTGGGAAACCACACAGGCCTCTGACTTGGCTATTTCAGACTTGCATAACTATATAAGTCCAGGTTTCCTCACGATGTTTTCCTTCACCGTTGCCTGTGATGTCGAAGATAAACTTAGAAAGTACATATGAATTTGAAAAAGTCACATTGGTACTTGCCCGGATTTGAACCCACGACCTCCAGCACGACAGACGAGGTCTTAGCCACTGGGCCACCACGACATACATTGACAATTCCTTGGCTTGCCGAATTCACTTGTGCAATTAAGCTGCAGGTTAAGGTTGCGGGGATCCGCTAGAGGCGAGACGCATGTGATCGGTCAATTTGGCGACGCTTGTGGGAGGACTATTATCGCCAGTGGACATCTTTCTGCTAAAATGATAATGATGATAAATCGACACTGACAGTAAATACGTCATATATTTTAATTTTTTTGTCAAAGGATGTTCTGTCCCGGTTCTGTCGTGTGTATGTGCCTGCTCTTAAATATTGATTAAAAACGGCTATCCACTCTCAGTAAAAAAATTGAGGTGTCACGTCTATTTATTTATGTACACACAAAAACACTTTACAGAGAAAATAAATAATACTGATTGAAGAGCACAAAGGTTCATTAGAAATTTCTTCCATCAGACCTGCGACAGGTAAGTTGGATGATAAACGAAGACACAGTGTGTAGAAGGAATAAGGAACTTTCAAATAGACAAAAATAACTTAATAAATATAGAAAATAAAAATACATACATATAATCTAATATTATGCACAGATGTAAAAAAAATCTGCAACATTACTGGCGGAATAATAATAATTACAAAACTGTGTAGAAGCAGGCTTTTATATAAAAACAAAAAAAAAGTGTGCAAAATTTCAGCTCAATCGAACACGTCGAAGTGAGTCAAATTTAACTTGCACGATTTTAAGGGCCTTTCACCGCTTTAGTGGCGTAAAACGGTTACTTTTTTAAGCATACTCCTTAGTAACGGCTAGGTTAAAAGGTTTTCAAATATATATTTATTATTGATTCATGTAACTAATAGTTTTGCTTAAAAAAATATAATAACAAAACGATATTTTGCCGCTACTTTTGAAAACTCCTCCAAAACTACTTGGATGTTTAAAAATATTTTTACGCAGTAAAATGTATGGCTAGAATTTCTTCATAAATGAAATAGCATATGTAAATCAAAGAATATTTTTCAAACAAAACTTACCGAAATGAGGTTCAATATTGATATTCTGGCTCCGAGCGGGCGCATGGAAAGTGCTGCGTTAACTTTGGGGAATATATACGCCTTAAATACATTTTGTAGTATTTCCAATTCGATTCCGAAATAATACGCGCACACCTATATATTGCATTTAATTTAATAATTGTAAGGCTCTCACAATCTACTTATAAAATTGACACCGAAGTGTAATCAAGATATTCTTAATTAAGCCAATATAAAGACTTACCATCGGTTTCTGGAATAAAAATATTGGCGATGAAGTGATGGCGATAATTTTAGTTTCAGAAACTGGGTTTTAGCTAGTGCAGTCGCAGAAATTTTGTAAGCAAGATCAAATCTTAGTTAGATATTTAAAGAGGTGATTAATTGTACGAGACTACTTATTTTATTTTAAAATGAACACTATCTACAGACAACCGCGCGTCTATGGTAACAATTTGACGTAACAGTACAGCTCGTTTCAAAGTTAATGCCGTCTGTGAAGTTCGCATTTGGCTGTGCAGTGCCCCTTAAACCTGCTGTCTTATGAATTTGCTACTGAGCTTGAGTGTTCCTAGCCGCCATTAGGTTTGATTCTATCTTTATCTAGTAACAATAAGGTTGCTTTTCGTAGTTCAAGTGTTACTACCGACATGCGGTTGACAGTACAGTAATCAACAATGACAGATGACGTTTCTGTTTTAGAATTAGATTTTCTACTGCGCAGCCATTTGTAACCAACTTCAGACCGGTCAAAAAGATTGGGGATTACTGTATTTATTAACGATACTGGAGAAATCGTAGTATATCTTAGAGGTAAAGATCAGCGTGTTTAGGGGTTTAGTGTGTTATGAACCTTACGCCATTGTAATAAGGTAGTCTTTACCGCAAATAGCGCGGGTTGCAATATTGTTTAGACTGGCGATGCTATTACGACAAGAAAAGTATGTAAATGTAATAATTATTGTATGATTTTGTAATTAATTATAATTTAACTGAATCTTTGTTTGTTTTATTTAATGTATTTGCCTATTTGAAAGTATTGGTGTGTATTATACTTATTAATAAGCTATGCCTGCAGCTTTGCTCCTGTCAACAGCCTAGCCTACCTTACCTACCCTACGCTACCTACATACCTACCCTACCTACATACCTACCCTACCTTCATACCTACCTATTGATATATTTTCTTAACTTTTTTCTTTCATAAGAACCTTCTAACAATAACAAACACGAAATTATCTTCAGATCCACGCCCACTTGAAACACTCAGCCATTACTAGACCCTAATACTTCACAAGATAGTTACTAATTGTAGGGTAGCGCTTTTGTAAAACCTACATTATTTATTGAATGGCTGGTGCCGGAATGGAAATACCTAATTATCCTTGGTACCTTAGATGCAAGAGCGAACGAAGCGACCTTGTAAGATTTTAGGCCAGCAGAGCGGTTTCCATGACACCATTCTGAACGAAATAAAGAGTTGCTTGCCCAAAAGTGGAACATCCAAGAATTACTAAGACGTAAGAGCAGCGAGCTTGAAAAGTTTTGGAACCCAGCCTCGGACACGTTAACTTTCATTTGACAATTCATACAGAAATAGAATTGAGAGAAACTGGGTGCAAGAGCGAGTGAAGCGAGCTCAATACATTAATCGTCCACTAAACCCACTCTTGAAAAGCTAGCTAGCTTTGTCGTAGCTAGGAGCCCCCAGAGTGCGGGGCCTAACTATACAAATATTATGTATTGGAGGAGTGGAGACCGCGAACTGGTAAACGTAAGGTAGGACGCCCTCAGGCTAGGTGGAGCGACGACCTTCGCAGTGTGGCTGGTAGCAGCTTGATGATAGTTGCCGAAAATCGAACCAAATGGCGTGCAACTGGAGAGGCCTATGTCCAGCAGTGGACTGCAATAGGCTGATGGTGATGATGAATAAATAGTAGAATTAAAAAAATATTAGCCCCTACTTATGAACGCAAACATTAACAAATGTTATCAAAGCGATATAGTCTCAGTCTCGGCTGAACTGGATCCGCCTATGCAGCTGTATATGGTTTTAGGTATTTTACATTAAGTGAAATAAACAAACATACAGCCGAACATAGAACCTCCTCCTTTTTGGAAAGTCGATAAAAATGACATGACAATACATGGCCAGGGCATGCCATTAATATATTCGAATAATACCAAAATACTATCCGGATAGTAAGCATATTTTGGATTTTACTGTCATAAAGTTAAATCAAATTAATTTATATCTCCAATCAACATTTTTATTAGAAAAATTTCTTCAAACAATTAAGTATTTAGTTAAATAATTAATAATACTTATTTCACAAATAAATCATAAACTTGAACATTTTTTTTTGTCATTTATACTTGTCTAAGATTAATGTTTTCAACTTTTGCAATCGCAGTTGCACTCGGCAAATCGTTTCTTAATCTTCATTGTGAGCTAGTGCTGCAGTATAAAAGGATGTCAGTGGTGTATTTGACAAGGTCCTTTCGATCTCTTTAGTTATTTGCTCTGTAAAAGTTAGTTTTTTTCAGCTGCTTTTTGCTGCTGGTAAAGAATAAGTTCTACGTCATCATCATGGTCATCATCATCATCGATATCGTCAACCAAAGTCGTGGTCGTGGGCTCTGGGTGGAAGTATTTTTTATTTATTTTATGATGAAACTAGTAATAGTGTTATTTGATGGGGTTTCGAATATATCACATGAACATTCTGCGTAATACACTGCGGGATTGTGTAAATCAAAATCAAATCTTTTATTAGAACATTAAACATGTTTACAGAGTATTAGTGATCGTTAACAGCTACATTAGTGTAAAACTGTTGTAGCCAAAAATAATTTAACAATACGTAAAATGTGATATTTTACTTATTCTGATATTATAAAAAGTAACATGCAATAATACAACAAGCAGTGTTTCTTTCAGATTAATTGTCCGGGAGGCTGTTAAGTGATCTGGAGGGGGGGGGGGCGCTGTAATCAAAGGTAACTAAGTAATATTTAAAATCAATTCCAATTATCATTAATATTTTAATGATTAAAAGATGCTTTTGTCTAACATTGTAAAAAGCCACAAAGAATAATATTATTCTTTTCAAAAAATGTATTCTTCGTCATTGAGGTAATAATTAACAGCTATAATTTTCATTGTACAAATTTCGCGAAATTACTATCTATAACCAGCTGTTTAGAATAGCCTTATTATCCCATAAGGCTACTCTAAACAGCTGTTTGAAGCGTTAGAGGAAAAGGGATGGCGATATTCTCGAAAGTGTGTCGTTCATTCTAGGCGCTATTCTGGTTTCTGATTGGCTACTGTAATATGTCATGCACTACTCAATTCCTGATTGGATGATTGAGTGCCACTTCACGTCAATAAAGGGTTTCCAGCTCTAAAATTATACCAGGTTTAAATAATTTGCCAAATTGTAGGGATATTCGTCGCGAATATACGTAAATCTGCTGTATACGCGTAGAAGGTTAGCGAGCGGCAATCTATTGCTATTGATTAAGTTCCCGCCCCGAAACGCAAACGCCCCGGGGGGCAGAAAGGCTTCTCCGGGGTGGCCAAGCCCCGCCGGAGTAGTACCTGAAAGAAACACTGACAAATAGTAACTATCCGTATTACCCGTGTTATCTGAATAGAAAAACTTATTATATCCGGATATAAAATTTGGCTGATATCCGGTTAATTTGGATATCCGGAAAGGATGGCCTATACATGGCTCAAAAGCAGGTGGGCAAGGAAGGATTGTTCACACCATACGTACCCTGATAATTTTTCTAGTGGAATTGACCAGCACAGGCAGTCAACTGCCGTCCAAAAATGGATTCGGTTATATTTCGCGCATGTGTGTTATTACGTTGCGCGGTAACGAAATAACGACTTCAAATTTTTCTGTGCTGCCATCTGTCGAGCTTGTAAACAATTTTTCTGAATGTTTTTTTTTTTAAATTAATGCGAATGAAATGTGACATTATGAATGTTTTATTAACCGGTTGCGTGTCGTAGCCCGTTAATACCGAAATAAATGAAAAGCTATTGTGTTTCGCGTGGATCTACGTTATATGCACTCAAGGGGCTAAATTTAAAATCGGATATTCTCCATAAAAATTTAAATACAATAAAATTTATTGCCCATCAAAGAAAATACATGACGCATAAGCAATTGGGCAAGGAAGGATTTTTACAGACTACAGTATCACACCATACACCCTGATGTAGAGGTGAGGCATAAATATTGGATAAGGTATGTGGATTAGGTATTTTTCGATTTTATTTATATTCGATGCGAGTCCGTACCTAATTCAAAGCGTCGAGGATTAGGTATGGCTCAAAATATTCGTACACAGTCTACACAGAAGATATGCCGTACCTTAAAATGTGGGGGTTAAGTTTCAAGTTTAATGAGTACTGTCATCTATGTAGAATACCATTGGATTAGTTAGTATTCTAGCGATGTATGTCGTAATGAATATACGTCGTCGTTAGGGGGTGTTATTTCAAGATGATACTCTCGAAGAAAAATAACAAAACTTTCACGTCTTTTATTGAAATTAAATATGTAAAATCAGAAACTCATGTAAAAATATGGCTGAAATGCATGTTAATATAATAATGCTCTGGTTTCTATACATAGTACACCAGTTTTAATTTTTACACATTTTTGGGTAAAAAAACTAAAAAAATATGTCGTTTGAGTTGTTTTAAAAGAGTTATTCTACAATTAACTTTAATCTTGACCTAACTTTTGGCAGTGTTAATGAATCATGCGTACTTGACACATGTTCTATCAGTACGTAAGTAATAAGAATTGCATAAATTACATTCCGTTGGTTTAGCTGGTTTACGTAATTATAAGCTAGTTTAATTACTTTAGACGTTAAAAACAAAAGTATTCACGTTGACTTTAAGTACCGTTTTCATAAAAAACGAAATAGGATCCACCGTTCTACAATATATCAGAAACGGAATGTCTTTACTCCATGCCAAATATTTCTTACCCAATCTACATACCATACATAATATCGGTAAGAGGCCAGCGGCTATATTGAATAAAATAAATATTCGGATTAGGTAAATGTATTAGGTATTTTTAAATACTAGGATTACTTAATCAACCTTTTTTGAATCCACCTGCATTAGGTAACGTTTTTACCTAATCCGACCCATGTCTACCCTGATGTACAATAGTTTCTATGGGCGTTGAACTTGACCAAATAGGCCAGTCAACTCCCGTTCAAAAATTGATTCGATATATTTCTTTAATGGAATAGTCAGTGCGACCGCGCCAGGTTAGGTACTTTTACTTCGTGCCGTAACGAAATCATAGCGACTTCTAATTTTTCGTGTGCTGCCATCTATCGATCTTGTGGATAAGTTTACTGATAGCATGGATATGTATGATGGATAACTAAAATTATTTTTTCGTCCATCAGGTAGATTTAAAAATATACTGGACACAGGTATGTATTTTGTCTTTTGTCACGTAAACACGGTAAACAAAAATAACGACGGTACGCGTTAAAATTTCGTGTGACTTCACGCGTTGACGGTACACAAGTGAAGTCACAAGCCCCATCTCCTGAACTTTGATGCGCATTGACTTTCTCAATATTCATTGATTTGTTAAAGGAAAATAAGTGTCCAATATTTTTTGATAATCTCACTGACGGACGGACTACCTACAAAGAATTATCATTATGCTGCCAAGAATATTCCTCAATTGAATTTTTTACCTCCGACGGAAAAAGAGGGGTGTTATAAGTTTGATGTGTCAAAATTTCAAAATCAAAATTTCTTTATTCAATTACGCCACTAAGCGGCACGGCATTATCAAACGTCGTTTTTTTTTTTTTTTAATAATAATTGTTTCTACCGTCCATATCCGTGTGTATCTGTGTATCTTTCTGTGGTATCACATAAGCCGCGTTTCCACTAGGCAACATTTGGCGCGCGACACGTGACCCTCCATATGTACGGTCATAGAGTATAGTAATTGTGTACGGTAATGCTGCACAATGCACAACAGCGCGCGACGTTGCCAGCTGGCGCGCAACATCTGACGCGCGGCTTGTTGTTTGTTTAAAGTAGTAGATGCGTAGACAGACAACGTTGTTCAACAAAAGTTCCGCGCTGACTTTCACCATGTTGGGCAACTTGTTGTGCAACATGTTGCGCGTCAATTGTGGCCTAGTGGAAACGCGGCTGAACTCCTACACGGATGAACCGATTACGATTTAGTTTTTTTAACCGACTTTCCAAAAAGGAGGAGGTTCTATGTTCGACTTCAAGTTTGTTTTTTTATTATTTTTTTTTATTTTCACCGATTACTCCGTCAATTGTGGACCGATTTTGAAAATTCTTTTTTTGTTTGTAAAAGTATGTTCCGAAATTGGTCCCATTTTAATTTGGTGAAAATCTGATGAAGAACTTCGGAGATATACAACAGAACTCTTCAATAAATAACGGCAAATCTCTCGGGATTGCTGCAATCGCATGTCTGTTTGTTGTTTATAACATTTCATAACATAACATCACGCCAGTTCGCTCTTAAGGGGTAAGCAGATCTCTCATTTCACCGGTTATGTTCAAGTTTCATGAAATCAATTCTGGCGAAATAGTTCCCTTACTAACTTGCCTATTAGGTACGTACAACTAAAAAGTGAAAAATAAAAAACTTTTTGCAAAAAAATACTACTGACTTCCAAATACAAAACTACAAAGTGAAAAATAACTTAATTTTTTGAAGTCGGTGTCCATAACGCAAAAAAATGGTACCTACGAAAGACACCGACTTCAAAAAATTAAGTTATTTTTCACTTTGTAGTTTTGTATTTGGAAGTCAGTAGTATTTTTTTGCAAAAAGTTTTTTTTTTGTTTGAAATACTTAGGTATAACTTTATCGAGTGTTCGGCCCAGTTTTTTGAGCCGTAGTTAACTCAACCAATTGATAAATATGCTAACCAATGGTTTCAAATTTCGGTTAAACACCTTTATTCCTCAATTGTTAGTCTTACAAATGGTCAAATAATTAAATCTCCAACGAATTTGATAATTTGTGAGGCTAACAACTGAAGAAAACTGGTCAAGTGCGAGTCGGACTCGCGCTCGATGGGTTCCGTACCATTATCGCAAAAAACGGCAAAAAAATCACGTTTGTTATATGGGGGCCCCAACTAAATATTTTTATTTTATTATGTTTTTAGTATTTTTTGTTATAGCGGCAACAGAAATACATCATCTGTGAAAATTTCAACTGTCTAGCTATCACGGTTCATGAGATACAGGGCCGGTTTCTGAAGTAGACGTCACATCTCAAATTAGCTGACAATTTGTCACAAATTAACCAGCCGTCAGTTGTCAGTGAGTTTCTCAACACTTCATCATCGAGAAATTACGTAATCGCTTGTTACAATAAATAATCAGCATTAATTTATTTCGGTTGGCCACCCTAGCTGGTATTCATTCATTCATTCGCTACTATAATGTAATCAGTAACTTTAAATAGTATTTTATCTTGAGCGGCAGGGTTGGTTTAGCCGCCAAGTTAAACAAACCTTACCAAGGACGATTTTTGGATGGGTAACCACTTTTTTTTTGGTTTTCTTATTTTTGGATAGGTGACCGAACACAGGTTAAGCAACACTAAGCAAGGTTAGTCTTTGGATGGGTGACCGCTTTTTTTTTGGTTCCTTTGTTTTGGATGGCTGACCCCGCCAGGGTAAGCAACACTTACCAAGGTCAGTCTTAGGATGGGTGACCAAATTTTTTAGTGTGCTTGTTTTTGGATGGCTGACCCTGCCAGGGTAAGCAACACTTACCAAGGTCAGTGTTTGGATGGGTGACCACTTTTTTTGGGTTCGCTTGTTTTTGGATGGGTGACCTTGGTAGATGTTGTTTAACCTAGCGGGGTGACTTTAGGATGGGTGATCAAAATTTTTGTGGTGATGGTCACCCATCCAAAGACTGACCTTGGTTAGTGTTGCTTAACCTGGCGGGGTCACCTATCCATAAAAAAGCAATGCAAAAAAAAAAGTGGTCACCCATCCCAAGACTGACCTTGGTAAGTGTTGCTTACCCTGGCGCGGTCACCACCCCAGCCGCTTCAAGTTACAAACCTAAAAAAACACAAACCTATCCAGAAACTGAACTTGTAAGTACTAAGTACAGGATACAGTCAACACTGACCATCAAACCTTCCTCACGCGCATTGGTGTAAGGTAGGTTCGATACCCAGGTCAGTAACAGTTTGTTTATTTTTATTTACATAAATACAAAATAACTATTTTTGATAATTGTGTCAAGTTTTTATACTGTAATTAATTTAAAAAGTTATTAATATCCTATTTTTTTTAAATCTTTGTAATTAAATAATTGCTCTAAATTAACATATTTTTTATGTAAGTCAACCCATACCATAGTTTTCGCCGACCCCTATTATCTTTTTATCGTAATATAAGCCTTTAAAATCATAATATTAATTTTAATCTGTGAATAATCAACCAATTTCCAACAATTATAAATTAGGCTCGTTGACAAGAGATTAACATTGAAAAAGGTTCTCAGAAACCCAAAAATGCTTTAACATGTGGTTAATTCGAGATTTTTCACAAATGTGACAAATTGTTAAACGCTTGTCACATTTGGGTGTTGAGAAACTGAAAGTAGAATTAACAGGCGATTAATCGTCGATTACGTTAACAGCCCGATAATTGAGACCTGGGAAACTGGCAGAGCCTGGTGACAGACGGACAGACAGACAGACATACAGACGGACCGCGGCGTCTGAATGAAGGCCCCCGTTTTTATCCTTTGGGTACGGAACCGTAGGTAGGTACCTACTACTAGTTAAATTATGTAGGTACCTAGTATAAAAATCTTTTCACAAAATAATAAACCGACTTCAAAAACAAAATGCAAACCGTAACAAAATGATACATTCTCCAGTGTCATACGAGTTACGACCACGGTTATCCTCTACGGTAATAGTTGTACATAATCCTGTTGTTGTTGTCCTCTAGTTTGTACATAATTATTTCAGATGAGAATATTTTCTTGTTTCATACTTTTTAGAGTGTGATTTTTCAGTAGTCGGTTCTTGAACTCATTTTTATTAAGTGTTTTGGGGTTTTTGCAGACCCACATCAATTTTTTTTTCTGTTTATGGTGTGGTGTTTTATATGTATTAGATAATGCATAAATTACAAGAGTGGACTTTGTGACGCTTTAGTCGGGTAAAAATAGTTTTGATGACTTTGACGGGATATACCTCGTAAACGGTACGCTAGACAAAAATATGATGTACAAAACCCTACCTTCATTTTAAAATCCCTGTTCAATGATAGGTACCACATATGATGGGGTGGGGCGAGACCTTTTATTTATTTTGTTCTTGACTTCTTGCCGGGGGGCATATTCAATTTAATATGACGTCACGCCTATAACCAGCGGACGAACAAGACGCTTCCAACGACACCTCATTTGTCTAATCATGTCAATTACGATAAGTAGTATGTTATGTAGAACATACATACATAATTATATACTTAAACACATACCGGTCAAAAACATAACCCTCCCTGCTTCGCTGTGGTCGGATAAAAATTTACGAATTTTATCAAAGCGGTCTAGTAAGTCTCTCAGAATTTCAACTCCTTGTTTTATTTGAGCTGTCTGGGGGCCGTGAATCCCGACTATGCTTGATGCAGCCTTGTTTTCGATTGTTATTAGCGATAAATATCGAAGTCGAGGTTGGCTGATCCTCATCCTCGCGTCGTATTCCTCATTACTGAGGATCGTGATTCCCCCGTCGTGGAAACTTTTCCTTCACAAGTTTGCGCCATCTATGCCTTTCTTTTGCGTCGTGCAGTTGGGTGTTCAACGATGTGCGGACTTGGTCTGATCATCTGATTGTATTGCGGCCTCTAGGATGTTCCCGTTCGATTTTGCCAGTCACCATCAGCTGTTCGAGGTTATGTCCATCCTTTCTGGCAACGTGACCAACTCCAAAATTCTACGAAGGCAGGTCGTGGACAGTCTGATCTTTATATTCAGCAGAGTCATAGGTGCGAAAGGCTGTCCAAGGGATTTGTAACAACTTCCACCAGCACCACATCTGAAAAGCATATATGCAGTCACAATTGGCCTTCTTAAGAGTCCACTTTTCGGACCCGTAGCTGAAGATGGAAAACACCAGGGAGTTGACTAGTTTCACTTTGGTCTTACGTGAAATGATTCGATGCATCTGCACGTAATATGTAATTATGAATAGTATTTTATCTTGAGCGGCTGGGTTGGTGTAGCCCGCAAGTTAAGCAAACCTTACCAGGGACGATTTTTGGATGGGTTACCACGTTTTTTTTGGTTTGCTTTTTTTTGGATGGGTGACCCACACAGGTTAAGCAACACTTACCAAGGTTATTCTTTGGATGGGTGACCGCTTTTTTTTGGTTCGTTTGTTTTGGATGGCTGACCCCGCCAGGGTAAGCAACACTTACCAAGGTTATTCTTTGGATGGGTGACCGCTTTTTTTTGGTTCGTTTGTTTTGGATGGCTGACCCCGCCAGGGTAAGCAACACTTACCAAGGTCAGTCTTGGGATGGGTGACCACTTCTTTTTTGGATCGCTTGTTTATGGATAGGTGACTCCGCCAGGGTAAGTTACACTAACCAAGGTCAGTTTAAACATTTTCAATGTTAATCTCTTGTCAACGAGCCTAATTTATAATTGTTGGAAATTGGTTGATTATTCGCAGATTAAAATTAATATTATGATTTTAAAGGCTTATATTACGATAAAAAGATAATAGGGGTCGGCGAAAACTATGGTATGCGTTGAGTTATAAAAAATATGTTAATTTAGATCAATTATTTAATTAGCAAGATCAAGATTAAAAAAAAATAGGATGTTACAAACTTTTTAAATTAATCACATTATAAAAACTTGACACAATTATCAAAAATAGTTATTTTGTATTTAGGTAAATAAAAATTAAATTAAATTAATTACTGACCTGGGAATCGAACCTTCCTCACGCGCATTAATGTTAACTGTACCCTGTACTTAGTACTTATCGAGGTCAGTTTCTGGATAGATTTGTGTTTAACTTCAAGCGGCTCGGGTGGTGACCCCGCCAGGGTAAGCAACAGTTACCAAGGTCAGTCTTGGGATGGGTGACCATTTTTTTTGGATCGCTAGTTTTTGAGCAGATGACCCCGCCAGGGTAAGCAACAATAACCAAGGTCATTCTTTGGATGGGTGACCATCACCACAAAAATTTTGGTCACACATCATAAAGTCACCCCACTAGGTTATACAACATCTACCAAGGTCACCCATCCGAAAGAAAGCAATCCAAAAAAAAGTTGACACCCATCCCAAGACTGACCTTGGTATGTTTTGCTTACCCTGGCGGAGTCACCCATCTAAAAACAAGCGAGCCCAAAAAAGTGGTCACTCATCCAAACGTTGACCTTGGTAAGTGTTGCTTACCCTGGCGGGATCAGCTATCCAAAACAAACGAACCAAAAAAAGCGGTCACCCATCCAAAGACTAACCTTGGTAGGTGTTGCTTAACCTGTGTGGGGTCACCTATCCAAAAACAAGCAAATAAAAAAATGTGGTTACCCATCCAAAAATCGTCCTTGGTAAGGTTTGCTTAACTTGGCGGCTACACCATCCCAGCCGCTCAAGAAAAAATACTATTTAAAGTTACTGATTACGTTATAGTAGTGAAGGAATTGAATGAATACTAGCTAGGGTAGCCAACCGAAATAAATTATTAAATGTAACAAGCGATTTCGTAATTTCTCGATGATGCAGAGTTGAGAAACTCACTGACAACTGACGGCTGGTTAATTTGTGACAAATTGTTAGCTGATTTGAGATGTGACGTCTACTTCAGAAACTGGCTATCTGGCTGATAGCTATCTGTTGTTTTTAGACCTATCATTGACCTTATACATCTCTTTTGGATTCTAAATACCAGTTCCTTATCGGTATACTGCCCCCAGAAAACAATACCATAGGTACTTCAGAACAGAAGCAACTAGTCCATGGTAGGCTGTTAGAAGAGCCTGACTGTTGACTTTTTTTGATAATTGAAAGAGAGCATAATGCAGATTTGCTAACGTTTTTGCAAACGACTTCAATATGAGGTTTCCAAGTAAGTTTGCTGTCGATCACTATTCCTAAGAACTTAGCCTCATTTGCTTCCTCAACATGACAGCCTTGGTAATCAATATGAACATTTGGGTATTCACTACGCTGATGAAAATGCATTATTTTTGTCTTATTTAGGTTTATTACTAAATTATTATTATTTAACCAATTTATTATATTTTGTAAAGTGGTATTTATGTCTTGCTCGTAATCATTTTTATTAGTACACTTGATTACAGCTGTACTGTCATCCGCAAAAAGAACCATTTTATTTAGTGTTACTTTCAGAAGATCGTTGATGTATATTAAAAAAAATGGCGGTCCAAGTACACTACCTTGTGGCACACCATATTTTATATTCCTCGGTTTACATACATATATTGTCTCTAATTTAATCTTTGGACAAATTCTAGAAACTTCTACGCACATGCAGTCTATCTCTCAAGTACGATTCTACCAGCTGTAGGATGTTCCCTCTTACACCATAACTATGTAGCTTGTGTAACAGAATCTCATGGTCCACATAGTCAAAAGCCTTGGTCATATCAGTATAAATCGCACATACTGGATTTCTGTTATCTACAGATGACATGATGTTAGTTAATAGGTCAAAGAGTGCCATATTAACTGTAGTATTCTTACTGAATGCTGAGTAGGTAATCCTTTCGGTATGTCCACGCCCAGCGTAGCTCTTTTTAAACCTTGTTTGTTCTTCCCTGTTACTTTGTAATTGATGCTGTTGTGTTGTCTGTATCGAATAAATGTTTTCTATTCTATTCAACCGCTGGGACTCAGGCCTTCTCTCTGTATGAGGAAGCGGGCCATAATCCACCACGCAAGCCCAGTGCAGGAGGGTGACCCTAAGCTCTTAAGAGTAAGGTTATTTTGAGTGTTTGTAAGGGACAGATGTAGAGGACTTTTTCGAATCTTTTGGTTTTAGGACATGCTAACATATTTTGATGTGCGTAGTCGCAGCGGCAAAATATCGAATTTCTTAATTTCAGTTTAGCAGATATTTAGTGTACCTATGACGTCGTGTAATTGTGTATCGCAAGTACAAATTTCTGCATTCGGGAGCTATTCAACAAAAACTATTTCCGCTAGAACTACGTTATCCTAGCGGCACTTTTTAGGGTTCCTTACCCAAAGGGTAAAAACGGGACCGTATTACTAGTTTTTCTGTCCGTTCCTTAAATTTTTTAAATCCATCCAAAGGTTGTGTTGAAAAGATCGCTTTTAGCAATAAGGCCGCCCATTGTGTCACCCAATGTAATATTTTATTCGTCTATACTTTCTGTAACTTATATGGTGTACATAATAAAGAGTATTCTATTCTGTATCTCATGTACCGTGATAGCTAGACAGTTGAAATTTTCACAATTGATGTATTTTGCCGCTTTTTGCGATAATGGTACGAAACCCTTCGTGCGCGATTCCGACTCGCACTTAGCCTGTTTTTTTTTCTATGGTACAACACAACAATTAGTGTGTAACGTAGGTGTGTAAAAATAAAGTGGAAACGCCGGGAGGAGACGCGCTTGAAGGACATACACGGATTTTATTGGAGATGTTCTTCAGAAAGTCCAGGTGCGCAGTATTCACAACCAGCGTACGTGTATAACTGTATGATAGTTGTATGGACGTGAGTGAAGCAAAACGAGTATATAAGGATTGCAGCAGATGGCGTTCTATAATTTCTGCCTGCCTGCATGTAAAAAAGCCGTGAATTTATGTTTGTGTATAAATAAAAAACAAAAATACCAGTTATAATTACGTTTATTAAAAATCGCAAATGCAAAATTTTCTTTAATTTACAAATTACACAAATATTTTATCGAAATCGAAAAATATTTCACCGAGACGTTACGATACATATTTATCGACTCGAAAAAAACGCACGTCCTTTAAATAATATCTTAGTTCATAGTAAAAATACAAAGTAAACCTACATTTGTATAAAAAAAAACATGAAAAGTCAGTCAATATCACATAAGTATATTAAAATAATCTACCGACGATAAATATGACTTTAGCACACTTAACTAACACATCTATAGTAATATTAAGGTTCTTGGAAACTTGCGAGGGCTTCAGATCTTCACTTATGATGGATTACAACTTAACACCATTTCAAATAACATCAGAAATTTAAAAAATCCCCTTTTTACAAGCTTTTTATTAACTTACAATGTATGTATGTAAGTGTGTTCGGGTCAAATCTTGCAACTTAATTTTAAAGCAGTTATCCTCCACTGATAAAGATGAAATTTTGCATACACATTTGGTTTGGGTGACAATGCACGGTAAGCTAAAAAGCTTGTTTAAAAAAAGGGTTTTTATTGGAAAATCTTATTTATTAACCAACTGTTTAATACAGCTGCCATTTGTCGTGTCATCAACACAACAGAATTCACAATCGGTTGAACAGACTGTGAAAAGGGAATGTTAAAATTTCTTTTAATGGAATATATTGGAACTATTAATTTTATGTTTGCCATTTGTCGTGTCACCAACACAAGCGATGTCTAAAATTGGTTGAACAGGCTGTATAAAAAGGGAATGGTTAAATTTCTTATATTATTTTAATGGAATATATTGGTTCTATCAATTTTAGACCATCAAAACATAATGCCCATATTTTGGGCCACATAGCAAATTTTCCTGTAAATTGCCTTTCTGAAATCGACTGTATGACTAATATTCATTCATCCTTCTTCCCATTACCCAATTATTTAGAGGCCGATGTAGTATCTTCTTCCATACATAATTATATTGCCGTCATCCTACATCTTCATTAAAAGTTCTAGTGCCCTCGCAATTTAAAGGAACTTTTACGACAATTATTCAAAATAAAAAACTAAAGCAAAGATATAATGTTTTTATCAATACACCAAGAAACTTCGAAAACGTGAATTTTCGTTTTTTTGTTTTTATGGCCACAATACCACTATTAAATGTTTTTTTAAGGAAGTACATAATTGTAGGGTGGAAGATCAAGTTATCGGTTCTTATTATGTTTAATAGACTTCAAAAAAAGTTTTCAAATATAATATACGTTTTTTTTTGAATCCACAAAATTGACACATACTATACAATACACAACATTGCGATAGGCCTTTAATTTTATAACTCCAAATTTGAAAAAAGATTTTTCTTTAGTGTTTTCTTTTTGTTGTGAAAATTATTCATCTTTCATAAATCCTATTTAAGTAAAAATTGTTGTAATAAGAGATTTAAAACCGATATAAAAAAGTTACACATTAAAATCTAAATTCTGGCACTAAGCTTACAAAATCTACTTCAGTTTTAAACTGTAACTATTTCTAACTAGATATAAAAAGCTACACAGTAATAATAGATATCCTAAACTAACTTAAATAATAAAACTAGATTTCTACGAAATAAAAGAAAAAATATTAAAACTTAAAATCACTGTGCTAAAATTTTAACTTGGTAATTAAACAAAAAGTCGATAAAAAAATGGTGCAGTTCATTGTAGCTTGATTATTTATTATTATTTTAATATTGGCATTTTACAATGCTTCATTTTTCAATAAACTTTATATTTTAATTTGCATGAGAATATCTAACATACACGTTAAAAATATAAATAAAAAGATACTAGTAATAAAATTACAGTTACAAGTTAAAACTAGACTCATCCTTAAAATATACTTAAAAATATTAGTTGCATTTTCTCTTAGCAAACAAAATGCAATGTCTGCACTGCAAACCGCAATTAGAGACTCATAAATAAAAAAAAACAGTCTTATTATTCACAGAACTAAGAACTAAATTGAGATTTTCAATAAATTGAGATTAGCCTTAAATCTAGACTATACTCTTAAACCTATAAATGCAATGTCTGGTCACTGTTCGCTTAAAATGTACAAAATTATATTAAAAATCGAGCGAAGCCAATTGGCCGATTAAATAATTATTTTTTATAGGTCGTACGATAATTGGGAGTTTCACCCTACAAAACTTATTTTTTACAGTATTCCTAATTCTTCGTTTTGTAGAAGTTTTCTTACTTATTAAGAATTTAGATTCATTTGTTTACGACGCCTATTGCAACCCTCTTACCTACTTAAAATATTTTTTGATAGGTGTAATAAGATTATTTACCCACACAAAGCTAACCTATGGCCTGTTTCATAACCCCCCGGAAATATTTTATTTGTTTTTAAGGATAATCTCGCGTTTGACAACTGTCAGCTTCCACGGTCGTTTTTGCGTGATTGAAACACAAACATACGAATTTTCACATTAGTTTTGATACTTCTATTTAGTCCGTCAGTGAGATTGTCAAATAATATTGGACACGTAGTTTTTGCTTTATCAAATCAATAAAACAAATACAAAGATAAAGCGCATCAAAGTTTAGGGTTGTGACGTCACTATGTCAGTATACGGTGTACTAACGATGAGACGTTATACGATATTTCCACGCATTATATCGTCGTCATTGTTGCTATTTATTAATCTACCAGAAGGAAAAAAAAACAAAAAAAAAATATGCCTATTAGTAGGCAGGAGACAAAGTTGGCTGGCAGAATATGGGGACGCCTTAGCCCATCAGTGGGACAATATAGGCTGTAAAATAAAATTCAACGATCATTGGTACGATAGCAGGATTCGTGCATCTAACCTTTTCACAATTGGTTTAATTTCCTTTAACATGCACGAGATCCCACCGCTAACATCGGCAGTTGCTTGTTTTCGATAAAACGCAATTTTAATGAGTGATAATAGGTATAGTCCTCTCCAAACTTGGATAGGTAAGTAGGCTGTGCAACAGTAAATGTCATACAAAAATAGCACCGATCCGTGTCTTGCGCATCGGAAAGCCAACATCAGGGCGGCCAAGAAGTAAGGCTAGAACTATACCTAGAATAGATTACTGCGGGGTTGTCCAGCAATATCGAAATGCATTTTCTAAAAAAATTACATACAGATTTTAGCGGTCGGGTCCTAGGCTATTAAAAATGCTCTGTGGGAATCGTACTTTTTAGGAATTATTGAAACAGACCCTTATTCTATAAAACCGAGATCATATTTACGGCCTGTCATTTGAATAGTCCTTAATTACCATAAGTGTAAAAATTTCGATTCAATCAGGACGAATTATATCAATTTTCGGACGATTAAAAATAACTTACGACAAAAAATGGCTACATTAGTTTATATTCAGTCTTAAAGTCTAATTTTATATACAAAATGGCAGTATCATTTAGCTTCCTTTCCTTTCGTTTTATATAAACAAGCCTTCGGGCTGGGTTGATTTTTTTTTCGACAATGTGACAGATAGCTGATCAGATTGACCATAGACAAGTATACTAAATTATTTTTGGATCTTATGTCCAACGGTGGACTGCGGTAGGCTAAGCTAATTGATATTATAACCGACTTTAAAAAGGAGGTAATCAATTCGACACGTATGTATGCAATATTGTTGGAATTGCACAACATTCACATATGTTACTCTGTGCTTTTACAATGTGTGGCAAATTTCATTAGTGTATGTTTGTCTTAGCATTTCTACGAAACTCCTTATCGGATCGTGACCATTCTTTTTTTATTGGATTAAGTATCTCTCAACTTAGGGTATAATGCTAGTTTCATCAAAATCGGTCCACCAGTTTTCAAGATATGGAGCATAAAACCGAACTCCTTAGTGACAAACAGCACGAATGTGTAAATTGGATTATTACGTGTATTTTGTCAATCCTTTAGGTACCTTACTACAGAACTTGAACATTTTTAGTGATTGTGTACTGAAACTATAAAGAGAGACAAACATTTTTTTTCACAAAAAAATAAATCCACTGCAAAAGCAAAACACTAAAAAGTGCAAAATAACTTTCGTTTCGGAAGTCGGTGTGGAAAAACGATAAAAAAAGAACTACCAAAAAAAACTAGGTATTTTATTTAACTTTTTACGTTAAAAAGACAACTGATTCTCAGCCTAAGATAGTTTAATATTAATTTAGTTGTGCGTGGTTAGCCCTAATTATAGTCAGAATTTTCTGTAAAGCTTTAAGTTATACTGTTATGTAAAATATCATCTAAAAATCACATTGTCCACACAAAAATCACTAAATCTAAATAAAATATTACATTAACCTAAAGCTAACCTAACTCGAAATAGTAAATGCATCAAAATGGCTATATATTTTCACTAAATTACACATACTTACACTAAGACCTATCATTTATTAGTTTTTGATTGCAATGTCCCACTTGTGGACCATTTTTGGGATAGAAAGTGATCGAATTTACAGTACCCGCGTAAAGTCTGGCATAGGGGGGTATTACTCTATCATAATAATATATCTAGGATCATATCTAGATCACCTTTATACAAATATAAAAATACAAATAATTAGACCAATGATATTTTAGTAAACAGTTCGTTATATACTCACAAAACAACCGGAAAAAGTGTTCCGCGCAGCAGTGGCAGCAAAAATACACACTTTTCATTCATCTGACATTTCACTACTAATACGTCCCAATTAGGACGTATTCGAGCGCGCTGATAACATATCTGATGACTTAATTTTTTTACAGCAGTTATTTAATTAAGCCTCTGACTCCCGAACTAGGCGGACCTGTATGATAGGAGTCAGCGGCCTCCCCATTTTATATTGTCCTTGTGTCAAATTCCAAGTATTCAAAAAAAAAAATGTTACAAAAATATCCAAGACGAAATGATTCCTAAGTTCATATTACATTATCATATAAATAGTATATCTGTGATATATGAGAGTGCCCCCCTAAGAGCTTATTTTTATTTTTTTCCAATTATAAATACTTTTATTAAGAACCTTAGATATTTTACACACATCGCCTTTCATTATCTACTGTAGTGTTTGGTATTAAAGTCGATTTTTGAGTGATCGTGTTTCATAAAAATGTCATGAATATTGTTGATTGCAATGGAATTTGAATTCATAGGTATATGACATTATTTTTTTTGTTCTAAAACACCTAAGATTCTGATTTTTCGTTTAGATAATTAGCACCACAGAAAAAAAATGTATAAGAAGGCAATGATATTCAAATAAACAGATATGTTATGAGCGCGCGCATTTTGAAGACTCGAATAGGTCACAATTGTGACCTTTAATCTTTAGTTTATGTCACGCATGGCGAAGAGCGATAGGCTTTGTTGAAACAAAAACAAAATAAAATAAATGCCATCGTGTGTTTTTGTAATTTATTTATTTATTGATTAAAATAAATATTTTTAATGTTAGATGAATGAAAAGTGTGTATGTGTGCTGTCGCTATGTGCGGAACACTTTTTTCAATTGTTTTGTAAGTGTATAACGTATCTGTTTATTTGAATATCATTGATAAGAAGGTATTGATTTTAGAAAACTCATTTTTTTACAATTTGTTACAACTGACAAAAAACTATTAACTAATTACCTAAGATTCTGATTTTTCGTTTAGATAATTAGCAATACAGACAAAAACATATAAGAAGGTATTGAATTACAAAATCCTGTTTTTTATACAATTACTCATGTTGTGTTTCAACTGTCAAAAAAATTAAAGTTCCACATTTGAGAGTCAAAGTTAGTAGTAGGTACCACAACAAAATACCTACTACTTTTATTCGAAGCGGGGTTTCTCCTTTTACCTAAACTGTCAAAATTCCATCCCAACGGTCCTTGCACACTCTACAATCTGCCTACATTACTTCCCACCTACTTACAATCTGCCTACACGACTTCCCACCTACATATAATCTGCCTACTCGTCAGTGTTATCGTGTGACTTTTGTGACGTTGTCTCCGAAGTGACGTCTTGTAGTATGCTGGTGATCTCTTCGTAGATCTCCGTGAACTGCGGCCGGTCTGAGGGAGATTTGGACCAGCAACGTTTCTGGAGGAAAAGGAAAAAAAATAAGTTAAATTCTGAATCTACTGGATCGTATACCCATAAGAAGTAATAAATAGTCTGTGTTCTTAAAATAATGTATAAAAGATATGAATCTTTCGGAACGCTTTATAAGGTGTAAAATGCTATAACGGTTTCTAAATCAAAATATTTACATATATGTAAGTTTAAGCAAGATTTCGACAAAATCTTCACAATACATGGTGTTTTTTGAGATGGGTTCACCTCGATTTTATAAAAAAAATGGAACATACGTATAACTGTTCATCTGGTATCGAAACGACCTAGAATTTAAAAAGGTGGTAGCGAGGCTAATTATCCAGTATAATGCTAGTAATACTTACAAGTAACGCCCCTAACGGATCTGGCATTGTATCAGGGATGGTCCACTCAAGGAAACCCGTCTTCACTCGTTCCAATACCGAGTTATCGTTCAATTTCGCGAATGGCAGCTCAGCTTTGGTGTAGATCTAAAAAATAATTAAATATTACTTCAATATAATTGGCTAACCTTTTGGGCCACACAGGCATCATGTTACGTTTTAATTATGTGCAACCATGGTAACAAATTGATTTCTCATCTTATTCCGTAGTAGTAAGGGCGATTGTCGTAATTACGGGGTCCCAGCGCTAACAAAGAAAATTTGGTTCAAATTAATTACGCTAGATGTCGCGATATGCATCAATATGTTATTGAATTGTGTGTAAAATTAACATTTTCTAGAATTGATCATAAAATTGTATGTTCTTGATTACAATAGATGGCGCCGTTTTAAATTTCTGAGGCACGCCACCCAATTTATATCTATACTAATATTATAAAGAGGTAAAGTTTGTGAGTTTGTGACGTTGTAAGGGGTAATCTCTGGATCTACTGAACCGATTTTGAAAATTCTTTCACCAGTAGAAAGTTACATTATTCCTGAGTGTCATAGGCCCCAATAAATTTTCAAAAAAAATAGAGATCCTTATGAAAATTGCAATAATGTAACCCAAGGTAGGAAACAGTTGCCTATAAAATTCATTCTTTGGCGTGCGCTGAGAAAACATTGATGATAGATAAAAATAGTAGGTGGGCAGGGTAGGCAAAGTAGGTAGGGTAGGCAGGCTAGGCTGGCTAGGCAGGGTAAGCAGGGTAAGCAGGATAGGCATGGTAGCGGGGTTGACCGGGTAGGCAGGATAGGCATGGTTGGCAGGGTAGGCAGGATAGGCAGGGAAGGCAGGGTAGGCGCGGCAGGCAGAGTAGGCAGGGTAGGCAGGAAAGGCAGGGAAGGCAGGGTAGGCAGGGAAGGCAGGGTAGGCAGGGTAGGCAGGGTAGGCAGGTTAGGCAGGGTAGGCAAGGTAGGCAGGGTAGGCAAAGTAGGCAGGATAGGCAGGGAAGGCAGGGTAGGCAGGGTAGGCAGGGTTGGCAGGACAGGCAGGGTTGGCAGGGCAGGCAGGGTAGGCATGGTAGGCAGGATAGGCAGGGTTGGCAGGATAGGCAGGGAAGGCAGGGTAGGCAGGGTAGGCATGGCAGTCAGGGTAAGCAGGGTAGGCAGGGTTGGCAGAGAAGGCAGGATAGGCAGGGAAGGCAGGGTAGGCAGGATAGGCAGGGTAGGCATGGTAGGCAGGGTTGGCAGGGTAGGCGAAGGGGCAGGGTAGGTAGGTAGATAGCCAGTTGACGGGAGCGAAGCCCCGGGGGTCAGCTAGTTGTAACATATTTTGGTACAATAAAACTGTAACAACGTGTAAAAAACAAACCGTTACCGTATTTAAAAAACAATAGTCACGAACCGAGAAAATCCTTTTACTTGCAAGTCGCTGCTAACACCATCTAAAGCCGTGCAACGGAACCGAACACGATTGAAGTATTTATTAAAACTAATCAGCTTAATCAGACGAAAAACGCTAGTTACGTCGGCACGGTTTCTTTTTATGGGGTGAGGCATCTGTATGTTAATATTATATTATCTGTGGTTATAATTCAAGACTGTAAAAGGTTAAAATTTATATATAATATTTTCTTATAATGTTGTCTGAAAACGACGAGCGATGAGTAATTTTAGCGTGTTCATGAAAAATATACCTATCGGAATATCCAGCAAGAACGATTACCGAAGAATTACTATTGATTACATAAAAAAGTTAATAAAATAAAACAAAATCCGACTGCAAAGATGTAAACAAGAAGAAAATCATGCTGTGCAGTCGAAGGATACATATTCGCGAGCTGGCTGTCAAAAACTATAAATATCCTCCGACTCAGACCTCACTCTACACGAGCGCCCCTAGCGGCAAAATCAAACGCGATAGCGTACTCATTAGAGCAACCAGATGGTGATGAAGTGAAAAGACCATAATAAACTATCTTTGGCATTGAACTCACCTCCCAAACAGTGACAGCAAACATGTAGACATCAGACTTGGTAGAGTAGTCTCCCTCCAGCACAGCCTCCGGAGGCAACCAGCGGAGAGGAATCACCTGAAATACGTAGAAATAAATAATTCCATACAAAGTTTGTCTGGCAGATATCGCTATAAGCGATAATACTGCTATTGTACCCGTAGAATTCAAGTTTTTGTAAAAGACTTGTGTAACAAATTTTTTGAATAATGAAGTATCTACAATTGGGAATGGAGAAGAACTCCCAGTTTTTAACCGACTTCCCAAAAAGGAGGAGGTTCTATGTTCGACTTCAGGTTTTTTTTTGTTTATGTTCACCGATAACTGCGTCAATTGTGGACCGATTTTGAAAATTCTTTTTTTGTTTGTAAAAGTATGTTCCGAAATTGGTCCCATTTTAATTTGGTGAAGATCTGATGAAGAACTTCAGAGATATACAACAGAACTCTTCAATAAATAACGGCAAATCTCTCGGGATTGCTACAATCGCATGTCTGTTTGTTGTTTATAACATTTAATAACATAACATCACGCCAGTTCGCTCTTAAGGGGTAAGCAGATCTCTCATTTCACCGGTTATGTTCAAGTTTCATGAAATCTATTCTGGCGAAATAGTTCCCTTACTAACTTGCCTAGGTACGTACAACTAAAAAGTGAAAAATAAAAACAATTTTTGCAAAAAAATACTACCGACTTCCAAATACAAAACTACAAAGTGAAAAATAACTTATTTTTTTAAAGTCGGTGTCCATAACGCAAAAAATGGTACCTACGAAAGACACCGACTTCAAAAAATTAAGTTATTTTTCACTTTGTTGTTTTGTAATTGGAAGTCGGTAGTATTTTTTTGCAAAAAGTGTTTTTTGAATTGTCAATTAGAAATTAAGATCTTGTCAATATCTTCTTTAGGAAGAGGAATTGTCAAAGTTTAGCATTGAGTTTGGTAACTTCTAATTCTCAGTTCAGAAACTTAGTGTTTTACACATATTTACCTGTTCATGCAGTTTGTAGTACTCATGTGAGTCAGGTCCCCGAGTAAGCGCTGGGTACGATAGCTTGAGTTGCAGCTTAGACGTGATCAGACAGTTACGGGCGGCGATGTCTCTGTAACAAGGAAATAATATTCGTTATTAAAGACTCTTGTGAGCGCCAACATTGTTAAAAGTAGGCATCATTTCTCACAGAGAGAAAACTTGCATGCTGCGCTACCACGGGGAGATGGCGCAGCTATGTGGGACTCCAACCCACTAAAACTCCACGGTGTCCTCCTGTGCCGCTTATATAGTCACCGGCCCTCCTCGGAGGAGTACCCCCCATCACCGGCGCACCAGAACAAAAATAAGCTGTGACTAGCACATGGGCGCACCTTTGATCCGCCTGTGACGGGTCGGATCAATGGCCCCGCTACCTACCACTTTGCAGCAGCAGCGGATACGGAGAGCGGCCAATGCTATACCGACACTCCTCCTCCCTTGCGGCCCCACCGGATCCGCCATCAAACGGTGGCGACCCCGTCTAGGCCGTGGAAGGTAGGGACAGCGGCGCACCGCAATACAAGCACTCCTCTCCCGCCGCGGCCCGCCTCAGATGTCGCCCAAGCGCCAGTAACGCTCTGTGTTGCGGCGCCAGTGGAGGTGATGTCTTGCTAGGCGCCAGCAGTGGGATATAGTCCAGTTATGTTACTTACCGATGTGTAAACCTCACAGCAGCACATTTAGCAGCTGCGGAAGCTAGCTGGGCGGCTAGTAACGCTCTGTGTTGCGGCGCCAGTGGAGGTGATGTCTTGCTAGGCGCCAGCAGTGGGATATAGTCCAGTTATGTTACTTACCGATGTGTAAACCTCACAGCAGCACATTTAGCAGCTGCGGAAGCTAGCTGGGCGGCTAGTAACGCTCTGTGTTGCGGCGCCAGTGGAGGTGATGTCTTGCTAGGCGCCAGCAGTGGGATATAGTCCAGTTATGTTACTTACCGATGTGTAAACCTCACAGCAGCACATTTAGCAGCTGCGGAAGCTAGCTGGGCGGCTAGTAACGCTCTGTGTTGCGGCGCCAGTGGAGGTGATGTCTTGCTAGGCGCCAGCAGTGGGATATAGTCCAGTTATGTTACTTACCGATGTGTAAACCTCACAGCAGCACATTTAGCAGCTGCGGAAGCTAGCTGGGCGGCTAGTAACGCTCTGTGTTGCGGCGCCAGTGGAGGTGATGTCTTGCTAGGCGCCAGCAGTGGGATATAGTCCAGTTATGTTACTTACCGATGTGTAAACCTCACAGCAGCACATTTAGCAGCTGCGGAAGCTAGCTGGGCGGCTAGTAACGCTCTGTGTTGCGGCGCCAGTGGAGGTGATGTCTTGCTAGGCGCCAGCAGTGGGATATAGTCCAGTTATGTTACTTACCGATGTGTAAACCTCACAGCAGCACATTTAGCAGCTGCGGAAGCTAGCTGGGCGGCTAGTAACGCTCTGTGTTGCGGCGCCAGTGGAGGTGATGTCTTGCTAGGCGCCAGCAGTGGGATATAGTCCAGTTATGTTACTTACCGATGTGTAAACCTCACAGCAGCACATTTAGCAGCTGCGGAAGCTAGCTGGGCGGCTAGTAACGCTCTGTGTTGCGGCGCCAGTGGAGGTGATGTCTTGCTAGGCGCCAGCAGTGGGATATAGTCCAGTTATGTTACTTACCGATGTGTAAACCTCACAGCAGCACATTTAGCAGCTGCGGAAGCTAGCTGGGCGGCTAGTAACGCTCTGTGTTGCGGCGCCAGTGGAGGTGATGTCTTGCTAGGCGCCAGCAGTGGGATATAGTCCAGTTATGTTACTTACCGATGTGTAAACCTCACAGCAGCACATTTAGCAGCTGCGGAAGCTAGCTGGGCGGCTAGTAACGCTCTGTGTTGCGGCGCCAGTGGAGGTGATGTCTTGCTAGGCGCCAGCAGTGGGATATAGTCCAGTTATGTTACTTACCGATGTGTAAACCTCACAGCAGCACATTTAGCAGCTGCGGAAGCTAGCTGGGCGGCTAGTAACGCTCTGTGTTGCGGCGCCAGTGGAGGTGATGTCTTGCTAGGCGCCAGCAGTGGGATATAGTCCAGTTATGTTACTTACCGATGTGTAAACCTCACAGCAGCACATTTAGCAGCTGCGGAAGCTAGCTGGGCGGCTAGTAACGCTCTGTGTTGCGGCGCCAGTGGAGGTGATGTCTTGCTAGGCGCCAGCAGTGGGATATAGTCCAGTTATGTTACTTACCGATGTGTAAACCTCACAGCAGCACATTTAGCAGCTGCGGAAGCTAGCTGGGCGGCTAGTAACGCTCTGTGTTGCGGCGCCAGTGGAGGTGATGTCTTGCTAGGCGCCAGCAGTGGGATATAGTCCAGTTATGTTACTTACCGATGTGTAAACCTCACAGCAGCACATTTAGCAGCTGCGGAAGCTAGCTGGGCGGCTAGTAACGCTCTGTGTTGCGGCGCCAGTGGAGGTGATGTCTTGCTAGGCGCCAGCAGTGGGATATAGTCCAGTTATGTTACTTACCGATGTGTAAACCTCACAGCAGCACATTTAGCAGCTGCGGAAGCTAGCTGGGCGGCTAGTAACGCTCTGTGTTGCGGCGCCAGTGGAGGTGATGTCTTGCTAGGCGCCAGCAGTGGGATATAGTCCAGTTATGTTACTTACCGATGTGTAAACCTCACAGCAGCACATTTAGCAGCTGCGGAAGCTAGCTGGGCGGCTAGTAACGCTCTGTGTTGCGGCGCCAGTGGAGGTGATGTCTTGCTAGGCGCCAGCAGTGGGATATAGTCCAGTTATGTTACTTACCGATGTGTAAACCTCACAGCAGCACATTTAGCAGCTGCGGAAGCTAGCTGGGCGGCTAGTAACGCTCTGTGTTGCGGCGCCAGTGGAGGTGATGTCTTGCTAGGCGCCAGCAGTGGGATATAGTCCAGTTATGTTACTTACCGATGTGTAAACCTCACAGCAGCACATTTAGCAGCTGCGGAAGCTAGCTGGGCGGCTAGTAACGCTCTGTGTTGCGGCGCCAGTGGAGGTGATGTCTTGCTAGGCGCCAGCAGTGGGATATAGTCCAGTTATGTTACTTACCGATGTGTAAACCTCACAGCAGCACATTTAGCAGCTGCGGAAGCTAGCTGGGCGGCTAGTAACGCTCTGTGTTGCGGCGCCAGTGGAGGTGATGTCTTGCTAGGCGCCAGCAGTGGGATATAGTCCAGTTATGTTACTTACCGATGTGTAAACCTCACAGCAGCACATTTAGCAGCTGCGGAAGCTAGCTGGGCGGCTAGTAACGCTCTGTGTTGCGGCGCCAGTGGAGGTGATGTCTTGCTAGGCGCCAGCAGTGGGATATAGTCCAGTTATGTTACTTACCGATGTGTAAACCTCACAGCAGCACATTTAGCAGCTGCGGAAGCTAGCTGGGCGGCTAGTAACGCTCTGTGTTGCGGCGCCAGTGGAGGTGATGTCTTGCTAGGCGCCAGCAGTGGGATATAGTCCAGTTATGTTACTTACCGATGTGTAAACCTCACAGCAGCACATTTAGCAGCTGCGGAAGCTAGCTGGGCGGCTAGTAACGCTCTGTGTTGCGGCGCCAGTGGAGGTGATGTCTTGCTAGGCGCCAGCAGTGGGATATAGTCCAGTTATGTTACTTACCGATGTGTAAACCTCACAGCAGCACATTTAGCAGCTGCGGAAGCTAGCTGGGCGGCTAGTAACGCTCTGTGTTGCGGCGCCAGTGGAGGTGATGTCTTGCTAGGCGCCAGCAGTGGGATATAGTCCAGTTATGTTACTTACCGATGTGTAAACCTCACAGCAGCACATTTAGCAGCTGCGGAAGCTAGCTGGGCGGCTAGTAACGCTCTGTGTTGCGGCGCCAGTGGAGGTGATGTCTTGCTAGGCGCCAGCAGTGGGATATAGTCCAGTTATGTTACTTACCGATGTGTAAACCTCACAGCAGCACATTTAGCAGCTGCGGAAGCTAGCTGGGCGGCTAGTAACGCTCTGTGTTGCGGCGCGAGTGGAGGTGATGTCTTGCTAGGCGCCAGCAGTGGGATATAGTCCAGTTATGTTACTTACCGATGTGTAAACCTCACAGCAGCACATTTAGCAGCTGCGGAAGCTAGCTGGGCGGCTAGTAACGCTCTGTGTTGCGGCGCCAGTGGAGGTGATGTCTTGCTAGGCGCCAGCAGTGGGATATAGTCCAGTTATGTTACTTACCGATGTGTAAACCTCACAGCAGCACATTTAGCAGCTGCGGAAGCTAGCTGGGCGGCTAGTAACGCTCTGTGTTGCGGCGCCAGTGGAGGTGATGTCTTGCTAGGCGCCAGCAGTGGGATATAGTCCAGTTATGTTACTTACCGATGTGTAAACCTCACAGCAGCACATTTAGCAGCTGCGGAAGCTAGCTGGGCGGCTAGTAACGCTCTGTGTTGCGGCGCCAGTGGAGGTGATGTCTTGCTAGGCGCCAGCAGTGGGATATAGTCCAGTTATGTTACTTACCGATGTGTAAACCTCACAGCAGCACATTTAGCAGCTGCGGAAGCTAGCTGGGCGGCTAGTAACGCTCTGTGTTGCGGCGCCAGTGGAGGTGATGTCTTGCTAGGCGCCAGCAGTGGGATGTAGTCCAGTTATGTTACTTACCGATGTGTAAACCTCACAGCAGCACATTTAGCAGCTGCGGAAGCTAGCTGGGCGGCTAGTAACGCTCTGTGTTGCGGCGCCAGTGGAGGTGATGTCTTGCTAGGCGCCAGCAGTGGGATATAGTCCAGTTATGTTACTTACCGATGTGTAAACCTCACAGCAGCACATTTAGCAGCTGCGGAAGCTAGCTGGGCGGCTAGTAACGCTCTGTGTTGCGGCGCCAGTGGAGGTGATGTCTTGCTAGGCGCCAGCAGTGGGATATAGTCCAGTTATGTTACTTACCGATGTGTAAACCTCACAGCAGCACATTTAGCAGCTGCGGAAGCTAGCTGGGCGGCTAGTAACGCTCTGTGTTGCGGCGCCAGTGGAGGTGATGTCTTGCTAGGCGCCAGCAGTGGGATATAGTCCAGTTATGTTACTTACCGATGTGTAAACCTCACAGCAGCACATTTAGCAGCTGCGGAAGCTAGCTGGGCGGCTAGTAACGCTCTGTGTTGCGGCGCCAGTGGAGGTGATGTCTTGCTAGGCGCCAGCAGTGGGATATAGTCCAGTTATGTTACTTACCGATGTGTAAACCTCACAGCAGCACATTTAGCAGCTGCGGAAGCTAGCTGGGCGGCTAGTAACGCTCTGTGTTGCGGCGCCAGTGGAGGTGATGTCTTGCTAGGCGCCAGCAGTGGGATATAGTCCAGTTATGTTACTTACCGATGTGTAAACCTCACAGCAGCACATTTAGCAGCTGCGGAAGCTAGCTGGGCGGCTAGTAACGCTCTGTGTTGCGGCGCCAGTGGAGGTGATGTCTTGCTAGGCGCCAGCAGTGGGATATAGTCCAGTTATGTTACTTACCGATGTGTAAACCTCACAGCAGCACATTTAGCAGCTGCGGAAGCTAGCTGGGCGGCTAGTAACGCTCTGTGTTGCGGCGCCAGTGGAGGTGATGTCTTGCTAGGCGCCAGCAGTGGGATATAGTCCAGTTATGTTACTTACCGATGTGTAAACCTCACAGCAGCACATTTAGCAGCTGCGGAAGCTAGCTGGGCGGCTAGTAACGCTCTGTGTTGCGGCGCCAGTGGAGGTGATGTCTTGCTAGGCGCCAGCAGTGGGATATAGTCCAGTTATGTTACTTACCGATGTGTAAACCTCACAGCAGCACATTTAGCAGCTGCGGAAGCTAGCTGGGCGGCTAGTAACGCTCTGTGTTGCGGCGCCAGTGGAGGTGATGTCTTGCTAGGCGCCAGCAGTGGGATATAGTCCAGTTATGTTACTTACCGATGTGTAAACCTCACAGCAGCACATTTAGCAGCTGCGGAAGCTAGCTGGGCGGCTAGTAACGCTCTGTGTTGCGGCGCCAGTGGAGGTGATGTCTTGCTAGGCGCCAGCAGTGGGATATAGTCCAGTTATGTTACTTACCGATGTGTAAACCTCACAGCAGCACATTTAGCAGCTGCGGAAGCTAGCTGGGCGGCTAGTAACGCTCTGTGTTGCGGCGCCAGTGGAGGTGATGTCTTGCTAGGCGCCAGCAGTGGGATATAGTCCAGTTATGTTACTTACCGATGTGTAAACCTCACAGCAGCACATTTAGCAGCTGCGGAAGCTAGCTGGGCGGCTAGTAACGCTCTGTGTTGCGGCGCCAGTGGAGGTGATGTCTTGCTAGGCGCCAGCAGTGGGATATAGTCCAGTTATGTTACTTACCGATGTGTAAACCTCACAGCAGCACATTTAGCAGCTGCGGAAGCTAGCTGGGCGGCTAGTAACGCTCTGTGTTGCGGCGCCAGTGGAGGTGATGTCTTGCTAGGCGCCAGCAGTGGGATATAGTCCAGTTATGTTACTTACCGATGTGTAAACCTCACAGCAGCACATTTAGCAGCTGCGGAAGCTAGCTGGGCGGCTAGTAACGCTCTGTGTTGCGGCGCCAGTGGAGGTGATGTCTTGCTAGGCGCCAGCAGTGGGATATAGTCCAGTTATGTTACTTACCGATGTGTAAACCTCACAGCAGCACATTTAGCAGCTGCGGAAGCTAGCTGGGCGGCTAGTAACGCTCTGTGTTGCGGCGCCAGTGGAGGTGATGTCTTGCTAGGCGCCAGCAGTGGGATATAGTCCAGTTATGTTACTTACCGATGTGTAAACCTCACAGCAGCACATTTAGCAGCTGCGGAAGCTAGCTGGGCGGCTAGTAACGCTCTGTGTTGCGGCGCCAGTGGAGGTGATGTCTTGCTAGGCGCCAGCAGTGGGATATAGTCCAGTTATGTTACTTACCGATGTGTAAACCTCACAGCAGCACATTTAGCAGCTGCGGAAGCTAGCTGGGCGGCTAGTAACGCTCTGTGTTGCGGCGCCAGTGGAGGTGATGTCTTGCTAGGCGCCAGCAGTGGGATATAGTCCAGTTATGTTACTTACCGATGTGTAAACCTCACAGCAGCACATTTAGCAGCTGCGGAAGCTAGCTGGGCGGCTAGTAACGCTCTGTGTTGCGGCGCCAGTGGAGGTGATGTCTTGCTAGGCGCCAGCAGTGGGATATAGTCCAGTTATGTTACTTACCGATGTGTAAACCTCACAGCAGCACATTTAGCAGCTGCGGAAGCTAGCTGGGCGGCTAGTAACGCTCTGTGTTGCGGCGCCAGTGGAGGTGATGTCTTGCTAGGCGCCAGCAGTGGGATATAGTCCAGTTATGTTACTTACCGATGTGTAAACCTCACAGCAGCACATTTAGCAGCTGCGGAAGCTAGCTGGGCGGCTAGTAACGCTCTGTGTTGCGGCGCCAGTGGAGGTGATGTCTTGCTAGGCGCCAGCAGTGGGATATAGTCCAGTTATGTTACTTACCGATGTGTAAACCTCACAGCAGCACATTTAGCAGCTGCGGAAGCTAGCTGGGCGGCTAGTAACGCTCTGTGTTGCGGCGCCAGTGGAGGTGATGTCTTGCTAGGCGCCAGCAGTGGGATATAGTCCAGTTATGTTACTTACCGATGTGTAAACCTCACAGCAGCACATTTAGCAGCTGCGGAAGCTAGCTGGGCGGCTAGTAACGCTCTGTGTTGCGGCGCCAGTGGAGGTGATGTCTTGCTAGGCGCCAGCAGTGGGATATAGTCCAGTTATGTTACTTACCGATGTGTAAACCTCACAGCAGCACATTTAGCAGCTGCGGAAGCTAGCTGGGCGGCTAGTAACGCTCTGTGTTGCGGCGCCAGTGGAGGTGATGTCTTGCTAGGCGCCAGCAGTGGGATATAGTCCAGTTATGTTACTTACCGATGTGTAAACCTCACAGCAGCACATTTAGCAGCTGCGGAAGCTAGCTGGGCGGCTAGTAACGCTCTGTGTTGCGGCGCCAGTGGAGGTGATGTCTTGCTAGGCGCCAGCAGTGGGATATAGTCCAGTTATGTTACTTACCGATGTGTAAACCTCACAGCAGCACATTTAGCAGCTGCGGAAGCTAGCTGGGCGGCTAGTAACGCTCTGTGTTGCGGCGCCAGTGGAGGTGATGTCTTGCTAGGCGCCAGCAGTGGGATATAGTCCAGTTATGTTACTTACCGATGTGTAAACCTCACAGCAGCACATTTAGCAGCTGCGGAAGCTAGCTGGGCGGCTAGTAACGCTCTGTGTTGCGGCGCCAGTGGAGGTGATGTCTTGCTAGGCGCCAGCAGTGGGATATAGTCCAGTTATGTTACTTACCGATGTGTAAACCTCACAGCAGCACATTTAGCAGCTGCGGAAGCTAGCTGGGCGGCTAGTAACGCTCTGTGTTGCGGCGCCAGTGGAGGTGATGTCTTGCTAGGCGCCAGCAGTGGGATATAGTCCAGTTATGTTACTTACCGATGTGTAAACCTCACAGCAGCACATTTAGCAGCTGCGGAAGCTAGCTGGGCGGCTAGTAACGCTCTGTGTTGCGGCGCCAGTGGAGGTGATGTCTTGCTAGGCGCCAGCAGTGGGATATAGTCCAGTTATGTTACTTACCGATGTGTAAACCTCACAGCAGCACATTTAGCAGCTGCGGAAGCTAGCTGGGCGGCTAGTAACGCTCTGTGTTGCGGCGCCAGTGGAGGTGATGTCTTGCTAGGCGCCAGCAGTGGGATATAGTCCAGTTATGTTACTTACCGATGTGTAAACCTCACAGCAGCACATTTAGCAGCTGCGGAAGCTAGCTGGGCGGCTAGTAACGCTCTGTGTTGCGGCGCCAGTGGAGGTGATGTCTTGCTAGGCGCCAGCAGTGGGATATAGTCCAGTTATGTTACTTACCGATGTGTAAACCTCACAGCAGCACATTTAGCAGCTGCGGAAGCTAGCTGGGCGGCTAGTAACGCTCTGTGTTGCGGCGCCAGTGGAGGTGATGTCTTGCTAGGCGCCAGCAGTGGGATATAGTCCAGTTATGTTACTTACCGATGTGTAAACCTCACAGCAGCACATTTAGCAGCTGCGGAAGCTAGCTGGGCGGCTAGTAACGCTCTGTGTTGCGGCGCCAGTGGAGGTGATGTCTTGCTAGGCGCCAGCAGTGGGATATAGTCCAGTTATGTTACTTACCGATGTGTAAACCTCACAGCAGCACATTTAGCAGCTGCGGAAGCTAGCTGGGCGGCTAGTAACGCTCTGTGTTGCGGCGCCAGTGGAGGTGATGTCTTGCTAGGCGCCAGCAGTGGGATATAGTCCAGTTATGTTACTTACCGATGTGTAAACCTCACAGCAGCACATTTAGCAGCTGCGGAAGCTAGCTGGGCGGCTAGTAACGCTCTGTGTTGCGGCGCCAGTGGAGGTGATGTCTTGCTAGGCGCCAGCAGTGGGATATAGTCCAGTTATGTTACTTACCGATGTGTAAACCTCACAGCAGCACATTTAGCAGCTGCGGAAGCTAGCTGGGCGGCTAGTAACGCTCTGTGTTGCGGCGCCAGTGGAGGTGATGTCTTGCTAGGCGCCAGCAGTGGGATATAGTCCAGTTATGTTACTTACCGATGTGTAAACCTCACAGCAGCACATTTAGCAGCTGCGGAAGCTAGCTGGGCGGCTAGTAACGCTCTGTGTTGCGGCGCCAGTGGAGGTGATGTCTTGCTAGGCGCCAGCAGTGGGATATAGTCCAGTTATGTTACTTACCGATGTGTAAACCTCACAGCAGCACATTTAGCAGCTGCGGAAGCTAGCTGGGCGGCTAGTAACGCTCTGTGTTGCGGCGCCAGTGGAGGTGATGTCTTGCTAGGCGCCAGCAGTGGGATATAGTCCAGTTATGTTACTTACCGATGTGTAAACCTCACAGCAGCACATTTAGCAGCTGCGGAAGCTAGCTGGGCGGCTAGTAACGCTCTGTGTTGCGGCGCCAGTGGAGGTGATGTCTTGCTAGGCGCCGGGTGCGCGTGTGCGGGACCTACTCGAGCGATGTACTCCGCGTTCTCTTCGGGGGAGCGGGTCGCGATTAGGAACTTTTTTAGTTCACCCTGTGAAGGAACGGAGGGTTAGAATGGTGAGGAGACGTTCAGTTTAAAGATAATTTTGAGGCGTCTTTTGAAATATTTTCCGCCTTATTACCAAGATTAAAGTTCTACAGTCTGTTTTTCTGATGCTAACTTACGAAATTTGGCATAAAGTTAAAAATATGATAGCAAGCTAAAGGGTTTAACCAGGAATATAGCTAGATCTCGTTTTGGACGGTTATTTGAATTTCAAAGTGGCTGTTGAATTTTCCCTCGATGTTTGATTTTGGGCTAACACTATGTCCACTACACAGATAAATAGGGAAAAAAGGGGAGTTTCATTAAAAAACTAACAAATTAATCTACAGACGTACAAAAATGATCATTTGAAAAGTTTTATAATAAGATAACTCTATACGGCAGCTTCGCTCCCGTCAACTGCCTATCCTTTTTTCTAGGGTCATTCTTTCGCGAAGAATCTTACCTCCGCTTATTTGTGCTCCTCCGCTATTCCGTGTGTTGTGATTGTTTTCTTCATGAAATCATTAAATTCAGCTAACTTTTGATATAGTGAACCGATTGCGATGCAATAAAAACTAAGTAATACTACAAGTTACGCAAAATGTTATGTATAAAAGTTATCTACATTGGTTTCGTACATATTACGTGATGCGTGCACAAATAAACAGACGAAATGCTGGAAATGGGTTCTGTTGGTTATCCTTTAACACCCTGGTTATCTTTTTTGGAAGTATTTTCGATGTACATAAACGAAGCTTCTACAGATTTATTATATGTAAAGATTAACATTTATTTATTATTGAATATTCTAAATCATCAAAAAGTTTGTCCACATCGATGTCAATGGGGAACGTGTCCAGAACGCTGGCAGCATTGCCACGTCAGATGGCAATGCTGATTCTCTGGCCGAAGAAAAGCCCATCCCTCTGGTCACGTGAAGAGCCTCCTTTGCAAGTATGTATGTATGTAAGTGTTTTTGGGTCAAATCTTGCAACTGAATTTTAAAGCAGTTATCCTCCACCGATTAAGATGAAGTTTTGCATACACGTTTCGTTTGAATGACAATGCATGGTTAGCTAAATGACGTTAATTCCAAATCCAATATGGCGGGCTGCCCAAGATGGCGGACTAGTTATTTTTTGTGCACTGCCTTGATATGGGTATCAAATTAAAGGGTTTGCTGAGAAGAATACGAAAAACGCTTGTTTTAAATAGTACATTATGGTACAAGTGTGTAATGTTGGTGGTTACCGCTGAGGCGCCATTGAGGCCCGAGCTGTCAGGTGCGGGTCTTCAGAGAGCCGAGGACGGTAATCATCAATAAACGTGTATCATACGACGTTTCTCATCACACTTGTGAAGAAAATAATACTAAAAAATCATTTCCAACAGAGAAAACGACGGGAAAAATTAATCAGTTATCCCATGCGCGCGCATCTAACAATGGCGATCGGCCATAGACTAAAAATAATGAGTGTTTTTTTTTCGGCTTTTCGCGGATGGCGTTTTAGCCACGTACAAAATGGAGAATTTCAAGTTTTCTTTATTACAGACAAAATCAAAAGTTAAATTTGAGTGATAGTTTTATTTATTAAACACGTACAAGTTGAAATTATCTATTTAAATACGAAGTTGCATGAAATGTGTTGAATTTGTACTATTGAGCACGATCTTTTTGTATCGAAACTTTTTTAAGAACAAAGCAACTCAACCAATAAATTAAAAATAAACTCTATAACTCACTTGTAAATGCTTATAGTATTTTTTTGACAATCGCTATCGCTACGTATACATATGTATATGTACGTAGACAATGTACATAGAATGTCACTTGTCTAAGGCCTCTGGGTGTAGTGGCCTAAGAAAATATATGACGTCAATTCGTGACATTAAAAGAGTATCCGTAGAGTTTCTTGCGTTTACTTCTCCATAGGAAAGACTAATAAGCTTGTAATTTTGCAAATAACTTCATCTTATGCTTGACATTCAAACTTATGTTTAAATGCTTTATTGACCATGGAGTTTCTTGCCGGTTCTTCTCCATAGGAAACGACCAACCCGAACCGTGCACCTTTTGTCGACGTTTTTTTAAGTGCCCATGTAGGCCTATGTGAAATAAAAAAGTTTGATTTTGATCTGTGTTTGAGTTGAGTATTGCATAAAAGTTTGATTTTGATCTGTGTTTGAGTTGAGTATTGCATAAAAGTTTGATTGTGATCTGTGTTTGAGTTGAGTATTGCATAAAAGTTTGATTGTGATCAGTGTTTGAGTTGAGTATTGCATAAAAGTTTGATTTTGATCTGTGTTTGAGTTGAGTATTTCATAAAAGTTTGATTTTGATCTGTGTTTGAGTTGAGTATTGCATAAATATCATATAATAGGGATGTTTTCTGAGTAGTAAAATGAAAATACTATTTAGACCGTCAGTGAAATTATCAAATAATATTGGTTTTCTGCTTTATCAAATAAATAAAAATTGTAAAGACAAAGCGCATCAAGTTCAGGAGTAGGGGCTTGTGACGTCACTTTGTCAGTATCAAGATCAGCACACCGTGACGTCACATGATATTTCAACGCACTGTATCGCATTATTTTTTCGTTTACATGGCAAAAGAAGAAATACTTGTCCAATATTTTAGGTTATCTAACTGACGGACTAAATAGATATTTTTGTCAACTACCCTAATACGTCGATGGGGCCAGAAAGTTCTGGAGTGGCAACCGCGAACCGGAAGACGCAACGTTGGAAGGCCTCCCTCTAGGTGGAGCGATGACCTGGTTAAGGCTGTGAGAATCCGGTGGATGCGAGACCCACAGGATCGATCAGTGTGGCAACGCTTGGGGTATGGTGATGATGATGGGACTTCCTTTTCCGCACTTATAGTGCCAACACACGTACGGATTTGGTACGGCCGGACCACGGCTTTGTGGGCGGATTTAGTCCGGCCGTACCATATCCGAGCGTGTGTAGAGTGGCCCGCCGGACATTATTATATCTAATTGAGTCCGTCTCGGTCCGCTTGTTTTCACATCGGATATGGTCTGCTCCGTACCAAATCCGGACGTGTGTAGGATTGTCGGCTGGTTGGGCCGTACCAACTACGACCAACGTTGAAAAAGTCCCCGATATATAGGATACTGATTTTGATTATTGTCTCCCGTTATTTTTACATTCAACTTAGTCATAAATAAAAATGGTAAATAATGTTCTAAATACGGCAACACTAGGATTTTTTGGCGGAGTTAGTCCGGCCGTACCATATCCGGACGTGTGTTAGCATTATCAGTGCGCTTCATACGCCCCGGAGCGTGTGGAAAAGGCACTGAGACTCCCATTTAGTCCGTTATGCCTGGCTGTTCTGACTAACATAGCCAACCTAGCTCCGCCCAGAAGCACAGAAGCTTCCAATGGGCTTCACAGGCTTCGCGGAGCGACCTCACTGTTCAGAGGATTTCCTCACATTGGAACGGCCTCGCATTTCAGGATGACGTGGACAGCTGATTTGATGACGCTTGGGGGCGCCCTAAATGATGACGATGGCATTAATATACGAATTGATGCTCTTACCCAGTCCGTATGTTCTAGCAGCATATAATGAGGGTCAGCTTCATTGCACAGACCGATCAGTCGCACGATGTTGTCGTGTCGCACGCGCGTGAACAGTTCCAGTTGACGACGGAATTCTGCTAGTTGGATCTGTAGACGAAAATTTTGTGTTAATTAGGAGATATTTAACGTATTAAGGGATTCAAAGGGGCGCAAATATCTGTATTTTTTAACATAAATACAACATGAATTACTGAACAAAAGTTTTGAATATAAAATCGATAAAATTGGGACAGTTTGTAGGAAATGTTTTGGAGGAGTCTTTTGTGTAAGTCCGACCTCCTCTTCCAGGCTTCCAGTTTCTGAAATTGCGACATATTTTTATTGTTAGAGCGGACACTGCATTGTATGTCATGCTCTCCCAAATGTCTCTCTGATGGTAACACATGTGTTGGATCATTCGATTGCCTTCGTGATGCCAATCCATGCGTCATTTTCGTGAACGGGCGCCATCTTGTCAAGCTTCATCTTGACTATTAAAAAGTATCTATAAATGGTTTAATTGAAATAAATGATTTTGAGTTTATTATCAAGCGCAATGTACGTAATACTGACCTCATCTTTAGTAGTAAGTGCCTTCACAAGCACAGGTCTAAGTTTGGGCTCTCCGTCGGCGTCTAACGAGTCTTTGTTGCGTATTTTGTTGACTTGTATCATGTCTATCTTGGCTAACATCACTTCACCGAACTCGCCGCGACCTAGAAGGCGAAATAAGAACTTGAAAAAAGAAATTGTTATTATATAAAAGCGCGAAAGGTGTAAGTTTTTTTAACCCCTACACTAGGATTTTCTTCGGTTTCGTGGGTGCGTTTACAATAATTTAAGTTCCCATACACAAACAGTTAAACCCGGAACATTACCTGTAGGCCAAACACATATTTGTTCCGTGCGAGAATCGAACCCACGGCACACCAAGCAGTCCGCTCAGCGACTGCGCTATCAATTTTTGTAATTTTATTTATTTCGAAATAACATTTATTGAATTATTATTTTATATTTTTATTTATATGTATTTATTTATATTAATTAATTATTTATTAAATCCAATGTGATGCATTATGGCGGAAAGGGCAGTAGTAGTAGTAAGTAGTTAGTGGCCATGGTAGTTACAAGATAGCTATTTATGCAACTGTTACGTTATGGACAGTCTTTTAATACGAGTGCCATTTTTCGGTACAAGCGTAGCGCGTACCGAAATAGGTGGGCATGAGTTATTAAAAAACCAATAACGTAAAGTTGCATACAAGATTTTATCTACGAAGGAAGGAATAAAACACAGATATAGACAAATAAGTATTTTTAATAGAAACTTAACTACACACTGACTATGGATTATCCCGCGTCCACTGTTTATTTTATTTTTATATTTAGTCTTTATTAGGTATAAGGCAAAGATATTGTAGCCGCAACAGCCAAATAGTGATACTTTTGTTCTAAACTTGTTCCATTTTTAAAAACATCATTTACATTGTCTCGATTTCGAAGTAATATTATAGGTACCTGGCTGTTTGTTCAGAATGTCTTTGCTTATGTTTTAGAATTTATGACGATTCGCATAATGCAACCCGATGTCGTTATGGGTATCATAATGAAACCGCTGTTAATTTTGTAATTCGAATATAACGAAACCGAAGTAGATAAAAAATATATTTTAACTATCCAAAATTTTGAAATTAAGACAGTGTTGAGCCTTATTCTATCTTAAAAAGGTGGAGTTCCTTATTCTATATAAAAAATGTACCAAACAATGTATAATAACTTACCAAGAGTAATCTGTTCAATGAGAAGTGTTCGTGGTATAGACAGATGTTCAAACTGGCCTGACTTCTTCGAAGTTCGCGAGATTCCCGACACCTCAGAGTTATCCGCTCCTGTATGTGAATGAATAAAATGTAAAATAAAATTCAACAATACAATATTATTTATGCACCTAAAATTTGATGCCAAAAATTTGTTGCCGCCATAAGAAGCAAGTTTTTGTTATTAAAAAAATAAAAAATGCGGAACTTCGGGTGCCCTAGTCGATCATTCTTCCATACAAACGTAGTCTGGCGATTACTCCACTGTTTGACGATGTACGTTCAAAATAAAAAAATATATCAATTTATCTCATCATTATGAATGTAGTCCTATATGGAAACCAAAAATAAAAAACATATATTTGAAAGTTATGAGCGTCCAATGTTCCATATTTCAACACTAATTTTAACGCATCTTTGGGCGGAAATAAATACCGAAAAAAGAAGGAAAGTTGCAAAATAGTCACCGTACAAGGATAGATTAGTAGTTCAAAAATTGAAATACTTTATTTTGAACATATACATTTAGTAGTTTTTTCATGACATCCATATTCCCAGAGATCTGTTTATAAAATTTCGCGCGCTCGTTTTCGTTCTAAATCATCATCCATTTTGTATTTTATACTATGAGTGTGTATTCGTACGTGTACTAGCTTCTTACTGCTCATATCATAGAGTCTATCCCTTTCTCACGTATTGTCGGATGAGATGCATGCTACATTTTAACCCCGCCCACAAAATATTTGTAAAAATGTGATTGATAACGTGAGACGGAAAAATATTGGTCTTGATCTGGTTTTGATGTAATTGATAAATAATTAGCCAATCGTTATCCGAAATTGTGTTCGCGATCCGCTAGTGGTACTGTGTGTCATCCGTGCATTTGTTTGTGTATGTATTTCGCGCGCAGCGAAGTATTTTTGTTGAAACCTGTCTAGCTGTTTGGTGGGAATACCACCAGATCACGTCGGTTGTCCTTTCTTTATTATATATTTTTTCTTCCTATAACCCCCGACCTGGCACGGGATTGAACGAGACCAGAAGACAACCACGAGGACAAATGTAAGTACCACCTATACGGGGATCGGTATCCCAAAAAACAATACGCTAGCTACCGCTGCCACGAATCGCGTTTTCGCGGGTATAGACCTTGTAGGATCAAAGAGTCGCAGCATTGCTCATGGGCCCCAGTGTTGCGTCTTGGCTTTGTGATCCGCAGGCCTGTAATCAACATTTGGTATGACACCCTTAATACCTCTTTTTGTTCTTGCATTACTTACCGCTATCCTTATCATGTGCCAGCAGCCTCCCGTTCTGTATGGCAGCCCCGTTCACTTTCTGTTTGTCTTCCTCTCCATCCTCTACCAACTTCTCACGGCCTTCCGTCATTTCTAACTCCATTTTCTCTCCTAGAAAAAAGTATTGACTGTAATAGAAACGGAAGCATAACCTTCCTCTAACACTCTTTCTGCTGGGACGTAGGCCTAGTTTGTGTGAGACGGAGTGGGCCGTAACACCGCGTGGATACAGTGCGGGTTGGCGGATGTCACGTTTTCGAAATTTTGGATCAAATCAATCCATTTATTGCAACAAATATGGTAGGTACATGAAGTTCTTATCCATACTAATATTATAAATTCGAAAGTAACTCTGTCTGTCTGTTACTTTTTACGACTAAACCACTGAATGGATTTCAATGTGTCTCTATGAAATTTGGCAATGAGATAGATGGCATCCTGGGGAAGGACATAGACTACTATACATTCAAAAAATAATTTGTTGGCCAGGTTATTGACCTGGTAGGTAGGGTAGGATAGGGTAGGTAGGGCAGGGTAGGTAGGATAGTTAGTGTAGGGAGATTTCTTCAGGTAGGTGAGTAGGGTAGGGGTAGTTAGTGTAGGTAGGGTAGGGGAGGTATGTATGTAGGGTAGGGGTAGGTGGGTAGATAGAGTAAGGTAGGTAGGAGTGTAGGGTAGGGGAGGTATGTCTGTAGGGTAGGGTTAGGTAGGTAGGTAGGGTAGGTAGGTAGGGTAGGGTAGGCAGGTAGGTAAGATAGGGTAGGTAGGTAGGAAGCCAGTAGACGGGAGCGAAGTCGCGGGGGACAGCTAGTATAAAATATTTAGTAACACACATTATGCCAATATATAGCATTGTCTAAGGTTTTCTCAAGATCATTTTATTTTTCATTGTTAATTAATAAAGCGGAATAAAATGAAACAGGGTTCCGTCATAAAAACACCAGGTTAATTTACAATGACCAGTAAATTTTACCAGGAGTTAAGTATCAATCAAAGAACTGTTTATGCAAAAATTAACACCCCAAAAAGAAAAAGTTCTGCCGTTTTGTACATTTCTGCCCGCATTAACTCGGCAAAATTTATAGAACAACATGGGTGTTTTTTTAATAACCCTTATAATGCAAAATGTTTAAAATACTACTAAACACCACCACTCTTGGCAGTTGCGGTCGTAAAACGCACTATTAGGACGTTGAATATTTAGAAAATTTATTACTAAATATATATACTGTGAAAATTTCGTGCTGTCTCGCTCTCACATTTTTTGACCGCATCTGTAACCACCTTCACAAGCTCAAGTTTAATATTTGCAGAATAGAAGTTGATTTTAAAACGCAGGATACACAGTTACATGAAAATTTTACCATTAATTTGCCATATTTGAACTGGCAATTTTTTAAACACTATATTTTAAAGTATGGCGTTTTACCTCTCTGCCGCCTCCTCAGCCTGCGTCTCCTGCAGTAGACCATCAGCGCCAGCACCAGCACCATGTAGGCACCAGCCACTGATATAGACACCACCACGGCTTTGCCAGCCACGCCCGACGACTCTTGTGGAGGAAGCTCTCCTTCTGTGGAAACAAATATAGTGATTAGTAGTGAGTATAGGGGTATTACGGCAGTGATGCCGTTCTCGCTAAGGAGTTCGGTTGTATATTCCTTATTTTGAAAACTGCTGAACCGATTTTGATGAAACTTACACCGTTGCCTAAGTTAAGAGAAGAATGATCACGATCTGATAAGTAGTTTTGGAGTAATGCATGTACAAACATAAATACATACAAATATACATATACCTATGAAATTTGGCACACATTTTTAGAAGCCCTTAGGGAGTATGATACGTGAAAAGTATGTATGTATATTGTGCAATGCCAACAATATTACATACATACGTATCGAATTAATAACTCCTTTTTAGAAGATTAATAAAAAAGGAGCTAAAGGTAACTAAGACCGTTTCAAAATTTGGAATTTTCAAACAGTTCCAGTGACAATACCACCCTTTATGTCTTCATATGACGACATTGATGCCCAACAGTGGACTAATACCTTGGTGCACGATCAGCTGCAGCTCGTGCCTGGCCAGCCCCGCAGCGCTGCCAGCCGTGCAGCCGTAGCGGTCCGCGTCCGGGGACGACACATTGTGGATGATAAGTGTGCCGTTGTACATTAGGAGAAGCCTGAGGGACGAGACATACACAAGATTTTAAAAAAAAACCGGCCAATTGCGTGGCGCACATTATGGTTACACTAGTCGAATATTCTTCCATACAAACGTAGTCTAGCGATTATTCCACCGTTTCACGATGTATGTTCAAAATAAAAAAAATATCAATTTGTCTCATCATTATCTAGCCCTATATGGAAACAAAAAAGATAAAAATAAAACATTTGAAAGTTATGAGCGTCGAAAGTTTCATATTTCAACACTAATTTTAACGCATCTTTGGGCGGAAATAAATACCATAAGAAGACGGAAAATTGCAAAACGGCCTCCATACAGGGATAGATTAGTAATTCAACAATGCAAATAATTTTATTTTGAAAATAAACATTTAGTAGTTTTTTCATGATATCTAGACTCCCAAAGGTCTGTTTATAAAATTTCGCACGCTCGTTTTCGTCCTAAATCATCATACATTTCGATAAAAATTTGCAAAGGTGCCAAATTCGTACGCGAACTAGCTTCTTACAGCATCTATCTCTTTCGCACTTGTTGTCGGATGAGACAGCATGCATTTTAACCTCGCGCACAAAATAGTTCGTGCCGTCGTCTAGTTGAACCTTAAGGGTTCTGTACCAAAGAAAAATCTGATTTATCAATATATTGGTATTTTTCAGTAAAGTATACGTAATATTAAACATTATCACCTAATTTCAAGTTCCTAGGTCAATGGGAAGTTAAAAATTTCTTCGGAACAAAATTGTGTGACAGACAGACGGACGCATGAGTGACAGCAAACGGAGCCCCGTTTGAATTCTTTGGGTACGGAACCCTAACAAGCGTTAGTATGTAAATTAATTTGTATTAGTTTATTATTGTTATTTTATTTATGGGCCTTAGTTGCCTGGAAATAAAGAATGATTATTATTGAACCATTGCGCGCACGTACATTGGTATTAGAAAAAACTGGTCAAGTGCGAGTCGGACTCGCGCACGAATGGTTCCGTACCATTATCGCAAAAAACGGCAACAGAAAAAATCACATTTGTTGTATGGGAGCACTTAAACATTTATTTTTATTCTGATATTAGTATTAGTTGTTATAGCGGCAACAGAAATACATCATCTGTAAAATTTTCAACTGTCTTGTTGTCACGGTTCCTGAGACACAGCCTGGTGACAGACGGATCGTAAAGTCTTAGTAATAGGGTCCCGTTTTTACCCTTTGGGTACGGAACCCTAAAAAATATGAATTATGAGTTGAATATATTGTTAGAAACTGGAGTCAAACAATTTTATTTGTAAGGCAGTTAAACTATTGAAAGATGGCTTAGCAACTAATTTTTTTTTTTTTTTTCTACAAATATTTTCTGAATACATAATTTAAATTACCTGGCTGTTGTTGCATTGACGCCATCTTCTACATCTACGCCATCTTCTGGAAAAACAGATAGGTTAGTTATACATTTCATTATAAAAGTTGGGGTATGTTTTTTTAGCAATACAAAGCTTCAATGTATTGACTTAAAATTAAGCAGAACTAAAACAGAATACATGCTCTGCGTTTTTGAAGGTCTCTCCAGTTCCGTGCCTATACCTCTCGCTGGAACACTCATATCGATGTGTACCGACTTCCGGTACCTAGAGCCGCTTGTCCATGGGCATGGCGAGGAAGACCGAGACGGTAACAGGTCACTAGAACAACTTGCAACCCACGGATGCCCCTCAAGTTAAAGGGAAAAATTAATAAGTCCGTGATGATACCTGTCGTACTGTATGGATCAGAATGTTGGGCTGTGAAAAAGATGGATGAAAAGAGATTGCATGTAGCGGAGATGAGAATGTTGAGATGGATGTGCGGCGTGACGAGAATAGATAAAGTGAGAAATTTGTATATTAGAGGAAGTTTAAAAGTGGCGCCAGTGACTGAAAAGTTGAAAGGAAATCGTTTGTCCTGGTATGATCATGTGATGGGGAGGGATGAAACGCTTGTTACTAAAAGAGTTATGAATATAAATGTGGATGGATGGAGAGGGATGGCCAAAAGAAAAGATGGATAGACTGTGTGAGGAGTGATATGAAAGAAAAGGGAGTCAGTGATGGCGTGACGGGGGACAGGACGGTATGGAAGAAGAAAACGTGTTGCGCCGACCACAAGTAACACGGGACAAGGGCAGGAAGATAATGATGACGAAGCTTCAATGTAAATTCTAGAGCAACAATATTGTCACGGACAGGGGCTTCAGTTATAAATTATTCAAAACAGCAGCCTTTAATTAATTACTCTTTATTACTGAAACACTTTTTAAACAACTTTCGCACTATTTTCGCTTTGATCGCTTCCCAATCGAAACTGACCCACGACGAACTCGACCGCTATTTATATGGCACGGAAGATAATATTAATAATAAATTGTTTATTAGCTTTAAAATGTACAAAAATCATGAAACCCTGACCCCTGAGCTAGGTAACAGCACCTGTGTTTCAGGGGCCAGTAAGATGTTTCCGGAACGTTCCATACTGTTCTAGATACTTCGAGAACTTGCCAGGATATTTGGCTTTCAAACCCATTGTTCCCGAAGCTAAAAGAACTTCCAGAATGTTCGGTTCGACACAAGCTTTCAGATTAGTGCCGCTATTCGATACTAGATAGCGCTACTAGCTAACTAGTTCTTACTCTTGTCACTAGATGGCGTTGCCCTATCTTGTAACAATATTTTTTCAGAAAATCTCCAAAGTCGCTGACAAAATGTCTGATTACAGGAATAGGATAAAATAATAATATTGACTTCACCCTGTGATCACAATCATTTCGTTAGTAGAAGGTTCATATGGTAAAACCCAGTTAATGAAAAAAAATTACCAAGTACATGATACTTACGTTGCTTCCCTAGTATAGCGAGGTTTCTGTCCCAGTGCGTGGTGGGCAGAGGGTCTCCGGTAGCCAAACAGTTCAGCACGACGGTCTGACCCACTGTCACGTGAAGCTGTTGGCCTGGTGTAGGTTCTAACACTCGCGGAGCTACTGTGGAAGAAATGAATAAGTTTTAATGATTGTGCAGATAGCTGACACTGAAGAATGAGCAATTAAAATTTATTTTGTTTTTCTTTGACTATTGATTGACTGGTTGAAGCTTGTAGTCTTTTTGAGAATTAATACATTTTTATAGTAATAATATTAAGGATTTCAAATATCGAAAAACGACTTTCTTTGGTACTTAATTATTTTTTTGTCGTTTTGTGACACCGACTTCCAAACTTAGGTAAATTATTATTTTTTGTGTTTTGCTTTGGAAGTCCGTTAATTTATTGTGAAAAAGATTTTATTTTTTTTATTTTAGTTTCGGTACACCATCACTAAGAAGTGAGCAAGTTCTCTAATATTATACCGAACTAGCTGACCCCTGGGGCTTCGCTCCCGTCAAGTGGCTACCCTGCCTACCCAGCCTACCTGTCTCGTCTGCCTACCCTACCTACCGTGCCTACCCTACCTTCCCAACCCTACCTAATAGTACCTAATAATTTTTATCTATCATCAATTGTTTTCTCAGCGCACGCCAAAGAATGAATTTTATAGGCAACATTTTGCTACCTTGGGTTACATTATTGCAATTTTCATAAGGATCTCTAATGTTTTTGAAAATATATTATAGCCTATGACACTCAGGAATAATGTAGCTTTCTACTGGTGAAAGAATGTTTTTAAAATCGGTTCAGTAGATCCAGAGATTACCCCTTACAACGTCACAAACTCACAATCTCACAAACTTTACCTCTTTATAATATTAGTATTGATAAATAAATTTAAACATTCGAGCTGTTAGTCGTTATGGAGTTCGGTTACATGTTTCATATCTTGACAACTGCAGAACCGATTTTGATGAAACTTGTACTATTCCCTAAGTTGAGAGATACCTAATCCAATAAAAAAAAAATATTACGATCTGATTACTAGTTTCGGCGAAATGCGTGGACAAACATACATACACACAAACAAACTTACATACACTTATGAAATTTGGCACCACATAAAGTAACATATGTGAATATTGTGAATTCCACCAATATTACATACATGATATACGTCGAATTGATAACCTTCGTTTTTTAGAAGTCGGTAAAGAATGGCTCCAAATCTCACTTTTTAACAGTTTCTAAGAGTTTACTATTTTAAAATCAAAATATATTTAATTATTATTACACAATTATGTCGAGAGGATAAGCTTGGATAAGTCGTGCGAATTGACCGAACTGAGACTTTAAGCAGATCTTGAAAGGCCGACCTTTACACAAAGGGTCTCGGAGCCGGTCCGGGAGTATTTAGGCCGCTTTCGGCCGTAACCATTTTTGCCTTCCTCAAACTATAATGTCGCTATCTGAAAAAATCAAATAACCGCGGAATAATAAAAACCGATGCTGTTTATCCATACTAATAATATTATAAATGCGAAAGTAACTGGGTCTGTCTGTCTGTTAGGTACCTTTTCACGCTTGCACACCATTGCACGAATTTAGATGATATTTATTACGGAGAAAGTAATGTTTTTTTTATCTGTGTGCTTGTTTATGGTTTACAACCCTGGGAAGAACATAGGATAGTCTTTATCCCGGAAGTGTCTTCCATTGGGATAAACAAGCAGTTTTTAAGCGGGCGAAGCCGCGGGCCGAAGCTTTAAACTATAAATCATATGTTTTTAATTCTCATTAAAACCTTTTCGCAAAAAAATTAACCGACTTCAAAATCAAATCACTAGTGCAAAATAACTAATCTAATCTCTGTATCAGGTTCATATTTGGCTTGCGCAAGTATGATCACGTTTCCGAATTTCGTACTAAGCTCAAATGGCTTCCTATTCGCCTTCGCCGGAATGCCCACATACTTTCTTTGCTTTATAATGTGCTATTTAATCCTTTTACTCCTTTTTATCTCAAAGAACGCTTTCAGTTCCTCTGTGACACCCATTCTAGGTCCTTGAGATCATCGGAAAATCTAAAATTAAGTATTCGTATGCATTCCACTTCCTTCTTTGACAAATCTTTTACGATTCAAGCAGCTCGGTTGTGGAATGTATTACCTATTGAAGTGAGACGTGCTCAAACACTGCCAACGTTCAAGAAAATGGTGAAGGAGCATTACCTTTCACTATAATTTTTATTCTTCTCCTTTCTCTGTTATATATTTGATATGTATTAGTATATTAAGTAATATTGTATGTATGTATTGTATGTTATTAAGTCTAAGTAATATTATTTTTGATATTTTGTACACTGACAACCCTAAATTCTTCTCCTATCTTTCAGTCCATCCAAAGGTTGTCTGTAAGAGATTGCCTAGTGCGATAAGACCGCCCATTGTACACTTGTATATTTGAACGTTTGTCCTGTATATTTTTTTTGTGGTGTACAATAAAGTATATAATAATAATAATAATAATAACTTTCGTCGGAGTCGGTTAATAGCAGCGAAATTGCAAATACGATTACATGCATGTATTTATGCACTTGAAATTTCCTAGGAAAAACCTGCGCGATATCTCCTCCTATCGAGGCAATTTAAATTGCGTCTTGCCAACAGGAAGGTCTCGTATTCTTGCTAGCTTATGGAAAAGGAACAAACTCCTCAACTTACCAACTACATCCAGATTAATCTTGGCCGTGATGGAACTGTCCCCGTCCACGGCCTTGCAGGTGTACTGTCCAGAGTGGCGTTTCTCTGCATCAGCCACCATCAGCGTCCCGTTGGCTGACGTCACGCCTTCCGGTAGAGGATCCGTGTCGTTCTAGAAGAAGATGGCCAACTTTAAATAGTGCGATCTTTGACATAACATCGTGAGGAAACCTGAACTTACAGTTAATATAAGTTGGAAATCGTCAACCCTTGGGCAAGATTGGTGACTAATGTTCGTGCTTTGTCTGTATGAGAAGAAGCCTTTGTCCCGCAGTGGGATAATAACGGCTGGTATAATTTGACATCGACAGGCGTTACGAATAGTCAAAAGGCGGAAAGTTAAATGAAAACAGCTGGCTACCCTCATCTATACTTTGGGTCAAACGTTTAATCAAATGTTTGTATGTATTTGTTATGGAGTAAGAAGTTGTTCATTGTTGCTAACCGTGTCAAAAAACGGAGTAAAATTACGATGAATGATCGTACTTTGAGCTTTTCATTTAGCATTATCGGCACAGGAAATCTACCGAAATTTAGAAAAATGCCTAATTATTCCATATTGAGCTGTAAAGACTGTATAGACAAGGTTGGCCGAGGCATTGGAAATGTTTTCTATCATTAGTAAGTAAATTTGTTTTTAAATTGTGTGTGAAAAAGTGACCCGTTTGGTTTTTATACAGATGGAAGGATTTGCGTTATCTAGTTACATTTATGTCTGTGTTGCTAACATTCACCCTGCCAAAATCATCTCACAAGATAATCTATCTATGTACTGGGGTTCTGGGATCGCATACGTAGTGTTTTCAAACCTTTGTGATTGAAAGTGTACTTACCAAAAACCATTGTACAGTGGGATTAACACCACCAGCTACCTTGCAGTGTATTTTCCCAGAAGAATTCAGTTCCAATTTCTTGCTATAGGGCTCTGGTTCGAAGTGTAGCTCGCCATCTGTTGGTAAGTAGACGAACTAATTTAGTTTGTTGAGTATAACGGCATCTATTGGTGAATAGCAGAACTAATTTTGTTGATTGATAACAACGCCATCTACTAACACTTTGATCAGTTACAAACAGATTAGAAGAACTTGACAATAGATGGCAGTAATATCAGAACTGTCAGGCAAACAATGGAATAAGTTATCCATCACGGTATTTTTCGCCAATCGGATGGGCAGAAACCAATATTGAAATCGTCCTTGTCATAAAATATCATTTGGTTATAATTTTGTATCATATCATACATAGCTGTCCCACGCGGCTTCGCTCCCGTCAACTGGCTACCTACCAAGCTAGCCCACCTACTCTAAATACGTTGCGTCTCAAAAAGAATAAATTTTCCCCGTTTTTGGAACATTTTTCATTGATGCTCCGCTCCTATTGGTCGTAGCGTGATGTTATATAGCCTATAACCTTCCTCGATAAATGGACTACCCAACACAAAAATAATTTTTCAATTCCAACCAGTAGTTCCTGAGATTAGCGCGTTCAAACAAACAAACAAACAAACTCTTCAGCTTTATAATATTAGTATAGATAATGTACATTTTTCCTTTAGATAGGTGTCCAAATACTTTTCGCGCCGAGTTAGGTAGTACATTATGTATGTGTACGTTACGCCTGACTACGCACCTAACCTTTTCGAAGGACATTATCGCTAAGGTCAGTGCTTGCCCTTCTAGAAATCTAGGCCGTCCTTGCTTCTACCGAACCTAGCTTTATTTTATATGTCTATAAATTACTTTGTAAGAAAGACGGCAACTTTTTCTTCGTCCTTTTTTTGGGTTCCTTAGGGTACAAACGGAGCCCCATTGCTGTTACCCACGTGTCCATCTGTCCGTCATCTGTCACACAGGTTTTACAGTCAAACGGTTGGGGAGCTACAGTCTTCAAAGTTTCACAGTATAATCATCTGGTTGACCCAAAGCCATACTAATTTTCAAAAATATTTTAAGGGTGGCGGCTCCCAATAAGCTAAAGGGAAGCACGGAAAAAAATATTTGACCTACTCATCGAGTGGGGTATCGTTGTTTAGTAGACAAATAATGTATTATAATTTAAAAAAGTATTAGAAAACAAAGGAATAAGAAGCCACCAAAGTCAGCTGTTTTTAACCGACTTCCCAAAAAGGAGGAGATTCTATGTTCGACTTCAAGTTTGTTTTTTTTTTTTTTTGTATATGTTCACCGATATCTCCGTCAATTGTGGACCGATTTTGAAAATTCTTTTTTTGTTTGAAAACGTATGTTCCGAAATTGGTCCCATTTTAATTTGGTGGAGATCTGATGAAGAACTTTGGAGATATACAACAGAACTCTTCAATAAATAACGGCAAATCTCTCGGGATTGCTGCAATCGCATGTCTGTTTATTGTTTATACCATTTCATAACATAACATCACGCCAGTACGCTCTTAAGGGGTACGCAGATCTCTCATTTCAGCGGTTAAGTTCAAGTTTTATGAAATCTATTTCGGCGTTATAGTTACCTTACTAACTTGCCTATTAGGTAGATACAACTAAAAAGTGAAAAATAAAAAAACTTTTTTGCAAAAAAATACTACCGACTTCCAAATACAAAACTACAAATTGAAAAATAACTTTAATTTTTGAAGTCGGTGTCCATAACGCAAAAAATTGGCACCTACGAAAGACACCGACTTCAAAAATTAAAGTTATTTTTCAATTTGTAGTTTTGTATTTGGAAGTCGGTAGTATTTTTTGCAAAAAAGTTTTTTTTATAAAATTTTGTTCCGAAGAATTTTATAACTTCCCATTGACCTATGAACTTGAAATTTGGTGAAAATGTTTATTAATACGTATAATTTACAAACAAATACCAATAAATTGATAAATCCGATTTTGTCTTTAAAATTCCCTCATTTTTCCTATTACAACCAAAATGATTTTGCGGTCAAATACGTAGCACAGAAGGTTTGCGGACGGCTTATATTCTACATTTGGTACGGCATCTACGGAACCCTAAATGAGCGAAGTCCGACACGCACTTGGCCGGGTATTTACTATCAAGACTATAATCCCAGGAGAGATAGGCTGAAGTGGAGTAGTGTTACCTATCTAAGTTTAAGCTACTTAGATATGGTCCCATTTTATGTCAAAGACAAAGAATTAGTGAAAGTCATGTTTTTTTTTTTGCGTTTCAGATTTTTCGTATGGCAGTAACTTCTCTAATCTGTGGTCTGGCTTAATTCCTGATAATGACTGAAGCTGGGAACAAATTATCGGATGCGGCTGACGGACGCGACTGACAGCCGCGTCTTATAGAGTATCTGTGTAATTAATGCACATTACATTGTGCAAACTATCGGACGTAAGTCGCGGACGTGACCTTGGGCGTTCGGACGTCCGATAGAGATCTGGCCCGCTGGAAGTTTTTGTCTGTGCAAACATTTCAGTCGCGGCTGTAAGTCGCGTCCGTCAGCCGCGTCCGATAATTTGTTCTCAGCTTAATTTGCGTCAAATAAAGCGCACACCTAAATTACTAATAAAAAGTTCAGGGTTTTAGCGACTCATTTTCGTCGGGGAATGCCAGACCTAGGGCCCAATTTTGAAACGAAATTTATCGCAAATAACGCATCGATAATGCCTTCCCAGAAACTGACAGTTAACCCTTTGCATGGCAACTAAGACAGCAGTGTTAACGGCCCCGACCCCGGTCCCGTATCGTAGGTCGTGAGTACGAACCCAGACAGGCGCTTTACTTTGTATAAATTATTTCATCACCACTGCTCTTTAAACGGTGAAGGAAAACATCTTGAGGAAACCGGCATGTCCTAGAACCAGAAATTCGAAGACATGTGACATTCACCAACCCGCACTGGGCCCGCGTGGTGGATTAAGGCCTATTACCTCTCTCACAGAGGGTATGCCTGTGATGTTTTTTATTTGCTATGGGTTTGCTCTTGACTCTAGTCTAGGTCAGAGGTGACAGAGACAGAGTCGACGATGGAGTGAGCTTACCCAGAAGAAGCCTGAGCTTTGAAGTGATACGGGGAAACACAGACGCAGGTAGTGAGTTCCATTCCTCCGCTGTGCGCATTATGAAGGATGTTTGGAAGCGCTTGGTGCGAATTGGTGGAATAGCAACAAGGTAAGGATGTTAACTTGCAGTACGTCTAGATGTCCGATGGTTAAAGGGAGCTGGTGGGATGAGGTCGTGGACTTGAGCACACTCACCGAAGTACAGTCTGTAGAAGACCGACAAGCAGGCAACCTTACGGCGATGAGCCAATCTGTGAAGCTTGGCATCCACTAGTTCAACGTCGCCAATGAGCCTCTTGGCTTTGCGTTCCATCGAGTCAAGCGTGGCAAGCTGATACTCAGCTGAGCCATCCCGGTGGCTGCAATACTCCATACAGGATCCGACTTGCGCTTTGTATAGAGTTAAAAGCTGTCCAGGCGTAAAGTATCGCTTCACTCTATTTAGGATGCCCAGTTTTGGCTTTGTACTCAATTAATTGATTATGATGATGTTAATTAGAGCGATCAGATTATACACAGGTTCACCTGCCCGTGCATCATTGTCATCAAAATCTGCCTGCCCTTGTCCCATCTTACTTGGGGTCGGCGCAATACGTTTTCTTCTCCATATCGTCCTGTCCCCCGTCACACTATCATGCAAGTGTTGGCTGAATAAACTTAGGTATGTTTTGATAGAAAAATTATAATATTTACCATTGGTAGCTCGATGTCTTCTGCTATTCTTATGAGCACGGATCTTGTGAATTGAATGACGGCTCACATCTGAAACAAAGATATAATAAGTTTAATCCATTGTTCATTGAGAGTCAATAACATTGATGTTTGAGCTGTGGTGCCGATCCATGCGTCATGTTCGTGAACGGGCGCCATCAGTTGGGATTGGTCATAACTTTGCTGCCTCGGCCAGTTATTGTATTTTTTATTTTATTGTTTGTTACTCCTAGCGTTTTTCGTTCGATTACACTGATTATTTTTCTAAGAACATCGATCGCGTTCGGTTCCGTTCCACGGATATAGATGGTGTTAGCAGTGACTTGCAAGTAACAGGGTTTATTTACAGCGACGATTTGTTTATAGTATTTTTTTGCACGTTTGTACAGTTTCATTGTACCAAATTGCGTTATAAAACAAATTAAAAAAATCGAGTGGATGCCTCAGAAATTTAAAACCGCGCCATCTATTGGACTCAATTTTAAATGATCCATTCAAATAATCTTTGAAGTGTGAATTAAGAGCCCAATATTTCTTAATTTTGTGCTTAGAGACAGTTAATTAAACAAGAACATATTTTTTTTTATAATCGTCTCTAGAAAATCTTAATATTTCACAAAACTCAATAACAAATCAAAGCTTATCACGCCATCTAGTGCAATTAATTTGAACTGAATTTTCTTTCTTCGTGTTGGGTGCCAGTGCTATGAGGAATAACACAAACCAGAGTTTTTAAAGAACTGCTATGGGATTGTGTTACAAGACATCAGAGCTGTAACATTACTTAACATTTTGTATTCGCAACTGCAACGAATAAGTAAGAAAAAGGATAGGAATATCGGATTTAGGGTACACCACTAGTAGTAGTAGCACTTTATTACACTTATTACGGTTCAAAATCAAAATCAATTTTTTTATTTCACATAGGCCTACATGGGCACTTATAAAACGTCGACAAAATGTGCACGGTTCGGGTTGGTCGTTTCCTATGGAGAAGAACCGGCAAGAAACTCCATGGTTACTCTTTTAAAAATGGTTTGGTTTTACAATATTTCCATGTTACAGCATTAGTACTTAGATATGGGGGGACAACGTAGGCCCGAATTATGACAATAAGTCGTAAGAAACTAAAAAAAAAAAAAGAATAAGATTATATAAAAAAGTTAACAAATGTTAACTAGCATCTAGAAGGCCTACAATGTTCACACATTCACAAAACAATCGGTAAAAGAATCTATACAAAGGTAAAAATAATAAAAATAAGTATAACAAGACTAAATTTAACATGTTGCACAAATTTTGTTATCAGTGCTGTAACTATTCTTAGCAAAGGGCTTTAAAGATGATTGAAAACCATTGTAAAAAGTCTAATTAAAAGAAGGAAAGAAAAAATGAGATTGAGAATAGTTAGAGACATCCACATATTTGTGCCGTTTACAAGTTACCAGGGAAGCTGCATGCGCAGAAGGAGCTAAGGCCAAATGTTTTTAGAATTATAATTAGAAGGATCACTCTTACAGCCTGATTTGAAAATTGGTACTACTTTACTGTGTTTCATTAAGTCAGGCAAAGTGCCGCTGTCCAAACATTGATCGAATATGCCTTTTAGGACAGGAGCAATTGAGTCAATAATATCTCCAAGAACGCTAACGGATATCCCCCACAAGTCTTCAGTATTTTTTTTATTGAGACTTTTGAACGCGTTTTTAATTAACTTTAAAATGCCATGTCCAGGCCATGTGACTCGCAAACAAGACGGCGTAGGCTTAGGATATGGTTCTCTAGAGGAACCACCGCTTATACGATACCCCTGAGCAGCTTATATTAAAATGAGAATCACGTCTAAACAGCTAGTCGTAATTTTTTGGGAAAATATATTTTACACGAGACCATTTTCTCAATCAGTTAATCAAAGAAAATTTTGACTTTTATTCGTATAACATAGAGAAATTTATTTGTAAAGTTATGTCTAACACGGATAAAAAAACATCAATAGCACCAAAACCGCCGGGCGTATTTTAATGAAATTGATACCATCTCAAAAACAATTTAATTATCTACATTTTGATCGAATTCTTTTTTTTATTCATAGAAATAGTAAAAAAAATTGGGTCGCGCGGGTGTGAAACGTGTGCGCGTTTTGTTTTCCCTCAAGGTCGTTTGCGACTGTCCTCGTCTTAACAAAAAGGCCTTGCTGGGCTTGGTCCATCTTGATTCGCCAACAGCACCATCTAAATAAATACATCCGATCGGCTGCATTGTACCAGAAAGTACAGGCCTATAGCATGCAATCTGCGATGCACCACAACTACTTAACAATAAGATGATACAGTCTCAAGTGATTTATTAATACAGGCCGCAATGCAAGAAGCAGTCTGGCTGTGATTGATCTTCTTAATATAGGTCGGGTTATTTGCTGCCATTTTGATATGGAGCGATTGGGAGTAGTGTTATTTTGTAAGCTTTGTTTGGAGTGGAGTGGGTTTCGTTCCATCCAGGCCTTTTTCGAAGAGTGGTCTAAATATAGGGAAATAAAGAAAAGATCCCAACTGTGTGCGGAATGATATCTATACTATATTACTTTAATCTATACTTCTATACTAATATTATAAAGAGGAAAGATTTGTATTTGTGTATGTAACGATTAAACTTAAAAACTACTGGACCGATTTCAAAAATTCTGTCACCGTTGGGAAGCTACACTAGCCCCGGGTGACATTTTTATCCCTGTAATCCTACGGGAACGGGCACTACGCGGGTGAAACCGCGAGGCGTCCCCTAGTCTTTAATACAAGCGTCTTCAAAGTTACTTCTAGGCAAACATGCTCCATTCTCAATCACATCAGCGCTAGGCCAAGGGCAGTAAGATGAAGACGATTACAAAATTTATCTCGTTTTAATTACTAAATACTTTATTACATTCCATATGTATTACAAAGATGGTATAGACATCGTAAAAGATCAATATGGACCCCGTCGGGCACAGCAAAAATTAGGAGAGAGGAAGAGGTGGCCCTCTTCAGTAGTATTTCAAGGCATTACATAGTATCAAAACATTAATAAAAATATTAATAATGTCAAATTGGATGTATAATTATGTCTGTGTTTATAGGTATGATATATTGATTGAATAGGAATAGTAAATAAGTAATTATTATACTTTATTAATAAATATATTTGTTTTGTTTATTTCTCTAATATCATTTGGCATTTCTCTAATATCATCAGCTCCACAAGTTGTTAAGGTTACACTAGTCGATCATCTTCCATACAAACGTAGTCTGGCGATTTCTCCACTTTTGACGTTGACGACGATGTACATTCATAATAAAAAATAAATATATTATATTGTCTCATCATTATCTAACCCTGTATGGAAACGAAAGATCAAACAGAAATTGAAAGTTATGAGCGTCGAAAGTTCCATATTTCAACACGAATTTTAAAGCATCTTTGGGCGGAAATAAATATAATAAGAAGAAGGAAAATTGCAAAACGGCCACCATACAGGGACAGATTAGTAGTTCAACAATGCAAATAATTTTAATTTGAGAATATACATTAAGTCGTTTCTTCATGATATCTATACTCCCAAAGGTCTGTTGATAAAATTTCGCGCGCTCGTTTTCGCCCTAAATCATCATCCATTTCGCTACAAACTTGCAAAAGTGCTAATTCGTACGCGAACTAGCTTCTTACTGTTCATCAAAGCATCTATCTCTTTCGCACGTGTTGTCGAATGAGATAGCATGCATTTTAACCCCGCGCACAAAATAGTTCGTGCCGGGCAACCTTAAAGATGAAACTTGAAATCACTGGAGACCAAACTTCTACTAAAGCAGGATGCTTAATTCTCTCAACAGGATATTAAAAGCCCACAAAAGACGTTACCATAATAAATACAAAAATACCCAAGACATCAAAACTGTGCGACACTGCGGTTGGTCCATACTTAGAAAAGAACAAACGTTGTCACGCCACAGTGTTGTAAACATAAACAGACTGGTCATAGTTAACTGGGGTTTAATATTAACTGCGGCGGGAAATGTCGAAAGAAGTGTATTTATACATTTTAAGTAGTAAGTAAGTAAATTACTACCATAATTTCATCTTCTACTAAAACCAGCTTTTGAGATGTGGTGTTGGCGAAAAATGCTCCGCATACCATGGACCACCAAGAGAACGAACAAATCTATCCTTGATCAACTAGGCATAAAAGGCAGACTAACCACGCTCTGCTACCGAAGGATTCTCAGCTACTTTGGTCACATTGCTCGTCGGGAACCAGGTAATCTAGAGAAGTTAGTGGTAATGGCAAAGGTGGATGTGAAAAAATCTCGCAGCCGGTCACCTAACCGCTGGTCAGACCAGGTAACCGCCCTTACTGGACTCTGTTACAACCGCCCTGAGAGAAGCTGAGAACCGATTGAAGTGGAAGAACTTCGTGCATAAAGCCACGGGGGCCTTTCAGGGACACGACCTTCAGTAATGAAGAACGCGACCAAGAAGTGAGACTAAAACCAGTATGGGCTGTTTATTCTATTGCAATTTTGTTCTACGATTGCCCAGATTTAGGTAAAGTGGTACCAACGAACGTGCCAATTTAAAATCGAATGCAATAGGGGCTAAGATTAGTGGCCAGTTGGCCACCAGTTGGACATGAAATAGTACTACTGAGAATTTCTGTAACATCGAAGGCAATATCGCTGTCCGACTAGGGGATAGAATCCGGGGACCTCACGTGATAAGCAGTCGCGCTTTTAAACGTTAATCTGTGTTTGAAACTTGTGTGATGTGCAATTCTAGACTGGATAACATCGAAACTAAGACTAAGGCGAAAGTTTGTGTGTTTGTATGTTTGTTCCTTCTTCACGTTTAAACGGCTGGACGGATCTGGATGACATTTGGCACAGAGATGGATTATAGTCTGGAATAGCACATAGGATACTTTTTATCCCGGGCATATGTTCCCTTGGGATTATTTTCGACATTCACGCGAGCGAATGCGGGCGAAGCCATGAAATGGTGCCACTGAGAATTTCTGTAACATCAAATGTATTTTTCCGATTTGGGGAAACCGGAGACCTCACGTGATAAGCAGTCGCGCTTTTAACCGCTACAATAATGATGGAATAGCCGATCGAAGGATAGGATAGCATAGATGGACCTCTTTTCCGCCCTTAGACTCGCATTTGTTGTGCGTGCAGGCATTCTCTCTTTGAGACGGAATAGGCCGTAATCCACCACGCGGGCCCAGTCCATATTGGTGGATGTCACATGTCTTCGAATTTTTGGTTCTAAGACATGCCGGTTTCCTCACGATGTTTTCCTTCACCGTTTTGAGAGCAGTGGTGATGAAATAATTTACACAAAGTAAAGCGCCTGTCTGGGTTCGAACCCACGACCTACAAGTTGTAAGTCGCGGCCGTTACCACTTGGCACCACTGCTATCATCGAACTGCTGCGCCAATCGAAAACATCTAGACTGGAAAACATCTATCATAATAACTATCCAAACAAAATTAACGCCCCAAAACTCCAGCACATCAGCAGCACACACGTTTCAAACACAGATTTTTCGTCTTAAACACAACTGACAGCATTCAATTGCGGTCCATAGTTAGAACAAACGGTTTCACACTGCGCAGCGGTTGGTAAACAAACACACGGCGGTACATCAAACGAAATGCGCGTACGCTTTTACATTTTGTGGGGTGACCATGTTGGGGAGCGGTTTGGGATAGTCCGAAAAATTTGACAGCAGAAAACTTTTAGGTTTTTGTTATTAGAGCAATGGGACTGGACGAAATTATTTAAAAATATGAGCACATTTTAGAATGAGATAAACCTGAAAACTTGAACAAAAATTAGATGTTCCCAAAATACAGGCTCAGGCCTAGTTTAGACCTTTGTGTGCCAAACAAAGTTTTTTGTTGTTGTTGTATTTGAACCGTGACAGAGCTAGAAGGTGTTGCAGCAGATAACCTTGAAGATGATGGACAATCATGAATATTTTTTTAGCTTTGGTTTTTTTTTCTAAAAGTCAAGGACGAAGGTCTTCGCGTATCAGAGGACTTTGACGATGTCGTTTTGTCTTGTGCACTGTGACATCACTTGTGACATCAGTAGATTTACCGAAACAAATTAATAACAAATTATTCAACTATTGTCGATTGAAAATAGTTGATTAATTTGAGAGTGTATTCTTTCTTTATTTATTCTTTATATGAATGCAATACAATGTTGAATAATGTACAGGCTGTATCTGGAGTTGTTCACTATACGGACCTTGTAGAAACTGGAACAAATTTCCGTGCGTTAAAGCGTTTTTGCCATACCTATTATTGGAATCAAATATAACAGCTCACAATGCTAGGACCCATTAATATTAATGCTAATTTTTATCCGTGGTGCTAGGCAACTGGGCTTCTCCCAGTTATAAACGACCCTTTTTGCCTATTGGCTTTGTTTGTTCTGTCTCCTGCTTGATATGGAAGGAAGTAGAAATTTGTTTTTTTTCCTACTCCTCCATTATTCTTTTCTGATTAATTTCGTTGTGGGATCCAAGACAGTTAAATTAATTCTCCGGGACTTCGTCGAACTTCATTGCTATGGCGCTTTCCTGGTGGACGCCGCTGTTGATTCTGGCTTGCAGGAGTTGCAGTGGTTTGGGATTGTCCCAATAAAAACAAAAATCAATAAAGTTTTAATAAGCTTTTTTATTTTGTTTTATGATATTTTCCTTAATTTGTTCTTGGAAACTCAATGTAGTCATCGCTAGGAGTGTGGGCGCGATAACTTTATCTCTGGCGTCGAAACACTCTTTAAGTTATTACGGTTCTTACCGACAGATAAACACAAAGTTACACACATAAAAGTATTCTTATCTTGTTGCCACAGTTACATACAGTTTGTTTATTATATTGCATTTCTACAAACAAAGCAACTAGGGACTTCTTAGTCATTGAATTAAATATTTCCTTTTCGATTTCCATGACACATGCCAAAAGCGTATATACATTTGTACAGCTGATTTAAATATACGCAGAGTGTTTCGGTTGTTTTGTAAATGATAATTAATTATTTAATGGGATTCTGCATCTGATCAAAATGGTTGCGCCGGTTAAAACGTAACGCAGATACGCGATAAGCTTGTTTCGATAGACACGAAGATGATAAGCGATTGGATCAAATTGGACGGTGACTCGTCGCAGGCCAATATATAGCTGCTGGTTGACGTCTGTCAGCCTGTCACGGCTGTCACTTTCGAAAACACGCAGGTGGGGTGTGGCAGTCTCACTCACACCTGATACTAAGGCATTGTGCCGGAAGGAATAATGAGGGTAGGATACGATTCCAGCCAAATATCTGACGTTCCTCTTACTACCCGCAAGCACTTCACAATGACGACCGACGTTGGGTGCAGGCTTTCCCTCGGGCTTGAAGGGATGCCTTCAAATTTTAACCAATCAAAACGAAAAAGGGACTTGGATTCTTGTTTGTATTTCGGCATATCTATCTCCGAAACTACCTCGAAAAGCAAATTTTTGATGCTATCATTTCTAAATCTTTGACTTTGGATAACCTGACACCAGTCTTGCAAAGGGATATGGTGTTGCCAGTTACTGGGTGGTGAAGGTCAGATAGGCAGTCATTCCATGTAACTCAGATGTATCCGGTTAGATGGGAAGACGACCGCAACGACCAGTTGGGAAATTGATTTTTATCTTCACAAATGTTTTGGGTGCACGGTTGGCGCAGTAGTTGAGCGACTGACTGCTGCGCTGCGTGTCGCGGGTTCGATTCCCGCACGGAACAAATATTTGTATGACCTACAGATAGTTGTTCCGGCTCTGGGTGTTGTGTATGTGAGTTTATATGTTTGTAAACGCACCCACGATACAGGAAGAAATTCCTAGTGTGGGGCAACTTTAAAAAAAAAAAAAAAAACTGTAGCCCGATGGCGAATATTGACGCTAGATCCCTAGTTTATTAGGCCCCCGTACCCAGGCCTAAAGGGCTCCCTATTACTGTTACTCACGTGTCCATCTGTCCGTCGTCTGTCACACAATTTTGTTCCGATTTTTTTTTAATTTCCCTTTGACCTACGAACTTGAAATTTGGTGATAATGTTTATTATTAGGTAAATTTTAATAAAAAAAAAAACAATCTATACTACAATCATATTATAAAGAGGAAATATTTGTATTTTTGTATGTAACGAATAAACTTAAAAACTACTGGACCGATTTCAAAAATTCTTTCACCGTTGGGAAGCTACACTAGCCCCGGGTGACATAGGCTGCTTTTTATCACTGTCACGGGGTCTCATTGCTAAGAAAGAATATTTGGTTCAAATAAATCTCCCTAGATGGCGCGACATGTACGCACAATTCAATAGAATTGTATGTAAAATTAACATTTTCTGAAATTGAATATAAAAATTGTATGTTCTTGTTTAATCAACTCTCCTAAGTACAAAATTATGGAATATTGGGCTCTTAATTCACATTTCAAAGATTATTTGAACGTATCATTTAAAATGGATGCCAATAGATGGCGCATTTTTAAATTTATGAGGCATTCCACTCGATTGTTAATATTTGCAACGTAACACATTTTGGTGCAAAAAATCTGTAAAAACGTGCAAAAAAATACTATAAAACGAACCTTCACTGTATTTAAAGAAAAAATAATTCAAGAACCTAGTAAAACCTTTTACTTGCATGTCGCTGCTAACACCATCTATTGCCGTGAAACAGGATCGAACGCGATTGATGTACTTACAAAAATAACAAGATTAATCAGATGAAAAACGCTAGTTACGTCGGCACGGTTTCTTTGTATGGGATGAGGCATCTGTATGCTAGTATTATATTATCTGTGTCACTGTATTCCTACGGGAACGGGAACTATGCGGGTGAAACCGCGAGGCACCCGCTAGTATATTGATAAATCAGATTTTTTCTTTTGTACGGAACCCTAAATGTGCGAAGTCCAACTCTTACTTGGCCGGTTTTTAAAAGACTGACGTGTCTGAATTTAAAATTTCAATTCATTTCGACACACCATACCTTGCAACTTGCAGTTAAAATCCCTTGCTCCAAACAGGACTATCCCACAATTCACGTAACCGACTGCCACCCTACAGTATCTAAATATACGTGGCCGCAACTGTTGGCCATCACTCGCCATTGAACTCACGCCGGGGTTCAGCCGATCAGTTATCACTTAGCCATTATTGTACTAATGTGGACGTGTACAGTCACGGAAGAAACAGGTTCGTCACGTTCTGTGTCCAAGCACGATATAACCCCGATTTATTTTTCAAATTGGGAATTGAAGTTGACTTTTGTTACTTTAGGCTGAAAACCTGGGTATTCAAGTAGGGTTTAGCATATTATTAAAACTAATTGTCATTATGTGACGTTGCGCGCAGTTGCTAAATAAAAAAATAAGTCTAGTAATAAGTCGGTGTTCTTGTTTTGGTTTCTTCGTTTTCTGACACCGACTTCCGAAATTGAAGTTATTTTTCACTTCGTAGTTTATTTGGAAGTCGGTTGTATTTTTGTTAAAAAGTTTTTTTTATTTTCACTTTTTAGTTGTGGTTATAATGGACCAATTCTCCAAAGTGAAGCCAGAATAGATTAACCCAGAAACATGCAACTTAGACAAAAACAGTGGAATTTGAGTATACCAGGGTGAACTGTTCAACCTGCGTACCCCTTTAGAGCGTGATAGTGTGATGTTATGTTATGAAATGATGTAAACAATAAACAGACATGCGATTGCGCTATCCCGAGTGATTTGCCGTCATTTATTGAAGAGTTCTGATGTATATCTCCGAAGTTCTTCATCAGATCTTGATGAAATTTAAAACCACATGACAAGCACCAGCTTTCAAATAAAAAAAGATTCATCAAAATCGTTTCACCCAGTAAAAAGTTCTGAGGTAACAACACACATAAAAAAAAAAAACAGTCGAATTGAAAACTTCCTCCATTTTGCGAAGTTGGTTAAAAATGGCCGTCACAAAAAAATACTTTTCTTTTAAGTTTAGTAACATGGCCAGTCTATTAGGGTTTCAGTTAGACGACATGTTTTTTTTTAAACATCTTTTTTAAGTAGAAAGGTTTACACCATTAAAAGTTTTATACATCAAAATTATTGTATTATCAGCGCCGACGTAGGCCGCAGCTTCAGAAGAACATTGCTTTCCTGTCCTGTACTGATTTGATAAAGAAAATTGACAAAGGTATTAATGACTCGAATGTACTTTTTAGTGCCATGCCACCGGAAATGGCACTTAGTAGGAGTGTTATGATAAACGATTGGAATTGATAGGTGAATAGGTAAATATACAGTGTTGATTGATAGGACTTCGGCTTCTTTTATGTAATTTTTTGTGTTGAAACCAGGTGGTTAGATGGTCAATACTGATTTTCGATATGCAATGGGTCTATGGAACTCTGTATAGACAGTTTTTTATAATGGATATGTATGTCCATAAAAGCTGATGAGTCTTTGAGTGGAGTCTGGAGTGTTGCATTTTTGTGGCCCTTAAAACATGGTCGGAAGAGACGGTGCATTGCTTTTGGAATGATTTCATGATGTCAATAAATCGTCGTGAAATACAATTCTAAAAACTTTTCCAAGGTGAGAGTTAATTCTCGTTTTCAATAAAGTTCTAAATCTCATCTCAGCGATAATCATGTAGAAAACTTTTAGAGATGATTATGGAAATCGCCCTCAGATTTCGAGGTTAGGTATTGCAGGCAGATTAGGATACAAAGCTTAAAACCCATGACACTGACAAAACAGAAAATCTAGAGCTGTCCAATCAGATTAAACGCTAAAACTTCTAAATAGATTTACACAGGATTAAGACGACGAAAATACTCAAAACTTTAGCACGTAAACAGGCTTTAAATTTCCATATTATTCTAAACCAATTCCATTTTCAAACGAAGAAAAATACACGTCAAATATCAACCCTTCTACGTCAGGGGTTAAAAACAATTTAGTCAAGCGCTCCACAGATCCTAATAAGCACAGACGTTAGAAAATCCAAGATGGCGCCGAAGACCGTTACTTTTTATTTGCCAGTTCTAACTATCCTTTGTTAGGTTTGGTTTGTTAAATTGTTATACGTGGCCGGTGGTTTTAATGAAAACGTGTTTTGTCGGTAGGCTAGTATTTTTTTTGGTAAAAATAATTATTGGCGAGAAGGAAGCCAATCTATATTTACGGTCATTTACTATTAAAAGGTTAAAAAAGGTATCCTTTTAATTTTACTGAGGTTACCAAAGAAAGCAAAAAGATAATTTATTTATATGAAAACAAAATTAATGGGACGTATTTATAAATTAACTAGTAGCTTAATATAAGTTTTTAAGCTGACATGGTCACAATCATTAGAATTAATATTTGTTTCGGGATATTTACCATGTATATTTAGTTTTTTGTTGAGAGCTCGATATTTCGGCACCGTTACAAGCGCCATGATCACGAGAACTAAAGTCTTTGCGGGTGGGTGTTGTTTACGAGCTGACATATCTGTCTACCCTCTTCCTCACTCTTTTTTCACGCACGATGTCGCTACCACCAGAACTCGTCTCACCAGTTACTCGACACTGTTCAGCACTCGTCTCACTAGTTACACGATATTGTTCACGACAAACGATGCTCACTGTATCCACTTTTGACAATTGATCAGTTCGGGAAGCAATTGAAATAACCAAGTGCAAAAATTTCAATAGGGACGACGGGTTTCAATTGTCGAGAGCCTGGAATCCAGTGGTTCAACTATGTAAAGATCGAAAAACTACTGATCAATTGTCAAAAGTGGATACAGTGAGCATCGTTTGTCGTGAACAATATCGTGTAACTAGTGAGACGAGTGCTGAACAGTGTCGAGTAACTGGTGAGACGAGTTCTGGTGGTAGCGACATCGTGCGTGAAAAAAGAGTGAGGAAGAGGGTATACAGATATGTCAGCTCGTAAACAACACCCACCCGCAAAGACTTTAGTTCTCGTGATCATGGCGCTTGTAACGGTGCCGAAATATCGAGCTCTCAACAAAAAACTAAATATACATGGTAAATATCCCGAAACAAATATTAATTCTAATAACTAGTAGCTTATTATGAAAGCTCACTAGTTTTGCCAAAAAATAGAACGGAACTCAAAAGAAAATGGTGTACCTATTTGAAATAACAGTCAATAAACCGCCCACAGACTTAGGCCTTTTTTTGTTTTCGTGGAGAACCCTTCAAAAGGCGCCTGGACCTTTGGGGAAAAGACCAGGGTGTGTGGGCTTTTTACCGCACTAAACCCACTCCGGGGATCACCATCAGCTCATGGAAGATGTCCCGTTTTATCTCTTAAAAGACCAACCCGTTACCCCCTGTTTTTAGGGCATATCCCCGTGGAGACTGCGAAGCGTCTCACCTGAGCCTCGCCGTGCACATGGCACATGACCATTGTAGGCCTATACAGTTTTCAACAACATCTTAATTTTTTAATTTTGTACAAAAATCTAAATGAAAGTAAGTTATCTTTCACTGCTGAAAAAGCATGAAAAACATAATCCAACACAATGTTTTATATTTTTACACCATCTCTTGTCTCTGCATTTTCTCTTTTATTGTTTCATAAAACATCGTAGAAAATTACTTTTAAAATGTGGACGTAAAACGTAGCAAATTGCTACGTTGCTTGAAGATTTTAAAATCGTCGCTGCATCGCTCGAGATTGGAGGGTGTGTCTATAGTAGCTTTAAGCTATGTTTAAATATAGAATATCGATTAGATTAGTATTCTCGCCATAAGTAAAGTAGAATGAGGTGTAAAAATTTATCTATGGCAGACAGTCGAACTATGCGGTCGTTATTTCATTCAAATTCATAGACTTCGATGCTTCGGCCACAATCTATGTTTATGGATATTTGATGTTGTCTATGCTGCCCATATTTTATAGTGGTCAAGCCGAACGGATGGAGGTACTAAATTTAAAATATAGCTCGTAACGAAACCTGATTTCAGCCATAATATTTTTGTACAAAATGAGGATTTTGTAATACAGTTTCATATTACTCGATGATAATAATATCCAGCGTATCTTTGAGGTATAAATTGAACTTACGGTATCTCTGTCTACTTCAAAGTTTGCAAAAATATTGCTAGGCAAAGTTAAACTTCATTGTAAGTGAAATAAAATTCAAAATGCTTACAAAATAAAGCCATTACAAGACCAAGAACCATTCATTGCAGGTGTATTCACGTCTCAATTCTCAATTACAATCCACAGATAATCAAAACAAAAAACAAAACATTCGAAAATTGAACGCAGCGCCGTCACGGCGAGCCCGCGCAACTGCATAATGGCGGCGTTGCTATGGAGACGGCTCGTAAAATTTTATTACTCGCGCCCTCCGTCCCGCGCTTTGAAAACGGTTACTTTGCAAAGCCATACTAGATTAGGGATCATTTCATTTCAACGTGCTAGGCACTTATTCCCTAGTGGTTTCGTTTATCGCCTAGATTTTATGTGATTTTTCTCTGAGGGATTTCTACGTTTGAATTTTCAGAAGTGGTTAGGTTGTGCAGTATTCGTTCGTTTACGTCGATGTAAGGGTTCAGAGGGATCGAGTTGAAGTTGGCATCGATTTGGGACTGGCTGGTGGCTGGGCAAAATTTTTCGTTATATTGTGAATAGCGTACCAATCCATGTCTAAAACAAATAGACAAATGAATCGACAAGGGTCACTACATATTGGGGTGCTGATACCGAAAATGAGCTCAAAATCTAAGATGGCGAGTAACGTTCAAGACTGCAGATGATGGAAATTGGTAAAGTGTCTAAGAGAATGACTTGATTTTATTTCTAGACATCATCAGAACTATTAAGATAGATGTAATTAATTGATTGAATCGCCAACCCGCATTGAGACAACGTGGTGATCGATGCTCGTGGCTTCTCTGTATGAGAAGAGACCTTTGCCCTGCAGTGGGACAGGCTGGAATTATTATTCATCATTATCATCATCATATCGGCCGAACGACATCCACTGCTGGAAATTGACCGGTCCCGTGCATCCCGCATCCAGCGGATCCTCGCGACCTTCACCAGGTCATCGGTCCACCTGGTGGGAGGCCTTCCAACGCAACGTCTTCCGTTTCGCGGTCGCCACTCCAGAACTTTTCTGCCCCATCGGCCATCCGTTCTGCGAGCAATGTGCACTGTCCACTGCCACTTAAGGTTGGCAATTCTACGGCCTATGTCGGTTCTCTAGCGGATCTCTACATTTCTGATTCGATCATGCAAGGAAACTCCGAGCATAGCCCTCTCCATTATTGCCCTTTGGGTGACTGTAAGCTTTCTGATGAGGCCCATTGTGAGCGACCACGTCTCAGAGCCATAAGTTATCACTGGCAACACACACTGGTTTAATTGGAATTATTATTAAATTAATTGATTGATAACCCAAGATTGTTACGAAAAATAATTTGAATTAAGATGAAGTGGTGTTTTCCTCTTACAATATCCCTCAAGTCACAACTACAGGGTTATATCACGATTAAAAGTATTTCGACACAGTAGGTACTAGTCTAGAAAACCAACATCCATAACAATTTGCATTCAGGAACAAAAGTTTCTAAACTGTGACGAAAGGGGTTTTAAACTTTCCCCGAACTACCAAAGACACGGTTTGAAATAGTACATTGTGTATTATGGGCGGTATGTAAGGAATTACGATCGAGGCTCTAGTAGAAGCCCGAAGTCGAAGACTGAGGGCTTTCTGAGTCGAGGTTCGTAATTCCCGTACCGCCCGTGATACACACAATGTTTTGCATCACATTTGCGAGTAATAATTATAATTTTAATACACAAGTCAGCACAGCTGTTATTACGAAATACGTGAATTTTTTTTTAAGCGTTTGGCGAATTTTTGCCCACACTACAGATTATACAGTGTTTCGTTCAGAAACTTTAAAGGCAAATACTTACGTAGGTATACAGCCATGACGGAATGTAAAAAGAATTAAATAATTTCGACGTTTTCATACTATAACTATTAAAATCGATTATTAAGAACATTAGTAGAGTATTTAAGTAACATGTAGCGAGATTGCAAAGAAATTCCTGTTTAGATAACATTTTAAGACAATTTTTCAATTGCGTGTAAACTCCTTGCTTGAACTTGCATGACCTGTGTGCTGTGCCATAAATTAAAAAAATATTACTTACCGCCCTAGGGTTTCATGACAAAAAGAAAGCCCGAGGGTTTTATATGGGGCATTACGGCCAAGTTAACCTGTATGTTTAGATACTTTTTACGTGCAAGTGTGATAAAAAAACTTTACTCCCTGTTTTTAAAAGGTTATTTTTGTAAACAAAAACGATTTTTTTTCTCTCTCTATATATGCGGTCGAAACGGTCAAGGAAAACATCGTGAGGAAACAGGCATGTCTTAGAATCAAAAAATCGAATACAAGTGACATCCACCAACCCGCACTGTGCCCGCGTGGTGGATTACGGCCAATTTCCTCTCACATAGAGGCCTATGTCCCAGCAGTGGGCACATTAATAGGCTGATGATGATATTTTCTCTCTTATGATATACCACTAGGCGACCACTGAAAATCAGCGCCGTGCTGTGGGTCCCCACGGCACAGCATTATGCTGAGTGGAAGCCTTCTTGCCACAATCACGACATGCATCTGCCTGGCATCTTTTTCACCCTATTTATTTTCTGTTATAAACAAAATGTAGGTAGTATAATTATGTTATTATTGTTTGATTTATTTCTCGTCTTTACTAACTTAATTTAAGTACTACTAATACTATTGTTAAGGGTTTAGCACAAGCATGTTCTTATATTGTATGTCATTTTGTGACAAATAAACACTTTTTCTTTATTTCTTCTATACTATATTATAATATATTTGCTCTAGATACGAGTAGACAAGTTAATCAATCGATGGAAACGTCCAAACAGCGTTTGGAAAAACAAAAATGGAATGCCGAGCTCTCTCGAAATTTCGTGTGATGAACCCATTACATTTTGGCATTTCAACCATCGTGATCGCTGATAAAATGATTGTACTTTGTCTCGAGGGTCTCTAGAGCCTCTGAAGGCTAATTCTCGTACTTAAAAAACGTTTAAATTCAAGTCACAATCTCATCTTGGCTACAATCAATGTCAAAAACTAGTCAAAACGGAGGGAATATAGAGGTGTGTTACACTATAGACTGTGATTTGAATGCGAAAGTGTCTATAAAGAATTGCCCTGTGTATAAACCACGCATACTAACAGCCAGTATTACATATATTATCTGTCACAAAATATAGCTGTCAATGTCATGCAGACAAACGTCAATTATTTTTTAACGGCTTGAGGTGTAATCGTTGAGTTCCATTTTATGAACGTGGATAAAAAATAAACTGATTATTTCACGCAAGCCACGACAGTGAAAAACTGGAACCTCATAAATTTTATAATAAACTGTCGCGTCCAATTTTCATCAAGAATTCGACACTAAAAACTTCAATTACACAAATAGCTAAAACTTAATTAGACAGCACTTTGTTAAATAATTAAAGTCACCCCCTCCACCCCCTCTTGCCATAAACAACCCCTAGAAGTCGTAAAATAACACAAGTTTATGTATTTTGGACCCCCAGTACGCAACATTTTACGTCAAGCCAGTAGGGCTGGGAAACGCTGTAACGATAACCGAAAACCGTAAAACTATATTGATGATAATTGAATATCGATTTTCCGTAACAAATCTGTAATCTGTGAGATTTGATGCCGATTTTATGGAATATTTGCACGATTCTGCGTCTTAAAGGTTAAGTAACGGTTTATCGATACTAATCGGTTTTGCATTTAATCCTATTAATTAAAACAAACGTGTATCGGTTTTAAATGTCGTATTACCCAACTTGGTAGCTTAGAAACACGACGTCTTCCTAATCGATCTCCCTCATAGTTTCAAGTTTGTCGACTTTAAGCGGCGCGATAAACAGAATCTTTGTTTGTTTTGGATACCTCAAGTGTGTGTTCACTTTGTGGATATTAAAATATTGATATTAGGAGACTAGAAGTTATATGAGCATAAGCAATCCCCATTTTCCTTTCTTTGGTATGAACAAAACCAACTTACTGGCTACAAACTTGTATGCTTTATATTTTGAATCTAGAATCTTCCTAATACCTAAATAAATACAATAAGAAATCTTGATCTTATTTTGCATATTGTCTATAGTCCTAATAAAGACAGCCAATATGGGTCGATCTTCAAACTAAAGCAATGTTTTCCGAGGTCCCCCCGTGTCTTGAAAAGCTTAACGTGTTAAGCCATTGGTCCTGGCCGACTGTCATAGGTAGATCTGACAGTCGTTATGAGTCATCAGGAGCCCTAAATCCTTAAAAGCAGTCCTCCTAATGGATATTGTGTTACCCAGTAGGGCCAGTTACTGGTGTTTTACTGGGTACTCGCTACATATAGAATAACTACTGGTATTCAGTTGCTGGTTAGACTGGAAGTCGTCCACAACATAGTAGGGAAAACGTACGCACATTGATTTTAACCCGGCTGCACGGAAAGGGTTATGTTTTCTCGCGCGTATCTTGTATGTTTGTAATATTCTTTATTACTACATATCTTGCAAACCATTTGACGGATTTTTATAATTATGACATCGTCAAATATGTCTTGACCGCCCAAGTGTTTTTAGATAAATTACGCCAAAAAAGAGGAACAATATGGCGCCCAAAATCCACCATGATTTTGGGCGCCATATTGTTTGGGTTGCAATTTTATTTTTCTTCCAAACTCATCGAGTGGGGTATCAAAATGAAGGATTTCTAGAGTTGATTACAAAAATATATACCACTTATATGTTTAAAAGATATTCTAAAAAAAAGTGTAACTAAAAAGGGTTTTTTGATTTTATTAACCCTTTTTTATCTAATAGAACGTAGACATAGGTTTTTCCGAATCAGCTCAGATCTATAAGCAGTTTCTATATTTACCGACATTTAGCGGTTTTCGTTAAACTGCCACAACACAACCCTACCGTCACACTCATTACCTTTTATCGTAAAAAAACTTAATGGCGAAACGCAAACGAAAAGTTCTTTTAACGTTCACGTTTTTAAAAATGTTTTCCCATGTTGAAATACTATTTGGGGATTTTTAAAACCTTTTACTGTAATTTATTTCGATATGGACGCGCGGAAAATGTTTGCAATCAACTTTTGCATGTATGACGGACATGAATTTAAAATATAGTAATTTTCTGTACGGAATACAAAATGTGTTGCGGTAATAACAGAAAACATTCTGCAATTTTCGCCACCATTTTTCCTTATTTCGCGCCAAATTCGATTCCCCTACACGTATATATTTTTCTGGCAAACGGCACGAGGCAAACGTATACAACCATACATCCACTAGTCTATGCTCAAGCATAACAAGACAGGATGGTATTCTCGTCACGTAGACAATAACGTCTCGTCTGTCGCTTGGACGGGAGCCGCTAATTAATTTTAGATACAGAAGTCGTATTTAGTTTGGGCAATAACTGCTAAAACTGAGTGTTTTATAACTTTAAAACTTGCAGTCAAAGTAGTTGAAAGGTCAAACTTGGTCCTTGTTTAGTACTTTGACGGGCCAGATCATCATTCATAATATGTCTGCAGACATCTGCAGACATATTATGAATCATTCACACCCACAGGTTACAAAGGATAATCAATACAACAATGAGTTAGCAGATTATGAAACTCATGCTAAATGTTGTGAAGCCAATAAAAATCCTATACTTTGATTTTTAATTTCATAGACTAAACTGTCATTTGGGGGGTTGTAATTTTATCGTTACATAAAAATAGTGTCCTAACCTGCATGATCGAAAGTTTATCGAAAATAGAAGTAGATCGAAAATGGAACTATTTCACGGCAAAAAAAAATACATTTGTTAAGAAACTAGCGGCCCTTATTTAGTTTCTACTCATTTATGTCAGACTTCATTTTATCGAACGCATTTATTTTATTGTTGATTTCATATTTAACACAATAAAAGTGTATGTACTATGTGTATGAATACTGTTATATTTAAATATATTATGTTTATATTCATAAAACATTTATTTACACCAATTCGTAAAATTAAATTGAGGAGTCATGTCCCATCGATTCGATGAATCGCCTATGATTGGGCCTTACCTACAACACTTTGCTCCGTGCTTGCAACATTTAAAAAAAAATAATGTCATTGGCAATTTTAGTTCATATGAGTTAGTCTATGGTCTTTAAGTAGCAGCAAAGAACATGAGTAAAGTCATGCATAAGTTACTTTTAATAACCTGTGGTACTCTAAACTAAAATATTTATATTCACTAGCAAATGCTTAAATAAACTTTTCTTATTTTATCAAGCGAACGCAGGAATAAGAACATCTTAAAGTTTCAAAAAGCGCGCTCAGCATAAGTTAGTTTTACAAGAAGGCTCGCTATTTTTCATGGCTTATTAATTTTTATTGAAAAGGTCTGTGCATACTTACGTTTATTACTGAAAAGTTACTTTTAATTATATTACGAGAATACTTTGCTGGAAAAGATAAGTTTTTAAATAAATTCTAAGTTAGGTGAAATTTCTGAGTCAACTTCAACTCCGGGCTCCGGGCAATTTTGTCTATGCTGTCTAGTTTTTTGAGCTGGCAATTCGCCAGGAAAGCACTACGACAAAAAAAGACGAAATAATGCATTTACCGAAAGATAACTCTGATTAACTGAAAGGCATGAGTGCAAGTCAACAAGAGTTGAAACCGTAATAAATGTTTGACAATCCAATTAGTTAGGACCGTCGTGTCGGCAAACACTGACGGTTGCAATCATTCAAATTACTGACAGCCAATGAAAGCGTTGCATTTTACTCATTTCGTTGAATTGTTTGCACCGATTTTCCATTTATGTAAAATTGATTTGTGGGTTATTAATAGTCACAGTTTGACATCTGGTGGTTTTAATATTTACTCTGTTAATTCGTAGTGGAATAATTGGGAAATGGGAGCTGGTTTCGGCCAGTTTCTCAGCTCTAGGTGTTCTGAAGTTTAGCCTGTTTAAACACTTCATCATCTGCCTAGCCTTTTCCCAACTATATTGGGGTCGGCTTCCAGTCTAACCGGATTCAGCTGAGTACCAGTGTTTTTACATGGAGCGACTGCCTATCTGACCTCCACAACCCAGTAACTGGGTAACAGCGGTACCCCTTGGTTAGACTGGTGTCAGATCTCATGCTTCTGACTACTCGTAACGACTGTCAAAGATCTTCAAATGACAGCCGGGACCAACGGCTTAACGTGCTTTCCGAGGCACGGAGGAAACTCGGTATGTTGAAATGGTCACCCATCCACGGCCCGACCTCGTCAAGCGTTGCTTAACCTTGAAGATCGACCCGTGCGGCTGTTATTATTTAGCCACGAGCTCCTCCCTGTTTAAACACTTAGTTTTCTAAAAATTGGGGTTAATTTTTAGGGTTTGCTGTCTCTCATGTGTTCGTCGTCTGTCACACAGGTTTTACAGCCAAACGGTTGTAGCTACAGTCTGCAATTTTTGACATTATAAGCATCTTGTTGACCAGAAGCCATACAAATTGTCAAAAAATATTTTTATGGGGGGCTCCCATACAGCTGAAGGGGGTTGTGAAAAATGTTTGACCTGCCCCATCAAGTGGGGTATCGTTGTTTAGAGCTCTTTGAGTAGATAAATATTGTAATTTTTGTTTTAAAAAATATTGGAAAACAAAGTAATGAGAATCGACCAAAGTCAGCTTCATTCACAAAATTTTATGCCGAAGAATTTTTTAACTGCCCGTTGAACTATGAACTTGAAATTTGGTGATAACGTTCATTATTACGTATATTTCACCAACAAATATATTGATATTTTATTCCTTTGAAATTCCCTAATTTTTTCTATTACAACCAACTTGATTTCGCGGTTTGGTACGGAACCCTATTACTAAGACTCCGCGATCCGTCTGTCTGTCCATCTGTCACCAGGCTGTATATCATGAACCGTGATAGCTAGACAGTTGAAATTTTCACAGATGATGTATTTCTGTTGACGCTATAACAACAAATACTAAAAACAGAATAAAATAGAATAGAATAAAATATACTTTATTGTACACCATAAAATTATAAACAATTACAAGAAAAACATATAAAAACGGGTACAAAGGCGGTCTTATCGCTGACAGCGATATCTACCAGACAACCTTTGGATGGACAGAAAAAAAACTTAAAAAAAAAAAAAAAAAAAAAGTGGGGCGCTAGTTACTGGCTTGTGGAGGTTTGGTAGCCAGTCGCTCCAAAACTGGACCCCAACAAAGTTGGCAAAAGACAAATTGATTGTCTCTCCAAAATTGCCACATAAACCTTAAAAAAATATCAGACTCTCGACCTCATAATTGTTAAGCCACAACGAGAGACGAATCCTAGATAATCAGCTGATCAGTTCAGCTATCAATTTCCATTTTTCTGTCTGGCTAATATCTACTTATATCACAACAAGAACTTCTCTTTTAATTTGGTGCCGATACGGGATACTTAGCTTTTAATCCTATTTCGAAATTTAAAATTCAAATTTCGGTCTTCCGTAGAATCTTTCGAATATTGCAAACGAAACATTTTCATGTAACCAGTCTTGATCATAGTTTTTACAATAATCTTCAAGATCATAAAGCACAGATGAATCGAATCGCTGACTCATGTGTAGGTCACGGGCGAGCAATGAATCATGATACAAAACTCATCCGTTCCTACAAGCTGCCCAACCGGTTTGACAACGCGGGCCCATCGGAACCCACTGCAGATTATAATCTGCTGAAACAGATTGCAAAGCGCGCATCTACCTTATAAATCTTTATCTGAGTCTAAAGGAGGTTTTAGTATTTTGTGATATAAGCGGCACTAGACAATAAGGCTTGTATCTTGCGCGGTAACTAAATGCGTCGCCCCGTTGGATCTTGGGTCTAATATACATTGTGTATCTTATCTTGTATGTCTATCAATGATATTCTACTCAACAGATACTTTATACACTCACAAAACAACCGAAAAAAGTGTTCCACACAGCAGCGGCAGCACACATAGGTAAACACTTTTCATTCATCTGACATTTCACTACAAGACGAAAGAGATGGCTTGATAAAACCAACAAGAAAAAAAGAGACAGCTAGTGTTTGTCACTTGCGTGTGAATGTAAACAAACATTATTCTGACCACCAATGTTTTTTTCTTTTTCTAACCTCCAAATATCAGAATATTAGGGAAAAAATTAAAATAAATTAGTAAATCGAGGTATTGCGTACTTACATATGGTATGAGATCCCTTCTGTTTTATGTACTTTGGTATCATAATTGGTACAATTTCTAAATACACAAGATGGCATTTTTTTATTTTGTTTTTGTTTCAAGAAAGCGTATCGCTCTTCGCCATGTGCGTGACATAGACTAAAGACTATACGTCCCAATTAGGACGTATTCGAGTCTTCACAATGCGCGCGCTCATAACATATCTTTTCACTAGAATATCAATTTGATGTCTATACAACGTTCAAGGATTTATCAAAAAGATAACGGTAACGAATCGTTAAATTCAGAGAAATGTTCACCAGTAAAGTTGCTCTTTACTTACCAGTAAAGTTGCTCTTTACTTACCAGTAAAGTTGCTCTTTACTTACCAGTAAAGTTGATGATTGTGGGTTCGTTCAGGGCAAGCGATTTACTCCAATCATTTATTTCATCACCACTGCTCTCAACACGTTGAAGGAAAACATCCTCAGGAAACAGGTATGTCCTAGTACCAATAATTCTATGATGGTTGGCATCTACCAATTTCAATACAAATACTCGCGTGTTAGATTCCGGCAAACAGTCCACTCTCTTACGGAGAGGAGGTTCACTCTTACGGTGTGAAATTTGTAGATTGATTATGCTTGTTAAGTTATAAAGCCATTGATTCACTCTCCATTTTGAAGATTTGCCAAGCTATTGATTGCCAGCGCAAACATTTAGGCCGAGTTTTTCATCTCTAAATTATCCCAGAATTAATGTGACAAATTGTCAAGCGAGCGTTATCTGCTGTGTCTATGTAATCAATCACAGCAGATAACGCGTGTTTGATAATTTGTCACATTAATTCTGCGATAATTTAGAGATGAGAAACTCAGCCTTAGAAGGAAAGAATTATACAAACAAGTAACACCTACCAATTCCCAGCATTTAAAAGCTCTAAAATCCAACAAAAAATCCTCACAATAATACTTCACACAAAAACACAAAATACGCCACAAGACAAAACATCTTGCAAACTCGATATTTTTCCTCTAAGGGCTAAGGTTCACATTGTATGCGGAGCACGTGCACGACCCAAATACAGGGCGCAGACTCCTTGCCACCTCACGATCATTGCGTTCAGAAGAACGTCTGTTTTATATTGGAGCTTCTAACTTAATTGACGGGGATCAAGTATGTTTGAGGATCGTTTATTTCAATGGCGAGAAAAAAAATATTGTCTATGGTGAGATGTCAAAAAGAGCGGTAAAATTGGCGAAAAATAAAAATACCTAATCTATGGGTTTTATGAAAAATGTGAAGGAAATTATATTTTCGTTTACGGAAGTAATTTTAATGTAATCTCCTGTAATTCTTGAATGTAAAATGGTTTGACTGCTTGTTGGTTCGTGAAGCCAACATCGAAGAATATGTCTGTCCATAACATAACATACGTTTGTTAATCCCCTCAGGATTAGTGCCTACTATGTACCTACCTACAGTACACGCAAATTTCGCCAGATATAGTGCTAACACACCTCCGGATTTGGTCCGGCCGAACTAACTCCGCCCACAAATCCTTTCTCGCTTACACATGTTTGTGTGGACCGAGACGGACTCAATTAATAATAATGTCCGGCGGACCAGTCTACACACGCTCGGATATGGTCCGGGCCGGACTAACTCCGCCCACTAATCCGTTGTCCGGCCGGACCAAATCCGGACGTGTGTAAGCACTATTATATTTTATGTCCCATATATGTCATCTGGGGAAAGTCTATTGTCCTACCCACAATGAGATTTTACCAATAGAGACGTCATACTCGTTATGAAGAAATAAAAACATGGCGATATTTTACTATAGATACCTACATTGGACCTACGGAACTTTATTTCTATCACTGAGTAGGTTAAAAGATCACAGAGATATAAATCGGACCCCGTTTTCAGAAAGAGATAAACACTGATCACTGTGCCTTCCAACGTGCGTTCGTATCGCGGCTAGACGCAGGACGGACTGAGTTCACTCAAGCTGGTCAGCTTGTGTTTGTATTACCGCGCAGACCTCGGTAAAACGTACGTAACTTCAGTATATATATTATAACTTCTTCTATACTAACTTAATTGGCTACCCATCTGTTTCCTATAATCCTTAGTTGCCTGTTACACCTCCAGCATAAACCAAGCTCACTCTAAACTCTAGATCTAGGTCTAGGCTATTTTTTTTAGGACAATCCCACCGCACTATTTCCAAACCACTGCAACACCTGAAAGCCAGAATCAACAGTAGCGACCACCAGAAAAGCGCCGAGGCAATGAAGCTCAAAGAAGTCCCGGAGAATGAATTTAACTATCTTGGATCCCGAATTAATCAGAAAATAATAACGGAGGAGTAGGAAAAAATACGAATTTCCACTTCCCTCCATATCAAGCAGGAGAGAGAATAAACAAGGCCAATAGGCACAAAGGGTCGTTTACAACTGGTATAAGACCAGTTGCCTAGCACTACAGAAAGAAATTAACATTAATAATAATGGGTCCTAACATTGTGAGCTGTTATATTTGAGTCCAATAATAGGTCTAGGCTATTAAAATCTTCAAAATAATAAAACTCAAAAATCAATTAGAAGTCGGTCATAATTGCCAATGAAGAAATTTGTCTTTGTAGCCCCAGATGAAAATTATTCTTTTCTCTGCTACTTGGTACAAAAACCGAATTACATACCAACTTGGCAATAAAAAAAATAAAAACAGCAAAGAAGGAAACTGGACTATCTCTCCCGCATTATATTTCTGCGCACACATTATGTAAATATCTCCTGGGAGGCGCATAATAGAGTTTTGATCACCATTCCTTCGAGCACGGGTCGCAAGTCGCAACCTAATCATATTGTGTTTGTTTCTATTAAGTTTGTTAGGTTGGTAGTATGTGGAATTATGTCACTGGAAATTGGGTAACATACATTTCCACTGCTGGGACCACAGACCTCATTTTTATGAGGGGAAGGTTATCCACGGCCCCAGTGCGGTTTGGTGGATGAAACAAAATTTCAGTTAGGATGAGATGCTGTTAATTCAATAGAGAAAACCGCCCAAGTGCGAGTAGGACTCGCGCACGAAGGGTTCCGTTCATGATAATTGCGGTTTACGATTTATGAAGTATTAAAAACTACTTACAAGATCTCGTTCAAACCAATTTTCGGTGGAAGTTTACATGGTAATGTACATCATATATTTTTTCTAGTTTTTTCATTCTCTTATTTTAGAAGTTACAGGGCGGGAAGTTCCTTTTACAGTTATTGTGGAAGTGTCTCTCGCGCAAACTATTCAGTTTAGAAAAAAAAAAGATATTAGAAACCTCAATATCATTTTTGAAGACCTATCCTTAAATACCCCATTAAGGTACTTTTGAATTACCAGCAAACAAAAAAACAAAAATGAAGCTAGTTACACATTCGCAAGCAAGTGTCAGTAGGTCTCTACTATCTATGGAGAAGAATAAAAGCAAGAAACTCCACGGACACTCTTTTCCCTTAATAAGTTTTAAATAATATATTTAATACTTTTGATTTTTAGGGTTTGATGAAAAAAAAATATTGAGTTTCCAAAAATTGTATTTTCTATTTTTGTGTAAAAATTTTAATTCGGTTCACAGAATACATCTTCTTACCAAGTTTCAACAGCATAGTTCTTATAGTTTCGGAAAAAAGTAGCTGCTGTGACATACGGACAGACAGACAGACAGACATGACGAATCCATAAGGGTTCCGTATTTTGCCATTTGGCTACAGAACCCTAAAAATGTAGCACGCCATTTTAACTTGCTCTTGCCTATGTTGCTTCGACAGCTGTTGCGTTTCAAAAATTTGTACAAGAATTTATAATTAAAGTGACAGTAGGCAGATACCGTTAGCTGCCAGTTCCCTTTTTCATATAAAGGCAGCTGAAAATTGAATCCAAAACCAATGCAGTACAAGCTAAAAATAACTCAGAACGCGAACAAAAGTTTCGACAAAATTTCACACAAAAACTATGAAAAAGCTAGACGGTAAAACAAACAAGCCTGGCGAAATTCAAGCCAAACAATTCAGACGAGTTAGTCAAATAAAAAAAATATCTAATCCCTAACGATTCAGCATCGAAACAAAAAAAAGATCGCATAGCAGACTTATCAATTATTCGACGCCGGGAAATTTTACGAATGGCAACACAATGGTCCATCAATCCTTTGGGGACAAAAAACTAGCAACACTAACATTCCGGTTGAACAAAGGGCACGGAAAAAGCTCGCCAATAGGATGTGTTCGAATAGGATTTTTGGGGGATTTATGACGACTTTGAAAAATATTTCTTTCTAACGGTTTTGAATTGAGAGCAATTTTTTATGAAAGTTAGCGCAAATAAAAAATACACTGATACTGGTTTTACTTTTTTTGGTACTTTGTAAAAATGTTTCGACGCAAATCAAAATATTTTTATTTCAACTAAACCATTAAGGTACTTTTGAATTACCAGCAAACAAAAAAACAAAAATGAAGCTAGTTGCACATTCGCAAGCAAGCGTCAGTAGGTCTCTACTCTCTATGGAGAAGAATAAAAGCAAGAAACTCCACGGACACTCTTTTCCATTAATAAGTTTTAATTATAAGTATTTGGTTACATCACTCTTGTTGGAAAATAACATATATTATTATGTGAGAACGATGTAAAAAGACGTGCACAAGCGTCTAGAGTAAAATAAATAACCTCAAAATACAATAATTAATTAAAAACCGCCCGAGGCAACCAAGTTATGACCCATCCTAACTGATGGCGCCCGTTCACGAACGCGGACGCATGGATTGGCACCACGAGCTCAACCATCATGAAGGGAACCGAATGATCCAATACATGTGCCACTATCAGAGAGACCATGACACACTCTTAACGACATAATAGGTACAGTAAATGGTAAATTTACAGTTGGTAAATAGTACTCACAAATGTTTTGTGCAGTTATAAAATACAAAAATAAATAGAGGTTGTACGATGCAAATTATATATTCATACAGTCTTCAGCAGATCCAACAATAATATTTTGTTTATCACTTGTTTTTGCACCCTATAGTGGTTGTGGAGCAAGACTAGCATTGAACCAAGCATTTTTATCGCGATCAGTAGACTAAATTTTCAGAAGGATCAATCCCATCCCAAAGACAGTGTGCCTGTGTCTGTTTCTTACGTTTTACTGCAAAGCTAGCGAACCAAACCATTTAAGCAAGGATCAATAAGAAGCAAGATACTTTTAGATTTTCCCCACCCGAATAAATAAAATCTACAAATAAACTCAAGTAGAGCCCTGGTGGTGGATTAAGGCCCATTCTCTCTCTCACATAGAGGCCTGTGTCCCAGCAGTAGGCACATTAATAGACTGATGATGATCAGAACCCTGGACCTTCTCATGCAACTAAATTGTGTCTATATAACTATAGAAAAACAGTATTTCCGTTTTAATTTCCCAACACAACACAAAAAAAAAAACAACGTCAACTAAATTCTAACACACATTTGTATCAACACCACGCAAAGAAAATCATGAATATATTCAAGAGATGTCCCTCTATCTACGCGAAAGAAGTCAGTAATGGCGGCGAAAAAAAAAAACATTATACAGTCAGGCAAAGGAAGTAAGGAGTGCAGCCTAACGTAAATAATGCGTGTGTACGCGAAACTATGAATAAATTATGATGAATTTGTTTGGGAATAAGATTATGGGAGAAAATACGAAGCATTAATCTTGTTATGGTACGATGCCGTCGAAATTGTTTCGGGAATGTGAATGGTTTTGGAAAGTAATACAGCCCGATATTAGGGACCGATAGACCAGCGTTGCCAGAATGTAACTTATGTTAGATTTTACGTTACTTTTGACCTTCTCATTTAACCTTCATGGAACACGACTCAAAATATTACATTTTCGTTACAATTAGGACTTAATAAAAAATATTGATATATTTGCCAGCAAACAAAAAAAAAACGCGTTCCGCTTAAGAACGCATCTAAAAAAATGTTTGTTCTTCTTGTTGTCGCACCTGATTTTATGGCACACAAATTGACGTGTTGCATATTCACTCACTCACTCACGTCTATTTCTCAATCTTCCATCCAGCTTACTCCGGCGAACTAGTGAGCGTATTAGTGCCATTTTCCACATAAAATGAAGTAATGTAACTTTTTGAGATGTCTCATGTAATATTTGACGTAAGGGCAATAAAGTTGCAATAAAATTGAGTGCATTGGACAATTGATTTAGATGGCACACAATACAGAAGGCTTGTTGTCAATACTTCTTCTCCCGGACAATAATTACTCTGAAATATTTCGTCTGATGCAGCTTAAATAGATGTTAGACGGTTTTATCTAGAGACTGCATTTTATGCATTTGCATATAGAATTGCTTATTTATCTAATTCTCAGAGGAAATTGCAAATTATATCTAATATGTAGTGATGATGCATATATTCGCTATATTTATTATATTTTTCGGTAGGTTACCTTATTGATAAGTGTAATAATAAACTCTATTAGTAAAAAATTTCGCCCTATACACTAACAATTTTGGTTAAAGACATTTAGAACACCTGTACCTGATTGTTAAGGTTTACAAAAATGCTAAATAGTTTTTCGTTTTAGTGCATTATTATTGTCTACAAATTTGTTACATTTTTGTATCGATAATTTATGATTGAATAATTCACTTATTGTATACTGATTTAGAAATAAAAAATATAAAACGTACAACCATTTTATTTATTTTTTCGTTTTCTAAAACTTTAATGTTGCTTATTTTTCAAATTTTACAAAAAAATTGCAAATTTCAGGTTGCAATTTTTTTTTTGCAACTTTTTACGCATTTGTCATTCATATTTCAAGCTTTTTAAAAAAAACTGCCTCACTTTCCTTTTTATTCTTTTCTTATAATTTAATGTTGCATATTTTACATTTTTTTATGCATATCTTAGGCATTTTCAAGCATATTTCAATCTTTTTATGTTGCATATAATCCGGTCCTTAGTTATCCTAGGCTGGGCAGAGTTTGTGCCAATAACCATATTTCTTTCAATCCACCTCATTCAAAACCTTGCCGACTTGCAGCTGATCTTCCTACAACTCGAGATAAGAGCAAGTCAATTTAATCTGCCAGTCTAACCGGATCCAGCTTAATCATCATCATTTTTTTTTTTTCAGCCGAAAGACGTCCACTGCTGGGGGAGGCCTATCCTCCCCCAAGCGTCGCCACACTGATCGGTCCTGTGCGTTTTGCATCCACCGGACGCCCGCAGCCTTGACTAGGTCGTCGCTCCACCTAGAGGGATGCCATACAACGCTGCGTCTTCCGGTACGCGGTCGCCATTCTAGAACTTGTCGGCCCTTAATGGCCATCTGATCTGCGAGCAGTGTGCCCTGCCCACTGCCACTTAAGTTTGGAAATTCTTCGGGCTATATCGGTAACCTTAGTTCTCTTGCATACTCCGAGCATAGCCCTCTCCATTGCCCTTTGGGTGACTTTAAGCTTTCTGATGAGGGCCATTGTGAGCGACCACGTCTCTGTCCCGTAAGTAATCATTGGCAACACACACTGGCCAGAGACTTTCGTCTTGAGACACTGTGGTAAGTTGGACGAGAAAATACCGCGCAACTTCCCGAACGCTGCCCAGCCCAGTCGGATTCGACGGTTGACCTCTTTCTCGAAGTTTGACCTACCTAACTGGACCGTTTGTCCCAGGTAGACATACTCGTCCACAAATTCGAGTGTAGAGTCTCCGACTTTGATAGGAGTGGGTGCAACATGGGCATTCAACATCACCTTGGTTTTGTCCATGTTCATTTTTAGACCCACTTTTTCGAAAGGTCTACTGAGATCATCGAGCATTGAACTGAGGTCCTCCATAGTCTCAGCCATGACCACTAAATCGTCGGCAAACCGAAGGTGAGTAATGTACTCGCCATTGACGTAGATGCCTAGCCCTCTCCAGTCCAGAACCTTGAAGACATCCTCCAGTGCAGCAGAGAACAGTTTCGGAGATATGACGTCTCCCTGTTTTACACCTCGCTGCAGAAGGATAGGTTCCGACGTCTGATCCTGAAGTCGGGCTGACATGGTGGCATTTTTGTACAAACACTTCAGCATCTCGATGTACTGGTAGTCGATTTGGCACCGATGGAGAGACTGCTGTACAGCCCAAGTCTCGATCGAATCGAAGGCTTTCTCGTAGTCCACAAACGCTAAACAAAGAGGTAGGTTATACTCTTCGGTCTTCTGTATAACTTGCCGTAGCGTATATATGTGGACTACGGTGCTAAAGCCTTTTCGGAAACCGGCTTGTTCGGGAGGCTGGAAATAGTCAAACCTGCGCGCGAGACGATTCGTGATGACTCTTGAAAACTACTTGTAGACATGGCTAAGAAGTGAGATGGGCCTATAATTCTTCAATCGGGCATTGTCGCCCTTCTTGAAGAAGAGTACCACCATGCACACCCTGCACCATGCCTGTGGCGTTTTCCTTCGAGTATGACGGAATCAAACAGCTTCTGAAGGGCTTAAGCTACCGGTTTTCCTCCCGCATTCAGGAGTTCGGCCGTAATTCCGTCATCACACGGCGACTTGTTGTTCTTAAGTTGTTTCAGAGCCATCCTAATCTCGTAGAGGCTGACATCCGGAATGTCTTCGGTATAGTGAGCTGAATACCAGTATTATAAATTCAGCGACTGTCTATCTTACCTGACCTCAAAAACCCAGAAACTGGGTAAAGCGATACCCCTTGGCACAGATAATATAGGTAATACTAGCATATAGATGCCTCATCCCATAAAAGAAACCGTGCCGACGTAACTAGCGTTTTTTGTCTGATTAAGCAGATTTTTTTTGTAATAACATCGATCGTGTTCGGTTCCGTTCCACGGATATAGATGGTGTTAGTAGCGACTTGCAAGTAAGAGGGTTTACGCGGTTCGTGAATACTTTTTTTTTAATACAGCGACGATTTGTTTTATAGTATTGTTTGCACGTTTTTAGTTTCATTTCACGACTCAATAACAAATCAAAGCTTATCACGCCATCTAGTGCAATTTATTTGAACCAAATTTTCTTTCTTCGCGTTGGGTGCCCGTGCCCTTGGCAAGTCTGGTTGTCAGACTGCCGCTCTTCTGAATACAGCAGAAAGTAACTTAAAAATATTCCCCGCAAAACCCTCATTAATATAATAACCACCTTTCAAGAAACACGTATCATAGAAACATCCCCCAGCTCCCAATCAAAACATCTCAATCATTGAGATACTGGAGCATCCGCGCCATTGTGAAAAGGAGGGTAGACACAAAAGAATGCTCCGACATTCATGGGTAGGCGACGAAGCGTGCACTACACTAGTCGATGACGATGACTTAGGGCTGTATTGTGTGTCGATATCGATAAGATACGAGATTGAAACAGTAAATCTTTTTTTTAACAACGGTAGGCTTGCGTTTGACCACTATTTCACCTGATGGTAAGCGATGATGTCGTCGACGGTGATGCACGCTTGCTCGTAGGTGGTAAGTATCAGGAAACACAGACTCCGGCAGGTAATTCCACTCCATAGCTGTACCACAGATAATATAAAACTAGCATACAGATGCCTCGACTCATACAAAGAAACCGTGCCGACGTAACTAGCGTTTTTCATCTGATTAATCTTGTTATTTTTGTAAGTACATCAATCGCGTTCGATCCCGTTTCACGGCAATAGATGGTGTTAGCAGCGACTTGCTAGTAAAAGGCTTTACTAAGTTCGTGAATATTTTTTTCTTTAAATACAGTGAAGGTTCGTTTTATAGTATTTTTTTGCACGTTTTTACAGTTCTTTTTGCATTAAAATGTGTTACAATGCAAATTTTAACTATCGAGTGGAATGCCTCAGAAATTTAAAAATGCGCCATCTATTGGCATCAATTTTAAATGATCCGTTCAAATAATCTTTGAAATGCGAATTAAGGATCCAATATTTCATAATTTGCTGTACGCACAATGAAAGTATTGTCAAAAAGCTAAGTTCGTCTGGGTGGGACGTCCACCATGTACTACTGTTTTGATTAAAAAAGCTTTTAAATATTCGACATTTCGAAAGAACTCTGTTCGGTGAGTGAATCAAAAACATTTCAATTCGGAAGAACATCAACCAATTACTCCTCGAAGAATGCAAAACCTATGGCTTATATTTGGCATTGAGAATTTAACAAGGTTCAACGAATTTAATTCACTTTGACTGATTGGCGCAGACAAGTCGATAAACATGACTGATGCTCCCAATTTACATTTAAACGTCAATTCAATTTGGTTGCATTTGTCAATCTCAAAGACAAAAGTGAACCATATAAACTGTCAACCCTGCTTGACCATTCAAAAGAACCATTCTTCTTATGGCTTCTTAGTGGCAGTAGGCAGGGCACATTGCTCGCAGAACGGATAGCGGTTGGGGCCGAAAAGTTCGTAGAGTGGCGACCGCGTAACAGAAGACGCAGCGTTGCTAGGCCTTCCTCTAGGTGGAGCAACGACCTGGTCAAGGGTGCAGGAGTCCGGTGGATGCGAAACGCACAGGACCGATCAGTGTGGCGACGCCTTGGGGATGGCCTATGTCCAGCAGTGGACGTCTTTCGGCTGAAATGATGATGACTTCTTATTCGTTTTCTTCATTTTTGAAGTTCGTGCCCGTCCTTAAAGGATATTAAACGGATTCACTGATGAGTTGCCTTCTGGCTAAGAGAATCTACCAAATTGAAATAAAATGCTTCGACTTTCCACATATAGATCTTTGATACAATTGTTTTCTTTGTTGAGCTGCGTTTGCGCATCGATGACCGTTGACTAATAAGCGTTTGAATGTCTTCTTTATTGAAGGATTACGTGGTAAGTTGTCATATGAAACTTGAAGAATGCACAACAATATGAGTGTAAGGTTCGAACATTGCAGAAACATGTGATCAGTATTAAATCTACTGTTGAGCAATTATTTCTGAGAGATGTACCTAAGACATATTTCGTAGTCATCGCAAAGTGGTTAGTTGACACTGTCTGTGGCCAAACGGTAGGCATTTACTTTGGCCATATGCTAAGCTTTGCCACTTACCAATAAAAAATTGTAAATGGGTAAATGCTCTATGTCGACAGGGTATTTTTATTTTAGACTAGCTGTCCCCCGCGGCTTCGCTACCTAACCTAATCTACCTACCTACCCTACCTACCTTACCAACCCTATCTACCCCACCTATCCCACTTACCCAACCTACCCTACCTACTCTCTCTCTACTATTCCTTTGCAAACGAACAAATTTGATTAACATAAAAAAGGTTATAGTGAGTAAATCTTAAAAGATAGACATATGCTGTCGCGGACTTTTATTTAGAACTTTTAAAGAGGAACAATGCCATCATATATGATATTTGCGTAACTTGAACCGTTTAAGCGGCGCACGCCACGGAAGCTCTCAAAAAGGAATATTTTTGCCTATTTTGCAACAATTTTCATTTATGCTCCGCTCCTACTGGTCGTAGCGTGATGTTATACAGCCTATAACCTTCCTCGTTAAATGGACTATCTAACACAAAAAGACTTTTTCAATTCCATTCAGTAGTTCCTGAGATTAGCGCGTTCAAACAAACAAACAAACTGCAGCTTTATAATAAAAGTATAGAAAGGCTCGCGCTTGACTACTACCTCACCTGATGGTATGAGGTTCGCTGTGCATGATGGTAAGCGATGATGTGGTCGACGGTGTAGCACACTTATCTGGAAGTAACCTATTCACTCTTGAGTTAAGGCAAAAATACCCCCCAATAGCTGATTTTAAAATGAGAATCACGTCTAAACGGCGAGACGTAATTTTTTGGAAAAAATATATTTTACAGTAGACCATTTTCTTTATAATTTGATCTAAGAACATTTTGAGTTTTATATGTTTAACGTTGTGTAATTAATTTGTAAAGCTAAGTCTAACACGGACAAAAAAACGATAACCGCACCAAAACTATCGAGCGTATTTTAATGAAATTTTCATCATCTCAATGTCAATTTAATTATCTACATTTTGATCTAAGGCTTGTTTTTTAAAGTCATAGAATAATAAGGAAATTACAAAAAACTACGGCATTTTCGGTCGCGCCGATGTGAAACGAGTGCGCGTTTTGTTCCCTCAAGGTCGTTGATGGAGGTATGCGGAGTTGCGAACAATTTATGTTGGTGCACTTTTAGTTAATAATGGTCGCTTTAATTTAATATTTACTTATCTCTGTCAACGATCACACAATCTAAAGAAAAAAAAAAGATCTTGAAGTGCTTCTCACTGAAAAAACTACTGTTTTTAAAGAGTGGTGTCCCATCCCTAGTTTCGAAATAGACATGCCACTTGATGACTCCTCCACTACCTAGCATTGAAACTGAAAACAACACTACAGGACTGCGATCTACATAGAAATACAGTTTCTTAAACAAAAATGTGTGACTGATACCGTAGCTTCACTTTTTATAAGCTTTTATTTAACTTGCAATGCAAGTGTGTTCGGGTCAAATCTTGCAACTGAATTTTAAAGCAGTTATCCTGTACCGATCAAGATTAAAATTTTGCATACACGTTTAGTTTGGATGACAATGCATGGTTAGCTAAGTGATTCTAAATCCAATATGGCGGACGGCCCAAGATGGCAGACTAGTTATTTTTTGTGCACTGACATGATATGGGTATCAAATGAAAGGGTTTGCTGAGAAAAATACGAAAAAGCTTGTTTTAAAAAAAGAGTTTTCATACCTACATTAAGTTGCCAGCTCAGAAAAAAGACAATTCACTGATGTCAAATAAATTTATAAGCTCAGGAAAATGTCGATAACTCTGTAGTGGCTTTATCCCTAAAATACAGACAGAAGTAGAAATATTGATTTAAGAGAAATAAAGTTATTTATAGAAGCTGCCACCCGCGGCTCCGCCCGCGTGGTATTAGTACTTCTCTATTTCGTTATTCAAAATTCTTTGTTGTACACCAAAAACAACATTAAATACAGTGACATAATAAATAAACATATACAAAGGCTTCTCCCAATATCTTTATAAATTATACCCTATGTGTTATTCTGATTTACAAGCTATATTTTTGTGAAGTTTCATCAAAATCCGTTCAGTAGTTTTTGCGTGAATGAGTAACAAACATTCATTCAACCATCCTCACAATCGTTCACTTTAACAATATTAGTAGGATCTTGCTGGCCGAAAATACGGCACGAAAAATAAGAAAAGATCCTCGAAAACTTCGGGATAAGATTTATAAGAATTACCTAAATCCGCCTAAGTACACACTGGGTACATGAAATTAAAATAAGAAAGTTGCCCCAAGGATAAGCCAAGTACCTGTAGCCAAGTTGACAATCTACAATCGAAAACGCTAGTAGAAAAAAACTACTAAGTGAAAAATAACTTTATATTTGGAAGACGGTGTCTTTCGTAGGTATCAATCTTTTGTGTTATGGACACCGACTTCCAAAAATGAAGTTTTTCCACTTTCTAGTTTTTTGGAAGCCGGTAGTATTTTTTTGCTAAAAAGTTTTTTATTTTATTTTTATAATAGGCAATTTTTTTAGTAAGGTAACTATAATGCCAGAATATATTTTGCGAATATCATGAAACTTGAACATAACCGGTGAATTTAGAGATCTGCGTACCTCTTAAGAGCGTACTGGCGTGATGTTGTGCTATGAAATGGTATAAACAATAAACAGACATGAGATTGCAGCAATCCCGAGGGTTTTGCCGTTATTTTTTGAAGAGTTCTTGCTGTATATCTTCGAAGTTCTTCATCAGATCTTCACCAAATTAAAATGGACTCAATTTCGGAACATACTTTTTCAAATAAAAAAAGAATTTTCAAAATTGGTCCACAATTGACGGAGATATCGGTGAACATACATAAAAAAAAACATACCCGAAGTCGAACATAGAATCTCCTCCTTTTTGGTAAGACGGTTAATAACGAATCAATGTATGGGAATGACACATCTGAACGTAAAGTCACGTGGTCAGACCATACAAATAGAAGGCGTTCACGATTGTAGATATAGATTCGATACGAAACGTTTGTAACTTGGCTAGGGAGGCTTTTCTACAATTCAAACTCAAACAGTGTACATAGAATCTACTGCAAATATGTATTAAGGGTAAACAAGTAAAAAATTCTTCCATACAAACGTAGTCTAGAGATTACTCCACTGTTTGACGATGTACTTTCAAAATAAAAAAAGATATCAATTTGTCTCATCATTATCTAGCCCTGTACGGAACCGAAATAATAAAAAAAAAAATATTTGAAAGTTATGAGCGTCGAAAGTTCCATATTTCAACACTAATTTTAACGTATCTTTGGGCGCAAATAAATACCATAAGAAGAAGGAAAATTAAAAAACGGCCTCCATACAGGCTTAGATTAGTAATTCAACAATCCAAATAATTTTATTTTGATCAGATACATTCAGTAGTTTTTTCATGAAATCTAGACTCCCAAAGGTCTGTTTATAAAATTTCGCGCGCTCGTTTTCGTCCTAAATCATCATCCATTTCGATAAAAGATTGCAGAAGTGCTAATTCGTACGCGAACTAGCTTCTTACTGCTCATCACAGCATCTATATATTTCGCACGTGTTGTGGGATGAGATAGCATGCATTTTAACCTCGCGCACAAAATAGTTCGTGCCGTCGACTAGTTTAACCTTAACTTAAATTTTTTACCTTGTCTAACCCTTTTAAGCCCTCTGGTATTTGCATAGAAGATCTTTGTCTATGGCACTCCTAAGATTGGTATCTCAATTTGAACAATCAGCGAATTATCTATTAACTAGCTGACCCTCGGGGCTTCGCTCCCGTCAACTGGCTACCTACCTACCTACCCTACCTACTCTACCTACCTACCTACTATTTTTTATCTACCATCAATCGTTTTCTCAGCGCACGCCAAAGAATGAATTTTATAGGCAACATTTTGATACCTTGGGTTACATTATTGCAATTTTCATAAGGATCTCTATTTTTTTTGTAAATATTTTATAGCCCATGACACTCAGGAATAATGTAGCTATCTACTAGTGTAAGAATTTTCAAAATCGGTTCGGTAGATCCAGAGATTACCACTTACAACGTCACAAACTTTACCTCTTCATAATAATAAATAGTATAGATTACCTAAATAATGTACCCACTGGGTACATGAGATTTAAATGAGTAAGCTGCCCCAAGGATAAGATCTATAATTTAAACTCAAATAGTGTACATAGAATCTACTGAAAATATGTACTAACTTAAATGTTTACCTTCTCTAACCCCTTTAACCCCTCTGGTATTTGCATAGAAGATCTTTGTCTATGGCACTCCTAAGATTGGTATCTCAATTTGAACAATCAGCGAATTATCTATTAACTAGCTGACCCCCGTGGCTACGCTACCATCAACTGGCTACCTACCTACCTACCCTGCATACCCTGCCTAACCTACCTACCTACCTACTATTTTTTATCTATCATCAATCGTTTTCTCAGCGCACGCCAAAGAATGAATTTTATATGCAACATTTTGATACCTTGGGTTACATTATTGCAATTTTCATAAGGATCTCTATTTTATTTATAAATATATTATAGCCCACGACACTCAGGTATAATGTAGCTATCTACTAGTGTAAGAATTTTCAAAATCGGTTCAGTAGATCCAGAGATTACCACTTACAACGTCACAAACCTTACCTCTTTATAATAATAGTATAGATTACCTAAATAATGTACCCACTGGGTACATGAGATTTAAATGAGTAAGCTGCCCCAAGGATAAGATCTATAATTTAAACTCAAATAGTGTACATAGAATCTACTGCAAATATGTACTAACTTAAATGTTTACCTTCTCTAACCCCTTTAACCCCTCCGGTATTTGCATAGAAGATCTTTGTCTATGGCACTCCTAAGATTGGTATCTCAATTTGAACAATCAGCGAATTAATTATTAATTACTACCTAGATTTTATAGTTAGAATACATATTGCTAGGATTCTTTAGAAGTCTAGAAGTTACTTTGGTACCGTAAACAAAATTGCCCTTACAATTTTCCCCCGACACGGTCAAACAGTTTGATTAACTTAAGTGTTTGATGAAACCGTTTGATGCCGGTTTGAAGGTCCATCAAACGGCATAGTGCAGTTTGGTTCAGTACGCTGCCGTAATCAAACTTGTGACGCAGATAAATTGTGAAATGGCCCTCGAACAAAGATAGCGATTTCTTTGCGTTTATTACATTAATTTCCTGCTTAAATGTAAAAAAAAAAAGGATTTTCCAAAGAATTATACAAATTAAGCCTCACACTAAATCCAGTGCAAACTGACCTGTGTTTGTTCAAACGCGTCGGAAAATGTTCAAACGACACGTCAAAAACAACAAAAATATGAAATTTCATCAAACAAGCTTCAAACCCGTGAAATACAAAATGTTTGACAAACGTTTCAAACCGACTGTGTTTAACGATCAAAATGGCTTGAGTCAAACAAAATTCTATGCGTTTGAATCAAACCGTTCTGTTCGTCTCGGGGGCGCTTTAGTACTGTTAGTCAGACTAAAATATCTATTCTAGACTGAAATAATTAGTTATTACCGGCGTGTGAGTATGACTAGATGTATGAACGTGAGTGAAGCAAAAGAAATGTAAGGATCGTAGCCGGGGGCGTCTGTACTTTCTGCCTACCCCCATAGGAAAAAGGCGTGAGTTTATGTATGTATATAATTAGTTGATATTAGGGTTGATATTAGTTGATAGGGGGTTGGATATTAATTAGTCATATTAGGCCCGCATTGTAACACTAGATCATGAAGATAAGAATTATTTTTCTCAAACATGCATGGAAATAATGTCATTATTTTCGAAAACAGAACACGCGAAGTATTAAATTTACGGACAAAGAAAATCAAATCCATGGCAGGACCGTTTTTTGAATTTGGAACATTACAACGCTTCAGCAATGTTGACCAAATCTATTGCAGGAGCATTTTTGAATTTGGATCATTACAAAGCTCCAGCAATGTTGTTGTAACTTTTAATAAATTAAATGTATAATGCAAAAAATATGTTTTATTGCCCTGCATTCTTTTGAGAAAAGCACTATATATGCCTCGGCGGAAATGGCAATTGCCTGTCTCGTATTAGTGAAGATCTCAATCAATCTCATACTCGACCTGCAATTGCCTATTCCCCGGCCTTTGCAATAATGTAGGTACTATTAAAAATCGACTTTTGATAAAATATAATGATAATTTCATAATTCACAAAATAACCCAAAACTAACTTACACCAAACCGAGTAGTTCAGTAAGTAATCGAGTAATAGTAGTAAGTAGTCGAGTAATTCAGCCGTACCAACATAAAAAAGAAAAACCATCGACAATCCATAAGATAAAGCTGCCTATAAACATTTTTGAATATTTATAACGCGTCCCATTCAATGGCTGAATGAAAAACGACAAAGGCTAGGTATCGCGGGCCAGGCCAAACAATGATTTTACGTTTCCGCTCACAATATGGCGAATCTTTTCACCGGTATCCGTTGTTTCCAATTGTTGAAAGGGTTTCACTGCAGGTGCAGCTTATATTAAAATAGTATAAAATGTTTTTTATTGAGAATCGCTCAACTGTTTTGAAATGACGGTGTAATGAGAAAGTATTTCCTGTGTTAACCTCATTTAAAATATGGTGTGTTGTGGTGGGCAAATAGGTCGGACGCATTTCAAGTGTTTTGCGATCCTACTCCTCGCATCGTGTTCCTCATTACTGAGGGTCGTGAATCCTGCGAAAGGAGAGCAACTTTTCTCTGACGATGATTTTCCATCTGTGTCTGTCCTTGGCGTCGTGGAGTGCATCTTGCAACTTGGTGTTCAGCGTTGCACGGATTTAGACAGACCGAATCGGGCTGCGGTCCCTCGGCCTCTTGCCTTCGACCTTCCTAGTGATCATCAGCTGCTCGAGGTTATGACCATCCTTTCGGGCAATGTGAACAAAAAACGCCAGGATTCTTCGCAGGCAGGTGGTGGAGAGCCTGGCCTTGACGTTTCGTTGTCGAAGGATAGACTGATTTGTGCGGAACGCAGTCCACAGAATTTGAAGCACCCTTCGCCAACACCACATCTTGAAAGCGTCAATACGATAGCGATCAGCCTTGCTGAGCGTCCACGTTTCCGAGCCGTAATTAAAGATGAAGAACACAAGAGAGTTCACCAGCTGCATATTTGTCTTCCGAGATATGTTATGGTTTCTCCTGATTGGCTGCAGATGGGACGTTGCGCTTTTAGCCATACCAGTTCTTCTCCAATATTTTGCGATAGGCTTTTGTTTTTGTCTTTTCAACCAATCACAACAGCTAAAATTAATTTTGACGGTGTTTTGAAGGGAACTCTAATTTCTCTAAATTTTTTCATTAATTGTCGCCAGGATGGGCGCAGAACGTATTTTAAGTACGATAATAATTTGGGCTACAGAAACTATGGTTACGATTAAATTCTAGAGACTCATTTGGAACAATGTATAACTAATTAAGTAAACGGAAAGCCATCGAAGACCATGTTAGTATACCTTGGCACCAAGACAAAAAAAAAACAATCATCAGTACAAGTTCCCTTGCTTTGAAAAAATCACACAAGCGAACCCGCTGGCAAAAGTTAGTTCTAAATAACTCTCCAGCACTTTTGCCACCTTTTCTCCAACATCACTAATTCACGACGATACCTAAAATCTGGAACATTTAGAAGCTCTGAAGTACCAGTCTGTACCGAAGGCTGTAAAACAAAGGTCGCCGCCGGTCGCCCGCGCCGGTTCGCTCCCGGGTCGGTACGTACCGAGCTAGAGGTTACTTGATAACGTCTGGTGACGTCAGTCTAAGCAAGGTATAAGAGGTCTTATGAACTTAATAAAAAAAATTCAAGAGTGGGCAAGGAGTGAGTGTGTTTCACAATTATTCAGTGCAAAATTCAGCAGGACATATTGATAAAATTAAATCATTTAATGTTCTATTACCTACAAGAATCGAAGAGCTAGAGATATTTTTTGATAGTAGCCCAAATTGAGTTAATGCATACAGGCGTAACGTACAACATCGTGAGGAACCCTGGACTTATATAGTTAAGGTTACACTAGTCGAAGAATTGCCAGACTTTAAGTGACAGGGGGCAGGGCACATTGCTCGCAGAACGGATGGCCGATGGAGCCGAAAGTTCTGGAATGGCGACCGCGAACCGGAAGACGATACGTTGGAAGGCCTCCCACTAGGTGGACTGATGACATGGTTAAGGTTGCGGGAAGGCGCTAGATGCGAGACGCACAGGATCGGTCAATATGGCGACGCCTGGGGGAGGCCTATGTCCAGCAGTGGACGTCTTTCGGCTGAAATGATGATGACAATAGTCGAAAATTCTTCCATACAAACGTAGTCTGGAGATTACTCCACTGTTTGACGGTGTACGTTCAAAATAAAAAATTATATCATATTTTCCCATCATTATCCAGCCCTGTATAGAAACAGAAAAGTAAAAAAATACAATATTTGAAAATTATGAGCGTCGAAAGTTCCATATTTCAACACTTATTTTAACGCATCTTTGGGCGGAAATAAATACCATAAGAAGAAGGAAAATTGCAAAACGGCCTCCATACAGGGATAGATTAGTAATTCAACAATGCAAATGATTTTATTTTGAAAATATACATTTAGTAGTTTTTTCATGATAACTATACTCCCAAAGGTCTGTTTATAAAATTTCGCGCGCTCGTTTTCGTCCTAAATCATCATCCATTTCGCAAAAAAATTGCAAAAGTGCTAATTCGTACGAGAACTAGCTTCTTACTGCTCATCACAGCATCAATCTCTTTCGCACGTGTTGTCCGATGAGACGGCATGCATTTTAACCCCGCGCACAAAATGTAAGTAAACCTTAATGTAAGTCTGAAATAGCCAAGTCAGAGGCCTGTGGGGTTTCCAGAGGCGGCTTAATTAACTCTGACACCAGAGGTGGCCACACCTCACACGAAAAGAAGAAGGCGTTACGTAAAAACTTTGTAGGGAAACTTCATTAGTTTTGATAACGGTGTTCTAAATATAAAATCATCTCAAAATATGTAAACGAGTACACCGTTAGGGCCGTTACGCACCGCACTACATATCCGTGTCCGTATAATGAGTTCCGAGTTCAAAATGATGACAGATTATGAATGATAGAGTTCGTATGTAGTACGAAAGCTTCTCTACAAGAAGTACTACGGCTACATCGGAACCGAAAGGAGATGTTCCAGAAATGTATGGAACCTGGGCCAGCAATCAGCACTATGCACACTACATAGATAAATAGGAAAAAAATAGAGGAGTTTCATAAAAATACTAACAAATTAATTTGAAGAGGGCACAGGGCGTACAGGTGACAAAAATGATCATTTGAAAAGTTTTATAAATGTTCTATTTTAAAGGCAGCCATGACAGTTGTGTTTGACATGACGTTTGACGACTTTGACAGTTTTAAGAAGTTGACATCTTTGACTTCCTTTCACGGACACGGATCGTAGTGGAATACTATTCCCTTACTATTCCATACATGTGTACTTAAAACTTTTGTCCCGTACTGGTCAGCAATAAGGTCGAGTTAATTTATTGATTGATTATAGTAATTCGGTGGTCAATGACCTCAACTCAGCATGAGGTCATAATAACTACCACAGCATTTCTTTTATTACATGTATTTCGAAAGCATACATTATCACATCATAAACCGCAGCCTAAGTAACATTTTTATAGCATTTTTCATATGCTATTAGTATTATAAGAAGGTCGTATCGTATGTGTATGCTTTCAGCGACGGCTAATGGAGGTACTTTACGACCTACGACATTTTTTACGGCTTGCAACATTTTTAAGACCTTCGCCGAAATTTTTAAGGGGCGCAGATACCCCAAAATAGCTGATTTTAAAACGAGAATCACATCTAAACGGCTTGTCGTATTTTTTTTGGAAAAAATATGTGTTGTATTAGACTATTTTCGTAATAATATGATCTACGAAAATTTTGAGTTTTATTTGTATTACACATTACAATTAATTTGTAAAGTTATGTCTAACACGGAAAAAAGAACGACAATCGCACAAAAACCACCGGGCGTATAGCCCTCGCCAAACTTAATGGCCGCCCTGAAGTTGGTTTACCGGATGCGCGAGGCACGAAACGGTGCTGTTTTTGTATTAGATTTTCTACTGCGCAGCCATTGTAGCCAACTTCAGGGCAGCCAATAAGTTTGGCGAGGGCTATATTTTAATAAAATTTTCACCATCTCAAAGACAATTTAACTATCAAAATTTTGATTTATGGCTTTTTTTAGTCATAGAATAGGATAAGGAAAGTACATTGGGTCGCGCGGGTGTGCCACAAATGCACGTTTTGTTCCTACAAGGTCGTTGGCGACTGCCGTCGGCGTCGTCTTAAAGACTTGTGTTGATATTTTTCCGGGTTCTAGAATAATTATTTTTGGTTTTAAATGTGTCTTTTCTTACCTTCTGATCCAAATGAGTGCTCGAAATCTGAAACAAACAAATAGTTATTAGATAATTAAGAAAAGGGATCATTGAGTATTATTAAAAATTCAGTAGAGGAAACTCTGTGATGTCAATTTCGTGTCAATCTTTTCTGTAGGCATAAATATCGTCCCTTTGGGACATAACAGAACAGGTTGGTTAAATAGAGGAATTTCACTGAAAATATTTGATATTTTCAATTAGCAATATTCCCTACTATTTGATGGATTAATAATGACTTCGTTCAACGTTATCAGAACCTCGGCCTCATTATCATGGTGCTGTCATGAAAAAAATATTCGTCTGACTCTTAAAAAATATTTTTCCTATAAAATAAACACCATTGCACAAAATAATTTCCTAACGCCCGAGTTCACACGACACTCAGCCTGAAGTGTCACCACGCGATTCGTTAGCGTGGACGCTGCGTTTTAATTGCGTTTTGCCAACTTGACGTGTGGCCACTGCGGTTGGAATAGTTTTAAAGTTTGAATCAAGTGTACTCTACACACTAATTCCATGCTTTTTGCAGTACAGATTGACAGTTGACAACTGTCAAGTGTCAAGTTGAGTTTAATGATTATTTAAGATTTTTAATGCACAGAGAAGCTTAGATGTATTTATGTCTAAGTATAGTCTGTGAAGTATTTCTTATGTTGTGTTATTATTATAAGTTAGCTCTTTTTTGTACATTTTTACTCCGGTTGCAGACTAAGAGCTAAGTAGTTTGTTTACTTTAGTACCTCGCACAACTGAAGTAATTTTTCATACTTACACAGCTTGGTTTACATAACTTGCATTATGCAAACAAGGATTGAAAATTACCTGATTGGCCTCAGTTAACTATAACTGAGGCCCGATTTTTTAATAGCTTGATAACTTTTAACGGAGGAATAAAAATGGCGGTTTGACAGCTTTTGTATAAAAAATTGTCAAACGGCCTTTTTTATCCGACTGCCGAAGGAGGGTAATGTGTTTATCAGTCTATGTATGTATGTTTGTTCCTATGTGGCGTTCTAGAGACCAAACGCGTTGGCCGTTTTTGATGATTCTTACGTCATTCGATTCGTCTTAACCCTGCGACTGTCACTGGCTACATTAAAAATGGAAAATAAAAAATGGCGGATTTTGGGCGCCATATTGTGGGCCACCAAATTTTTTTTTTCACATCCTTCGTGTGGGGTATCAAAATAAAGGGTTTTAATAGGTGATTTCACACTTATACGTTTAAATTCTAAAAAAACATAACTAAAAATTAATGAAAAAAAACTAAAAAGACTTAAACAAGAAGAAAATCATGCTGTACCGTGGGAGGATACATCTGGTTTTGGTCAGCCAGCTCGCGAATATATGAATATGGGACGACATTTCTTGTTTACTTCTTTTTAGTTCGCTTTTTAAGCAGTTGGGATTCTTTTATTCCTCAGTTAAAAGTTATCAATCTATTGAAAATCGGCTCTAAATAACTTAGCTGATGATCTGCAAATAGTTTTAAACCTACATCGTCCTCCTTCGTCCATTTTTATTCAGATCTGAAAGTTCCTAAGTACTAGTTTTATAGAAGGTATACTAAATGTATCCTTTTGTGAACATAGAATTATGAAGAGGTAACAAATATGGTTGTGAAACTTAATCTTAACTAATTTGTGCGTAAATAAACACAAGATAATTAACATTTATTACAGTTAATTACGAGATTAACGCTGAGACGATATATCGTGGCGTAGTCCCGAGTGATTTAGTTAACTTATTTGTATTACGACATAGATAGTGGGATGTGGTGGAGAGGAGATGGAAGCCCACAGATTAATAGATTTGATTCTGAAGTTCAGGGTTGCAAGTCTTGTACTCCCAATTCTGTCATTTATCAGGGAGGGTTACTCTATCGATGTCATATTATTTGAATATAGATATGTCTATATATTAAGAGGAAATGTGGGCAGAGAACTTCGACTGAATTTCCTAAGTAAATAATGTTTGAGGTTTGGCTCTCGCCTATTGCCTCCTCCAATATTGGACCAATTTAAAAGATATTCTATAATAATTGGGCTAGATTATTTTTTATTTATCTATAGGTTCGCTTTGGTCGACGGTGAAGCACGCTTGCCTAGAAGTAAACTAATAAAGACCGCAAAGATCGTACAATGCTCTCCGTGTTCAGTACAATAACGCTTCTAGGATGCTGGTGGGGCTGCCTCGCTTCTGTAGTGCGTCGTGGATGTTTGCGAATGCGCATGTAGATTGTTTCTACACAACCATGCGCTTCCATAGTGCACAGGGAGTGGGGCAGCTCCAACAGTATCCAAATCCAAAATACGTTTTCAAGTCGCCTAGACTGTGTTCTCGTGGGTCGCTGTTTCGTGATCTCACATGGGTTGTCGCAACGGTGAACCACCGTTGTATATTTTGTTTTTGTAGTGTCAGTTTGTTAATATATGTATTACTAACATAATTGTAAGTTTTACAAACCATTTTTGTATCATGGATACTCGAATTATGAGAAACCAATTCTGTTCTAATTTCCATCTGACCGTAACATCGTCCTCGTGGTTAAACTTAAAACATTATATCTACAACGGCACCCACCAATAAAGTAGCTTTATCTCAGTGAAAGATGTTTTGTTTTCAGTGTTGAGACGATGACGATGTTGAGATTATCTTTTACAAAAAATCTAACTTATTTTGGGCCGATCTTTCATCAACAGTCTGATATCTTTTAACTGAGTAATAAAAAATGGCCGTTTGACATATGTTCTATACAAAAGCTGTCAAACCGCCATTTTTATTCCTCTGTTAAAAGTTATCAGACTATTGAAATATCGATCGATAAGCGTGAAAAATGTTTTCTTATCCCAAGGGAACATTATACCGGGATGAAAGTAGCCTATATGCTATTTCAGACTATAATCTATCTCTGTGCCAAATTTCATCCAGATCCGTTCAGGCGTTTGAGTGTGAAGAAGTAACAAACATACAAACACACACACAAACTTTCGCCTTTATAATATTAGTGTGATTAGTTTAGAAGACTAGATAATATTAATTTAAAAATAGAACATGGATTTTTCGATTCCAAAAACTCATGCACCTGGAAAAGCCATATTGAACATGAAAAAGAGCCTTTCAATTCAAGTTTAAGTAAAAGGCCCCTGAAGGCCCCACTACCATAAACTATCATAGACAGCAAATCATAACTCCTTGCAAGCTATGGGCGGAGGGGAGGCAATGTTCTTGAGTTGTAACCATAGACCGGAACAAGTATTGAGGGAAGGACACATGAATGATGGTGGCATGGCAATATTAAGTTCAACAGGCGGAGACTGGACTGGCAACCTTTTGATTACTTCATGGATAGAATCTTGTTTAGAATTTATGACTTTTTTTTTAGACGCACGTGTACTAAACTAAGTGGACATTAAATGTCTCAAGTTAAGAAAAATCGATTTTTACATTATGATATTACCGCAATAAGCGCTCTTTTTGAAAATCAGGTATTGCGGCCGAAGTTAAACAAAAAAGAAAAGAATAAAATGAGTCCTAAGTTTGATATTTTTATCTGCGAAATTCAATAGCATCGCATGAAAATGGCTACGAAATAAAGGAGCAAAAGCGTAACCACCATGGGCCATAGTGTGCAAATTTAACGAACTTTTAAGGCTTGAAAACTAGTCCACATATTTTTTTAAATATTTTCACGAGCATTCCGCACTACCTGACATCAAATAAAATTTAAAAATATATTCATTCCGTATACAGAAAAAAAAGGAAAAATTCAACCATGGCGCACCATTACACGTTTTGAAAACTTACCGATGTATCAAATCTAGGATCGTAGGAATATGAACTTTAGCTCGCGAATTATAAAGTCGTATTTAGATTAGCGAGGTAGTGATTTTCCTATGGTTTTGTTCGCGGTTCAAATAATAAGCGGAGAGTTCTTTTATTCGAATTTTCCTTTGCATTTAAAATAGTTATTGGCGGGAATATTATGTTAAAATGCGAGAATTTTATTATTATCGGAGACCGCAGAGATTCAGAAATGCTGGTTTTATTCCAATCCAACCCAAAATATAGAAATTAACTATATATCAACTCCACTTTTGCATTTATCTTGTGAAGTGGAAAATTGTAGGTGATGAAGTTCTGGTTTTGCGAATCTTATTTTCGTTCATTTCTTTTTATTGAGAGTTGAAAACAAGGTTTTGTTATGAAGATTTTTTATTTTCTCAGTGCCGGTTTCTGTTTTGAGAATTAGAATTAAAAAGTGTTAAACTTTAATGCCAAATTTTGACAGATTTTCAGCTTACAGTAGAGTTTGACCAAAATTTTTTTTTGAAGAAGTCGTGGGTCAGTTTTTTATTTTAAGGAATCAAGTAGCCCATTTTATAGTTGATTAAAGGGAACTGACGGACGATTACGCAGAACTGGCTGTACATGTTTACACACCAGCTGTATTAAGCTTGAAGTGTCAGTTAAAGTGTGAGTAAAAATATACAATGGCGGGTTTAGTCAGCTGTTTCGTCAGAAAGACCATTTCATTCTTCATTTCCTGGAAGAATGGTTTTAGGTTCGTTGTGTTTTCGTAGCGGTAAAATGAGTTTGTTAAACTTTTCTGAAACAGTTGACTTGGAATTCTCCAGCAGCATTTTGGCGGGTTTTTATAATTCGAATGCAAAAATGGCACGTTGTGTGTTCCTAAATTGAAACATTTGAAGCAGCTGATAGACAATTTCAAGTTTTTTTTTCGCTTTTGTTGTTGTGGATACCTTACGTGAAGCCATTGTGTAAAAAGCAATTCCTACAAGCATTTTTTTTGACGTTTCTTCGTGCGTCATTTTCCATTCAAATCTACAAACATCCGCCAATTCTTTTAAATTAAACCACAGACAAGCTAGAGTGGGGGGAGACAAAACTCGTAAATATGTCGGGTTTTATAGTAGCGCGCCCCTGGTAGGGGCGCTCAGTACGGCAGGGGTGGTGCAACCCTGAGTTTTTACTTGTTTTCTACAATCGCAGTTTGTTAGCTCCATGATTTCTTGATTGCTTATCCGTATTAGGGACGTATTCTTCAATGGTAATCTGTCTAATTTGGTTGGAACTTTCCTTTGTTTTGATCAGGAATATTTAAAACCAAATGATAATGTTACTTATATTGTTTTTCGGATGCAATTGTGTCAGGTTTTTCTATCGTCGATTTATTTTTAACTGAGGTATCAAAAATACGGTTTAAAACTTTTGTATTCAAATAACTTTTTTTGCTAATAAAAAAATAAAGAAAGAAAAAAAAAATTTGGGACGCGCACAGGAGACACGAGAAATAAGCATATAATTAAACAATAATAAAAAACCCCGTTAATTTTTTACCAAAAAGGCTCCTATCTCAGGATGTGCAGCGATATTCAAAAAGGAAATAACGCTGCGTTGATATTCTGATAAGGCCCAATGTTGATGCCACGGACACACTTTGGAAACGGAAAATACTTAAATAATAAAATAAAATAGAATATATAAATCTATATATATAAAAATGAATCCCTATTTCCCTTGGTCACGGCATCACGCGTGAACGGCTGGACAGATTTCACTTATTCTTTTTTTGTTGTTTGTTATTGTCAGGAGAAGGTTCTTATGCAAAAAAAAAATAAGTAAAAAAAAATGTACCTTACGTACATAGGTAGGGTAGGTATGTAGGTAGGGTAGGATAGGGTAGGGTAGGGTAGGGTAGGTAGGATAGGTAGGGTAGGTATGTTAGGTAGGGTAGGTAGGGTAGGTAGGGTAGGTAGGGTAGGTAGGGTAGGTAGGGTAGGTAGGGTAGGTAGGGTAGGTAGGGTAGGTAGGGTAGGTAGGGTAGGTAGGGTAGGTAGGGTAGGTAGGGTAGGTAGGGTAGGTAGGGTAGGTAGGGTAGGTAGGGTAGGTAGGGTAGGTAGGGTAGGTAGGGTAGGTAGGGTAGGTAGGGTAGGTAGGGTAGGTAGGGTAGGTAGGGTAGGTAGGGTAGGTAGGGTAGGTAGGGTAGGTAGGGTAGGTAGGGTAGGTAGGGTAGGTAGGGTAGGTAGGGTAGGTAGGGTAGGTAGGGTAGGTAGGGTAGGTAGGGTAGGTAGGGTAGGTAGGGTAGGTAGGGTAGGTAGGGTAGGTAGGGTAGGTAGGGTAGGTAGGGTAGGTAGGGTAGGTAGGGTAGGTAGGGTAGGTAGGGTAGGTAGGGTAGGTAGGGTAGGTAGGGTAGGTAGGGTAGGTAGGGTAGGTAGGGTAGGTAGGGTAGGTAGGGTAGGTAGGGTAGGTAGGGTAGGTAGGGTAGGTAGGGTAGGTAGGGTAGGTAGGGTAGGTAGGGTAGGTAGGGTAGGTAGGGTAGGTAGGGTAGGTAGGGTAGGTAGGGTAGGTAGGGTAGGTAGGGTAGGTAGGGTAGGTAGGGTAGGTAGGGTAGGTAGGGTAGGTAGGGTAGGTAGGGTAGGTAGGGTAGGTAGGGTAGGTAGGGTAGGTAGGGTAGGTAGGGTAGGTAGGGTAGGTAGGGTAGGTAGGGCAGGTAGGGTAGGTAGGGTAGGTAGGGTAGGTAGGGTAGGTAGGGTAGGTAGGGTAGGTAGGGTAGGTAGGGTAGGTAGGGTAGGTAGGGTAGGTAGGGTAGGTAGGGTAGGTAGGGTAGGTAGGGTAGGTAGGGTAGGTAGGGTAGGTAGGGTAGGTAGGGTAGGTAGGGTAGGTAGGGTAGGTAGGGTAGGTAGGGTAGGTAGGGTAGGTAGGGTAGGTAGGGTAGGTAGGGTAGGTAGGGTAGGTAGGGTAGGTAGGGTAGGTAGGGTAGGTAGGGTAGGTAGGGTAGGTAGGGTAGGTAGGGTAGGTAGGGTAGGTAGGGTAGGTAGGGTAGGTAGGGTAGGTAGGGTAGGTAGGGTAGGTAGGGTAGGTAGGGTAGGTAGGGTAGGTAGGGTAGGTAGGGTAGGTAGGGTAGGTAGGGTAGGTAGGGTAGGTAGGGTAGGTAGGGTAGGTAGGGTAGGTAGGGTAGGTAGGGTAGGTAGGGTAGGTAGGGTAGGTAGGGTAGGTAGGGTAGGTAGGGTAGGTAGGGTAGGTAGGGTAGGTAGGGTAGGTAGGGTAGGTAGGGTAGGTAGGGTAGGTAGGGTAGGTAGGGTAGGTAGGGTAGGTAGGGTAGGTAGGGTAGGTAGGGTAGGTAGGGTAGGTAGGGTAGGTAGGGTAGGTAGGGTAGGTAGGGTAGGTAGGGTAGGTAGGGTAGGTAGGGTAGGTAGGGTAGGTAGGGTAGGTAGGGTAGGTAGGGTAGGTAGGGTAGGTAGGGTAGGTAGGGTAGGTAGGGTAGGTAGGGTAGGTAGGGTAGGTAGGGTAGGTAGGGTAGGTAGGGTAGGTAGGGTAGGTAGGGTAGGTAGGGTAGGTAGGGTAGGTAGGGTAGGTAGGGTAGGTAGGGTAGGTAGGGTAGGTAGGGTAGGTAGGGTAGGTAAGGTAGGGTAGAGTAGGTAGGGTAGGGTAGATGAATGTTTGGTGTTTTTATGGCAAAACAAAGTTTGCCGGGTCAGCTAGTAACAAATAAAATATAATAAACAAAACAATCACAATATTTATGCCTCAGAAAAGTCATCTTCTAAAGTATATGAGACTATGAGTTGTAACGCCAATTACGAAAATGTAAAAGTTGTAACTTCAATTGTGAAAATAATTTAGCACCGTAGAAGCAAAAATATTACAAATATCAATATTTCATCCCTGATCACACCCATTTACGAACACTACGAGCCAATTGCGGTCGGCGAGTTTCATAAGTACCATTTAAAAGGGATAAATAACCATTGTACAGCATTATTCGCATAAAAACCAGAATAAAACGAGTATTTTAGCTAGAGCTGAGAAAAAAATGTTGGCAAAGATATAAATACCAGGTGTTAAGTCAGGTTGAAAGCAGGAACAACGGGTTTTCCTTGATTAATTCAAGATTAATTGTCGAGGCGATGAAAATAACGAGTAGAAAAAAAAGTTGTGGCAGAATCGTTTTGTAATTACGTACCTACATTGCTCAATTAATACGTTATCTTGAGTATTAAACTGCGAGTTTAATGATTTTATGTTTAACTGAAACAGAGCGAAATCTATACTAATATTATAAAGCTGAAGAGTTTGTTTGTTTGTTTGTTTGTTTGTTTGTTTGAACGCGCTAATCTCAGAAACTACTGGTTGGAATTGAAAAATTCTTTTTGTGTTGGATAGTCCATTTATTGAGGAAGGTTATAGGCTATATAACATCACGCTACGACCAACAGGAGCAGAGCATAAATGAAAAATGTTGCAAAAACGGGCAAAATTATTCCTTTTTGAGAGCTTCCGTTGCGTGCGCTGCGTAAACGGTTTAAGTTACGCAACAATCATGTATATAGGGTAGGTAGGGTAGATGGGTAGGTAGGTAGCCAGTTGACGAGAGCGAAGCCGCGTGTGACAGCTAGTCTATACTAATATTATAAAGCTGAAAGGTGTATTTGTTTGTTTGAACGCGCTAATCTCAGGAACTACTGGTTGGAATTGAATAATTATTTTTGTGTTGGATAGTCCATTTATCGAGGAAGGTTATAGATTAAATAACATCACGCTACGACCAATAGGAGCGGAGCATACATTCAAAATGTTGCACAACAGGGAAAAAATTCATCCTTTTTGAGAGCTTCCGTTGCGTGCGCAGCGTAAACGGTTTAAGTTACGCAAATATCATGTATGATAGAATTGTTCCTCTTTAAAAGTTCTAAAAAAAAGTCCGCGACAGCATATGTCTATCTTTTAAGATTGACTCACTATAACCTGTTTTTTGTGGTAATCAAATTTGTTCATTTGCGAAGGAGTTTTATCAACATCTATACTAATATTATAAAGCTGAAGAGTTTGTTTGTTTATAGGGTAGGTAGGATAGGTAGCGTAGGTAGATTGTGGTAGGTATATAGACAGTTGACGAGAGCGAAGCCGCGGGCGGAGGTCAGCTAGTGTTTTTGATAAAAATTGAGGTTATCAATTCGTTTTGCGGAACAAGATAAAGGATAGTAATATTTGCATTATTCTTATAAAGTTTCCGTGCATTGATAATGGTACGGCCTTTGTCAATAGCAAATCTGATCTCGTATTGGCCTAATATGAAAATACCTCATGCCATACTAAAAATATTAGGCCGCTCAGCAAGGTGGTGGCGAGGCTGACTGTTCAATGCTTCAGACAATATACATTTATTTTTATTTGTGATGGGTTTGCTCTTGACTCTAATGTATATCAGAGGTGACAGAGACAGAGTCGACGATGGAGGAAGCTTACCCAGCAGAAGCCTGTTTACTCTAACTTTGAAGAGATTCGGGTTGTATGCGTGCGGAAACCCAGCGGGCCCAGTGCGGGTTGGTGGATGACACATGTCTTCGAATTTTTGGAAGGTAATAAGGTAGGTATTTTCCACTAATGTTTTCTACAGTATACTTTTTGGGTGGTTAAACACCCCCCATGGGAGCAATTAAAATGTTCGGGTCGTCTACCAGTCATACCGGGTGCATCTGGTTACCAGTATTTCACAAGAAGCGAGCGTCAACCCAGTTTCTGGTTAGCACGATACCCATTGGCGTGGTGTCTCATACCATACAAAGAAACTGTTCCGACGTGCTGTACTGATTATACTGATTATTTGATTTATCTATCGATACCGATTGATAATTAGATGGTGATCTATCTATCGCCGTGGCATAATCATCAATACAAAAAATAATCGGTACAATCAGATGGAAAACCCCTAGTTACGTGGCACGTTTTCTTTGTATGGGACGACTTCATGCACAAAAGGCACAAAGGCGGACTTAATGCCTTAGGCATTCTCTACCAGTCAACCAAGGGAGGTGAAGATATACATGGCAGTTGCATTGTTTAAACAATAAAAAAAAAGTTGTTATTAACATACTAAGATAGGTAAAATAAACGTACTTATATATTGAATATAATATATATTTATGAAGTAACAGAAAAGATGAAGGTGAGATGACTCCTTAGCTCCTCCTATATTATCTGTGCCATTGGTAAGGCTTCCGATCTTGTGACTCCCGCAAAAGACAGTAACCACGGTAAAGATATCTACAGTATTCTATCTTCATACAAACGGTCAGAACGCGAGTCATGCCTACGTGACTCGAGCTCAGCCCACACTCAGTATACTACCAATCGCGGACGCGCCGCAGTGTCGAACGAACGGTGTGATGGTTTTGTAAGCAGTAAGCGTGCGATTTATGAGTATTTGATTAAAATACGTACAAGTACTTACTTACTTAATATGGCAGAGAGCAATTATATACATAGTGCTTTTTTGGTTGCTTGAATTCTTCTATAACGCCCCCAGAGATAATATTTTTTAAATTACCTGAAACCTCCGAAAGGCAAGACTATAAAAAATATGCCTAACCTTATCTTATCTTATCTAATCAACCATCCAAATCCAACCTGGTAAGATTTAAAATATGTATAATAAAAATATAACAGGTATTTACCTCAGATTAGAGAAAAGAATCTAGGGTATTTACAATCACAAAACTTGAAAGAAACTCAAGCAGGTAGAGGCGAGCAGCCCTAATGCGTGTTTACGTGACGCGGACTTGTAGGCACTTATTTCAAGGACAGGACCGAGTCACAATACTGTTAGATATCTTTACCGTGCCGTAACGCTGTCAAAAATTTACAAATGACAGCCGGTACCATTCCCATAAGAAAAACAAGAAATAAATGGCTCGTCTACGTGTTCCGTAATTAAAACATAATTAAATTGAGAACAAGGGATGTGTGCCATAAATCATGGCAATATAGTGATAGTTATAATTGGGTTCGTCTCCCGTGGAGATGATTGAACCACTATGCAGTCACAAAGCAGATAGGTTACAGAAAAACCATGCGATTTGGAAAGGACTTTATGGCTGTAGATGCATTGAATTAGGAATAGTTTTTATTACTAAGACTCCGCGGTCCGTCTATCTGTCACCAGGCTGTATATCATGAACCGTGATAGCTAGACAGTTGAAATTTTCACAGATGATGTATTTCTGTTGCCGCTATAACAACAAATACTAAAACCAGAATAAAATAAATATTTAGGTGGCTCCCTTACAAGAAACGTGATTTTTTTTCCCGTTTTTTTGCGATAATGGCACGTAAATCTTCGTGCGCGAGTCCGACTCGCACTTAGCAGGATTTTTTAAAATTTAAATTTGCGGAGTCCGTAAATAATAACCCAATTGGAAAAGGATTTTAGAAATTGCGGGTGTCAATGCGTTGTTACTTACTTACGCTTGTTGCGAGCTAGGCGATTTGGTTGCTTTTTCTGAAGGATTTATTAAAATAAAGCAAAGGTAAGTACGCTTTTCTTAACCAATATACAAGTGGTTAGAAACATCATTTGATCAGGGGAAATGTTTTTGCCGAAAGGGCCGGATGATAATTCGCTGACAATCCTACACCCTATCTACTGCCGGCTGTACACTCTCGGTCGAGAGCCCGACGCAACGCTGTACATAGAGTTTTTAAATAAAATAATATATTATAATAATTTTCAACAAAAATATTTCATGATTGAAGTCAGTACTGAGAGCATGAGTATATTATCCTCGCGGGCTCTCGCGCGTGAGTGTACAGCGGCATACGGTTTGGAAGAACTGGACCTTCTCCACATTTTTGTTATACGTCAAAGGCGCCGTGGGCGGAGCACTAAGGGTCGCTACCTGAACCGTTGTGAACAAAAAAATATTGTAATTAAAACAATATTTGCTAAACGATTCCCGTATATGGGCCAGAGTCTTCAATAATGATCGCATTTTTTAAATGATAATGTGAATCATACAAAAGGTTAAATATCTCTGACTCTTTGTTGTTTTTTGTTGTGTTGGTAGTAAAGTAGTTCGATAAAAATCTTGTAGAAATGTTTAAAAAAATTGAGATAACACTAATGTCAGTTGTATGTTAATTTAAATGTTTACGTAGTTACTAAATAATGGAAAATAATATACCTTGACATTCTCACCAATCACTTATAAGGTGTAGGCAGACAGCATAGACACATAAATATAGAACTTGCTTATTTCAGTACTTCAATGGCTTAATTAGGCAAGTTCAATGATATTCAAATAAACAGATATGTTATGAGCGCGCGCATTCTGAAGACTCGAATAGTTCACAATTGTGACCTTTAGTCTTTAGTTTATGTCACGCATGGCGATGAGCGATAGGCTTTGTTGAAACAAAAACAAAATAAAAAAAATGCCATTGTGTGTATTTGTAATTTATTTATCTATTGATTAAAATAAATATTTTTTAATGTCAGATGAATGAAAAGTGTGTATGTGTGCTGCCGCTGATGCGCGGAACACTTTTTCAATTGTTTTGTGAGTGTATAACGTATCTGTTTATTTGAATATCATTCAGTAAGTTTGAATTTTTACTTTCTGTTCAAGAAGTTTGGCAATTTGTTTTTCTTAATTCTTGTGTTTATGGCCTGAACCATAATTAAGTAAAATACTGGTTTTTGTCAGCCTGTACGTTCCACTGCTGGTCAAAAACCTAAAGATAAGGTAAGTAGATAAAATATGCTATGTAGTATTAGTCTTACCCTCAGTTTCCCACCTCAAAAATATTGCAGAATTAATGTGACAAATTGTCAAGCACGCATTAGCTGCTGTGATTGGCTGTCGAAAATTCATTCATCCAATTACAGCAGCTAACGCGTGCTTGACAATTTGTCACATTAATTCTGTGATAATTTTAAGGTGGGAAACTGAGGGTTAGACTCAGACAAAAGTTTGGTTTTATCATCTTCACTATAATTTATTATAAGTTTCAAACACCTAATATAAATGGGGTGTTCACTGTTATAGGGCCATGGCTATTGCTTGGGCCTGAATGACAAAAACATAACATCATGCCATACTTTAAAACATTTTATAATAACTTCTATATCTTAAGTCAGTAGGAACCTATAGCATGTTTTGTGTAAGTATCTTACGTGTTTATTGTAACAGATATCCACAGTAACAACAGTCACTACTTTCTACATTACAATCATGTATTTACAATAACAAACAAGACCTAATTAAGTCATAAATAACAACAATAAACTGATTATGCGATAAAATTCCTGGCAACTTGTAAGACAAGTAGATATTCTCGATATGTTTAAAGAATGGTCTCAATGTTTTGTGTTTGTACATTATGATTATAATATTTATAATTGACACAACTCATATCATTATTGATTTACAAATATGTCACAGTATCCGCTTATCCTGTTGATTTTGTGCAAGAATGTGGAATAATATAAATATTGTTATGTGATTTCATTAATTTGAAGACCTGTTGGCAACAATAAGAATGTCTGTTTCCCACAAAATAATGTTAAGATGATTAAAATAAAAAAAAATACCAGAGATAATAACAAGTATTTATAAACATACTTAAAAAAAGAAGATTTTATCTTCGGTTTGTTTAGTTAAGTTTTTTATAGACTTCTTGGTCGGTTTGTTTAGTTAAGTTTTTTATAGACTTCTTGGTCGGTGGGTCTACTTTTATTAAAAAAAAATACAAGATTTTATCTTCGGTTTGTTTAGTCAAGTTTTTTATAAACTTCTCTTAATAAAAAAAATACAAGATTTTATCTTTGGTTTGTTTAGTAAATTAATTAAAAATATTTTTGTGTTATTATGTGTTTTTTTATGTTTGGCATGGCAGTTATCAGATTCAACTTAATACTATAGAAAAATTAAATTAATTGTATGTTTAATAATAGGGCTGGTTTAATAATAAAGTGGATAATCTTATCATGCACATCTAAGATAACTAAATACACAGATAGATTAGGAATCAGATAGATACAGATGTTATAGATTTTAAAGGAATTTTTACTATATTTTTAGTTTTCCAATTTGAATTTAGATGACAGTGAGACACAATAATTGTTTTTAACCATTGTCAGTCACTACTAATTAGGGCTTAGGGCCAATAGTCCTTAGGACATAAATTAATTATTCTAAAACACAGACAACTGACAAGGGAGGCATTAAAACAAAACAATCGGCATTCTAAATTCAAAACGAGCCATAAAAACACGCGTCTCCGTTCATAATAACATCAAACGAAGCAAAGGCATTCTCGGAACGTCCGCACACTGTCAACATCAAAGAGTTTCGACTTCCACAGAAACGTGCAACAAATTATGTATTCTAACAAATTCCCATTAATATCTGCACGGAATGACCGTAAGGACCTATAAATAGCCCACCAAAGGGCTCAAAGGATGCGACTTACCGGATAGCAGGAGCATAACCAGCAAAAACGGACGCATCACGCACATTTTAACGCACTTTATCACATAAAATTGCAACACTTGCTAATAAAATTCGTTTTCTAACTTGCACACGTCCATTTTTTGTTTAAATTATGTTAGGCAGGCATGGTTAGTTGTGAGAATGTAGATGTAAACAATATGCGAGGGGTACGACCGGCCGGGCAGCGCCGTCGAATACGATGAACAAAGTTGGTTGAGCAAACGAACTCGGAGGACGGGAGCTTCAAAGCCGCTTTCACAGACAGCACACATTATTATAAAAGCTGTTCACGGACGCACACTAATGCAATTGAGGGATTCCAGACAGCGGCTAACTTCATTGCATATTTGACAGTTCATTCACACCGTCTTGCTTGGAAATCGTTTTAATTACTGTTGTTAAAACAATTATCTTCAATCAAATATTAAGGAGAAACAATTCACCACTATTTTTAACAAGAAAATTTGCTATCTACAAAAAAATAACGATAATTCATCTTCAAAATTGATAACAGAGTCTTTAACAAATCATCAACGTAGTTTCAGCATTTTTCGATAGATGGCACTATATGAGTATTGAAACTTTAGTTCTGCTACTCCACAATAGATGGCAGTAAATAACTTATATTACAATTTGCTACAAGATGGCATTGGATGTAGCAGATAGTATTTTATTTTGATTATAAAATAAATACAAACAGTGTTAATCAATGTTTATGTTCTCTTTTTAATATCGTTGCACATGCTGAGATAGGAGCCTTTTTGGTCTCGCACCGGGTTATTTATTTTATTTTTTTATTATTGTTTGTGTTGCTTATCTCGTGTCTCCTGTGCGGGTCACAAATAAATATTTTCTTTCTTTTTAACAATGCCAGTTTGCCGAGTTTGAGGGTGACTACTAGATACTACGGATTAATTACATTTCACCTTCATATTATTTTCGTGTCGACGGAATCATTAATTTTAAGTTTGAACCTGTAGTATTATATTATCTTTGGTTTGAACCCAAACATTAAACATTGTAATTGAACAGCATTTGCATCCTTTAATTGGTAGATTAACAGTAAATAAAGATAACATCTCTCTCCATTTACGATTATACCTTTATTTACCAATTAATACCAGTTGTTAAGAGAGAATACATGCATTCTTCCTACATAATCAGAGTGCACTGGGTTTAATAGACGCATAAAATAACAAATTGCAACATAAAACCTTATCAGTGCAGATCTCATTACAGATAACATTTTATTATTTGTTATGATGCTTGAACGAAGTTTATATTTGTTTGCATTTCAGATAAAAGTGAGTATGTTTTGACATTGTATTATGAGCCTTATGGATCATAGGGATTGGAACCCTAACAAACGGAGCCAAGACTGCCCATTATACATGTTCTTATTTATGTTTGTCCTGTCCTTACTTTTTAATTATCCTACAATATTCAGCTGCTAGTCAAAAACCACCCTATGTCTTTCCAGACATTCTTTTTCCACACCCTGTCTAGACAGCCTTCATGGTGCTTCTTATGAGGCGGAAATTATAAAACTTAGGTGTTAGGTTGACAGGCTAAAAAAAAAACCAAAAAATAAAATTTAAACATTCTTTTTATTACTAAAATGATGCTTCGCAAACGTCTGACCGACAATCAGCGGGAACACCAATGTTGCATCCGCATACAGTTTCACTGGAGTCGCATTTGGTCTAATCTTGCCCCAAGACACTGCTTCATCTGGTCTTGCACCGGAATCACTGCCATCAAACTCGCTAGCCGTATTAATGTATACGGAATAATCAGCCCCATTTCTCATAAGATTAGCATTACAAATGTGGTGTTTTATCACACCACCTCCTAAAATAATCATACCCGTATTATTGGCTTTAACAGCCATAGTATTCAGCCTCCTTAGATCACTTAAAATATCTATAATAAGTCCGGGACGCTTGTATGAGTGAAAGTACATCATATCACCAAGAGAACCATCGGTTAATGCAGGACTGAAGATTGGAATATTGTTTCTCCAAGCCCAGTAGCATACAGAGCTCTCATCATTGATTTTCTCGCCTAATCTTGCTATTATTCTTGAAGGAGTCCATACTGTCCCATTGGCTATCTGCTCATCAAGCATTTCGTCAAGTAGCGGTGTCACCCATTCTTCAAATCTGCAGTAATTGTCATTTGGAACGAGTAAGTTACCAATTCTGTTAATGCCGCGCGTTCTGAGCATTTTCCCACTTAAATTGAAGTCTCCAACGTATGTAGGAGCAAGACATTTAATGAAATCTTCTTCAACACCTCCAGCAGTGGTCACAATGCAGTCAACAAGCTTGTTTTTCACCAAAAACCGCAGTGTATCACGTAGTCCGGACGATATCATGTTAGAAGTATATCCCAAAAATATAGTGCAGTTAGTCTTCTTCTTAATAAATACATCTTCTTCATAAGGATCACTTGTTTCTTCAGTCAATGGAACGGAGCGACATTTCAGCATTTTGTTGATTTCTTGAACTGCGTTACCGAAGTTGGTGGCTTGGAAACCAGATCGGGTGTAGCTCTCGAGTATTTTGTTGAAATCAGTGCCATTTTCCCAGTCGTAACCTGACACTATGGGTGTTTCAGCTGGCAGCTCCTGACTTGGCAGTAAAACAGCATTGACGGCGACGTTAGGAGCGAGTTTGGTCGGGACAGGGGCTGCAGTAGTAATATCCATATTTTTAATAGTTGATCCAAACTAAACTAGCATAATAATTTAATACAATGGTCGGAAAAATAGATTTTCTCTTCGGTGTTTTTACGACTAATTGAACTGTCAGATTCAATTTGATGGACAGTTCGAAAACATGGCTGAAGGTGGAAACAGATTATTGAAACCCCACGCGACCCCACGCCACCCGACGTGTCGACACCCGACGCGCACCGTGCACATATACAACACCCCACAACACGTTCGCTAATGTCATAGCCAGTATTGCCAGATCTCGTTTTTGTTTTATCCCAAGTCTGATCTCAATGTACCGTATACTCCATTTGCGATAACATTAGACGTTTAAATTAGCCCATATTACAGCTCATTCAACCGATTTTTACTTCTATTGCGTTTGTGATACGACAAATGATAGCTGCAGTAAACAGTTGGTTTTGGTAACAGGTTTATGCTTTTTATGTCATCCTTATGTTTACAGGATAGAACCCAAAATCGGTTGAACGGACTGTAAAAAGATTTGGAAACATGTCTTGATTTTAAGTTATATAAATAATTACATTTTTTTATTAATTTGCTTTCCCTCTCCGTTCTATATATATTTGATACATTTCATGCAAGATTATACATAAGACGAGACATAATCTATAATATAATTACAGACCAGTTTTACTATAACAATAATAGACGAATAATAGATTTACGTCATTGAGACTATGATAGGCGTATCGAAAAAGAAGTTTTAAGAAATTGCGGGCTCAAGGGTAATATTTAAACTTAAGTCCATATCATTGCAAATTTGACTCAAAAAGTTACTAATTTCTATTATAGCATAAACATAAAAATTACCCTCACCGATTTTGTACCCTAAAAATGACCGTGCTGATGAAACTTTACTCTAAATTAGGGTAAATTTCCCTTTGTTGGCACCACTCGACTGACTGACGCGTGGGATCGGGTGTTAATAGAGACACACTGTGTCGAAACGTCGGGTGGCGTGTGTTCCTCCACTCCCGGCAACACGCTGATTCAAACCGACTGCGTGTTGACACGTGGGAATGCGTGTGATCGCATGGCGTGTTGACTATGTGTCTCTGACCATACTAAATGTATGGGTTTGATTAGTACTTCAATGCGTCAGAAGGCGTCGGGTGGCGTGGCGTCGGGTGGGGTTTCAATAATCTGTTTCCACCTTTAACATGGCAGAAGCTGTCATTTGGTTACGTTTTGTTATTTCCATAAATATCTCTGGCTGGTCTGAGTCTACGCGTTTTATTTTTAACTAAGTTCGGTTTTAACCGGACTGCCCCAGTCTCCCAAAAGGTAGGATAGGATAAAGGTTTTTTTTTTTATTGTAGGGACTTTCATGATTCATCTTCATCTCATCACTGGGCTCGCTCGCCCTATCGTAGATTTCATCCATCGCTTAACATCAGGCAAAATCGGGGTCAAGAGCGGCCTTATCTGAAAAAGAAAACATTTTATCAGTGCAAATAATGGGCACAATGATTGCAACTGTGTTATATTATATTCTACTCTCAGACTTTTTGAGTTTCTGATGTGTTTTCTCCGTGCAACAAGTACCTTTTTTACCCGACTACCGAAGGAGGGTAATGTGTTTATCAGTCTATGTATATACGTTTGTTCCTGTGTGGCGTTCTAGAGACTAAACGCGTTGGCCGATTTTGAAAATCGTAAAAGAAAAATTACGGATTTTGGGCGCCATTTTGTGGGGAATTTTTTTTTCCTTCTAATCCCTTCGTGTGTGGTATCAAAATAAAGGGTTTTAAGAGGTGATTTCAAAAATAGATAACACTTATATGTTTAAATGTACATAATGCTAAAAAAAAAAGCTGTAAATAAAAAAGATTTTTAGAAAGCAAAAATTATTTTTAATTAACTTTTTTATTTCGCTTTTTATGCAAAAAAAACGTACTAAAAAGACTAAGACGAGACTTGTTTACACAAGAAGAAAATCATGCTGTGCAGTCGGAGGATTCATCTGGTTTTGGACAACCAGCTCGCGAATATGTATTAGTACCTAGTCTTTTTAGTTAGCATTTACAGTCAGGTTTTTTGATTTTTTAATTAACTTTTTTGGTAGTTTAACCTACTGGATTACTAAATGCGTGCCTACCATATTCATATTAATATTTGTGTCTTTAAATGTTCTTAAACACATTTAGAAATTTCAGTATCAGCAATTTGAGTTTATATTGTTCCACATGTCGAAATTGAATTTACATGAATAAAAGACAATACAACAACAATACAAGCGCTTGTCTGAGCATGATCGATCATCGGCAATCTAGCAAGCATTAATCAAAATTGCGCAACATGCAGGAACACTTACGTTACGTTGTAAAATAAGTAAGTACTCTCGGAAACTTGAATCTAATTAATATTATCAGAGGCATTACTCAAGTACTTTTATGTCATGCGTTTATCTGGGTTCCGTATAGAATCTTTAGCTGGACATAACGACAAGTTAAGGTTTCTCTAGTCGACAGCACGAAATATTTTGTGCGCGGGGTTAAAATGCAATGCTATCTCATCAGACAACACGTGCGAAAGAGATGCTGTGATGAGGAGTAAGAAGCTAGTTCTCGTACGAATTACACACTTTTGCAAATTTATAGCGAAATGGATGATGATTTTGGACAAAAACGAGCGCGTGAAATTTTATAAACAGACCTTTGGTATTATGGATATCATGAAAAAACTATTAAATGTATCTGTTCAAAATAAAATTATCTGCAATGTTGAAATACTAATCTATCCCTCTATTATGACTGTTTTGTAATTTTCCTTCTTCTTATGGTATTTATTTGCGCCCAAAGATGCGTTAAAATTAGTGTTGAAATATGGAATTTTCGACGCTCATAACTTTCAAACATTTTTTTTTTTTACTTTTTTTTTAATGTATGATTGTGAGTGAAGCAAAAGAAGTATGTAAGGATCGTAGCAGGTGGCGTTCTGTAGTTTCTGCCTACCCCCATGGGAAAAAGGCGTGAGTTTATGTATGTATGTATGTTTCTATACAGGGCTAGATAATGATGAGACGACTTTGAACGTACACCGTCAAACAGTGGATTAATCGCCAGACTACGTTTGTATGGAAGAATTATCGACTAGGGCTATTAAGACATCACATAGGTAGGTACCAACTTGAATAACCCAATAACTATAATTATCGCATAACACTTCCCGAAGCTTCTTGAAGAATGACTAAGTATTGGTCATTCCCGTTCCAAGGCGAACGTCGCGTCGCCGCAGTTGTGAATATGGTCCCGCCCGAAAAACCCGCAGGTACGTCAGCGGTGCTTGGACTAATTTCTGGAGAAATCTACTTATATGTAGGTACATAGATACATAAACATAAGTACGCCTATTTTCCCATGGGAGCAGGCAGAAGCTACAGAACACCACCTACTTCGATCCTTTCATCCACTGACCCTTATTTCTGGAATATTTCAAGGTTAGGTAGGTAGGTCTAACCCTTCCATACACACTGTTTAGCCCTGCACAGGATTAACCTTCCTGCCTTTGTTCCATAACAACCTTGGCCTAACGATTCGATTCACAACGACCACATCGCACCGACCAGGACCGCAGGACATTTACCTCAAATAGTTTCGGATTTCCGATCGATTCTACTCTGTCTGAAACCCTTTGAGTGAGACATTTCGTCGTTGATAGTCCAATTCCGCGTAACTAACATTGTTAAATACAGCGTATGTACACTCTCGTTGATATTACAGGAGGACCACAAAACTAATTTTCTATAAAACTAATCGGCAGATCTTTAAACGAACTTGAGTATAGGACCGTTTCGTTCTTCTGAATCTAATGTACTATACTCGAAAATATCACACAATTTCAGAATAAAACACATCACATTTTTATTTATATTAAAGTGTTAGAATACTTGTGTCATACCCACATCAAAAATAATCCAGTAATAACATATAAAACAATTTTTGCCCGGAGCGTCACAAAAACACTGCACAAACTAATACAAATTGGCGCGGATACGCGGTTTTCGTGTCGTTACTAATGTTCGTTTAAAGATCCGCGGTATTGTTATTTTTGATATACCTACTGATTTTGCCGATCAAAAAATTGTCATACTGGTCGAAATCACAATTAGTTACCTAAAACCGCGAAATCTCATTTTTGTTTGTTTTGTACATACGCGGTATTTAACAATGTTAGTTAGGTACGCGGCATTGGACTATCAGTGACGATTTGCATTTTGGCAATTTCACCCATAGGTACTATTACTGGCCGAATTGCAACAGGAATTTTGTGAACAGTGAGGATCGAATTCTATGGACAAATGGGCTTATATCAAATCATTGACATAAAAGCTTTTGACTATTTCCTGCAGCATATTTACGTAAGTGAATATGGTAAGGCAAAGGGTTTGGCCGCCATCAATCGATCAATCACATAGACGGAAATCAACATCGAGTCTTTCATCTCGCATGTGATTGGTCGATTGATGGCGGTCAAACCCTTTACCTTGTCGAATTCACTTACGCAATTAGGCTGTGGTCTAAGACACGTAGGTATTTCTTCCGGCAAAGTAAAATAAAATAAGTAATATTGTATTCTTCGACATTGTTAGGCAATACCACCTACCGGAAATAAAAGTCAGTGTACCTACAGTCTATTGTTGACTGTCACAAAATCAAATTCCATTCATGCAGCCGCGGCTTAAAATGAATAATTTAATACCTGAATCACATTATGACATAACTGGACAATCGAAATAATATAGTAAGCACAGACATAGAGAGGTGGACAAAGCGTTTTCTGTCTGGCTGGTCAGAAAAGTGTGAAAGAGACAAGGCGATCGTGCGGCCAGTTATTGTCCTTTCCTAAAATTAGAGCAGTTTCCTGACAATACTCGTTTCTTGACATGAAAACAAAAAAAAAATGGCGACGATACAGTGCGTTGATTTCGCTTGTCGACACGCCTTGGCACACTTTTTTATCTAGAAATGTGAACTGTGTGAACTCATGAACTTTGATGCGCTTTATCTTTGTGAATTTTTATTTATTTGATAAAGCAAAAAATACGTATCCAGTAATTTTTGATAATGTTTACCACGGATGTGTACTGACGGACCAAAGTCACCTTCGTCACTTCGACCTACAGAATAGAGACAGTTATTAGCCGCACATTCTCTTTGTCTCTTTCTACAGATAATGCTCAGTCCATTTCTCCATGTCCATTTAAGTAAGTAACCAGTTTTTACTCAATTGTCAATCTACGCAGAATGCATGTAGGAAATAAAGTTTGTTTGGTATTTTAGAATAAGTAGCCGGTAGGAATCTTAACTACTATCGTCGTGTTGTCGCACGCGTTGCAATATGTAACCACACGTAGTCGCAGGGTTGTCACTGCAAGCCAAGTGTTCTTTGTCATAATGTATTTGAGTTTAATTCGGAAAATTACCCATGTAAGTATAAAGAGTTAGTATAGATCTTTTGTCTAGTATCACAGTGGAAATTAAATCGTTTAACTAATTTTTAACCCCTGATGTAAAAACGACGGGGTGTAAAAAGTTTGACGTGTCTGTGTGTGTGTCTGTCTGCGGCATCGTAGCTCCCAAACGGATGAACGAATTTTGATTTTGTTTTTTTTTTGTTTGAAGGGTGACTTTGTCGAGTGTTTTTAGTTATGATTGATTAAAATCGGTTGACCCGTTCAAAAGTTATCCGCATTTTACTCTTTGAATCTGGGTTTTTTCGCAAGATATCATGTCATAATTATGGTTTTCGATAGATTGTTGATTGGAGCGTGTCTACTACTAGGTATATTAAATTTAGCTTATAAACCATGAAATAAAAAAATTAATTTCAGATTTTATAATCCCCCGACACAAATTTAATACAATGGTCGGAAAAATAGATTTTCTCTTCGGTGTTTTTACGACTAATTGAACTGTCAGATTCAATTTGATGGACAGTTCGAAAACATGGCTGAAGGTGGAAACAGATTATTGAAACCCCACGCGACCCCACGCCACCCGACGTGTCGACACCCGACGCGCACCGTGCACATATACAACACCCCACAACACGTTCGCTAATGTCATAGCCAGTATTGCCAGATCTCGTTTTTGTTTTATCCCAAGTCTGATCTCAATGTACCGTATACTCCATTTGCGATAACATTAGACGTTTAAATTAGCCCATATTACAGCTCATTCAACCGATTTTTACTTCTATTGCGTTTGTGATACGACAAATGATAGCTGCAGTAAACAGTTGGTTTTGGTAACAGGTTTATGCTTTTTATGTCATCCTTATGTTTACAGGATAGAACCCAAAATCGGTTGAACGGACTGTAAAAAGATTTGGAAACATGTCTTGATTTTAAGTTATATAAATAATTACATTTTTTTATTAATTTGCTTTCCCTCTCCGTTCTATATATATTTGATACATTTCATGCAAGATTATACATAAGACGAGACATAATCTATAATATAATTACAGACCAGTTTTACTATAACAATAATAGACGAATAATAGATTTACGTCATTGAGACTATGATAGGCGTATCGAAAAAGAAGTTTTAAGAAATTGCGGGCTCAAGGGTAATATTTAAACTTAAGTCCATATCATTGCAAATTTGACTCAAAAAGTTACTAATTTCTATTATAGCATAAACATAAAAATTACCCTCACCGATTTTGTACCCTAAAAATGACCGTGCTGATGAAACTTTACTCTAAATTAGGGTAAATTTCCCTTTGTTGGCACCACTCGACTGACTGACGCGTGGGATCGGGTGTTAATAGAGACACACTGTGTCGAAACGTCGGGTGGCGTGTGTTCCTCCACTCCCGGCAACACGCTGATTCAAACCGACTGCGTGTTGACACGTGGGAATGCGTGTGATCGCATGGCGTGTTGACTATGTGTCTCTGACCATACTAAATGTATGGGTTTGATTAGTACTTCAATGCGTCAGAAGGCGTCGGGTGGCGTGGCGTCGGGTGGGGTTTCAATAATCTGTTTCCACCTTTAACATGGCAGAAGCTGTCATTTGGTTACGTTTTGTTATTTCCATAAATATCTCTGGCTGGTCTGAGTCTACGCGTTTTATTTTTAACTAAGTTCGGTTTTAACCGGACTGCCCCAGTCTCCCAAAAGGTAGGATAGGATAAAGGTTTTTTTTTTTATTGTAGGGACTTTCATGATTCATCTTCATCTCATCACTGGGCTCGCTCGCCCTATCGTAGATTTCATCCATCGCTTAACATCAGGCAAAATCGGGGTCAAGAGCGGCCTTATCTGAAAAAGAAAACATTTTATCAGTGCAAATAATGGGCACAATGATTGCAACTGTGTTATATTATATTCTACTCTCAGACTTTTTGAGTTTCTGATGTGTTTTCTCCGTGCAACAAGTACCTTTTTTACCCGACTACCGAAGGAGGGTAATGTGTTTATCAGTCTATGTATATACGTTTGTTCCTGTGTGGCGTTCTAGAGACTAAACGCGTTGGCCGATTTTGAAAATCGTAAAAGAAAAATTACGGATTTTGGGCGCCATTTTGTGGGGAATTTTTTTTTCCTTCTAATCCCTTCGTGTGTGGTATCAAAATAAAGGGTTTTAAGAGGTGATTTCAAAAATAGATAACACTTATATGTTTAAATGTACATAATGCTAAAAAAAAAAGCTGTAAATAAAAAAGATTTTTAGAAAGCAAAAATTATTTTTAATTAACTTTTTTATTTCGCTTTTTATGCAAAAAAAACGTACTAAAAAGACTAAGACGAGACTTGTTTACACAAGAAGAAAATCATGCTGTGCAGTCGGAGGATTCATCTGGTTTTGGACAACCAGCTCGCGAATATGTATTAGTACCTAGTCTTTTTAGTTAGCATTTACAGTCAGGTTTTTTGATTTTTTAATTAACTTTTTTGGTAGTTTAACCTACTGGATTACTAAATGCGTGCCTACCATATTCATATTAATATTTGTGTCTTTAAATGTTCTTAAACACATTTAGAAATTTCAGTATCAGCAATTTGAGTTTATATTGTTCCACATGTCGAAATTGAATTTACATGAATAAAAGACAATACAACAACAATACAAGCGCTTGTCTGAGCATGATCGATCATCGGCAATCTAGCAAGCATTAATCAAAATTGCGCAACATGCAGGAACACTTACGTTACGTTGTAAAATAAGTAAGTACTCTCGGAAACTTGAATCTAATTAATATTATCAGAGGCATTACTCAAGTACTTTTATGTCATGCGTTTATCTGGGTTCCGTATAGAATCTTTAGCTGGACATAACGACAAGTTAAGGTTTCTCTAGTCGACAGCACGAAATATTTTGTGCGCGGGGTTAAAATGCAATGCTATCTCATCAGACAACACGTGCGAAAGAGATGCTGTGATGAGGAGTAAGAAGCTAGTTCTCGTACGAATTACACACTTTTGCAAATTTATAGCGAAATGGATGATGATTTTGGACAAAAACGAGCGCGTGAAATTTTATAAACAGACCTTTGGTATTATGGATATCATGAAAAAACTATTAAATGTATCTGTTCAAAATAAAATTATCTGCAATGTTGAAATACTAATCTATCCCTCTATTATGACTGTTTTGTAATTTTCCTTCTTCTTATGGTATTTATTTGCGCCCAAAGATGCGTTAAAATTAGTGTTGAAATATGGAATTTTCGACGCTCATAACTTTCAAACATTTTTTTTTTTTACTTTTTTTTTAATGTATGATTGTGAGTGAAGCAAAAGAAGTATGTAAGGATCGTAGCAGGTGGCGTTCTGTAGTTTCTGCCTACCCCCATGGGAAAAAGGCGTGAGTTTATGTATGTATGTATGTTTCTATACAGGGCTAGATAATGATGAGACGACTTTGAACGTACACCGTCAAACAGTGGATTAATCGCCAGACTACGTTTGTATGGAAGAATTATCGACTAGGGCTATTAAGACATCACATAGGTAGGTACCAACTTGAATAACCCAATAACTATAATTATCGCATAACACTTCCCGAAGCTTCTTGAAGAATGACTAAGTATTGGTCATTCCCGTTCCAAGGCGAACGTCGCGTCGCCGCAGTTGTGAATATGGTCCCGCCCGAAAAACCCGCAGGTACGTCAGCGGTGCTTGGACTAATTTCTGGAGAAATCTACTTATATGTAGGTACATAGATACATAAACATAAGTACGCCTATTTTCCCATGGGAGCAGGCAGAAGCTACAGAACACCACCTACTTCGATCCTTTCATCCACTGACCCTTATTTCTGGAATATTTCAAGGTTAGGTAGGTAGGTCTAACCCTTCCATACACACTGTTTAGCCCTGCACAGGATTAACCTTCCTGCCTTTGTTCCATAACAACCTTGGCCTAACGATTCGATTCACAACGACCACATCGCACCGACCAGGACCGCAGGACATTTACCTCAAATAGTTTCGGATTTCCGATCGATTCTACTCTGTCTGAAACCCTTTGAGTGAGACATTTCGTCGTTGATAGTCCAATTCCGCGTAACTAACATTGTTAAATACAGCGTATGTACACTCTCGTTGATATTACAGGAGGACCACAAAACTAATTTTCTATAAAACTAATCGGCAGATCTTTAAACGAACTTGAGTATAGGACCGTTTCGTTCTTCTGAATCTAATGTACTATACTCGAAAATATCACACAATTTCAGAATAAAACACATCACATTTTTATTTATATTAAAGTGTTAGAATACTTGTGTCATACCCACATCAAAAATAATCCAGTAATAACATATAAAACAATTTTTGCCCGGAGCGTCACAAAAACACTGCACAAACTAATACAAATTGGCGCGGATACGCGGTTTTCGTGTCGTTACTAATGTTCGTTTAAAGATCCGCGGTATTGTTATTTTTGATATACCTACTGATTTTGCCGATCAAAAAATTGTCATACTGGTCGAAATCACAATTAGTTACCTAAAACCGCGAAATCTCATTTTTGTTTGTTTTGTACATACGCGGTATTTAACAATGTTAGTTAGGTACGCGGCATTGGACTATCAGTGACGATTTGCATTTTGGCAATTTCACCCATAGGTACTATTACTGGCCGAATTGCAACAGGAATTTTGTGAACAGTGAGGATCGAATTCTATGGACAAATGGGCTTATATCAAATCATTGACATAAAAGCTTTTGACTATTTCCTGCAGCATATTTACGTAAGTGAATATGGTAAGGCAAAGGGTTTGGCCGCCATCAATCGATCAATCACATAGACGGAAATCAACATCGAGTCTTTCATCTCGCATGTGATTGGTCGATTGATGGCGGTCAAACCCTTTACCTTGTCGAATTCACTTACGCAATTAGGCTGTGGTCTAAGACACGTAGGTATTTCTTCCGGCAAAGTAAAATAAAATAAGTAATATTGTATTCTTCGACATTGTTAGGCAATACCACCTACCGGAAATAAAAGTCAGTGTACCTACAGTCTATTGTTGACTGTCACAAAATCAAATTCCATTCATGCAGCCGCGGCTTAAAATGAATAATTTAATACCTGAATCACATTATGACATAACTGGACAATCGAAATAATATAGTAAGCACAGACATAGAGAGGTGGACAAAGCGTTTTCTGTCTGGCTGGTCAGAAAAGTGTGAAAGAGACAAGGCGATCGTGCGGCCAGTTATTGTCCTTTCCTAAAATTAGAGCAGTTTCCTGACAATACTCGTTTCTTGACATGAAAACAAAAAAAAAATGGCGACGATACAGTGCGTTGATTTCGCTTGTCGACACGCCTTGGCACACTTTTTTATCTAGAAATGTGAACTGTGTGAACTCATGAACTTTGATGCGCTTTATCTTTGTGAATTTTTATTTATTTGATAAAGCAAAAAATACGTATCCAGTAATTTTTGATAATGTTTACCACGGATGTGTACTGACGGACCAAAGTCACCTTCGTCACTTCGACCTACAGAATAGAGACAGTTATTAGCCGCACATTCTCTTTGTCTCTTTCTACAGATAATGCTCAGTCCATTTCTCCATGTCCATTTAAGTAAGTAACCAGTTTTTACTCAATTGTCAATCTACGCAGAATGCATGTAGGAAATAAAGTTTGTTTGGTATTTTAGAATAAGTAGCCGGTAGGAATCTTAACTACTATCGTCGTGTTGTCGCACGCGTTGCAATATGTAACCACACGTAGTCGCAGGGTTGTCACTGCAAGCCAAGTGTTCTTTGTCATAATGTATTTGAGTTTAATTCGGAAAATTACCCATGTAAGTATAAAGAGTTAGTATAGATCTTTTGTCTAGTATCACAGTGGAAATTAAATCGTTTAACTAATTTTTAACCCCTGATGTAAAAACGACGGGGTGTAAAAAGTTTGACGTGTCTGTGTGTGTGTCTGTCTGCGGCATCGTAGCTCCCAAACGGATGAACGAATTTTGATTTTGTTTTTTTTTTGTTTGAAGGGTGACTTTGTCGAGTGTTTTTAGTTATGATTGATTAAAATCGGTTGACCCGTTCAAAAGTTATCCGCATTTTACTCTTTGAATCTGGGTTTTTTCGCAAGATATCATGTCATAATTATGGTTTTCGATAGATTGTTGATTGGAGCGTGTCTACTACTAGGTATATTAAATTTAGCTTATAAACCATGAAATAAAAAAATTAATTTCAGATTTTATAATCCCCCGACACAAAGACCTCTAAACAGCAAAAAATAAGCCTCTTACTCGCGTCGGGAACAACGGAAAAATGAAATAAAAATCGGTTCATATGTTTAGGACCTAATATGATGTTGGTGCCACAGACAGAAACACAAATACACGCAGACAGATACCTGCTTGGTATGGAGGGAAGTGGCAAATTGTATGTTTTCCAACTCCTCTGTTATTCTTTTCTGATTAATTTCGTTGCGGGATCCAAGACAGTTAAATTCATTCTCCGGGATTTATTCGAACTTCATTGCCTCGGCGCTTTTCTGGTGGTCGCCACTGTTGATTCTGGCTTTCAGGAGTTGCAGTGGTTTGGGAATAGTGCGGTGGGATTGTCCCATAAAAAACACAGATACACACGTCCAACTTATAACACCCCTTTCCGTCGGGGGATAAAACATAAAAGCAAAAGAAGGAGATGTTAGGGAGAAATTGGAAGGTTATTGTATCAAATTGTCTTATTGTAGGTAATCCATCTCAAACAGCATAATAAATTAAAATGTCAGCAACAAACATTTACTTATCGACAGCCCTACTATCATTACTTTCTACGTGTCCAATGCGGCTGCGCGGGCGACTAGCCACTCGTGAAGTGACGCAACCACAGATAATCGCGGATCGAACACCGCCGCCGCCGCTCCTAATTACTTGATGTGCAGCTCTATGTAGGCGAGGTTGGGCTATGATGGGAATAGATGTGGCTTTGATCAGTTGAGATTGATAGAGAGAAGAATTGCTAGCTTATCCCGCGGTTTTGTTCCTGTGGCCCACGAGTATCTACCACAGATACAGTGCAGTTTCCAAGACAAAATGTAATTTGACAACCTAATACTAATTTGGGGTCGGCGCAACACGTTTACTTCTTCAATACCGTCCTGACCTCAAGCTATCACTCTTTTCGTTTATATCACTCCTTCCCCTCCCTCTCCATCCATCCACCTTTATATTCATAACTCTCTTAGTAACATGCGTTTCATCCCTCTTCATCACATGCTCATACCAGGACAAATGGTTCCTTTTCAAGTTTTCTATCACTGGCGTCACTTTTAAACTTCCTCTAATATAATAATTTCTCACTATATCCATTCTCGTCATTCCGCACATCTATCTCAATGTTCGAATCTCATCTCTGCAACATGCAATCTCTAGTTTGCAGGGCCGCGTTTTAGTATTTGTTGTTATAGCGGCAACAGAAATACATCAACTGTGAAAAATTCAACTGTCTAGCTATCACGGTTCATGAGACACAGCCTGGTGATAGAGAGACAGACGGACCGCGGAGTATTAGTAATTGGGTCCCGTTTTTACCCTTTGGGTACGGAACCCTAATACTGGTCTTGAACTGCATCCGGTGAGACTGAAAGCCAGCCCTGTAGTTTGAAAAAGGCCCCTTTTTATCCCTCTTTTTCGGTCGGGGGTTAAAAAGGGAGTAGTCTGCGGTGTACTGCTACAATAAAATATAAACATATAGATGATATGTAGGATAGATGAAAGATGGTTTACGCTATCGGGAAGTTCTAAGTCAGAACATTATTTTTTGACAGTTTCGAGCTTCTTTCTACCAGTTTGACTGTATCTATTCAATTGGTACAGCCATCTCCTTCGTAGTTTGACTGTTGCCACGACCCCATCTCTCTGTCTCAGGACACCAACTCTTACGTGTGCTACTTGGGAGTTTGGGACAGACATTGTACTGTTCAGCTCTGCTGTCTCATTTTAATTGAGGAACATTTTGTGCTATGTCAGCCGTCGAGTTTGGAATAGATAATTCAACACCCTGTTTACTTACTGTGTCGGTACTCTATAATTACCTACATGCTTTCTCATACAAAAAAATTAACATACTACCCACACGGCCACACCTGATTTGAAAAAGAAATAAAAAGACAATACCGAAGTGTATTACTCATTTCACCCACATAATCTTTAACAAAAAAATCCGTCACCTCTACGACTTTCTAAGCCCTGTATACGGCTAATCTGTGCATTTCATATAATATAACAAATCGCTCGACTTACTTTCGCCCATGGCGTCACTTACGTCATATTCCAAAGAGTTGATTACCTCTATTATACAGTGCCAAACACAACGTACTACTTAGTAGAGATACGTAAAGTGCGCATAATAGCTAAACTTTAATAGATATTATGTAGTTTTGTCTTTATTTTCAAATTAAAAGTCATTTCGTTTCGTAAAAAAAACTTTTTCACAAAAAGATATACCGACTTCAAAAGCAAAACACTAAAAAGTGCAAAATGACTTTCGTTTCGGCAGCCGGTGTCTTTGGTAGTTCTTTTTTTATCGGTTTTCGATACCGATTTTAATTTTAGTACACCATCACTAAAAATGTGCAAGTTCTATAAGTACATAAAGGATTGACAAAATACACATAATAACCTAATTTACACATTCGTGCTGTTTGTCGCTAAGGAGTTCGGTTGTATGCTCCAAATCTTGAGAACTGGTGGACCGATTTTGATGAAACTTGCACTATTCCCTATGTTGAGAGATGGCTAATCCAATAAAAACATAATGAGGACGATCCTATAACCTGTTTCGGAGAAATGCGTGGACAAACATACATATCAACATACACTTATGAAATTTGGCACACGTGTTTTAGAAGCCCACATAGAGTAACATAATGTGAATATTTTGCAATTCCAACATTATTACACACACGTGTCGAATTGATTACCTCCGTTTTTTGAAATCGGTAAAAAGTCATGTGGAATGCGCTGTGTTTTGTTTTTTATTTTGCGAAGTGAGTGTTGTCTCCGGTAGCTGAAAGAGACTTAGATTTTGAGTAACAATCAAAGTCCGATGAAGTTGGAGACACTTTGCCATCTTGTTTTTCCGCTCAAGGATGCGTTAAAATTAGTGTTGAAATATGGAACTTTCGACGCTCATAACTTTCAAATATCGTATTTTTTTACTTATCTTTTTCCATACAGGACTAGATAATGATGAGACAAATTGATATATTTTTTTTATTTTGAACGTACACCGTCAAACAGTGGAGTAATAGCCAGACTACGTTTGTATGTAAGTATTTTCGACTAGTGTAACCTTAAGTAAACAAAAATAATTATTTTTCGTCATTATTCTTTTCTTTTATCACACCCTTATGAGACAAAAATTAACAGCCCTTCTGACAAGCTCAGCGTGGCTAGTCGTAGTTAAACAGGGGCGATATAATCGATATTGCACACGGGCGTTCCAATAGCTAGCGGCGGGCCTGGCAATTAGGCTGCAGGTCGCGTCTTATTTCCAAAGAATGTTCCAGTAATGGAAAAGTGCCATAGTTTGGGGTCATAGGGTGAACCTCAGTCTCCTGAGAATTTTCTAGTACAAAAACCCAATAATATACCTGTTACTCGACCCCGGGACAATTTCCTAATAGAAATAGCACAGTGGGGTCATGACATGGACCATCTTGCAACACTATACCAAAGATTCATCTGTTTCAAGTACGTTTTTGCGTGTGGCGATCAAGTCTTTGATATCACAAACTTATTTACAGATACCTACGAGATGTACAAACAGTGTTAAAATCTTACAACATACAAGTAAATAATATCACCACACACTTGCAGTATAATTTCATCTTATCTCCGAGTACATCTCAACACTGATTGCACATTGCACGTTGCAGAGACCCGCCATATGAACTCAGACCTCGTTTACATAGCACGTTAAAGTATCTGTAAGGTGTTGCGTTTATCACTATGCAATCCTGATATTTGTGTCAGATCTTGAAAGATGCGTTAATAGCTAAAATTTATTTATTATATGCTTTATTTGCTCAGTACAATCCTCGATGACCTCAGTAGATCTTCCGAAAGAGTGGGACTAAAAAGAAACATTGGAAAAACTAAGGTGATGTTGAAAGCCCATGTTGCACCCACTCCTATCAAAGAGACTCCTATCGGAGACTCTACACTCGAAGTTGTGGACGATTATGTCTATCTGTGACAAACGGTCCAGTTAGGTAATTCCAACTTCGAGAAAGAGGTCAACCGACCGTATCGCATGCCGCGATCTCTACCAGGCTACGTGGTATGGACAGTATTAGACTGGACATGAAGTGGGGTTGTCATTGATGTGACAATAACATTGTTAAAATACTATATTATAATAGATATATATGCTATGTAATATATACATACATACTAAATATAATGGTAATAAATGATAAATTACTCTATTGATAATCACAATCACAGTGTCGGGACGGGGAATGTTCCTTTACGAGTCTTTTGAACACATGCAATGATTGAGCACGTTTGGTTGGATATGGCAATGCATTCCACAGACGAGTAGCCTAGACAAATGTTTATTGCTACAGGGATCCATGGACGTTGCATCAATCAATGTGCCAAGCCTTTTTCAAACTATGTTGGGGCCGGCTCCCAGTCTCACCGGATAAAACTGATTATCAGTGTTTTACATGGAGCGACTGACTATCCGACCTCCACAACTCAGGAACTCTGGTGACAGAATGGTGTCAAATTTCCTGGCTTCTGGTGTTCTGACTACCCGTAACAACTTTTCTACAAAAGACAATCGGGAACAACGTGCATTCCGAAGCGCGGGGGGATGAAACGCATATATGTTATTAAAAGAGTTAAAATATAAATGTGGATGTATGGAGAGGGAGAGGAAGGCCAAAGAAAAGATGGATGGTCTGTGTGAGGGGTTATATGAAAGAAAAAAAAGTCAGTGATAGCGTGGCGGGGGACAGGACGGTATGGAAGAAGAAAACGTCTTGCGCCGACCACAAGTAACTTAGGACAAGGGTAGGAAGATGATGGTCGTCACGACAGGTGGCCTACACAATCAGTTGAACGACCGTGCAGCCCACCATAGACGATAGTAGTTTACCCGACCATCAGTCTACGTATATATGGACATTTGCATTACCAGAGACACAACATGTGCGTTACCTTGCCAGAGACAAAGCTAAAATGAATTGAAACTTATTAAAGAAGAATTTGACGGAGTGGTTAAGATCCATATCCTACGATGCAACTGAACAGCTTGTGGTAACGTAACTAAACATAACAACTCACACATGCAAACACACCCACACACATATTATATACACATACCCTGACACACCCCTATACCTCAACATACAGTTCACTTGATTTTGATTTTTTATGTAAGTTCATTAAATATTATTTTTCTGTCTAGTAACAAAATTTTTAATAGTAGTCTGTTTTTTTTTTTTTTTACTCTGTATTGTTGTCGGGCGCTGATAGCTGCGCCACAGTTTATACTTCTGTAGCTATCATCGTTCTATTGTACTGTGTTTAATCCCTAAATAGTTACAAATAAACGTTTATTATTATTAAAATGTCTCATTTTATGAGCCTAAATCGCCATCGTTCTTCAAACCGGAACTATGTAGGTAACCTTGTATAATATACAGTCTAATAAAACATCAGTGTTTAGTCTGCTTGAATTTTGTTTTCATTTGGTAATCAATTCGTAACTTAGACCTTACGTAATAGAATGTGTTAAGTGTTAACAACCGATTGGATAGGTCGTGCATGTGCTAAGTGAATTTCTGTACTATAATTCTGGTGAAGTAACGTTTTGTGGTTTTTAGATGCAGGTGGAATGTCAACATCTGTATAGAGCAGAAAACTATCTTTTAAAAACGCAAAATTAACTTAACAACATGCATGTACTCCTCGAATATTATATTTAAGATTAGGCAGAGATAAACACCTTTTTTTTTAATTATAATTCATGACTAAAGATACAACCCAAGTAACATTTTGGTGATAAGAATAAGTGCTACATGAGTTATTTAAGAGAATTTTAAGAACCTAAGGTCCTATAATGGCACTAACATTCGGTGATATAGCGCGTTTTAACTTTCTTATAACCCTGATTTGGGCCCACGATTTTAGAACTTAAAGTGATTTAATAGTCGTAGAGGAGTGATAAATGAGTGACAATAAAGAGCTACAATAGTGCTATTGAAGCAGTGCTTACCACATTAAGTGTATTATAAGCTATACAAAGGTTACAACTGCAAGATAAAGTAGTAATATAGTTATGAAATCCACCCTAATAACTATTTTAGTAACATATTAGTGCTTCTTGGACACAACATATACCTTAAGAATATACTGTAGGTATTTAATAGCAACAAGCATCACCCAAAGCGCCAACAAATTTACGTCTTTTCATCATTTTTGTGATTTGTTACCGTCAATAGTGTTAAAATATTTAGCATTACGCATTATTCATCCCCGATACAGTGATACTTTAGTGTTTGAAAGTGACTTTATATTTATGAGGTAAGTCAATTAATGTATTTTAGACTACTGCAATGGTGTTATAATTATTAAAACTCACTGCCATCGTAAGTTTTCTGTAACAGTATGTGTATGTTTTCATCTCATTTTTGAAACGCCTTAGAAATAAACTGCATTTGATGATAATAAGTATAAAAAAAATACTGGCTCAATTATTTTTTCATTCCAATTATGATGAATAAAGTTCCTGGTACTGTCTATAGATATTTTAATGGAAAACTGACAATAATATAATAAATAAGTGGGGCAATAACGATTAGAAAAAGTTTTTTCTTTTATTTTTTTTTTATAGGTTAACTATTTATTTAATGGCGACAATTCGTAATTACTTACGGATGCTGATAACTCTTTTATCCCTAACATAGTGCTTAAAGAACGATTGTCAGCACTTATATGCCACTTGCAGTTCTACAATATGATTCTGAAAGTGAAAAGACAACCATTTTATAGGTTCAGTTTGCTTATTGGTTCTATGTGAGCCTGTAAGCTGAACATTTTCAGGGTTCTCTTATTATTTGAATAAAACCTTTACATATCACGTACTTGACTGAATAAATCAAAGAATTCAAAATTCTATTATTTATAATATTATGAAAACAAAAGCCTGTACGAACGTAACCTAAGCTAATATATTTTGAATTAAAGGTTGTCTTTTACTATAATACAATTTTTTTTTTTTGTATTTGTTAACTAACTTTTAGAAGCTTAACTTGTATGTATTTTTACATTATTACAAAAAAATCCTGTTTTTTCAGTAACTGACAGATATGGGAAATATGTAAGTGATGGTGATGTTAAAGAACCTACCTACTCGAAACCGCGCCCCACACCATTGTATTCGCTTCGCCACTCGCGCCTCATCTTGTTCGCTCGCTCGCTCATGTTTTATCACGGTGTTCGGATGTTTGTTTCTACCATGATACGATGTACCAGTACGGCCGAAACATCTTGGCGAGTCCAAATTTCGCGCAGTAGGCTCCGCGCAGTAACATTTTTTAGGAATCAAATGGTGACATGAGACGAGTATGAGTGAGAACATGCGCGAAAGTTCACAGTTTAAGTTTAAGACTCGCCTAGATATTTCGACCATACTGTTAAGAAACATCTCGCTTGTTCACCGTAACAAGTTCGTAATACATAGGGAGATCTTATTTGTGATGGATAATGTATGTTGAATAGTTATCGTTTATCAGAAGATACTCGTATATCATGTTTATTGTGCCGTAAATAAATTTAGATGATTTTTTATTTTGTTTAGATTTTGGAAGACATTTCTATTGGTTCACATCTGTAATGTAATGAATGTTAACCATACAAATGATCATGCAAAAAGGGCTCAGAACAATTAGAAATATTGAGGAATTATGTTCAAACTTTGATTATGTTTTTTCCTTTGTAATACTACTAATACTAATAATATTTTGAATAAAACCAACCATTTTAAAAGAATAATAAGTTTTATTTTTACACTGCATGTAAAAGAGGTATGAAGAACAGAAAACCACTTATTTAAAAATAGGTAAGCTATCAAGAACATTTTTTGGCAGCGGTATACAATTTTCAAGTATATTTGATAATCCCATGATGCCAATATTCACCACCTTTGATTGTTTTAAGACAAACTTCTGTCAGTGTTTGCAAAATTGTTCCGAGGTACCATCCGAGGTAAAATATCTGTAAATCTTTTGGTTAAAATTAAAATCAAATCAGCTTGGCTTATATTTTTTTGTACAGACCATGTTCGTAAATCATTCATTAAATTTATGTTTTGCATATATTCAGTCTTGCTCGTCGTCCGAGGTATTTGAACTACTGAGAGGAAACAAAATTTTGTACTCATCATTCATCATATCAGTTTCCTGTTGTACGGAACCCTGTTGTATATTTGTTGCTTGCGCTTGATACAAATCGGTACCAAGGTCACTGGGATTGTAATTGTATATTATATTGATATGAGGACTGTTCCGTGGAATCACATCATAATCTATTCTCGGACTTGATTTGCAAAACTCTGTTTCTCCACTACAAGTAATTCTTCTCTTGTCACAATGTCATCCTTTTTTCTTCAATTAATGAAACTTCATTGTGGTAGTTTCGCAATGATCCAATAATATTCTTGAAAGCTTTTCTGCTAACTTCACCGGTTCTTTTTTAACTGTCCATGGTTGCATGGTAGAAGCAAAAGTATTACCGGATAAACCCGTTGCACAGCGTAAACTTATATTGTAGCAAAACATAATTTTTGAGGTTAGGTTATATTAAGATGCATTTAGGTGATATAAAATTCGACAACTCAACGTAAAGTTATAATTAAGAGTAATAATGTTTGCACATATTGTTTATGGCCATACAGAAGTATTTTAAAAACCACTGTATTACCTAAGGTTGACCGAGTAACCCCATTATACAATCATTATTGGTTTAAAGGTGGTTTCTGATTCTTGCAGCATCCAGCTCTATAAGATTTATAATTAACACGTTTATGATACTAATAGCTTTCTTGCTAACTCTTCGGGTTCGATAGAACTCGTTAAGTGGTACAAAGTATTTTCTAACTCTATTTAAGGACATCCGCTGTTAGTAAGTGTTAGCAGACACCTTACAATTACTTACAGTGTTTTACGCTTCTTAAAGCTATTACAGTGAGCCTTAAGGTGTTACGAAGCATCCAACTAACTCTGTTTAAACACATCAGCCGTTAGTTAGTATTAGTAGACACCTTACAATTGCTTACAGTTTTTTACGGTTCTTAAAGTTATAAGAGTGAGCTATATAATGGTTCCTACCAACTCCATGCTACCGCCTTAAGTAATACAATTTTACTTTGTAACTGTTACTCCTCTTGAAGATTTAATTATTTATGCTTAACACCATTGTAGAATCGAATGTTATTATTGGAGCTCTTATATATCATTTATAATACTATAAGAGCTAAAAAAAGGTTGCCCTTAGCGCCAAAATGTTTGTTGGGAAGTCTGTCAGTCGGATACATAAATGGGTTTTAACATTCTTTATTTTGCATTAGAATGCGGATGTAACAGATTGTAATGTTTTTTGGAGTATTTGGCAGCAAATTGTATCGACTCGGCCTTCCCAGTAGGTAAGCTTTGCAGAGGTAGTCAATACAACAATAAAATACTCCGCTCCACTATCCCGAGATCGCTTCTGTCAATGATTTCACATATTGTCCATTAGCGTAGACAGTTGAGACACAAAAATACACCAATTTTATATCACAATATTCACTAGGAATCAATTTGCAAATATTATTAACAGCCGCTGAACTGCACTCGAAAATATCCCGCCAAAAACTCCAGATATACATGTGCGCATATAGTGTGACCACTTATCTTAGTTATGTTTAAGACCCCAGCCTATTGTTATCAACCAAGCACAGATATAAAGCCCGGCAGCCTAATTGCGTAAGTGAATTCGGAAATGCAAAGGGTTTGACCTCATGAAAGAGTATGACAGCATCATCACATCAGCCTAATAATGTTCACACTGCAGGGACACACAGGCCTACTCTCTGTGAGCCGGATGGGCCGTTATCCACCACGCGGACCCAGTGTGGGTTGGATGTCACATGTCTTCGAATTTTTGGTTCTAGGACATGCCGGTTTCCTCACGATGTATTCCTTCGCCGTTTTTTGAGAGCAGTGCTGATGAAATAATTTGCACAAAGTAAAGCGCCTGCCTGGGTTCGAACCCACGACCTACAACTTGCAAGTCGCGGCCAATACCACTGGTCCACTACTGCACTTAATAATTAGGTATTGCCGAAAATTATTGGAATCTTTCGGTAAGAGTATCTCCACCACTGAAAGCGTCCAAGATTTTTTTATTTAAAGAGAATTTGTCATACTCTTTCATGGGATCAAACCCTTGGCTTGCCGAATTCACTTACGGAATTATGCTGCGGGATGCCACTGTGAGATTTCAAATGAAAATACTCAATAACACTGCTCAACCCGGGATTCAAACCACGGACCTCACGCTCGACAATAGCGCTTGCAAACACAATACCTATCATGCTAATAAATAAGTAAGTAAATTAAAAAAGATTCAGATTATGTACAAGTTTGCTACCGATCCCATATGACCAGATCATTGAACCAGTCAATATAAAAAAGACAAAATTGCCATCTCATCTTTAAAAATTCGATTACGACCTCCAAAATGATTTCAATACCCATCCCACTCACTGACATAATATACATTCGTATTACTTTCAAAATTCATTCATAAACCGGTATCCATTACTTATTAGTCCAAGAATATGAACGCACCTAACCAAAACGTCTTCACTCGCGGCGAATTACGGAACTAAGTTTAAATGTATGGAATTTGACAGTTCTTTGACGTTTTCCTTAGCAAGCAGCGCCACTTTGACAGATCAAGCTTTACTGGTAAATCTTTGTAATTAAAAAGTTACATCAACGAGTTCACACGCTTGTTTGTAAATAAAATGTTTGGCGAATATTATAACAGTTATGTCATACTATTTTAATTGTAGTTTTTAAGATTATAGCCGCCATTTTGATAGCGATCTGGGTAAGAAAGTATAACATTGTGCTGCGTTGTCATTTAAGCGCGTAATTTGGAATTTCTTTTTGCTTGCATTCACATTCTCACGCTAGGATTGTAATCTTAAGATTTTCTCTGAAATTTAGATTTCTAGGAAGCGTTTTGTGTATGTTTCGCTTGGCCGCTTGGCAACGGTGTTATCTTATTACCGACTTCAAAAAAAAAGGACGTAGGTACGTAATCAATTCGATAAGTATGTATGTAATATTGTTGGAACTGTACAATATTGACATGTTACTCTATGTGGGCCAAATTTCGTAAGTAAATTAAATTTTTTCAGACTCTAAACACGTGTGCCAAATTTCATAAGTGTACGTATGTATGTAAATACCCTGAGCACCCATATTTGTCCACGCATTTCTCCGAAACTCTTATCGGATCGTGATCATTCTTTTGGTGTTGGATTGATCTCTCAACTTAGGAAATACTTATTGCAACATTAGAATCGGGATATATACCATGTTTACTGTGTGTAGCGAGTTACCGATATAATAAAAAAAAAATATCCCGATATATATAAATATCCCGATTCTAATGTTAATCTTATGGTCACTGACAGTTTAAAAACTTATACTTAGTGCAAGTTTCATCAAAATCTGTCCAGCATTTTTCAAGATATAGAGCATACAACCGAACTCCTTAGCGACAAACGGCACGAATGTGTAAATTGAGTAATTATGGGTATTTTGTCAATCCTTTGATATAGAAATTGATGATAAAAACTTATTCACATTAAAATAAACGACTTTAAAAAGAAATTGTTATAAAAAGGTCAATAAACGACTTTAAAAAGAAATTGTTATAAAAAGGTCAATAAACGACTTTAAAAAGAAATTGTTATAAAAAGGTCAATAAACGACTTTAAAAACAAATTGTTATAAAAAGGTCAATAAACGACTTTAAAAATAAATTGTTATAAAAAGGTCAATAAACGACTTTAAAAAGAAATTGTTATAAAAAGGTCAATAAACGACTTTAAAAACAAATTGTTATAAAAAGGTCAATAAACGACTTTAAAAAGAAATTGTTATAAAAAGGTCAATAAACGACTTTAAAAAGAAATTGTTATAAAAAGGTCAATAAACGACTTTAAAAAGAAATTGTTATAAAAAGGTCAATAAACGACTTTAAAAAGAAATTGTTATAAAAAGGTCAATAAACGACTTTAAAAACAAATTGTTATAAAAAGGTCAATAAACGACTTTAAAAAGAAATTGTTATAAAAAGGTCAATAAACGACTTTAAAAAGAAATTGTTATAAAAAGGTCAATAAACGACTTTAAAAACAAATTGTTATAAAAAGGTCAATAAACGACTTTAAAAAGAAATTGTTATAAAAAGGTCAATAAACGACTTTAAAAAGAAATTGTTATAAAAAGGTCAATAAACGACTTTAAAAAGAAATTGTTATAAAAAGGTCAATAAACGACTTTAAAAATAAATTGTTATAAAAAGGTCAATAAACGACTTTGAAAAGAAATTGTTATAAAAAGGTCAATAAACGACTTTAAAAGCAAAATACAAAATAAGTTCCGTTTTGAAAGCCGGTGTCTTTGTGGTACCTCTTTTTTATCATTTTTCGACACCGGACTTCTGAAAAGAAAGTTATTTTGCACTTTTTAGTTTTATATTAATATTCTTTTTATAACAATATTAATTTTTATCTTGGATATTCTATTTTTGCTATTATTAGTCTTAGATGTGTGAAATTATGATTTTATTATTATCATTATTTAAATTTTATCTCTGATATATTATATTCTTTTCGTCATTTCAATCGATTGTAATGTTTTAGTGGTATGGTTTTATTTTACAAAGTATGTTTTCGTGAAATAACTTACTGATTAAGTAATTGTTCAAAATTATTGCCATTATTTTGAATACATAGCTGATTTTGTTAAACATGAGCCTTTTCCTTATGTTTACCGGATGTTATTAATTTTACCGAACATTATTAGCACTGTAGGTTGGTGTATATAATACAGCGTGTTTTAGATTCCTGCCATAATTATTTCAAAAATTCCATGTTGAAAGTTCAATGTGTTATTTTTCATCAAAATCGGGCCGGAGACTCCTTTGAGTGGTTTTCGCTATTCTTTATAGTTGCGGATTTGGCCATCCACGCCCACTTAGAAAACTCAACCTGTATACTTTGATGTACTTCCTCAGATGAGAACTCTTTTACAAGGAATGTTTCACCACATAATAAATCATAACATTAGGAAGATGCATCTGCCTAGGAGGTCAAACAATAGCAAATAATATACTCGTAACAAATATTATGCAAATAGTTGCAATCTTAAGGTTGCCAGCAACATCTTACATTGGAATATAATATTAGATTTACGAGCAAAATATATTTTTTTCACTTTTCACACGAGTGAAAAATAATACATTTTTCAACACACTTGCTCATAAAGTGGCTCTAATTTCACCGCAATTAGGCAAATAATGACACCTGTTATCAAACTGTGACTTTTTCATTACTATTATTCACAAGTGAGTTAAAGAGTTTTTTTTTAATTTATTTGTTGAGTTGCTTTGTTTTAAAAAAAGTTTCGATACAAAAAAGATCGTGCTCATTAGTACTAATGCAACACATTTCATGCAACTTCGTATAAAAATAGATAATTTCAACTTGTACGTATTAAATAAATAATACTTTCACTCAAATATAATTTTTGTTTTTGTCTGTAATAAAGAAAACTTGAAATTCCCCATTTTGTACGTGGCTACTCATAAAACACTATCCGCGAAAAGCCAAAAAAAAAAATCATTATTTTTAGTCTATGGTCGATCGCTATTGTTAGATGCGCGCGCATAGGAAAACTGATTAATTTTGCCCGCCATTGCGAGTATAATCTCACAACTCGTTTTCACTGTTGGAAATTATTTTTTGGTATTATTTTCTTCACAAGTGTGTTGAAAAACGTCGTATGATACACGTGTGTATTGATGATTACCGTCCTCGGCTCTCTTAAGACCCTTACCTAACGGCTCGGGTCTCAATGGCGCCTCAGCGGTAATCACCAACATTACACACTTGTACCATAATGTACTATTATTACTTCAAAGGAACATTATACCGGGATAAAAATACCATCACATAATACATTAGAAAGATGCATCTGCCTAGGAGGACAAACAATTATAGTTACTCGCAACAAATATTATGCAAATCTTAGTATATTTGTAGCATGTTAGCAACATCCAACATTGGAATCTAATATAAGACTTACGAGTAAAATTAATTATTTTTTCATTCGTGTGAAATTTTCACACGAGTGAAAATATAGTAAATTTTATTACCTCCAAGGAACATTATAACGAGATAAGAATACCATCACACATTACATCATAACATTAGAAAGATGCATCTGCCTAGGAGGTCAAACGCAATCGTATAATATCTCATTATGAGGAAACGGTGCTCATTAATAATTTCTTTGAAACAATACGCACCCTGGCACCAGACCGTGAAATGAGCCAATAAACGTTGAGTTGAAATATTGCAGCGCATTGTTTGGCATAAAAGAAGTTATGGTCATAATATTGCTTTCGTTGCTAAAGTATTGCAATAACCCACGTAAAATCATGTCCGTCTCCTCCAAATGTCTATTAAGTCTTCCATATTTCCAGTAGGGCGAGTCTTTTGTCATCATCATCATGTCAGCCGAAAGATGTTCAATGTTAGACTTAGCCTTCCCCAGTGCTGCCAACTCACAGAACATATATACCCTAAAGGGAAGAACGTCAACTTCATACTTTAGAAATGCTTACAAGAAGCACACTAGCGCTGCCGTGTATGCCATCGGTAACTTTTGACAACGCGGGAGATTTGAATAGTGTTTCATTCTCTTAGTTTTATTAATAGATTTTTATTTATATTTCGATACCAAAACTTCAAAAGGCGTAAAAGACGATCAATTAAATGCCACATTTCATTAATTGTCACTTACGCCTATTAAAATTCCGGTATCGAAATATAAACAAAAACCGTTTATAAATATCCGTTAGAATTTTCGTTGCCGGTTTCTGCACATTTATAAAAAATAAAATAATATTGTGCAAAAAAATCAAACGAAAATTCTTAGTGTATCTAGGGAATTTCAAAGCGATGCTAAATAATACAAGCTTTTTAAACATGTTTCAATATATTTATTTTCCTTAAAAAAGATTTTTTTGAGGCTTCCTCAACAAATCCTCGATTTTTAATGGTACAAAACCGTTTTAGGCATATTGCAACTGTACTATCAATTATGATTTTAAAATTATTTTCAAAATGTTCGTCACACCCCTTCAGCCAATCTTTATTTAAATTATTGCATTTTTGTAATATTTTAAATTTTATATTCGTATCATGCGATTTTTCTTTTAAATAATTATTTATTAAATTTGCAGCATTTTCAACCATTTCACAGAAACTGGGCTGGATGTATTTTAAACTGCATCTTATGTCGTCGTATTCCTTAAAGGATGTAAATAAATGGCATACCTCAGTGTTTGGATCAGCAAGCATAATTTTTTTACATTGCTCGCAATTATTTCCCATTTTTTTTGCTATAAAGCCACACACATAAGCACATGCTTGCATTTCTCCAGAACATTGAGGTATATCTAACTCTTCTACACCTTCAATAGAAATATTCTCTGGAAAAGGTGTAGAAGAGTTTGCATCTTTTTTTGTTTGTTCACACCCTTTAAATGATAAATGATAAATGATTTTATTTCTGTAAGTTGGTTTGTACAAACACTTTTACATGTCGAACATATTTTTAAAACTAGATGAGGTCGGCGTTTCCTATCTGACTACTCTGAGAAGAAAGGCCGAAACAAACTCAGAGGTCACAGTCTCTTTTAAAGTCCTGACAAAATCTTGATTAGATCATGTGAAGACCATGTAGACTGATGTCTGAAATGGTCTTTTGAGGAAAGAACCAGCCAGATTGAGTGGACCTGTCCAGTCAGTGCACGCATTTGTCAATAACCGAGCAGCTCAACTCAGAATTTAAGGAGCTCAACGATTCGACGAACAATACCAAAGAAAGGACATTCGTGTAGGCCGCATAAACTACTCAAACTGCCAGACCATGATTAAAAACTAAGATAAATTTAAATAAAAACAAAAAAAAAAAATATCCACATAGTCTTCACATTCACAATAATTAAAATAAAATAATATAATACTTTAAAAAGTAAATATTCTTGTCATTGCAAGAAAACCAAAAAAATAAAAAAAATATTTATAATAACAAAATGCATAGTGCAAAATATAATAAAAAAAACAAAATTAATTGGAGCAGCTCAATCCCAAGCCTTTTTGTCCTCAATGTAATCTTTTGTTGTATAAAACGCTTTCTGGCACAACTTACGTTTAATGAAAGACTTGAATTTATTAAGACTTAGATCTTGCACGTGGCTTGGAAGCTTATTATAAAAGCGTACACATTGACATCTAAACGAGCCACCTATTTTCTTGAGCCTTGTTGTAGGTACTACAAATTTGTGTTTGTTCCTAGTATTTATGTTATGGATATCACTGTATTTTTTAAACAATTTTATATTTTTATGGGCATATAAAAGATTTTCATAAATATACTGAGAAGGCACAGTCATTACATTAATCTCCTTAAATTTCTCTCTGAGAGAGTGTCTCGGGCTTAATTTATAAATTGATCGAACAGCTCTTTTCTGCAAAACAAAGATAGTCTGGATGTCGGCGGCATTTCCCCACAACAGAATACCGTATGACATTACACTATGAAAATAACTAAAGTATACTAAACGGGCTGTCTCTATGTCAGTTAAATTACGAATTTTTCTAACAGCATATGCTGCGGAGCTTAGCTTCTTTGACAATTTATCTATATGTGGGCCCCACTGAAGCTTAGCATCCAAAGTTAAGCCTAAGAATACTGTGCTATTTTCAGGATTCAATTCTTCGCCCTTTATCAACACATCGGTTTTCACCTGCCTAACGTGAGGTAGGGTAAACTTAATGCATTTGGTTTTTTTTTCATTAAGAAGTAAATTATTAACATTGAACCAGTGAACTACTTTTGAGATCGCGCTATTTACATCGTCAGTAACCAGCTGCTGACGTTTAAGTTTAAACAAAAGTGAAGTATCATCCGCAAACAACACTATATCATGGTTATCCTTTATGAGGTAAGGCAAGTCATTAATATAAATTTTATGGAGAAACACCTTAAAATTATTTAATATATCATTATTATCATCCAGGCAGTTTCTGTTTTTATTATTATTAATTAAATTTGTAATTATGCTAGTTTTCAATGCTGCAATAAATTGAACTGAAGTAGGGTTCGGATTACAACCACAGTTGCTTCGAATGCACCCAAAACAGTTTTCAAGAGGATCCTGATTGAGCCTTCGGACACATAATGTGTTAATATTATATTTTTTTAAATTTCTATATATGCGCTCAATTGCGTTCATCGTCCTCAACCAGCCATCTTGTGAGGGGGGCTTACTTCTTGCCCCTAAAAACTTCATTTCCGTGAAGAAAACTCTCATTTTATTAAAAAAATCTAAATGAGGGCTGGTTGAGGACATGTTGGTTAAAAATTGTTTTCCTCTTTTTTTGTCCGGTGTGTCACCATTCATGGCGTCAAACAATTTATCCAAATTTGAGATCAGCGTCGCAGTCCCCACAGCCTCTTGTGGTAATTCGTCTGAAAATAAAGAAAACAAAATCTAAATATTAATAGGAATTTCTGCATCTTACATGACATGACACTGATCCATTCTGTTTAATCGGATATGCGTAATAGTGGTGCCATTTTGCATTCTTGCAATTTTCAACAACGGTTGTTACGACCAGTCAGTCAAAAGCCAGCAGCTAACCTCATCTCAAGATAATTTGTATACCAGTAGATCGCGGTAATAAATAGGATTCCAGAAGCCCAATATTCTGGTACACTAAAAAAATCGAAACAATTATTTCTTAGGTTTGGTTTTTATTCCAAAATACAATATTTAATTTTATCTTTCTACCGCGAGCTATACTAATAATATCTTGAGGTGAGATTAAGTGGGGAGCAGTGGTGACCCAGTGGTATCGGCCACGATTTACAAGTTATAGGTCGAGGGTTCGAACCCAGGCAGGTGCTTTACTTTGTGTAAATTATTTCATCACCACTGCTCTCAAAACGGTGAAGGAAAACATCGTGAGGAACCCGCCTTGTCCTAGAACAAAAATTCGAAGATATGTGACATCCACCAACCCACTTTGGGCCTGCGTGGTGGATTACGGCCCATTCCCTCTCTCTCAGAGAGGAGGCCTGTGTCCCAGCAGTGGGAACATTAATAGTATGTGATGATGTGAGATTAAGTGCTGTTTTTTAATCGTCTTTTGTCAATATCAGTTTACTTGTATAATCTTTATAAAGGAACATAAAAATAACGAATATTAATCTATTCACTAATTCGTGAGGAAAACATGACCTTTCTTATGGGTCTTGGCACAGTTGGATACAAAGGCTAGAAAGATGATAGATCATATGACATAATTATTATGATAAAACTTACTTTGAGCTACTTTAGCAAATAATCCTGCTGCAACAGAATGACTCAAAACTTGAGCAGCTAGCCGAACTTTCATTTTTTGTTTGCCATTCGGCTGAAGGTGTTGCTGGGTCAATGCTGGAGCAAAAACGAAGTTGGGATTGTTTTTGTCCATATTATAAAATTCTTCAATGTGGCTCCATTTAGCTACTCCTGCAACAAAAGATAACAATTCAATGAATATTCTGTTGATTTGCAGATATAGATATTAACAGAGAAATTAATACCACTGGTTGGTAGTTTTGTTTTTAACTTAACTTTTATATGTCAATACTCTCCAAGATAGAAAGACTAAGATGGATTTAATATAATCATACAGTCTTAAATAACTATCATAAAGAGGCCGAGGTATAAAATCAATTCTAGAAATACTTCAATAAAATGGTGCAAAGAACTTAAGTCAGTTCTTTGCACAATTTCATTACTAAGATATTAGACAATATTTTTGCAAAATGTCCGATTCTTAAAGCACGTACACTACACGGTATTCAGGGCCCTTAAAATCTAATTTAGTGTGGGTAATGATAGGGAGTGAGGGTCCCCAAAATAATAACCTTAGCGACTCGGAATGCAGGGCCCTGAATACCATGTAGCGCTTTAGACAGGTTTGCGTACCTATTGTAGAAGTCCACAGAAAGCTGACAATAATTTTAATCTTGGTAGTACAACCCACTGTTTCCATATGCTATGTACTGTGTTGTTGTTTTTCTATGTAATAATAAAGTTAAACACCAATAATAAGCAATACCAACCTATTCTTCGTTGACCGTCTATTTGTACATCTTGTACAAATTGTACATTATGTTTTAAAAAATTGTTTCTAAAACATTTAAGCAGGTGGGGCGGATCTAAGATGGTGACAATTTCATGTCCCTCATGGTCAAAAAATGGTCGATCTCGCGATGATCCTAATATATTTATTGCCCGTAAATTGACGCCATCCAAATCACATACGACGCCAATGACTTCTAATCCAGCACCAAAACAAGTGCTCAATACCTGAAAATTTATATTTATTTTAGTTAACCTCAATGATATTTATTTAATCAATTAATAAAGATAAGTACTTTAAGGCTAAGTTAATTTAATAAATATAAGAAACAAACAGAAGGCTCACCTCCTTAATGAGTACAGCTAATCTGTCAGCTGTGACGCAGTCTCCTGAAAAATAGAAGGCTATCGGCTGTTTCCAGGCTTTTCTAACTCCAATAGCCATAAAAGTTAGGGCATGGCTTGCAATTTCTTGCGTTCGACCCTGGGCAGCATGATCCTGGTATCCATCTAATTGGTCTAGTTTTGTGTTATAACTTAGGTTTCTTCTTATTGACATTTCGTCAAAAGACACAACACACAAATTGTCACTGATTGACCTCTGTTTTGTAATTTCTTTTATTGTTTCAATCACTTGATTGTTTATTCCGCACATCATGGGTAGTTTATTCAATAATGCCTTTAGTGAACTTACACTAGGCAAACAAAATAGTCGACTTAATAGCCTATAGCATGAGTTAGACTTTTTATACATGCTTAAGGCTAAAACTTTGTCGTCTAGTGTCCATCTGCGCCCAGTTAACTTTCTCGGCCCATTTTGTAACTGACTTTGCAATAACAAATAAAATGAGCTGCTTAATTTGCTTTTTAACATTTTGTTGACTGCTGTGTCATTATGCAAAGAGCTTAAAACATCCCTATTGCATTTTTTTACATTTTTAAATTTTCTTCTAAGTCTCAAGATTTCTGTTAAATTTTTTCTGCATCTTTTGTATAATTTTTGTTTTCTGGGTGTTAATTCGGTGATTTTTTTTACATCCAGGTCCTTTAATATGCCTTTGCTTTTCAAAATTCCCTGAAAAAAAAAAAAAACATGTCAGAGGTTTCATGGGCTTAAGTTTTAAGACATACTTTACAGTTAGGAACTAAACATTAATAGTTTTATGAATAAATTATAACCATATAATTATATAGTATGACTTGTAACATTATATAACAATTACCAAATAAAATTTATTTATATAGTGAAAACAAAATATATCAATTTCATTTATCCAGAGAAAGAATGAATGCCTATTCAAAGAAAATATTAATCTACCCTTATATATTATTACTAATTGAATTACCTGGGTCAAATCTGGGCTCTGAAGGTTATATTCATTTGAGTGTTCCAAAGATGTAGAACACTGAGAAGTACTGGCCGTAACTTCCAAATCCATCTGAATCTGTGCAGTCTCCTGGTACTGAAACATTTTATGCATATTGGTTAACTTGTTTCTATGAAATGTTAATTTATTTTTGCTTATCTTTCAAAAAAATTGGTTTAATGAACCATCCAGAGATTTTATGAGAATCCAATTGACTAGCGAGTTCCATTCTTCCAGCTAAGAAACTTAAGGCGCTACCTACTTTGCACGTTTTTCGTGCTGTTTTTAGGAGCTATCTACTCGTTATTTAAAATGAAATATCAACTAATAAAAATACATTAAATTTCTACATATTATTGATTCCAAAATTGTTTAGTATATGTTTTACTAATCTCCTTCCAACAAAAACATAAAAATGAGAAATAATGATTGATAGCATGCATCTCCTCGTAAAGTGTTCATTAATATTTTTTTGTACTAATACTAATGGATAGACAATTTGATAACGAACATTTTGGTAGATTTATTTTTTTGAAAAGACCAATATTCGATTTTATAAAGATTTTATTCTAAAATCTGGGCGTATTCACTACTGTAATTCATGCGCCGACAGTGCCGCTAGGCCAATAGGAATGCTCATATCTCATGCTGATTTTTTGGTCAGGGTACGGCCTTAATTATTTCTGCCATCCGCTCATTTTTACCTTCCTTCGGTAGTCAGTTAAAAGTTACAAGCTATTCCTAACAAAAATACTCACTTGACATTTACTTGCTTGTGCTTCTTTAGGTGCATGTTCATCTCGTAATTGTGCCAAAATATTTTGAGCTTCTGTTGGAATCGCGAACTTATTTAATCTCATTTTGGCACTGCTAGTAAATGATGAATCATCAAAATGATTGCCACATAGCATCTTATGCTGCTTGTACAGCTTCACTAATGATTCATTTGAAGTCCAATCATCATTGGGAAAACAAAATTTTGCCCAAACTCTAGCCCTGAAACAGTTATTTTTGTATTATTAGAAAAGTTGTGCGACAAACATATTATAACTAACAAACTGTTGAAATATTTGCTGGCCTGATAGGCAATACAGTGAGTTGACAAAACCGTATCTGTTATAACGTTATAACAATGAATGTTTCTTTATCAGTGACATACATGTATGTTTAAAGGGATCTGTTTGAATTTAGGTATCATGATTTAGAGACTATTTTTAAAGACATAGTATAAACTAGTAAGTATAAATTAGTGCAAAATAGACTTACTTTAGAGATCCATGCATGGACGGGAGCGGAAATCTGTGAAAGGTCAAAGAAGAATTTTCCTTTGACGTTATACCGCATTTAGCGCACTTAACACTCTCTTTTCCAACCATGGTGGAAAAGAAAAACAACACAAAAGCGTCAGTATCGCACAGGAGTCTCTATCTCGTAATTATTGAATTCACAACACAAAAAGCGTCAATTTCGCACAGGAGTCTCTATCTCGTAATTATTGAATTCACAACACATAAAGCGTCAATTTCGCACAGGAGTATCTATTTCGCTATTCAAAAAAACAATAAACAAACTGGAAAAACACAATCTCAACAGTTGAACTTGAAACTTGAAAGCAGAGAAAAAAAATACAAAGTGAAAACCCGACAACAAGACTAGTAAAAGTTGCCATCACGCAAAAATATAATTCCGACCATAATTTGGTTATGATAATTTAAGGTTCATTTGTCTGAAATTGAAATTTTATACAAAAACAATATTGTAAAAATCAGGGTATTCAAATTTAAACATATATACAGTATCTTTCAAATTACTTTAAAAAAAACTCAAGTCATCTATATTCTTCCATTAATAACAAAATCTACCAAATTGGTAGGTAAGTATTGACTCTGGTATGTAAATTCCGTCTATCTCTATTTCATTCTATCGTAGCGCTCTCCTTTTTTTGCAAATCCTGCCGGAGTTGGCATTGGCTACGTAGAAAGCTGACCACCCCTGTGCCAACTCGTCTAAGCAAAAAACGCTAGAAAGCGCTAAATGGTCGCTGTCAAAAAATCGCTCCAGAAATCGGTCAAATTCGGCGCCAAATTCAAACAAAACGCCCATCAGTTTGAGACAAGGGATGTATAAACGCTTTTTTTATGTTTTATTGTTCGAAATATGTCATATAAAAGAGTTACATACATTAAAGTACTTGTTTAGTAATAATAAAATAAAGTAGTAACGTGTTTCTGTAATAATTTTATATAATAATGTGATTAAATTCATTCATCATCGTCTGATTCTACTACAATTTCTTCTGCCGCCGAAATAAGGCTGGTCTTGATCAGTTCTGGACTTGAATTTGTATTTGAATTTGGATGAAAAAGTTCCTCAAGACGCCGTTGGGAAGTTGATAGTTTGTTTAGTTACTTTTTATTAAAGAAAGTACAGAGTTTCAAAAAGCGTTAGATTTAGCGCTAGGCGTTAGAACGCGCTATTGAACAAAAAAAGCGCTAAGTTGGCAGCACTGGTCTTCCCCCAAGCGTCGTCATCGATCAGTCCACGTCGTCTAAGGCCTTCCAAGGCTCGTCGTTTGGTAGCCGGTGACCGGTTCCCACCTTACCATAACCTTGCGGGCTGCTACTTATTAATTCTAGAAGGATAAACCTAAACCACTTATATAACAATCAGGGGAATGATACCAAGACCCTAATTGTCCTTCAGTTTACACTTCCACCCACTAGAACGCCAAGACGAACGCAAATAGATCCATCACACATACCCAAGCTAAAAATACTGCTTCTACCAAGAAAGCATGCCCTGCGTTTAGTAAGCGTATAGGGTGAAAGTGTAATAATATCAGGCGGTCGGTTTTCTTGCAATCAACGTAATGTGACCGGCAGGTGGCTTGGTTATAGGGCTCTTCATTAGGTCTATAACTCAACACAGAAAATGTGCACCTGCATATTTCTAAGCGAAACATTCGAAGACATGTGACATCTACCAACCCAGACAGGGCCCGGGTGGTGGATTATAGCCCACTCCCTCTCTCACAGAGAGGAGTACCTTGTCCCATCAGTGGGAACGTTAAAAAGGCTGGTGATGATATTTCTTTACTTTTGTAATGATAAACTACCTACAATTAATTTGAAACTAACACTGACAGACCAAATAGCAGAACACGGCATAAAGATAGACTTCAGATGCCATCAGTAAAATTAGAATTATTAAAAAATAGTACATTGTGTATTAAGGGCGGTAAGTAAGGAATTACGATCGAGGCTCGAGTAGAAGCCCGAAGTCGAAGACTGAGGGCTTTCTGAGTCGAGGTTCGTATTTCCCGTACCGCCCGTGAAACATACAATGTTTTTCATCACATTTGCGAGTAATAATTATGAATTATAGCTTTAATACACAAGTCAGCACAGTTATTATTACGAAATACGTGAACTTTTTTTTAAGCGGATTACGAGTTTTTGCCCACACCACAGATTATACAAATGTTTCGTTCAGAAACGTTAAGGGCAAATACTTACGTAGGTATTCAGCCATGACGGAGAGTAAAATTAAAAAAAAAAATTGATACAAATAACTATTAAAATCGATTATTAAGAACATTAGTTGAATATTTAAGTAACATGTAGCGAGATTGCAAAGAAATTCCTGTTTAGATAACATTTTAAGGCAATTTTTCAATTGCGTGTAAACTCTTTGCTTGAACTTGCATGACCTGTGTGCTGTGCTGTAAATTAAAAAAATATTACTTACCGCCCTTGGGTTTCATGACAAACAAAAAAGCCCGAGGGTTTTATATGGGGCATTACGGCCAAGTTAACCTGTATGTTTTGATACTGTTTACGTGCAAGTGTGATGAAAAATATATTATAGCATTAAGGACTATTTGGAAGACAAGTCAATAGAGTCTGTAATTTGTAAGTTAGATTAAGTGACATAACTGATTGTCAATACATTTGCACGCCTTATTATGGCAGGATAGGCTGAAATAAATTTACTGTAACACCTTATATACCATATTCTAGCAAATAAATATTTTTGATTTGATTTGATTTCTAAGTAAAGAGTGTGTACTAAATAGTGTTGTTTGGTAGTTTCTGCCTTCTCTCATGAAATACTTAAATGCATCCAAGGGCGTCGCCAAGCTGGGGGCGACAGGCCCCCTGCCACTGCCACTTAAGTTTGACAATTCTTCGGGCTATATCGGTAACCCTGGTTCTCGGTTCTGATCAGCTGAGTCACAAGTCAAACTCTAGGTACTTGTAGAAAATGCCTGAGGCATTAAGTCCACCTCTGTACGTTTGTGGACATGAAGTATTATTTTGAAGTCATTTCTGCATATAAATATTAAAACTATACAATGCTGCGATGGTGCAAGTGATCTGTGGAAGTGGCTAGTGTCCTTAGCATACACTAGATAATATCTACATTTATCAGGCCCCCGGCATTTCCGTTTGAATGCATTCCACTCAATGATATTGAAATAAACAGGTATGTTATGAGCGCGCGCATTGTGAAGACTCGAATAGGTCACAATTGTGACCTTTAGTCTTTAGTTTATGTCACGCATGACGAAGAGTGATAGGCTATGTTGAAACAAAAACAAAATAAAAAAAATGCCATCGTGTGTATTTAGAAATTTTACCAATTATGATACCAAAAAACATAAAACAGAAGGGATATCATACCATATGTAAGTACGCAATACGCCTCAATTTACTAATTTATTTAATTTTTTCCTATTATTCTGATATTTGGAGGTTAGAAAAAGATAACAACATTGGTGGTCAGAATAATGTTTGTTTACATTCACACGAAGGTGACTCTTTTTTTCTTGTTGATTTTATCAAGCCATCCCTTTCGACTTGTAGTGAAATGTCAGATGAATGAAAAGTGTGTATGTGTGCTGCCGCTGCTACGCGGAACACTTTTTCAATTGTTTTGTGAGTGTATAACGTATCTGTTTATTTGAATATCATTGATTCCACTATTTACATTATATTATACTAGATAATAAGTCTACTTATACATCCTGCTGTTAATGTAACAGTTAGATTGTGACTGTTATGCGCTAAGCATTCAGACACACAAGAAAATTTATGAGAGTGTACCCAAAGAGAAGTAGATTACGTCATTTTATCGCTTCTGTTTCCGTGGGTTTCATATACGTAGTATCTCTAAGTAGTCTGTGGTTTCATAAAATTCAATCTATCATAGAAGCAGTGTTGCAGACAACTTCATCATTAAAATACGTAAGTAGGTAAGATTAAATAGCAATAAAAAACAATTTGTTATTTAAATGCCTGATAATTGGTCTGTCTTATTTTTTTTTTGGCTGCATACAAGACCCAGTAAAAAAAAATCTATGGTTTGTTTACCTTTTATTTTTTACCCGACTGCCGAAGGAGGGTAATGTGTTTACTTGTCTATGTATGTATGTATGTTCCTATGTGGCGTTCTAGAGATCAAACGCGTTGGCCGATTTTGATGATTTATACGTCAATCGATTCGTCTTAACCCTGGGAGTGTCACTGAATACATCAAAATTTGAAAATAGAAAATGGGCGGATTTAGGGCACCATATTTTGGAGGATATTTTTTTTTTTCTTCCGAACCCATCGTGTGCACTCCGGAACCATGGTCCCACTGCGATGTCCCACTGGTGGGACAAATCTTTTTCGTGGTCCCACCAGACACACACTTGACCGATTTGTTACAATGTGGTATGTAATAGTCACTACTTTCTTGAAACAAAATAACTGTAGTGTGTATATATACATCTAGTTTTGGTGAGCCTGCTCGCAAATACGTATCCTCCGACTGCACAGCATGATTTTCTTCTTGTTTACCCTACTTTTTAGTTCGCTTTTTAAGCAGTCGGGTTTTTTGATCTTCTTAATTACCTTTTTTTATTTGCTCCAGCGAATAGGGTGTTGTTAAGGACATTTTGAGAAGTAATGCCATAGGGAAAACTTAAGGAAAAAGTATTGTTTTGTATTTTCGGTATTACCGATGGGTTTGTATGTTTTAGTAATCGGTGAAATACTGCACACAATACAATCATTTATATTATTCCACGCACAGAGCAAGGGTGATTTTTTTATTGATAGGTACGATGGTAAGAATCCATTCAAAAAGTGTTACATTGACATGCGACCAGTTCACAATTTTTGCCTTTAGTGTGAATTTGTGAAAACGACTACTAGACTTTACCTACTCAAAATCTAGGTTTACAAACAAAAACTAGCCTAGAATGATCTAGATTATATTCCTTTTTATTCAAACCAGGTCATACTGCATGAGAAGCGGGCCGTACTAACCAAAGTAGGACTTTCCCTTTTAGAATATCGTTCATACATGCGCGAGTTGTCGCTGACAAATGTCAACGTCACCTGTCAAATGTTGGCGCCATTTTGTTCCAGCTGTTTTCTTTACAAATAGTGCTCTCTGTCTATGCCTAGCCTTATCACATTTCATTTGGGGTCGGCTCTCCTCAGTCTCCTTGTCATGCTTCGCCAGATGTTTCGGTTCAAGGTCGTCAAGTCACTTGAGCTTGCTTCAGGTCGTTTTTGACTACAGAACTCCATGTGGGGGATCTACCTCGTTTCTTTGGACCTGCATTCATTAAAAGGGACTTTTTCCTCAAATAGAGGGCCATAGGTCAAAGAAAAGCGAGTCAGTGATAGCGTGACGGTTGACAGGATGGAATGGTAGTAGAAAATATGTTGATCCCATCCCAAGTAATACAGGACAATGGCAGGAAGACGACGATGGATCACGAGTAGCGTTAAAAATATCATACTAAGATTCCAAATGCCCGGCGCACCCTGGACAGCTAACACTAGTTAACGCAGAGTATAGGATTAATTCTTTCACCACGGTGGTAAATCCACGCTCCTTTCCTCAGGGTCATAACCACAGACATAAATCTAACTCTAGATGACGCGATTGTATGTACTTCGCGTGCCAAACAACGGCATAAAGTTACAATCAATGATCGTAATCTCAGCTTTTCATTTAACATTATCGACACCTGTAAAAAATCTACCGAAATCTATAAAAATGCCTCTTTATGCAATATTGAGCTGTAAAAAATGTATAGAAAAGTTGGCCGAGGCATTGGAAATGTTTTCTTTTATTGGTAAGTAAATTTGTTTTTAAATTGTTTGTGAAAAAGTGGCACGCTTGGTTTTCATACAGATGGAGGGATTTGCGTTATCTAGTTAGATTTATGTGTGTGATTATAAGCAACGACTCTTTTCATTACACCAACTCCTCTAAGGTGATTGCGGTGACCCTGTTGAGAGCATAACGCACTTGTTGGAGTGCTCCAAGTTCCCATACATCTGCACTTTGGACTTGATGAACATTACTGATGCCGCTATAAACGTGGCCACGTACTGCAGTGGGATTCTGTAAGGTCTCTCGTAAAAACTTTGGCGGAGTGAACATAACGGTCATTCCACTCAATCAAGGTGGAATGACAGTTCGTTTTAAGCTCACACCAGTCTCCACCTATATATGTTTTTCCGATACGCACGCGACACGCAACTGCGCGATCTAGGCGGACCACCAGTACACCTGGCGCCTTGCTGACTGTGCGTGGACCCGGGGCATGGACGCGTCGATGATTTGCGTCACCGCCCCACGGAACCACAGCGCCTCCTGTTCGAAGTCGAGGGGCCGGTCGTTGTCGACTCACGGATCTAGGCCTAGACTATGGTGGCCTCCTCGAGAAATTTCCTGCCGATGCGCTTGCGCGCCCAGCGCGGACCGTCCGTGCCACGGCCGCTGGCGGTCTGGGTGGAGACGTCGAAACGGATGTAACGGTAATCTGATAACGTCTCCACCTCAACGGCGACTCGCCAGTCGTGGACACGGCTCGCGACAGCAGGGCTAGCGAACGAGACGTTCACTATAGACCCGCTTTCCTGGATTATCTTACTAAGGGCATAGCACCAATTTTATTCGCGCTATTTTTTTTCCGCCCATTCTGTGACCTTTGGAAATGTACGAAGCTGCACGCATTGCGATAAAAATTCGCGCTCAAATAGTACTAAAAAATAAAATAAAAATCGCAATGCGTGTTAAGCCTTACTCCGAGTTATTATAGCAAATCCCGTATTCTTTATGACATTATATTACCTACTTTAACCTCGTATTAGTAACTCTAACTCTGACTTAAGTTTTTCACGCAAGTGGGCTAGCTGAGTAACTCCTTTTTTTGCTTGAGATATGCATACTGCACTACCACGGGGAGATAGTGCAGTTATGTGGGAATCCAACCCACTAAAACTCCATGGTGTCCTCCTGTGCCGCTCGACAGAAACACGGGCACGCATAAGTAGGTACTCACAGTAAATAAGTTAGCCAATCTAAGCGTACTCGTATGACTGGGTGCGGTTTCTGTTATAATGTGCACGCGGGTGATAACAAGCGATAAGTCTCGGTCAGTAGCCATGGCAAATTTATAATAATTTTATATCATTTCACCTTTCAACCTTGGAATAATAACTTTGATGTCATCTGGCAGGTCAATGGCATAAATGTTAAAAAAATTGAAAAAGAACGTGGTTAATTTTGCAGTTACACGATAAGAAATATCTGAAAACATGCAACGTTATAATTTGTTTATAATTCTTTAAATTAGCTATGTACGGGGTGATGTTTTTTTAGACTTTATTTATTAAGACGACGACTGTCGCCAACGACCTTGAGGGAACAAAACGCGCACTCGTTTCACACCCGCGCGACTCAAAATTTTGTAGGTTTTTGTACTTTCCTTATTATTCTATTACTAAAATAAGTCTCAGATGAAAATGTAGATAATTAAATTGTCTTTGAGATGGTGTCGATTTAATTAAAATATGCCCAGCGGTTCTGGTGCAATTGTCGTGTTTTTGTCCGTTTTAGAACAACTTTACATATTAATTACACGTATACGTTATACGAATAATACTCGAAATTTTTCTTAGATTAAATTATTATGAAAATGGTCTAATGTGTCATACAGTTTTTCCAAAAAATTACGACTAGCCGTTTAGACGTGATTCTCGTTTTAAAATCAGCTACTCAAGAGTATCTGCGCCTTAAAGGAGTTCAAATCAAACATACCACTGACTTTTCATGTTATAGTCACTCCATTTACCTACATAAAATACTGGTAATCATGGCCTTAGTGCGTTAACGTAATCATCAATTTGTAATGAAACTGTATAAGCGCCATCTGGTGACGGTAAGGAGAAATCTTTTTTTGTATACATTTTGTCATAAGAGATCATTTACGTTATCACGAGCGAGTACGTTAAAAAATCGGAATAAGCACACAGAATCCGATTACACGCAAAAACCACCCGGACAAAAGTTACGCAAATAAATATATTGTCATTTGCATTCAATCAAAATCAATAATTGATATTGTAACTTCAAATTTAGGTATAGCCCTCGCCAAACTTAATGGCCGCCCTGAAGTTGGTTTACCGGATGCGCGAGGCACGAAACGGGTACTGTTTTGTATGGGATTTCCTACTGCGCAGCCATTGTAGCCAACTTCAGGGCGGCCAATAAGTTTAGCGAGAACTATAGATATATATGATTTCTTGTCCAGGCTATATACAGCCTACCTATATTTTTATGGTTCCGTACCAAAATGGTAAAAAAGAACCCTTATGGTGCGAATCTGTCTGTCCGTCTGTCACAGCTGGATATCTCAACAACTACTAATGCTATCAACTTGAAATTTGAAATAGTTGTAGATGACGTTTGCCCAACTATTTTGCAAATAAAAATATTTTTATATATAACTGGTAGGTACTGAAAGAAGTTATTAAAAAATCGAAGTGTGGTATCATATGAACGAACGGTTTTGCAGTCATAAAAAAAGAAAATTTAGGCTGCATAGTTTTCGACTTTTGATGAAAAATGTAAATAAATTACCGTTCGCCCTCTTATTGCCGAAGTTTGCATAGAGAAAAATCTGAAATTATTCTATGTGATAGAAGTTTATGTAAAGATAACCAGAAAAATACGACTTCTCTATATAGATCACTTTTTCAGAAATCATAACCAAAAATTACATTAGTTCGACTATCGGTCAAGAGATGGCGCCGACCTAAAACTGCTATATTTTGCACCGCAGTGTTATTTCCTATTAAAACCAACTTGTTTTTGCGGTTTCGTACAGAACCCTAAATGTGCGAAGTCCGACACGCTCCTGCCGGTTTTTTTACTTGCCCTAATTGCTATCATGCCTGCTCTAGAACTTCTTAATCCCCAACACTTCTTTTCTGCCCAATAATTGGTAAAGCATCTTCAGTTTCATTCCTCTCGGTTAAATGTTGGTTGTCAAGTTCCTCGTCAGAGAAGTACGCACCTGTGCGTCTGCACATGCACCAGCTGGCGTCCACCGCGTGTCGCGTCAACAACACGAATTCTAAGAATTGTAATTATAACTAAAACGAGCTAATGACAGCGGCTTCGCCCGCGTGAATATCAAAAATTATCCCAAGGGTGCTATTCCAGACTCTAATCTTTCTCTGTGCCAATGGACATTGCCCATTCTTCTATGGACCGCAGTTGCGCATATTTTTTTTACTTTCAAAGGAAATAAAAATTATCCATTTATTTTGTGGGGTTTTTGTTTGTTTTTTGATTTTCTGTTCAGTTTGAGTTTTTTTCAGTTTTCAGTTTTTTTTGTTCTGTTTGTTTTCAGTTTTGAATCCGAAGACTCTACTGAGCACGAACTAAACGCAATGATAAGTTTATTAATTAGCACAACAAACTCAACAACTATCAACGCAAAAAAAAAGTTCGCTGCCGCGCCGACACGATGCTTTGTTTGACTTGACACTGACAGTGACATTTTTGACAGTTCACCTTTCATTTACATTGCCCGTGGTAGTGTTACCAACAGTTAATCTAAATGACACTGACCATAAATGATTTGATAATTAGAGAAAGATTAATTTTAATTATGATATAAAAATAAAAATATTAATAAAGCGGGCAATGTCATACTTGAAGTTATTTTTAAAACTCAGCGTCTGCCCTTACACTATCAGTTACACCGATTATGGGGAGGTTCATAAAATGGCAACTCCGCTTTCACTAACAATAAAATCGAATAAATAACTAAATAAACACAAAATAGTAACCCCACCCCACATACGATTTCGATCAAGTTCACTAAGAAAACTTAAAAAAAATATTGTATAATTTATGAGTATTGTTTTGTGGCTGTACTGTTTTATTATAAAGCGATACTGATTTTGGGCATTCTCCTTTCATCCAGATCCGTCCAGCCGTTTGAGCGTAAAGGAGTAGCAAACATAAAAACACACACACACTTACAAATTTTCGCATTTATAATATTAGTGTGATTATTTTCGCAATAAAAAACTTTTTGCAAAAAAATACTACCGACTTCCAAATACTAAACTACAAAGTGAAAAATAACTTAATTTTTTTAAGTCGGTGTCTTTCGTAGGTACCATTTTTTTGCGTTATGGACACCGACTTAAAAAAATTAAGTTATTTTTCACTTTGTAGTTTAGTATTTGGAAGTCGGTAGTATTTTTTTGCAAAAAGTTTTTTATTTTTCACTTTTTAGTTGTACGTACCTAATAGACAAGTTAGGAAGGTAACTTTAATGCCAAAATAGATTTCATGAAACTTGAACATATCCGATGAAATGAGAGATCTGCGTACCCCTTAAGAGCGTACTGGCGTGATGTTATGTTATGAAATAGTATAAACAATAAACAGACATGCGATTGCAGCAATCCCGAGAGATTTGCCGTTATTTATTGAAGAGTTCTGTTGTATATCTCCGAAGTTCTTCATCAGATCTTCACTAAATTAAAATGGGACCAATTTCGAAACATACTCTATCAAACAAAAAAAGAATTTTCAAAATCGGTCCACAATTGACGGAGTAATCGGCGAAAATACACAAAAAAAAAAAAAAAAAAAAAAAAAACAAACTTGAAGTCGAACATAGAACCTCCTCCTTTTTGGGAAGTCGGTTAAAAATACATCTCAATTCGCACGCGAGCCTATACAAACATGGCCATGATTTTTAAGTGTGCGCGTCTCTGTTTTATAAAACCATATGCCCTTGGAGTATTTATAGCAAAATATATAAGTTTCAGTTATGCATCAAATATTCATCCTGTATATACCCTATTAAGAGTTCTTATCAGCGACCTCTCGGGTTATCAATACGCCTAACAAGCTATATATATAAATAATTAATGTTTGCAAAAACAACAGACGTTTTAATTTAATACTTCACTAGAAGTGGACGCCTCATCAAGTCTACGGAAAAACATGGATACACTTACAAGATGAATAGAACTAGTTTTCTGGTGTTGTTTACGTTGTTTGTTGACTGGATGCGCGCTTTCTCCTGGGGTGAGTAAAAGATTCGTGAATGGATAATAATAATTATAGCATAAAAAGAAAGAAAACATATTTATTTAAGGGTAAACAAGTCAAAAATTCTTCCATACAAACGTAGTCTAGAGATTACTCCACTGTTTGACGATGTACTTTCAAAATAAAAAAAGACATCAATTTGTCTCATCATTATCTAGCCCTGTATGGAACAGAAATAATAAAAAATAAAAAACATTGAAAGTTATGAGCGTCGAAAGTTCCATATTTCAACACTAATTTTAACGTATCTTTGGGCGCACATAAATACCATAAGAAGAAGGAAAATTAAAAAACGGCCTCCATACAGGGCTAGATTAGTAATTCAACAATCCAAATAATTTTATTTTGATCAGGTACATTCAGTAGTTTTTTCATGAAATCTAGACTCCCAAAGGTCTGTTTATAAAATTTCGCGCGCTCGTTTTCGTCCTAAATCATCATCCATTTCGACAAAAGATTGCAGAAGTGCTAATTCGTACGCGAACTAGCTTCTTACTGCTCATCACAGCATCTATATATTTCGCACGTGTTGTGGGATGAGATAGCATGCATTTTAACCTCGCGCACAAAATAGTTCGTGCCGTCGACTAGTTTAACCTTAACTCACGAAATGCAACACGCAATGTAGGTAGGTTCAAGTTTAAAAAAGGTAGAATTAAGACAGTTGTTATCATTGTGTATCCAAATTGTTATTGGAGTTTAATAGATAAAACATAAATGCTTAGCGCCAAATTCCTGCGTGCATCGGAAAGAATGTAAACAATTAATAGTATGAGATCCCAATGCAAAAATCTGAACCTAATTATATTGTTTTTGATAAAACTTGATTTTTATAAATCACTGGCTGTTCCCGTGGCTTCACTCCCGACAACTGCCTACGCTACCCTACTTACTTCCTACCTACCCTACTAGCCTTCCTGCCTACCCTACCTACCTACCAAATTTATTTCTATGGTCATTCTTTCGCGGAGAATATTAACACCGCCATTAAGAAAATGACGTTAAATGCACAACGCCATCTATCGAATATGGAATTCAGCTGTCCGAGTATCTAAATTGCGTGTGTTTTGTTATTTTACTTCTTGAAAACTTTAAATTCATCTAACTTTTGATATAGTGAACCGATTGCGATGAAACAAAAACTAAGTAATACTTCAAGTTACGCACAATTTTATGTATATATGTTATCTACATTGGTTTCGTATATTTTACGTGATGCATGCACAAATAAACAGACACACCGACATACAATCCAAAAATGCTGGTAATGGGTTCTGTTGGTTATCTTTTAGCATCCTGGCAATATATATTTTTGGAAATATTTTCGGTGTACAAAAAGGAATTTTCTGCAGATTTATTATATATATTGATGATGTATATCTCTGCCGCTGGTTTCGCCCGCGTGTTAGTCGGAAATTATCACACGGGTGCAAACTTATCACAAGACTACTTATAATCTATACACCGTGAAATTTAAATGGTTGTTTTCCCGCAGCGAAATGGTTTTTTCTATGTAATACAATCGTTTCGTAGTTATGTAAAATATTAGAAACAAAAACTGGCATATTTAACATTGTGAAAAACTTAACTCGAAAGCGATCACGAACCAATAGTAATACCTCCCGATATCTACGGCCGAACGACAGCGGGGCGTTGACCCGGGTGCTAAGTAGGTCAGGATTACTGTCAAAAGGATTAGGTTCGAAGGCGGCTCCGTTTGATAATGTTGCGCGCGGGCTAGTTTATGCCGTATTACTACACGCGAGAGCTTATTTTACTTTAAACATTTAATAAATCGGTATTTGCTTTGTCGGCTTAGCGGTGGTATTGTTCCTTGCAAACTATTTTATGACGTATCACTACGTGCGAGAGTTTATTTTGGTTTGAACATTATCTTGTGCATCGCTTTTCTTTGCCGGTGGTGACGCGAGTAGTACCTAGTACCTACAAGTTACTATTGTAACTCACTTTTTCGAGTTGATGAATATTTTTTAAATTATTTTAAAACAAAAACATCGTTATTTTTTTACTTTAACTCTATGCTTCGAAAGTACTCCTTAAGGCAAGTCGTTCTGCCGCGGGAAAACAACCAATTAAATTTCACGGTGTATATGTGCCAAGTTTCAGCTAGACCCGTTCAGCCGTTCTGGCGTGATTGAGTAACAAACATACATCCATCCCTCCATCCAAACTATCGCATTTATATTATTAATAAGATTATCTACTTTTCGAAGCCAGCTTTATTATAGAATTAGCTTCTGCCAGCGGCTTGGACCGTGTGATAGTCAAAAATTATCCCGAGGGTACATAATCCCGGGATAAAAAAATATCCTATGTGCTATTCCTGACTATAATTTATCCCTGTGCCAAATTTCATCCAGATCCGTCCAGCCGTTTGAGTGTAAAGAAGTAACAAACATACAAACACATACACCACACACTCGCAAACTTTCGCCTTTATTATATTATAGTGTGATGTGATATAGTGTGATGTTAGGGATCTTCCTGATGGCGCAACGCAATTGAAATTTTGTCCATCGGCGATATCACACACGTACTTATAACAAGCTTTTATTTAACTTGCAATGTATGTAAGTAAGTGTGTTCGGGTCAAATCTTGCAACTGAATTTTAAAGCAGTTATCCTCCACCGATTAAGACGAAATTTTGCATACACGTTTAGTTTGGATAACAATGCATGGTTAGCTAAGTGGCGTCATTGTAAATCCAATATGGCGGACGGCCCAAGATAGAAGACTAGTTTCTTTTTGTGCACTGTCATGTTATGTGTATCAAATGAAAGGGTTAGCTGAGAAGAATACGAACAAAACTTGTTTAAAAAAAAGGGTTTTTTAATAAATATTTTTTTCTGTGAAAATTTCAAGAGCAAGTCGGTTGAAATGCATCGCATTGCATCCATGTGAACGTAAGTGTAACTTCTTACTGATAAAAAATCGTTTATCAGTTATATATAAACGGATTCCTGTCGGGCCATCAGGGCAGGTCACTCAAGGTTGTTTAATATCGTTTTATTCTCGAAGAGTTTATGACGCAGTTGATTGTTCACTAAAGACCAGAGGCGGCTCGTCTTAAAGAGCGCTGGTGCAGTGCACTCCCACAAAAATTGCATAATCTATATTTCCATAAAATCTGCTGCTGCAGTTTACTAGAAACGTAGTAGAAACTAACTATTACCTACGCGCACATTTGGCGTTAAGTTGTATGTGCCTTACGTATGGAGTGGAGCGCCAGCGATTGCGCTCCTATTAAACAAAATTCAGTACAATTTATAGTACTGTATTCAATGAGTGCGAAAGAGAAACAATGACACGGTCCGACGCGTGAAACAGAAGATTTTGTATGGGAAATTAGCCTAATCTGGAGCGCCGCTCACGCGCGACGTTGCCAAATCGCGCAAGGCAGCGCGGGAGACTTTTGCCTGTGCGCCGTTGTCAATCTTATTTATACAATAAAACAAACACTTGAAATCAGTTACTTTACGGTAGAATGTAGATTCTTCGCAGTTTTTCTTTTAATTATGTATTAAATATAGTTTTGCGCGATATTTGTGTTAAAAATAGAACAATACAGTGTACCTTTTATAAAAAAATATGAAAAGACTCTTGAAATGCGTCTCGAACTTAAAGCTAAGGGGCCACCACGTCCTGATTTTTTTTTATGAATTTTTATGGCCTGGTTGCTAGGGTCCTAAAATTGCTCTTACTCAAAATTTCGTAAAGCGCTCGATTCTGCGTATCGAAAATCTATTAGAGAGTTCAATGAACGCGTTGATGAAAATCGATATATTTTACGGCGTTTAATAGATTGTGTGGTATTTTGTGGTGCATTTCAAGTTGCTTTACGAGGTTAGGATGAACCTACGGCATTCCGGAATCTATAGAGGTTTGGAAGATTTCGTGTCAGAGATCGATTTGGCTATGAAACAGCATTTATCCAGCAGGTCCGTTTTTAAAAGTACGTCTAAAACCATTCAGAATGACATTTTAGATGCTATTTATGAAGTTTCCAGAACAGAAATACTGAACAGAACAGATCAGAATGAGCTTTCTGTACAAAAATAAATAAATGGTAAGCTCTAGTTTTACGTATTTTTTTTTTGTGTACTCCCATAAATAAATGTCACGAGCCGCCTCTGCTAAAGACTGATAAATTTGACAACATTGTAGCCATGAAGTAGTTTACGCTGAGGCGGTCGACAACGGAGTTGATAGCAAATCAGTCTCATCATTATCTATTTTATTTATCCACGTCCATGTGTCACTAGCGGGGTGCCTACTGATAATCGGCTCTAGGTGTCTGAATCCCACCAAATGATGAATTGGTACCCTTTCGGTATTGGCACGCCCGGAATTCTTTACCTTGTCTGTACTTTTTAGGTGTTCGTACCCAAAGGGTAAAACGTGTGGAGGAACGACAGTGGAGTCTTAGTAATAGGGTCCCTATCTGTAGCGTTACGTTTAGCTCAGAGGGAGCTAAACGTAAGCCACGTTAATAAAAAATTATAAACTAAAAAATTAATAAAAGGATATTAAGAATAAAAACAGAAGGGCCGGCTTCGCACGACTTGGGCAGCTAACCAGGCAGGAAGACGTGGTAGGCCCTGGGTAGGCAGATGAGCAGGCACCACGACGGCAATCGGATAGGCAGGCTGTAGAGTAGGGCAGGCAATCGGATAGGCAGGATGTAGAGTAGGTCGAAGACAGCTGAACTAATAGTCACGCTAACGAGCAGGTAGGCAGTAGCACCTATTACTAAGAATCCACTGTCCGTCTGTCTGACTGTCACCAGGCTGTATCTGATGAACCGTGATAGCTAGACAGTTGAAACTGTCACAGATGATGTATTTCTGCTATACAACAAATACTAAAAACAGATTAAAATAAATATTGAAGAGGGGCTCCGATATAACAAACGTGATATTTTTGCCGTTTTTTGCAATAATGGTACCGAAACCTTTGTGCTGTCCTTTGTGTTGTAAACGCACTTGGCCGGTTTTTCTTCTGTAACTTTGTGATTGTTGCTTTTGTGTTGCGTCTGTGTGCAAGAAGTAGGTAGTACTTTGTTATTAATTGCACTTTTATTCTTCCCTTATCTAGGAGATCGTTTGCTAATAATTGTTAATTAATTATTATTACGAATCCAATGTATGTATACTGTGTGCAAAAAACTCGATTCGCCGTTCATATTTTGCCATTTGAAATAAGGATAACCCGAAAATTTTAATTAACAAAAGTATCTACTGATAAGATTAAACAACATAAATTAATTAGTGTTTATTTTAGCTTTAAATATCTACTTTTGTACCCATTTTACTTTAATATCTTTATTTATTTTTTGTTATACATCTGCCCTTGGTTGACTGGTGGAGTATGCCTCAGGCATTAAGTGTATGTACCTACAATATGTTGCATGAAGTTTTAATAAATAAATAAAATTGATAGTTTTTTTTTAGGGTTCCGTACCCAAAAGGTAAAAACGGGACCCTATTACTAAGACTCCACGATCCGTCTGTCTGTCTGTCACTAGGCTGTATCTCATGAATCGTGATAACTAGACAGTTGAAATTCACAGATGATGTATTTCTGTTGCCGCATAACAACAAAACAGAATGAAATAAATATTTAAGTGGGGCTCCCATACAACAAACGTGATTTTTTTGTTGTTTTTTGCGGTAATGGTACGGAACCCTTCGTGCGCAAGTCCGACACGCACTTGGTCGGTTTTTTATTTTTGGCATGGCCATCCATATTTATAGCTTTTATCGCATTTTCATTAATTTTTATAAATATATTATGAATTGCCGTGGGACGGTGGGATACGGTTCCACTGCCCTTGGACAGCCTTTTTGACATCCTGCAATATGAGCGTAAGTGTTCTATTGGATTAAGATCAGCAGCCTAATTGCGTAAGTGCATTCGGCAAGACGAAGGATTAAACCCCATGAATCGACCAATTACATAGATGGAAATCCACAATGCGTCTTTCATCTCGTACGTCATTGTTAGATTGATGGGTTCAAATCCTTCGCCTTGCTGCATTTACTTACACAATTAGGCCGAGGTGTCCTTGCTGGTCATTATTTTCGTTATTATTGTTATATTTTGGTTTAAATCTATGGAAAAATTACGAAAACACAAATGAAGTTTCAGGCTTTTTAAAGCATTTATTTCTGTGTCAAGTAAATTGTTTAGTAACGACAGTGCTGTCTCATCCCATACAAAGAAACCGTGTCGACGTACTATACTGATTATTTTGTGTACATCGATCGCGTTTAGTTCCGTTCCGTTCCAATCCACGGATATAGATGGTGACCTATTTATCGCATACAAAAAATAATCGGAATAATCAGATGAAATACGCTAGTTACATTGGCACGGTTTCTTTGTATGGGATGAGGCATCTGTATGCTAGTATTATATTATCTGTGGTAACGAAAAGACCGCCCATTGTAACAAACTATCTAACTCTTGGAAGTTCTAATATTTAAGTTGTTACAGTGTACATTAGGTACAGTTTTTCATTGTAACTATTAAGTTACAAAAGCATTTATATGAGCAAGATGAGAAGAGAAAAGAGAAGATATACTGAACTATCAGTTTAAAAAATATATTTACTTTTTTCAGAAATCGTCGTGAGCAGCGACAAACAACTGGAAATGTTGTATTACAATTGATAATTATTGCACACGGCAGATATTCCGCTGGCTACAGCATTCGATTCGATAACTTACGATCCAGTTTCAACGCGGGATTCAGAAAATATCTTACAATTTACATAAATACAAATCTTTTTTATGGACAATTGCTGGTTAGTATTTGCCATTTTTATTTTAAAAGGTTATAATATTTTAAATGAGAAAAGTTGTTTAAAGATCCGCTATTATATATATATTATTACTAGCTTCTGCCAGCGGCTTCGCCCGCGTGTAAAAAATAAATAGTAGCCGCATCTCAGACCTGCTGAATAAGCATATAAAATTTCAAAAAAATCGGTCAAGCCGTTTCGAGTATGGTAACTAACATTGTGACACGAGAATTTTATATGTAAGATTATATATAGTTTTATGACTCGACAAATTTCGATTTAAACTTTTTAAAATATTCATAGTTATTTAAATATTACAGGTATATTTACTGGATCACAGACTATGAGTCAGAGAGGGCTCGGTTTGATGGTTCCGATAGAGAAGTTTTGATAAACAAATACGTTTATAGGCGGCTAAGCTTGACCATTGAACAAAAGACACAGAAAATGTACTGGAATGAGACAATACATAAAAGTGTTGGTTATCAGGTATATATTAAAAGTGCTGATTTTAATGAAAAGAACGGGGGAACATTATATCATGTCGAAAACGAAACATCAGGTGCATTGGCTGTATCAAAAGATTTTATCCACTGGCATCAAAAGTCAATTTGACAATTACCAAAGAATCCCCCGCAATATTTAGAAGCAAAACCATTTTCAAATTCTAACAGACGGCGGGGAATCTCGTTGTGAATGCGCACAGGGTTACGCCGGGGAGAAATGCGACGTATCAGTCTGACAGAACTATTGTTTAGGAGATTGTGGATTCAGTGCTGAGAGACAATCAAAATGCAGGTAAAACATAATTATTGATCTCATGAAGTACTAGAGAAGATTATTTAGTTCGAAAAATGTAGGAATCAGCTGTTATTTTTCATTTCAGTGATGACAAGTATACTAAAAGTGGTTCATATTCATGAGTACTTGCACCCCCTTAAACATTTCCAATGAATTGCAAATCGAATGAATTGTAAACCTAGTGCGGGTTGGCATTGCAAAAAAATTACCTGCGTCATTTTTATAGAGCGTCCAAAACGCATTATCCCCGGTCTCGCTCACCTCGTGTCCAGCCTGTTATAACTTGTCACGATTTTTTGTTGGTTATGAGTAAAGGGACGTGGACGGACCGTGCCTCGTCAGGGGCTCAAAAAATATCGTTGTGTACATTTTATATGAACTTGTTCACACACTTCCGTGCACGGGCCAGTGACGAAGCTTCAATGATTGGGCCCGGCCCTGTCAAGTCCCGGGCACGGTCCTGATATGTGTGGATAGACCTTAATGCTTCTTATTATTTTCATTATTTCAGATTCAATGCTGGTTACTTCGGGGAATGGTGCGAAGTTAACACGTGCCGAAAGCACTGTTTGAACAACGGTGTCTGTTTCCTGAATGAGGAAGATGACCTAGTTTGCGAATGCACGGCAGTTTATGAGGCTCAAACATGGGAATTTGCTACCACACACATTGTTATCCATACTGACAACACGACGCATGTACTACAAGACCTGCAGAGGGAAGTGAGGCAAGTTATTAAAGAAGAGTTAAAACGGTACCTGCAAATATTTTCTGTCTATAAATACGAGTCATTGATTACAAAAACACGTTCAAAACATCAAATACGAAGTTCTGGGAAACAAAATTAAGCTTGTAACAAATTACCTTGTGATACATTAAAACTAAGACCGCAGACTTTTTATCGGCCGATAGTTTGGTCGGGGCTTTAATCAGTAAAGAGGAAGTATGCAAGTGCGCTTATTACTACCATCTGCCAAACTTTCAGCCGATAAGAAATCAGTAGTTTTCGGGAGCACAAAATAAAAATAAAACAAAGAAAAATATATAAAAGCAAACTTAGTAAGCAAGCATATTACAAATAAAGTGCTTATATTCAAGATGAGAATGCTTGGAAACATGCTGGCGCTGCTCCATCCATAGGGCCATCCTGTTCTTATTATTTATTGTACACAAAACATAAATAAAAATACAATTACAATGGGCAGCTTCTGTATAAAGAAGAGCTTAACCCATAACACGGATAATATTATACTAGGATCCCATAAGTAATTGGGTTCTATAAAGCAAATCTCAGTTGTTTATGGAAATTTGCATGTGAGGACCGTACATCGAAGTGCACAACAAAATTCAAAAACACTTCATAATTTTTTCTTTCTTTTTTTAAAACCTTGCCCCTCTCTAGGAATTTCTTCCTGTATCGTAGGTCCGTTTACAATGATATAAACTCACATACACAACACACAGAGCCGGAACAACTATCTGCAAACATTTCTTCCGTGCGGGAATCGAACCCGCGACACGCAGCGCATCAGTCATTCGTTCCAAATTTTTCAAAATTTTTGACTATCTGCACATGTTGGATCAAACTGTAAGTGCTGTGAGTAATTAAGATAAATAAATAAATCATCATCATCAACCTTTTTTGATGTTCCCACTGCTGGGATACAGGCCTCCTCTCTGCGAGAAGGAATGGGACTCGCGGACCCAGTGCGCCTTGGTGGATGTCACATGTCTTCGATTTTGATTTTGGTTCTAGTTTTCCTCCCGATGGTTTCCTTTTTAACGAGGAGTGACCGTGCCAAAATCTCTAGATTATTTAAACCACATATTGACGTCTGGGAGGAACTTTTATCCGAATGGCAATGTAGGTGGGATAATTCCATCAAGGGCCGATACCTCCACCAATTCTTTCCATCCGTTCGCGTGCGGCTGGCCAGGACGTGGCTGGAGGTGGATCACTGTGTTGCCCAATTTCTCACAGGGCATGGTAACTTTAAAAGTAAATTATTTTCCTTCAAGCTTGTTGCCTCGCCATTATGTCAGTGTTCTACATCTGACTGTGAATATGTACAATCTGCACATCATATCTTATGGGAGTGTATTCTTTCGCAGAATGAACGCGATACTATGTTGAATAATGTACAGGCTGTATCAGGAGCTGTTTACTATACGGACCTTGTGGAAACTAGAACAAATTTCCGTGCGTTCAAGCGCTTTTGCCATACCTATTATTGGAATCAAATATAACAGCTCACAATGTCAGGACCCATTAATATTAATGCTAATTTATATCCGTGGTGCTAGGCAACAGGGCTTATCCCAGTTGTAAACGACCCTTTGTGCCTGTTGGTCTTGTTTGTTCTGTCTCCTGCTTGATATGGAGGGAAGTGGAAATTTGTATTTTTTCTTACTCCTCCATTTTCTTTTCTGATTAATTTCGTTGCGGGATCCAAGACAATTAAATTCATTCGCCGGGACTTCGTCGAGCTTCATTGCCTCGGCGCTTTTCTGGTGTTCACCACTGTTGATTCTGGCTTTCAGGAGTTGCAGTGGTTTGGGAATAGTGCGGTGGGATTGTCCCGATGGTTTCCGTCATCATTTGTATATTTAGAATTATTACATACTAAATAAACGAAAAAAAATACGTGTACAACACACTATCCATCACTCAGCTTTAGTGTAGACAAAATTAAACAGGTTGATTTATATATTCATAATAGTAGATTATTGCATCGAGCACAAAGTAATTTATTATTGCACCGAGTGCCTGATTTAGAAACTCTAATCTAACAGGCACGAGGGCAATATAAATTACTCAAGGCGAGGTGCATAATCTGCTTTTCTTTCAACTATTACCTATAGGAATAGTAGATAAAAGAAACTCATATCAAACAGTTAAAAAAGAAGTTTATTTATTGAAATTAAAAGATTTTCTATAACACTGTCGGCTTCATTTAGAATGTTTGCCGGAGTTAATGTGTCGCTAGATGATTACATTTTAATTCGAAGCCGAAGCACTCAAAATCAGATAGTATCACACTTTATTGTTTCCAAATATATTGTCAAGCAAAATTAACAAAGTTCCCGCCAAATCACTTTTTTAAATTTCTTTCATTTTTAAATCAGAGTTAGCACCAATCATTTTTTAAATTTGGAACAAGTAGGATAGAAACGAATAATACGTACGTAAAAAAAAAAGTATTGTTATCAGCTGGCTGAATAGAGCTAATCCATTGAGATTGGCACCTTTTGGTGCGACTAAAAAATAAACTGTGCAATAATGAAATTTCATACATTTTTATTGCTCTAGAGCATTAAAGACTCGCTTTGTACTGAGTTTTTAGTGTGATTGTGATGAAATTAAAGCATAGTTGGAAGAAAAATTATTTTATTGTTTTTTTTTAATGAAATTGACTCAAAAACTGTTCCGTTGTCGTTGAATTAATTAACCTACGTTTGTAATATTTGTAAGTATGTGAGTACCATGTTTCAATAGGGATGGTTACTGGGTAGAAAAATGATAATTGTATTTAGTCCGTCAGTGAGATTATCAAATAATAAATATTGGACACTTTGTATAATAAACAAAAACTGTCAAAGATAAAGCGCATCAAAATTCAGAAGTGTAGCACACCGTGACGTCCCAAGATATTTGAACGCACTGTATTGTCGTATATTGTTGATAACGAGGCAAAAAAAAATACGTGTCAAATATTTTTAGTATTTATTCCGTTCTAATACCAACAAGTAATATCACTGGTATTTGTTTCAACTCATATTTATTTTCTATTCCAAACGGATGCCACTCTTTAAATAATTAAATTTAATGTACGAACTATTTCGAACAACTTGAATTTGGTACAGTCAGCTCAGTCAAATCTAATCAAATTAAAGGCATTTTTGGCCATGAAACGCCCAACAATTTACTTTTGTTAAAAAAAAACATCTTGTTTTATGTTTATTTTCTATTCCGAACGGATACTATTGATTTAACTAATACCAAAACAAGTGCAAAAATATAAGGTACACTCAGTAAAAATGATTCGTATGTAATTAGAAGACATTTAATTTTTTTAAAACAATCTGTTAAATACAAAAAAATAAAATTTTGTTAGCAAACGACTAGTTCAATAATAAAAATGACTTAAATCAAATTTATTATAATTTTAGTTCCCCCTTGTACCTGTGCTTTTTTTTTGCTAAAACATCAAAAATAGAAAAAAAACATATTACCTGTCTTAGTTATTATGATATAGGTACGTAATTACATCATAACAAATCGATTGAAAAAAAGAGAATCGATTATATTTAGAACGAAATTAGTAAATGGAAACAATTTTAATTTTATCAACCAACCCAAACAACCAATGAATTTATCGGATTTATCTAATTTCATTTTATCTTTTCGATACCTTTTTTGTGCAAAAAGATTGCAATCTTGTTTGGATAAATGAATACTGCGATTAATAAACATAAAACAAGATGTTATTTTTAACAAAAGTATATTGTTAGGCGTTTCATGGCCAAAAATGGGCCTTGTGCCTTTAATTTGATTAGATTTGACAATTATTCAAGTATTTATATAGAATTTTTACATTATAATATAAAAATAATTACTAATCTATAAAGTTTCTAAATTATAAACTTTTAAAGCCTATTCTAGGTAATTATTCAATTTTGTTCCTATTGTTATAGTTCTCGCCAAAACTTCTTGGCCGGCCTGAAGTTGGTCACAAATCACAATGGCTGCGCAGTACTAAATCTCATACAAAATCAGCACCGTTTCGTGCCTTTAGCAAGCGTAAAGGCAACTTCAGGGCGGTCAAGAAGTTTGGCGAGGGTATGCTAGTATTATATTATCTGTGGCGAGGGCTATAATTCGTTTCAATATTATTTATGGAAATAATTGTACGCTAATACTTACGGCTAAACATGATTGGACTCAAACGATGTAATATCTTGCATACTTTTGTATGTATTCAATGTTTAAACAAATAAAGAAATCTAATTTAATCTTGGCAAGCCTAGTCTAAGAGCTATCGGTATTTGGATGTTACAATATCAATTCTCAACAGACACAGAATGCCGCTAGCATACGGCACCTACCATAATAATGATTTTATATTAGTAAAGTATTTCAACACATAAATAATTTAATAGTACACATCGTTTTATTAATCGCCCAATAAGTGACTGACATTATCAAAATGACAAGGTAAAAAATTTAAAGTTACAAAATATTAATATTAATTGATTCTACTGTTCATTCGCAAAGGTAGTATGTTATGGAGATAAGCGGACAAGAAACTCCACATTATTTTTTTGAGCTTTTCACTATATTTGGTATACATTAATTCACTAATTTTACGTGCGGATGATGCTCCTAGAATAAAGTTACTATATTTGTACTACATTATATTTAATGAATTTAAATGTAAAACTATATAAAAGCAAAATATTTAAATTAATTAATTTGATCAACGAGGTAGTTGACAAAAATATCTATTTATTGCGTCAGTTAGATAACCTAACAAATATTTGTTCCGATCTAATACCAACAACTAATACCACTGGTATTTGTTTCAACTCATATTTATTTTGTATTCCACACGGATACCACTCTTTAATTTATATTTATTTCTCTTTATTTTCTTTAATTAAATTGAATGTACGAACTAATTCCAACAACTTGAATTTGGTACAGTCAGCTCAGTCAAATCTAATCAAATTAAAAGCAAATGCCCATTTTTGGCCATGAAACGCACAACAATTTACTTTTGTTAAAAAAAACATTCTGTTTTATGTTTATTAATCGCAGTATTCATTTATCTAAACAAGATTGCAATATTTTTGCACAAAAAAGGTATCGAAAAGATAAAATGAAATTAGGTAAATCCAGTAAATTCATTGGTTTGTTGATAAAATAACAATTGTTCCCATTTACTAATTTCGTTCTAAATATACTCGATTCTCTTTTTTTCAATTGTTTTGTTATGTTGTAATTATTTTTATAATAACGTACATATCTAATAATAAATAAGGCAGGTAATTTAAATTTTTTGTAAGTATTTTTTTCTAGATTTGATGTTTTAGCAAAAAAAAAACAGGTACAAGGGGGAACTAGAATTATGATAAAGTTGATTTTAGTCATATTTTATTATTGAACTAGACATTTGCTAACAAAATTTTATTTTTTTTGGATTAATTGTAACATTTTTTTTTACATTAACATACATACATAAACTTACGTCTTTTCCCATGGGGTTAGGCAGAAACTACAGAACGCCACCTGCTACGATCCTTACATACTTCTTTTGCTTCACTCACATTTATACGAGTACATCTAGTCATTCACACACGCCGGTTAGAGTACTGCGCACCTGGCCTTTCTGAAGAACATCACCTACAAGGTCTACGTATGTCTTTCTAGGACGTCCCCTCCCGGCGTTTCCATTCACGTCTGCATTGTAAATACCTTTCGAAAGGCGAGTTTAATTTTTTTTAAATCGTCCCATCACACATATACATTCATTAATTAATTAATGTGTGCCTTTTTAAATGAAATGTCTTCTAATTACATACAAATCATGGTATCCGTTCGGAATAGAAAATAAATTTAAGTTGAGACAAATATTAGTAGTATTACTTGTTGGTATTAGAACGGAATAAATCCTAAAAATATTGGACACGTATTTTTTTTGCCACTTAATCAAAGAATTACAACGATACAGTGCGTTTAAATATCTTGGGACGTCACGGTGTGCTGCACTTTGTAGTTTATACTGAAAAAGTGACATTTTTTGTTTATTAGACAAAGTAAAAATACGTGTCCAATATTTATTATTTGATAATCTCACTGACGGACTAAATAAAATTATCATTTTTCTACCCAGGAAACATCCCTATTGAAACATGGTACTCACATACTTACAAATATTACAATCGTAGATAAATTAATTCAACAACAACGGAACAGTTTGTGAGTCAATTTCATTTAAAAAAAAACAATACAATAATTTTATGAATATATAAATCAACCTGTTTAATTTTGTTTACACTAAAGCTGAGTGATGGATAGTGTGTGGTACACGTATTTTTTTTTAGATTTAAAATTCAATATAAATACTTGAATAATAATATAAATTTATTATTATTCAAGAGCAAGTGAAGTGAGCTCGCGAACTTATGGCACTCCGACACGGAGAGGTTAGGTTTGAAGAGGATGAGGTGACGGGGGATAAAGCGAGCGAAAAAAGCCCGCAGTATCACCTTCGTATTAGGTAAACTCTGCAGGCAGAAATAGGAGCCCTGTACTGCAGGGCTTCGTCGACTTATCTGTCTTACGACGCATTATGTATAAATTGTCGTTTGATTAATTTTCCTTAGTCAATTCTAGGAAAGACAAGCCAAATTCCGACACCGGCTATTTAGAGTTGATTGACTAAACAAATATAAAATACATCAGTCTCAATAGGCAGAAATTGGAATCTATTTCTCACTAACAGTGCTACAATTTCAATATGACCGGCCGATATCACTATAGGCCACCAATTGCAGTGGTGGCCAATTGATATCGGCTGCGACTTATTCGTTGTAGGTCATGGTTTCAATCCCAGGCAGGTGCTTTACTTTGTGTAAATTATTTCACCACCACTGCTCTCAAAACGGTGAAGGAAATCATCGTGTGGAAACGTGGCTATGAAACAAAAAAATGTATACATGTGACATCCACCTCCATTGGGCCCTCGTGGTGTCTGTGTCCCAGCAGTGGGAAAATTAAAATGGCTGATTATGATGACTACAATTTCCTTGCAAACAATAGTTCTGACACACTGATACACCAGGTTTCTCACCGGTGTGTACCCAATGTACATTCAGAATGAAATTCCCTACTAACTTTCGTACCATAAACACAAGACAATCTGTTGCCGACTCGTTCGTACTCAGACTCTTTACAATTTCAATATTACCGGCCGATCGGCTGCGAGTTATAAGTTGTAGTTCGAGGTTTTAAACCCAGGCAGGCGTTTTACTTAGTATAAATTATTACCACTGCTCACAAAACGGTGAAGGAAAACATCGTGAGGCAACCGGCATGTCTTAGAAACAAAAATTCGAATTCAAGTGATATCCTACAACCCGCATTGGGCCCGCGTGGTGTATTACGGTCCATTCCCTCTCACAGAGAGGAGGCCTGTCTCCCCAGCAGTGGGAACATTTAAAAGGCATGATGATGACTACAATTGCCTTGCAAACAATAGTTCTGACACACTGATACACCACGTCTCTCACCGGTGTGTACCCAGTGTACATTCAGAATGAAATTCCCTACTAACTTTCGTACCTTAAAGACAAAGACAATCTGACTCTACTCTGACTCTTTAGAGTATCGCAGTTATTTTCTTTATTAAAAGCTTTTATTTAATTTGCTATGTATGTATGTATGCAAGAGTGTTCGGGTCAAATCTTGCAACTGCATTTTAAAGCAGTTATCCTCCACCGATTAAGATGAAATTTTGCATACACGTTTAGTTTGAATGACAATGCATGGTTAATTAACTAAGTGATGTTATTCTAAATCCAATATGGCGGACGGCCCGAGATGGCGGGCTAGTTAAAATAACTGCCATGAATTGGATGTTGATCATCGCCGTGCCTGTAAATAATGTTCTTCTGTTCTTTCCATAAAAATTGACACTTTCAAAAGTCATCTGATAACCATCAATTTTATATATCGATTCAGTCGAGTACATTTTCTGTGTCTGTGGTTCAATGGCCAAACTTAGTCGCTTATAAACATATTTGTCTATAAAAAAACTCTCTCGGAACCATTAAGTCGAACTCTCTGTATCTCATAGTTTTCGATACAGTAGTTTAACTGAAATTTAATTATGAATTAAAATTGCTTTCACTAAACTATCATAATTATATTCACAAAATTATGTAAAAAACTTTTCTTTTTCCTTTACTGACGTACCCTCCACTGCAGCTATACATGGCTACATGACGGCAGTTATGATTAACTAACTGTGGTAGCCTTTATGGTCAGCCCCGGATCTAAGGGGGGGGCACTTGCCCCGGGCGGCAGTTTCATGGGGGCGCCAAATCCATGAGACAAGAATTCGAAATATCAAACAAATGCCTCTTTACCTACAATCTCATAGGTTTTTATCAAGCAATCGAATCTTAATTATTTATTTATTTATTATATGCTTTATTGTACACCTTAAAATACAATTATAAAAATAAATGAATATGTTTGAAAACAAAGCTTAAAGCTAATTTTTTTAGCCATTGAAAACAAAACTGCTTATGCGACGGACTTTGAGGACCTAATAGATTATTTCGCAGAAAAGAAAGCACGCCTTGTAGTCTTTCCTGGTTATATATTTTTTCTGTGTTTCTGTTTTATGTCACAAATTAAAGTTTTTAGATAATAAAAAGTTTAAATTTATAGGATGATTATTTTAACAAATGTTCACAAAAATGCTACTCATTGGCAGTTTTAACAGTTTTTCTCAAACACTGAAGGGAGGGGGCGCCACTATCAAGGTTTTGCCCCTGTTCCAAAAAAATCGTAGATCCGGGGCTGTTTATGGTCATAAAAATGACTTTTGAACTTTCTTTTATGTTCCGCTAATTTTGTCGTCTACGTCAGTGTCTTAAGTCACGGGCGGCACATTGAATCCTGAGCGTAAATTAAGGGAGTTATGTAGATTCCTGAGTGAAGCGAGGGGTTTAAACTGCCCAAGACGAAGGCAGGCTTTATCCTAGAGGAGCAAACTCTACTTTTCACACCTGCCAGACAAAAGCCAGGGGTACATAAATTAAGGATTTATTTTGTAAATAATATAAATCAAAATTTGATATTGATGTTGGACACATAGTCCAGTTAAGGAAGGATAGAGTAACATTTTTGTTCGGTACATTTATGGAAGTTGCGGTGAAGTTAAATTTCAGTTCCAAAGTTATTACAAACTTGATTCTTTGGGATCGAAGCTATTTTCTTCTTTTTTTTAAGACTGTTTTCGAACAAACTTCTTTAAAATGCTATATGGCCATTTTTTTACTTAGAGTTTGCCACGAATTTGACGTTCCAAATTCAAACCACTTTACTCCCTTGGGCCTTGGTAGTTTCATACAACTTTCCTCCTTTAAGAGGTAATGCTTTAGGTTCTTTACGTTGAGGTAGCATGTTATGTAATTGGACATTGTCGAAAGGTGGAGTGAAAAATATCTTTCTTTAACTGGCATCCAGTTCTTCAATCTTGACTACTTTTCCATGTATTTTTTTAACTTTGGTAACCTTTAAGGTCATAAAAAGGACTTCCGAACTTTCTTCTATGTGCCGCTAATTTTGCCGGTGCGGGTAGCTATGATTATATCATTAGTAACGTACCCCCCACAGCTATCCACGGCTACATAACGGCAGTTGTGATTAACTTTTTATCGTAACCTATAAGGTCATAAAAAGATTTCTGAACTTTCTTCTATGTTCCGCTTTTTTATCCGGTGTGTGTAGCTATGATTATATCATTAGTAACTACAGCTATCCACGGCTAAATGACGGCAGTTGTGATTAACTTTTTATCGTAACCTATAAGGTCATAAAAAGATTTCTGAACTTTCTTCTTTGTTCCGCTTTTTTATCCGGTGTGTGTAGCTATGATTATATAATTAGTAACGTACCCCCCACAGATATCCACGGTTACATTACGGCTGGTAACCTTTAGGGTCATAAAAAGGACTTCTGAACTTTCTTCTATGTGCCGCTAATTTTGCCGGTGTGTGTAGCTATGATTATATCATTAGTAACGTACCCCCCACAGCTATCCACGACTACATGACGGCAGTTGTGATTAACTGTGGTAACCTTTAAGGTAAAAAAAAGATTTTTGAACTTTCTTTTATGTTCCGCTATTTTTTCCGGTGTGTAGTTGTGATTATATCATTAGTAACGTACCCCCCACAGCTATCCACGGCTACATGATGGCAGTTGTGATTAACTGCCATCCTTTAAGGTAAAAAAAAGATTTTTGAACTTTCTTATAGGTTCCGCTAATTTTTCCGGTGCGTAGCTATGATTATATCATTAGTAACGTACCCCTCACAGCTATCCACGGCTACATGACGGCAGTTGTGAATAACTTTTTATGGTAACCCTATAAGGTCATAAAAAGTTTTCTGAACTTTCTTCTATGTTACGCTAATTTTTTCGGTGTGTATCTATGATTATATCATTAGTAACGTACCCCCCACAGATATCCACGGCTACATGTCGGCAGTTGTGAATAACTTTTTATGGTAACCCTATAAGGTCATAAAAAGTTTTCTGAACTTTCTTCTATGTTACGCTAATTTTTTCGGTGTGTATCTATGATTATATCATTAGTAACGTACCCCCCACAGATATCCACGGCTACATGACGGCAGTTGTGATTAACTGTGGTAACCTTTAAGGTTAAAAAAGATTTTTGAACTTTCTTATAGGTTCCGCTAATTTTTCCGGTGTGTAGCTATGATTATATCATTAGTAACGTACCCCTCACAGCTATCCACGGCTACATGACGGCAGTTGTGAATAACTTTTTATGGTAACCCTATAAGGTCATAAAAAGTTTTCTGAACTTTCTTCTATGTTACGCTAATTTTTTCGGTGTGTATCTATGATTATATCATTAGTAACGTACCCCCCACAGATATCCACGGCTACATGTCGGCAGTTGTGAATAACTTTTTATGGTAACCCTATAAGGTCATAAAAAGTTTTCTGAACTTTCTTCTATGTTACGCTAATTTTTTCGGTGTATATCTATGATTATATCATTAGTAACGTACCCCCCACAGATATCCACGGCTACATGACGGCAGTTGTGATTAACTGTGGTAACCTTTAAGGTTAAAAAAGATTTTTGAACGTTCTTCTATGTTCTGCTAATTACCCGGTGTGTATCTATGATTATATCATTAGTAACGTACCCCCCACAGTTATCCACGGCTACATGACGGCAGTTGTGATTAACTGTGGTAACCTTTAAGGTTAAAAAAAGTTTTTTGAACTTTCTTCTATGTTCCGCTAATTTTTCCGGTGTGTAGCTATGATTATATCATTAGTAACGTACCCCCACAGATATCCACGGCTACATTACGGCAGTTGTGATTAACTGTGGTAACCTTTAAGGTTAAAAAAGATTTTTGGACGTTCTTCTATGTTCTGCTAATTTTGCTCGTGTGTCTATGATTAACAATATATCATTAGTAACGTACCCCCCACAGTTATCCACGGCGACATGACGGCAGTTGTGATTCAGTTTAACTCAAAGATTCCCGGCAACTGCTTTATAGAAGATGCAGGATTTAATGAAAACGTCTAAATAATTACTGTTTTGGCTGCAAATTCACAATCCCAGGATTGTGAATGTGCAGCCAAAACATTAATTGTGTGACCGGCAGGATCAGCAATCATCGCCCGATCAAAGGCATAAAAGTCGGAATTACCTACAGTAGTGTTCTCGTACAAAAACAGCACCGTTTCGTGCCGTTTCGTCTAAGTTTTCTTATTTTTTATGTTCAAATAAATGTGTTTTCTTTCTTTCTTTCTTCTTTCCTTGCGCATCAGAAAGCCAACTTCAGGGCGACAGAAGTTTGCCGAGCACCATATACTGTACTGTAACAGTAGGTATGCTCGGTCCTACAAAATCGTTTGCTAATCGCTCGCTGTTTGTCAAATTCAATTATTTAAAAAAAGAACGCCATAGATTCTAAAACTTCTGTATTGAAGAGCAATTATTCTGCAAAAATCCCTATCGTTTTGCACTTACAAGATTCGTGATAAGCCTGCCGGTCGGTTTTTCAATGTAACTAAAACATTTCCGCCAACTAATTTATTAGAAGATGTAGAATTTAATGAAAACGACTAAATACTGGGATGAGTAATTCTGTGACAGGTTCGTAGGCCATACTCATAGTCCCCACATTACAAATAAAATCAAAATAAATTATCGAGGATAGTAAGTTATTGAATAGATTATTTCAGCTGGCAGAATGTTTTCTGTGTGTGCTAAGGATCCATTCTATTAAAAATTCCAGTTCACGACGATGTCTGAAAACGTAACTAACTTTTTTTTAAGTGACAGTTAAGTTTACCTTCTCTTTTCTCTTCCATACAAAACTTTAAAAATGACTTGCATTCTCGCCAGTGTACTCTCCACTCGAGGAGTTACTTTTACTAATTTACAACTTACAAAGATAAATTGTAAAGTACACCGAAACAACTTACAAATTAGAACTTTCTTTTCAACTTTTTATGTTACAATGAGCGGTCTTTTTTAATTTTTTTGTTATTGTAAATCGTCCAATGACTTCTCCCGCTCTGGTTGGAGCGAGAGGTGTCAGACTTTTACTGACTAAAACCCACCCGTGTTCCTTCAGTAGCTTGAGCTAGGGTCGCGGTAATTCTCTTTCAAATTTATCCGCGATGGGCGGTAAAGGCGGTCTTACTAAACAATTTACTGGACACGGAAATAAACGGTTTATAAATCCTGAAACTAGTTTTTTCGTTTCTGATATTTAGCTAATTAAATCTTATCTTTTCTCTTTTTTTTTCATAAAATGACTTGCATTCCCGTCAGTCTAATTTCCTCTCGAGAATTACCTTTCTGATTTACTACTCACAATGAAAAACTGTAAAGCAGATACACCATAATAACTTACAAATTAGAAATTTCAAGAAAAATCAGTGCTAGGTAGACTCAGAATTTTGCATATTATTTTTACATATGCGTCCAAAAACACAACGTCGGAATTCCTTTCATGGAGTGGCTAGCAAGGAGACCAGCAGCAACCTAAAAGCGTACCTGAATGGAAAGAAAGAAATGGCGCACCCGTGCTTTGCTTGCATGCATTGCCCCCGTGCACCCATTCGGTATGGGCACGTTCAGCGCAATTTGTCTTTGCACTTCTTTTTTATCTTTTACTCCATGTTTGTTGCTGTTGTGTTGTGTCGAATAAATTATGTATTTCTTTTCTTTGTATTCTATTCATTTCTTTTTCAATCCATCCAACCAACAGCCAATGTAACGTAGGGTCGGTTCGGGAACAATAATACGCCAAATACTGCAATAACAGTTTATTATGCAGTACCCACGAAACACGTCACAATAAAAATTGTAGATTATAGTTGGGTCGCTGGTTGCAGTTGGCTGGTCAAACTTGATTATCTTATTATTAATTTTAATGTTGAGGGTGGCAGAATAAAAAACTGTAGGCCTGTCCCTCTGAACGCCGCAGCGTAGCCAGCCAACCCATCAAATCCATCCATCCGTCAGCTTAAAACCCGCAATGAATACTGTTGAGTTGTCAAAATGATCGGGAGCGCGCCTGCGCCTGTCAAAATTGTTACGCAATTTTCAGTTCTATTGGACTAAGATCAGTATATTGCGTGGGATGAGCTTCATATTGATACTAAAGGAACTTAAAATGCTGTCCAAGTGTAGTGGGACGATATCTCGCACGGTAACTTTATTATTTATTTAATGCTTTATGCACACAAATGTACAGAGGTGGACTTTATGCCTTGGGCATTTTCTACAAGTCAATTTTTTTAATAAAAATATGAAATACCGCAAAATACTACAATTTATGGGTGGCCACTGGTCATGCAAGTTGTTGAAACTATTTTATTTGTGTTTGTAGCAAGTAACCCTTATTTATTATTTTTCTCAAACATGCATGGAATTATTGTCATTATTTTCGAAAACAGAACATGCGATGTATCGAATTTACGGACAAAGAAAATGTTGTTGTTTTATATATAGTAACTTTTAATAAATTAAATGTATAATATAAACATTATGTTTTATTTCCCTGCATTCTTTTGAGAAAAGCACTATATATGCCTCGGCGGAAATGGCAATTGCCTGTCTCGTATTAGTAAAGTCCTCGCCTACGGATCGCCTTCAATCTCATACTCGACCTGCAATTGCCTATTACCCGGCCTTTGCAATAAAGTACTATTCCATTTATGAATAAAATTTTACGCTAAATAAACCGTGTTTTATTATTATCAATTTCGCATATAACTTTCTTTTTCAATTTGAAATAAGGTTTTTTATCTATCAAACCATTTGATATATTTTTTTTATTAATTGATCTTTTCCGGGTTCGATGACCGGGTTGGGCTGAGTGTTATTTCGCACTCTTAGAATGAAAGTGTCCTCATTCAAAATACCTGTAATTTCTGATTTTACTATAAAGTGTCCTTAAAAGCCTACTTTAAAACCCTGTGGTGAAACAGAGCCTAAATTGTGAGGAAGAAAGTAACATTACATCACAAGTATATTGGTCACTTTAGTACTCAACACTACTTTTAAAGACCGTTTTGACCGTTTTTAGGGTTCCGTACCCAAAGGGTAAAAACGACCCAATTAATAAGACTCCACTGTCCGTCTGTCACCAGGCGGAATCTCATGAACCGTGATAGCTAGGCAGTTGAAATTCTCACAGATGATGTATTTCTGTTGCAGCTATAACAATAAATACTAGAAACAGAATAAAAAAATAAATATATTAATGGGGCTCCCAAACAAAATACGTGTTTTTTTTGCGATAATGCTACGGAACCCTTCGTGCGCGAGTCCAGCTCGCATTTGGTCGGTTTGAGATAAGGTCGATTTCATTCTGAGGGTGCGATTTGATTTTTGCCATTTGTAATATCTTAGTAGCAGCCGGCTTTCTGCCCGATTGACTTTACTGTCACTCCTATTACATGGGACTAACTGGTGAAATGTGAGTGTGATATTGGTGCAATTCTGCTTAACCTAGCTTCACAGCTTGGCTCATCGCCGCAAGATGGCCTGCTTGTCGGTCTTCTTCAGACGGTACTTCGGTGAGAGCGCTCAAGAACTCCACGACCTCATCCCACCGGCCCCCTTCTACCATCGGACATCTAGACGTCTGCAAGTTAACATCCTTACCTTGTTGCTATTCCACCAATTCGCACCAAGCGCTTCCAAACGTCCTTCATAATGCGCACAGCGGATGAATGCAACTCACTGCCTGCGTCTTTGTTTCCGAACGCATTCAACCCGAATCTCTTCAAAGTTAGAGTGAACAGGCTTCTTCTGGGTAAGCTCACTCCATCGTCGAATCTATCTCTGTCACCTCTGACTTAGACTAGAGTCAAGAGCAAACCAATAAGAAAAAAAAAATCCGTAGAGGAAGGCCTACGAAACACTGGGGCACGGGGCGCTGTGAGCGCTAACAAAGAAAATTTGGTTGAAATAAATGTCACTAGATGGCGCGATATGCATAGATTCGTTATTGAATTGTGTGTAAAGTTAACATTTTCTAGAATTGATTATAAAAATTGTATGTTCCTTTTCAAAATTCACTGCATTGGATGTCCTTAATTTTTTTATTAATTCACATTTCAAAGATTATTTGAACGGATCATATAAAGTTGATTCCAATAGATGGCGCGGTTTTAAATTTCTGAGGAGTGCCACTCGATTTTTTAAATTTGTATTGTAACACATTATCTTTCATGGACAAATCTTTTACTGTCCAGGCTGCTCGTCTGTGGAATGCATTGCCTGACTCAATTAAACGTGCTCAGTCGTTGCCTGTGTTTAAAAGACTTATCAAGGAACATTACTTGTCGCTGTAATCGTGCTCTTAGTTTGTTGTCATACATTTTGTCTATGATTGTCATACGTATTTCTTTTTTCACTGCTTATATTTTAAATATGTATGTATTTATGTATCTATTTTATAGCATATAAATTTATCTATTTGTGTTTTTATTAAGTATTATTGTATCTTTAAGTTCTTTGTTGGTATTGTTGCACCACTGTCAACCCCATGTCATGTCCAGGCAATCACTGTCCATTCCAGCCATTCCAGGTTGCCTGGAAGAGATCGCGGAAAGCGATAAGGCCGCCCGTTGTATATTTTTTAGTTTTAAGTTTCTTTTGTTCCTATATTTTCTGGTGTACAATAAAGCATAGGTACATAAATAAATAAATAAATTATGGTACAATGAAACTGTAAAAACGTGGCAAAAAATACTATAAAACAAATAGTCACCGTATTTAAAGGAAAATGTGGTCACGAACCGAGAAAACCCTTTTACTTGCAAATCGCTGCTAACAACATCTATGACGCGATCGAAGTACTTATAAAAATAATCATCTTAATTAGTCGAAAAACGCTAGTTACGTCGGCACGGTTTCTTTGTAAGGGATGAGGCATCTGTATGATAGTATTTATATTATCTGTGGCTGGGGTGACGTATTGGAGGCATTTGTGACGGATTTACCCGCGAATGCAACGCGCTAGTTACTACCAGCGGCTTCGTCTGCGATAAATATGGAAATTTTACCAAGGTATAGAATAGGATAGAAGGGGGTCCCCCTTTTACGCACTTAGACTACTATCTGGTCCGTTATTGTGCGTGCATGCCTCCTGTCTTTGAGAGGAAATGGGCCGTAATCCACCATGCGGGCCCAGATTGAGTTGGTGGATGTCACATATGTCTTCGAAGTTTTGTTTCTAAAACGCCAGTCTCCTCACGATGTTTTCATTCACCGTTTTGAGTGCAGTGGTGATGAAAAAATGTATGCAAAGTAAAGCGCCTGCCTGGATCCGAACCCACGAAGGTCACGACCTACAATTTGTAAGTCACGGCCGTTACCACTGGGCCACCACTGCTTTTTTACCAAAGGAAGGTACTCCCGAGATAAAAAGCATATCCTGCCCTTCTCCAAGGTCCAATCTATCACTATAAGTACCACTTTTGATCATAATTGGTTCAGTGGTTTAGGCTGAGGCTACATTAGACCGCCACGCGACCTGCGATTATAAGAAATAATTAAAATTCACGTTTATGGCTACACTGTACGCCGAATATTACTAGCTATATTTGATTTGTTTAAGCGATACTTACAACAGTAGTGTAATCACAGCATCGGCTACATCAAAATTATGAGCGAAATTTAAGCGACATTATTACATAATTTCTCACTTGCACGACAAGTTCAACAGTGCTACTAAATATGTCTGTGGCTACATTACGCGTACCGTCAACTTCGACAGGCAATTTATCCACTGTATAAGAAAATGACCGTTTCAATTAAATTCTTTGTTAAGTGAGTGGCTACATTACAACTGCATTTTAGAACGTTACTAGCTGACCCGGCAAACTTTGTTTTGCCATAAAAACACCAAACATTCACCTACCCTACCCTACCCTACCCTACCCTAACCTACCCTTTTTTTTTTTTTTTTTGATCACGCTGGGAAAAAATGCATTACGCATACCCACCCATTGGCGGAATGGGGGGGCTATGTGGGACTCCCCGGGCCCCCCAGCCCGGTATACCCACTAAAATAACCCAGCGGCACTCCCGCATCGTCTGAATGGAGGAGGACTGGGAATCCGGCACAGCCTTTACGTCCAGCCCTCCGCCGACGACCGCCCGCCTTTTAGGGCAGGCCCTTCACGCCCCTCCAATGGAGGGGCCCGGGAACGACCGCGAGTGCTCGGCCATTCCCGCCCGCAAGTGTGGTGACTAGTGCAATGCAGGCTAAGGCGGCCCCCACGCCCGTCGCCCGCTAGTCACCACCAGGAGGTGGGAGGAAACGATCGTACGACCGCCCCCTTCCACCCCCTCACCGCCACCCCCTTTTGCGACATGGCGTCCTCGCAAAAGGGGGACAACCGCCGCCCAGGACCCCCCACCCCCCAGCATGGAATTCACCACACCGGGAAGCGAGAGGTCCCGCCCGACATCTCCTCAGGGCACGGCGCAGCTACGCTCCCGCTGGGCACACCTAGACGGTGTGCTGCGCCGTACCCTCCACCGCACTGGACCTAACGGTCCCCTCCGGTGCGGCATCTGGCCCGCGAAGGACAGATGCCGCCCTCCGCGTGTGCGGCGGCGCGTCGAGACTGACGCTCCGCCGCCTCCTCCTTCCATCGACTTGTCCCTGCCGACCATCCCACGCCAAAGGAGGGCCGGCAACGACAAGTCATCACCGCCTACCTACCTACCCAACCTAACTTAACATACCTACCCAAACTAGCCTACCCAACCTAGCCCCCCTATGTCGCGTCTGGAGTGTCCCCTGCTAATCAGGGGAACACCCAGAGCGACATCCCCCCCTGTCAGGTATTCGCCACCGCCAACAAGAACCCACGAATGGGAAGTTATTGACGGTGCCCGGGGTGCACCAGCCCAGCGGGTTGCTCTTCCCCCCGGACGTATCCGAAAGAGACCAGCAACCAACTAGGCCAACGTGGAGGTTACCTGACCCGCACCCCACCCTAACCTACCCTTTTTTTTTTTTTTTTTTTTTGATCACGCTGGGAAAGAATGCATTACGCATACCCACCCATTGGGGGAATGGGGGGCTATGTGGGACTCCCCGGCCCCCCCAGCCCGGTATACCCACTAAAATAACCCAGCGGCACTCCCGCATCGTCTGAATGGAGGAGGACTGGGAAACCGGCACAGCCTTTACGTCCAGTCCTCCGCCGACGACCGCCCGCCTTTTAGGGCAGGCCCTTCACGCCCCTCCAATGGAGAGGCCTGGGAACGACCGCGAGTGCTCGGCCGTTCCCGCCCGCAAGGGTGGTGACTAGTGCAATGCAGGCTAAGGCGGCCCCCACGCCCGTCGCCCGCTAGTCACCACCAGGAGGTGGAAGGAAACGATCGTACGACCGCCCCCTTCCACCCCCTCTCCACCACCCCCTTTCGCGACATGGCGTCCTCGCAAAAGGGGGCAACCGCCGCACAGGACCCCCCACCCCCCAGCATGGAATTCACCACACCGGGAAGCGAGAGGTCCCGCCCGACAACTCCACAGGGCACGGCGCAGCTACGCCCCCGCTGGGCACACCTAGACGGTGCGCTGCGCCGTGCCCTCCACCGCGCTTGACCTTACGGTCCCCTCCGTTGCGGCATCTGGCCCGCGAAGGACAGATGCCGCTCTCCGCGTGCGCGGCGGCGCGTCGTGACCGACGCTCCGCCGCCTCCTCCTTCCATTGACTTGTCCCTGCCGACCATCCCACGCCAAAGGAGGGCCGGCAACGACAAGTCATCACCGCCTACCTACCTACCCAACCTAACTTAACATACCTACCCAAACTAGCCTACCCAACCTAGCCCCCCTATGTCGCGTCTGGAGTGTCCCCTGCTAATCAGGGGAACCCCCAGAGCTGTCAGGTATTCGCCACCGCCAACAAAAATGAACGAAATAAAATAATTTATTAATTAATTTATTATTATTATTAACAAGAACCCACGAATGGGAAGTTATTGACGGTGCCCGGGGTGCACCAGCCCAGCGGGTTGCTCTTCCCCCCGGACGTATCCGAAAGAGACCAGCAACCAACTAGGCCACCCTAACCTACCCTACCCTAACCTACCTTACCCTACCCTAACCTACCCTACCCTACCCTACCGGGTCTAAGGGGTATGAAAAATAGATGTTGGCCGATTCTCAGACCTACTCAATATGCTCACAAAATTTCATGAGAATCGGTCAAGCCGTTTCGGAGGAGTACGGGAACGAACATTGTAACACGAGAATTTTATATATAAGATAATACAAATGCTCGTGAGTAATATTTATGTGGTTACTTGAGCGAATTTAAATCAAGGAGGGATTTATTATGCGCGGAGATCAAAATAACAATTTTAGAGCGTTCGCTGTCAAATGGCTACATTATCACACTAAAAACGACACGCGTGGTACACTAAGACGGTACGCGAGGTGGGGGGAACACTTGTGCACTCGGTGATCGCTCATGACGTGGCGACGCGTTCAAATTAGTTAGAACTAGTTTTGATCGTTCGTTTGGATGGATTCTATTTTTTCCAAAATATAATCGAACGTTTCAATATTCATTCTTGCAAGATTCTTTGAATATATCAAAGAATCTTGCTGGAAATTGGCATAGGTTTTCGTATAAATGATGAAATTCTCCAATTCTCCATATTTATTGCGCCCTTTAGGTATTTATTCCATGAATCCAACACAATCTCTTTTTCAAAAATAGTTCGTACTTAAGGTAAGAACTTTTTAGCAAAGACAATATTTGGTTTTGCTTTTGACAAGGTCATTGAAATAATACACGTCTTCACAAAGCTCGACAAAGACTGGGCGAGTGCCGAACTAAAGGATCTCCCCCGCGCGCGTCACGTACTTCGCCTCTTTACCGCTTCTATGTAGCCGCATGGCTATGGCCAGGTCTGCCATGGATAAGCTGAAGAAAATATGGAGGAATCACAACATCACCAAAGCTACGACAACCCGGCTCATACGGGCACTTGTGTTCTCCATATTTCTATACGCAGCCGAGACCTGGACGCTGAGAGACACTGAGAGGAAGAGAATAGACGCTCTGGAAATGTGGTGCTGGGGAAAAATGCTTGGAGGGTCGTGGACAGAGTTTCGCACTAACATATTCATCCTTCAGGAGCTCGGTATCAGGCATCGTCTATCGGCTATAGTCCAGGCTAGAATACTCCAGTTCTTTGGACACGTGTCCCGACGAGGCAACGACTCTATCGAGCGGCTTGTAGTTCAGGGTAGAGTGGAAGGAACGAGAGCGCGTGGCAGGTCGCCCATGCGATGGACCGACTAGATTAAGTCTGCAGTGGGTGGCCCATTGAATGAGTGCACACGAATAACAGCCGATAGAGACTGATGGTGTCGCATCGTTAAGCAAATTATGGCAACCCGATGTCTCAGTGCAACATGACCACGACCGCTCTGCCAAGAGTGTACCGACGAAAAAGAAGAATGTAGCCCCCTAGTCACGGAGTCTCGGCGAATTTATTACGATTACTTAGTAATATTGCGATGTATTAACGAATTGTCTTTCTCCTTTTACAGTATAGCCGCATGAATCGCTCTACTAATTCGTTGTGAAGCATATGTATAAAATAATGTAGCCATATCGTCGCAGGATTTTCGCTTATAATGTAGCCATACCATATTAAACTCGTTTCTTTCAGTCGCATAGCAAATCGCTGGTAACCTTAGGCGTGAACACGAAACATACCAACCGACTGACAGAAGAGTAACTTCCGTATTTATATACAACATTGACTACTAGATTTTGCCCGGGAATTCGTCTGCGTAACATTAGTTCTTCGAATAGCCCATTTTTAATATAGCGCGGTAATATTGTAGGTGGCGCCTTATTTGAGCAAATATTGGTACACCATACAAACTGCCACACCCTTAAGAATGATTTCCTGAATAAAAACTATCATAATATGTCTATCTTAGGACCTAAACTATCTCCATAAAGGTTGCATTTGCATTAAGCATGAAGAGGTGACAGACAGACAGACTTACTTTCGCATTTATATTATTTCTAGCTTCTGCCCGCGGCTTCGCCCGCGTAAAAAGTGTTTTATCATCCCAAGGGAATACTAACTGTTCTATCCTATGACTTTCTCAAACTATCTCCATGCCAAGTTTCATCTAAATCGGTTCAGTAGATCCAGAGATTACACCCTACAATCTCACAAACTTTACCTCTTTATAATATTAGTATAGAAATATAGATAAGTGGTAAGTTTGCATGCATGTGTTTACTTTCATTTCGCTTATTTTGTCGTTTGGCGAGGGTAATGCAGTAAGAAATATGGAGAAGTGTAAGAATTCACGATTGTATCATGAGGTCAAGCACGAGAAAGGTTAACGAGAAAGATTACGGTACTAAATGGACTGTTAGCTGCACTTGTAATTTACTTTATGATTATTACCATTATTATTTTCAACCGACTTAAAAAAAATCAGAAGTGGAGGTGGTTGAAATGGTATGTTTGTTAAGCTATTACTCCGCCAATTGTGAACCGATTTGATGATTCTTTTTTATTTGAAAGCTGGAGCTTCTTATGTGGTCTTATTTAAATTTGATTAAGTTTTGAAGAGTAGTTTTAAAATTATCCTTAATAGTGCGTATTTTCGTGGTAATATAGTATATGAAAACTAAAAAGAGAAAAATTAAAAAAACCTTTTTAACCAACAAATTAAACCGACTTCCAAACAAAACATTACAAAGCAAAAAATAATTTTCTTTTTACGAAAAGAGTCAAAAACGAAAAAAAATAGTACTAAAGATACCGACTGCTGAAAAGTTATTTTTGGCTTTGTAGTGTTTTGTTTTGAAGTCGGTTTCATTTTATTGTTAAAAAGTTTTTTAGACTAGCATTGCCCGCAGATTCGCTCCCGAGCCTTCCACGCAGAAACCTTCCATTTTTTCGGAACAAAAGTAGGCACTCAGCTATAATATAATAGTTTAGAATATAAAATGTTCGAAATCCGAAGCTCTTGACAAGTGACACTTTGCTAACAAAAGCGGCGCTATAGCAATAAGTAAGATGTCAAAAATGTTAAGCACTTTCGATGTGTGTGATCGATATGTAACTTGTTCAATATGCCTAGAGCCTACTACATATTTTTATTTTTTGTTGGGATTTCGTTTAGTCACGTGTTCAATCCTTTGCATTTTGAGACTGCCTTCGCGGATGTAATGATATGCCTAGAACCTCAAGAAGCTATTATTATTTTTGGTGTTATGTCGTCCAATGACTTCTCCCGCTCTGGGTGAAGCGGCAGGGCGTGTCAGACGTTTACTGACTAAAACCCACCCGTGTTCCTTCAGTGGCTTGTGCCAGGGTGGCGGTAACTCTTTTGCATATTTATCCGCGACCCAGATAGGCATCGGCCCTTATAGCGGACCCCGTCAGATTTTGCTGGCATCATTGTTTTGCGTATTGCTTGGGTACGGCTACGGTTAGGGTGGTTCGCATCCGTGATTTGAGATCCAAGTTCAAAATGTTCTTTATTATCACGGACTAGCGACCCGCCCGGCAGGCTTATTACGTATCTTTTGGAAGAGCAAAACGATAGCGATTTTTGCGCAATAATTGCTCTTCAATACAAAGAGTTAGAGTTTAGAGTGAGAGTTTGAGTTTAGAGTTGTTGGCGGTTTTTTTTAAATAAGTGCATTTGACAAACAGCGAGCGATTAGCAAACGATTGTGTAGGACCTACCATACCTACACTGCAGGTAATTCCAACTTTTATGACATAAAGCGTTTGATCGCTATCGTTTTGCTCTTGCAAAAGATACATAATAAGCCTACCGGTTTCGCGCCGTGCTGTGGGTCCCCCACGGCACAGCATTATGCTGAGTGGAAGCGTTCTTGCCACAATCACGACATGCATCTGCCTGGCCTCCGGCAGGGAATTCCACTCCTTAGCTGTACGCATAATAAAAGTGTTTCCAAAACGTTTTGCGCGTATGGGTAAGATGTCCACCATGTACCGATGGCGCATCGCCGTACGTCTGGTGGTCCGATGATGAAACGGGCTAGGTGGAGTTAGATCGTGCAATTCCATCGCACACTCCCCGAAATTTAACCGATAGAAACTGACAAGCTGGCAACTCGGCGACGGTGTTCAAGGCTCTGGACCTTTGACTTGACCAGTACCTCATTACCGATGAGGCTCTTGGCCCGCTTTTCGATCGACTCCAGTGCGTCGAGCTGGTATTTGTCAGATCCGTCCCAGAGATGAGAACAGTACTCCATGCCAAAAATTGAGGATCTGTTCCGGCGTGAAGTACCTTCTCAGTTCTCACCTTTGCAAGGATCCTCAACTTTTTGGCAGCCAACTGTGCCTTTGCCTCAATGTAAGGGCCAAAATTGAGAGTCGATATCAACGTAACGCCAAGAAGCTCAAGATAGTCCGTTATTGGTACGGTCATATCACGGAAAGTTGGAGCCGGTTGAAATTGGCTCTTTATAGCGGAAAAAAGACACGCCTGAGTTTTAGCAGGATTAAACCTGACCAGATTGGCATCGCCCCATTCGGAGACTGCATGCAAGATCTCCTCGCGAGGCCATGGTGGACCGCTTGAACCTGAAGCGCTCCACCATGGCCTCGCGGGGAGACCGGTTCTGAGGCCCGGTAGTCCGTGCGTTGGACAAGTATCTCTCAGCAACAGTGCAACATTATTGTTTTATTTATTGCTCGTCTTCACTAACTTAATTTAAGTACTACTAATACTTATTGTTAAGGGTTTAGCATAAGCATGTTCTTATATTGTACTAGAGGACGCTTCGCGGTTTCACCCGCGTAGTTCCCGTTCCCGTGGGAATACAGGGATAAAAAGTAGCCTATGTCACCCGGGGATAGAGTAGCTTCCCAACGGTGAAAGAATTTTTGAAATCGGTCCAGTAGTTTTGGAGCCTATTCGGTACAAAAAAACAAACAAACAAAAAACTCTTTGCTCTTTATAATATTGGTATAGATGTCATTTTTCTTTCTTTCTTCTTTCAAATTGAACCCAATCTTCCTCGTTCCTCACTCTTTCTATTGGTGAAATCCGCATGAAAATCGGTTTAGTAGTTTTTGAGTTTGCCGCGTACATACGCGGCGGGAGACTATTTTATTTATAATATGGTGTGATGATGTAGTGAAGTGATTATGACGGATAGAGTTCGGATTTCGCCCTTACGCACAACATCCGATCCAAGACCGTCATAATTATGAATTCCGAGATCTGTCCGAATTGAAAATTTTCTGAATTATGACGGATAGAGTTCGGATATAGTACGTAAGGTTTCCTAAAAGAAGTACTTACTACTTTGAAACTGAAATGTTTTGATTCGGATTGGATGCAGTGCGTTACCGCCCAAGAGTATCAGTAATATATTTGTAGATATTTTTAATTGCTTATAATTTTCTTATTTTATTTTATAATTTTTTATAACCGTCTGATTATTTTTTTTATTCTTTGAAGTTTTTTTGCTGACATGTTTAATATTATTATGACAGTGTTGCTGACAATTAAATTTAAACTTGGATGGATTAAATTTTAATGATTTCAGAAGTTTTTTCCCTCTAGTCTAATGCTAATGAATGATATTTTATTTTAATTTCGAATAGACCAATATTTTTGCAATGCTTACGAATGTAATATTAAGGACTACTGTGTCTGAAATAAATGAATAGGAATGAATAAGTACAAGTATTAAAAAAAATATAATGAAGAGCTCTACCCGGAAAGAGCAGAGCCACTTAGCGACCAAATCGTCCACCTAATAACCCACATTAAACTGCCTATGATGCGCTGTTAATCAGCTAACTAATTATTCCCCAATATCAAAGTCAACCATCACCAAACCGTCCCGACTGTCGCATGTCGGAAGATTGTTATAACATAGCAGTTAACTGCGCTTCTAATTATTGAAGCTAAAGAGTTATAACGATTGCTTCCTACACCCGTCATGCTACTAGTATTAGCTATCAGTAGTATTATGTACGAGTAATAATTCGATTCAAACTTAATGACGTCTTTGAAGTTCACTTGTTGCTATGCTGCATCCCACAACTCAGCCCCGCTGTCACATGGATCGCTGAAGTGCACCTGTAATAGTTACACCCACAAAACGCCAGTTAAATTTGATTTTAAAAAAACTTAATGTTGTCTGTGAAGTTCGCTATTTTCTGCGCAGTAACCCAACCCATACCCTGTTTCACATGAATAGGGATGGGGTAGAGAAATGATAATTCTATTTAGTCCGTCAGTGAGATTATCAAATAATATTGGACACGTAATTTTTGCTTTTCTATACCAATTTAATAAAGAGGAAAGATTTTTTTGTTTGATTGTTTGTTTGTACCGAATAGGCTCCAAAACTACTAGACCGATTTCAAAAATTCTTTCACCCTTGGGAAGCTACTCTATCCCCGGGTGACATAGGCTACTTTTTATCCCTGTATTCCCACGGGAACGGGAACTACGCGGGTAAAACCGCGAGGCGTCCTCTAGTATCAAATAAATAAAAACTGAAAAAGATAAACGCATCAAAGTTCAGGAATAGGGGCTTGTGACGTCACTTTGTCAGTATAAAGTGTAGCACACCGTGACGTCACGCGATATTTCATCGCATTGTATCGTCGTAATATATTGTTTATGTGGCAAAAGAAAAATACGTGTCCAATATCTTTAGGTTATCTAACTGCCGGATTAAATAGATATTTTTTGTCAACTACCCTATTGGCTTTTGCGTAGTGACTCGCACCGCACTAAGTTTGAATCTACCTGTAGATAGTAGTATGTACGTTTACGAGTAATAGTTCGCTGATTTGTTACTATTACTTGATAAATTAGCTATTAATGTGCTAAAGAGTAATGATTATGAGAAGCAATTAGATGTAACTACGACGCAATGGTATTATAGGTTTTTTCGGAAGTGTGCTTACGCAACTTCTTTCAGAATTCAGACTTTTTCAGGGTTACGTTCTTCCAGCTTTTCGCAGAACAGCCTCAAACGATGAATTTGATCAACCATTATTCTCATCACCAGTGTTCTGCGCTGCAAACCAGTGAAGGAAAACATGCTGGGGAAACGGGCTGACCTAGAACAAAAAATTCGAAGACATGGACTCGGTCCCGCGTGGTGGTTACGGCTCACTTTTTTTTCACATTGATGAAGCCTGTGTCCTAGCAATGGGAACATTATTAGGCTGATCTGCAGCCTTATTGCATAATGAACTCGGAAAGGAATAAGTAAAAATCGACCAATCACATGCGAGATGAAAGACGATGTGGCTTTCCGTCTCTGTGACTGGTCGATTTTTCATACTCTTTGCCCTTTTTCGAAATCATTACGCAATAAGGCTGTTGATATGATTTATTCTGTTGATATTTTTGTTCTGGCTTGCGGATAATATAAGGCATACTTGTTGCTGCGGCTGAAAAGCAGACACAGGTTAAAAACGGCAGGTTTTAGGAAGCTGTGCATTTTGAGCAGATTTTGCAGCACAGATTATTTACCACCAAGCGAGCATCTTCCCGCAGGATCTAACCTTCCGTTGTCTACCTGGAAGTCTCTGAACTGCCTCAGAACCCAAGTAGGAAGGAACCCTCGTAAAATGGGCTACCTCGATGGGACAGCAGCAGGGTGTGCATGTGGTGCCATGTCGCAAACCTGCTACACCTCTTGTCATGTCCTCTGTGCCCCAAAACAGGCAGCCAGTGTGATCTATGCGCTGCAACCGATGAAGCCGTGGAAGTGGCTAAGTTTTGGGCCAAACAAAGTTTGAACGACTGTCGTGCCAGCGATCCGAATATTATTCGGATATTAAGCGTATCTCCTAACACAAATTCATAATATGCTGCATTCCGTACATACAATTTTCGTTTAATAATTACTACGTACAACTCAACAACAACTCAAGTGCGATAATGGCTTGTTACAATTCGTCTAGCTCCACTAGCGACGATTTATATCTTCTTCAGTATGTTTTTGGCTGTTAACTAATTCGACACATAATAATTGCTTATGCTTCAATGGCCCGGATCGTATAAAGGTGAAACTTATGTGGCAGGTTCGATAACCAGAACTGGTAAAAACATTTGCATATTCAGGGACTTAAAAAAAATGCAGGCTTAATTTTTAATATGATTATCAGAAAGCAATTTTCCTAGATCGGCTTTTGGAGTTCGGAACATTTTGTCTATGAAAACTAACCTTTTACCGCAGTTGGCTCTCATGGTCTATTTTCGAGAATCTGCATATTTTCGAGATAAAAAATTTACTTTTGTCACAGATAATATAAAGGTTGTCTGTAAGAGATTGCCCTGTGCGATAAGACCGCCCATTGTACACTTTGTTTTTAAAAATGATTGTTCTGTATGTTTGTATTTTTGTGGTGTACAATAAAGTATATATAATAATAATAATATAATACTAGCATACAGATGACTCATCCCATACAAAGAAACCGCGCAGACGTAACTAGCGTTTTTCATCTGATTACACTGATTATATTTTGTACATCGTTCGCGTTCGATTCCGTTCCATGGCGATAGATAGATGGTGTTAGTAGCGACTTGCAAGTAAAATGGTTTACTCGGTGCATGAATATTTTTCCTTTAAATATAGTAAAGATTTGTTTTATAGTATATTTTTTGCACGTTTTTACAGTTTCATTGCACCAAAATGTGTTACAATACAAATTTAAACAATCGAGTGGAACGCCTCGGATATTAAAACCACACCATCTATTGGCATCAATTTTAAATGATCCGTTCAAATAATCTTCGAAATGTGAATTAAGAGCTCAATATTCCTTAACTTTGTGCTTAGGAGAGTTGATTAAACAAGATCATACAATTATTATGTTCAATTCCAGAAAATGTAAATTTTACACACAATTCAATAACAACTCGGTGCATGTCAGGCCATCTAGTGAGATTTATTTAAACGCTTTTAGCTTGCATGCTGAGATAGGGGCCTTTTTGGTCTCGCACGGGGTTTTTATGTTTTATTATTGTTTAATTTTATGCTATTTTCTCGTGTCTCCTGTGCGGGTCACAATTTTTTTTTTTTTCTGTATTTCATTCTTTATTTCCTTCTTTCTTTCTTTCCTTCTTTCTTTCTTTCTTTAGGACAAAATAATTTTCCTAATCAGTACTGCCACAGAATCATCATCATAGCAGCCGAAAGAAGTCCACTGCTAAACCAACCTTCCCCAAGTAGCGCCACATTAATCGTTCCTGTGCACCTCACATCCAGAGAATTCCCGTAACTTTAACTAGGTCATCGGTCCACCTAGTTTTCTACCTACTACTCTTTCCAACCAGATATTAGTTTTCTAAAATAAAATAAAAATCAAACAATTATACATGTAACATTAGAAAAATAATGAAAATTAATTAAATGAAAAATAGAGACTTCACAAAAATACTTATTGCTTATTGCAATTCTGCAAATTGGTGATCAGTTCACTCTATCATTAATTCAACAACAATAAATAGCTAATTTTCATCTTAAATTTCTCTATCAATTGTACCACGGTCCTGGCTCAAGCAACTGAAGGAACACGGATGGGTTTTAGTCAATAAAAGTCTGACACGCCGTCCCGCTTCATCCAGAGCAAGCGAAGTCATTGGATGATTTAAAAACCAAAAAAAAAGAATGTTGCAATGGTATTCTTTCATTAAAAAGTTACTGCCACTCCTCGCGCGCTCATAACCAAGGCACGATTGCATTGAACCAGTCATACCCTTCCAAAATAATCGGTCTACAATTGACGAAAATCATAAACAAACAAAAAAAAATTGACGTAACTACAGTCGAACATAGAGCCTCCACTTTCTTGCGTAGTCGGTAAAATAGAAAAAAAATATCAAAGAATGAATATCCCACATTACAAAAATGATTATTGCGTACTGCAAATTGTTCGTCAGCTCACTCTATCATTAATTCAACAACAATAAAACTAATTTTCATCCTCAATTTCTCTAATGTCAAAAGCAATCGATACCTATCTACCGAATACCGTAACTAGGCTGCCATCCTATAACTAGAGTGAAACTATATTACATTTGGCCGATTTTGAGTTTCTAATACCTCTGTAATCAGAAAAAAAATTGTATAGTAGAAGCAGTATTTTTCTACTATCTATAGATTCGGGATCAAAACTAAAATTATAAAATATGTTTTCACAAACCTATCTATGATCTTATTTTTTTTCGTGTGAGGATCCGGCCACTTCTGAAGTCAGACTTAATTGGTGCTTGGCTGGCTTTGAACCCACGACCTCACCTCCCACGACGAACAGCACGAGAGGCGAGGTCTTAGCCACTGCCTTGGGCTACCACGACCTATTTTTGATAAGATTTAGGTACCTTATGTCCTAGAATTGTTGGTCTAACAACTAGTCAAATAATTAACTCTCCAACTTATTCGACTATTTGCGAGGCTCAACGAATTTTACCGAAATTTAAAAGTTTTGGTTACCATAATTAACCATAGGTTAAGTTAACTACGGAACAAAAAAACTAGGTATTAGAGTAGGTAAATAGGTATATTCGAAAGTGCGCAATTCGATCTTAATTTTTGAGACTGGAATATCTCGCATATGATTTATAGTTGATACACAACATCTACATTTTTATTATTTCGCGGTTTTCTGTTTTAGTCTCATCATTTCAGCTAAAAGTCGCCGCCAAGCGTCGACTCTGATCGGCCCTGTGCGTTTCGCATCCACCAGACTCCAGCAGCCTTGACCAGGGGCTTATTACGTAAGGAACAGCAATAATTGTACAATTATTGCGCGATCAATTTAGTGACCTGGCTACTGAGGCCTTTAAGTCAAGTCTTTTTTTTGACAGTCACTTTTAACAGAAGCTATTTTATCTGTCTGATGATTTATAAAATGTATCATTTGATGCATTAACCAGCTTAAGAAAGAGCAACACTTCGTGGAGGCTGTTTTTTTACAATAGTTAATTTGATTATTATTTAGCTCCAATATTCCGGTAAATTAATATGCGCAGATGTAAAGTATTTGTGTAAAGTAAATATGGCAGTGAAAATTGGTTATTTTCTTTTTATTTACATAATATAATAATTAATTTGAAAAACTGGATGACTAAAATGTCAATGTTTAAAATTTCTTCGAATTGTTGATTGTTATAAGAAATCGAATCGATAATGCATTAGGACATCACTTAATAGACTACATTATCTCGTGTTTGAGCTATGAAACGTTAAATAGATTTTTCTAATTTAATTTAGACATTGGCAGAATAGTCGACAACGGTGCTTGCCATGTAAAAAATAATATAATAGAAGATACTTATTGCGGACTTATCACAATCTTATGTGTTTGTAAGTATTTAGTAGGTAAACATATAAGCTTCGCTGAGGTAGCGAACACTACAGTATATAAAAATCCTCCACTTTACCGTGATCACATCTGTTTCAATTATTCAACAAATAGTCCAATTGCGTAGACATTAGAGACACAAAACAACACCAATTTGTCATTACAATATTCACTAGGAATTTGTTATTTCAATATTTACTTTTATATTATTATTCTAATTTGCGGATAATTAAAGTAGCCACAAAATAACACACGAAAAAAGCCGCCAAATACTCAAAAACTTCTGTACCTACTCAGCCATCAGCGAGCGATTGGCAATCGACCAACAACAAGGGAAAAAGTTATCGCAATTTGACAGCCACATTTGCTCGCCGATCGCTGTCGCTCTGCTGTCAAAAACCATACGTAATACGAAATGATCGCGATCACCTTGCGATAATAGCACATTTCAGTTAGCAGAATTTTATTGTTAGCAGTGCTGTCGTAAAATTATTATGGTGTGGCTATAGCTCATATATAATGCGGATTCGTGATTGAAGAGCAATTAATTCGCAAAAATAAGTCTTCCAATTTTTTGACGTAAAGCGATAATCGCGCGATGATTGTACAATCTCTGCGCAAATATTGCTAATTGCTGTTTCATACGTAATAAGCCTGTCGTCGCTCCAACTAGAGGGAGGCCTTCTAACGCTGCTTCTTCCGGTACGCGGTCACCCCTCCAGAACATTTCGACCCCAACGGCCATCCGTAGTTTTTCATCTATAACTCAAAATATAATTTTGTCAGTTAGTGGCAGTAGGGTTTTATTTCATTAAAACGTTACCTCCATGCCTTAATACCGCGGGGAAACGTAACTTCGAGATCAAGCATTCAGCCAGATATACTCTTCCAAACAAAAAAGAATTTTCAAAATCGGTCCACAATTGACGGACAAATCGATGCACATACACAAAAAAAACTTCTTGTTGAGAAGTCGGTTAAAAAGAAAAAAGGATCCAAGAATGAATATTATCATCATAAAATTACATAGCAAATGGTTGGTCAGCTCACTCTTCCATTAATTCCACAACAATAAAACCTATTTTCATCTTTAATTTCTCTATCAAATATCAAAGTAATGTAAAACCTTTCATCGAAATAGAACCTAAGCATTAAGTTACCATCTCTAGGGTGTTATTTCATTAAAAAGTTACCTCCACTCCTCAATACCGCGGGAAACGTACCTTCAAGACTAAGGCACGACTGCATTCAGCCAGTCACGAGAGCGCGTTCAAACGAGATACGTGCCCGCTTTGGCGCGAAAACTTTGACGTTTCTGGCTGAATGAGTTCGTGATCTGTGCCTCTTTTTTTTCGTATGTGACTCTATTTGTTTTTTTTCATTGTGGTGAATTAGTGTTGTTTTGGAAGAAATAGGTGAGTGTTTGGCCAAGTTTGATACTTTTTAGTTGTAAGGTTAATTACTCGTATTATCGTTTTAATATAAAATCCGATCTTTATTTTTTTCGTAGAAAATATTAAGGAGAACATATTAAGATGCTGGGCTTTTTATATTTATTATTTTTACTGGGCATAATTATTTCACAATCAAGTCTATTATTTGGCGTTTCAACCCAATTATTTTATTCATTTTTACGCAAATATAATAAAGTCCAGTAGTAATAATACGAGAAGATTTGAAAAATAATTAAAATGAGCAATTCTTATGCCTAATTACCATTACCTGTTTATATATATACATATTATGTTCTAAAAATATTTTTTCAATTAAAATAAAGTATTGTTTTTGATAGCGTTAAAATTATGAAATAACCTGAGAGTAATAAAGGACATTCTTAAATTTCATCAAATAATCTTTTTCGATTGTGTTAAAATTTTGAAATAACTAGTTAGTAATAAAGAGTATTTTAATTAATGAATATTACTTAATAATTAATATTATAAAGACGAAGATTTGTATTTTTGTATGTAACGAATAAACTTAAAAATTACTGGACCGATTTCAAAAATTCTTTCACTGTTGGGAAGCTATACTATCCCCGGGTGACATAGGCTACTTTTAATCCCTGTATTCCTACGGGAATGGGAACTACGCTAGTTAAGTATAAAGAGTATGTTATATAATGAACATTACTTAATAATTCGAGACATTTCGATAGTTACAATTAATTAGAAACAAACAAACAAATGGACTGTCATCGTCTCTGACAACTAATTGGACACTTTTTCTTTCATTTTATTTTCACTTTTCACGGAAAAGTTGATTCAATTACACGATAAATAGATTCAAGCGATAAATTAATCAATGTTTTAAGAAAAGGAAGCTAAAATGTATAGTTATTTAGTATAATGGACATAAAAACAACATTTCTTATTGCGTCTGAATTCTCAGAAGAGTTGGGTAGAAATGCGACTAAGGAATTATTTTAAAAGCATCGTTCTCCAAGCTGCTAATAAACACTAAAGACACAATCAAGAGTGATTATTATAGAAATTTGTAGATGAGTGATAAATTCATCAAGTTTTCGCAATATGTTTTAAGAAAATTTATCGATTTTCTGTTCACATAGTTACTCATACAAAAGACATCAACGCGCTACTTAACCAACGTTTTTATTTTTCCTCGAATTAAACTTTTGATTATTATAGATAAATATTGCCTGTTTCATTTTCGTTGTTTGTCATTGATTTAAAAGTAATTTTATTTGACAAAATGAGTTCTAGGTACTACTTTGTTTTACTTGCCGCGCATTGTTTAAGAATGGTACATTACTGTAGCGTCCAGCAAAAGAGGCATTGATGGACGTGTAAATGTGGGCCGAAACAAAGCCGAGGCATACATACGTAAGTCCATCAATGCCTAGTTGTGGCCAAGGCTTGAATAGTACTTTTCTCAAAAAATGCGCTGAATTTGAAACTAAGTATGTATTTGACAAAAGGATTACTAGGTTAGTACCTGCTCAAAATTCCAAGCATGTTTGAGAAAAGTACTATTCAAGCCTTGGCCACAACTAGGCATTGATGGACATTTAAACGTTCGTCCATTAATGCCTCTTTTGCTGGCCGCTGCAGTAATGTACTATTTCTTAGTATCACATAACACATGTAATTTAAATGTGCAGCTTATGTGACAAAAATAACTAGAATTAAACTATGCGTGTCTCGTCTCGTTATGTCGTCCAGACTGTGACTATCTGGTATGGTGTAATGCTTACATAAAGTTAGAACTAAGTCTAGGTTTAACTTACTGTATGTTAATAAAATGTTACTAGTTAGGTAATAAGTAATTGTTTAGTAAGACCTATGTTCAATGCATGGATGGTATACTCCGTTAAATTTTGGTCGCTACGATCCCAGGGAGGGTCGATCCGGTACATGAAACAGTATCAATTTGTAAAACCATAATTAAGTAAAAAATTCACGAGCTGGCTGACCAAAAATAAAAAAGTATCCTCGCGTGAATTTCTTCTTGTTTACGTCTTTTTAGTTCACTTTTTAAGCAGTCGGGCTTTTTGATATTTTTTTATTTTTATTTACAACTTTTTAGTTATTTTTTTTTAGAATTAGGTATATTTAAACATATAGTGTTATATATTTTTGAAATCACCTTTTAAAACCCTTTATTTTGATACCCCACACAAAGGCTTTGGAAAGAAAAAAAAATCTCCCAACAAAATGGCGCCCAAAAGCCGCCATTTTATTCTTTTCCAATTTTATTGTAGCCAGTGACACTCGCAGGGTTAAGAGAAATCAATTGACGTATCATCAAAATCGGCCAACACGTTTGGTCTCTAGAACGCCACATAGGAACAAACATACATACATACATAGACTGATAAACACATTACCTTCCTTCGGCAGTCGGGTAAAAACGGTTTTGCTTTGGTAGTCGGATTAATTTTATGTTTATTGTTATCTTTACAAATCGATACTGTCTCATGTACCGGATCGATCCTCCAAGGGATTGTAACAACCAAAATTTATCGGTGTATAGATTGTACACATTTAAATATTATTGTTATTTCTTCTCTTCTAAGGAATCTTTCTAAGTCACTGTTTATAAATACGATAGAGAAATGGGTGCTCATCATTACACATAGAGAATATAAGGCCATGCTTATCTGGCCTGGCCAAAACTAATTGTCCTCGACCTCGAGGCCCGAGGCCTGCTCTGGTGTGTGAAACTAGGTTCAAGTTATCTTTTTGATCTTAGGGCACTAGCGTTAACTTGTTTTACCAACATACATCATAATTCTCCTAAAAACGTAGGTTTGGTGGCCAACACAGCGTATTTTTGACTGCCTTACATAACATCAGAGGCTATCACAGATTTCATTTTCACCCTTTTTCCGGTTAAAAAATTTGCACTTGCACTGATTAGTTCTCTTCTTCTTTGTCCAATCTTCTTCTCAATTTTCCTGGGGTACCTTACTGATTAGCTATAGGCTAGTTTTATTTCAACGTAACAAACAAACGCTCCATATGCCAACATTCCATGGAAAGGAGTATGACAGGGATCAAAAGGAAAGAAAAAGTAAGGAATAGCAACATCAGAAGCCAAGACTAAGGTCCAGGACATAACTCGGAAAATACGGAGACAAATGTGGAAATGGGCGGGCCACATAATCAGAGGAAAGGATAAATGGAGTAAAATAATCACACAGTGGTACCCAAGGGATAGGAAAAGAAAAAGAGGTAGACCACAGAAAAGGTGGGATGACGACATTATACAAGTCGCTGGAACAATATGGGGTAGAATGGCCATAGACAGGCGGGAATGGAGAAGATTGGAGGAGGCCTTTGCCACCCGGCAAACGGAAACACAAAAATGGAACAAAAATTAATAAAAAAAAACAAAACACCCGACTGCTTAAAAAGCGAACTAAAAAGACGTAAACAAGAAAAAAACCATATTCGCGAGCTGGCTGACCAAAACCAGATGTATCCTCCGACTGCACAGCATGGTTTTTTTCTTGTTTACGTCTTTTTAGTTCGCTTTTTAAGCAGTCGGGTGTTTTGATTTTTTAAATTATTTTTTTATTTAACACTTTTTAGATAACATTTTATTCGAATAAGGTACATTAAAACATATAAGTGTTATATATTTTTGAAATTGCCGATACATACAAATTGATACCCCACACGATGGGATTGGCGCGGAAGCCGCCATTTTTCTATCCGTGATTTGGATAGAAAAATGGCGGCTTCCGCGCCTCTCTCAGCCACACAACGTTTACATATATTAAACTCTCAATTAATTTTGGAGCTAGGTCCTAGTTGAGATGAGCATCAGGCGAATGGCCACTGCTGCCTAATAAATTAAAAAAGTAATAACATTACCACAGCACCACTTAATCACAAACGCTTAAGATTGAAATCGAGAGCGCATACGATCGTAAACATCGACATAATCATTTTATTAACTCCGATGTGTTGACAACCAGCCTACATCAACATACAACATCATCAATTAGATGAAGTATGAGTTTTTTAATAAAACAACACTAATCATTTAATTAATTTGACAGATTAACTCGTAAATTTTTGTCTGAGACGTTTTAGTGGCGATAAAGATGCTTGTATTATGTTGACAAGAATTTATACAAGTTTTTTTTTTCCATTAACTGTCTCGTTTGTCTAGAGGTGTTAAGCTCTGCTGATAAGCGCGGTGTCTTAGGTTCGATCTCCGGGTAATTCAAAGTGTTATGAGTAGATTTTCTCATTAAGAAATTATTTATTACTACAGATGGCCCAATTAAAGGCAATAAGCTCGCCATTCCTAATTTTTTTCTTTTTGGGACAATCCCACCGCACTATTCCCAAACCACTGCAACTCCTGAAAGCCAGAATCAACAGTGGCGACCACCAGAAAAGCGCCGAGGCAATGAAGCTCGACGAAGTCCCGGAGAATGATTTTAACTGTGTTGGATCCCGCAACGAAATTAATCAGAAAAGAATAATGGAGGAGTATGAAAAATACAAATTTTGTGAGACTCATTTTTTTTTGAAGAAACGTAGGCCTCTCTGTTTACATTTTTTGTTTTTGCTTTGCACCACACTAGGAATGTTTTCCTGTATCGTGGGTGTGTTTACAAACATTTAAACTGACGTACATAAGACACCCAGATCCGGAATAACTATCTGTAGGCCATACAAATATTTGTTCCGTGCGAGTATCGAACCCGCGACACACAGCGCTGCAGCCGATCGCTCAACCACTACGCCAACCGTCCTTTATGAATATTATTGCCTTGTCAAAATAATCATGGTGTCTTCCGTTCCATGTCAACCGACTTCAAAAATGAGGAGGTTCTCAATTCGACTGTATGTTTGGTACGCGATTACTACGCCAATCATGAGCCGATTTTGATGATTTTTTTTTAGATGAAAGCTGTTCTTTAAATGTGATCAAGATATGACGAGTAGTTTTTGAGTTATTCTTAATATTGCGTATTTTCATGGCAATATAAGGTACCACAAATAAAAAATAAAAACAAAAGTAAAATAAAATTTAACAAAAATAAAAACAGCTTCCAAAACGAAACACTTCAAAGGAGAACGATAATTTTCTTTTCAGAAGTGTACCAAAGAAACCGAATTCTGAAAAGAAAGTTATTGTTCACTTTGCAGTGTTTTGTTTTGGAAGTCGGTTTTATTTTATTGTTATTTATTTTTATTTATCTCTACCCACAGAAACACTCCATTTTCCAGGTGAAAATGTAGCCTGTGGCACTCAACGAATCTATCGGTCAATCTTTAACTGGAAGAATTCTCCTTATCCTACAAACAAACAACATTACAATACTTGTTTAAAAAATGAGTTTAGATGCACAAATTAAGCATTGTTACTACACGACCGTCTAGTCCGTTCACCCCGCTAGGATTACGCGTGAAGATAAGGTAATAGGTGTCTCAAGTATTTTATCTCCTGTTTTCATCTATATCATTCTTACTCTCGAGTTAATTCTAAATTTGCTGTTTGGAACATGCTATGGTATTTTATTTAGTATTTCTGCTTGTTTACTCACTAATCAGCAAATATTTCTTTTAAAGATCCAGTGTAACGCTTCTTACTGGTTTCCCTACTTACTTACTTACTTTACGAGGGTATTAATGGAAAAACCAACTGAAGGTTAACAAATTTTATTAGACCTCAGGGTCGGAGTTGTCACTCGCGGTCCGAAGTACGTTGCGTAGCCACAAGATAGTGTACCACTGGTCTTAGCGTTAGAGGCTTCCGGCGATGTGCAGGTGCAGTACAGTCTCCACTCGGGGGTAGGTCCCGGGAAGCTGTGGTGCAGAGTAGATGTGTGGGTAGTCACGAAGCTCGGCGACACGGAGTAGGCAGCTAACAGAGCGTTGGAGTAGGCCAACACACGCGCTTGGTAGTGTGAAGCCGATCTGAAGGCGGGGTAGGAACCCCAACACTTTGGGGTAAACTTCGCGTACTTATGAGAAGGAAGAGTGCCAATAACTGTTGGCTTTGTTATATTTTAAAATAATTATTTTGCATGGATAAAAATGTGAGTAGAATGACAGTGCGACTTGTCTGCTCGCTCACCGTCGATGCAAATCAGATATTTCCTCTGTAGTCAAGTGACGAGAATATTTCGCAGTGTGTGTATTACGATACAATATACCTCAATCTATTGAACACGATGGCACGATAACTTACTCTTGATTCAAACACTAAAACACAACTTTAGAACGGCTGAATCGTTTTCATCAAACATAGCTTGGACCATTTTAGACATCAGTCTACATGGTCTTTACATGATCTAACCATGATTTTGTTTGGACTTTAAAAGAGAATGTGACCTCTGAGTTTGTTTCGGCCTTTCTTCTCAGAGTAGTCAGATAGGAAACGCCGACCTCATCTAGTTTTTAAAAATATGATCGACATGTAAAAGTGTTTGTACAAACCAACTTACAGAAATAAAATCATTTATCAGTATCATTTATAACACTCTCGATAAATTCACCGACGAAATCGGTCCTTCTTAGGAGCTATGATGCCAAAGACACAAATACAAAGATACACTCGTCACACACACACACGTAAACATTACGAAGTACTAAACTAATTACAATTTTTTTTCTCTGATAGCCACACTATCAGTGGGCTGCCATAGGCTAATTTTTATCCCAAAAATGCACAGGTTCTGTGCGATAAGCCACGGCAGTAAAACTACTAGGAAATATTAGCGAATCTCTCACAAATTCGACCGCGAGATTCGCTTAAACTTCGTACTTTAACCCCGTGGTAGTAACTAACTCTGAGTTAAGTTTTTCACGCAAACGGGCTGACGAAATAACTTTTGTTTACCTGACTGCCGAAGAAGGGTAATGTGTTTATCAGTCTATGTATGTATGTTTGTTCCTATGTGGCATTTTAGAGACCAAACGCGTTGGCCGATTTTGATGATTCTTACGTTAATCGATTCGTCTTAACCCTGCGAGAGTCACTGGCTTCATTAAAATTGGAAAATATAAATATGGCGGATATTTTTCTTCCCAACCCATCGTGTGGGATATGAAAATAAAGGATTATAAGAGGTGATTTCATAAATATATAACACTTATATGTTTAAATAAATTAAAAAACTAAATATTTATAAATAAAAAACCCGACTGCTTAAAGCGAACTAAAAATACGTAAAACAAGAAGAAAATCATGCTGTGCAGTCGGAGGATATATCTGGTTTTGGTCGGCCAGCTCGCGAATATATTTCGGGTTTTTTGATTTTTCGAATTAATTTTTTGCTTTGCAGGAATCGTGTGGATATACGCCACGCTTCGTTATAAACTTCAACTACTAATTACTTCATTAGTATTAGAAATTTCAATCCAACTCATAAATCATAACCTTATTTTCCCGACAGGGATCATAATCCCACAAAATAAATGGCCCAATATATAGCAATATGTACACGAATATTTGCACCGGTGTCTGTCAACCGAGTAATTTATGTATGAACGACACGCTATGTATGTACGGAAGTGCTGAATATAAGTCGGTGTTCTATCGATTGTGTTGATTTAGTATTTTATCGGTTTTCCGGTTATTGTTTTTAATGTCGAGCAGGATTATCATAATATCTTCAACCGTTAAATTCAATTTTCAATCCGAGTTTGAAATATTGATTCTAATGTATAAATAATACATCAAGCCGCTGGATTTAGAAACAAACATTTTTGCGTAGTGAAAGTGATCGCTAAGGAAAAAAATATTATTACCATTCTTTTTTTTTTGTCGGTTAAAAAGGCGATGAAATGTGATCGCTGTTCGTAATTTCACAAATCCACGAAAAACTCCTAGAAAAACCTAAAAATTAAATAAGCTAAAACTACTGATATATAGATAGAGTCAAATCTATCTAGGTTCCAATAAAAAATATGAATACCTACTAAAACACTATAGTGCCTTTCCCATATCTTATCTCCTTTTAACAAATCTGAAAGTACATTAATAACAAAATATGTCATCATTTTCTCTATGCAACAGTAAATTAAGGTTACACTAGTCGAAAATTCTTCCATACATACGTAGTCTGGCGATTACTCCACTGTTTGACGGTGTACGTTCAAAATAAAAAATTATATTAATTTGTCTTATCTAGCCCTGTATGGAAACATAAAAGTAAAAAAATACAACATTTGAAAGTTATGAGCGTCGAAAGTTCCATATTTCAACACTAATTTTAACGCATCTTTGGGCGAAAATAAATACCATAAGAAAAAGGAAAATTGCAAAACGGCTTCCATACAAGGATAGATTAGTAATTCAACAATGCAAATAAATTTATTTTGAAAATATACATTTAGTCATTTTATTTATGATATCTAGACTCCCAAAGGTCTGTTCATAAAATTTCGCGCGCTTGTTTTCGTCCTAAATCATCATCCATTTCGCTACAAATTTGCAGTGCTAATTCATTCTAAAAAAGTGCTAATTCGTACGAGAACTAGCTTCTTACAGCTCATCACAGCATCAATCTCTTTCGCACGTGTTGTCGGATGAGACAGCATGCATTTTAAACACGCGCACAAAATATTTCGTGCCGTTGACTAGGGGAACCTTAAGAGAAATGGCGGAAAACCAAGATTCTAGGTACTGATAAACTATCAAATTATTTATCGTCAATTATGATCTTACTGTCTCACCATCAGAACACTTTTTCGTTAATTAGAGTATAATTATTATGTCAACAAATATGTTTCCCTGTCATGTCGCTTTTGATTGATTTTTTAGTAGTTTCGAATAAAGCAAGCGTAATTTTTCTTTCGTAATTAAACAGATAAACAGATTATTATAAAACAAGCTTTTCTTATGTTTGTCGGTTCATTAGTGAGTTTATATTTTTACAGCACTTGATAACAACAGATTAGTCGGATCGTTTTTAACGGATCCGTAGCTACTGGGGGTAATGTTCACACCACATTTAGTCAGTGTACTATAGTCATCGGCGTTTTTGGCGTAGTGGGGGTGAGTTCGCGCATCGTACACTTATTGCCACAAAAAAGTGGTCACTTTTTTTCTTGTAATTTTTCAATGGTTATGGCCATCATTTATTTTTAAATACGTATGTTTAGAGGAAAGTTAAATAAAGGAGAGGAATTCGTGAAGTTTATTAGGTGTTATAAATAAAATATTTACAGATCTAAGTTAAAAAATATATTTGAAAAACATAGTGAAAATTATGGCATTGTTATCAAAATAAAACAGTAACAATCGTCATAGAAACTAAATTCAAAACAATTACAACTACTCCTAACAAAAACTAACTTAACAAAATCTTAACAAAAACTCAACAAAAACAAAGTGTACAACTTTCGTGCACCCAAGTGTAATCGGGAGCGAGGACGGGGTGCGGGAGGCGCGGGTCGACTGAGCCACCAATCGCGCGCTCGGTTCGGCGTGACCTTGTACCCCGCGTCCCGCTTCACTAACAAGGAGACCTAAAAAACGACTTCTGCGTATCTAACGACTCTTGCCAAGTTACGTGCCGATGACTATACCACCAACCACGCTGTGTTCCTCGCACACCCGTGGCACACACCATGTGGCGTGCATCGATGCAATAAAACGGGATCAGTATTTTAGTACTGCTATGTGTTTGAACTCACACATACAACTACATACATCAGCGCCGAATAAAAACGGATACTATAAAGCGGACCTGAAAAACGAACCTTTGTTTGAATGAGCACTTAGCTTTAATGATTTTTATCGTACTTAAAATCACTACTGTATTCCCCGCAAGGCTCTAGTTAGACTACATTTCGCCATTCGTTTATAGGGCTCTGCTCGCCCTTCCTCCCGGGAGCCTGGAATTGTGCTCGTTTGTTATCAACCGAGCACAATTCCAGGCTCCCGGCTGCTTTTGAGAAAACCCGGACGAAAAAACACAACAGCGCTTTGCCCGACCAATCGAACCTAGGACCCAGCTTAGCAATATGAAGCAGACCTAGACCAGCCTCTACTAGACCAGCGAGGCAGTATTCTTCTAAACCGTGGTGTATTCTTTGTCTAGATTTTAGAGTAGATTGACCACGCACGAAATTGTATGTGAAGCTGTTCATCATCAAAGTATTCTAAAATGCATTTAAGTTAACTCGAATAACTTAAAATCCCAACAGATTCTATGAAAAACACATTACTATCAGACTACAATAGCAGACATTCTTACATCACACGTAACATACAACAATAACAACTGTGGGACCATCTTGCATAAGTGAGAAAGTTCAATTAAGTTAATCTGAAGTTCTCTCTGTAGTCTAAGATCCCATTACTTACAACTAAGTAATTAAGTTAACTATTAAAGCATGAAACGCGGGCATCATTAAGTTTATAGCTTCATTAATTTGTAGCAATTAATTTCTGCTTGTTATAAGTTTAACTGCCTGGAAAATAACTAAACTACTACCCAACGACTGCTGTTTTTACCTACATAATTATGTGTTGGTTTGCCTACTGATGGATTTTATGTTTCCACTGCTGGTACACAGGTCTAAGTACTATCTGCAAGAAGAAACAAAGAAAGGAAACAGACTTTTTGGGCCAGGCATGATGCATATAATTAAGCCATTGGGTTTCAGTCGCCCGGGGCAGATACAATTTTTGTCGCCCCCTTGTTTAGATATTATTATTTAGTAGATTAAAAAACAGTAATGCCAAAGTGTGCCAGTGTGTGAGTTTACTGTCATCTAATTTGCAGGGGATACGGAAACGAATATTATTCTTTAAATGACATTTCAATATGCAATATTGCTGCTGCCCCCACTACGCTACGCCACTGGACCTAAGCTTAGCTTGAAAAGAGGGCTGTAATCAACCACATGGGCACACTAAGGGTTGGTATATAGCACAAGTCTTTGAATTATTGTTTCTTTAACAATGTTTTCTTACGTGCGGGATATTTAACCCTTTTTTTTTTTGTTTGCGTAATCTTCCAATGACTTCTTCTGCTTTGGGTGAAGCGGGAGGGCTTGTCAGACTTTTACTGACTAAAACCCACCCGTGTTCCTTCAGTTGCTTGTGCCAGGGCCGCGGTAACTCTTTTTAAAATGTATCCGCGACAGCATATTAACCCCTGATTTCTAAATTGAAAGTTGTGTATTTTTGTCTAACTCTGCTTTTTTATAACATGCCAAACTTTGGCTATAAATTATCAATACGTTCTTAACTTCAAATAATCAATTCAGAAACGATGATTCAGTATTGGGAAATCATTAAGCCATAATTACTCTTAACAGTACATAAGTAAAGTAAACATCCCAGTGACTTCTCCAGCATCAAAACGCTACTGTATATCTCCACGGCCATTGCCCATGGCGTGCTAAGCTGCCATAAAACCATAATAAGACCATAATCAACACTTAAAAGTCTCACTTACATACTCAATGATTTAATGCTATGAAATCATCTCAATTTGAGTTATTTATTTCGTTTTCATAATAGCTTTAATTGGTAATTGTACATTAATGAAAATTTTAGTTAGGTTTGAATGAGCTGACTGTACCAAATTCAAGATTTTTTGTATTCGTTTGCACATTAAAATATGATTATTTAAAGAGTGGTATCCGTTCGCGTTGAGCAGTGGTGGCCCAGTGGTATTTCATCACCACTGCTCTCAAAAACGGTGAAGGAAATTATCGTGAGGAAACCGGCATGTCCTAGAACCAAAAATTCGAATACATGTGACAGCCACCAACCCGCACTGGGCCCGCGTGGTGGATTATGGCCCTTCCCCTCTCACAGAGGGCCTGTGTCCCAGCAGTGGGAACATTAATAGGCTGATGATGATGATGATGATCCGTTCGGAATCTCTATATATATAAAAGAAAGTCTCGTTAGTTACACTATTTATAACTCAAGAACGGCTTTACCGATATGGCTGAAAATTGGTGAGGAGGTAGCTTAGAGCCAGGAGACGGACATAGGGTAGGGTAGGTAAGGTAGGTTAGGTAGGTTAGGTAGGTTAGGTAGGTTAGGTAGGTTAGGTAGGTTAGGTAGGTTAGGTAGGTTAGGTAGGTTAGGTAGGTTAGGTAGGTTAGGTAGGTTAGGTAGGTTAGGTAGGTTAGGTAGGTTAGGTAGGTTAGGTAGGTTAGGTAGGTTAGGTAGGTTAGGTAGGTTAGGTAGGTTAGGTAGGTTAGGTAGGTTAGGTAGGTTAGGTAGGTTAGGTAGGTTAGGTAGGTTAGGTAGGTTAGGTAGGTTAGGTAGGTTAGGTAGGTTAGGTAGGTTAGGTAGGTTAGGTAGGTTAGGTAGGTTAGGTAGGTTAGGTAGGTTAGGTAGGTTAGGTAGGTTAGGTAGGTTAGGTAGGTTAGGTAGGTTAGGTAGGTTAGGTAGGTTAGGTAGGTTAGGTAGGTTAGGTAGGTTAGGTAGGTTAGGTAGGTTAGGTAGGTTAGGTAGGTTAGGTAGGTTAGGTAGGTTAGGTAGGTTAGGTAGGTTAGGTAGGTTAGGTAGGTTAGGTAGGTTAGGTAGGTTAGGTAGGTTAGGTAGGTTAGGTAGGTTAGGTAGGTTAGGTAGGTTAGGTAGGTTAGGTAGGTTAGGTAGGTTAGGTAGGTTAGGTAGGTTAGGTAGGTTAGGTAGGTTAGGTAGGTTAGGTAGGTTAGGTAGGTTAGGTAGGTTAGGTAGGTTAGGTAGGTTAGGTAGGTTAGGTAGGTTAGGTAGGTTAGGTAGGTTAGGTAGGTTAGGTAGGTTAGGTAGGTTAGGTAGGTTAGGTAGGTTAGGTAGGTTAGGTAGGTTAGGTAGGTTAGGTAGGTTAGGTAGGTTAGGTAGGTTAGGTAGGTTAGGTAGGTTAGGTAGGTTAGGTAGGTTAGGTAGGTTAGGTAGGTTAGGTAGGTTAGGTAGGTTAGGTAGGTTAGGTAGGTTAGGTAGGTTAGGTAGGTTAGGTAGGTTAGGTAGGTTAGGTAGGTTAGGTAGGTTAGGTAGGTTAGGTAGGTTAGGTAGGTTAGGTAGGTTAGGTAGGTTAGGTAGGTTAGGTAGGTTAGGTAGGTTAGGTAGGTTAGGTAGGTTAGGTAGGTTAGGTAGGTTAGGTAGGTTAGGTAGGTTAGGTAGGTTAGGTAGGTTAGGTAGGTTAGGGTAGGGTAGGGTAGGGTAGGTTAGGGTAGGGTAGGGTAAGGTAGGTGAATGTTTAGTGTTTTTTTGGCAAAACAAAGTTTGCCGGGTCAGCTAGTAGGAAATAAATATGAAGTAAATCAAATACCAGTGGTATTAGTTGTTGGTATTAAAACGGAATAAATCGTGGTTTACTATGTAACACATCTTCTCCTTACCGTAACGCGTATCGGTGGCATTATGTAATTTCCATGAAAGGCCAATTAAGTAACACTTTTCTGGTTACGGTTAGACATTGGCATAAAACTTAGAATCTCCTGCCTTTATAAGCACCAATAGCTCTACAAATTACTACTTACCACCAATCTGCCTGTCTGTTGCTTGTGGGGTCTATAATTATTGGCTTTTTACCCATTCATTGGAGCTTGAAGCAGACATTGTTAAGCAGTTTATGATTCTTTTTTCAACTAACACGAGGATTTCTTGTATGAAGTTGGTAAACAAACTGACGGCCTACTTGGTGGACAGTGGTTTTATATTTTTAAAAGACTTCTGTAAAACAGTTACAGAATTACTATTTTCTTGTTCTTCGTCTTTGCTTTTCTCGACAGATCAGTATAACTTCTGTAGGGGCAGATGTTGGAGGCCTCAAGAACATTCGCCACCTCTATGTTGGCCGACATCTTGATGCACTTTGACTTGTGCAAGAAACCGCACACAATAATAGACTTAAGACGACGAATAACGCCAACGACCTTGAGGGAACAAAACGCACACACATTTCACACCCGCGCGACTCATAATTTAGTAGTTTTTTGTACTTTCCTTATTATTCTAGGACTTTAAAAAAAAGCCCCAGATCCAAATGTAGATAATTAAATTGTCTTTGAGATGGTGATAATTTTATTAAAATACGCCCGGGGCGGTTTTGGTGCGACTGTAATTTTGTTGTCATCAGTGTTAGACATAACTTTACAAATTTATTACGCTATGTTATACGAATAAAACTCAACATTTTCTTAGATCAAATTATTAAGCAACTGGTCTAATGTAACATATATTTTTTATGTGATTCTCATTTTAAAATCAGCTACGAGGGGTATCTGCGCCTAAATTTGGTAATTTCATCGCAAAGGCGACCGTTCTAGCCCCTGATGTTACCGATGCATAACATTCGTTAGGTGGGTTCGTTCTGTAAATGTTAATTCACAATGTAGAGTGCTAATACAAATACTATCAACTAATATAAACACGAGATATAGCCTTAACATTGTAAGTAACATGCCAGTGGCAGTGAATGTGGGTAGCTAACTGTCGCACCTGCGCCAAGGGACGATAAAGTAAAAGCTTTGGATTGTGCTACAAGCTATAAGAAAATAGCGAGTGATCGCAGCGTCGACATTTTCATTTTGTAACTATTAAGTATACAGATTCGGATAGAGAAAGTTTTTATATTATATCAGCTAATTCCCTTGCAGTCCCGTCCCATTTCCTTGTAATGCCATTTCCTTACTTTGCCATATTTCAGAAGAGGGCGACATATAATGTCCAATGGCGCACATGCTGAGATGGGATTTAAATTAACTTTCTTTCTTTTCTTTCTTTTCTTTCTTTTCTTTCTTTTCTTTCTATTCTTTCTTTTCTTTCTTTTCTTTCTTTTCTTTCTTTTCTTTCTTTTCTTTCTTTTCTTTCTTTTCTTTCTTTTCTTTCTTTTCTTTCTTTTCTTTCTTTTCTTTCTTTTCTTTCTTTTCTTTCTTTCTTTCTTTTCTTTCTTTTCTTTCTTTTCTTTCTTTTCTTTCTTTTCTTTCTTTTCTTTCTTTTCTTTCTTTTCTTTCTTTTCTTTCTTTTCTTTCTTTTCTTCCTTTTCTTTCTTTTCTTTCTTTTCTTTCTTTTCTTTCTTTTCTTTCTTTTCTTTCTGTTCTTTCTTTTCTTTCTTTTCTCTCTTTCGTTCTTTCTTTCTTTCTTTTCTTTCTTTCTTTCTTTTCTTTCTTTCATTCTTTTCTTCCTTTCTTTCTTTTCTTTCTTTCCTTTCTTTTCTTTCTTTTCTTTCTTTTCTTTCTTTTCTTTCTTTTCTTTCGTTTCTTTCTTTTCTTTCGTTTCTTTCTTTTCTATCTTAATTCCTTTTCTTTATTTTCTTTCTTTTTTTTTCTTTTACTTTCTTGTTCTTTCTTTTTTTTTAATGGAGGATGGCATTTTGTTAGCCATGTTGCCGAAATGACAGCATAGCAAGGTGGTCCTCATTCTCTTACCAATTCATGACCATCCTCAATTTAATTATCTTGGTCTAAATGTAACAAAACGAGCTGCAGGAAACGAGTACCTTACAGATAGGTAGGAATGGCATTTAACAGTTGACAACATGAGACAAAATACGATTCACGTGTGTCTTAAAACAGCATCAAACAATTAGTATTTCTGTACCACAATAATTATATCAAAAAGTCTTTTGGCTCAGGCCGAAATAATTAGGTAAAAGTGTAAAAATTTGATGAGGAGCTCGTGGCTAAATAATAACAGCCGCACGGGTCGATCTTCAAGGTTAAGCAACGCTTGACGAGGTCAGCCCGTGGATGGGTGACGTGCCTCCGTGCCTCGGAAAGCACGTTAAGCCGTTGGTCCCGGCTGTCATTTGAAGATCTTTGACAGTCGTTACGAGTAGTCAGAAGATTGAGATCTGACACCAGTCTAGCCAAGGGGTACCGTGCTACCCAGTTACTGGGTTGTGGAGGTCAGATAGGCAGTCGCTTCATGTAAAACACTGGTACTCACCTGAATCCGGTTAGACTGGAAGCCGACCCCAACATAGTTGGGAAAACGCTAGGCAGATTGATTGATTGTACTAATTTGATCAAGGTAACTTCAGGTACCTTTCTAATTCCCGTCTCCGCTTATCCCTTGTGGTGCCCTTTCATTGGAAAGTAGTGAGAGCAGAGCTTTGGTAAATTGTATCACATTGTTTCTTCATACACTGCTTACTTATACATAGTACACAGAACACGGGCGCTACCTAGGGCTGTGAACAAGCTGAGTTGTTAATGTTATGCGTAAGTAAATTAACATTATTGAAATGGTGGTCGTACAAAATCTTCTTTACAAAAAAAAAAAAACCGACTTCCAAAAAAACAAACAACACAAAGAAAAAGCAACTTCAATTTCGGAATTCGGTGTTCCTGTTTTCGTTTCTTCGTTTTTTGACACCGACTTCCGAAATTGAAGTTTTTTTTCACTTTCGAGTGTTTTTTTTGGAAGTCTTTTTGTAAAAAAGTTTTTTTACTTTTTGTGGTACATAATGGACAAGTTCTATAGTAAGGTATCAATAATGCCCACAGTGATGCCATGCCAGAATAGATAACACGAATAACATGTAACTTGAACATAACCAGTGGAATGAGAGTGTACCAGGGTGAACTGTACACACGTTTAGAGCATACTGGCGTGATGTTATGTTATGAAATGTTGTAAACAATAAACAGACATGCGATTGCAGCAATCCCGAGAGGTTTGCCGTCATTTATTGAAGTGTTATATTGTGTATCTCTGAAGTTCTTCATCAGATCTTAACCAAATATAAATTGGACCATTTCGGAATAAAGTATTCACGAAAAAAACAGAATTTTGCAAATCCGTTTATATATGACGGGAGTTATGCACGAACATATATTTAAACATCCGAATTGAGAACCTCCTCCTTTCTGGGAAGTCGGTTATAAAGACAGGGCTTTTAAAACTGATCACCAATTAAAGCTTTGAATAGTCCCACAAACGTTTAGGCGCCAGGCTCTACATATTTGATTCCAGTATAAGATCAGAAACTGTATCTACAATTATAAAATTTTCAATGACATGGAATTACATTTTCTAAAGTTTGTCATAGATAACGTTCCTCAAAGGGTTGTTTATTTTTTGTCGGTCAGGTAGTTTTATAAATAATATTGACACGTATTTTTCTTTTGACACGTAAAAGTGACGACGATATAATGCTTTGATTGAAATACGTTTCCAATATTATTTGATAATCTCACTGACGGACTAATTTTATTTATTTTTTCTACCCAGGAAACATCCCTATGATGAGCTTTTAATATTCCCACTGCTGGGAATCAGACATTCACTCTGTAGAAGAGAAAGGCTACAGAGTAGTCTGTAATCCAGCGGGCATAGTTCGGTATGATGGATATAGGCATCCACCTTCCTAACGATGTTTAATTATATTTATTTAATCGTGGTTATGGGAAGAATTCTGGCATTTTATTTCATCGTTTCGACGGGTTCCACAATAGAATCGCCAGCCTCTATTTACCATTTATATGCGTTGTAGGAGAATTGCCAAACTTAAGTGGCAGTGGGACATTGCTCGCAGAACGGATGGCCGATGGTGCAGAAAGGTTCTGGAGTGGCGACCGCGAACCGGAAGACGTTGCGTTGGAAGGCCTCCCACCAGGTGGACCGATGACCTGGTTAAGGTTGCGGGGATCCGCTGGATGCGAGACGCACGGGACCGATCAATGTGACGACGCTTGGGGGAGGCCTATGTTCAGCAGTGGGCGTCTTTCGGCTGATATGATGAAGCATTGTAGATATCACAATGTACAAGAAAAAACCGTTAATCTTTCCCCACACCTCATTCACAAAAGTGACAGTCAAATTACACATCTTATAATAACTACTAATCTCACAAGACTAACACAATATGACACACACACACACTGATATAATATGTAACAGTTCATTAGAAACATAATGCTATATTATATAGCATAATGCTACCTACATACATAGCATAATGCTACAATCACTTTATCACTGTGGGCTAGAGTTACTTTCGTTATTTAATTATGCACCTGTCACAGACTAGTGTAATTGTAACACATATCATTATTATGTAAGAAATCTGAGAAAGTATAACGACATATACGGATGGATTCCGAAAGATTGTGCGGTACTTAATTTAAAGTAACCTAACGACACATACACACACACACCACCACCACCTCTAGACATTTTTTTTTTCATTTATCCTTCTACCACCTTGCTGAGTTAATTTTTAGAGTTCCGTACCCAAAGGATAAAAACGGGTCCCTTAACTAAGACTCCACGGTCCGTCTGTATGTCTGTCACCAGGCTATATCTCATGAACCGTGATAGCTAGACAGTTGAAATTTTCACAGATGATGTATTTCTGTTGCCGTTAAAAACAGAATAAAAAATATATTTAAGTGATTTTCAACGTTTTTTGCGATATTGGTACAGAATCCTACGTGCGCGAGTCCGACTCGTACTTGGCCGGTTTTTACTACGAAGTAACTTACCACTCACATCAACAAAGATCTCCAGTGCTGGACATAGCCAGACATCACTATATGGGTTGGACTTTGTGCTTCTAGCATCCAGAGAGCTCCCGCGCCCTCGACCAGATCTTAAGTCCAGGTCCACCTGATGGGAGGCCTTCCAATTATTTTGTTTCCAATTAGCTTTTTGTAATTATTCCATCAATCATCCGATCTGCGATCACTGTGCCCTGCCCACTGCCGCTGTAGTTTGGCATTTCGTCGGGTGGTGTTGATTACTTTGGTTCTCCTGTGAAACCTCAAGCTCTTTGCAATTTTTAGATTTTATTGCTCACTAAAAACAATCTATTACAAATTACCCTCATCCTAGTTGTAAACGAGAACGACCCTTTGTGCCTATTGTCCTTGTTTGTTCTGTCTCCTGCTTGATATGGACATTTGTATTTTTTCCTACTCCTCCATTATTTTTTTCTGATTAATTTAATTGCGGGATCCAAGACAGTTAAATTCATTCGCCGGGATTTCGTCGAGCTTCATTGCCTCGGCGCCAGAACCAGCGCCAGACATTCTGGTTTGGGAATAGTGCGGTGGGATTGTCCCAAAAATGATATGTCCCTAACTGTCAATTGAAGTATCTCCTAGCCATTCGTGGGGGCTATGCAAATGCAATAATGATTGCGATCCACTGTAATAGGTATCCATTTAAAAGAAACCGACTGTATTTTGACTACCCCAATTCAAAACAAATTAAAATACACCTATTGAACTTCGGTTGCCCTAGTCGACGGCACGAACTATTTTCAGCGCGATTTTTAAAATGCATGTTATCTCATCCGACAACACGTGCGAATGATATAGATGCTGTGATGAGCAGTAAGAAGCTAGTTCGCGAACGAATTAGCACTTTTGCAATTTTTTAGCGAAATGGATGATGATTTAGGACGAAAACGAGGGCGCAATATTTTATAAACAGACCTTTGGGAGTGTGGATATCAAGACAAAACTACTAAATCTATATTTTCAAAATAAAACTATTTGCATTGTTGAAGTACTAAGCTATCCCTTATGGTGGCTTTTTTTGCAAATTTCCTTCTTCTTAATGTATATATTGCCGCCCAAAGAAGTGTTAAAATTAGTGTTGAAATATGGAACTTTCGACGCTCATAACTCTGAAATAAATATTTTTCCCTTTTATATAATTGGTATCATTTTTTATTTTGAACGTACATCGTCAAACAGTGGAATAATCGCCAGACTACGTTTGTATAGAAGAATGATAGACTAGTGCAACCTTAATGTCATTTAATGCCTTTATAAGCTCCTGAGTCTTGTGATTTGTTATGCGACGACCATTGAAACGAAATGAGTTATTACACCGTATCCGTCGGAAATGTCTAGTTTTATAGCACGTTCTTGTAAGTGATAGCATAACAGTTACATTCTATGTTTTGTACTGCAGTAAATTGCACGAGGCGTACTCAACTCAGTGAAGTTTTCTACAGGGCAAAGACCTCTTTTCAAACAGAGATTGTACGAGCATTTTTGAGCGTATCTATAAATTTATTTTTAGGTAAAGTTACTTGTTTGTGGGGAGGTAATCTCTGGATCCAATTACGAACATTCATTCTCTTTGATAGAAACTACACTATCTTTGAGTGCCATGCATGGTTCTTGAGTAGGGTTACCACCTTTTTTTTAGAAGAAAAAGAGTATATCTGGTTTTAGAGAGGGTGAGAGATATATTTTATTGTACACCAAAAAAAGAGGAGTAAATGCAAATGAAAACTGGCGGACATTAACTAAAATAGTTTGAAACTAAAGATAATAATTTGACATTTCATTCCATAATATATTTATTTGATACAAAATCGGTGGAGAAAAATGTACCTACCGAATAGTTTAAAAAAATATAAATCAAACGGTTTCAGAGTACTCTATTTTTCGTCTGTACATTTGGTTCAAATTGAAGTATGTTCTTAAGTTTTATGTGTGTCACTTTCCAGAATTTGAAAAAGCCCACGATTTTTTTTCCGATATTCCCGTGACTCACATTATTTATAGAACCATGTATATATCAATACAATCTACTATATTCCGTTTGTGTACGCCTTGGGTATGGTTTCCTTGCTAAGATGCCCAATGACCTTTTATTATTATTTTGAAAACCTAAACTATTTGCCAAACCAGCATTTATGATCTTTTTGAAAATAATTGAACGATTACTGGACAACAACTTTTTTGCTTCCTATCGCTTTGAAATGAAGACTCTGACGATTAACTCTGTGTAAATAGGTATATATGTAATATGAATTTGTCAGAGACAAATATGTAGAGTATTTTATCATATTCTTTTGCTTTTGTAGATCATAATGTACGCTTAAGCGAAGTAGAGTACAATACTCTGTATTAGAGTACAGGTGGCAACCCTATTCTTGAAGGATAAGCCACAGGAGTAAAGCTGCGGGTAAAATTACCTAGATAGATATATTAGGTTGCAGTTAGTTGACTATTATAAGTAAAGCCGTAACGGCTATAAAAACATGGATCTACTTCTTTACAGTATGACTTAAAGTATTAAATAAATACCTACATTGGTACTATGTTAGGAAAAACAAAGGCTAAAAATTAATATGCCAAACCTAGCTTCCATTAACGGAACAGTGGCTGAACAATTGGTTTCTACTACTATTATGCTTAACGAGATCGATACCATTTATTAGAATGTAAAATGTATTTGCTGAGTAAGGTTTTTTTTCAAAAACATCACAGATATGTCATTATGTTCTCGTTACGTAGGATATTATGAATATATGTAAGAACAACGCCCACGGCAGCCAGAAATTGTTATAATAATTTATGTCTGGCAGTTATATAAGAACACATTGTCTGAGAAGTTGCGATCTGTCTTGGTATTCTGGGTACAGACAATATACCTATTGTTTTAGAACGAATGATTCATTTCTTTTAGTCCATGTTATAAATGTGAAATGAGGTGTTACTTCATTACTCCCGCAATTTGGAGAGGTTTTCAATAAGTAGACAGAACAGTGTTGCTAACAGTAGTAACACATTTACAGGCAGTAAGTAGACCTAGTCGTAAAATGTCTAGTATTTTGGTGGCAAGGTGCTGATATCCATAAATGTGAAAGTAACTCAGTTTGTGTGTTTGTTTGTTATCTTGTCACGACTAAACGCCTGAACCGATTAAGTTTAAATTTGGTACGGAGGTAGTTTCAGACCCTGGGAAGGACGTAGGTTAGTGTGTTCCCAAAAAAAAAACCCTGAAAAGCGACATAGATTTGGATTATACTTGACACTCGGGTACAATATGACTTAGACACTGGCAGAAGCCAATCACACTAATATTAAAAAAACTTTTTGCATAAAAATACTACCGACTTCCAAATACAAAACTACAAAGTGAAAAATAACTTAATTTTTTGAAGTCGGTGTCTTTCGTATGTACCATTTTTTTGCGTTATGGACACCAACTTCAAAAAATTAAGTTATTTTTCACTTTGTAGTTTTGTATTTGGAAGTCGGTAGTATTTTTTTGCAAAAAGTTTTTTTATTTTTCACTTTTTAGTTGTACGTACCTAATAGGCAAGTTAGTAAGGGAACTATTTCGACAGAACAGATTTCATGAAACTTGAACATAACCGGTGAAATGAGAGATCTGCTTATCCCTTAAGAGCGAACTGGCGTGATGTTATGTTATGAAATGTTATAAACAACAAACAGACATGCGATTGCAGCAATCCCGAGAGATTTGCCGTTATTTATTGAAGAGTTCTGTTGTATGTCTCCGAAGTTCTTCATCAGATCTTCACAAAATTAAAATGGGACCAATTTTGGAACATACTTTTTCAAACAAAAAAAGAATTTTTAAAATCGGTCCACAATTGACGAAGATATCGGTGAACATACACAAAAAAAAAAAACTTGAAGTCGAACATAGAACCTCCTCCTTTTTGGGAAGTCGGTTAAAAAAGGCGATAGTTTGTGAGTGAAGTGTGAAAGTGTGTTAGTATTTGTTACTTTTTCACACAATTATTTCTGAACGGATCTGGATCAAATTTGGCACAGTTATAGATTATAGCCTAGAATAGCATAATGGATACTTTTTATACCGGGAATATTTTCTCTTAGGGTAATTTTCGATATTCACGCGGGCGAAGAAGCTGGCAGTAGCTAGTGTATTATAAATTGCCCTGATGTTTTACTAAATGTTTTATGTGTTTTTAGTGGACTTTATTGTCAAAGTTGTAACATTCTTGTTTTATTGTTTCAGTTTCCAAGAGAAGACAAAAAGGACTGCTCTAAATTCTATACGGACTCTATTGAACACTATGGTAAGCAATATCTTTTGATACATTAAAGAAAATACGTTTAAAAAATAAAAACTGTCTAAAAAAAAATCGGTCATGTGCGAGTCGGACTCGCGCACGAAGGGTTCCGTACCATTATCGCAAAAAAACGACAAAAAAATCACGTTTGTTGTATGGGAGCCCCACTTAAATATTTATTTTATTCTGTTTTTAGTATTTGTTGTTATAGCGGCAACAGAAATACGTTATCTGTGAAAATTTCAACGAGAGAGATACAGCCTGGTGACAGTGATAGACAGACAGCCGGACCGCGTGGAGTCTTAGTAATAGGGACCGTTTTTATCCTTTGGGTTCGGAACCCTAAGAACGCGCTATGAAAAGTATGAAACAATGTATCGTGTTCTGGCCGTGGTAGTGTTTCGTATGACTCGACAGATTACCTCCGTGTTCCTGTATTAAGCCAAGCAATAAAATATTGCAGTGTTTTGTTTTAACGACGTCATTGTACTTGTTTTCCGATTTCCCCGAAAAGTTCGGTAGAAGTGCAACTTTTCTACTTCATATCGCTAACACAACAGCAGTGCTGCCAACTTAGCGCTTTCAGCGCCAGATCTAGCGCCTTTTTTGTTCAATAGCGCGTTCTAGCGCTAAATCTAGCGCTTTTTGAAACTCTGTACTTTATTTAGAAAATTGTAACTGCGCAAACTATCAACTGCCCAACGACATGTTGAGGAAAATTTAATCCACAGATAAATATAAATTGAAGTCTAAAACTGATAAGATCAACCTTATTTCGGCGGCAGAAGCAATTGTAGTAGAATCAGAGGATGATGAATTAATTGAAGCCCTTTATTTTATGAAATAATTACATTATATTAAGGCGATATATACGCCCCAATGTAACGCAGTACTGGCCGTGCGCCCGCTCGATGCCAAAATATCAAAATTGAACCTCCTTTTGACCAGTTTTGTTTGCAAAATATTATTTGATTTACATATGCTATGTTAAGTATGAAGAAATTCCAGCCATCAATTTTTCTATATAAAAATATTTTTAAACATCCAAGTCGTTTTGGAGGAGTTTCCAAAAGTTGCGAAAAAATATCGTGTTGTTAATTTTTTTTTTAAAGCAAAACTATTATTTACACGAAAAAACCTTGTGTTCAAAATTATGTACATGAATCAATAATAAATATATTATTTTTCAAACCTTTTAACTTAGCTGTTACTGAGGAGTATGCTTTAGAAAGTTACCGTTTTACGGCACTAAAGCGTATGTAGGCCCTTAACACGTTACGAATTTATTTTATTATTACTAAACCAGTACTCTAATGTATGTGACTCTTTTATATGACATACTAGCTGTCCCACGCGGCTTCGCTCCCGTCAACTGGCTACCTACCAAGCTAGCCCACCTACTCTAAATACGTTGCATCTCAAAAAGAATAAATTTTCCCCGTTTTTGGAACATTTTTCATTGATGCTCCGCTCCTATTGGTCGTAGCGTGATGTTATATAGCCTATAACCTTCCTCGATAAATGGACTACCCAACACAAAAAGAATTTTTCAATTCCAACCAGTAGTTCCTGAGATTAGCGCGTTCAAACAAACAAACAAACAAACAAACTCTTCAGCTTTATAATATTAGTATAGATATAGAAAAAAATATTGTTTATACAATTCAGTTTCAAATTATTGGGCGTTTTGTTTAAATTTGGCGCCGAATATGATCGATTTTTTGACAGCGACCATTTAGCGCGTTCTAGCGCTTTTTTAAGAGCTAATAGCGCATTTTTGCTTAAACGAGTTGGCAGCACTGCACAACAGTCGTTCAATTTTGTTTAGCCCAAAACTTAGCAACTTCCACGGCGTTGGTGGCAGCGCATAGTTTCACCCCGATCGCATATTGTGGGGCACAGGGACAGAACAAGAGGTGGGGCATGGTTTGCAACTCGGCGCCACATGCAAACCCAGCACATCCTGCCTTTTGCGAGGTTGGCGTTACACCTTCCTACTTGGTTTCTCAGACGGTTCAGGGACTTCCAGGTAGACCACGGAAGATTACACCCTGCGGCCAGAAGCTCGCTTGGTGGTAAATAATATTAAACCTTGAGGGCTTGATACAAAAAGCGGTACTCCTGGACACGGCGCGTATACACCGTGAAATTTAATTGGTTGTTTTCCCGCGGCAGAACGACTTGCCTTAAGGAGTACTTTCGAAGCATAGAGTTAAAGTAAAAAAATAACGATGTTTTTGTTTTAAAATAATTTAAAAAATATTCATCAACTCGAAAAAGTGAGTTACAATAGTAACTTGTAGGTACTAGGTACTACTCGCGTCACCACCGGCAAAGAAAAGCGATGCACAAGATAATGTTCAAACCAAAATAAACTCTCGCACGTAGTGATACGTCATAAAATAGTTTGCAAGGAATAATACCACCGCTAAGCCGACAAAGCAAATACCGATTTATTAAATGTTTAAAGTAAAATAAGCTCTCGCGTGTAGTAATACGGCATAAACTAGCCCGCGCGCAACATTATCAAACGGAGCCGCCTTCGAACCTAATCCTTTTGACAGTGATCCTGACCTACTTAGCACCCGGGTCAACGCCCCGCTGTCGTTCGGCCGTAGATATCGGGAGGTATTACTATTGGTTCGTGATCGCTTTCGAGTTAAGTTTTTCACAATGTTAAATATGCCAGTTTTTGTTTCTAATATTTTACATAACTACGAAACGATTGTATTACATAGAAAAAACCATTTCGCTGCGGGAAAACAACCATTTAAATTTCACGGTGTATAGTTAGGAGGTTACTCTCTCAGGAGCCCTGACCACCGGTAGCTTGGAACCTGTTCTCGATACCAGTGGACGACTATATTTGTATTTTTAAATGTTTATTTTATTTTATTTTTTATAGAATAATATTTAAAATGTAGAAATATGTAAACATAATAAAAAATAATAATAATAAACCTGTAATACATGCATTAATTGTTAAGTTAAAACATATTGTTAATAAAACAGCCAATTAAATTCAGAACCGTACAAAGTTATATAAACATCATTAGTTAGAACACTTAATAACATATTTTTATTTAATTATTTAGATATGTATTTCATTATTAAATTTGTTCTACTATTTAACTTAGTCTATTATTTAATGTATTATATTATTAAATTTATTCTATTATTCAATTTACTCTATTATTTGATTTATTCTATTATTAAATTCATTCTATTATTTAATTTATTAGCTATTTAATGTCTGCTGCATGCAGTTGACGCAAAGGTCTCTCCCAACTCCTCCCATTCTTTCCTGTTCCATGCCTTTCTCCACCACTTGCTTGTGTTTTTCGATATGTCATCTATCCATCTTGTTTTCGGTAAATAATATAAAATAATAATATAAAAATGTTTAGGTCCCATGTTATAACGAGAGAGCCTATTGCCATCAACCCAGTGCAGTATCCGTACTGCTACTGGGAATTCCAGATATCATCATAATCATCGCTTCAGTCGAAAGACGTCCATTGTTGGACATAGGCCTCCAAGCGACGGCACACTGATCGGTCCTGGCAATGGTCATTCTAGCTGTAAAATTGGATTTAACACTCTACCCAACCCAGGAATCGGACCTTGGACCTCATACTCAGCAGTACCGCTTGGATCTCTAGTCCAATGATTAAATTACTTTTTTATTAGGGTTCCGTAGCCAAATGGCAAAAAACGGAACCCTTATGGATTCATCATGTCTGCCTGTCTGTCCGTCCGTATGTCACAGCCATTTTTTTTCCGAAACTATAAGAACTATGCTGTTGAAACTTGGTAAGAAGATGTATTCTGTGAACCGCATTAAGATTATCACACAAAAATGAAAAAAAAAACAATAAATTTTGAGTGTTCCCCATCCTTAGAACTGAAACACAATTTTTATTTTTTCGTCAATCCCATACGTGTGGGGTATCTATGAATAAAGGTCTTCAAAAATGATATTGAGGTTTCTAATATAATTTTTTTCGCGAATAGTTTGCGCGAGAGACACTACCAAAGTGGTAAAATGTGTCCCTCCCCCTGTAACTTTCAAAATAAGGGAATGATAAAACTTAGAAAAATATATGATGTACATTACATACATTAAAACTACCTACATGGAGAAGACTCCATGTAGGTAGTTTGGTAGAATCACGTTATCAAGATCCAGCCCTAGTTGTCCCCCCAGCAACGCGCTGAGCCGAGATTGGTATCCCATAGGAGATAGCCTTCAGAGTGGTCACTTAGGTTAAGTCTTTGTGACTGGCTGGAGGCTCAAGTTTAGTCTCCACAGAGAAGTCCGGTTAAGTGGTAGCCGATCACTTTGACAGAAAGGAGATTGACAAAAAAAAATGTATCACCGTAAATAATAACAGTTTTATACCTTTTCTAATAATAAAGGTGGAAATCAAACGGAAGTGGTTACACAAACTACCGCCATCATCTCAGATGAATGAAATGTAGTGAACAATGGAATGGGAAGCCATTGGGATGAAAAACTAGATAAAGTACACTGTGATTACTGATTGCGTAGCTGTTCGTACGTACGTTTGTATGTACATGTGTATGAAGATTGTTACAAACTAGGCCGTTATTTATGAAACCCTAGCATCTGGACGCGGCTTCACCCGCGTGGAAAGAGTGTTTTTATTCGACTATCCAAAAAGGAGGAGGTTCGACCTTGTTAGTTTTTTATTTTATTTTTGTATTTTCACCGATTTCTCCGTCAATTGTCAGGCAGCAGACATTAAATAGCTAATAAATTAAATAATACAATGAATTTAATAATAGAATAAATTAAATAATAGAATAATTTAAATAATAGAGTAAATTTAATAATATAATACATTAAATAATAGAATAAGTCTAAATCAGTTTGAAAGAGTATGTTCCCAAAATGGTCCCATTTAAGTGAAGATCTGATGAAGAACTTCGGAGATATACAACAGAACTCTTTAATAAATGACGGCAAATACGTTTTTCCGGTATAAAAAGTCTAAATTCTATAGCACGTGTGTTAAGTTTTATCCAAATCCGTTCAGCCATTTATGAACAAAGGTATCCGAATTCTCAAACATACGGATTTTCACATTTGTAATTAAATATTAAGATTAACATCGAGATGAGGTATTCCAAAGTAAAATTGAATACTAATAATAAAAACCGGTTGATTGTAACAGAAAAATTAAGGAATTTCAAAGAAAACATCAGATTTATCAATATATTGGTATCTGTTGGTGAAATATACGTAATAATGAACATTATCACCAAATTTCAAGTTCATAGATCAATAAATAGGAGGTTAAACATCCCTTGGAACAAAATTTTGCAAAAATTTTGATTTTGATGGCTTCTCATTCCTTTTGCTTTCCAATATTTTTTATAACAAAATATATAGTATTTATTTATCTACTCAATGAGCTCTAAACAACCATATCATATCCTTTACAATGGGAAAGGTAACATTTTTTTTTCACGCCCTCCTAGCTGTATGGGAGCCCCACTTAAAAACATTTTTAAATATTTTTTGACAAATTTTATGGCTTTGAGTCAACAAGATGCTTAATCTGTGAAAATTTGAAGACTGTGACTCCAATCGTTTGACTGTAAAACCCGTGTGACAGACGACGGACAGACGGACAGACGAACGGACACGTGAGTGATAGCAATAAGGTTCCGTTTAGACCCTTCGGGTACAGAACCCTAAAAAGTACTACATTGGTTAAAAAATATATTCTGAAGTTACATTTCAAAAATTGTATCATGTGAGGCCCGAATCAAGAGTGGCGTCTCTCTGTATTTAAGAGTATAGTCTATGGTGGCGACCACCAGAACAGCGCCGAGGCAATGAGGCCCAGACTCCACCAAAGCGGAGATGTGCAGAAAGTCCAGCTGAGCGGCGACGAGATGTGTGAATACAATACAACAATACAAATATTTATTGGAACAAAAACATAATATTTATTTTTTTAATAACGAAATTCTATTGATTGTTTAAAAAATATCTCCTCTCCGCTCGTTTCGTCTCCGCTTTGGTGGAGTTCGGGCCGAAACTCGACGAACACTACTTACGTGTGAAGTGTCAGACAAGCTTGCATGGCATAATCCAACATTTAAGAATTACTGATCCTAAGGTTAGGTCAAATTTTGATGCCAGTCAGAAATTATTATGATCATAAGTACATTACATTACATAAGAATATACTTACTTACCTACATTGAATCTACATTATGTGACAGTTGGGGTCAACGGCCGCCAGATACAGTAATAAAAAGATAATGTACCTACACCCACGGAACGAAAAGGTTATGCGCATTTCGAATTCGCGGGCACATTTGTGTAACCTATTATATTTTTGTGCACTGTGGAAGGTGCTTGACTTTTTCAGTCCGCAACTAAACTAGATTAAAATTACATATACAAAATCAATGTACGTTATGTTAATATGGTTATCGTTTTTGGGTTGAAAAGACGGGCAATGCAAACTCAAACTCAATATATTTATATTTTAATTGAATTAAACCATTCGAAGGCCATTTTAATTTTTCTTCTTTTTATTAGCAAACAAATCTTTATCTATGGTAGACTTATTCTCAGCCAAAAACTTTTATTATAAGTAAACATATGGCACCAAAAAGACGTTTTTGTTAATAATACATACTTCTCAACTTTTAACTGAGTTTTTTATCAAAATCTATTAATTAGTTTTTGGCCTCTGTACACTTCATTTAAAAGCACTTTTTTATGTCAAACAGTCGGCTAACCCTTAGATAAAGCTAGTTTCGCATTCCAAGACGCAAGGAGATCTCTTTTGTGCATAAAACTCCACGGACACTCATCGCGCTTCACGAGTTCATGAAAAAAATATAAAGTTCAGATTAATAAACTCATGTTGATAAGCATGACATGAGATAATTTGGTCTTACCGTGTACACTTCAAGTCAGGGTCGAGGTCAACAGACCGAAGAAGAAATAATAATTTCATTTATGTAACACTGAACAGAAAGCTTTCATCTCATGTCACTTTAAACTATTATTTCTATTGCTTAGTGCACGTAATCCTAAAGGTGCTTAACCTTTTCAGTCCACAACTGTGCATAAAGGTCATAAAAATAATGGTAGTATTGTTTTAGTGGTTCAGTACATTTTGTTCAGTTATATATGCTAATAATATATTATCTATGAATGATATTCAAATAAACAGATATGTTATGAGCACGCGCATTGTGAAGACTCGGATAGGTCACAATTGTGACCTTTCGTCTTTAGTTTATGTCACGCATGGCGAAGAGCGATAGGATTTGTTGAATCAAAAACAAAATAAAAAAAAATGCCATCGTGTGTATTTAGAAATTGTACCAATTATGATACCAAAGTACATAAAACAGAAGGGATCTCATACCACATGTAAGTACGCAATACGCCTCAATTTACTCATTTATTTCTTTATTTTTCCTAATATTCTGATATTTGGAGGTTAGAAAAAGATAACAACATTGGTGGTCAGAATAATGTTTGTTTACATTCACACGCAAGTGACAAACACTAGCTGTCTCTTTTTTTCTTGTTGGTTTTATCAAGCCATCCCTTTCGACTTGTAGTGTAATGTCAGATGAATGAAAAGTGTGTGTGCGGAACACTTTTTTCAATTGTTTTGTGAGTGTATAACGTATCTGTTTATTTGAATATCATTGTTATCTATACTAACATTATAAAGAGGAAAGATTTGTTTTTTTTTGGATTTTTGTAAATTTATATGTAACGAATAAACATAAAAACTACTGGACCGATTTCAAAAAATCTTTTTCACTTTTCACCCCTGTATTCCCACGGGAACGGGAAATACGCGGGTGAAACCGCGAGGCGCCCGCTAGTAATATTAAAAAGAAGTAATATTTTGTTAGGTTGTAGGGGGTAATCGCTGGATCTACTGAACCGATTTAGATGAATTTTGGCATGGAGATAGTTTTAGACCCTGGGAAGGACAAAGGGTAGTTTGTATTCCCTTGGGATGAAAAAACACTCTTTACGCCGGTGAAGCCGCGGGCAGAAGCCAGTGCAAATATGTAATATGGCAATTATTATTTTTTGTCACAATTTCGGGGTTTGTCCATTTCTCCCATAGAAAGAGTGTCCCATAGAATGATCCCCTTTCAGGTTTTGCGTGTATCCTATTAGGTACTTATTGTAATTATGTATTTTATTAACCTTAGTATGTATTTGTTTGTTTCCAGTGGGTCCGGTTGTGGTTAGCGTTCACTGTATCCACTGTATGGGCGCAGCACACTAATACGGTAAGTGGTATAATAAATAAAATAAATAAATAACCAGAATAAATAAAAAAGTTGCTTACATAGATAGCCCAAAACACAATGTAATTACGGGTGATTCCCAATTAAGTAACAAAATATTAAATTTGAACTTAGAACGAAAAGTCAAGATGAATTTTCTAATTCATTTTCCTTATTATGAGTTCATTTGGTTTGTAAAAGTATATAATGACATAATACTTTTCAATATTATTTATAGCTATACCTACCTACCAAACAGGAAATTATCTGAGATCAAATCAATTAAGTAGTGCTTACTAATTGATTTGATCCAGATGTTATTTGCTGATGTAGCAGATAGCTACATTATGAAATCGATTATCATTATTATATAATGAAACTAGCTGTCGCCCGCGTTTTCGCTCCCGTCAACTGGCTACCTACCTACCCTATCCTACATACCTACCTACCTACCTACCTATCCACCTACATACGCTACCCTACCTACCCTACCCTACCCTAACCTACCTAACCTACCTACCCTACTCTACCTTTTTTTTTTGGGTTGTATATCATCCAATGACTTCTCCCACTTTGGGTGAAGCAGGAGGGCGTGTCAGACTTTTACTGACTAAAACCCACCCGTGTTCCTTCAGTTGCTTAAACCAGGGCGGTAACTCTCTTTCAAATGTATCCACGACTCACTTATCATACCTACCCTACCTACCTAGCCTAGTTATTTTATTTTATTTTTTTACTTCATGTAGCCTATGTCTTTCCTCAGGATACCATCTACCCCCTTGGAAATTTCATTGATTTCCGTTCTGTGGTTTAGGCGTGAAAATGTAACAGGAACTTATAATATTAGTATTAGTAACACGAATTTATAATATTAGTATGGATTAACATTGAAATTACAAAAGTGGCCCGCCCCGGCTTTGCCTGGGTCATAATAATTTATAGCCTATAACCATCTGGAATAATGTACCTTTCAAATGGTAAAGATTTTTTTAAATAGGTGTAGTGGTTCCAGTTTTACCCTACACGCCTGAACATACTCACAAAATTCTGTTCTCTGTATAAAATATTAGTTAAGATTCTAGTGGTCTGTTAGTAATACAGACACGATTTGATAATAGTGTTTGATACTCAACTTCAAACCCCGAGAGCTTTCAGCTCGAACTCCAGAATCGTTTCGAATGCCTAGGGAGCTCCGTGGATGAATACAGCAACGGGTTCGTGGAAGCTGATCATACGGTCGGGTCTAAGTTTTTCAAGACCCGTCGTACAGATAGAAACAAAAAGCTCTCTGATCATACCCTCAAGCTTATGAAGGAGAAGCGTGAGATGATCCTGCAGTCTTCAGATGAGGCGTGCAAATACCGGCAGCTCAATAGACAGATCTCTAAATCCTTGAAAAGACACCTCCGCCGATTCAAAACCGAGCGTATTAAAGACGCGATCGAGCGAAATAAAGGCTCAAAGGTGTTTGCAAGGAATCTGGCTATTGGGCAGAGCCAAGTCACGAAACTGAAGACCGACGATGGCAGGATCGTATCCGCCAAACTGGAGCTTCTCAGGGAGATCGAGACATTCTATGGGCAGTTGTACACATCGATCAGCAAGCCCATTGCGAGTCTAGCAAACGACCCAAGAGCTAGATTGACCCGGCACTATACCGAAAATATCCCGGACGTCAGCCTGTACGAGATTAGGATGGCTCTGAAAAAGCTCAAAAACAACAAGGCGCGGCGGTGATGACGGAATTACGGCCGAACTCCTGAAGGCGGGTGGCAAACCTTAGGGCCCTTCAGAAGCTGTTTGATTCCGTCATACTCGAGGGAAAAACGCCACAGGCATGGTGCAGGGGTGTGGTGGTACTCTTCTTCAAGAAGGGCGACAATGCCCGGCTGAAGAACTATAGGCCCATCTCACTTCTTAGCCATGTCTACAAGTTGTTTTCAAGAGTCGATCACGAATCGTCTCGCGCGCAGGTTTGACGATTTCCAGCCCCCCGAACAAGCCGGATTCCGAAAAGGCTTTAGCACCGTAATCCACATACATACGCTGCGGCAGGTTATGCAGAAAACCGAAGAGTATAACCTGCCTCTATGTTTAGCGTTTGTGGACTACGAGAAAGCCTTCGATTCGTTCGAGACTTGGGCTGTACTGCAGTCTCTCCAACGGTGCCAGATCGACTACCGGTACATTGAGGTGTTGAAATGTTTGTACAAAAACGTTACCATGTCTGTCCGTCTTCAGGATCAGACCTCGAAACCAATCCTTCGCCAGCGCGGCGTGAGACAGGAAGACGTAATTTCTCCGAAACTGTTCACTGCTGCGCTGGAGGATGTCTTCAAGGTTCTGGACTGGAGGGGGCTGGGCATCAACGTTAATGGCGAGTACATTACTCACCTTCGGTTTGCCGACGACATAGTGGTCATGGCTGAGACCATGGAGAGCCTCAGTAAAATGCTCGATGACCTCAGTAGAGCTTCCGAAAGAGTGGGTCTTAAAATGAACATGGACAAAACCAAGATCATGGTGAATGCCCATGTAACACCCACTCCTATCAAGGTCGGAGACTCTACACTCGAAGTTGTAGACCATTATGTCTACCTGGGACAAACGGTCCAGTTGGGTAGGTCCAATTTCGAGAAAGAGATCAACCGTCAAATCCGACTCGGCTGGGCGGCGTTCGGGAAGTTGCGTGGTATCTTCTCGTCCAATTTACAGCAGTGTCTCAAGACAAAAGTCTATGACCAGTGTGTGTTGCCAGTGATCACCTATGGAACCGAGACGTGGTCGCTCACAATGGGCCTTATCAGAAAGCTCCTTTGAGCTTTCTGATAAGGCCATTGACTTTGACTTTTCACCCAAAGGGCAATGGAGAGGGCTATGCTCGGAATTTCCTTGCGTGATCACGTCAGAAATGATGATATCCGCAGGAGAACCAAAGTTACCGACATAGCCCGAAGAATTGCCAAACTTAAGTGGCAGTGGGCAGGGCACATTGCTCGCAGAACGGATGGCCGATGGGGCCGAAAAGTTCTGGAATGGCGACCGCGAACCGGAAGACGATACGCTGGAAGGCCTCCCACTAGATGGACTGTTGACCTGGTTAAGGTTGCGGGAAGGCGCTGGATGCGAGACGCACGGGATCGGTCAATGTGGCGAAGCCTGGGGGAGGCCTATGTCCAGCAGTGGACGTCTTTCGGCTGAAATGATGATGATGATGATGACTCAACTTCAAAAACCATAACATCAACAATCAAAATATCAACACGTAATCAAAAGCTAAATTTTTCAATGAATCAAAATAACATTAGGTTTAAACATAAAGGGTTCAAAATGACAACACTTCAGATGAGAAACGTACCATTTATATATCATTATGGTTAATTTTTGACCTCAGCCCATTGGCATGCCTATAGAAAAACACGTTACAACTAAAATTACAAAACACATTTTATTCAACAACAAAGATTTATATTCACATCATCAAAATATGTTCATTACACAGGAATGAATGAGAACGAGTTTCATTGTAAGACCGAACAATACGTTCATTTCGTTCGTTCGCTTGGATAGCCTTCCTGAGAGAAAGTCTAGGCAAATTGTAGTTAGGATTATTAGAATATCTTGTATAAGGACTGGTTTCTTAGATATTTTAAGATTGTATTGAATTTGGAAACAATGCTTAGATAACTTGACTGCCTGGGCTGGTTAAAAATTCGTTCTTAGGTTCCATATTCAGGTTTCATCACTTCTATACGTATTATAAAGAGGAAAGATTTGTATTTTTGTATGTAACGAATAAACTTAAAAACTACTGGACCGATTTCAAAAATTCGTTCACCGTTGGGAAGCTACACTATCTCCGGGTGACATAGGCTACATTTTATTCCTGTATTCCTATGGGAACGGGAACTACGCGGGTGAAACCGCGAGGCGTCCGCTAGTAACAAATATCTTAGTACCCTGGAGTCTGATTTATGCCTGGTTGATAACAATTGGGCTTGCCAGTAGAGGGGCTCATGGCCTAATAATAATTGTCACTCAGGTCAATCTTAGAGGTTAAGCAACGCTTGCTGAGGTCGGTCTGTTGATGGGTGACCATCCATTGCTTACAAAGCTTGACCATGCTACGGAAACCCGTTGGTCCCTACTGTCATTCGCAGATTTTTATCTTCAACGTAGTCCTTGATTTTATAATATGCTTTTTTAATAAGGACACGTTTGATGTGATTTTTGAACTTTCTATCGGTCAGTACTATAACTGACTTTGGCAACTTGTTAAAAAAGCGTATACTGTTTATAAGAAAAGACTTGCTAGTTTTAGTTAATCTGAATTTGGGTATTACAATTTCGTGCTTACTGCGTGTATTTAAATTATAGAAGTCGCTTCTAGTTTTAATAATCCTTCGTTTTTTGCGGATATACAAAATACATTCCAAAATATAAAGTGAAGTTAGTGTTAGTATATCGATCTCTTTAAATTTATCTCTGAGGGACTCACGAGGACCCATTTTATAGATCGCGCGGATTGCCCTCTTTTGTAAGATGAAAATTGAGTCAAAATCACCGATTTCAAAAATTCTTTCATCGTTAGGAAGCTACACTGTCCCCGGGTGACATAGGCTTCTTTTTATACCTGTATTCCCACGGGAACGGGAACTACGCGGGTGAAACCGCGAGGCGTCCGATAGTCAATATTTTTTTAAACCTTTTAACCTAGCTATTACTAAGGAGTATGCTTTAGAAAGTAAACGTTTTACGGCGGTAAAAAAGCGGTGGAAGGCCCTTAAGTAAACCTACCTAACATTTATTTATATTTAACTACACCTTCTGCAACCTTTACATAACCTCTCAAAAAGTACCAATTCATTTAAATACAAAACGTAATGAACGTATAAACACCTTTTACTTTTATGTGCGTCTTATATGGTATTTATTCTATATCGACATAAGGTTACATAACGTATGGTGTATGGACCAGTACACCGTAATTCCGGTAGAGAAAGCCTTTCAATGGCAGGCCATTTCCTGTTAAAAGCTTAAATATGGCTTGAGATAAAGATTATTGAGGAGTTTATCGTATTAACAGCGATATAAAATTCATCAATAAGTTACTTGTAAGACGTTTAATGCAATTTACCGCAGCGTCTCAAGACAAAAGTCTATGACCAGTGTGTGTTGCCAGTGATCACCTATGGGACCGAGACGTGGTCGCTCACAATGGGCCTTATCAGAAAGCTTAAAGTCATCCACAGGGCAATGGAGAGGGCTATGCTCGGCATTGCCTTGAGTACCAAAGTTACCGACATAGCCCGAAGAATTGCCAAACTTAAGTGGTGTAATATTTGTAAGTATATGAGAACCATGTTCCTATTTATCAAATGAATGAATTTACGAGTATATGTTAGTGCTTGTAATACTTTAAATCTATACGTAGTATACCAAAGGGCAATGGAGAGGGCTATGCTCAGAGTTTACTTGCGTGATCGAATCAGAAATGAAGACATCCTCAAGAGAACCAGGGTTACCGACATAGCCCGAAGAATTGCCAAACTTAAGTGGTGTAATATTTGTAAGTATGTGAGAACCATGTTCCTATTTATCAAATGAATGAATTTACGAGTATATGTTAGTGCTTGTAATACTTTATATCTATACGTAGTATACCAAAGGGCCCAAAGGGCAATGGAGAGGGCTATGCTCGGAGTTTACTTGCGTGATCGAATCAGAAATGAAGACATCCGCAAGAGAACCAAGGATACCGACATAGTCCGAAGAATTGACAAACTTAAGTGGCAGTGGGCAGGGCACATTGCTCGCAGAACGGACGCCGATGGGGCCGAAAAGTTCTAGAATGGCGACCGCGAACCGGAAGACGATACGTTGGACCCACTAGGTGAACCGATAACCTGGTTAAGGTTGCGGGAAGGCGCTGGATGCGAGACGCACGCTATTGGTCAATGTGGCGACGCCTGGGGGAGGCCTTTGTCCAGCAGTGGACGTCTTTCGGCTGAAATGATGATGATGATGATGAAGGCGTTTAAAGTGATATGTATACATGTTTATTTTTGACCATATTTTTGTGGTATGTGTGTGTAACAACATACCTACTATATATTGACAAAAATTTTTGGACGCTTTCATTGGTGAAGATAGTCTTTTCCAATAATTTTCGTCAATACCGAAATTAATTAAGGGAATTTATCATAATCTTTCATGGAGTCATACTCTTTGCCCTGCCGAACTCACTTAATCAATTAGGCTGATAGTTTCCTCACGATGTTTTCCTTCACCGTTGTCAGGGATGTCTAAGATAAACTTTGGTACTTGGTACTTGCCCGGATTTGAAAACACGACCTCAAGCACAAGAGTCGAGGTCTTAACTGGGCCACCAGGATAAACCTTTGTTTTTTAGTTGTAAGTTTTGAATTTTAATTTTGAATGTTTAATTTATAGTTTTAGTTTTGGATTTTTTATTTTAATATTTATTATAGGATTTTGATTTAAATTTTAATTGATTGAAATATTGTATATACATGCTTTGCTCTGTTATATATACTTGTATAGTTTACCTGGAGGGACACTGATTGCCAAGATACAGGCAACGCCTAGTTTTGGAATCAGGGTTTCAAAGTTGCTTTTTTGCCTTGTTCTATATTTCACACATAATTTTATTTTTTTCTTGTAAGGCTTTGTTATGAATAAATGAATTGAATTAAATTGAAAAGTTACAAACGTTATGCAGAGTGCTTCAATACTTATTAAATGCCACCCAAGTCGTATATTTAGGCCATAAGGAAAGTACTTTCATTAATCCACTAATAAATGATACATACATTACAAGGTAATAACTTCCACATACTTACCGCCAATTAATTATGATGGATCGCTGGAAACCGCATCTATTATACTATAAATTGTTACACGTAATCGTTGTTCACGTTGGGGGACTCGAAGCGGGTTCACTTTTGGGCGCGAAAAGCATACCTCCGCTGGCTCAGCAATGGTTCATTTTGGACCCCAGATTTACGTCATACAACATCCTAATTAAGGTGTGTACCTACGTAATCGCTAAACCGCATTTAGTAACAGTCATAAGGAAAACAAATTATGTACCATAATTATATTGCTATTTATGCAACTGTACTTCTTAAGTTCTTGCATAACTGATATTGTTTAATGGTAGGTACTAAATAGTGAAGTTAAAATCGATTCGCTTTAAAAAAAAAAGTTTTCAATAAGGAAATGTTAAATAACATCACGCCTACAAGCCCCTGAAGGGTTAGGCAGAAACTCTACCCATATTTCACCAGTAATATTAAAGTCCCGTGTTATAAGGCCCAAGCATTGACCCAGACTCCAGACGGAAATTCCAGACAGACAAACACAATAACAGTTTGAAAGACCTCATTTATTTGTTACGTTTTCACCCCTAAACTGCTGAACCAGTGTTGATTACTTTTAGTATTGATATAGACTGGACTGCAGATGTAGGATACTTTTTATTCGGAGATTTGGTAGGTCCTCTGGGCACGGGCACCCAACGCGAAGAAAGAAAATTTGGTTCAAATAAATTGCACTAGATGGCGTGATAAGCTTCGATTTGTTATTGAGTCTCGCCTAGGCACAAAATTAAGGAATAATGGGCTCTTAAATCACATTTCAAAGATTATTTGAATGGATCATGTATAATTGATTCCAATAGATGGCGCGGTTTTTAATTTCTGAGGCATCCACTCGAGTTTTTAATTTCTTTTGTAACACATTTTGGAAAAATTAATATAATAGAAAAAATACTATAAAACAAATCGTCGCTGTATTTAAAAAAAAGTATTCACGAACCCAGTAAACCCTTTTACTTGCAAGTAGCTGCTAACACCATCTATATCGATGATCTTAGAAAAATAATCAGTTTAATCAGACGAAAAATTCTAGTTACGTAGGCACGGTTTCTTTGTATGGGATGAGGCATCTGTATGCTAGTATTATATTAACTGTGCCTTGGGATAATTTTCGACTTTTACGCGGTTGAAGTTGTTGGAATATGTTTCTGCATCGTACATAAGAGACATCAATTCTACACAAATGCACACGTCCTACCGCCTTCAAATCCCTCCTCACTATCCCAATTCCGTCCAATATCCATCCTCCCAATCCTCTCCAAAGTCTTCGAGAGTATTGCTCAGAAGCAACTATCCTGTTACTTATCCTCTAATAGCCTGCTGAGTCCTTACCAATCTGGTTTCAGACCAGGCCATAGCACCGTTACGACTCTAGTCAAAATTTCCGATGACATACGATTGGCTATGGACAATAAATGTCTAACTATATTGGTTCTACTGGACTTCACCAGTGCTTTTAACTCAGTTGACTTTGACATTCTCTTAGGAATCCTTTCCTCCCTTAATGTCTCTGCTCCGGTAATTGAATGGTTCAAATCTTATCTCCGGGGTCGCTCGCAGTCTGTTCGATCTGATGAGGATTCCTCTGAATGGTGTGACTTGGCTGCGGGCGTTCCTCAAGGTGGTGTTCTCTCTCCTCTTCTCTTCTCAATTTTTATAAATGCTATCACTAAGGTCCTAACTTCTAACTTTCATCTCTATGCAGACGACTTGCAGTTATATCGACATTTTAAGGTGGGTGAACTCGCCGAGTCTGTGGCTGCCATCAATGATGACCTTGAAAATATCAACAAGTGGACTCAATCCTTTGGACTCCTCCTGAACCCAACTAAATCTTAAGCGCTCATTATTGGTGGCAGATACATGCTCAATCTATTGGATCCCCAGTCTCTTCCGCCAGTAATGTACGAGTATAACTCAGTGCCGATATACTACTCCAAAAGCGCAAAATACTTGGGCGTCCATATAGACACTAACCTCTCTTGGAAGGTTCATATTGCTTATGTGAGTAAGAAGGTCTTCTACTCTTTTCAGTCTCTTAAACGTCTCCAAAAATTCTTACCATTTCACACTAAGGTCACTCTTGCTCAATATCTTCTTTTACCGCTCATAGACTATGCGGATGTCTGTTTTCTAGATGCAACGGAGGTACTCCTAAACAAACTGGAGCGATTGCAGAACTTGTGCATCCGCTTTATTTTCGGCCTCCGCAAGTACGACCATGTGTCGGAATTTCGGACCAGATTGAAGTGGCTGCCGATTCGGCGTCGACGAGATACCCATATCCTATCCCTTCTCTATAATATCCTGCACAATCCTACTTCACCCCAATACCTTCGCGAACCGTTTGAGTACCTCGTCCCGAGGGGCAAACTTTGTCGCACGGCTTCTTCGCTTCTCCTACGTACTCCACGTCACACTTCCAGCCGTTATGATGGCTCCTTCTCTGTAACTGCAGTGCACCTCTGGAACTCTCTCCCACACTCCCTACGCGATAGCCCTTCTCTCGATGTCTTCAAGAGGAAAATTAAAGAGCATTTCCTTTTAACGCAATGTTTGTAGATATATATTATATATATATATTTGTATGTATGTATATATTTATGATTATAACTTTGTTATTTTAAAATTGTACACTGGATCCTACCCTCTTTTGTCATCATTCTCTGTCACTATAGGGTTTGCTGTAAGAGAACTCAACATTGAGTTAAGCTCGCCTTTGTACATGTACTTTATTATCACATTGTATTAAATATTGTTTTGGGTGTACAATAAAGAATTAAACTAAACAAATCGGTGTCATTTCGTAAATAGGTACCAACCGTTCACCATTTTACTCCTCTTCATTTAAATATAAATACCGTTCACATCATGCAATCGAATAACATGCAGCACTTTACATACTTGCTATCATGGCGGCCTTTCTATTGCACAACTGATAGTTTTAATATTAAAATATGAAGAGTTTCTTACTCTGTGACCTGTTGCAGAATGTAAGTCCTATTAATTGTCAGTTATGCAATGTATGAGATGAAATGCGGTCAGGTAAGATGAGATGTTACGATGGTATTGCGATCGAGTAGGTAATATTGCTGTGTAGGGCAATTTGATATGTTTTTGCGGCAATGGATTGCTAAATATTGGCAGAGATAACAAACATCTGCGTTCTTTGGTATTATAATATAGCAGTTCAGTTACATATTGACAGCCTTCTTGACCAGTGTGTGTTACCTGTGGGACCGAGACGTGTTCGCTCACAATGGGCCTTATTAGAAAGCTTAAAGTCACCCAAAGGGCAGTGGAGAGGGCTTTGCTCGCAGTTTTCTTGTTCGCATCAGAAATGAGGATATCCGCAGGAGAACCACAGTTACCGACATAGCCCCAAGATTGCGATACTTAAATGGCAGTGGGCAGGGCATATTGCTCGCTCGGATTGCCGATGGGGCCAAAAAGTTCTGGAATGACGATCGCGAACCGGCAGAAGATGTGTTGGAAGGCCTTCCACGAGGTGGACCGATGACCTGGTTAAGGTTGCGGGAAGGCGCTGGATGCGAGACGCACGGGATCGGTCTATGTGCCGATTCCTGGAGGAGGCTTATGTCCAGCTCCAGCAGTACAAAAGTAAAAATGTGTACCTACTTGGTCTCGAAGAGTGAAATATCTGTTACTTAGTAACTTCTTTAATCTGTGCCTGGACTCTGTATTTGTGTCCGGTTGACGGCAGTAGGCCCATTCTCTAAGGGACGAAATGTGGCTGTGCCTCTACTTGACCCTTAATAGGGGGATAGGAAAGATCGACTTCTTTTCCGCACTTAGACTCCCATTTGGTCCATTGTGCGTGCAGGCCTCGTCTAAGTGAGAGGTAATGGGCCGTAGTCCACCACGCGGGCCCAGTGCAGGTTGATGAATGTCACATATCTTCGAATTTTTGATTCCATGACATGCCGGTTTCCTCACGATGTTTTCCTTCACCGTTTTGAGAGCAGTTGTTATGAAATAATTTACACAAAGTAAAGCGCCAGCCTGGGTTCGAACCAGCCCCGGATCTAAGGGGGGGCAAACCGGGGCACTTGCCCCGGGCGGCAGTTTCATGGGGGCGCCAAATCCTTGAGACAAGAATTCGAAATATCGAACAAATGAAGCCTCTTTTCCTACAATCTCTTAGGTTTTTATAAAGTAATCGAATCTTAATATAGCGTGTCCCAATGTTAGTATAGCTTTAAAAATTTGTTGCACATTACCAACAAAATCTGCAGGCTGTGAGCGAAGCTTCAGCAAACTGAAAATAATTAAAACTATTAAAAAGATTAAATTTATTTTAATTATATTATATTATTTTAACAAATGGTCACAAAAATGCTACCCATTGGCAATTTTAACAGATTTTTTCAAACACTGAAGGGAGGAGGCGCCACTATCAAGGTTTTGCCCCTGTTCGAAAAAATCGTAGATTCGCTGGTTCGAACCCACGACCTACAACTTGGGCCATTACTGCTTTCTTGACCCTTAGGAGAACACTGGCTGTTAAGTTCGATCATCATCAGAAATTCATGCAGAAGTTTATCGAAAGACGGAAACGACTCAACTTCATCAGGTTAACAGAATTTTCGCAATTGACTGACAGTTTTTTCGACCAATTTTTTTAACTTTCACACTAAACACTTTTGCCCAATGATAGATTATGCACCAAGGGCATAGAGCACTGTCTTACGTCACGGGCGGCATATTGAAACCTGAGCGTAACGAGGGACTCTAGAGTTAGAACTACTCTATTTAGAGTCCAGGTGAAGCCCTCGCTTCACCTGGACTCTAAATAGAGTAGTTAGTAGTTTAATAAGGTTCAAGCTGCTTAAGACGAAGACAGGCTTTATCCCAGAGGACCATACTCTACTTTTCACACATGCGAGACAATAAAAAACTTTTTAACAAAAAATCAAACCGACTTCCTGAACAAAAAACTACAAACCAAAAAATAACTTTCTTTTCCGAAGTCGGTGTCTTTGTACCCATTTTTTTTCAAAATTCGAAAAGAAAGTTATTTTTTGGTTTGTAGTTTTTTGTTCAGGAAGTCGGTTTGATTTTTTGTTAAAAAGTTTTTTTATTTTTCTCTTTTTAGTTTTGGTAGGTATATCCAATTAACATGATAATCATTTATGGCCAAAGTACATCTCATGACGATTCCAATAAGCCCAAGCACGACTAGGATACATTGTTTTATTTCAGAGTTCCAGTGCCTACCTTCCGGCTTCATCATCAGAACAGTTCAATGGTACCATTTTCATCAGTACCATTCATTTATAAGTAGGTATTTGCTTAATCATAGTCGGTTAACTATTCGAGATATTTTATACCCGTGACATACTTAGCATTAAGGAGTTTCAGTGGCCATCTGTGGTCTTCTTCATCAGTTCCACTTCACCAAATTATACTTTCTGAGTGCAAGTGATTGGATTGTTGGTGAAAATACCAAAATCACTATATAAATGCCTATAATATTTGAGGAGTTCCCTCGATTTCTCTAGGATCCCATCATCAGATCCTGACCTGATGACTATGGGACCAACTAGGAAGTATACCCTTCAAAACAAAAGAAGATTTTTTGAAATCGGTCCAGGCGTCTTTGAGTAATCGGGGAACATACATAAAAAAAATAAAAAAAGATTCCGACGAATTGAGAACCTCCTCCTTTTTTTGAAGTCGGTTAAAAAGATGCTTTATGTATTGATTTGGATATTGTATTTGATGCTTATTGTACATCTTAGCATTGAATAAATGCACCGTAGGCTGCTTGACTTTCGAGTTTCTGTTTAAAGTTGAAATTATTTTCAACTTTAAACAGAAACTACTACAGATACTAAAAGGACTACGGCTACCGATACTTTTGTTGTTCTCCATTGAATAAAATCGTCATAGACTTTTTCGTATCTGAGTTTTGGTTTTTTTCCGGTAGTAGATTTATTAATATGCTTTACTTTTAGTTGAGATTTCATGACATCTAAATGGACATTGTCGAGCATGTGGTGAGAAAAGATCATTGCACCGTACCTCTCCAATCTTCGCAACAAAAACTTGACAGAACCACACCGAACCTACAATATTCAAGTAAAACACCTTCTCTATATTGAATTAATACATACGTTTTAATCTTTACAAATAAATAAAATTAAAGTGTCTGTTTGTACTTAATGTCAAAATAACAGCTTTTTACTAAATTCATAATTATGCAAGTATATCGGCACTTATAACAAAAACTCAATTTTGATATTTTTTGTCTCTCTGTCTATCTATCTGTTCCGGGTAATCTCCGAAACGGCTGGACCGATTTTGACGGGACTTTCACTGGCAGATATCTGATTTTATAAGAAGTTACTTTTATTTTGGACTAGCGGGCGCCTCGCGGTTTCACCCGCGTAGTTCCCGTTCCCATGGGAATACAGGGATAAAAAGTAGCCTATCTCTCCCGGGGATAGTGTAGCTTCCCAACGGTGAAAGAATTTTTGAAATCGGTCCAGTAGTTTTTAAGTTTATTCGTTACATATAAATATACAAAAATACAAATCTTTCCTCTTTATAATATTAGTATAGATAGTATAGAAAAGGAATGCCGTATAAAAAATAAAACACGTAATATATTTTTTGTTTTACTAGTATAACGCGGACGAAGTTGAGGGCAACAGCTAGTGAATTACGTCTAATAAAAACTGAGGCCCGGCCACTTTCGTTCGCCATCTTTTTTTCCATGTTCCAGCCAATCCACTTTTACCTAGTCCAGTTCCTAAGATTTTACACACATATATGGACACACGCCTTCGAGAGTGTTCGCTTGCTTCCGCGGTCCATTGAAATTGTGGATAGTATAGTAGAAAGGTATGCTGTCACAGAGATAAGGAAGGCATATCTATGTACGTAGAGGTTTTGTGAGAGGACTGCGAAAGTTCTTTTAGTTTTCATGCTGGGAAATAACAGTAAACTGGCGGAGATATCTTGTCGTTGATCTTTTGCTGATAAATTCACAGCAAAGTAACAACTATAAAAATTGCATACCAAGGTAATCGTATAGCTTTAGTAGTATTTACATAATAATGTAATAACTATGTAGGTGCCTATAGCTTTAAACATAAGGCAGGCAGCAAAATAAACTAAAAACAAACAGTTATATTTTATTTTTGGATCTTAATTTACGTCACTTTAAAGTTGAAAACTGTGTACAATATTATATTTTAACTGTTTAAGATATGCCTACAATTTAAGCACCATTTTATAGTATTTTTCGGAGTTCATTATTAAAAATTGGCAACACCTTTGTTTACATTTTTGATCTCGAATTCGATTTCTTAGTTTAGGAATGGTAGCTTATGTAGGTACTTTTCTGGAAAATTATACAACCTAGAATCGTTTGTGGGTATAGCCAACCCTTTTGCGGCAAAAAGATGTTTATTTTCGTGTCTTCGATGTTTTGCTGTTAAAATATCGAAGTAGCAGCTCGTACCAATGAGCATGAACTAATTAATGACAGTTTAAACTTGGAACGTTGACTAAGGTCCATGAATATAGCTGTTATACGTTGTTTTAACGCGCAAGGAAGCAAAGATTGAATTCAAATTATTTTGAACGCCGCGCGCCGTAGAAGTGCGATTAAATGTAAAATAAGTTTCGCGCAACCCTTTTTTTAAATCCCGGTAAATCTCGTACCTGTCTTAATCAGCCATATTTGGAAAATAATCACAACAATAAAAGAAATGTAAATAAACGCCGCACTAAAAGCCAAAAACTATTAAATTTGATATATCGGAGACCTCACGCCACACCAGCGCCTCTAGCGGCGTATTCATACGTGTAGTGGCGGCGTAAGGCGTGGGCGACGTGGGCCACCGCCTACGGCCTCGCGGTACAAGGGGCCTCGCGCCTCAAAAATTTTTATGCATTGCTTCTGTTTGCTTCAAAGCGAGAATAAAATAAAAAATCTTTTTTTTGTTGTGAAATATGTTTTTTTAGTCTGGCAAAATATTTAAAATGTTAAATTATGTCCTGACTGCTGTCCTGATTGCATAAATATCACTGGCAGAATCATCGTCAGTACTATGGAGCCATAATTAAAAAAAAATGGAATTAAAATGATTGTTTTTTGGACTGGAAGCATCCTTTGAAAGCCGATATTTAATTTATTGGTATTGTCATCTCCACCACACATATATTTACGATTTGTAATTTTTCATTAATATTTATCTAATTTGTAGTTTTATGAATAAAAACTTGGCAGTGTTAATTGTTTTGTTTTTTTTTTATTATTTTATAAAATCCGTCTTCATGTCGCCACAGAAAAGGGCCTCGGGAAATCTGTCTTGCCCACATCAAATTCAGGTCTTGCCCCGCCACTGCATACGTGGTTGCCCCCTTTGGTTTAATAGTAGAGTAGCTAGCAATAGTAGTTATGGCGTATCTGTCAGAAAAAAATATCAAACTAGAGTCTGGTTAGATATAGTGACTAAACTATAATATTTAAATCAGTCAACTCCGAAGTGAATTATATCTCTGCGTGACACAATTCTTGGTCAGAGAGATATCGATATCGGCTAACTTTCGCGGTTTAGCCTGCCGGTAACGATTGTCACCTTAAGGTTCCCCTAGTCAACGGCACGAACTATTTTGTGCGCGGGGTTAAAATGCGTGCTGTCTCATCCGACAACACGTGCGAAAGAGATTGATGCTGTGATGAGCAGTAAGAAGCTATTTCTCGTACGAATTAGCACTTTTGCAAATTTGTAGCGAAATGGATGATGATTTAGGACGAAATCGAGCGCGCGAAATTTTATGAAAAGAGCTTTGGGAGTCTAGATATCATGAAAAAACTACTAAATGTATATTTTCAAAATAAAATTATTTGCATTGTTGAATTACTAATCTATCCCTGTATGGAGGCCGTTTTGCAATTTTCCTTCTTCTTATGGTATTTATTGCCGCCCAAAGATGTGTTAAAATTAGTATTGAAATATGGAACTTTCGACGCTCATAACTTTTAAATATAGTATTTTCTTACTTTTCTGTTTCCTTACAGGGCTAGATAATGATGAGCTAAATTGATATATTTTTTTTATTTTGAACGTACACAGTCAAACAGTGGAGTAATCGCCAGACTACGTTTGTATGTAAGAATTTTCGACTAGTGTAACCTTAATACCTTAGTACGCCTATAAAGAAAACGAATGCTCTTTTGTATTTACGCAATGTTTTTAGTTTCTTTTCAACTAAACTGGATATCTGAAATTCCTATCGGTAGCAAAGGGTATAGTTATTTTTTTACCGACTCTCCAAAAAGGAGGTTCTATTTTTGAGGCTTTGTTTTTTTTCTATGTTCACCGATTTCTCCGTCAATTGTGGACCGATTCTGAAAATTATTTTTTTGTTTGAAAGAGTATGTTCCCAAATTGGTGCCCTTTTAGTTTGGTGAAGATCTGATGAAGAACTTCGGAGATATACAATAGAACTCTTCAATCAATGACGGCAAATCTCTCGGGATTGCTGCAATCGCATGTCTGTTTCTTTTTTATACCAGTTCATAACATAACATCCGGTACGCTCTAAAGGGGTACGCAGATGTGTACACCTTGGTACACTCTCATTTCACAGGTTATGTTCAAGTTTTATGATATGCGGGTAATCTATTCTGGAATTATAAGTACCTTACTAAAGAACTTGCCTATTATGTACAACTAATAAGTGAAATAATACTACTGACTTCCAAATAAAAACACTACAAAGTGAACAATTACTTTCTTTTTTGAAGTTGGTGTCCATAACGAAAAAAAATTTTGCCTACCAAAGACACCGACTTCCAAAAAGAAAAAGTTATTTTGCACTTTGTAGTGTTTTATTTGGAAGTCGGTACTTCGGTAGTATTTCTTTGTAGTGTAATTTTGAACGAGAAATGAAACACTAAATACACAAAACAGTTAAACATTTTATTGATGCAGTGTCGTAGGTACTCCGAACTTGTGGTGCAGGCAGAATCCAATTTAATGGCGGCTCCGAACACTCCGCAACTCATTACGAAGTAGCAAATTCATGACATCGAGGGTGAGCAGCGAAAAGCGAAACTCAAAGCCGTCATTAAGTTTGAATCGACCTATACTGATAGGGCTATTACAATAATTGAAGGCACGGTTGGCGTAGTGGTTGAGCGATCGGCTGCTACGCCGCGTGTCGCTGTTTCGATTCCCGCACGGAACAAATATTTGTACGGCCTACAGATAGTTGTTCCGGATCTGGGTGTCTTGTATATGTACAAATAAAAAAAAATACAAAGTGTTTATTTCTGTACCAACTAGTTTATGATTGGAGCCTCCTTTTAAGCATGTGAGTTTGAAGAAATGTGAAGATTTTTTTAGTGTGGGGCAACGATTTCAAAAAAAGAAAAAGAAATGCAATAAAAAGCTTCGTAAAGAAATCTGAATAACACAACCAAGAAGAGTCATAGAATTAAATACCTTTTTTTTGTTTACGAAATCTTCAAAATGCGCCTGGACTTTCGGAGAAAAAACCAGGAATATGGGGTTTTTACCTCACTAAAACCACTCCGGTGATCACCATCAGCACGTAGAAGAGACCCCGTGACGTCTCAGAAGACCACCCCGGAGCACCCTCTGTGCAACGCCTGTTAGAGCACATCTCTGGGGAGACCTAAAAAGTGCCTCTCCTGAGCCTCGCTGTGCACGGCAGCCACCGTCTTTCCTGGAGTCAATTGGTGGGCGGAAAGAGTCCCCAATCTGACCACCCGCAACACCGGAGTTCCGCCTACTTTTGATGCAGGCCATTTTCGGCGTTTTAGTCATCGAGACGGTTGCCTCCCCGACGTCTTCTTCTCCGAGCGGGATCATCTCGCTCGCGATCCCGCTCGGCGGCCTCCTCAGAGTCCTCGGGGTCTCACAGAAGGAGGCAAAGAAATAAATACCTACCTAACACAACGTAATATCACGCTTGTATACGAAGGGTTAGGCAGAGATGCACCTAGCCAAGTAACACAGGAAGCATTTTAACAAACGAATAGTTAACTTATATAGAACTTAAGGTCCGTATGAGCTCTTATATATGCTCACCGAACATCTTGACGCTTTATATTGGCATTTTTAAACCATTGTGATGCTTTGCATTGTATAACGTTTGGATAACAACTCTTGTGAACCTATTTAGGATCTCAAGCCGTATAATTTGTGCCCAAAAAGCATTACAGTAGCCGTATAATCGTTTGTAATGTTACTATAGAACTAGACTTAAAATGCGAAAACGATACAGAAATGCTGTAAGTCGGCCGTTATACTGCTTTGATTTGTTACTTGGGCTGTAATATCTACACCCACCTATCTATAAGAATAACAAATCCATTTTTATAATACCTATAATCGACAGTTTAGTTACCTCGCCTCGCTCTATCGCTCGCAGCTAGAGTTTGATTGTAATTGATAGGTAACTATTAATTATAGCCATTACATTGACTTTCTTCCGTTATGTCAGAGTATTACGTCACGTCCGGTTAGCATGGTTTAGTGATTTAGATGAATGAATGTAGAGCATGTACGCTGTTATTATTTTTGTTATTAATTTGTATTTAATTGGGGTCTATTGTTGGCTTGGCCGTTGTGTGCTGCTTTGGAGGATAAATAGACGTCTCATTGTTTTTACGTATCGTATAGCAATTGTATAATGAATTGATTAAAACACCGGTCAAGTGCGAGTCGGACTCGCGCACGAAGGTTTCCGTACCAAAATCGCAAAAAACGGCAAGAAAAATATGTTTGCCCACTAAAATATTTATTTTATTCTGTTTTTTATTTGTTGTTATAGCGGCAACAGAAATACATCATATGTGAAAGTTTCAACTGTTCATGAGATCCAGTCTGATGACAGACGGACAGACAGACAGACAGATGGATCGTGGAGTCTTAACAATAGGGTCCCGTTTTTGTCCTTTGGATACGGAAGCCTAAAAAAGTGCAAAAGAGTGGTATTCTCTGCCGGAGTCTGTATTTCCTGATTGCTACAACCTATGAGTGCATAGGTTACTTCTAGGCAATCGTGCTCCACCGTCGACCACATCATCGCTTACTATCAGGTGAGATAGTGGTCAAGCCCATAATTAATAAAAAGAGAGGTATGAATTACGGTTAATCATCTTGTTCTTTTCGTGTGGCGGTACATTTTTAATCAAATGTATTGTTTGCCTGGGCCACGTTAATTGCATCGTTGGAGGTTTTGTTCAGGTCATCATGGGGCACTCCAGCAAATGGGACATAGTTTGAACAAGAGTACAACTGTCGCACTGGGTATTTGATGAATCAATAATTCCAAGCTTCGCCAAATTATATCAGCAGCCAAAAAAAAATATATATATATATTTGCCAGAGCCAGAGGCGGCTTAATTTACTCTGACACCAGAGGTGGCCACATCCTCACACGAAAAGAAGAAGAAGCGGCCTACTTGACTACGCAATCGGTTAATGGGGTCTACTTCCTAAGCACGAAGACCGTAGTTTCGGCCTTCGTTACGGGCTTTTCCTACTCCGTATTACTTACGGACGGATGATTTGTTCGGAGCCCAAACTAAGAATGAATAGCAATTAAATTTGACAGTTGTATCTACCTACCTACTCCCGATGTGTTTTTACCCGACCGAAAAATGTAACTTAACACTTGTATTCTATTATTAAGACTCCACTGTCCGTCTATCTGTCTGTCTGTGACCAGACTATAGGCAGGTGAAATTCACAGATGATGTATATCTGTTGCCGCTAGAACAAGAAATACTAAAAACAGGATAAAATAAATATTTAAGTGCATGCAATGTCATACAACAAACGTGATTTTTTTGCCGTTTTTTGCGGTAATGCGGTACGGAACCCTTCGTGCGCGAGTCCGACTTGCACTTGGCCCGTTTTTATTTTTTCACTCCGACGTTTCGTAGTACTTTCGGACGGGGCCCGTAACTTCGTTGACGGAGATAGGGAGTAGACCCCCCTGTGCTTTTCATATAGGCGACAGCAATTCATGACCGAGAGGCAGTGATCTTTAGGGTTCAAAAAGTCATGATTACGGTTAATAAGAATCTGGTTTTCAGGTGTTAGATATTATAAATGCATTTCTGTAAGTATCTGTGGAGTACACAGGCATTGTGTTACATATATAAAGTTTTCATTTATACTTAAGAAATTGATGAGCTTTTAACATTACCTTTTTCCGCAAAGATCTCATGATTTATTTACAATCAATAGTTTAAAGGTTTTTACAAGCTTTTATTTAACTTGCAATGTATGTATGTAAGTGTGTTCGGGCAAATCTTGCAACTGGATTTTAAATCTGTTATCAATCGGCGATTAAGATGAAATTTTGCATACACGTTTAGTTTGGATATCAATGCATGGTTAGCTAAGTGACGATGTCAAACTAAATCCAATATGGCAGACGGCCCAAGATGGCGGACTAGCTATTTTTCGTGCACTACCATAATAAAGGTAATGATAGGGTTTGCTGAGAAGAATACGAAAAAAGCTTGTTAAAAAAATATTTTTTATGTTTTTTTTTTCATGTCAATTCCGTTTACGCATTTATATAATAAATCAACGGTCAAACATATTGAACACATTATAAATCTGTTTTTTTTTTTTTTTAGCAGGTGTCACAGGATGGTGCTGCGTTTGGTTGGGGATGGCAGCTGTCACCGCTGGGGCCCGCCAGCTCCGTAGGACAGTATTATGTCAAACTACCACAGGTGAGACCACTAATGTAACCTCCTACTAATATGTACCTAGTCTTTGGGAAATTTGGGAAATAGGTAGGTACATGGCATCTATTCTACAAAGGTACAACACTCTGAAAAGTTAGCCCAATAATGTCAAAATGTCAAGGCCCAATAATGACAAGCCCAATTATCATTCATACGGTAGTAAATGGATTAGTCTGCAATCATTCCTCTGTTAAAAAATACCAGAGAAACCATTCCTCTATAATCACATTTTCCTTCTGCATTCCAGTCTGAACAACAAGTGCGGTACTCGGCGGACGGCAGCGGCTATCACGGCGCTGTCAACGTCAACACTAATAATGATCATCACGAACACACAGCTAATGTGGCGGTGGGACAGAAGGCCGTAGAGCTTAGTCATAAGGTGAGTGTCAGATATCATGTCTTCTTCCTCCATAGGTACTTTTCAATTAGTCGTCTACCTCTTTCTAGAAGTATCGTCTTTCACAAAGTCCATCGATCGTTCATCTTCACTCTTATTCCAATCCCTTACCTTATTCCAAAGTATTTGGGGTCGGCGCAACATCGGCTTCATCTTCTTCCTTATAAGTCTTTATCTCAGTAGTCACTTTTCATTGATATGCATCTTTCGCACAGCACATTCTTCATAATTCCCTTGATGCTCTTTTCCCAATTTATTTGAGGTCCAAATAACATAATTCATCCTCTTTTCCCCTTTCTTCATGCTTCTAAACTTCCCTCTTAGTCATCTCAGTAGTCTCCATTTCACAGTATTCAGAATCAGTCAAACAAGTCAAAGCAATTTATTCCGTTTCAGTAATGATTCATTTTCTTTTAATTGCAGGCACAAAACTACTACGACAACACGCAAACCCAGAACATAACCCAGCTGCAAGCGCCGCCCTCGAACAACCAGCAACCAGTCGACATCTACCTGTTACAGCAGCAGTACCAACCATACCAGTCCAACCCAGTATTACAGCTGCCAACCCAAGGCCAAACTACCCCCAGCTATGCTGGATACAATGGCCCATACAACCCCAATGAACCCCCAAGGGATAACTCGAACCCTCTTCAGCAAGAGGACCCCAACGAGTATCGTCCCGAAGTCCTACAAGTCTTCAAAAACCACAATTGCTCAAAAGAAGGTTCTACCCAAGATATACAGAATGATCTGAGTAAATCTAAGGAATTGTTTGCGGAGATCCCGTCTTATGATATTCATGACATTAATAATTTTGGAGCGACAACTAATCCTTTTTATAGAGGTACTGTTAGGTTCAGAGTTGAAGCCCCAAGGGCTAATGCTCGTAACGAAAGATTCTACTATACTACTATTGAAACTCCTACTGCGGCGTATACTGAAAATGCGACGCAAGTTGGTATTGATAAATTGGTAGCCTCTACCCAAGATCTGATTTCGAACGAAGATTTGTTAATCATCAACCATGCGGCTGAAAAGCACGTCAATGATCAAACTGATGATATTATAAAACCTCGTCCCAGATATGTTTTTAGGAATAATAATGATCACGCAGGACAAGATAGCAGAACAAATCACATAACAGTCAAAGCAAAAATAGGTAACATACTCAAAAGCGATGTAGAAAATTTGGAGAACGAAAGATTCAAAGAACAAATTCTACATTCTGATTCAAACAAATATGACTTCGCGAGACCGATTGTAGTTCAAGATAATTCGTACAACAATTTTAAAGAGCAGATTGTCGATAATCTTGTATCGACAATGGTTCCGTACATGGCGAACGGGTACCAAATAGTAGGAGTTAGAGATAATGTAGAAGAGAATAATACAAACGAAAATAATCATAATACAAAACAAGATAGTGAAGGATTAGTTAACGTTACACCAAGACCAGTAAATCAGAACTATCTCGCCCCTATCACAGTAGCATTGAGACTACTCAATGCAAACGATACAGACTCTTTCAACACTATAGATGATCACGAAGCATCAGATAGTGAACTCATTTCTGATACAGTAGACAGTCCACCGAAAGAAAAGACGATTGTAGAAGTACAGCAATCCATACCAGTCGAAATCACTCATATAAATGATGTAGAAGTTCATGAGTATATCGATTTCGATGAAGGACGTAGCAATAGCAAAGGTCCTTTCGATGTAGCAAAGTCTTTATATAACAAATACGTTGACGCTTTGAAATCGTCAAAGAAGATTCAAGATAATATGAATAAGCTTTTTTATAAGTACGGTGCAATAAAAGAAGACAATACTAATGAGAACGATAATGATAATAATCAAGATTATGAACAAAAGGAGCAATTAGAACCTAGTGAGAATATACAATCTCCAGTCCAAGTTAGTCCGAATCAAGAAGATACAAACACTCAGAGAAGTGAACAAGTTCGCTTTTACGATTATGCTAACGATAACCAGAAGATAATCCAACCTATAATCATAGAAAAAGAAATACCTATCACTAAATTCGTTGATAGGTTCATTGAGAAAAAGGTACCATACCCTCAAAGAGTAGAAATACAAGTACCTGTTGATAGACCAGTACCTGTAGAAGTGCCTTATGAGAAGATTGTCGAAAAACCCGTCGAAGTAACAAAATATGTTGATAAACCATACCCAGTAGAGGTTCCTAGACCTTATCCCGTAGAAGTTAAGGTCCCTTATCCAGTGCAACAGAAAGTATATATAGACCGTCCGATACATATTCCCTACCCAGTTGATAGGATAGTAGAAAAACATATATCGCACCCGATTCCTGTACCAACTCCTGTAGGAATTCCTTATGAAGTCCAAGTTCCAGTAGAACACAAAATACTATACCCCGTTCCTGTAGACAGACCAGTACCAATAACTGTAGAGAAACCAGTTGAAAGAATAGTTAACAAACAAGTAGCTGTACCTTATGCAGTTGAGAAAAGAGTTCCTTACCCCGTTCACTATGAAACCAGAGTTCCTGTACCCTACCCAGTTGAGAAAAGAATACCTGTACCGGTTGAAAAGATTGTTGAGAAACCTGTGACGATAACTAAATATGTTGATAAACCTGTACATATACATGTTCCTGTACCTCATCCCGTTCCCGTCGCAGTGCATGTTCCCCAACCTTATCCAGTGGATAGGATTGTCGAAAGAAAAGTTCCTTACCCGGTACACGTAGACAGAATCGTAGAAAAGAAAGTTCCCGTACAAGTCCCATATCCAGTCGAAAAAATCGTTGAGAAAATAGTAGAAAAACCTGTAATAGTCAACAAATATATTGACAAACCTTATCCTGTTGAGAAAAAAGTACCTTATCCTGTTGAGAAAATTGTTGAGAAGAAGGTCCCTTACCCTGTTAACGTGCCTGTAGAAGTTAAAGTCCCTTATCCCGTAGAAAAGATCGTTGAAAAGCAAGTACATGTGCCCATACCCGTATATAGATACGGCCATCACGAACAGGGTTCAGAAACGAGGAATAACGCGCAATATCAAAATGATAAGGACTTAGAAAGACTAAAAAGACTGCAGAGTCAGCAACAAATATACATCGCACAGTATTACCAGTTGTTGAAGGAGAGGCAAAGGCGCCCAGTTCAATCAACTCAATGGGGCAATCAATATGCGACTTCTTACCAATATATCAACAATACTTCAGGTAGCAAGCCGGAGGAAAGAAATCAGAGCAACTTAGAAAACTACCTGTCTTATCTAACAAATGCTCAGACTAAATCTAACCAATACTACGGACCAGTCCCAATGCAGAACCAAGATGATTGGTGGCAGAACAACAAAAATTACGTTGTTGAAGTCAAAATGAGGAGGGCAGATAGAGAACCCAAAGTTAGCAATCTGAGAATCGAATACGGTGGGTTTAGACCTCCGTTAATACCAAGTACTGAAGTTGATTTGGATGGTATGCCAATACATAAGGAGGCGTGAAAGTATGGCGTTAATTTTAGTGGTTATTAGATTGCCAACCTTATGAGTTCAACTCCTGAAATCCGATTCTTTGAAACTAGAACAGAGAACTGAAATAAAGATCGTTAGTTAGTATGGTAGTCCCATTTGAATGAGTTGCTCAGCGACCACACAGGAGTTGCTGGATTTGATTTAATTTTCATACTATGATATCTGACTCTGTTGAAAGAAGTGCTACCGCGTTAGATCCCTGTTGACCACTTTACGCTTTTATGCCCTTTGCAATAAGATTGAAAATGATCGCTGGGAGACCTTAGCACCTTTGTCAGGTAAATAATAATAAGCTTGCACTGTGTTTGAGAATATGAGAGTAAATTGAAGTGATATGATAAAAATCATGATTGTGAGTAGGATTTTTGTAAAAAAACTATTTTATTAGTTTATAGTTACTTTGTATTTCAGTATTTCTTTAGAGACATGTGTCATAATTATAGTTACAAGACATGCTTTTATTTTTCTTGTATAAAATTAATATTTTTTAAGTATAACTAATTTTAAGTGTCCTTATGTACCTAATGATTTAAAAGGCTAAAGGCTAGAATATCCGAAAGATACACCTCGTTCTAAGATCTGTTTCAAAGTAGAAAAAAATTGTTTCAAACTTTTGAAAAAGATCTTGGGAATTGTGTGTTAAATCTTCAAAATCATTATTAAAATTATTTATTGTAATTTTAGTGAGTACGAAATGTAAATATTGCGAAATAGAATTGTTGATGGTTTAAAAAATAAAGATATTTTTATTACCTATTCAGAGTTTAATTTGACAATAAATTCCTAATTATATACAAGTCCTGTGTTTATTGGAGTCAGTTTCGAATATAGCGAAACATTGGTCGGTAGTTTATAACAGAACATCACGCCATTCTCTAAAGGGTTTCTAAAGGGTGGACGCACGGAGGGTGGAAGTGTACACCCACATTTGGTCAAGGGATGATGACTGGGTACGAAACAGCAAAAATATTGGATACGTATTTTGTGTTTATTCAAATCAATAAAAATCATCAAGATAATGCGGATCAAAGTTCGGGGGTAGCCCCCACCCCCGAACTTTGATGTGCTTTATCTTGGTGAATTCTTATTGATGTGACATGACTAGATGCGATATTTTAACGCACTGTATGTATCGTCATCATTTTTTGTTAGCGTGACAAAAGAAAAAATACGTGTATATTATATTTTTTTATGTATCATCCCTATTTTAGAAATAGAAGGGCGAGCTTAGTTGCCATCAACTTGGCTCAAGTTCAGGCTCCATGCTGCAACTAATTCCAGATGGATAAGCAAGCAATAACTCTTATACCGAGCTGAGAATCGAACCTCATGCTCAGCTTGCGACAACGATGAATACACCAATGATAAAGTATTACCACGGGGTCGCACGCTAAAAAAACAAAAATTTGGTTCAAATAAATGTCATTAGATGGCGCGATATGCATCGATTTGTTATTGAATTGTGTGTAAAAATTACATTTTCTAGAATTTATCAGAAACATTGTATGTTCTTGTTTAATCATCTCTCCTAAGCAGATAATTATGAAATATTGGGCTCTTAAACCACATTTCAAAGATTATTTGAACGGATCATTTAAAATTGATTCCAATAGATGGCGCGGTTTTAAATTTCTTAGGCATGCCACTCGATTTTATAAATTTGTATTGAACACATTTTGGTAAAATTAAACTGTAATAACGTGCAAAAAAATACTGTAAAACAAATCGTCGTATTTAAAGAAAAATAGGCACGAACCGAGAAAACCTGTTTACTTGCATGTCGCTGCTAACACCATCTATAGTCGTGGAACGGTACCGAACGCGATCAAAGTGAAAACTTAACTTAACTTAATCAGACGAAAAATGCTAGTTACGTCGGCACGGTTTCTTTGTATGGGATGAGGCACCTGTATGCTAGTATTTTATCTGTGGTATTACCAAATATAAACATTTTGTTCATTGAATATTTATTGTGTAAAAACGGCATCTTAAATAGGATAGGGATTTGAAAGTAAACAACAAGCGTGGAATTAAAAATAAAATTTATTTTTCATTTTGAATATCTCACAAATTCTTCGACAAACGTCCACCTCACAGGCAAAATGTACTACACTAAATTATTATAAAACAAAGCTCATATATATATATAAATATATAACTACATTTAAAACAGTATTATGTATTTCGGGACAACTGTTCGCATCGTCGTAGTTATTTCAACAATTGTGTTGAAAATTGCGAGAAATCGAAAATATTTAGTTTCTGTCAATATTGATTTAATTTTAAACATAATATTTGATCTTCAAGATTTCATGTTTCTGATGTCCAAGATTGGATATCGATTTTAAAATGTAGTTAAGTTATCTGATATAAGTTACATAAATATGTTTTTGTTGTTATAATTAAAAAATAAGTTACAATTAAACTGCGTGATTTTATAATTTGTTTTATGCAGCTTTTTTAACTTCTTTACATATAGCAAATAAACATATGCGCTTGTTAAAAATCTACTTGATTTGTATAATGAGTTCTATTTCTCATAGGGTTCAACTTGACCATCTTAACTCATAGGTCATAATTTGTATTTGAGCAAAAGAAAGTTCTACTGTACTTCAAATAAAATAGTGCGTAGTATATATAGTCTATGGCGCCTAGCTTCTCACAACGGGCATAGACAACACGACAGTCGTCTCCGACACGTCAGAATTTGTGATTCCATGTAAAAGTTATAACACTACACTTAATTATATAATAGAAAAGTGATCCGCGATCGCCCCGCCGCACACACACATACATACCTATCTATTATTATAATATTTATCACCTAAAGTATGCGACAGTCCACACACGAAAGAAAAAAATGACGAAAAAAAAAAAACAAAAGCTCACACATCGAAAAAAGGAGGTTTTAGTGAAACACAATATCTAAAGGCTGATAACATCGAATAGACAGAAGTGACGTCACACGAGCATAATAAACGATTATTGCTATAACTACAAGTCCGTAATACTTTGTTCACAATACACGTCTAACGATTTAAGTGAAGTATAATTACTATACGCGTCTAAACTCAGTGTGTACCGACCCGTACAGTGACATCATGAACCTTTGACACTTTCTAATTCAGCCTTATAATTAGAAAGAGCAACCGGCGTGGGCGAGCGCTGCGTCGTGCGACCGACGCGTGCGACACGACAACACGACCGACACGACTCGCTCGCACGACCACACAATCACATCATAAACATTTTTACCGCTATTCAGAGACAGCCATATTTTGTATTTATATTTTGTTATATTGGAAAATGAAAAAAAAAATATCATTAACACTAAGCTAGATTGTATCTGTTGAGCTCAAACTCACTTTGTACATTATTACAACGATTAAAATACATAATGTAATATTATATAAGCGATAGCACAATAACACTATCCGGCTGGGTGTGTTGTGCACAGTATTAAATAATGTCTTTTAAAAAAACACGATTTCATAAAAACAGAATACCAAATATAAATTAAATAAAAAGCGCACACCACACCCGGCCGGGCAGAAGACTTATCTACAGAAAAAAAAAAACAATTATGTAATAATAAAATTGATGATGACACGAGTAAAATTATTTATACAAAGATGCGCTGACTGAGAGCGTGAAAAACTATGTATTGAAGATCATTCCACTGCGACACTCGGTGATAACCACTTGGCACATATATACGCTCCATGCATTGTCCAACACTACATCATAAATAAAACTCTTAAGTCACGATCAATATTAATTTATTTCCATACAATCGTGTAGAGTGTGTTGTACTCGTGCCCGCCGTCAAACAGCTAATGTAACAATCGAATATATTGATCGACTAACAGCCGACCGGCTGGCAACACTGATCCGTTTATAAATCGAATAATCATACAAATTCGAGTTGGGTGGGCGTTCCGTTTTCAAATATGAATTTCGAAGAGTGAAAATTTTTCATAGACAGACGATTTTTTTTTACATTTAATTTTTTTTTCTTTATTCAAATTAACACCCTACTTTTCGAATCGTTTAATTTGTCCTTAAATAAGAAGAAACACTATAGACTTGTTCGAATATTAGTCGATATAGTTACAGATAAACTTGACGAGGATTTATGACATTTTATATATTATCTGTACAATATCAACCAGTTGTCAAGAAAAAAAATCAAATTTGAAATCGGAACCCGTCACATTTTTTACAAAATTCGACCTTCTTTACCCGACTGCGGCGTGGGTATTTTGTCATTTTAGAAGTCGAAGAGTTCCGGCGGCGGTATAGGCTCGGACGGCAGGCAGTCGCAGCTCAGCTCGAAGTTGGGGGGTGAGGGGGGGGAACGTGTGCGACCCTGGCGTCTTAGTGTGTGCACACTGTACGAGTGTGCGTGTGGCACGTGTCTGGCGCGGCTGGGCCGAGGAATATCCTCACTGTCCACCCTCAAAGAAAGCGACGATCTTGGCTGCACCGGAGTCCCTCTCGCCGGCGATACAGGTGGCCGTAGGTAATCAGACCGAGCTAAAGCCAGCTCAGCGGGCGTGTAAGCCGCTAAAAAGTGAGCTAGCGCACCGGAAGGAGTCCTCGCACCGCCGTTGGCGACCATAACCATGTCTTCGGCCGACAGGCGCAGGGAGTCCGAACGGGGTGGAGGTGGTGGCGGCGGTGGGGGTGTTCCACGTTCTGATGAAGAGGAACGGTCGCGACGGCGCGGGCGTGGCGCTCGGGGGGTCCTTACGCGGGGGTCACGGTCTCGGTCACGGTCACGGTCACGGTCCCGGTCTCGGGGGTCACGGTCACGGTCTCGGTCTCGGGGGTCTCGTGGGGAGCTGGGTGAAGGCGGCGAGGCGGAGGGGGAGGGTGGCGTGACGGTGCGCCTGCGCCGCCGCCGCCGGGGAGGGTTCTGGGGCAGTCACAGCTTGAGTTCGTTCGCGATCTTGGACGCAATGTTCTTGAAACCGATGCTGGTGCCTGCGGTAGAAGAAATTAATTATTAGACTTTAGATTATATCTTAAGTTTTATCCACTACCTTGTCTATTATGTAACACATTGCCTAAGAAACTCGTTTCGAACATTTAGACACATTATAAAATAAAAATGATAAAATAAAACTAAATTACATAATTGTATGGAGTTTTGATATCATTATGTAACTGACAGAATGATACTGAACCTGTTACCTCTCGAAAAAGCGCGCGTTGATTGTGTGAATATATAGTCGGCACATTTCTAATAAATTGTTGTTGGAACTTATTTGCATTTAATTAAGCTCATCAGGTAGTGGAAAAAGAATCGTTCGTGTCTCGCTATATCACACGAAGCTATATCGCTGTCGCTCGTGTTAAAATCTAGTCTAGTTAAACTTTTTATGCTCGTCTCGAAATAGGATTGGCCTATATCAGGATATAAGCCAATCTAGCAAGCGTGTAAGCCTTCTGTAGGTACATTTCAATTGAATGCTATACTTGGCCACATACAGATCCATGTCGGACGTTAAGATTCGAGTTATAGACGCCCAAACGCAAACTTATGGTTGGACTTACAAATTTTCATCTGGGAGTGCTATTGCCTAAAAGTTAAGTTAGTATTGAGGTACTGATGTCAAAATCAAAACCGATAATGTCTAAATAAAATAGATAAATGAATCATCAAAGGAATCGATCACTACATATTGGGGTGCTAATACCGAAAATAAGGTCAAAATCCAAGATGGCGAGTAACGTTTAAGATTCTTACCGGATATCCGCTTGAATCGCACGCCGTTGAGCGAGAGTCGGGGCAGTTTGCACACTTCAATCTCCCACTGCACGAGTGAGTCAGCGTTAGGGTCGCCGTGCACGCACAGCAAGAGGAATCGCTCACGCTGTTCGTAGTCGCAGTTGTTTGCGTCAAGCACCTGGAACATGGAAATTAGGGTATTCATCGGGAATATTCATAGTTAATAATTACACAAACGACAGTTTAAATTTTATCTGGAGTCTTTATAAAGAGCCCCTATAAGGAGCGTCCTCACTGAAAGCATTCACGTGTAATGAGCCTTCGACGTCGAATATTCGAGTGGTGTGGACGCTGAGCCGAGCGTTATAAAGCTTACACGCAAGCGCGAACTTCGGCCAGTGTGAACGTCGCAACGATTTTCTCGGAAACGGCTCGCATTCGAATGTTCACGCAAATAAAACGCCCCAAAGCGAGTACTCAGATAATAAAATCAATGAGTATGTATGTAGGAATATTACTGGCCATTTGTTAAACAAGGAATTTAAGTGTTTGTGTTTTAATCGGGGCATTATCGAATGAATGACATTTGACGAGATCGTATTCGAATGCTCCAAGCTCGTAAGGGAATGTTCAACTGGAACGTTCATAGTTTTGCTCGAACGTGAATGATGGGTTACGGTAATAACTAACAGGCACTGTTCAAATAAAAATTACAACGTGCACTTGACTGCCATATTTAGAGGTCGACACATCAACTATTCGGCTGATGAGTTAAAATCGGGGTATTTGACGTTTGTTGTCTATCAACACAATTTTGCATAAGAGAAATACTTCAAGTGCCACATACCTTGCGGATCTCAGCCATGATCTCGTTGGGATCCCGTGAGGAGGTGGTCTTCATGCTCCACGTGAACCGCAGTACGCGAGGCTTCACCTGTTCCTCGTTTCCACCGCCACCGCCGCCTTGTCTGAACATGGCATAATGTTATGTTAGAAAAGGCTGGAGAGTTGTTAGCATAGAGAAAGGAGACGCCTCGGTGGCCGCTGCTAGAACCGGCATTTCTCTCATCTCTTTCCAATACGAATGATGTAAATTTAAAGAAACAGAGGCCTTATAGAGAGTTTTTTAACGTATTCGACCGCGTTAACGTTCTCTTACATCGATTTGTATAAAAATGGGATTTTCTATTACTGTCACCAGACGGAGAATGGATAAAATGAGAAATGAGTATATTAGAGGAAGTTTGAACGTGGCGCCAGTGACAGAAAAGTTGAAAGGAAACCGTTTGTCCTGGTATGGTCATGCGATGAGGAGGGATGAAACGCATGTTACTAAAAGAGTTATGAATATAAATGTGGATGATGAAAATGATGGATGGAGAGGGAGGGGACGGCCAATGAAAAGATGGATGGACTGTGTGAGGAGTGATATGAAAGAAAAGGAAGTCAGTGATAGCGTGACAGGGGACTGGACGGTATGGAAGAAGAAAACGTGGTGCACCGACCCTTAATAATATGGGACAAGGGCAGGAAGATGATGTCACCAGACTGCGCTTATCCAGTTTATGTTAACGAGATCCAACACGAATAAAAACTCGAACTTATTCCACTGATAACTTTAACAGCTGTTCGTGACAAAAGTTGTGAACTTTAACGCACTTTTCGGGCTACAGTCCTATCAATAAGTACTGCACTATTCCCAAACTCCTGCAACTCCTGAAAGCCCGAATCAACAGTGGCGACCATAAGAAAAGCGCCGAGGCAATGAAGCTCGACGAAGTCCCGGCGAATGAATTTAATTATCTTGGAGCCCGCAACGAAATTAATCAGAAAAGAATAACGGAGGAGTAGGAAAAATACAAATTTCCACTTCGCTCCAATAAGTACAGCCGTCTCTAGTCTGCCAGAGTGGCAATTCAGTCAGTGCTCAGTGGTAGAAACCCTCAGATTCCAGTTAAAAATCTTATGCCAGTTACCCATATCACGAAAATAATTGTTATTGAACTTCAATCTGAGCATCAAGAACGAATAATACCTCGGGCTTAAAAGCCGTTGTAGATAATTACCACGTTCAAGTAAAAAAGTTAGCAGTCATCATTCACGCTATTCTCTTTCAAAATTCTTCTTTGAGCCTATGTAGTTAATATTCAGTGGTTACAAAATAAAAGAATAAGAACCTGAACAAACTTGAGTGTAACGAAACATTTCTCATTGGTACACACCACAGATATAAATTTAAATAGATAACGCGATTGTATGTACTTCGCGTGCCAAAAAACGAAGTAAAGTTACGATCAATGATCGTGATCTGAGTTTTTCATTTAGCATTATCGGCACCGGAAATCCACCGAAATCTAGAAAGAACCTTTTCATGCCAAAATGTATAGAAAAAGTTGGCCGAGGCATTGGAAATGTTTTCTTTCATTGGTAAGTAAAATTTGTTTTTAAATTGTTTGTGAAAAAGTGGCACGCTTGGTTTTCATACAGATTTGACAGACTTGCGTTATCTAGTTTGATTTATGTCTGTGGTACACACTGACTTATTGCAAAAAAGAAAACATTGACAGATAACATGGGTGATTCCGAATCGGATAAAACACCTTTGAGTCTCATCATTTCATCAAGTTTACTCAGGTTTGCTGTTGATCAAATTTCAGTCACTAATTAGTACAAGCGATAATTTAGAAATCTACTAATAAATGTTTAATTAACGAAATAAATAAAAATGTAAATCCTGTGAACGGAGACTTGTTGCAAAAGTTGTAAGTCAAAAATGTCGTACTAAACTAAAATAAATGAAACTGAAGCACTATTAGTAGACGAGCAAGCGCGTCTTAGCTCGATTGTTGAAATAAAAACATGAAAATAGAACTTAGTTTATGGATACGATTTGTTTTTTTGTAGTCTCTGGAACGAGGCTTATTTTTAAGTAATACGCCCTTTTTTGATTTTGCAATGTTTTTCATTTGGCTTGCTACATAGCAAGCATAAAGGTAAAAAAAAGGTTTACTGCCTCAATTGGCTATTTGACAGATATCAAAATATTTTTTTCTTAAAAAAAAAGCGTTATTAAGAAGAAAATAAAAAAAACTATATTAATTTGAAATGCGCGCGAATACGTGACATTTCGGGCTATGACGTCATATCTTAATAAACAGACGCGAACTACGACGAACAACTCGTTGTTTGTTGTTTAAAATGTGACGTCACACAATGCATCAATCATGGCCGCCCCCGTTTTGAATCTTTTATTCCATAGATAAAAAAAGGCAAATTTGTTTTCCAAAAATAAAATATTAACATTTTATACACCGTGAAATTTAATTGGTTGTTTTCCCGCGGCAGAACGACTTGCCTTAAGGAGTACTTTCGAAGCATAGAGTTAAAGTAAAAAAATAACGATGTTTTTGTTTTAAAATAATTTAAAAAATGTTCATCAACTCGAAAACGTGAGTTACAATAGTAACTTGTAGGTACTAGGTACTACTCGCGTCACCACCGGCAAAGAAAAGCGATGCACAAGATAATGTTCAAACCAAAATAAACTCTCGCACGTAGTGATACGTCATAAAATAGTTTGCAAGGAACAATACCACCGCTAAGCCGACAAAGCAAATACCGATTTATTAAATGTTTAAAGTAAAATAAGCTCTCGCGTGTAGTAATACGGCATAAACTAGCCCGCGCGCGCAACATTATCAAACGGAGCCGCCTTCGAACCTAATCCTTTTGACAGTGATCCTGACCTACTTAGCACCCGGGTCAACGCCCCGCTGTCGTTCGGCCGTAGATATCGGGAGGTATTACTATTGGTTCGTGATCGCTTTCGAGTTAAGTTTTTCACAATGTTAAATATGCCAGTTTTTGTTTCTAATATTTTACATAACTACGAAACGATTGTATTACATAGAAAAAAACCATTTCGCTGCGGGAAAACAACCATTTAAATTTCACGGTGTATATCGACGAAAAAAAAAATTGTAATTTATTATTTACCTACAAGCTAACCATATTTTATTGCAATATCTGTCAAATAGCCAATTCTCTACTGTTGCGCCACCGGGAGTACAATGCGCATTAATAGATTTTATTTAGGCACTTATTTATTTAAACAATCGAGCAAAAAAATCGCAACACAAGTCATAACTCTAAAATACTAAACAAAAATAATCACTCAATTTGTCATACAGCTTCAGAAGAAATCGTCTAAAAAGAAGGGGTCAGACATAAAGAACGCTAGTCAGCTGAACAAACAACAAATAGAGGATAAAATGAGGGAAAAAACTAGGATAATTACCCAAGCATGGTTTGTGGACTAGCGCCTACCGCATGCTTCGGGGTGGTACCGTCCAATGGCCTAAAAACAGAAAAACATGAAACTAACGCTAAACACTAGGGGCACGGGGTGTGGCGACATACATTATACACATTGACGATTTGTTATACGCTGTAATTTCGATTATTATAATATTTATTTAACAATTAAAATTTAAAACACAATAATCCAATTAAAGAGAGCACGAATAATGTATAATAAAAATTTGTTTTAAAAAAAAATAGCAATCTCGACATTTTATCACACGTTTTAAAATTCTAATCACGATCACGACACAAAACTGTAAAAAATACTAAGTAGTATTAATAAAATTAATAAAAAAATATCTCAAAAAAATCTACAATTTTAATATTCAGCGTATCACAAAAATAACCAATGTCAAGGAAGTGCAAATAGGAAAAAAAAATGTTTTTTATCTAAAACATAAGCACACTGGCAAGCAACACAAGGCGCAAGTCAAAAGCATGCCTGCGTTATTAAAGAATTACCCTAATTTTACTTACCGTGGTGTCACTAAAAAAAAACTTACCTAAATATAAAAAAAACATGCCTCAAAGTAAACTTTATGTCTAGAAAGTTCTAAAATGGTTTCAATGCGGCAGAAATGAATGTAATGTGTTTTCAGAATTTGATTATCATAATTAATTTGTATAAAATATTTGTTATCTATAAAATATCATGCAATACCTAGTTTTTTATTATTTTTGTAGTAAAATGTATGTAGAACCTATAAAAAAATATAATTATAGGGAAAATTCAAATGCAACACATGACTGGTTAATAGCATAAATTTTGGGTCATATTGTCAGTAAGAAAAATAAAACAAAATCATGTTAAATTTTGTTATTCACGAAAAACGAGTAATCCATCCAATTTAGTACTGTAGCAATATTTTTATATAATAAACAAAAGACATAAATAAAATAAATTTTAATATAGAAAAAACTACCTAATAAAAAAAAATATGCACTATAAATTCCTGACATGCAATATTTGATTATGTCATAAATTATTTAAGTAAAAGAAATATATGTTTTTTTTTTTGTGGGCTTAAATCATGCTTTATCTTTTGGTAGATATATTTAAATGAAAAGTACAAATCGGCTGGACTACGTATTAAAAATACACACACAAAACGCTTTTTAATAAACCCTTCGCAGAGCGATGCAGGAATATTGGTGGAAGTGCGAAAAATGCTTCAGTCTTATTTCTATGAATATTTCGATATAATGAATAATAAAATATGCAAAATGATAGTGATTTACAAAATCATTTGTATATTTGATGTCATTTACAAACTTTGCTAGTGACAAGTATTTTTGTATTATATTTTTTGTGTTTGTTATATTATAAATAAATGCGTATTTTACAAAACGGCAGAAAAAAATTTACTCTACTTTTGCTCTTTTTTTTTATAAATAAATTTATTTCATATTTTCGCGACCCCCACCAATAAAACCATCTTCATCGCTCCCGAACCACCAGAACTTTGAAAAAAAAAAAACTTCTAAATAAAGGTTGCTGTTGTTGCCTCGCGGCCTACCTCCGTTGGATGTCCAGAGAGGAAAATATACGCGGTTTAGCGCGCCCCGTGGATTCGCCCAGTACCGACAGTCTGGCGGGACAATACTCACCATGTTATTATATATATTATTGTTATATGCACCTTTGGTTATGGGCACGACCTATTTTTTTGTAGAAGCCTAAATTTGTCATTTATTTTTACTAATTAAAAAACTAATAAAAATGTTTTTTTTTTAGAAATAACTTGAACTGTATGTTCTCAAGTAGACATAAACAAAACAACATACAATAATATATGCAAAGACATAAAATTTAAATCGCTAATATTTGAATGTCTACCATATAACAATAATTTAAGACCAAATATGAGGCATAACGGAAATTTTTGCTGTTTTTGAAACATAAATACAATAATATCAAATAATTTAATTCAACAAAGGGAGTTGTGTCAATGTATAATGATTGTGTCTTCAATTCAAAGGTTTTTTCCTACTAAAATTCTTAAAACAAAAAAGGAAAAGTCGAATGAAATAAAACACGAGTTGTTATTAAAAACTTGATTATTTGGAGAAGCGTAACACATCCATTTGCGTACAGTCAAAACAAAATAGGTATTCATACTTCAATACACATAGGTCAACTTAATTCTCTTATTCAGCAAAGTTTCCACGGCTTGTAACATTCAAAATTATTTTTGTTTTTTTAATTTTTTTACTAAGATTTTACTAGAAAATATTTTTGAATTTTACTAAACCCCGAAAATAAATAAGATCACATTACATAAATGCATCTTAAAACAATGCCCATGATTTAGAAGACTATGTATTATAATCCCAATTAAAATTAATTTCTTTAAATTTAAATGTACTGGGAAAATAAAGCCAAAATAAAATATGGACGGCTGATAAAAAATATTAATACATAAATTCACTACAGTCCCCTATGGGGTGAGCAAAGCTCCAAGAAACAGTAAAAATAATTTCAACTGTTTTAGAGTACGTAACTAAAGTACTCCATCTTTAAAAATAAGTAAACCATATTTTTCTAATAATTATCATTTGTCGTGCTTTTTTCCCAGTTAATTTAAACTTCAAACACTCTTCAGAGAAACATGTCGCCTGAAAAACGCAAAAAAAGGATGAAAAATAGAAAAAAAAATCTCGGCTGTAAAGTATTAAAATTAAATATCTAACTACGCTTAGCGGTCTAAGTTAGAATGTATTGCATTGTTCCTAAATCGTGTAATAGTTACAGAATAATCATATTGCTTAAAGAATAAAAAAAAAAAAAGTTCACAGAAAAAAAATATGCACTAATTATGTGAGTAAAAATTATAGATTGTTTGATATATTATTTATACCCAATAATATTCTTTTTATATATTAAATTAAATTTCAAAATATTTTAATGTCACACTCAAAAATATTATTACCATATGGGCTATTCTTTTATTTACCGGGAAGACATTTTTGACGTCTATCAACCTGTTTGTGTGTTTAAGATTGAAAACAAAGAGTTGGAAGATTCATTTGTATTGCTGTGTAACGCCGAACCATTTAATAATAATAAATTTGAGTACATACATATGACTAAGGACGTCATATACCCATTATATTGGTATTAATAATAGCAATAAAATATAAGTTTTGCAATCGGGTTTTCCTTATAACAGCACCTAAGTTCTGACATAAAATTTGTTCAGTACTCTATCTAATGTTCAAAGAAAAATACTGGACATGCACTGGATACATATAAATACAATATTATATTACACTATTACACATTTTTGAAAATTATAAAAGAATATCTCATCTCTTTCTCTCAATTTTGAAGAAGAAGAACGTGAACTTCAATATTTCAGAAAAGTATAATATTGTAAAATAATATTAATTAAAGAAAGATTTAAGGACTTATAGATAAATAAATTGAACAGAAAATTATTTTTTTGCAGAGTGACAAATATGAAAAATACCAAAATTAATGGAAGGAAATTTTTTATGAAGAAAATAATAAATAAAAATACGATGAAAGTACACTTATTACACCATCCAACGCAATATAGTAAATTTTCCTATAACGCTTCACAACTATATAGAACACTAATATACAGTGTAAAACGTTAAAATACTCAAGTACCCCCATAGTAATATGATTGAAAATAATAAAAAAAAAATTGTTAATATATATTAAATACGCTTACATTTATGATATAATGGACTTTTCACGAACAATAGAAAAGTTTTTTTTTAGAAAAAGACAAACGCGACACTCTCGCACTTGTGTTGATATATGTACAATTTTTATAAAGATCCTAATGACATAACATCCTAGTGAGTCAAAGTATGGGAAGTATATGAGGGATGTTTTTTTTTTTTTATTAAAGTTCTTTTTATTTTCTTGATAAATCAATAGCTCTTTCAGAATTAGACATTTAGGAAGTGCAGTATCAAAATATTGATTTGTTATACAAATTGTTTGATTTATGTAGATGCGTTTCAGGCGTTATTATATATATATATATATATTTTAATATGATTGATTCATAACAGTTTTATTAAATCATGTATTGATATATCTGCAGGTGCAAGACAATGCATTTCAAATTTTAAAAAGATATTTTCTTATAAAGGGTATCTCAGAATGTTTTTCTTTTTTGATATTACAAATAAAATTGAAAAACTGCTAACTAATTCAACAGTAAATACACAGAGATTTAACTAATTCTAGTATCTTTTTTTAAGTATCAAAAACGAAATACATTCTGAGACACCCTTTTTTCCGTAGTTCCATTTTTTATTTATGTAGCCTGTTTCAAATCTACTCAAACATTATTCACCTTGTATAAAAAAACGGTTTTCAACAATAGTACGTAGAGATAATCCCTAACTCTAAAGGGTACAGTCGAGGACAAAAATATCGTTATTTTTGGCCCTTAATTAATTTGTTTTTTTTATTAATATACAGCTGCCTAAACGTGTTAGTCCGATTACGTGGTAACGTCTACTGAGTATTTGTACCAAAGCCATAGGTTTGCCTGAATCTTAATCGCTAAAAAAATACTATTTTATCCATGTATAATAATATAAATTGATAATTATCTCACTCACGCTTTAACTATAATCATAATTGCGTTGTGGACCATATGAGTTGGCGTTCGATAGAGTTTAACAATAGGTACAGGGTAGTAGGTACTCGGTAGTAAAAGTTATCATCTTAACATGGCATAGAAAACTTAAAAAGAGCTTTTCTTTCTTTTTTTAACTGGAATAAATCGTATAGGTATCGTCAAGATTCAGAAAATTTAACTATAGGTACATTTTCATAACATGGTCCACATAAAAAACTCAACAATGAGATTTTTTCTACAGAAAACTTTTTACTTACACAGTTAAATATGCAATACAAATATACAAAATATTGTTTCAGTCGATGACATCTTAAACGATTTAGGCAGAGTTCAGAATTTTGATACAAAGTTTAAATTTATTTAAAACAAAAAACAAGATTTGTGCTTTTTTGTGAACTTAAAATATAAAATACATACGGAACCCTGGAATGTTGAAAATTCGCTCGAAAATAGAACTCTATACTTCTTATGAGCTAGTGATAAAATGCAAGTCACGACGGGACTAGTTATCCGCTACATATTATTTTAAGAAAATAATTAAAATAACTGTAACACTTCTCAACCCGAGTGTACTATTTGCTAATAATATACGATGACTCGTACAAGAAAACTTATTTTTTATTGATTTATAAAAGGAACATTAATTTCAATAAAATAACATGTAGACAGAAGTCGTCGCGATTTTTTATAAAGACAATATAGATTAAAAATCGATTTTTTTATTGTATGTTAACTAAAACTGGATCTTCAAAGTTATGCCAATTATAAAAAACAAAATGATCAACACTTATGAACAACATCTTGTAATAATACATTCAGTGTATTAAAAATCCTGGTTGAACATACATTCCCGACAGACTTACTTTGATAATCAAAACATTGTGTTGGCAATTACAACTATAATTTTCATAAAAAATATGGTTTTTATCGTGCTAGATAAAGTAAAGAAAAAAAAAAACTAAAATATAATATTTTTAATGTCATATCCGATACATTTGTATCAAAAGATAGAATAAATCATTTACCTAAGATTATTGTTTCGTCGTTTTATATTTTAATACACTGAACATTTTTTTTGTTATAAGCTCCGTCGATCAACAAAAATATTTCTCAACCGACGGAGTGTCCGTACTGTATACAATTCCCTATAATTTATTAATAATATTTAATTATAATCTTCTCCGCACGTCTGTAGTCGGCGACGATTCAAGGATTCTGATTCAACCTGCGTACAACGGAACGGGTAAGCGAATCGACCAATAAGGTGTCGAATCGCCCCCCTCTTCCGGATCCGGCTCGCTTTTTTTTTAGGCACAAGTATTTGGATTCTCTGCCACTGGTTAGGATTGCCATATAGATATTTACACTTTAAGCAAAGTATTTGTGGCATATGACAATTGATATTTTCACTCACTTTTAGCAATAAAATTGAGAATAGAATCGCATATTTTGCTAACTTAAAATATACAATAACCCCTAGCATTTTTTTATTTTAAAATACTCAATAAATGGTATTTTTAGATATGGCAATCCTATAATAATAAAGTCTCGCCGCAACACAAGATGCACAATACTAAACGCAACTCCCTCCGTGAAATAAAAAGATATAAAAAAATCAAAATATATTTTTCAAAAAAGTCCGTCACGACGCATTTAAAGGGTTGTGGAATAGACTAGAAAGCGAAAATGTAAAAACCGGTAGAGGTCGCGACCGTCGACATTCGTTAGTAGAAGCGTACGGTTAGGTAAGAAATATTATCGACACACGGGGGATGCACGAGAGTTGTTTCTTTATTATTAATATATTTTTTTTAGATTAGCTACTACTTTTTTTTTCTTTCCGTACACCTCTTAAGGTCGACGAGGCACAAACCGAATACTTACACAATTTTTTCTATCGATAAAAGCACTACTGACAACACTCAAAGCATGTAGGCATGTCTGTAGCCTTAGCACACACTTTTGTTTAGCAAAAAAAAAACTAATAACCATTTAAGGGGAGTACATGCTTTGATACTAGAACTACAAAGTTATTAAGGGGAACTTAGCGCGTTTACCGGTAGAACTGAGTGCGATACGAGACGAAACGGGAGGTAGGTAGCATCGTGCATCCCCAGAGTTGACGCGAGATTCAAATAAAAAAATAAAGAGCTCGGAATCTTTAGAGGGAGACAATTTGATCTTAAGAAATAATAATAAAAAAATGAATAAATAAACACACATAATGAATCACACATAACGAGACATACGAATGGGTTAATAGTGACAAGTTAAAGGCAGGTAGTGTGTCTATGGTGTATTAAAACATTATTTACAACAAAATAATAAATAAAAAGACGTAGGTTCGTGAACGGATTACATGGAGCTCGTCTGAAAGTGTTTTTGTATTTTTTTTATTAGTTAAAAAGCGTTAGATAAAGATATTATACATAAACGTGTTATTTTAGATTAAAAAGTGGTTGCAATTATGTGTTAAAAATTACGAAGAAAAGAATATGTGTGTTTCAACCCTAGAAACCTACAAACGATCTACAAGTCCCAAAATAAAAATAAAAAAGTATTAAAAAAAAGATTTTCTAAAATAAAATCCCAATGAACAGTGTAAAACATTAACAAACAGAGCTCCTTTATAATCATACTTATATTCCTTAAAAAAAAGAAGACTTTTCCAAAATATTCACGAGTCTTAACTCCACAACCCTTTTTTTACAAAAAAAAAATATCTAAAACAAAGTTGGTCCCAGTTGGGCGCCAATATCTAAGATCACTAATTTATTATACTATGGTATATTATATTATACTATATGAAATGAAGTGGGGGTGATTAGACAAAGATGTGCGTGGAAGCTGTGATCGCTAACATCGATGCTTAGCAGTGATTCGTAGCTGTATGAGGCAATCAGTTAAAAGGCGTTATGTGTCAAAAAAAGTATTTGAAAATAAGTTACAAAAAAAAAAAAAAACTTTCGGTAATTATTCAGTGATATATTTTTTTTTAATTTAAATAATAAGTAATTATAACTTTTTTTTCTCATTTCAACAAACTAACATCGTTAAGTAAGCTGAAATATGAAAAAAAAAAAATGCCACAAAACGCCTTAAAAACTTCGAAAAAAGGACTACTTGCGAGCCAGCATCAAGCCATATCTTATGGGGGCTATAATAATATAACGAAAAAAATATAACAAGACACCACCGAAATAATAATTAATAAAATGTGTAAGTTAATCGTCAGGTTAGTCACGAGATGAAAAAACTGTTTGTTAACCAGTGTATCATGATGTGTTAATGACAAATGTGATCTCCGGGTTTTGAGTTAGATGTAGTAACCTCAAAATGCGGCTGTTTGTGATCGATGTGACGTTTCTTTGTGAATTTAATAATAGTAATATCTAAATTGCAAGCAAAACTCTTTTAAATTACACAATCTTGACCTAGAATAATCATTATTTTAAAATATTATACAAGGCCATATTAATTTTCCCTGGTTTTTGATTGAAGAATTTAAAGTTGATTATTTGTACTCAAGCGCACCAACTTTGAACCGCACCAAATGAAGCGCACCAAAAGTATATCTATACCTCGAAAATATTATAATTTTATTTTCAACTGCCGTGAATTGGAATTGAGAGATCTGAATAATATTTTTTTGTTTTGTCTGCTAGTATAGATCAGTTTTTTTTTGTTTTATTATCATTCGTTACCCATGATATCGGAGATGTTTGCCAGTTACATTAAAATTGACATTGTGTAATAAAAATGTATTAATACAAAATGAAGGTCGAATAAATTATTATTATTAAGTTCATTTAAATTTAATTTTATTAATTTCAAAAGTGCATTTTAATGGTTGGAATAAAGAATTTTGACTTTAAAAAAAAACCGTATTTAAAATGTAAATAAGATTATTATGAAACAGTTACAACTACCACAAACAGTACATAGCGCTAGTCTGTTGATATCTCACCGTGATGACTTAAATGCAGTGAGTTCGAAGTGAGCTATCAATCCACTATCATATCGGTTGTCGACAGCTTACTTTGAGAACACTTCACCAAAGTCATCACGCTGAGATGTCTCCAGAATCGGGCACCTGCATCCCCAACCTTTCACCCAGTAGTGCGTACAATGTACAGTATGTAAGAGTGCATGACAAGTAAATGTTGACTCACCGTTTGGAGAAGCGCGAGGACAGCTTGGAGAAGAAGGAGGGCCGCGCCTGGTGAGGGGAGCCCCCGTCGCCGTACGCGCCACCCGACGAGCCGCGCGACCGTGTCTGACCTGGAAGGACATTGGGTATTTAGTACCTGTAGTGTATCTATCTCACTTGCAAATTCGCTTAGACATCCCCACTTTCCCCTACACAGACAGACATAATCTCGTGCGCACCGCGTCATTATTACGAGAGCCGTTGGCAAGAGTAGACGTGTTGAAGTGTGATCATTTAGTGCGTGTACGAGCCTGAACCGGTCACTACAGTACCTATAATCCTCCTTTTTGGTCGGCTTCGTAACTTAACCAGATGCAGCTGTAAACCATGGCACTATTTTACAACGAGGGACCTCCTAACTATTAACCACCACAACACAGCTGTAACTGGGTAACAAAATACTAAGACTGGTTTATTTTTAGCGGGTTAGTGACTAAACGTTATGGTAGCCAAAAACTTACATTACTATAATAATACAGTCAGGACTAACGACTTAGGGCTGATTTCACTAATGAAACACCAAACGCTAAGAAAGAAAATTTAGTTCAAATAAATTGCACTAGATGGCGTGATAAGCTTCGATTTGTTATTGAGTTTTGTGAAATATTAAGATTTTCTAGAGACGATCATAAAAAATGTATGTTCTTGTTTAATAAAGAAATATTGGGCTCTTAATTCACATAACAAAGATTTTTTGGCATCCACTCGGTTTTTTTAATTTGTTTTGTGACACATTTTGGTACAATGAAACTGTAAAAACGTGCAAAAAATACTATAAAACAAATCGAAGCAGTATTTAAAAAAATAAAACACGAACCGAGTAAATCCTTTTTACTTGCAAGTCACTACTAACACCATCTATATCCGTGGAACAGAACCGAACGCGATCGTTGTTCTTAGAAAAATTATCAGTTAAATCAGAAGAAAAAGGCTGGTTACGACGTCACGGTTTCTTTGTATGGGACGAGGGATCTATATGCTAGTACTAGCTAGTTAGTATTAGTTTATGCAAATACAGCGTTAGGATTGTTAGTTTCTCAGCAGTCTCAACCAATCAGGACGCTGTATTTGCATAAACTGAGTTTACTTGAACTAATCGCGATTAGTTTTATTGGTGAATTCGGCCCTTAACGTACTTTCCTAAGCACCAAGGGACCTCGGTACGTAAAGTGAGGTGCGTTTCATGGATGGTCCACTAACCGACCTCGGCAAGCGCTCCTTAACCTATTAAATTGACCGATGCAGCAGTTATTACTAAGCAACAAGGTCCTCTGATCACTGACCCCACCTGTGCTAAAATACTGATCTTATTTCGTGATTGTTCAAATAAAAACATAAAATAGACACTTTCTCAGCCTGTATTTCTCGAAGGTGTGCAGGCAGAGGTACATAGAGTGTATAGTACATCTTTCGCCAGTCATGTGTTAGTCCTACGTAATAGGAGATGACCTACTGTGTTAATAACACCAATTACATACACAAACATACATACAGTACAACAAAATTTTTGGTGTCCCTCGGCAAACATCGTGTTTACAACTAGTTTCTCAATGTCTATCGGCAAACTTCCGTGTTTTGTCAGTCGTCGGATTTCTATCAGTTGCCCTTTTCACTTGGTGCAGACCGGACGCTCTCAATCAACTTGATAATATATATAGTTGTCTCTTTTAACTTATTTTTTTTTTATGTGAGGTACTTTAGTATAGGTTTTACGGCTAAAGCAAAAAAGGAAAATAGTTTTTCAGCTCTATATACGGCAAACAAAACAAACCAACAATTAAGTACTTAGTTCTGAATTCAAATAATTATACACGATAAATCTAATAATTGATGGACATGCAAATTGGTATTCGTTTGTATTCGGCAATGCGATGATTGCCGAGGGATATTAAGAAAATAGTTGTACTGTACAAACACATAACACATAGCAGCATTGACAAAAGACTAGGGTCATCAATCTAAGATAATATGTCACACACAACAATTTTAACAATCGTACACGGGGCAATACATTTGGCTTTTTGTCCAAATATTCGCAATTAAAAATATATTCCATGATAAATGCATTAAAGTTGTTTTTTCATTATCAAAGCCACGCGAATATTTGCACAAATACATAAACAAGTGCATCACATAATATAGTCGACTTGGTCGATGCTTTACTTTGAGTCGAGTTGAAGTCGAGTTCTTCAGGTGTGCGACGACGGCTTAATTTCACTAAAATGAGATATATCTGAGTTTTACTAACTAAAAAAAAAGAAAAGCTTCCTCAAGTTGTAATTCAAATAACTCGAAACCCGAAATATATGACTTATAAAAAAAAAAAAAAAAATAGAAAACCTTCCTCAAGTTGTAATTTAAATCCTAACCCAAAACCCGAAATATATCTGAGTTTTGCAAACTTAAAAAAAAGAAAAGCCTTTCTCAAGTTGTAATTTAAATCCTAACTCAAAACCATAAATATATCTGCATTTTGCAAACTTAATAAAAAGAAAACCTTTCTCAAGTTGTAATTCAAATCCTAACTCGAAACCCGAAATATATCTGAGTCTGTAAAACTCGTCGCAAACAGTCAAAGTTGTTCATGATGAGCCCAATTATAACCCCTCTTTGAATTTTGAGTTATTTCAATAACACCTTGTATATGATAATGAACAGTAATAATTCTTACCTGAATGGAAGGTGGACCTCGAAGGTACATTCCTAGGGAACACCAGAGGGTTAGGGAACTCCCTCCTCGCACCCGCCGCTCCACCACCCGTCGACACTTGAGAGTTCAGGCTGGAACGAAAACAATACAATATTTATAATAAAATACACGATATTTTATAAACTGACGGACTACTGCTACAACAGTGATGTACAAAAAAAAACGCAAAATACTGTGCCAGATATACAGAAATAATAAAAATAAAATGAAAATATATTAATTTATATTATGTAAAAAATATAAGGTATATTATAAAATAAATAAAAGGAAATATTTACAAGATATAGTGATAAATTACAAATATTAATTATATACCTCTACCACTACGACCACTATAGGCAACTAAAAAGTTTAGCTTTAAATGAAAATAATATAAATTAGTAACAAAACATCAATCTGAAAAAGAAAAACTAAAAAAAACCGCTTTAACATATTAAAAAAGTGTAAAATAAAAATGTGCGGACAATAAAAAAAAATCAGTTTCCCAATTTGCGATAGCTTTCATTAATATTGTGTTTTAAGCCAATTAAAAAGAAAATAAAAATAATTGCTCCTTATATTAATGCTGTAAATACGGCAAAGCAAAATATCTGTGAGAACAAGCTGATTGACACCGCAACTGCGAATCCTTTTTCAGCAAAACTAAACGACGAACATCACCAAGAAAAATAAAACCTTTAAACGAACAAAAAACTACATTACAGTACATGGCAGTATTATAACACATTGACCCTTGGTTCACTCTCAGGGTTTGTTTTCACTGAAGCAGAAATAACCGGAATAGCAGTAGACACATGCCGGAATCGACCAATAACATTGGGTACATCCACCACACACACTCGCTTAAGAGGAAATGGCGTCGCAAAGCTCCGGTTGAATTTCCTTAGTAAAGTCATAATTCGAGGTTTGGCTCTCGTCTATTTCCTCCTCCAATATTGGACCAATTTAAAAGATATTTCATAAACTGAAAATTAAAGATATATACTGTGCTCCTATGTTTTTCTTTTTTAATTTATAGTTGTGGTGTTGTTGTGTTGTTGACGAGACATCTGTTGACAGCGCAATTTTGAGCATTTTATGAGGGTTCTTGTGCTTTTAAAGATGTATCATCAACAAGGAAAACGTAGAGGCACAGTAAATATCTTTCTTTTTCAGTTTATGGAAATAGGCGAGAGCCAAACCTCGAATTATGAGTTTTTACCAAGGAAATTCAGCCGGAGTTCTGCGACCCTATTTCCTCTTAATGCAAAATGCACAGGACCCGGTCGAGGGGGCGACACTTGGGAAAGTCAGTAGTGGGCATTTTTCGGATGAGACGAGTATGACGATGTTCCACATCTCATCTCCAGAATGTGAGCTGTGATTGGTCAATGCCAGCAGTCTATTCCACCCTGCTCGGTTCCACTTCAGTGAAAAGTACAATTATAAAAAAAAAACAGTCATCAAAATCAAAGTATATTTTCTTGAACTCAATGTGCCAAAAGCCAGGTACTGTACTAGCATCAAGCCGAACCAAAACAAACCCGACTGTGAGAACCAAAGCTTTAAAAAAATCAGCACGAAGCTACTACCGCGAAGCTTTCAATATCGGTACCATTATCTGGTATCTGTGGGTACCTCGGGCGCGGCTGTGCGAGGTCCCTTGCGGAGGCGTTGTGTGGCTGGGAGTCCGCACCGAGGGGCGGAGCGCCGCTGGCAGACGAGATTGATGCACTTTTCACGTGGGTCTTCGCCCCAGCTGTGGTACCGGTACCGGTGGTACCGGTTGACCCGTTGCTGGTACTTCCGGTCCCGTTTTTAGTGTCGGCCGCTGGGGCGCTGTTTAGTGCGTCGGTCAAGCATGCGGTTAGTCCCTTCTCATGCGGTTTATAAATATATATATCGGATATATACAGTGTAAATTGGAGTACATAAATATATATCATAATAATAGATAGTATTTAATTTACTTTTTGTATTTAAGGGGGCGATTGATCACATATTGGTACAAGATAGAGATGATATGGACAAAATAAATATTTTAACACATTTTGACACAAAATTAACACAAAATGAGACGAGGACACATATTTTCAAGGTATAAAAAGACAAAATGATATTTCAGTATAACCAATTTATAATAATATAAAAAAACTGGTTTAAATCGACAGAAATATGAACCAGATAAGCAAATTTAACCACCGATTTCTGAAAACGCTTTGTAATTAATTGAAATTTTTGGTTTAGAGACTTTATCAGGCTTTCAGATATCGGGGATCAAAAATGTAACAAAAATGAATTCATCGAAGATATCTTTTACTAGAAATTATTTCATTTCGCCATTTTATTTTGGAGTTTCCTATGGAACACATCCTTAACCTCTGCCAAGGCATAAATAGTGTGTTGGAGACCGCTTTTCTTGATTGAGGATCATCAGGGCATCCCGCAGATCAAATTAGGAGGTTGAGGTTTCCCTGCTACACTGGTGACTCAAAACATTTTCTAAATACTTACACCATGATGTTCGCGGTTCGTGGATGCTCTCATAGGGTTTCCTAGATCCACTCCCTCATTCCTCAGTGCAAAAAAGTAAGAGAAACAGTAAGTATGGAAGAATCTTGTTTACCTGGGCGCATCATGTGACGGAGACAGCTTGGGCGGCTGCGGGGGCGGAGGCTCGTAGGTCTGCGTGCGTCGCGCGCCGCCGCCCGTGAGCGTGCGGGAGCGAGGCTCCAGCTTAGGGGCTGCGCTGGACGGCCGGGTCGTGCTTTGAACCTGGTTGAGACAGGGGGAGAGGGTCAAATACTGGGGTTTTTGGGGGTCAGAAGTACCCAACATCCGATTGATAATACGTTACAAAACATAGCTTTGTTCATAAATTTAATCCAGGTCTGGCCAAAGGCATAATTGTAAAATGCTCCACAATTTCTGGCTTGCGAAATGGATTTTTAAATAGGCTTTTGAAAGGTGCGAATATCCCAACATTATTATCACTTAAAAAACATGACATTTATCTATCATTGACGAATCACTTTAGTGGCCTATGAAAAATACTCTCTTACGTACATGCCGCTTTAGTGGCCCTGTGGAGCAGTTCGAAAAAAGTCGATTAAACAGTACCGTAACTGTAGGAAAGTTAAAAAATTCTAGATGGCGCGGCATTAAATTTACTAGATAATAACGCTAGATTTTACATTTGTGACACATTTGGACGCTTGAGTGGCTTTCCCCAGGATTTCTATTCAAATACTGAGCTTTTATAAGTGAAATGTACTCAAAGTCCTTCTATTAATTAGTTATACGCACAACTTTGTTCACAGTCAAAAAAATCCAGGTCTGGCACTGATTTGCTTCGAGATTTTTTGTCCGGTAAATTAGTCATGTATTTGGATAGTCAAAAACTTATCTTTTTAAAATTCTATTTGTGCTAGTAGGAGCTTTTAGGGGATGATAAATCTTGATCTGGAATTTGTCACAATCTTTATCTGGCATTGTGAAGTTTGCAAGTATAATCCCCGGCACGTAAGTTGGCAAGAGCCGTTCGATGCGTAGAAGTAGTTTTTTAGGTCTCTTTGGCAGTGAAGCGGGGCGGGGAAGCCTGAATTAGTTGCCCAGTTGACACAAGGATCGACACGATGACATCGTGTCGCATCCACGTTCCGTTCGCTCTTTATGGTGGTCGGTCAGTTCACGGAATATGCGCGAACTTACCCCACCACGTCAAAATCTTACCAATTCACGTGTCCGGCACTATAAAACTTTTGTAATTTATTTATTATTCGCTTGAAAAATTCAATACCGAGGGAAGCCTTATAAAAACAATTATGATATTTTCTATAATAAAGTGCTGAAAACATTGATAACTTATCCGTACTAAGTAGTCTGAGGGTAGGCACACTGGAACACAGACAAGCGAAGTGGTGCTAAGCGGCGGTAAACTTATGAGGCTGCACCCAGAGACATCCAGTTTGATCCACTATGGTCCATAATCACATGTATGCAAACCAGCTAAAAACTTTTACTGAAATATGTATCTTATTTTTTGTGAAATAAGTTCCATATCCGACTGTTTGTGACGCGACGAGACGAAATAATTTACTGACAAAAAATATTAAAAAATCTACATAAATTAATTCTCTAATAATTATTAATTCTCCATATATAATTTTATTGACATAATTATTGTACAATCAACAAAACAGTTAAGTATCTACCTAGGCTACTACTAGATTTCTACAGTTACTTCTAACATCTAAATCAAAGTTACATAAGAACGCAATTCCTTTAAATCGCTTGTCAAAGTGTTACACACGGAAAAACAATAAATATTGACCAAAAGGTGCAATTCTTTCATTTCTTTTCTTCAAACTTTTAAGTGATTTTTTGACTGTATTTTTTGGGTCTGAATACCAGAAAACGTGGAAAGCTATGGGAGAGTTTTATTTACCCAGCTTTTTTTGATCTCGTCACATCGCGCCATCTTGTCTAAAAACTATCTAAATCTATAAATACCCACAACCTGTGACATACACCAACACAAAGGGACATAAAAATGAAGAACATCTTTGTTATACCTTTCGTACCTGCATTTGAGCGATCCGCGCTGTGTTCTCCTTGATAGACGCCGAGTCAATTGTGTTCTGTAAACAAAAAAATAGATGTTTCATTAGTTTAATTCACGAGAAGGTGGCGCCAATGACAGAAAAGTTGAAGGGAAACCGTTTGTCCTGGTATGGTCATGTGATGAGCAGGGATGAAACGCATGTTACTAAAAGAGTTACGAGTATAAATGTGGATGGATGGAGAGTGAGAGGAAGGCCAAAGAAAAATGGATGGACTGTGTGAGGAGTGATATGAATGAAAAGGGAGTCAGTGAAATCGTGACAGGGGACAGGACGGCATGGAAGAAGAAAACGTGTTGCGCCGTCCCCAAGTAATATGGGATGATGGCAGGAAGATGATTATGATGAGTTTAATTCACGAGAAAATACAAGACATAATAGTGGAAGCCCTTTTAGTAGTACAGAAATGTATTTTATCTAGGTAAGTAATTTCTACCATCAAGCATATATTTCTGCCGCCGAACAGCCTTATTTCAGTGTGAACAGTGCCAAGTTTTGCAACGCGTTGTCAAACTAAGGGCAAATTGCGCCAATGAGACTAAACGCGATTAGTCCAACTAAACTGATGGAAAAGAGTGTCCGTGGAGTTTCTTGCAAATTCTTCTCCATTGAGACCTACTGACGCTTGCGAATTTGCAACTAGAGTCATCTTTTTTTTTGTTCGACAATTCAAAAGTACCTCCAAGGTTATTTGAAATAAACTATTTTATTTTGATAAACTCAGGTTATGCAAATACAGTATTTTGATTGGCGAAACCGCTAAAAACTACCAATCAGAACGTTGTATTTGCATAAACTGAGTTTAGTTGGACAAATGGCGATTAGTTTCATTGGTGAAATCGGCCCTAGCTGTCAAAACTGAAACGTCTCATAAACCCCTTATTAAACCCATACCTTTCTAACCAGAACACAGCAATTATTGACGGCAGAAAAATACAAAAAAGAAGTAGGAAGACCCAAAAGTTGGCTGGTGGATACTGCTTTATGGCATTTAGCTTGTCTCATGTTTTAAAATTGTGCACAGTTAAGGGTCAAAAGTGCAGTCACACTCTACCAGAAAGTAGCGGCAATATTTTATAGGCAGTAGAATTTCAACTTTTCGGTTAGTAGGTATAATCTATACTTTAATTTCTATACAACGTATTAAATCAGTTGTGGATAATTTAACTTCTTCTACAAAAACTAGCCATTGGAGTTTTGGGACTGTAAGACTGGACTTTTGACCCTTGACTGTACAAAAGAATAATAAAGGAAGAAAAACACACCTGTCTTTTGAAATTGGAGGTCGTTGTAGTAGCCGTGGATGTAGTATTGTTCGCTGCAGTCGTGGTGGTACCTACTGAAGGAATGACCTCTTATTACTTAGGAAACGTAATAACACATATTATTATGACTTCTGAAAGTACACTCAACAAAATAGATATATAAACTAGGCAAGAGGTTCTAGTTTTCGACGATACCGCTGGGTACCAGTTAATAATACACGAAATTTTATATTAAAATGCCTGGTTATTAATCTGTTTTGTTGGAAGTAAAATATACATTTCATATAAGAAACTGAACTTCCTGAACGTTTTATTGACAAAAAGTTTAGTACAGCGACATCTGTTGAGTGCAAAGCATAAGTGCATTGTCAGTTTTGTGGTAAAAACCGTGTTTTACAGTCAACATTTCACCAATTTTTCATGCAGATGAAGTTTTGATTTATTCCCGACGTTTCAGAATCTGATTGGTATAAATGTTAATTTCGAATTAAATCCAATTCGATTTAGAACTTGAAGATGATGGCCTAATGGGGTTAACCTCCCTGTTTCATACGATTTAAATGTTTTCTTTTATAGAATTAAATCTGAATTATTTAATTATGATAATATCAATAGAATCCACACAAAATGTAGCATTAATTTGTTAATTTCGATTCGTTGTAGAAGCAGTTTCTATGATATAGGTATGTTAATTAATAGCTGAAAAATGCCAATCACCCATGAAATATTGTTTATTTTGATTATTATGAAAAAGAAAGTAGAATATATTAAACCAGAAACGAAAATACTTTATTTCGAAATTCTAATATTGATTTCTGCATGGTTTTTAGTTACAATCTTTTCCATGAAAGTGTAGTGCTCGTGAATAAATAACGAATAGAATGTGTTTGAAATTAGTTACGAAAGATCACACTTTACAATAAGCGACATCAACTTAAACTAACTACACTTACAGTACTTTTTCAACATCACTTCAATTAAATAAAAAAATGTATTTGGGTGACAAGACCAGGCCAGATGGCAAGTCGTCATCTGCAGAGGTATCGCAGAAAGACCAAGCTGAAATGTCTTTCTTTTCACCAAATATTGGATACTTTGGTGACATGGAAAAAGTAACTATAAAATTGCTTATTAAAATTGTAAGTATCATTTGATTGTGTTCTGGGATATATTAAACGATATTTGTAGAAGCGGTAGGTATTATATAGTGTTGCAAGTCTTATAAGTCTATTTAGGTATCTCAACTTATCCATGGTGTAGGTGTCTATGTGTAGGGTGTATCAGTATCGGGTGTGTAGCGTGTAGAACGTGTTTGTGGCAGGGTATGTGTGTGTGTAAGAGGGTGTATTTTTCACATGTAATTAACGAGTACACATCCGACTCGTTAATTACATGTGCAAAATACACCCGCTTACACACACACATACCCTGACACAACACGCTCTACACGCTACACACGTTTGTTAGCAGTGAGTGTGTATTAAGTTGTTGCTGTATTCGTATGTCAGGATATGTGTAACGTATGAGGCGTGTTGGTGTCACAGTTGTGTAGTTTGTCTTGTCGGGTTTGTGTATGTCTGTACCTTGCGTGCGCAACACCTCCGCGCCGGAGGAAGCGCGGCGCGAGGCGGCGGGGCGCGCGGACGCGGAGATGGAGCGCTGCACGCCGCGGTGGCCCGGCGACCCACCCGCTGCGGAGCCCGCGCCTTGAGTGTCGAGTCCAACCAGTTACACCCGGGCCCCAAGCGAAACCGATCACAACCGTACGATGCCCTAACCTACTCTATTATACCCAAACAAGTCCCATTTTACTCTCAACGTCCCTCGTTGTATCCTAACATGCCCCATTGTATCCCAACAATATCCATTGAACCCTCACGAGCCCCGTTGAACCCTAAAGTGCCCCATATTACCCTAAGGTGCCACATTGTATCCTAACTAGCCCCGTTTTGCTCTAAAGGACCCCGTAGAGCCCTAGCGTACCCCATTGTTCCCTTAAGTTCTCTATAATAACTTCACTTAGCACCCCACATAATACAAACTCTTACTGTCAAGAACCCTCCACTTTGTATAAAAGGATAGCTTAAGTAAGAGTTAGTAACCTAGTTCAACTTGACATCTCACTGTACCAGTACAGGTTACTTGGCATTTAATTTTTCCCAATTTAGGACCTCGTTATACCCAAAAGTCGTCCCAGTATACATAAAAAATATTAGACGTCCGGTTATGTTAGAATGTAAAGAAGTACCATAACTTGGACCCAACTTGGTACCCCATCACACCTTATAGTATTTATGAGACCCCCAAATCAATGACACCCAGTGATTTCGATCTTAAAACGATAAAGCGAATACCTAGTTAATAAATGAATTTTCCCAAAAGATAATGAAGAGGGACCTCTCGTAATGGAATGAAACCTAACTATAAGTAAACATGTCAATTTTACTCCGGTTGTGATCGGTTTGCGGTACTTAAAAGCACACGATACACAATAATAATAAGAAGCAATAGGGTATTATAGTATGATCCTAATTATTTTTAGAGCAAAAATATTATGACACATTTTTTATCGTTCCGAAAGTATGACACAAACATGTTCTATTTTTGTGTAAATTTGCGTAAAAAACATGTTTTATAAAACGTTTTTTTTTGTTATTGTATAAAATGATATCATAATATATTTGCCCAGACAATACAAATGATAAATAAAGACGCTCTCGTACAAAACGTAGAATGAAATGAATAAACCCAGTTAGAATTAAGCTAAGCTGAATCAGTATGGTCTAAGCGCTTGAGACGAAACTTCTTAGGTAAACCGCAAAATTGATTTTGCATTTAAGAATTGCAATTTGCAAAACATGTCAGATAATTTGAATTTGGCGGTCTACTTTAGAGCAAATTATCTTTGGTCTAACCAGATACTGCTGAATAAGCGCTTGAAATTACCAGTATTATTTTCTCCTTTTGACGGGTAGTCATCGAACAGTTTCGCCGATAGTACTTTTCGTGTTATATTACAGTTTTCACCAATTAATAAATAATTACCCCAGTTGTAATAAAATATTATAAATGCAGAATCTTAGAGCGCTTAATAATGTTACTTTAAAGCAATAATATTGCTTATGTACACAGAATAAATATCTATTTGAACATTGTTGAATGTAGGTCCCTGTTTTATTTGGTTTAATTTGTAAACAAATGGTTGTAGTTTTTATTAAGCTTACCTATGCAGTTGTGTAGATAACATTAAATTCATACAATTGTAACGAGGTTACATAGGTTGCGTTCTTTTTATTAACTGTTGCTGGCTGAGGCCCACACACACAGTATTACAAACTTTCAATTTAACCTCGTGTTTAACTCTGAGTTAAGTTTTTCGTGGAAGTGGGCCCGAGTGATTTTAAAAAGGTCATTCGTATTTAGAATGATCGGATTGTCAACAATAGGTGTTTTGATAATAATGTAAAGTTATGATTAGAAATAAATCCTAAAAATATCACAAGTAACGCGTCTTATTTAGTAGATAGCCTTGAAGTATATTACAAAATATACATATAAAACGACATAATTACCTGAGTGAGCGTTCGTAGCGGGCGTGGTGCCGGGTGCCTGCGCTCCGGCGGCTGCCGTGCGCAGCGACAGCGATGAGCCTGAGCGACTGCCGTCTGACTCCGGCTGACGGTGTTTAAGAGATTTTTTTACATCGGTGAAGATAGTTTTGGTAGGAAGGAAAGGGTGTTAAAGTACTCCTGGACCCATATTTATAATAATCTAGACACTGTTTAGCAATTGATTAGCAGATGTTGAATTTTATACACAAAATTTGAATTAAGAATCTTTAATCAGTTGCTAAATACTGTCAACATTATTATAAATATGGCGCATAAAGCGCTGTCCACACATTTCCGGGTTCAGTCCCTGACGGAACATGGAAAATCGGTAACAAATAATTTGTTTGAACGATCCGGATCCCCCTGATACGGAGATGCGTGAACAAGTTCGTACAAATCGTATGTAACTGATTTTTCTCCGTCATTGCCGTGTTCTGTCAGGGACGGGCACAAGGAAAAGTGTGGACAGCGCTTTTTGATAATGAATCAGTTTATAGTTTGTGTTAATTTTGACATTGCCGCTCGCTGCTATATTTTGAAGCAGACACTCGCAATGAGCGTTTTCTTTGATGCATTTTTCATTCGTGGTAGCTGGCTACACAAAATGCATCTTGGGAATTGAGTGCAAGATATTGGTGTTTAAAAATGTTGTACAGATTCTAATTTCAATACGAGTCATACTTGTAACACCCTTTCAGTTTAATCCTCGCTTTTAATGTACAGTCAAGGGTCAAAAATGCAGTCATACTCTCCCAAAACTCAATTGGCTAGTTTTTGTAGAAGAAGTTAAATTATCCACAACTGATTTAATATTTTGTATAGAAATTTAAGTATAGATTATTCCTAATAACCGCGAAAGTTGAAATTCTGCTGCCTACATAAAAAAATGCCTTTTCTGTTTTGGTTGAGTGTGACTGCACTTTTGACCCTTATAGTACATTGTAAAAAAATACAGGAATTTTACTGGGACCGTATGAGGAAGTGCCAAAGTCATCGTTGTTCAAATGCGAAAAAAGGGATGTCAATATACATCCTGAATCATCTCTTTCTCGCGAAGTATGAATGATGAGTTAAACAATTCCTTATACTGCTCCAGCCACAGATATAAATCAAACTAGATGCCGCGATTGTATGTACTTCGCGTGTCAAAAAACTGAGTAAAATTACAATCAATGATCGTACTTTGAGCTTTCATTTAGCACTATCGGCACCGGCAATCCACCGAAATCTAGAAAAAATACTATCTATGCCATATTGAGCTGTAAAAACTGTATAGAAAAATTTAGCCGCAAAATTGGAAATGTTTTCTTTCATTGGTAAGTAAATTTGTTTTTAAATTGTGTGTGACAAAGTGGCACGCTTGATTTTCATACAGATGGAGGTAATTGCGTTATCTAGTTAGATTTATGTCTGTGGCTCCAGACCATTAACAATCAAATTGATTGCAACACAGAACACAAATTAAAAACAACACACTTGAATATAAAGTTAGGATTTCTCCAATATCGTGGGTAAATTTATAAACATAACAAAAACATGCACAAACACCCAGACCCGGAACAAATTACCTGTAAAACTACAAATATTTGCTCCGTGCAGGAATCGAACCCGCGACTCGAAGCACAGCAACCAACTTCCCAGCCACTGTGCCATTCGAGCCGTCATATTGTAACGTTTGTTGTCAACATGTTGATGGCATTCCAATGATGTTACAAAAGGCCTGTATGCACTCTGTTGTACTAGAAATCTTTAAAAAAGACTAAGGTAACATATCTGCGATTGGAATGGTTTCTCGAAATAAATATAGGACTGTTTTGAGATAATTCAGCTTACATACATTTTTGTAGGTCCTTTAAGAGGAAATAGGGGCAGAAAGCGCCTACTGAATTGCCTTAGTAAAAAGTCACAATTCGAGGTTTGGCTCTCGTCTATTTCCTCCTCCAATATTGGACCAATTCAAAAGATATTCCATAAAACTTGAAAAGTAAGATATATACTATGCCCCTATGTTATCCTATTTTCATTTATATTTGTCAAATTTGTACACTAAGCCTCTGTTGACAGCGCAATTTTGAGCATTTTTTGAGGGCCCTAGTGCTTCTAAAGATAATGTATCATCAAAAAGGAAAACATAGGAGCACAGTATATATCTTTCATATTCAGTTTATAGAATATCTTTTAAATTGGTTCAACATTGGCAGAGGAAATAGGCGAGAGCTAAAACTTGGAATTATGACTTTTTACTAAGGAAATTCAGTCGGCGCTCTCTGCCCATATTTCCTCTTAAGGTTGTTTAAAAAAAAAAAATAACGGCTCTTGGGTCATCTGATCACTGAATCTTATGGAAAATCTCTTAAATCACTGTCATGAGCAACGTCATTCAAATAACTCTTGACAAGAGATTTCAAATGGATTGCGTTTAAGAGCGATTATTTTTAAACACAATAACCCCAAATAAAACCACAGGCTGAATCTCATAATTTTAGCACATTTTTGTGTCTAAAACAAGGAACATTTAAAGCCAAAATAAAAACACATAAAATCACGCCGATATTATCAAGGTAGACAGAGATTTATAGTACGCCCATATTTCTCCAGATATTTTCAATCGGTGGCGGATTACTGTCCCACTAACAGAGAGGAGGTTTGAGTCCCAGCAGTGGGAACGATATAGGATGGGTATGTATACAGCGAATATAAAAAAAACAAATGAATGAAGTCCTGTATTTCAAAAACACTATTATATGAACACACGTTATGATTACCAAACAGATGATTGTTATGTAACACAACCAGGATTAGAAAAAAAGACACATGAAATTATGTTTGCGTTTCAACTATCAACATTAGGAACATTTAACACTGAATATTTTATGGACACACATTAGAATGTCGAAATGTAAATTGAATTATATGAAAATAATTTTAAAATGGAACACAAAACTTGTGCTGTGTTTAACAGTGCGAACATTTAAACACCGAATATTTTATGGACACACATTAAAATGTCGAAATGTAAATTGAATGGTATGAAAATAATTTGAAAATGGAACACAAAACTTGTGCTGAGTTTCAACGGTAGTAGGAACATTTATGCACCGAATATTCTATGGACAAACATTAAAATGTCAAAATGTAAATTTAATTTTATGAAAATAATTTGAAAAATGAACACAAAGCTAGTGCTGTGTTTCAACAATAAGAACATTTAAAGACTGAACATGTTATGGACATACATTAAAATGTCGAAAATTAATTTGAATTGTATGAAAATAATTTGAAAATGGAACACAAAATTAGTATTGTGATTCAACAGTAAGAAAATTTAAACACCGAATATTTTACGGACATACATTCAATTTGAATTTTATGAAAATAATTTGAAAAAGGAACACTAAACTAGTGCTGTATTTCAACAGTTAGATCATTAAACACCGATTATTATATGGACATACATTCAAACTTCGAAAACGAAAAAAAAAAAACACAAAACGAGTCGAGCCTCGCATTTTTAAGGCACAAAAAAATCCAGATTAAAAAAAAAACAAATCTACACATCCAGAGAGCACACACAGCCAATTGTAAGCTCATTAAAATTGTAAAATAATAACCTTCGTACTCACGTCCGTGCTTTTCCTACCGAGCAGCAGGTAGGTCGCGAACACGTCGTCGTACTTCGCCTCGGCCAGGGAGTACTCGATCTCCTGGCGGTTGTAGCCCACGCACACTAACGCCTCTGTGTTGTTGGTACAAATTAAACGTGTTAAATGGGCTAAAAAGGGGGCAGGATTTTACATAGGTACCTAAACTCCATTTGCGATAACATTACACGTTTAAATTAGCCCAATCTACAGCCCGTTCAAACGATTTTGACTTCTATTGCGTTGTTAATACGACAAATGGTAGCTGTAGTAAACAGTTGGTTTTGGTAATAGGTTTATGCTTTTTATGTCATCCTTATGGTTACGGGATAGAACTCAAAATCGGTTGAACGGACTGTAACAAGATTTGGAAACATATCTAATGTTATATCAAATGGAGTATAGCGAAAATATTTTTCAGATAATTTGGAGAAGAAGTATTTTTCATGAGAAAAGGGTCAAAATGAATCAATTCAACAACTTTTAAATTAAATCGACCATCGACCATTACATTAGAATCCGAATAAAAAATGTTGCATAAATTTATAAAAAAAAATTGACAATAAAATTGGCAGATAGAAACAGGAAAATATGAAATAGTATAAAACACCAAGTTATGTAGATATATAGGGGCCCAATAAATATATTACTAAAACACCTTGCATGCGACACTTAGTGCCTTTTCACATGCTCCGGTTGCCGGGTAGCCGCTACCGGCTTAACCGACGGCGAAGTGTTATGCCATGTATATAAGCTTTCACACGTACCGGCGTACATGCCTATACATTCGTCGCCGGTTACCCGGTACCGGCTACCCGGCAACCGGAGCGTGTGAAAAGGGACTTAGGGCCGATTTTTCAATAGTCTGATAAATTTTCACTGAGGCATAAAAGTGTCCGTTTGACATATTTTCTATACAAAAGCTGTCAAACCGCCATTTTTATTCCTAAGTTCCTATTGAAAATCCGGCCGTTATAAATTAATATCATCTGTAGCTATTCTGTAGGTACACGTCTACAACAAGATCATGCTGTTTACGAAACCCTCTAACATTTAGTTACATAGATATATTTTTCATTTAATTTTACTATCTACGAACAGTCCTATCTACCTAATCTACTCTTTTTCAAAACTTTGGTACTTACTTTAATTGACATATAGACATATAGTACAACTATTTTCTTAATATCCCTTGGCAAACTTCGTGTTTCGTCAGTCGTCGGCTTTCTATCAGTTGCCTTTTACACTTGGTGCAGAGCGGACGCACTCAATCAACTTGGAAGTATATAGAGTTGTTAATACTCTTTTAACTTAATGTAATTTATTTTTAAAAAATGCGAACGCCTCGCGGTTTCACCCGCGTAGTGCCCGTTCCCGTGGGAATACAGAGATAAAAAGTAGCCTATGCCACCCGGGGATAGTGTAGCTTCCCAACGGTGAAAGTGGTGAAATCGGTCCAGTAGTTTTTAGGTTACATGCAAAAATACAAATCTATCTTCCTTATGATATTAGTACAGATGGGAAGAAAGTTGCTAAAGGAAAATAGTTTTACAGATCTATATATCTCACACGGAAACCAAAACAAAACAACACTAATGAACTTAGTTCTGAATTCAAATTATTATGCACGATAAATCTAATAATTGATAGACATGGAAATTAGCATTCGTTTATATTCAGAAATGCGATGATTGCCGAGGGATATTAAGAAAATAGTTGTACTATACATACGGTAGTGTCAAGTGTGTGAAGCCAAGTTCGGAGAAGAACAAGGCAAAGCGCACCCGAATTTTATCACAGACAGGGACCATTGCGAGCTACTTTTGACTATTTTTAATGACTATAATATTTTCAATGACAATACACAAAAGAACAATTTCACAATTTCTAACACTTATATTTAAAAATAAAATTCACATGACGGTAAGCATAAAAAGAATATTTGACTAAAAATAAGCGGTATAAAAATGCTAGCATTGAGAAGTAGATACAACATGCCTTCAGTTGCGTGCATTCAAGAATTAGATATAGATAAATAAATAAAAAATAACACTAGACATAGATACGCAAATATAATAAAATAACAATACTGTCTCGTTGTAAAACTTGTATTTTTTTGTTAATTATAAGCTAAGCACAAACACATGTTATGCATTGAAGTAGTTTAAAATATGCAGGCTCCCCTAACTTTTGAAAATCTGTAGTAAAAAGTTAGTGCTTTATTTATTTTGGTCAACTACAAACCAGTCTTATTGATATGGCTTTTAAGCTTTTGCGTTCATTAGATTTGCAAAACTTCTTTTAACGTTTTGGCTGAAGCAATTTGACAAGTAATTTTTAACCGACTTCCAAAAGAAATTTGTAAATTCAACTGATAGTTTTTTTAGTAATACAACAAGACATAATATTTGCCACCCCATCCCCTATTGATAAAACACATAACACACATCCCCTTGCGATCACGTACCAATTTGCGCTGTGCCGAAAGTACGCATGGAATAATAAGAAATGTAATTTTTATATTATACGGGTTAGCAGAAATGTTAGTAGATTAGTTTAGCTTCGTGATTTACAGTTTGTGAAGTAACGAAAGACTAATGATTGTTTTCTGAACCACACTTAAGAAAATTTTATAAATTTAGGGTAGTTGACTAAAAAAAACCTATTTAGTCCGTCAGCTTGATAACCTAAAAATATTGGGCAAGTATTTTTCTTTTGACACGTAAACCAACAAATACGAGGATACAGTGAGTTGAAATATCGTGTGACGTCATGGTGTGCTACACTTTATACTGACAAAGTGACGTCACAAGCCCCCAATCCTGAACTTTGGTGCGCTTTATCTTTGTCAATTTTTATTTATTTCATAAAAAATACGTGTCCAATATTATTTGATAATCTCACTGACGGACTAAATAGAATTAACATTTTTCTACCTAAAAATCCCTATTATACTAAACCGAAGATGAAGACCGCAGAAGTTCAGTCAAACTACAACTTTTAAAGCACATTGCTATCCAACGGGTAAAAATCTAGTCTGCTAATGGTAAAAACCTGATGTACAAACGGCTACCTTTCGAGTTGGGAATCGAACCCAAGACGCCACCTTCGGCAGTCGTGCTTGTTGCCATTAATTACAACGAGGTAGGATGGCCAAGACAGATAAGAAAGCCTAGAGGCCAAGTCAGTAGGCATTGGCTTCATTGGCGGCCCTAGAAAAATTAAAAGCAGTTTTCTTTTTTCTTTCCTTGGTGTATAAGGGCACATTGAATCAGTCCCGGAGAAATAGTTCAACTTTCTTGGATCTCACAATGAAATTAGTCACAAAGTAACAGTGGTAGTATAAGAAAGCACGAAAGGTTCCGTACCGTTATCGCAAAAAACGGCAAAAAATCACGTTTGTTGTATGGGAGCCCCACTTAAATATTTATTTTATTCTGTTTTTAGTATTTTTTGTTATAGCGGCAACAGAAATACATCATCTGTGAAAATTTCAACTGTCTAGCTATCACGGTTCATGAGATACAGCCTGGTGACAGACGGATAGTGGAGTCTTAGTAATAGGGACCTTTTGTGTAAGGGAATCCTAAAAACGATTACCGCTGTTGATTTTTTTGGAGTATTTAGGAGTTGCAGTGGTTGTCCCATAAAAAAGTTCTCTTTTACAGTTCAGGCACTTAATTAAGGCCACGGGGTCCCAGCACTAAGAAAGAAAATTTGGTTCAAATAAATACCACTAGATTTCGCGATATACTTGATATTGAATTGTGACTCAATGACTTCGTACTCTTTGTACCCCTTTAAGAGATACTCTTTGTACTCAATTACTTACGTACTCTTTGTACTCTACTACCAAGTACTCTTTGTATTCTATAATTTCGAACTTCTTGTACTCTATATCGTCGTACTCGTTGTACTGTAGTGCGTCGTGCTACGACACCAGAGTGTACAGGCTCACGTGCATATTGAATTGTGGGTAAAATTAATATTATTTGTAATTAAACATAGACACTGAATGTTCTTGTTTAAACAACTCTCCTAAGCACAACATTATGGAATATTGGGCTCTTATTAATGTCATAGATAATTTGAACAGATCATTTAAAATTGATGCGGTTTTAAATTTCTGAGGATTTCCTCTAGATTGTTTAAATTTATATTGAAACACATTTTGGTGCAATGAAACTGTAAAAACGTCACCGTATTTAAAGAAAAAAAATATCACGAATCGAGAAAACCCTTTTACTTACAAGTCGCTGCTAACACCATCTATAGCCGCGGTACGGAACCAAACGCGATCCAAGCACTTATGAAAATAATCATCTTAATCAGACGAACAACGCTAGTTACGTCGGCACGGTTTCTTTGTATGCGATGAGGCATTTGTATGCTAGTATAATTATTATCTGTGGTAATGCTGAGTTCTCAGAAATTCTATCATGACTGCTTTCATTATTTCACAAACTGTATTCTGTGCTTATAGCATGCTATGGGCATGTCGTGTCTGGGTGAGATATTAGCATTGGTAAAATTATTAATAAGCTTTGTTTCTTGTTAGTATTCAAAGATAAAGCGTTAGTAGTTAATTCACTTCAGTTTTACCGTTAAAATATGGTGTGATTGTGAATGAAACTAGAGTGTTGAAGTATCTTGTAATAATGGTCCAATCCATAAAAATGTGGTTTTTGGTGGAAGCTTCAAAACTTATCAAGCTTTGTATTTTTTTTAGATACGCCATTTTGCTTTTTGCGTGCTAAGCTTGGATAGCTTCAAAAGTATGAGTGTTATACTTAATAAATAATAACATATGTTATTTTTACTACCACCTAGGCTGAGTTTCTCACGTCTAAATGATCGCAGAATTAATGTGACAAATTGTCATTAATGCTTGACAATTTGTCACGTTAATTAAATTAAATTAAACTCGGCCCTAATCTTTTCAAGAATTATTCAGCTTCTGATTCCACTTGAATATTTTTAAAAGTTAGTTTACTTGCTTTAGACCAAAATCTTCTGAACTGGACCACTTAAATTTATAATTTTATTTGTATAAATATTAATAATAGGGCCACACTGCAGCTTATACATATTATTACGACACTTAATTACTTTTATTTTATTCAATTCTCTTTTCATCACTAAAAAAAAACAATTTATTAAAATTATTATTTTTAATATTGACAAATGAAAAGCTGCAGCACAACCCGCACTTAAAAACTAAATGACCATGAACGAAGATTCCCGAAGTATCCCGACAATTCCCGAGCATAGTCGTCTTATAAAGAGGTCGGAAGTATACCTATGGTATCCTCACCTATCCGATTATGGTCTTTGAAGTCCTGCTGGGGCTCGACATAGGGCCTGAGCTCGTCATCTTCGTAGCCCGTGTTCATCCATTTGTCTCTCATGATGCTCTCGAGAGAAGCTCTCTTTGCAGGGTTGAGCACCAAGAATTTCTTTAAGAGGTTTTCGCAGTCCGTTGACATGTAGAAGGGTATTCTGTGAACGAAGAGAACGGGAGATTTAGTATTAAATTTCTTTGGTTTTTATTGGGAGAAATTTTCGATCAACAATACTACACACTAGGAATTTCTTCGTATATCATGGGTGCGTTCACAAACATATAAACTCACATACACAACACCCAGAGAAATCGAATGGAGAAATACTGAACGATACTATATATTTTTTTCGATTTTGTAGTATATTCTATCTGTTGATATCTAGCTCATTTTCGTGTATTTATTAGTCATTTAAGCAATCACACTAATCCCATCAGATCGCACTAATATTAAGAAGGCGAAAGTTTGTGTGTGTATGTGTTTGTATGTTTGTTACTTCTTCACGCTCAAATGGTTGAACGGATCTGGATGAAATTTAACACAGACATAGATTATAGTCAGGAATAGCACATAGGATACTTTTTATCCCGTGAATATATTCCCTCGGAATAATTTTCGACTTTCACGCGGGCGAAGTTACTGGCAGAAGCTAGTATTTAAATACACAGCAAAACCATTCTTATATATACAGAGACAATGTATTTGACGTCCTTTACGAGTATCAGAAAGTTCAGAGAATAAATTTTATTCTTTCTATTATTTTTGAACCTTTACTAACACTTGGTGTAACTTGCTAACTCGGACCTGATGAAGTGGAAATCTCTCGCATATCCTGACAGATTTAGAATCACAATCCTGCGCCTGTAGTTTACCCAGTAATCAGTCGAACTTGTTGTACTCTATTACATCGTACTCTTTGTACTCTATTACATCGTACTTTTTGTACTCTATTACATCATACTCTTTGTACTGTTTTACGTTGTACTCTGTCGAACTCGTTGTACTCTATAACTTCGTACTCGTTGTACTGTAGTACTGCTACACTACACACCTGTACTTGCCGCGCAGCACTCTCTCTCTCAGCTCGCGCAGCGTGGAGCCGTCGAAGGGCAGCGAGCCCGACACCAGAGTGTACAGGATCACGCCCAGCGACCATACGTCTACTTCGGGACCGTCGTACTTCTTGCCTGGAAAAGAGAACATTGTTACAAAATAAGAATCATGTAAATCGGCTCTAGAATCACGGAGAACCTTTTGGGGGGCCTGAGGAACAGGGTGTAAAGTCCCACAAACCTCCATTTAAAAGGAAGGATCCTCCGACCAGACAGGTGTTGTGTCTGCTGCGGGCAACTACCCAACGGTTACGGTCGGACAGTTGTATGTGTTCAAATCGCGGCGAAAACTTTTCTTTCGCGATGCAGGATTTGTGTGACGTCATGTCATTAGTTCGTAAGTGATACACATTAGAGTTGCCGCGAATAATGTTTATAGCGAATAGTCGATTACCGATTAATCGCCATTCACTTTGGCGAATAGTCGAATAACTCGACATTACTATTCGACATAAAAAAAAAACATTAAACACATTAAAAATATTTCTAATTTCTTCTAAGGTTGTGAGAAAAGAAAACAATAAAGTTAAAGAAATCTGTTTCATGTTATACATACTCGTACCTACATATATGTAGTAATTTAATTTTCCATTTTTAAATGCTGGCAACCCTTTTCTTGTACAAGTCTTTCTCTTTAGTAAATCGCCAACTACATCGCATTAGCAAAGGCTGACAGAAAAATAAACCCATATGAATGGTGGGCTTTGAGTACCAATAAGAATAGATTTCCTATTTTAAGTAAGCTTGCTAAACGATACTTAATCACACCAGCAAGCTCTGTTTATTCAGAAAGACTATTTTCCGAGGCAGGTTTAATTTACGAGGAAAAACGAAACCGACTTGCTCCAGAACGTGCAGAAAAAAATGTTTTTTTGCACCACAATCTGCTTCTGTTGGATTTTAAATATTAATTAAAAAGCCTTACTAATTTAATTTCATGAATATGATAGGCACAGGCACATATTACAGATAATAATTGATATTGTGTATTGTTTTCTTAAGGAAAATAATTAAAAAAATTATTATTTTTAACTCATTAGTTCTTTTGTTCGTTAAAAGTTTATTTTCGACGACTATTCGCCGAATGCCGAATAATACTAGCTATTATTCGGTATTCGACGAATATAAAAAAAATGACGAGTAATGCCGAATACCGAATAATAGCGAGTATTCGCGGCAACTCTAGTACACATTGATTTCGCCATGAATTTGACCGACTTTTAAGACACTGAAACTTTTTAGCGTACTCGTTAGGCCCTTTTACCAACTTAGGTAGATGCTAAGTTTTAACCATAACAACAAATGACACCATGCTTGGAAATAATTAACACCCCAAAGACATAAAACTAACAAGCTTGAGCTGCAGATTAAAATCTCTTTCTAAAAGATCTTGAAAACAGCAAATGAATTTCCATTCTTAGACCTTCCATCGTCAATATAGCGAGTATATATTGCCACACTGGTGGAGGCACAAAGTAGTGGTGACCCAGTGGTAATGACCGTCACATGTAGGTCGCGGGTTCGAACCTACGCAGGCGCTTTACTTTGTTAAAATTAAATCATCACCATTCTTTTCAAAACGGTGAAGGAAAACATCTTGAGGAAACCGGCATGTCCTAGTACCAATGCAATGGGCCCGCGTGGTGGATTACGGCCCATTCCCTCTCACAAACAGGAGGCCTGTCCCAGCAGTGGGAACTATAAAAAGCTTACAATGGCACACAATTTTGTTTTCTGCTAGTATGTGCACGTCTTTTCAGTAGGAATATACAATTAATCTATCTATATATATAAAAATGAATCCCTATTTCCCTTGGTCACGGCATCACGCGTGAACAGCTGGACCGATTTCGCTTATTCTTTTTTTGTTGTGTTTGTTATTGATAGGAGAAGGTACTTATGAAAAAAAAATTGGGAAAAAAAACCGTACCTACATAGGTAAGGTAGGTATGTAGGTAAGGTAGGTATGTAGGTAGGGTAGGTAGGGTAGGGTAGGTAGGGTAGGGTAGGTAGGGTAGGGTAGGTAGGGTAGGGTAGGGTAGGCTAGGTAGGGTAGATAGGGTGTGGTAGGTAGGGTGGGGTAGGTAGGGTAGGCTAGGTAGGGTAGGGTTGGTAGGGTAGGGTAGGATAGGGTAGAAAGGTAGGGTAGGTAGGGTAGGGTAGGGTAGGTAGAGTAAGGTAGGTATGGTAGGGTAGGGTAGGTAGGATAAGAATGGTAGGGTAGGTAGGGTTTTTATGGCAAAACAAAGTTTGCCGGGTCAGCTAGTTTTTATAAAAATCTTCCAAATTTAGCAAAAAACATGTACAAATGTAGGTGCTACGAGTGTCAAGGCATACCTTGGAAGAGTTCAGGCGCGGCGTAGGGCGGACTGCCGCAGAAGGTGTCGAGCTTCGCGCCCGGAGTGAACTCGTTCGAGAAACCGAAGTCCGCGATCTTAATGTTCATCTCGCCGTCCAACAGGAGATTCTCCGCCTGGAACACGTATAAAACAATATTAGCTTTAGAGATAAAGAATAATGTGGACCCTAAATTAAACTGAGGTCACAGGAATCTACACTTAGAAAGGCGCATAACTGAATGTATCTTCAACAATTTAAAAGTGCCAGTAAATTATATTGAATACAAAGCTATTTGGTATTTTATTACGACTCTACCTCTTAATTTTGTTTATCAAATGCGTCAAAAATGCTACTAAGGTAGTCGATTTTAAGATCATACTATGCGTGGGCTAGTAAGACACGATTGCTTAGTAAATATGAGGCTTCCCACAGGTAAGGTTCTTATAGATCTTAATTATTTTAGGTATGAAAGTACACTTTGACATCTGGAGTCGCTGAGAAAATTGTAGGTACTGCAGAAAGGTATCAAGGTTCCCTTCATGATGGTTGAGCTGAGTGGTTCCAATCCATGCGTCATGTTCGTGAACGGGCACCATCAGTTGGGATTGGTTAGAACTGCTTCGGCCTGCTTTTAATTACGTAATTATTTTATTTTTGAATTATTTGTTATACTCTAGACGCTTTTACGTGCACTTCTTTTTACATCGTTCTCACATAATTATATATTTTTCAAGAATGATGTAACAAAATAATTGTAATTAAAACTGATGGAAAAGAGTGTCTGTGGAGTTTCTTGCACCTTTTTCTCCATAGAGACCTACTGGCGCTTGCAAATATGCAACTAGATTCATATTTTGTTTCTATAAAGTGCTTTAACAAGGTTTAGTTGAATTAATAATATATTTTTTTATTTAGATTTTGGTATTAGGGAGTAAAGTTGATAGATTGCCAGATAGGAAAAATAATTCGTTTTAAAGACAAAATGTTACAAATTTAGAACAGTGTCTATTCAAAATGTGTGTTGAAGAACATACCTTGAGATCCCTGTGTATGATCCTCTTCTGATGGCAATACTGTACAGCGGATACGATTTGTCGGAACTTGGCGCGGGCTTCCTTCTCCTTCATGCGGCCGTGTAAGACCAGGTAATCAAACACCTGGAACGTACAACAAAATAAATTAATTTCCAGTCTCATTTTTGATCATTTATCATTGAAAGATGGCATTCCCTTCGGGTGTCTCGTTTTTTACGATAGCTCCAACCTTTCCTTGGTCTTTAACTCAAGAGTGAATAGGTTACTTCTAGGCGACCACATCATCGCTTACCATCAGGTGCGATAATGAGCAAACGGAACCAATTAAGGAGTTGGATGTTAAGTTATTTTTTAGACCGTAATACGACAATGCTCCTTGACAAACAGAAATATATTGTATAATATATTTATCTTCCACGAAGACAACCTATCGTACAGGGCTAATTCTTCGATCTCCAATTTGTTCTTTTTCGAGTACTGTGTCTGGCTTCAAAATACAATCAGTAAAAGTTACAAAACAATATATTTCTTAAGCTCTGTTGAAAAGGCGATATTGCCAGGAACTTCACTAATTTGGTTGCATCCAAGAAAGACAGTCTGTAACAAATATGCTGTTAAAAAGATCTTACTTCGCCGCCAGACGCGTACTCCATGACGAGATACAGCGTCTTCTCAGTCTCTATGACCTGGAACAGCTTCACAATGTTCGGATGATCCAGCATCTTCATTATCCGGACCTGGAACATTAATGTATAGAGTTAAAACGACAACCAATTTAAGAACTTAATAACAGGCTTGTAATGATGGTATATTGTCATGCTAATGATGTAGGAAAGCACAGGAACACATATCTGGAGAAAATGATCAAGTTCATATGGCTTTTTTCGCTAAACTGCTGAATAAGGCATAAGATGACTTTATAAGGCCCTGTGTCTTGTATCGAAATTCCCCTGAGGAGTGAGGAAAGTATAATTAAAGAGACAGCAAAGATAAATCTTTGCAGTATGTTGCAGCTCATATATCTTATTTAAGTTATACAATCAGAACAGGATTTGACTTACAGTAGTATATTCAATAAGGTTTACTAAAACTGCGATATATTTCTAATTTCTCGCTCATTACCTCTCTGAACAACTTCTGCAGCGAGCCAGGGTTGAGTTGTGTCTTGTCAATGATCTTGATGGCGACCTCCTTGCCGGTGGGCACATGCTTCGCTAGCTTCACCTTAGCGAAGTTGCCCTTACCGATTGTCTTTAGAAGCTTGTACTTTCCTGAAAAGATAGAAATATGAAATTAATAGTGAACATCCTTATGAGTTTCTTGGAGAAAGAGCCACGATAACACAAGAACATTAATGACTTATTTGGCATATTTAGGGTTCAATCTCCATCCATATGTGAGCAGTGGTGGCCTAGTGGTAACGGCCCCGACTTGCGTGTCGTAAGGTCGTGGGTTCGAACCCAGGCGGGCGCTTTACTTTGTGTAAATTATTGCATCACCACTACTCTCGGTGAAGGAAAATCACCGAGAGTAGTGGTGGGAAACGCATACGGCATGTCCAAGAACCAAAAATACGAAGACATGTGACATCCACCAACCCGCACTGGGGCCGCATGGTGGATTAAGGCCCATTCTCTCTGTCACAGAGAGGAGGTATGTGTCCCAGCAGTGGGAACATTAATAGACTGATTATGATGATGAGGCTTCTATCAGTCGAAACCCATTTGGCTGTGTCGTTGGGAAAACGGTCGCCAGCTAGACGACTGAACGTGAATCTTTGATCTTTTGGAAATGTTACTGTGTCATTCACCAGGAAATTATTTGTATCATCCTGGAGCCTGTATATGTGGCTCTCTGGTCGATAGAAACAGACTCGCCCCCATCATGTGAAACTTTAACAAGGATGGTTACTTCAAACCTATGCGTATCTCTTGGAGAATACTTGTACAGGCAGGAGAGCACAGCCTACTGTGATAGACTTGACTCACACATTTTTATCACAGTTTGGGAGAGAACCCGTGATAAAATGCGTGACTTAATCCTATCATAGGGGCCGTGCTCGCCCGGCTGGTGTCATATTATTTAGTTATGTATGTATACATTGGAAGTTAAATAAAAGCTTGTAGCTTTTATTTAACTTCCAATGTATACATGTAATGTAAGTGTGTTCGGGTCAAATCTTGCAACTGAATTTTAAAGCAGTTATCCTCCACCGATTAAGATGAAATTAATTATTAACTAGTCCGCCATCTTGTAGTTTTTAGAATGACATCACTTATCTAACCATGCATTGTCACCGAAACTAAACGTGTCTAAACTAAAGTTTAGTTTCGGTGACAATGCATGGTTAGATAAGTGACGTCATTCTAAAAACTACAATATGGCGGACGGCCTAAGATGGCGGACTAGTTATTTTTTGTTCACTGCCATGATATGGGTATCAAATGAAAGGGCTTGGTTAGAATAAAACGAGAAAAGATTTTTAAATGGATATTTTTTTTTTTATCAATATCAGGATCAATCTTGAAACTTTCAAGACAACCTCGCTCCAAACGAATTACTTTCACTCCTTGAACTTACACAGTAATTTGATTTTAAAAGTTAAAAGACAGTTTTATATTGAAAAAATCTCATTTCTCTTTCCTTTTAGTTATAAAGTGCTGGTAAACAAAAGTGCCTGTATCTACTTGAACATAGTGGTTCTAAGAAAAAAGGGTAGCTATCTTGAGTTTTCTTTCCAAAGAGTTGTTTCTTTTCTCGAGTGAAGTTCGCTTGAGTCGACTTCAGAAGCTTTTTAAGAACACCAATTACCTACTTAGTGTTCACGATTTAATAAAGGGGTAAAAAGTTAATATTCTTTTTTTGAAATATGTTTTTTTTAGTATAATTTAAATTTGTAGTACCGTGAATGAGAAACTACCAGTTTTAAGCATAGGGCATTTAGCCCAGCCACTGTCTTATTGAGTGGCTGGTCTTGAAATATCGAAATGACCACCTAACTAATTAGTAACCGATTTCTAAACGTTCTTAAATCCAAATACTCAATTCAGAATTGATAAACGTTAGCGCTTTTAAACTAAGCATAATAACATAATTTGTAAAAAGCTTAAATGGACTGAAACGTGTCGTACATGAACCAGCCACTCTAGCCAAGTTACAAAAGGTTTGTATCTAATCTCTTTCTACAATCGTTAACGCCACATAACCTGCAGATGTGTCATTCCCATACTTTGATTCGTTTTCTACTAGCGTTATCAATTGTAGAAAGTCAACTTGGCTACAGGTCAGAGGTGAGAGGTTATAGAGAAGAGAGCTATGACAGTATTTTACACAGATTAAATATAGTCATAGAGTCTTTGACTATATTTAATCTGTGTAGTCTATGACACAGACTAATCAAAGAAATATAATAACTTTGTGTTGCTATCAGCATAATTTGCCTGAACATAAACCTGTTACTTTCACGTGCTAAGTTAGGTTTATTAATCTAGACCTTAGTACATTATCCCAATTAATTGCCTCACAGTAACTTCATAACAATAAAAGCAAAACAGAACATCAAAATATTCATAAAAATATACACCATCAACCAGGAACTAAACAGTATAAGCGAACGAACTGGAACAATGAGCGTCTTGCAAACGATTTGTGTCACGATACAACTAGAGCACAGTATAATGGACGAACAGTACGGAAACTACCTATAAACGCTCGAAACGACACACTCACACAAACATGCGCATCGACGAGACCCCTAAGCGGCTCGCACTACTGGCAACACCGCGGACGCTGCTTAGGAACCTCGCCGGTGCACATGTTTGTGTGTGTCGTTTCGAGCCTTTGTAGGTAGTTTCCATACTGTTTCTATATTTATACTGTGACTAGAGGCTAGATAAATCTCGTCTCGTTGTGAAAGTGGAAAAAGTGCATTTATTTTCCTTAAAGTTTCTAGTTTTCTGTACCCAAGATGGCGATGGTCGTGGTAATAACGGATTTGAAGAATGAGAACTGACAGCGAACCTTATTTGGTTGAGAGACTAAGATGATTAGTTTTAAGAAGTTGCCGTTTCCAATTAGGTGTGATATAACAATTTTACAAGCTTTTAATTAACTTACAATGTATGTTTGTATGTAAGGGTCAAATCTTGCAACTGAATTTTAAAGCAGTTATCGTCCACCGATTAAGATGAAATTTCGCATACACGTTTAGTTTGCATGACATGGTCAGCTTAGTGACGTTAATCTAAATCCAATATGGCGGACGGCCAAAGATGGCGGACTAGTTATTTTTTGTGCACTGCCATGATATGGGTATCAAATGAAAGGGTTTGCTGGGAAGAGTTCGAAAAAAGCTTGTTTTAAAAAAAAGCTTTTTTAATTAATCAATCTTCTCATGTACCAGCACGGTAGAATACGTAATATAGCGCAGTCAGCAAGACTGGTCTCTTGGGGACTATCGGGTGGGCGATACACGGTCTTGATTATCACCAAGGAGGATCTATCACGGTGGTGATGCAGAAGTACCGTTTTTGTTTGAATACTTCTCATAATTATTTACCTTCGTCCTATACGAGAACTCCAACTAGACCGGTTTAATCCGGAAAATGCGACCCATTATCAACAATGGCGGGTAGGGTTTATCAACACACATCAAGGCCATGGTGGTCATAGTCTATAAACGAGGTGACGATTGAGATTTCGGTGAATACAGATGTATGATTATCGAGAGTCCAAGCCTACAATATTTGCAGCCTGCACGTACTCTGAGCCCATCGGTCCTGATCAGGAGTTATGTGGATGGAGTTTTATAAGTAAGAGTTGTGATACTGACCAATGTGTGGTTCCTCGGAAGCCCGCGAGCGCGACGAGACCCGGGCGCTTCCACCCGACGTGCCCCCGCCGCCCGCGCCCGCCGACGACTCCGACGCACTCTGGAATAACAAGGAAAAAAACAGGTTATTACAATGTCAACAATATTGTAGATAAATACCTAAATATTACTTTTAACTAAAAATAAAAGGTTTTACGTTTTCCCCTCAGCAAACCTTTTCATTTGTCTTCGATCACTAATAAAAATCGAAGAGGTGCATAAAAATAATTGGTCCGCCATCCTTAGAAAAGATGTGAGAACCAAATAAGTTTTTCTAGAGATCCATATCACGGGTATTTTTATTATTGCCATACCATAAATTACATAATTCTAAGACGATAGTATTTAGCCAACCATTGTGACGAATGAACAATACATATTATAAATTATAAGTGCGAGGATATGCTCCGGTACCATCACAAGGATAAAATAATGGAAAACCGCAGACGATTGCCTAAAGGTGGAAAATATCCAGTTAGTAGAAACCTTAAGTGGTCTTCTCTGAGCATGCAATGACTCCAACGCCTTGTTTGCAAGGTTTAAGCTAAATTTCACAATTACAGTTATGCTTTAGCCGTCTCTAGAAAAGGGAGCGTAAAAAACTGGCAAAGGATCAGTCCGTTATTTTTATTTTTAGATGTGTTTGCTCTTGACTCTAGTCTAGATCAGAGGTGAAAGACACAAAGTGGACGATGAAGTGATCTTACGCAGAAGAATCCCGATCACTCTAACTTAGAAGAGATTAGGGTTGTATGCGATCGTCAACACAGACGCAGACAGTTTGCTATAGACTAATAGAAAAAAAAGGTTACTTTAGAGAATACACTTTGAAACATTTAAAGAACTATGTAAGTGTAAACTTAAACTAGTTCCCAGAGGGACAACCACAAACAAAGCAACAATGCTTTTACTACAAGTTCCATTTAAGGCCGTACCCTGACCAAAAAATCAGCATGAGATATGAGCATTCCTATTGGTCTAGCGGCACTGGTGGCGCATGAATTACAGTAGTGATTACGCCCAGATTTTAGAATAAAATCTTTATAAAATCGAATATTGGTCTTTTGAAAAAAATAAATCTACCAAAATGTTCGTTATCAAATTGTCTATCCATTAGTGTTAGTACAAAAAAATATTAATGAACACTACGAGGAGATGCATGCTATCAATCATTATTTATCATTTTTATGGTTTTGTTGGACGGAGATTAGTGAAACATATACTACATAAAAAAAAAAGAAATCTACAATTTTGGAATACATAATATGTAGAAATTTAATGTATTTTTATTAGTTGATATTTCATTTTAAATAACGAGTAGATAGCTCCTAAAAACTGCACGAAAAACGGCTAGCGCGGCGTTTTGCTCGGGGTAGCGCCTTAAATAAACAGTTACAAAACTTCAGGATCTAGAATTCGAGGATTTTCCATTAAATTTCAATAAAACATTTGAAAGCAGAAGTGAAGAAGTGTCTGCAGACTTATGCGGCAACTTGGCAAACACAATATCTATGTTACAATAGTACTTCATATTTTATGTGTAAGTACCTAAGGTAATATATTTCAGACTCCTATTATGTCGTAGAGTGTAATTTTAATCTCGGTTGCGGTAGTAGGTACAGTTACTATTTGTCATAAATAATATTACGCCAGTATTAGAGATTTTAGCTGTAAAGTGTGCTGTGCCAAGCTGTCGCCAGGCTAATAATTTCGAGTTTGAAAATGGGTATACTTAATGTATTCAATGTCAGAAACGTTTAGGCAAGATTGTGGGAAAAGAGCAAAGAATTTCATTAAAGGCTTTGCATGCCACAAGCTGCAACTTTGAGCTGACAAAAGTAGTAACAAGGATTTAATCTTATATGCCGCTACTGCAACAACTTCTTATCTTCGTTGCATCTAAATATTATGATCTATAGTATCATCAGAAATCTATAGAGGGGTGTTTCTCTGCTATTTGGAAATTCGTCCATACAAGACTGTCCTGAAGTAATTTTATTAAATGTTGAGAAGGTTTGTTAATAAAATGAAGGGCAATAGTAAATTAAATATATATCTTAAAAAAGCCCACACATTTTCCTCTTGGTTTTTGAGTTATGGACGATTTTTCGTAAAACCGTGACAGGGGACTGTTGTAACCATCCAGGGGAATGTTTTGTGGACAAAAACAATTAGTATTTTGGTTTAAGTAATCAAATTCTTTATTTTTCTTTGCCATTCTTAAAATATGTAATTTTTTGAAAAACATACACAACAGTATATCAGCAGTATTTATAATATTGGTAAAAAAAATACATCAGCAGTATTAGTAATAGAGAGTGATTTTTGGATTTCTGAAGTCTCTTATACGATACAGCACTATTTTGAACCCTCCATAACTTATATTTTTTTACTATTGCACCAGATACAAATCTCCCAAAAAAATCTTTCTCTTTTTGCATTTTTAAACCTGCATAGATTCCTTTTAACTGTTTATTTAATACTTCCCCGAAAAGTGCCTTTTTAACAACATATATTCGAGATTCTGGAGTATCACACATTCTTGTTAGCATTGTGTTCGGTATCTCTTCATTTTTACTGCTATTAACCTTCATTTCCAACCGCTGTAACCTCTTTTTATACTTTTCCTTTTTCCGTTTGTATTCCTGAATCTCAAGGTCTTTTTCTTTCAGTACCCTTTCCCGTTTCTTTTCAGCTTTTTCTTTCTTGCTTTGCACTTGCTGATGATCTTAAAGGCGCCTGACGTTCTTCTGCGGGATCCTCTGAATCAGGTGTATTTTCCCTAGCAAAATTATTTGCTATGTCTTTAATGACTTTTTTTTTTGCACTATACTTAGAACAATGCTCTCTCCAAACCTTTTTTACAGCTTTATGCTCACGACGACTCATATCTTTAACAAATTTTCTTTTTCTTTTGATTCTTCTGCCTTTATTTTTTTGAGGGTCATTTTTAAGTCGTTGATATCTCAAATGGTCACCTATACGTTTTTGTTCTCTTATTTCTTTTCTTGTTTTGGGGGGCTTCTTTTTCGGTGGCATTTTGAGATAATACCTACGAAAGAGAGTTACTTTTAGTAGTCAAAACCTAAGAAAACAGTAGTATGAACAGTCCCCTGTGATATGAACAGTTCCCTGTGCTATGAAATGACAGGGGACTGTTGGCCAGGGGACTGTATTTTTTACATGAATAATAAATAAAACAATACCATTTAAAAATATTAAGATAAACGCAACATATATGGCTAGATACTAGATGATCAATTATTTTAAACAAATTGTCGCTATTAAAACTCTTAAAATAGTAAAATAAAAGGCTTACCAGGGGAATGTTTTTACTAACGGCCGAGACGCGTTGTTTACCAGATGACGCAGTAGTAGCACTAAACAAAAAGGCGGATGCCCACTAGCTACATATCTGAATGAATTTCACACCGATTGCGTTCCGTTTCGCGATCTAAATGCTTCGCGCCAAAACTAAATATGATTTCAGCACGGTTTTAAAATTTTGACAGGGGATTGTTCTAATAATTTGAGGACAGCATTCACACATGGATATTTTGATTAAAATTCAATTGTAAAAATATAATTGTGATGTATAAAGATACTAACTGTTTTTGTTAATGTATTTGGATATTTTTTATTCAATTATCAACTGCAAAACAATAAATATTTGTAACAAGATTAGTAATTCTGGAAAAGGGACGTACCAGGGGACTGTGTTTTGAGACGTTTGAGGTTCATTTATTCGAATATTCCATTATTAAATTACTAAATAAGCTATGGCGTGCCAAGAATACCGAATTCTATGTCAGTATTAATAAAAAAAACTGAGAAATTTTAAGATTTATTACATAAATTTAGCTTGGGACAGCGATTTTCCAATTAGTGGAGAAATGCCCAGTAAAGATACCTATACAAAGTTATTAATCTTTGTTGCTACAGAGTTACGATACAGAATCAATAAATGGAGCTCTTGTAATATAACCTCCTACAAATCTATGCTTTTACGAGTATGTGGACGAAACATATAAAAATCATTCAAAATAAAAAAAAACAAAATCAATTTTTTTTATTTCACGTATGCCTACATGGGCACTTATAAAACGTCGACAAAATGTGCACGGTTCGGGTTGGTCGTTTCCTATGGAGAAGAACCGGCAAGAAACTCAATAGTTACTCTTTTAAAAAAAATGGTTTGGTTTTACAATATTTCCATATTTTCATTGGTCAATAAGACCCAGTAAAATCAGCCTTCGTTACTGCAGCTGCAACCTGTATCATTAAAGATGATACCGACCCTTAAACAACTGTTTATCAAACAAACAACTGTGTATCAATCAAACCACCACGTTTAACAATCCTGCAATCCCCATACTCAAATTTACTCCCAATTCCCAGTAGAAACACCAGTCCCTACCGTCTATCGCACTAACTAAACCCCAGTCGCGCCATTGCGGTCGTTCACCCTTAGCACCGTGTCTACCCGTGTCTATATACTGCCACTGGCAGGGAATTCCTTTATATGACGCCCTTTATCTGTGGCCGGGAAACTAACAGGTGATATCATTGTGATAACTTGTGAATTGTGCGAGGTGTAGTAAACCCTGGTTTCGATTTAAGTGCAACTCATGTATTGTTTTCATGAGAAACAATATACCACGGGTATTTAACGTGATGATTTCGATGCATTTATTTACCTATTTCACCCGACGTTTCGGCCGTGTAGCAACGACCGTGGTCCCGGGTAGACTCAAAATACCCGTGGTATATTGTTTCTCAATTATGAAACGCGAAAGTTTTAAAGTTAATATTGTTTCCATGTCTGAAATTTGATTCACTGTTGTTAGTTGAACAAAGCAACCATATTAGTACAGGTACTCGAGGTTGTGTATCGACAGCAAAAACATTCTTCATATATTATAAACGTGAGTCTGTATGTTTGTTAATCATACACGCCTCTACGGCTAACGCTACTAATTAGGTAAAAGAAGACTGCTTGATTTAGAAAAAACTATAGCAACAAACACAAAGTCTTGGTCAAGAAATGGTTAGATTTACTGAAACCCCAGCGGGGCGACCATGGGCGTACACAAGATGTTTGTGACAAGACATGATAAATTATGTCATGTCTTACAACTTGTCATAAATGCTAGCACGGGTCAAACATGTGACATATTTCAATGACGCGACATACCTTTCTGATTTCATAGTGCCACATAATCTGAATAGGCGACCAAATAATAATAATACGTATAAAAGTGTGCCGTTCATACAGATTAACAACTTTTTAATTTTGTTGGGGACTAATTAATTTTTATTCTTCTTATTAATAAGAAGAATATACTTATAAACCAGGGTGGATCTTTTAATGTATCGCCCACACATAGTCAGTGTTTGATATAAACATAATATACAATTAGTGTGAAAATATTTAAATAACCCGCAAATATTTCCGAAATAAACGTCAAGAAGTTATGTCACGCCGCCGTGCTAGCATTTAAGACAAAATGGCTTTATCGCCCAAACTGTGATAAAAAGTGTGACTTAAGCCATGTCACAGTAGGCCGTGCTCGCCGTGCTGAATTCTTTTGTCTTATTCAGAGGAGTCAGAGATAAAAATTTAGATAATACAGAGTTTATCCTTTCCAGTAATAAAATAAACTAACTAACAGAATCTCTAACTCAGGTACTACATTTATCTACTCGTATTAAATTATTCTTCGCTAAAATATAACTAACATAAGGTTATAGAATGAACGTGAGAGAGTTACCAAAGATAGCTAGTTGAATGAAGTCTGTTTACGTGGTACAACGTGACCTTTCTCTCGGTAAATAATTTGATAAAGTAGCAAGATATGTTGTTAGGAAGACCGGGCTTAACAACTAAATATGAAACTCAGTTCATTGTTAAGGAATATTCTCATTGTGCGTACAGCTATGGAGTGGAATTCCCTGCCAGAGTCTGTATTTCCTGGTAGCTACGATCTGGGGGTCAAGGTTACTTCTAGTCAAGCGTGCTTCACCGTCGACCGCATCATCGCTTACCATCTGGTGAGAGAGTCAATCGCAAGTCTAACAATGATAAAAAAGTGTGTTGGTAATAAAGAACAACAGAGGGTGACTTTACCGGCGAAAATGATTGTCAAAATATATTATTATGGGATTTACATCTGCTACCAAAATGTCACTCAACGGAACCGTTTCTTTTGATAGAACGTAGTTTTGTGTAGAGCCCCAGGATGTAATAAGAATCGTCCATCAGACAAAATCTATAAAGATGTAAAAGAATACATTATACTCAGATAAGAATTCTCAGAAACATGCTGGTCCTGCTCCACGGGGCAATCTTTAGTGTAGACACAATCAAACTGGTTAATTTATATTATATTCATATCATATTATAGTAATGCTTTATTTTTATGTTTTTCTTCTCTTTTTGTTTAAGAAATTGACCCGCACATTATTCCGTTGTTGAATTAGGTAATTTACCTATGTTTGCAATAATTGTAACTATGTGAGAACCATGTTCCTATTTATCAACTGAAGGAATTTACCTGTTAGTACTTGTAATACTTCATACCTATACGTAGTATAGTAGTGCTAGGTGCATCGTTCACATGAATTTATGTATGTATGTAAATGTTGCAAAACACTTTTTTTTTAAAGAGTAAGTATGTAGTTTCTTGTCCGTTCTTCTCCCCAACAAGCTACCTTTCCGAATGGACGGTGGAGTCAGTTATTATTAACTTTAAATTTATATTTATGACGTTCTTAAGTGCCGCATAATGGCCTAGCTGAAATAATGAATTTTTGTCTTTTGTCTTTGGAACTTACAACCAAGAATGTAACAAGAAATCAAGAACAAACTTTACAGTCTCAAGACAGGAACAGTATCTACAAAGCCGACTACAAATTGGGCTGTAAGATGTCTATCGTAACTCAGTTAACACAGATAGGTAGTCGAATCTCCCTAGCTGGCCGAATCAAACCATCTAACTTCAAGATTCGACATGGCAGAGGTACTAGTCGAGAATTTGGGTCAACGGTTTACAAGATTAAACTTGGAACAAGACAGGGCATTTGGGATTCTATCGGATAGATAACCCAAAATGGTAGTTGGAAGTTTTGAAACTGTAGTAGTATGTAAAATAGATTTATCGTTGTACAATGCTCAAGTGGTCACAGCAAAAGAAATTCTAGAACTTGTAATCTGTTGTATTTTGCCGTAGACAGACGACCCACCTGATGGTAAGTGCTCAATGACTGTCATCTGCAGGACCAAGTGCGTTTCCTAATATGTTTGAAGACTCTCTTCAAAATTGTTGTTGGATGTCGTAAACATCGAAGAAAAGAGGATCCCTACAGTACCAAAAATGAAAAAGTTACACTTAACATAACTAATGCATTCACATCGGCCATTTCACAAGATCCATTATGCTGAAATGTGAAGCTACTAAATGGCGCATGCAATGACGTGCTCAACTGTCTAGTTAGTAAATTCTCATCCAAACTCATGTCATGACGCAGATAGATACACTTATATATTTAAAGGACTGCAAATACATTATGAATCCTTATATATAGGGGTAGAGGCAACCAAAGAAACGACAGATGAATTGTGTGAAAGCTGATAAGGTTAGAACTGAGGTGATCATTGTGAATCCGGCACGCAGATATGTATGGAATAAGAAAACATACTGCGTCGGCCGCAAATAGATGAAGAAGAACCCTTATTTGTAGAGTTTGGATGGTAAGGCTTGATGACAACAGAAGTGCATTACTACAAGGCAATCATCATCATATCAGCCGAAAGACGTCCACCGGTGGACATAGGCTTTCCCCAAGCGTCACCACAGCGGATCCCCACAACCTTTACCAGGTCATCAGTCCACCTGGTGGGAGGACTTCCAACGCAACGTCTTCTGGTTCGTGGTCGCCATTCCAGAACCTTTCTGCCCCATCGGCCACCCGTTCTGCCAGCAATGTGCCCTGCCCACTGCCACTTAAGTTTGGCCATTCTTCGGGCTATGTCGGTAACCCTGGTTCTCTTGCGGATCTCAACATTTCTATTTCGATCACGCAAGGAAACTACGAGCATAGCCCTTTACATTACACCGTTCCATGTACCGTAATGGTGTCGGACTTAAAGAATTACACCATCCCATATCTTCCGGTGGGTGTCGTAAGAGGCGACGCGTGCCAAGCGTGGCGATTACGGCAAAACCCCCCAAACCAAAATGAAAAACAAGGCAAAACCAGATCCAAAAGCAAAAAAATCAAGACCCAAAAACCCTGACGATTAAACCACCTTCTCTCATAAAACTGTCCTCATAACGTGCCCCTCCCCTACAAACTAATCAAAGTATAAGACTGTAGGTCACGACTACAAAGCTTTATACTTTATACGTAAGTATCACTTTGTTAGGCTTCTCGTGTGTTTGCCTTCGCCTAAGGCACCTCGTTACGTGGAAACTCAGGCAGTTTTTAAATCCCTTTTCTTGGCGTCTTTTGTTCTGCTAAGCTTGAATTTGCATGATGATTTTGCAAAGATTTTAACTGCTTTGAGCTATTTTTCTGTTCAAAGTTCACTTTGGGTCTTATTGAGGCGCTCGTGGCTAAATAACCATATCCGCATTGGTCGATCGTCAAGGTTAAGCAACGCATGCCGAGGTCATACTGAGACTCCTCCGTGTCTCGGAAAACACTTTCAAGTCGGTCCGTTGGTCCCGGTTGTCCTTTTAACACTTTTGAGAGTCGTTACGTTACGTGACACCAGTTTTGCCAAAAGGCAAAAAAAGTACCGCACTATACCCAAACCACTGCAACTCCTGAAAGCCAGAATCAACAGTGGCGACCACCAGAAAAGTGCCGAGGCAATGAAGCTCGACGAAGTCCCGGAGAATGAATTTAACTGTCTTGGATACCGCAACGAAATTAATCAGAAAATAATAAAGGAGGAGTAGGAAAAAAATACAAAAGCCAAAAGCGTATATCGTATTACCCAGTTACTGGGTTGTGAAGGTTTGATAGGCAAACGCTCCATTTAATTCACTAGCTGACCTTCGCGGCTTCGCTCCCGTCATCTGACTACCTACCTACCCTACCCTATATACCTACCTACCCTACTCACCAATTTGCTAAACCATTTATATTTGAATAAGAATTAATACTACAGTATGAATGTAACCAACTTTTGTTTCTACCGGGCGGCGATCTAATTAAATTTTAGAACACAAAAGCTGCTATTGTGACTTAACTATGGCTGTTAAGATATATTCTCTCGCTATCTTTTTTGTAGGTAATAATGAGTACTTTAATAATGTAATACATTATTTTTATGTATCATAAATAGTTTTCTTAGCGCACGCCAAATAATTAATTTTGTAGGCAAAATTTTGCTACTTTGGGTTCAATTATTGCAATTTTCATGTGGTTCTGCAATTTTTTTGAAATATATAATAAACTATGTTACTGCGGAATAATGTAGCTTTCCATAGGTGACCTTTTATTCATTCTTTACATTAGTTTAGAAGACTGGAACTCAGTTGCATGGTAAGACTGCAAGCCAACCCCAACATAGATTTGGAAATGCTAAGCAGATAGATGATTTTGTTGCACTAAAATAAAAGCCTCATCAAGAATTCTAGACCCGTATTCAGTATAAATCTAGATTGTAGTGTAGATTATTACGAAATCTATTACAATTGAATCGAGATTCATGCTTCAGTAGAGATCTGGAATGCGGGTCGTAATCTAGACATAGGGGCAGTGTTTAAGTTATAGAAGCCGATAGCTACAACCTCTGGGTCTTTAAGTCAAGAGTGAATAGGTTACTTCTAGGCAAGCGAGCTTCACCGTCGACCACATCATCGTTTACCATCAGCTGAGATAGTGGTACAACGCGAGCCTAACAACAATTAAAAAAAAGAAGCAATTTTGTGATTTTATACCAAACGTTTTGAGTATAATCTATGCCTAAGAGCAAGAATCTTGAATAAGCATTTTTTTCTTTTTTCTCTAGCCATTGCTGTTGATCAAGCAAATACCTTTTTACCCGACTGCGGCGAAGCCAATAGGAAGGGTTAGGATTTTGCAGTCTATGTATGTATGTATGTTCCTTCGTAGCACCAAAACTATTCATCCGATTTTGATGAAAAATGTGTCAATAGATTCGTTATTATGGCCCGGATAACATAGGCTAAGAAACAGTAGTCGGGTTACAGTTTTTATTACAATTTTTTCAAAATACTTTATCATGTTATAAAAGGCATTTCGCCAAACATTCTTTCGTATCGTGGTCTCCAATTAGTCGTGGCGAAAGCGATGTTAATTCACGATATCTTAACGCTATTTTTAATAACAGGAAAATCTTTATTGCCACTTTCCAAACTGCCGGATAGGTCACAGACAAGCAGCAATTAAAATAAAATCGATGATTTCTGTCTAAAAGTAATGCTAATGAAATTAAGAATTTGTTTCGCTTCTACAGTGGCCATTTTGAATTCCAGGAACTATTGAAGCCGGTCTTTTTATATTTAGTACCTAGCTTGATAGATCCAATTCGATTTGGATTAGCGTTTATGTGGATCTAAAAATAACTTGTAGATACATGTTAGCACTGTCTGATGGTCTCTCGAGTCTGACCTTGCCCAATTTGGAAATAAAACCCCTATAAAATGACTATTTAAAGTACAGATACCTACGTAGTCACATTTCTACACAAGACATGAACAGAACCACAGACATACATCTAACTAGATAACGCAAGTCCCATCATCTGTATGAAAACCAAGCGTGCCACTTTTTGACACACAATCTAAAATCAAATTACTTGTATATTAATGAAACAAAACATTTACAATGCCTTGGCAGACTTATACTATACAGTTCAATATGGCATCATTCCCGGCGCCGATAATGCTAAATGAAAAGCTCAAATTACGATCATTGATCGTAACTTTACTCCGTTTTTTGGCACGCGAAGTACATACAATCGCGTCATCTAGTTAGATTTATATCTGTGAACAGAACCGATACCCAGCGCAAATAAACTCTTTTTTATTCTCTCTAAAAAAGGTATGAAAATTATATCGAAATCCGATTAATTTTTCCTCCGAGGAAACTGTTGTCTGTGTTGTGTGAACTGTTAGCCTTTTAACGCTCGCAGGTTCCTGGAAACGGTTTAGCGTTGAAATGAAAAAGATGAAATGGAAAATATTGTTCAACATTGTCTAGCGAGACAAATGGAAGAGCTAAGAAGTGGAACACCCTGCCGGAGTATGTGTTTCCTGATAGCTACTACCTGGGGGTACTTAAGTCAAGATTGAATAGGTTGATTCTGGGTAAGCGTGCCTCACCGTCGACCACGTCGTCGCTTACCATCAGGTGCGATAGTGACTAAACGCGAGTAATATTATAAAGGCGAAAGTTTGTGTCACGCTCAAGCGGCTGTACGGATCTAGATGAAATTTGGCACAGAGATAGATTATAGTCAGGCATAGCACATAGGATACTTCTTATCCCGGGATTATGTTCCCTCGGGATATTTTCAACATGCACGCGGGCGAAGCCGCTGACAGAAGATAATCAACAATAAAACTAAAAAAAAAACATATTTCTTGCCAAATGTCTGGTTCTAGTTATATTCGTATCCGGTTCTATGTAAGTAAGATAATTTGTCACTCTTGCAGAATACTTTCAGTCGGATGGGGAGCGAATACTAATAGACTTTAAGAATAAATTGATATCATCTTCCGCTGGGGTTAAAATGGCGCTCCACTTATTTTAATAGGCTGCAATTTATTTGCAAGGCTTAGCTAGTGTTTTATTCTATGAAATGAAATATAGAACGCAGCGTTATTAACTTGAAAGGTACTTTGTTTCGAAAACACGAGTTTATCCTGGCAACTTAATAATATTTCTCACATTTCTACGATTTGTGAAAAATTTACAGAGCGAAAAAGTTCAACTTTGTAGAGCTTCTCCTTTATAACTAACTCGCTGACCCTCCGGGCTTCGCTCCCGTCAACTGGCTACCTATCTACCTACCCTTGCTACCCTGCGTACCCAGTCTAATCTGGCTACCCTGTCTACCGTATGGTAGGCAGGGTACCTACTAATTTTTATCTATCATCAATAGATTTCTCAGCGCACGCCAAATAATGTATTTTACAGACAACATTTTGCTACCTTGGGTTACATTATTGCAATTTTCATAAGGGTCTCTAATTATTTGAAATTATATTATAGCCTATGACACTCAGGAATAATGTAGCTTTCTACTGGTGAAAGAATTTTCAAAATCGGTTCAGTAGATCCAGAGATTACTTTTGACAACGTCACAAACTCCTCTTTATCTCCTATCTCTCTTTATCTTTTTCTCCTTTACGAAGGTCTCTTTCTAAAATTATTTGGGTTTTATTTACCGTTGAGTAGTGAGTTCTATAATACACTACTTCTGCTTGGTCTAATATCTTCAGATCGATGTCCAAGGCGGATAAGGCGGATAAGACATAAGATCATGGTGATTCTTAGTTAGATTTTGATTTGTAGATATGGAAGTAGTCTTTATGAGGCTCTATAATTTCTATTTCTGCTCTTGTATGGGTCTTAAGTCATATTTACCTCATGCAGTTTCGCTTGATTGCTAGACCTGGGAGGAAGATTGAATTTGGTTTTGTAAGTTTACATCTAGTCTTCTATGGGCCTTGAGAGGTCTAGCTAGGGTGTATTTCTTCTACTCTTGCAAGGATTCGAGGGGATCTCAAAGCTACTTTACCCCTTGCAGCTTTTCGATGGCCTTATCACGGGGTCGTCTCTTCCAGCACCAGCATCCGGTGTCTCATCGTTTGAGGATATATCTTAACCGACTACGGTTACTGCTTTGCTGCTGATGTGGTCTAGCTTGGGGGTTACTCCTAAGATGACTGTGACCTGTTTGGATCTATTTTTCTATGGATCTAGATAGGTCTAAGGTACATTTCCTCGGATTTACATGAAAGGGTCTCAAATCTACTTTATCCCTTGCAGCATCTCGATTGCCTTGGCACGTCTGCGTCTCCTCCACAACTTGGAGAAGAACACCGGCGCCAGTATCGGCAGCACACGGTGTCTCATTGTTTGAGGATTTATTTTGACAGAGTTCGGTTACTGCTTTGCTGCAGATGTGGTCTAGCTTTGGGGTTACTCCTGTGATGACTGTGAATGATTTTGCAGGTTTGTATCTAGTTTTCTATGGGTCTAGAGAGGTCTAAGGTACATTTTCTCGGGTTTTGCATGAATTTAAGGGAGTCTTATTGCTACTTTACCCCATGCAGCTTCTCGATGGCCTTAGCACGCCGTCGTCTCCTCCACAACTTGGAGAGGAACACCGGCGCCAGTATCGGCAGCACCCGGTGTCTCATCGTTTGAGGATTTATCTTGACTGAGTTCGGTTACTGCTTGGTTGAAGATGTGGTCTAGCTTGGGAGCTAGACCTGGGTTTGGTTTTGTTTTTGTTTTATCACTTTTTAAAGTTCTTGTGGGGTTGGCTGTTATATCACTTATGTAATTAATTTTGTATACGTTGTTTTTAATGCTTCACACTTTCGATCAACGGACTCTATTTTGAGTTTAATAAGGTTGTTTAATTATTTAACTAAAGCAGATTTGGCACGGTCAATTAGTTTTTCGCTTCCAGAGATTATATCGCTATTGTACCCTTAACATTAAACGATATTGTATATCATAATAAGATAATAAATTATTTAGTTATAATTATGGTGAAAAAAAAGGTGTAATCTGTCCCAAGTTATAATGCTAAAAGCATTAACATTCCTAGATCAACATTCCATTTAACAAACTCCTGATTAGCTGATGACATCTTAATTAAATAATCATAATCAAAACCAGTATTTCTGCTCTGACCCCAAATCTGCAATACCGTAACAATAATTCCGTTTCAATCAAACCTTCGATTAATAACCGAATCAATACGAATGATGGATTGAAATCAAAACAGACCGTTGTTGTTGACAAAATGGCGAAAAGTTACGAAATACGGATAACCCGAACCGACCCCGTTGAATATTAAACAAGAGCAGTGATTTTGTGATTAATTACGTTGAACTATTAACCTTTTGGTGTGACTTTAAGATAATGTGAGAGACTTAATGATATATTACGTGACTTACTTAATTAAGTTGTTGATAAAAATATTGTTATTAGTATTACTGTGTAGTGTAAAGCAAAACACGACTATCATGTCTTCAATAGCAAGTGCGATAGTACTAAGAATAATTGTAAGGAACACGTGAATTAATTTGTAATGGAGGAGCTCGTGGCTAAATAATAACAGCCGCACTGGTCGATCATCAAGGTTAAGCAACGCTTGACGAGGTCGGTCCGTGGATGGGTGACACTCCATGCCTCGGAAAGCACGTTAAGCCGTTGGTCCCGGCTGTCATTTGAAGATCTTTGACAGTCGTTACGGGTAGTCAGAAGCTTGAGATCTGACACCAGTCTTGCCAAGGGGTACCGTGTTACCCAGTTACTGGGTTGTGGAGGTCAGAGAGGCAGTCGCTCCATGCAAAGCACTGGATGGATTCAGCACTCAGCTGAATCTGGTGGTACTGGAAGCCGACCCCAACGTAGTTGGGAAAAGGCTTGGCAGATTATTGTGAATTAATGTGTAATGTTTTATGATTTTATTGAAACTGAACTTACACTACATTCGACAATACGTGAATTAATAAAAGACGATCAAGGCAAACATAACTATTTCTATCAAGTTTGATAACTCTCGTGTCCCTAGTAACTTTTGCTACATCATTCTACCTACCTATGTCCACTTCAGGACATATATCGCCACTTGTGCCTTGAAATATACTAGTACTAGTCCGTCCTGAATTCCTTAAAGACACATATGATGAAAATAATGCTACTATGTTGGTAACAATGCAACATCGATATAAATGAGTCGAAGAAGTTAGTAATTAGAAACTCTACAAAACAACTAACAGTTCTAACAATGAAAGCTTAATCAATAAAGAATGCACTTCTTTGTAGACTGAAATACAAAGAGCCCTAGAACTAGACGTAAAAAGGAAAAAAAAGAAAAAGCCAAATACAACCGTTAGAACCAATACGATTGACGTCAGTAAAGACGATAATAGAACATTCCGTGACGATAAGTTAACTGCACTTTAAAACAATGTAAAGTTAGAATTTGAAACTTTCAAATATTTAAAAGAGAAAGTCGCTTAAAAGACAATTAGTGTTAATACTAGTAAGAGGATAACATAATCTGGTAATCAAAAATTAGATCATGCAAAATATAGATTGGATCAGAGCACACCGCAGACCCCTATCGATATAAAAATACCAGCCATTTACTGAGCAAAGGCCCCAGAGAAGACACGAGCATTAATAATAAAATGTAGATTGGCGACTTCAAATTTATTTTAACTACAAGTCCAGATTTCAAGATGTTTTATTTCACAGATTTCAGTGATGTCTTTGATAAACATAGAAAGTACGTATGAATTGAAAAGTCAATAGACCAAATCTTACCAAATGGCAATACAGATATGCTTTTTTTTATGTCATTAAGAGACAGAAATATACTTCAGCACATAAACAAAATATAATCAACAACTACAACAAACATAATCCCTTAATAGCCCAGCCCTCCTTTAGGATAAATGTGCAGATTGTTTCGAAATTGCAAGCATAAATGTTGCAAACTTGGCAAAGTAGAAATTCAAAATTTTATGATATATGTGTTTACAACAGACACTTTCCAAGTTGCGATCTCTAATCGGTAAATCAGAGTTACAGTTGGTGCCAAAACACTAATTGATGAAATTATTTTTGGCAAAGCAAATTACAACAACTTGACTCGTGTACATTTTTTGTTTAAGTTAACGAATATATTACTGATTTATCTTTGTAATTAAGCAACCGTAAAAAAGGCTTCCATGTTTTACAAAAAACTTGTCGATCAAGAAAGACCATTCGCAAAAGATTTACGGACCAACTTTTTGCGTACTAATTGAATCACTTTGATTTATTATAGCATTTATAACTGGACTTTTAATCAAAAATCTTTTTGTAACAAATTGGGAATTAATAGCATAGATTTGAATTACATTAAGACAGATACTCCTACCACAATTTAAGTCTCAAAATCTTCTTAAAATCATTCTTTACTAGTCCGACAATTTTATACATATCGCTAACCAATCTATCGATTTGCCATTTAACTATCGGATACCCTAACAAACTCGGTCATTAATATCTCAAAATTTCACCAAACTACAATTTCCCAACTACCGTCCAATTTAGAACCGAAACAATAAAAGCTAACTACCCTCAGAACAATACAAGAGGAGCTCGTGGCTAAATAATAACGGCCGCACGGGTCGATCTTCAAGGTTAAGCAACGCTTGACGAGGTCGGGCCGTGGATGGGTGACCATTTCAACATACCGAGTTTCCTCCGTGCCTCGGAAAGCACGTTAAGCCGTTGGTCCCGGCTGTCATTTGAGGATCTCTGACAGTCGTTACGAGTAGTCAGAAGCTTGAGATCTGACACCAGTCTTGCCAAGGGGTACCGCTGTTACCCAGTTACTGGGTTGTGGAGGTCAGATAGGCAGTCGCTCCATGTAAAACACTGGTACTCAGCTGAATCCGGTTAGACTGGAAGCCGACCCCAATATAGTTGGGAAAAGGCTAGGAAGATGATGACCCTCAGAACAATACAAAATATTAAGCACATCACTTCACTAAATGACGCCCACGAGTCGTTGACCTGAGTCGAGCACTATTGTCCCATCCCCATTGTTTCACCGCACTGCACCACCAGCAGACAATTCGATTCAGAGAACTGTAATCGATTACGAGAATCAATTGGTTAGGCAACTGTTTTAAATGTTGAGGATTGATGTTTAGTTTTCATGTGAATGGTGGAGGCGAGGTCAAGGCCAAAGGGAAAAATCAATAGGAAGAGGGAAGATCATCGCTCAATTCTGGAATAGCGTCTACCCATAACCGTGTACCAAATTTTATGGGGAACATAATTAACTAGCTGGAAGGATTGGCGAACGGAGTTCGTTTTTATTCATAGATATGGAAAATAAAATGGTGAAAGAAAACGAATTGCGCCGAATCCAAGTAACGTGGGACAAGGGCAGGAAGAAGTAAAGTAGTAAATTCAAATAAACTGTCGCAAACTAGATATAAACACCAATTATACTAGAAAGAAAACAAGGAATACTAAAGAAAACCATCAATAAATAAAGAGTCGCTCGGAAATGTCAGATTCAATCGCTGTGGCAGTACACATTATTGATTAGATACGCCCTAATAATATATCAAGGCAAAAGAAAATTGAAGAGAAATTGTCAGTAACCTAGCTAAGGGTTTAATTACTAAAAATGCGGGCAATGAAGACTAACGGGAAGATATTCTTGTTTGTGATCAGTAGTGCTATTCTGTATATATCTTACCGTGAAAACTTAGGTTACTTGATGGGGGTTGTGGAATACGTAGCTTTAGGTGGAATGTCAGTTCCCTTCACGCTTACTCCACCTAAGTTTTCGCAGTGAGATGTTTAGAAAATATACTGACAGAAACCTTTTCAACGTAATAATGATTATAGAAATGTTTATGATAACAATAGTCAGTTGATATAGTGCTATCTCTGACTCACAGTTAATCAATAACACCAGTGATTCCGAACTTTTTGATAACGAATCATTGTTTAGATAGTTTATTACGGGAATTATTGGAGTGACCAAAGTGGCAACCGTGACTGAAAAGTTGTGTGTATATTGGTTGTCATGGTATGGACAAGCGTATGTTATGCAGAGGAATAAGGAAACTGTCATGAGGAAAGTTTTGAAGAAAAACCCAAAGAAACGAATGTGGGAAAGATATATCTAGAAAGGCGGTGACTATTGTGATGACAACTACTAAAATGCATGAAAGAAAAAAAGAAACAAAATACTATTTATTTGTGACCCACACAGGAGACACGAGATAATCAAAAACAAAAAAATACAATAAAATCAAATTTAAACCCCGTGCGAGACCAATAAGACTGCAATCTATAAGCGATATCTAAAAGAAAATAACGCTGCGTTGGTAGTCTGATAAGGCTCAATGTTGATGCCACGGACGTACTCACGACAACAGAACATACAATATTAAAAAAAGAAGAAATAGAAGAAATGTTGCGATGACCCCGAAGAAATCGGGATAAGGTAAAGAGAATGACAATAGTGTAAGTGTACATTTCCCACATTTCTATGACGTAGGAACAACTAGAAACACCAGTTGTAATACGACGGAAAGTAGTATTTAGTCGGTATAGTACGCACTGCTAAATCAAGCCAAGGACCGGCTGACCTTGAAAGAAAGGGTCGGAAAAGCAACAAGGGACTACGTTCATAAACTATTTCTACGAACTCGATTAACAAATCCGAAGTGGCAATTAGTAATCCGAAAATAGAAACACTATAGAAACGACAGCAAAACAATGAGGGACCAAGGACGTGGCGTGCCGCTGAAATATTTAGTAGCACGCTATCACACGTAATCGATATCAATGATATTAATGTCGACGTATGATTTGAATGTGCTATTGGTAGAGCAGTTGGTGAGAAAGGGGAGACAAATGATGTGAAAGTGAGCAATATAGAGATAATGATCAAGATGGATAGAGCATATTATATCAGTGTGTAAAAGATGGACAGAGCATATTACAGCAGAACAAAAAAAACAAGTAAAATTAGTATACAGAATTAGAATCGATCAGTCCTGAAGCTAAGGATGAGCTTCTAGCAATGCAAGTGAGAAAGACCGTTATCGTTCATGAGATGGAGACACCAAATGTAACGACTCGAGAATCCTGAGCTATTAATCTAAATTACCTCTAACCGACACAAGACAAGGTTTAAGCCTACAACGTAAATGTTCCATTGCATCTTACTCCCAACCACAGCGGAAAGAGTCTAAGAGAAAGAGCGGTAGGAATTCATAAATACAGGGGAAAGAGAGGAGTGTGTAGAATTAATTTTCACAACAGAAGATTAGAATTGTGACAACAAATGACGATAGACACGCCCCACTTTCAGCCATGAATAAGTTATGAAGCAAGCAGACATTAACAAAAACGCCCGTACTCGTGAAAAAAACCATCAATAAAGGTGAATTTTCTTGACTTATTGATGAGGATAGATAGTTTACAGAACAATGATAAATATCTGCGGTTTGATAAAGTAAAAACACTTAGTCGTTGATCGATTTGGCACTTTATTAATCAAAATTATGAATGTCAAATTAACAGATGAATATATTAAAAATATATTATGCATGGGTATGAACTTGGAAGACAGGATAATAGTTGATGATTTTGAAGAACCACATTTACACTTAAAGCTTAGACACCCGTAGGAATTAGTGAAACTCAAAATGTAGGAGGGAATCATCAACACAGATATTTGGGCTAAAGAGTACTTTAGCCTGAAAACTTGCCAAACTTTGGAATAAATTTAGGGTTTGCACACATTCTTAACTCTACATACTCAATTCAGAAATCGATCAGATAAAATTGAATGGAATCTAACTACCTAACGTCGTATAAAAAACTAACTCACACGTAAGAAACAACACACGTACGTGTTCTAGAAAAGTTACAAAATAGACTTATCCAAGTTTTAATGAATCCAGGAGAGCTTTATTGGCTCTGAGGAAAACTTGTTGATTACTTCATACTATTAATTCAGATCGTACTACGAAAATGCTTTTAGCTACAAGTGCTCTTCAAATTTTTATATTTTTACGTGAAGATAATTTTTATTAATTTATTTTTAGAAACGTTTTCATTGGAACTTATTAATTGAATGAGGCTTCAAATATTTTATACGCATCAATTTCTATTAATTCTTCAAACGTATAATATCAATTTCTGTTAATTGAAATGTTACACACGTAATTGGAGCCAAATTAACTTTAATTGTAGCGCGAAAACCTTGAAAATCTAATAATTATTTTTTTATTTAAACAACGCTTCACTAGAACCACAGATATAATAAATGAAACAGGCTGAATCTGCGAAAGACACATCACCGCACTCGAAATTTGAATTCAAATTAGTGTTCTCGCGCCAACGGGTCCGCAATATGGCGTCCGATTAATGGACTATTTGAGTTATTTGCAATATCGATATGTATCGATGAGCTGGCTCCCGACGGTACACTGGCTGGATGAAGGTTGGCAGGGCGATGCTATTAAAAGCATGGGGCTAGTGAGGCTTGAAGCCTTCGTCACAATGCAGCCTAACCGTGAAAAAAGGTCTGATGGGCGTAATAACCCAGATACCTATTATGTATTGGCGATGATATAAATATAGTGCGCGGCTTTTGTTGTTTTGTATACGCGTTGAGAATATTTTTATTTTAATCTGTGTCTGCTACAGGCTGTATTGGTTTGAGTAATGTGTCTGTAGAATTTAAGTAGGTCTCAAGAAAGAGGATTTTCAGGCCTTTACTGTAGTATTTTTTTGCAAACATAAATAAAACCTATATGTGGCCCTTGTGTGTTACAAAATGATGAATACGCAGATATTTCTCAGAAGATAAGTACCTAAGTATCATATTTACCCATACTTGAAATTTAATATACCCGTTACTGCTTCATAATTTCTGATTATTTCAGATGCTTACCTGCAAAGACAGAAAACATATTATAAGTAAAATGTAATGACGTAAATTCAAACATTTTCTATTAATAAGACCGTACTGAAACAAGTTAAACCAAGGGTTTTGCTCGGACACAAATTTTTTTAGGCTACAATACGCAGAATTTATATTAACAAATAAATATAATAATGTACCTATGTGTATGGAGACGTACTCATTTCAAGAATAAAACCGTACAAGTACGTATCGGACACATTTGAGATTTCGTACCAATTTATCTATATATTGGTATTTGTTAGTAAAATATACGTAATAACAAAAAATATCACCAAATTTAAAGTTCATAGGCCAATGTGATCTTAAAAAAATCTTCGGAACAAAATGAATGACAGACGACGGACTGACGGACGCGAGTGACAGCTCCGTTTGGATTCTCCGGGTACGGAACCCTAAAAATCTGGGTAAGCCAAAAGCAGATGGTCTCGACTGTCATTTGAAGATCTTTGACAGTTCTAAAGAAAATTAGCAATGCAAATTAACGAAGTTAGGTATTAGTTAAAAACACTAACAAAATAATGTTACTCCCTACCTAACACCAACCGTCAAATCACGTCCACTTAAACATTTACCCCTTCACAACCTATCCTTTTTAATTTCATCACGAATTCGCGAGATAAATACGGGCCACGCCAATCATAAAGGTCCCAACACACCGCGGCACCCGGATTTATATCCCGGGATATCCGGCTCGCGTCCGCCGGGAAATAACTTGGAAAGTGGGACGCGAGCGCGGTTTTTCTCCTCCGCGAAACAAAATATGTATATTTTTCCTTTTCAAAACGCTTCGTGTGCTATTATGCAGGATTTGTGTGATCGTTTCAAAGTGTTAAAAAGGGACGCATACATAATGGAGATATTTTTTTGGGATTTTTGTTGGTTTAAGATATTAAGTGAATTATTTTTGTGTTGTTATCCTAAATATAGCATAGCATAACTGGGGAAAAGTGGATGTACTATAGGTGCACCCCTGCCTAAATTTTCGAAAAATTTAGGGGTAAACGTGATGTTATGTTACGTGCTATCCTAAAGATATTGTTCTGATCATTCATATTGTGAAGCGAAAACTAAAATTTTTCAGTTTTTTTTTTTGTAAATTATATTTGATAGTCTCGCGTTTGATCACTATAATAATAATAAATTCAATTTTTTTCAGAAATAGTCCATATTATACATGTGTAAATAAAAATATTCATTTAAAAATATTTTGTTAAAACAAGCTTTTTTCGTATTCTTTGCAGCAAACCCTTTCATTTGATACCGATAGCATGGCAGTACACAAAAAAATACTTGTCCGCCATCTTGGGCCGTCCGCCATATTGGATTTAGAAATACGTCACTTAGCTAACCATGCATTGAAATTAAACGTGTATACAAAATTTCATCTGAATTGGTTGAGGATAACTGCTTTAAAATTTAGTTGCAAGATTTGACCCGAACATGACATACATTGCAAGTTAAATAAAAGCTTACAAAATTAAAAACAGATAAAACTATCCAACTATCTCAGTAAGCGATGATGTGGTCGACGACAATTACAAACAATACAGTTATCTACAAAACTGTTGTGTTAAAGCTTAACTAAAATTATTCAAATAACCGAAACAAAAGTTCAACACAATATTAGTTTAAAACGGTTATGTTAATAGTGAAACTACACGCTTTCCTGAAACATTTACAGGCGAACAATGACCGTTTGGCTACGCAGTGACACCGTTCTCAATGCGAGCAACTAAAGGTTTCTTTCCACTAATGCGTAACAATAAATATTCTAAACTCAAGAGTCAAATAAAATCATAATTTATTTCTTATTTAGTAAGCTTTATGAAAAACAGTGGTACAAAGGCATTCTTAATGCGACAGAGCATTCTCTTCCAGCCAACCTTTGGGATATCTTTATTTTATTAAAAAAATATTTTGTTTAACAAACTTTTGGAGGTATGGGGATTACTATTTATTTATTATATACTTTATTGTACACCAAGATAAAAACAAATCAAAAAGACATCTTATAACAAAAACAAACATACAACAGGCGGCCTTATCGCGAACCGCGATCTCTTCCTGGCAACCTATTTAAAATTCCGATGCAAAATTTCATCCACGAGGTAACTTAAATAATAGCGTTTAAAATGCTTTTGGGTTGCTAACTGGAATAGGAAGAACTACTTATTTTATTGAAAAATATTTTGTTGAAGAAACTTTTGGAGGTTTGGGAATTACTATTTAAAATTCTGTTGCAAGATTTCATCCACAAGGCAACTTAAATAAAAGCCTTTAAAATGCTTTTGGGTTGCTAACTGAAATAGAAAGAACTACCCGCAAAATACATCTATCAGGGCAATTAAAATGCTCGGTATACGGTTTATTCAATACCAATTTCATTTGGAAATCTTTTCAACTGGGTTAAGCGCTTCTTCCACAGACTAATTGGCCGTAAAGTCGCTTCAAGAGCAATCTAGTGTAGAACGAAGCAACGAGATGGCCATAACTTGGTTATCATTAAAGGCTTTTAATGGTTAAGCTATATTAATTCTAGAGATGGAGCTTTGCTGTCGCTCTTCATTCCAGAGACGAGGTTTAGTGTTCTATCATCATTGCTTGAATTCTATAGGGTGCAATATAAAGACTCGAAAAGGGGCGAAACTTACGTTATAGTACATTTTGTGTCGAGCATAAAAATTACGAGAGATTTAACACGAGAGATGAAGCCAATCGAAAGCTACATGCGAGTGTTAAAATAAAGCCTTTTTATGCGAGACACGAACGATTATTTTGCCATAATTAAACCCTTACCTTAATTAAATGCAAATAATTTTCAACAACAATTTATTAGAAACGTTCAGACTAAAAACCACAGACTATATACACACACCCAACGCGCGATTTTTCGAGAGGTGACAGGTTCAGTATCATTCTGCTAGTTACATAACGATCCATAAAAAAATCATATCGTAACTGTTATTAGGTAATTTTTTTTATTTTAATTTTATAATCTCGTGTCTAAATGTTCATATTTTGAAACGATTTCTATATATCGAAGTATGTTTAGGGCGTTAGCACTGCTACTAGCTAGCTAGGCAGCATGCTAGGCTGGGGAGACAGTGATAGCGTGACGGTTGACAAGACGGAATGAAGAAAGAAAACGTATTTCGCCGACCCCAAGGAACATGGGACAAGGGCAGGAAGATGATGATGGCATGCGTTATTCTCATGTTTCCTTGCCGGTACGAGAGAAGATTTTAAGTCTTTGCAACATTAAAAGAAAAGAAAGTGAAGAATAGCATGGCGGTTTACAGAGGCAAATGGAGGAAGAAAAATTGTCGCGCTGACCCCAAATTAAATGGGACAAGGGCAGGATGAAGATGAAGTTTTACAAGCTTAATAATGTCAGCCTTTTATCTTACTGTTGTCGTTTCTTTACTGATGAACTTACAATTCAATGTTTCTCTCAACAGAAAGTGTTGCTGTTTGAATTTTACAGTTTTCCTGTTCAGCGAAACAATGGATATGGCAATCGACCACAACGAATTGGCAATGACAATCGATCATATGTACTCAACAGTGGAAAAATATATGAGAAAGCCTAGTCGCATCGTTGGCACATCGCACCTGTCTGCCATGCAGGAGCGGGTTGTATCCATGGTCCATTTACAATTCAATTTCTCGCTTAACAGAAAGTACGTCTGTCTGAATTTCACAGTTTTCCGGTAAACCAAGACAATCGACACGGGTCGAATGGATTGCTACTCGTTTCTATTGTTTCGATTTAATTAAACATACCTTAAATGAGCTGCGGGACCATTGTTTGTTTACTGATACCGATTTCAGTTGCGTTGCGAGTACTGTTGCCAGAACTGTTTGCGTTGGAACGGATATCGAAACGATCAAATAAAAGGAAGCAATGAAGTATTACCATTTTGTGTAGGGCTTTTTTTTTCGCAATGATGTGGTCTACGGTGAAGCACGCTTCCCTAAAAGTAAACTATTCACTCTTGACTAAAATACCGCCAGGTTGTAGCTATCAGGAAACACAGACTCCGGCAGTGAATTCCACTCCTTAGCTGTGCGCACAATGAAAGTATTAGCAAAACGCTTTGTGCTTATAGGAGGGATGGGATGTACCGATGATGCATGGCCGTACGTCTAGTAGTCCGATAATGGAAAGGGCAAGGCGGAATCAAATTGCTTGAGCCGTAAGCGGGTTTTTCAACAATCATAATATAATATCACGCCTGTTTTTCTCGAGAGATTAGGCAGGGGTGCAACAATAGTACACGCACACTTTGCCAGTTATGTGTGAGTAGTTGTGAGCATATTGCCACCAACCGGGCACAAGTACATGGCAGCGAAAAAATGTATTTAGCGTGAAATTAAAACTTACGAACTTATATATATATATATATAACCTCCTTTTCACACATAAGTATCAAATCAATATTGAATGCCACCAGCACATAAAATGTTCTCCATTGACAAAGAACACTTGTCAACGTTCAAAACAAAAACGTTGAAGAATCACAACATTTTCAGCGAAATGTTGGACTCCCATCAGTACTGTTGAGGAAAACATTTTGTTTATTTATCAAAGAGATATCTATATTATATAGATATGTTATCACATGAAACTTCCATTACCAAATTGTCATAACGGTCGATTTCGAATTTCGGTGACAGTTTTGACCATTATCAAATATACGAACGGACGAGTAATAAGTCCAAACATTTTCGTAAAAGCATAGATTTGAGATATTTTACTTTTGTTATATTGAGAATCAGAAGACCAAAAGTCAACTGGTATACTTTTGCTATATCTATTGAACTATTCCAATTAGAATCCAAGCACTTTTAGCTAATAAACTGCCCAAATCTCAGAACTTGTAAAGAGGGATTGAGTTCTATCTTAACGGAACGTTCAAACAAGTAAAATTTCAAAATTTAAAAAACTCCCGACACATTTCTATTTCATGCTACATAATTTATCTAGTACATAGTAGATACGCTTTAATCGGCAATCTATTGAACACGTAATTATGACAAAATATCTTGCGAAAACACCCCGACTCAAACTGTAAAACGCCCATAACTATTGAACGGCTGAACCAAATTTTATTCAAACATAGCTGAGAGCACTCTCGAGAAAATCACCTTTCAAATAAAAAAAACTAAATTAAAAACGGGTCATTCGTTTAGGAGCCATGATGCCACAGACAGGCACACAGATACACAGCAACACACGTCAAACTTATAACACCCCTCTTTTTCCGTCGGGGGTTAAAAATAGAGCAAGATAACCAATAAGCACTATCAAATAGATGTAACTTTCACTAAGGAAACTTCTAAATTTTACCGTGCCAACCCAACCCTTACTTTCCTTTGAAAACCTTATTTAGGTCTTCTCGGCAACAAAACGTGTCCTAACCTAAATCCCTTTAAAAAAGAATCTGGGATACGCATTCACGGAGTAAGTCATGTAGCCTCAGGGAGTGACCTGATCCAGTTGGAATATGGCTCAAGTGGGAGCTTCGTGGATGCTTTGCAGGTTTATGGAGCAGCTTGATAAAAGATTATTATGCTTTAGGATTTTGTTACGGATTTTATAACCGGGAGTTGTGATAAAGTGACACTATAGGCAGGCGACAGGCCTCCTTCACTCGACCATACAAGAGTTATAGAGCGATTAATGCCTAAACTTTCGCGCGGTGCCGGCACCGCTCCGCCAGGAGGTTGTCGCGCTTGCAAATGGAGTGCGTGGGTTATGGGCGTGGGGGTCTTAGTTCGAGCAGCCTCGCAAGAAACGCACCGTAAAGGGTCAATCCAACCGTCATGGATATTGAGCTCAAAATTGTGTACTTGATCTCGGAGTGAAGTATCTGTTACTTAATAGTTTCTCTAATTTGTGCTATCGGCAGCAGTGATTGTTGATATGCCATAATGTTTTTGAATTGTCCACTGGAAATTTTGGTAGCGCTTGTCAATGAGAATCGCGTTTGATTTTGCCGCTAGGAGCTTTGGTGTAGAATGAGGTCTTCAAAATGTCAAATGTCACCGTTTTTTGACTTATAGCGCGAGTTTATTTACTACTTTTTTATTGTTGTGATATTTTCCAAATATTTAAAGTAGGTTAAGGTAGGTACGGGTTTTACCAACTACTGCTTTAATAGAGTTTTATGTTTCGAAAAATGTACTGTTAACGTCTTTTTTTTTCGATAAGTCGGTTTTTTTTAAGGCGTTTGGAATTATTTTAGTTTAAACTTTGCTTCTGTGCGCGTATAATAACAACGTTCAACAGCTATATTTTAAGACTTTACTCGCCAGTGGCGTCAACTGGTGGGCACAAAAACAGTAGCCCTCATTGAACATTCGCCAATAGTTATCTCTGATAGAATGAGTCTTAGACTAGAGGTTCAGGATTAAGGAATTTTAGGCCAACTTCCGCCACTCTGGGTCATCTAACAAACTCCGAGTTAGTAGCTAACACGGACAATTTATGTACGACATATTTGTTATACTTATAATTAATTTCTTGTCGGAGGTAGGCCTTACGTTTTAAGTGGCAGAGATCCACTACCTTTAGAAGTTGGTTTACTTCTCAAAGAATAGAGGGCAATGTGATTGAAAATATAAAAGCTAGCTAAGCAAACTGCTTCCACGAAGAATTTCCAGATAAGTAGCTAGGGAATTCTCGGCAGGGGAAATATTTATCTAGAATCTTACGTATCCTTTATCGTAAAATCCGTAAAATAGTTTTCAAGTTTGTAGAGTTCATACGCTTCATCGTTTCCTTCCAATAACTATGTCCTTCAAGGAAATCTCAAATTTGATTGAGTCTTTGCTTGCCATAACTACGGTAACTGGCCAGAGATACGGTCACATCACTCACATCCGAGTTTTAGAAAGAGATTTGATTCACAAGCGTCTTTTTTAAGACTGTGTGACAATCTTTTAGATCTCATGTGTGACATTCACCACCAGGTTCTGTAAATTTGCTACTTTTAACATCATCAGTAGAAAAATTTGCCCCAATTCCTTTACTCATCAAAAACAAGGAAATTCCAGAGGGAACGGAAAGATTCAATATCATTATAACCAGGGCACAAAATACGCAATGTCTCGACATCTCCCGAGAGCCTCAGCTATTACGGTGAATAATGTACCTCGGAGGGTAGGCTCACATTATTAGTCTCCGAAGCAGCGTGAATTTAGATCGAGTGTAAACAATTTAAGAGTCGACGGGGATTTTATGATACTTTTATGAGGAAAGGGGAAATAATTTTATTTTTAGATGCTCATTTTTGAACAATTTTAAATTATTAATCATCATTGTAACCAGCTTAGTCTAACCGTTGGTAAAGGTTACTCTGATGATGATTTGCGAAAGCTGAGCCCAAGTTATTACATACGATATATTTGTAAGTTATGTCTTTCTTTCGTTAGGGTCAGCACCAATAAAAAAAGTCAGCCTTCAAGTATGAATCAAATTTCAAATACAGATTAACAGTGACAGTTCCATACAAAATTATCAGTCAGAATACGTGCCTGATTATTATTCCAAAATAGTATCGTAGTAGGTACATGAAAATACGAGGTACAAGGGGAAATCTAGTTGGAAATATATTTGAATCGATTCCGACGTGAGGTTAGAAGCCAGAGCCAGTTCGGAACTCCGGGCAACGCCTTTATTAGGTCAACCTATACATAAATTATTCTACAGATATAGAATCTTCAGTTCAAAAGGAACTGCTTAGGATGGAGAGGACTAAGGAGGCATTTGGCATTGGGAAAACTAACCTAATAACTTTGAACTGTTCTTAATTTTCCAATCTATTTGCACAACGATAGACTGAGTAGGTGCTCCTGAAAGCCAGAATCAACAGTGGCGACCACCAGAAAAGCGCCGAGGCAGTGAAGCTCGACAAAGTCCCGGAGAATGAATTTAACTGTCTTGGATCCCGCAACGAAATAAATCAGAAAAGAATAACGGAGGAGTAGGAAAAATTAAAAATTTCCACTTCCCTCCATATCAAGCAGGAGACAGAACAATCAAGGCCAATAGGCACAAAGGTGCCACATAGGGGGTTTGATATAATTGTATAAAAAATTATGTTCAAAAGTATGACATTCGAACTACGATACTACCCACAAATCTACACTTTAAAGATCAAATACCCGAGCAATAACTTACGGTAAATAACCAAATGAGGCATACGGAACCTTGTAAAAACGCCAATAATTTTCCTTATATTTCCTTATAAGAGATAATGTGAATCTTTAAGGGAAGCTACAAAGGCATTCTTTGTGAGGTAGGTGAACTCGCTCCACGTTTTTACCCGACTCAAGAAGGAGGGTAATGATTTTCGATGGTATGGACAGGTTAATGACTTTTTGGAGCCTGTTTATCCTGTTGAAGTGATGGAGCGGGTCTTGTTTTTTGTTTTCTTGTGTGAAAAATGTTTGGTTATTGCTCTCAGGTACCCCCTTTGGTCGGCTTGTTTTCGATTATGTCAATTCGGCAATTCCGGAATTGTTAAAGGCTCGATTTTCGAAACCATTAACGATATAATTATGCCGAAGAAAATCTCAGAAAGACATGACGCACGGGACCGGTCAATGTGGTCACGCTTGGGGGAGGCCTATGTCCAGCAGTGGACGTCTTTCAGCTCATATGATGATGGTGATTAATTTAGCTTTAGCTACGAAATAAAATTTGGTTCAAATAAATTTTACTAGTTGGCGCGATATGCATAAATCTGTTTTTGAATGGATCATTTAAAATTTATTACAATAGATGGCGCGGTTTTAAATTTGTGTTGTAACACATTTTGGTACAATGAAAATGTAACAACGTGCAACAAAATTCTATAAAACAAATCGTAACTGTATTTAAAGCAAAATATTCACGAGTAAACCCTTTTACTTGCAAGTCCCTGCTAACACCATCTACCGCTTGGGAAAGAACCGACCGCTTTCGTGTACTTTCAAGTAAAATAATCGGTTCAGTCCGTCGGCAAACGCTACTTACTTCGGCACGGCAAAGGACCGACCACCTGTATAATTAAGTATTCTATACAGCACATAACCAAACACATACATAGACATATAGAACAGGTAAACAAACCCACACTTAGCTCCGTGTAAAACTAGACAACATCGAGGTAAGAGGCAAAAATTCCTTTCCTTTTAGATCCCGGTCCTTTCGGATAAAAGGAATTCTTATAAAACCGCCGAGTGTACGTACGCATTGGAATCTAAATCCTATGTGTGTATCTAAATACCTTGCGTTGTATGTGTTTATTACATAAGTAGTTAGGTGCTATTTATTGAATGTGTTTCGGAGGTTGTTTTAGTTTCCTTCCGTTTTTACGGTTGGACTATTGAACAAATTGAATTTATTTTGTAAGAGCTGTTGCTGCCAGAAAATAAAATACAGCGTATATGCCTAAATCAACTAAGTTAAGAGCTTTTTGGTACATGGTATAAGAAGCTACTGCACCTGTAACGAAGTTGACAATCTACAATCGATAACGCTAGTAGAAAACGAATCAATGTATGGGAATGACACATCTGAACGTTAAGTCACGTGGTCAGACCATACAAATAGAAGGCGTTAACGATTGTAGAAAGTGATTCGAGACGAAACGTTTGTAACTTGGCTAGGAGTGCTGATGTCGTTTAGTTTAAAGCTTATCAGCTTTTACCGAAGCTTGACAGTGTCTATTAAAATCATGCTGTAACTTGTTGATGGAAATAACAGCAGTTAATCAAATCACTTGCTATTTGAAAGGCCTTCAAGTCTTTCAACATTCGTGTGGAATCAAATCTAAGACATATCCCTCTCAAAAACATTATCACAACAAAATCCCCCGACTAGTCTCTCAGAAAGTGTCCTGACATCATGAACAGAATTCAAGACTAGTTAAAAGTTTACAACTACCCACCTGCTAACATTTCCCGGGAGTATTCAGGAGTGAGGAACATGTGTTCAGATTGCACTCCTGCACTTTACAGGGAAGATTGAATTTGTAGTGCCTGTTGTAGCGGAAGCGATAAGCTGAACTGGTAGCGTTTCTGTTCGGTTTACTTTGATAAAAAAAAAATACCGGTATAGACTGCCCCGATAGTCAAAGAGATTGTAATGTTAAGTGTACCAAAAGATATTCATGACCACACGACACATTGGTTTTTGCATTTAATTCGATTCTATAAAAAGTCTCAACTTGAAAAGAATTTGGCTCTTGAGCTTCTTACCGAGTATCTTTACAAAAATGATCTTCTTACTAATGTTATCTGAAAAAAATGTTTTTTGTCCGTAAGGTAGATTAATAAAAAATATTGGGCACATATATTTTTTTTGTTGAAATATTGTGTGACGTCACGGCGTAAGTACACTTTAAAATGGCATAGTGACGTCACAAGACCCCACTCTTGACCTTTGATGCGCTTTATCTTTGTCAATTTTTATTGATTTGATAAAGCAAAAAATACGTGTGCAATATTATTTGATAATCTCACTGACGGACTAAATAGAGTTATAATTTGTCTACCCAGGAAACAACCCTATTGAATTGAAGTAGTCAAAGGACCGTCTAAACTCTAAAATGATATCTAATGAATTTCTAAAATTTATGGATGATTGAAGAAGTTCGTGAGTAGATGGCCGATTGTTGTGTGTAAAACGCTGTTACTAGGACCACACCTCCAACTACTTCAAGATTTGTCTCTCTCGTCTTTAATAAAGTTTGTCTAGCTCACACCACACCCGTTCGCTGGACAAGCTGTCCAGTCCGGTTTCCAGCACGATTCATTTATTTACACAACCGGACAGTGGCCGGTCCGGAATATTGAAATCCTAGACAAAGGTGGTGGCATAAAATGCTTGAAGAATTTTCATTTTCGTGTGTCTGCGGTTACTTGCGAAATTGTGTGTGAATTTGTGGCAGGAATTTTCGCGTATTTTAAAGGAAGAAATGTGTGGGTTTCCTACAACTTTCAAGAGGAAATGCGGTCGCAGACATCCGACTGAATATCCTTTGAAAATGTCGCAATTCGAGGTTTGGCTCTCGCCTATTTCCTCCTCCAATATTGGACCAATTTTAAAGGTATTTCATAAACTGAAAAAGGAAGGTATATACTATGTACCTATTTTGATGATACATTATCGTTACAAGCACTAGAACCCTTAAAAATGCGCTGCCAACAGAGGCCTAGTGTGCAACTTAGACAACTATAAATGAAATAAAACTTTTTTGCAAAAAAGTTTTATTTTTCACGTTTTAGTTGTACCTACCTAATAGGCTAACTTGCCTATTAGGTAGGTACAACTAAAGTAAGGTAACTATAACGCCAGAATAGATTTCATGAAACTTGAACATAACCGGTGAAATGAGAGATCTGCATACCCCTTAAGAGCGTAGTAGCGTGATGTTATGTTATGAAAAGGTATAAACAATAAACAGACATGCGATTGCAGCAATCCCGAGAGATTTGCCGTTATTTATTGAAGAGTTCTGTTGTATATCTCCGAAGTTCTTTATCAGATCTTCACCAAAATAAAATGGGACCAATTTCGGAACAAATTTTTTTTTGAACAAAAAAACAATTTTCAAAATCGGTCTACAATTGACGGAGATATCGGTGAAAATACAGAGAAAAAAAAACATACATAATGTCGAACATAGAACCTCCTCCTTTTTGGGAAGTCGGTTAAAAATAAAAACATAGGAAAAATTAAACAACATTGAAACATTTTCCAGTTTAAGAAATATCTTTTAAATTGGTTCAATATTGTCCTCGTATTATGATTTTTTACTAAGGAAAATCAGTCGGAGCTCTCTGCCTACATTTCCTCCTTAAGAGTCATATAGTTTGTACAATGTTGAGACATTTACGTTAGCATATTTAAATAATAACTTTTATATATTTACAAGACTAATCATTGAACAAAAAAATCTAATCCGCACTGGGCCCGCGTGGTGTATTAGGTATGGTCCATTATCTCACAGCGATGAGGTCTGTGTATCAGCAGCAGAAACATTATTATGCGTGCCATCATCATCAACATCAGCCTTTTTAATGTTCCCACTGCTGGACACAGGCCACCTCTCTGTGAGACGGAATGGGCCGTAACCACATGTATTGGATTCTTTTGTTTCTAGGACATGCCAGACCATTATGTGTGTAATCATTTAAAATTAATAGAGAAATAACGAGAATCGCTAAGTAAAAATTAAACAGAAACAAAACAACTAAGAAATCTACAAAACTCTTCTACGAGCACTAAGAAACTGAGAACAACTATCTACAGCAAACAACAGTCTTTAGTACAATTCGAGCAGTTTATTTAGTAACGAAACTTTGTCATTTGAAACGTATAAACTGCTCATGGTCTAGTTAGTTAACAAGTTTCAAGCAACGAAATGTTTATCACTAAAGACTAGCACTCTACTAGCAACTAAAGACTTGTGGGCTTAGTCGTGCTCGATCACGTTAACGTAAACGTCAATATGTATTGAAACTAGATAAGCGCTGTCTGGTGACAGTACAGGGAAACCCATTTTTACCGAATTCTAAAAAAGGAGGTTATTTGTATACAAATTTACTTAAGATAAAGTTTACGATAGCGCCAGCAACCACGTTAAAAAACTCGCACTGGCCGCCAAACTCTATTTGCTACTAAATACCAGCACTCGGACTTGCCTCTAAAGACATGTAAACGAGGTTCAACTAAATCTACAGCACTACATAATAATACAAACTATTCACCAAGAACTGCCTGCCCTTGACTCCCATCCTGCTGATATCTTCAAGTGACCAAACAACACATGAACAAGTCCATGCTCACACAATTAAGTTCACTCATTTCATAAACACTAATTATTACAAGGCTGCACTCACATTTTTCTATAAAACTAGAAACTTTGAAGGAGTGTTAAAATTATTACACCTAATTAATAACGTTAACTCTGTTGTCCGGAAACGGGTTACTGAAATGGATGAAGAAAATGTCAAAAATAATGTGTTATTTTTTATGATGTGGATAACGTCGTGAGCTTAAACTTTTTTACTTCGATTTTGCCGGTTTGTACAACTGAATATATTCCAGAATTAAAAAAAAAAAACAATACAAAAGCTTAAAAGGTTTCCTATTGTACCGTAAATAATCCAACAATAGTCATCTACAACGACCTTTCATATGTTGAGCCTAAAATGAATTCTATGCTCCCTATTTTCGACCTGCCATTACCAGATATTCACCTAGCAGCGAAGGCTTTGAAATACAAAATTATGAGCAGAAATTATAATCCGATTATAGCAAATGAGTTGACAATAATTCAAACAGTTTGAACAAATGGAAATACGATATTTGTTAAGAAAATTATCTGTAATTTTATAACTTTAACAGACGTAGGTACCAATAGAGTAAAAATCATTAAACTGTGTATGCCTATAAACAGTAGACTTGACCTACTGTACTAATATATGTCTGGTCAAAATTAGTAACAAATGATGCCTTCGACCTCAATGATGAAAAGGTTCATGGTAAAGAAGAAATCAACAATACTATTGTTGGATTAGTAGATATTCCACCACAATAGATGGGCTACATCCATGCTTGATCAAATCTAAAAGGATTACTGAATAAACCCCTGATGGATGGGCAAGGGGCCGCAATCTATTAACTGATAATATCGTGTTGCTACCATGGTCGGTCAGGCAAGGAGATTGTACCCCATTTTGCATTCAATAGACGAGAAATTTACGACAGCTATAATCGTAGTCATAAATATAGAAGCATCAAGAGAGATGGACCGGACTGGTTTCGCAGTGGGAGCCAGAGGATGGGCGACGTTGCCGCAGAAGGCCTGGCGTGATGGCTTAGAGCCGTTCAAGACGAAATCGTCGGAGAAGGCAACACACACCGGGAAGAGTGGAAGGCTACGGACTACTGCGGAGTAGTGGGACGATATAGGTTGATAAATAAAAACATATTTCGTACTTCATAGGTACCGAAACGAGACACAAAGTATTGAGAGGTGTGATCAGAATAAAATAACCTGATGTTATGACGCAAGTTTAAAGTCTGAATCGGACTGCGATAAGCTTACTTGAGATTATCGTAAAAAATAAATATGCGAAAACATAGGTAGCAGCAGGAACACATTTTACTCAGTAGCCAATGAGATTAACGTAAATAATAATCATACGATTAGACCATCGCTTGCGAATATTGCAAATACCATTTTCCCACAGTCCCGAGAATATCATGTCCATAATTTGTAGTATTTAGGCAATTAATTTTGTTCCTAGTTATTGGATAAATGGGCTTGACCAGCGCGATATTAACGATAACTATGCAGTTTTGAAACATAATTTAGACCAAATTAATCTCATTGATTTATTGTTTGATCCGGCTCGAAGGACCGAAATATTGCAAGTAATTAAATTGTTGAAATAATTAAAATATTAGAAAACATAAACAAGCTAAAATAAATATACACTTGGAAATCGTACGTTTTAGATTCGAAGGAACTATTCCGAAGAATTGTAAAATAATTTCGAAACGATGCCTTCGAATATAATCACATCGAATACAGCCTGCCCATTTTGTGGCTTTTCATCAAGCTAAGCCCGTTCAAGTATAAATCAATCGATCGAATACTAAACTAAGAACAGCCTTTATTCCTCATCAATTATTCACCCCCAAACAAAAAGTTGATGGAATCAATCAAAAACTCAATCATGTTACATTTCATATTCAAAACAAAGGGACTATAGAACCGAAGAAATTGCTGTTAAAATTAATTTAAACCACAATATGGAGGGTAGTCTCATTCATTTGGCTATAACAATGAATTTGAAGTAGTAAACGATTGGGTAACACGGTAGGAAGTTTTATTTTGACTCATCACGGAATCATTTGAAGAAACATTTAGAAATTCAAACTACCACTGATTGACGGCAATGAATATTTTTTCGTGACTGAAAAAATAACTGCCAAAACTAATGGCAGTGAAATTGACGTAGACGTTTTAGTAAAACCGATAAACGGCCTGGTAGAGAAAATGTAGAAAGATTTAGAAGGCGCATTGTGGAAATACGATGGGACAGCGGTAGACAGAAGGGGATTAAGTGACCTGGATGGCAAAAGTGTGGGGCCATTACGTTTGATAAAGGAGGATTTATAAGACCTGAAGAGAGAAGAGGCTTTGACCGCTGAGTTCGTTTCAATTTTTCGAGTTAAATATTGAAAATGTTAAAGTTACATTTTGAACTGTAGCTTTAGCATTTTCGATGGTGTTATCATATAATTATGCTCATATAGCGTGTTAGTAGTATTAGCGTGACTGAACTTTGGCCCAAATATAATATTTAGAATATATATTTGCCATCGACACGTTAAGATGAAGATTTTAAAACTTTGTAACTATTTGAATATACGCTCTTAGACATAAACGGTCATCAGTTTTCTAAAAAGCAAACAAATATCTAGATTCTCTTGAATATAATGCTGATGAACCATCACGTAATTTGATTCAAAAAGATTCTTTTACTTCAGAATTATATAATGGAAACTGAGTACAAAACTTTTTGAATTACAACACCGAAAATATATTAGAACTTCATTACAATATCGTATAATATTCATGGCCGTTCCAGATTTCGTGCGAATTTTACGATCCAATAACTATTTGTAGATGATCTAAAGGGCTTAATATTTAATCTGTCCCATTTCAAGTAATTTTATTAAAGGCTCAAGAGACATCTATTTCAATAAATGAAAAGCAGAATTATTTAACCGAATTATCTGAAAATGTTATTACTTATTACTTTTTAAAAGCTTTCATAGAATTTGCCTTGTTACTTTGTTAGTATGCGTTGGAATCTTGCAACTGACTTTTAAAACAGTTATCCTCAACGGACTGAGCTAAAATTTTGCATATACTTTTCGTTTGCATGACAATGCACGATAAGCTCAAAAGCCTGCTACAATTTTCTTTTTAAATTGTATTATTATATCTCATTGGATTGAAATGTGACTTTCTTGTTAATACTATTAACGAGAAATATGAATCAAGTGCCATAAAGAACAATAATTTGAATCCACAATCATGACTTTTTTCAGGCATAGTTTTTGCTGACCATTGACAGGTCTTGATGTACTTTTCCTCAACACCTAACTCTAATATTTCAAAACCCAAAGGTGAAATTGAAACTATCGTGCCAATTTACTCTCAAACAAAACAACCAATAACCCTCCAAACAATAGCATATCCCATAATTCCTATCAAAGCCTCAACAATAAAATCACTTCAAAAGTCAAATACCTCACAGTCATCATCACTGAAATCTGAACTATATGCCGAATCACATAAGGTAGCAAGTTCGTCGTATCAATGTATGGTAGTGACGTATTTACGCGAGGTTGTACGGACTCGCGAAGGCAGCTTCGATCGATACTCTGCATAAAGCGGGTTTTGTTTCGGTGACGCGCGAAAGTTGTGGGAATGTGATTGTTATAATCCTTTGAGTATGCTTCGGATTAGGGGACGATGAATTGGCGGCCATTTTGGTTTCAATTGAAGAGTTCTTTTGGATTATTTAGTAGTTACTTTAGGCTCGAGACAAGTAAAATTCTAACCACCAAAGCGTTACTTTAAGCGATTTATAGCGATTGGAACAAAACTAAACTGTATGGGGATAAACCCATCTCCTCGTATTTTGGCTTTTCCAACATCGTCATCAATTATATAGAATGACTTCCTCTGGAGCTTCCTATGGGTTTCTTTGTGTCTTTCTATATCCTTTCGAAGCCATAAGCAGAGATTTTTGGCCTGAAATGGGGCAACAGACATTTTTTTAATACCAACGCAATAAACTTGTTTTCATATAACTTTGTATAAAATCCAAAAACTTCTGATCGCATTACGACACGAAAATGCAAAATGAATTCTAAAAAAGCAGGTCTTGTCTACTTTTATATCTCGTCCGGAATTAATTTCACAGCACGTGTAAGGAAAAATGCAATTTCATCCTGCTTTACAAGACCAACTTTATTTTTATATTTTTCTATCTCCTCATAATCCCGTTCTGCCACGAGATTAGTGGAACGTGCTCATTCCAATTTGTTCGCGTCTCTTTGACATCAAAGAGTTCTGTTTCGAGTAGAAACTTCTTCCAATCCTTTAAATGTATTGTTGATTTTCTTCACAAAAGCGAGATTCCTGGCCACCTACACGAATATCGTACTTGATATATGTATATATAAGACGTATTTCCTCAGATATGAATATTTCCAGTGGCACTCGGAAACGGTACTTGCAAAGGAAATTACTGTTGATGTTCGTATTGCTGTGTTCAATCGACACACGCGAAGGCTTGGTTCGACAATACGCGATATAGACGAAAATGGAAGTCATCAACATCATCACCATCACCATCAATACCATGTGGTGCACTTTTTTATTGTTGATAGGTTAGCTTTTGACCACTATTTCAACTGATATTAAGCGATGATATGGTCTACAGCGAAGCACGCCTCAAAGATACGCCAAAACTGACCTCAAAGGAAAAGAGATTGATTTTGTTTAGCCTACATAAAATAAAAATAAACGCTTGAAGTTCCTCAGTAAATTTTATTTATAACTTGCAAACATCTTCTAATGAGAAATTTCTTTACGAAGATTCTGATTCCTTTGTTCACAAAATTAAGTTAATTACGGCTGTTTTTATCTTGTTCACTCATATTTTACAATCATTCTAATGAAATACTATCGTTACCAAGCAAGATAGTAAAATCTACATCAACAATTGAATTATTAACTATCTTATCAATTATATCAGGTTTATCCATTTCGAATTTACTTTCAACATTAGAATTGCCTTTACCTCTCTTAGAAATTAGAATATCGTTCTTTTTATTATCATCATCATACATACTAAAGAACTATTATTACTACAAATATTATAATGTGAATGTTTGTTTTTCAATCACGCAAAAACGGCTAACGAATTTAAAAGCAATTTTGCACTTAATTTGTTAACACATAGAATACTTTTTACCACACCAACTACGGGTTCATTTGAGATGATTTCGATATTAACATGAACAGAGCCGTGGGCGGCAGCTAGTTGATTATATAGTTATTAGTATCTATCGATATCATCTAAACCGCAGCACTGGCGTCAAGATTCAAGGTTACCGCAGTTATAGATCGTCTTCTCTTTACATAATTAAGAACCCCGAGTGCTATCTAATTAAATTATATTTGTCCTTGTATTGACTGTTTGTCAATCAATTTGGTATTCTATTTTGAAGCAGAACACGGCTGTCTCAGCAAGTGCTTTCTAAGTAATTCTGTAAATGATTGCTTAACTACTTAGCTTAGCTACTGAATATCCTACTTATAAAGAACTTTTGTCAATGTGTAAAGGTTTGCCTTCTAAGCGAAGATATTTTATCTTTTCTGGCGAAACCCGCATGAATGTCAAAACACATTCCGCCAGAATTTCTTAGAATAATTTTACTGAGGTACTGCCTTCACCAGCGCACTACAATTCTCCTTCCCAAATTCAGGTCACCTAATAAGTCCATCGTATAAGTTATTAAAAGTTCTCTCCAATTCATCACAACCCGCTCTTTAATCCAAACCCAGCCTTATCCAAGGATTACATTCGTAACTCGAAGCGAGATTGCATTCAAAAAATTTCTGTATTTGGAAGACTATTCCCGACCAGCGGCGGAACGGCAGAATGAAAAACAAAATGGAGGAAAATATAGTAATCCGCGATGAAAGAGGATTGGGAACGATTCGGATGAAACTCTGTAACTGGGGCCTATTTCGTAAATCTGAGGAATAAAGGCTTAAGCACACGTAAATAATGAGACGGTTAGCTGTAATACTTTTGGAGATTCCATTACTAGAGAAATGTTTCATAACAAAAAATGAGAAATGTTTATGCCAACAATTTTTTTTTTTTGGTCTACAAGAAACAGGCAGTTCTCACGATGTGAAATGGCAACCGCAACCTAGCACACCTGCAAGGAGTTTAGCGATGCGTTACTGACTAGAAAAACGGATAAAAAAATGTTATGTACAGTTAAGGATCAAAAGTACAGTCAGACAACCAAAACAACAACTTTTCACGGTTAGTTGTTATAACTATACTTTAAGGTTAAACTAGTCGAAGGCACGAACTATTTTGTGCGCGAGGTTAAAATGCATGCTATCTCATCCCACAACACGTGCGAAATATATAGATGCTGTGATGAGCAGTAAGAAGCTAGTTCGCGTACGAATTAGCACTTCTGCAATCTTTTATCGAAATGGATGATGATTTAGGACGAAAAAGAGAGCACGAAATTTTATAAACAGACCTTTGGGAGTCTAGATTTCATGAAAAAACTACTGAATGTATCTGATCAAAATAAAATTATTTGGATTGTTGAATTACTAATCTATCCCTGTATGGAGGCCGTTTTTTAATTTTCCTTCTTCTTATGGTATTTATTTGCGCCCAAAGATACATTAAAATAAGTGTTGAAATATGGAACTTTCGACGCTCATAACTTTCAAATATTTTAATTTTTTATTTTTTCGGTTACATACAGGGCTAGATAATGATGAGACAAATTGATATCTTTTTTTATTTTGAAAGTACATCGTCAAACAGTGGAGTAATCTCTAGACTACGTTTGTATGGAAGAATTTTTGACTTGTGTACCCTTAATTTATATACAGCATATCAAACCAGTTGTGGATAATTTAAATAGTTCTAAAAAGACTTGCCATGTGAAATTTGGGAGAGTAAGACTGCACGACCCTTGACTGTACCAGTCGTTCTAAAATTAAATTGGTTCAGAAGTACGCCTAGTTTTTTTGTCAAAAATACCCCCAAGAGAGAGTAATTTCGCCTAAACAAGAGCAAAATGACCCCAACAGCACAACATTCAAATATAATTGTATGGGTTACTACGGTTTCATGTAATTGACCGCCATGTTAGGGGCAAACAAGCGTATCGTAGAGGTATTTTCGTTAACTATAGGGGTAGCGTAGACATTGGACGAATTCATTAATAGTTAGACATCCGACCGAATGTGTTTGTATTAACTCGTAGAGGGTGGTGACAGTGGCTAATTGTTCGAAGACGTATTTCGGTGCCATCAAGTTGGGATTATTTGTTCGGTCAGTTGCAGTAGATTGAGATAAACAGTATTATATACCAGTTATATAAATATTTTCTACTGCTTATGCCTCAATCATCATCAGTGTGAGTGGAATTTGGTCGTTAACTAACACAAAGACACTGAAAAACTTAAAATAGGAACATTACCAGTCGCTGTGATCCTGTCCTTGTTTATTAGTTAATTTATTAAAACTTCATGCAACATAAAGGTACATAAGCGGACTTAATGCTTGTATAAGCTGTATTGTTTTCTTGTTTGTTTATTTAGATGTATGTATGTATTTTAGTAGTTTGTTTTTAGTACCTAATTGTACTTAGTACCTGATACTTGTATTATTTGAAATTGGCACCAAGTGCAACCCCATGTCGTGTCCAGGCTATCTCTATCCAATCATGGTTGCCTGGAAGAGATCGCAGAGCGCGATAAGGCCGCCTGTTGTATGTTTGTTTTAATTTTAATGCTTCTTTTTGTATTGTCTTATCTTGGTGTAAAATAAAAAATAAAAGACCCAGTACGAACCTTTGTAATATTGTTTATAGGAAACCGGTTTCTTACGTTTTATGAGTAAGAGCATAAGTGTTAAAATAAAACTCTGAAGACCATGAATTAATAATCACAACAATAACAAGGAAACGTGCGTAGTTACGTCCACTAATCGATTAAAACCAACAGCTATCATAATAATAACAGACATCGATATGAATCGCCATTGTCTATAACAGAACACCTGGGAGTGAGAAATGCTTTGTTTACTTCAGTGTCAAGGCTAGGCATCTGATCGCCAGCATCTATGAGGTAGCCAATAGCCTTGATGCTGCTATTCCTATCTTTTACTTGTAGATACAATAAGAAAGAGATGGAAAATTGAGCAGTCAAACTGGAAGTTTCGGCACAGGTTTTGAAGACATTGACAGACTCGTCAATATTGCAGAACCATCGTTAAATCTTACTTTCAGTCGAAAGACATCCACTGTTGGACATGCACCTCCTCCAAGCTACTCAAATCTTGGTCCTGGTTCTGGCAGAAAAATGATAATTCTATTTAGTCCGTCAGTGAGATTATAAAATAATATTGGACACGTATTTTTTGCTTTATCAAATAAATACAAACTGAAAGCGCAATAAGTTCAGGAGTCGGGGCTTGTGACGTCACTTTGTCAGTATAAAGTGTAGCACGCGCACTGTATCTTCGTAATGTTTTGTTTACGTGGCAAAAGAAAAAAAAAATGTGTCCAATATTTTTAGGTTATCTAACTGACGGACTAAATATATATTTTTTGTCAACAAAACTATTCGAGATGAATGGCGACTTGGAAAGGCTTATGCCTAGTAATAGACTGTTGTAGGATTATGATGGTATAATGGGTTTTATTTGTTTTGCTTATCAGTGAGAGAAAACAGTATTTGAGGGTTTTGTTAAATGGTGCATTTCAAAAACAGAAAAGGCGTTCACCAATCCTAGGAACAGACGAAATTCCAATAACTGCCAATATTGGACAGCTAACGTTTGCAAACAAATATTTGTGTTGATTGGTTATGAAATTATTGCACACAGCGAGAAGGTCGAGGTCACACAGACCTATTGGAAATTGGAAATCTAGGAATTGGAATCGCAGTCACAATACCAGAGTACAAACCTATGTTTGTATAGGTAGTGTATGTATAGTAAACCTTTGCATGAATTGAAAAGATTGAAGTTCCATTTTTATCGAGTAAATATTCCGTTTTGATTTTTTTAGGGGATGATTGGTGTATTCTTAACACGCAAGGGATATAATTATTTTTTGGGGCTTTGGTGCAATGGAAGATTCATTGTTATTTGTTTAAATCTATACCAATATTATAAAGAGGACATATTTTTTTGTTTGTTTGTTTGTACCGAATAGGCTCCGAAACTACTGGACCGATTTTAAAAACTCTTTCACCTATGGAAAGCTACATTATGCCCGAGTAACATAGGCTATAATTTTGACGGGAGCGAAGCCACGGCGGTCAGCTAGTCGTTTATGAAATGATAGTGGTCTACAAAATGTGATTTAGCTTCTGATAATATTGTGTCATCAGCATCATTTCAGCCGAAAGACGTCCACTGCTGGACATAGGCCTCCCCCAAATGTCACCACTTTGACCAACCCCGTGCGTCTCGCATCCAGCGGGTCCCCGTAACCTTCATCAGGTCACAATGTTGTGTATATGCAAGGAATAAGCAACGTTAATGAATTTTTTTTATTTAGTATTTTCCATTTTATTAACAAAATTAAAATAAATGCGATGCTGCGTTCACATCCATGTTTCATGCTTAGTAATTTGGTGAGACTTTAATATTTTATACTGGTTTAAATATTCGTCCTTCTAAATGAAAACTACCTGAACCTAATATTCAATCAAGATTATCTCAAAGTGTGTTGCTAAAGTGTTTTGGGAATACCAGTAACGAATTATCATTTCAGTATATTCCTAATTCTCAACTTAGATATTCCTGCCATCAAAACGTATAGATTCAACTTCAAAAACTACCCTTCAAATCAAAGTGCTACCCAAGTATTATTATTGAAATCTTTTGTGAGGTGGCAAGCACAATAGACGCTCAAACGAAGGGTCGAGTTACTCGAGCAAGTCTGTATACAAGATTTTTTGTTAACAAACGAATTAAACGTTTCTCACTGCATAATTAAAAGGTCTTTTTAACAATTGAATTATTTTGAAAGTGTAGATGTATAGGAGCTTATCGTGTTGAGCTGAGGATTGGCGTAAGAAACGCTGTCGTGCCGATTTTGACGGATTAACTGGAGAAGGCAAAATTCAAAGAACATTGGAAGGCTTTGGGAGAGACTGGGCTATATGCCCAGCAGTTGGATAAAGATAAATAAGTTAAACAAACAAAATCTTCTTCTTCTTTCCTGTAGATTAACTCAAACTAAAGTCTCAACCATTTAGATTTTGTCCGACCAGTATGCAGCTACTCGGCTAGCTCTGTCATTTGCTACGTTCAAATCCGGTAAAGTGCAGGTGGTCGGGCATGAAGGACAGACAAAGAGGTGGACATATCTTGCGAAGGGGCTCCACACTGGCACTGTGTTTTGGATAGATCTATGATACTCCATTTGGTCAGGTTTGGGTTTGCAATCGGTTTAGGGATTTCCAAATTTGGCCACTGCAGTTCGTGTTCAGGGGACAGATACTAAAAACCGTGTTATTGGATGTACGTGTTATATGTATTACTAGCTTCTGCCAGCGGCTTCGCCCGCGTGTAAAGTGTTTGTTTTATACCAAGGGAAGGGGACCATAGGCTACATCCTGGATTATACCGGGATGGAGCCTATGTGCTATTCCATACTATAATCTATCTCGGAGCCAAATTTCATTCAGAACCGTTCTGCCGTGATTGAGTAGGTCGGTTGTTCACGATGTACCGCACGACACGATATTTAACACACGACACTCTGCAGACGATCTGTCGTCCGCTCGTTTGTTCTCTAGATAAACACACAGTTCATACACAAACCACGCATGGGCCGTGCGCTGCGGTGTGTCGTGTCGTCAACAAGCTCATACTTGTTTAGTGCAGCCGCTGAATCGTGACTGCATAAAAGTCGCGACGACATAACGGCATCCATGACAGCCGCCGAAAACCCGTTTGTAAATCGTGTCGCGAGTACTGCGGTGTCGCGCAATGAACAAACGATCCATACAAATATACGGAGCTCTGAATCGTGACCACATTTTGTCATATGTCGTGTCGCGTCGTCAACAAACTGCCTAACAAACATACATCCATTGATCCATCCAAACTTTCGCATTTATAATATTAGTAAGATTATAATGTCGTCTTATTCAAATTCTAGAAAGGCCTTGAGGTATAAGTCTAAATTGTTGTTTAACTTTTTAAGTAAACATTTTATGATTTGATTAAGGTTTCATAAATGCTAATGTGCTGCCTAAGAGCCGTTATTAGAGCTAGAACAGCATAGTTAATTATAATGTATCCTTAATAGGGTACTTTGATGCAATATTGATAAAGCTAATGTACAATGTTGAGCTATAAATGAAGATTATCTCCTTAATTGCGGCCTAAGTTTTATGATAATTATTCAGATAATATGTACAGCAAAAAAATATAAAGCAAGGTTTGTATAGCCTAATAAATGCAGTCATAGCAATACTTTTTGCAAGCATCGCTGATAAAATCATGTATTTTACACGCTTTTATTTAACTTGCAATGTATGTACGTAAGTGTGTTCGGGTCAAAACTTGCAACTGAATTTTAAAGCAGTTATCCTCAACCGATTAAGATGAAATTTTGCATACACCTTTAGTTTGGATGACAATGCATGCAAGTGACGTCATTCCAAACCCAATATGGCGGACGGCCCAAGATGGCGGACCAGTTATTTTTTGTGCACTGCCATGATTTGTATTAAATGAAAGGGTTTGCTGAGAAGAATACGGAAAAGGCTTGTTTTTAAAATATTGTTTAATAAATAATTTTATTTTTTGTTATCTTGATGGTTTATAAGATCGAGATACCATAACAATAACAATATGATATTTATTTACGGTCTTTTGTAAAAAGTTTACGCTATGGGTAGGGGGACGAATAAAGAAATGACTGATTTGTGCAAACGATCTGTGACCAGATACCAAAAACTCTCACGCATTTTGAACAACAAGCATCTTTCTTAAGTATGAACCCTTAATCCTAACAAACATACAAAAGAGATGGAGGTACCGAATCACAATGGCCGACCTGAACGAATCAGTAAATTAAGTTTCAAATTAGGACGCCTGTAAGATCTGTATTAGAACGTGCATCATGAATTTATCAGCCTTTATTCAGTGTTGAACAAGGACTACTTAATTATTTGTAATTATAACTGGGCATGACTTGGCTACACGTAGAATATAACAACATTATTGTTATCAGTTTCCTTGCAAACAGTAGCCGATTTGATTGCAGTGGGAGCATGCAATCACACAATATTATAAAGGCGAAAGTTTGTGAGTGTGTTTGTATGTTTGTTACTTCTTCACGATCAAAAGGCTGGACGGATATGGATGTAATTTGGCACAGGGATAGATTACAGTCAGGATTAGCACATAGGATGCTTTTTATCCCGGGAATATGTTCCCTTGGGATAATTTTCGAATTTCACGCGGGCGAAGCCGCTGGCAGAAGCTAGTTTACATACTAAAGAAGGACGCCTTTAAGCAGGCAAGTGAAAAGTGCATCTTAGGATTTATAACACTAAAAACATTAACAACTGCAAGAAGAACTTAATTTATTGCCAGAATAATTAGAATCACAAAGGACCAACAGTCCAATAAAAACTCTTAATTATGTAAAAATATCGACGCTATTTAAAGACTTAGCTTAGCAAATGTATTATAAAAAAAATCTATAGAAGGATTGAAACATAGAATCTGCTAATAAATTATTAAATAGCTCAGATTTGCAAACTTAGCCCCAAATTAGATGCGAAGCGCACAGGACCGATCAGTGTGGCGACGCTTGGGGGCGGCCTATGTCCAGCAGTGGACGTCTTTCGGCTAAAATGATGATCAGGCTTAAAGTCCATCAAACCAATTAATCACAAAATATAAACATAGCATAAAAATAACACAAAACAGTTACCCAATCGATGACGAGTGTTCAAACAATTCATCCGTTCCTTGTTAATGGGATTTTGAATCAACGTTTACATTGGCAGATCGCAAATACATTGTAATTTGAATTATGTGGTATATGCGAGGTTTGTGTATTGCTAATTTTGTTTAGGAATGCCTTTGATGTTGCCTTTGTATTGTGTTTATTAATGAAACCTTTTAAACTACGGAAATGTTCAATAAAATTGAGCATTTTCACCTAGGTTTTAACTATATACTGATAAATACAGTAGACAGGACGCTTCTTACGGAATAATTGGTTAACTATGAGCACAAAACCACTTTTTGTCAACGCAGCATTCTTACAAAGGCCTGAACCAAAACTAAACACTCAATTTCACAGCAATATGAATACTCCATGGAATAACAGTTCAAAAAACACAAAAAATAAGACCCACAGCACACATTAAAATAAATTATACTCAACACAATAAAATGAACGATCAAAAGAAGGGCGCAGCTGACTAAAAAAATATCACGTTTAAACCTAATTTGTACGTAAAATCTCTAGCGAATAAACCTAGCCCATTTTAATTATGTCAAACCACTCCTTACCCGTTTCCTAGCCATGTCACAAACACAGAAACTATGAAAACACCATAATCCGTAACGCAACAGACGTGCGTTCACCACGGCATTCGGAAAACGACTGACGGAAGTACACAAAATGGGGTGGAGTATCCACCGCCCTATATATCCAACCGAAAATTGAAACGTCTTATACAACTGTGGATGCTAGAGAAAATTGTACGTTATTTTTGGATTGTTAAGGTTGGATGTTGCTTGTGTGTTGGTAATTTTTATTTGGTATGTCATTTGATGGTGGTTATTGCATTTACCTTAGAAGTTACGTCAGTTGGTGCTTGCGTCTCTGAATTATTTGTTTTTTTAGTCTCTGGCTTGGGAGGGTCAGAGTTTGGTTTTATTAATTTCGGCCATGGGATTGTCTTTATGTTCGACACGATATTAAATGGTGGGTCTTAGGGAAAAACCTTGTATTTATCTCATAACCGCCCAGCTTTTAAGGCTTTATTTTTAATCTTAACTTAAGCAAAGACTTCGCTATATCTTCAACACAACACCCTTCGTTTCGTGAGCGACATTTCAAACTTCAAATAGAACTCAATACTGTCTCCGACTTCCAAAACTGCCGAGTTTCCGGCTTCCAAAATTCTAACATCTTAGCAATTGTTCCTAGTACAAGGATCTGCTAGTTTGAGTTTAAAATTACCTTGTATAGGATCGTCTATTGTTTAAGTTTCACTGTGTGGGCAACACTGTTTCAAAAATAAATTTCCCCAACAAAATTTATTTCTTCATCAGATCGTAAGAGATAGTAGGACCACCAAAAATAACCGTGTCTATTTATTCTTCTCAAGATACAGGTCATCATACGGACTCGAAGGAAAACTCCGAAGAGCGATAAGTACTTATATACAGAAAAAAAATAAAGACATAAAACAGCCTTTCTGAAATCAGTCAATATTAAAAATATTGGCATTGATATAGCCATACTTATATTTACAATGCTGATTGCCTGATTGCTATTCGTTGAATTTGCATGACTCAATGTTATCAAAGAATTAAATGCATGAGCCATTGGTATTGATATTGGTGAAAGTATAGGTCATACAATATATAAATTGAATATAACTTCAGCATCAGACATAATACTGAACAAAATGCATTCAGCTGATATAAATAAGAGTGATGATGGTGATATAAAAGATGCTGAAGCAAGTATTATTGAAGTTGAAGATAGGAAAACGGAAAAAAGACCGTTGGAGGCGGAACCCAGCAAAAATAATGCAGAATTTGCAAAAGAGGTAGCTACGTATTCAATTATTAGTTACATAGAAATAGGCAATATAATATTGTAAGGACTGGGAATGTAGGGACATAACCTGTCCAAGTCCAATTAATTTCGCAATATAAAGACACAATATGCACAGAAATAGAGTTATATCCAATACTTATAATTAAATCTTTATCGGAAAACATCGTGAGGAAACCGGCATGTCCTAGAACCAAAAAATTTAAGGCAAGTGACATCCACCAACACGCACTGGGCCCGCGTAGTGGATTACGGCTCATTCCCTCTCACAAAGAGAAGACCTGTGTCTCAGCAGTGGGAACATTAAAATGCTGATGACGATGAAACCTTTATTTACATTTTCTACCACCAAAAACACCTTGTATCATTCTCTCCAAACGAACCTAACAAAACCACAACCATTCGTTTCGGTATGAACTCGAATAGTTGTGAATAGCTATGCAGTTAACATTTAACAGCCACGGTCGCTCTATCTATCAAATAACAGTCCCTCTACAAGTATTGAAGTTAAATTAACATCTAAATTCTCTCTGCACATATTCTCAGATCTAGTCAAAGGGTTGGCTCTTCACAGGACCCAGCTGAATATAATAATAATCTTGGTAATGCAAAGTGCTGCAGCGGTCGGGCTTCGGTCCTGTGGGGCTTCAACGACGTCACGAAGCTGGCGACAGATTTACATGTGTTTAGCTAGTTAGTGCAATGTGTTTATGTTTATGTAAGTAGTTATGTGGTAGGATTTGTTTGCTTGTGGTATCTTTGAAAATACTTGAAACCCGCGTCTTTTTTCCATGGGTAGGCGTTCATACATCTGATCATACAGGCACGCCTGGCCTTTCAGCCTTTTCTTTCTTTGTTTTGTAATTAAAATCAAGGACGTTACCCAGAAACGCGAAGGTTAAGTGGGATTGGGCTTGACATATCTGCCGCATGTCAAATGAGAAACTGGCGTAAGACCCATATCAAATGCCAATCTGTCAACATCGACGAATCAACATCGCGACAGACCATAGCTCGAGTCCTATAAAAAGGACTATGAAAATAGGAGACGAAGACCAGCAGCTTTTAACAGCAGTGGGCCAAAATACCCATGATATGTCTTGTGTTGCCATTCTTGCGGAAAATGTACTAGTTCATACATTTGGATTATTCACGTGCGCATTTCAAATCGTTTGAATGTGGCCTTTGCGAGGTGAATTCTAGTCGTAAATATTGTGGAGCACTTGCCTCATATACACGTGTGGCAAATCGTGCATAATACTAAACATACCGGTTTTAATAGAACAGTAAATTCAAGTGTAGATGGCACTACTAAAAGCTAGACCGAAACTGGGATGAGTAGCGTTAAATATTTTACGACAGGTACTGCTAGTAGTGTGGACCCAGTGCAGACCTTGCTATGCAAACCATATATATATATATAACCATATCTTCCATTTTCTCTTGTCTTTTTCCATTCTGTCCTATCAACCGTCACGCTATCACTGATGCCCATTTCTTCTAAATAATCTCTCAAAACAATTAAATCAACGAAGGTAATTATCTATTTATACCAGCCACAAAGTATGATAAACAACCCGAGAAGTCATAAAAAGAAAACTTTTAAAAGAAGCAAGGAATGATAAATATGCAGAAGAAGTCTGTCTATTGTCCTCCGGTCCCTCGTTTGGGGTCTTAATTAAATAATGAGCCTTGATAATGTTGTCTGATGTCCCGAAAATTGTATCCTTGTTATTAAGCAGAGGTACTCCTTCCTTATTTGCAATTATTTCTAATTTAAAATGTCTTCGGACTAGATTGCAACTTATGTTGCATGAGAATAGGATTTTTATAGGTTCTGCAAAAACTTTTAAGTATTAGAGGACGAGACCGTTGAGTCTGCATTGACTTAGGGCTGCTTCTGAGAGTTCTCAAGTAGAAAAGCCTTTGCCTGATCTGAGGATTGATCTCAAGAGTACTTGCTCTGTTATGCCATCGGCCACCAGACCATCAACTCTGATACAGCAGTTAACTGCCTGCCTGTAAGCTATAAAAGCCAGAAGCACCCAATTTCCATCTAAAAGTAACCAATTCCCATCAAACGATATCCACATATCGACCTCAAAAGTCGAAAATTTCCGATCGTTCCCGAACATATCCGAAGTCGATAATACTAAAACACGTACGAAAAAGACTTTCAAGTTTACGATGGAGGCAAGTTCCGTGGCTGGGAGCCAAACGTTTTTCAAACCGTATCGGAACAAGGCACGTCCTAGTTTTAGAGGCTACTGTGTATACGGAAAAGTTAGGAACATAGTTATCTATGGTGTTAGTGTATGAGGCGCGTTATTGCTTGTTTTTGTTTTATCTGGATAATTTTTTTTTAGGTCATGGTAACTGAAAAGGATAAATAGGCGTTATTGAGCTTTTACGACTATCACGATGTCATATAAGTTTTTAAGCTGACTTGGTCACAATCATTAGAAATAATATTTATCACGATGTCTCCAAAGGTTGAACTTTGGAGCAGTCCTTGTCCATCTTCAACTAGACATTTGTTGACTGATATGACACGCAGCAAATTGAAGGATTTAAACTTGCTGAATATGTTGATGTTTGCTGCAGGAACCGTTCATTTTACCGGAATAAAAAGTTAGCAATTTAAAAAATTTAAATCTTTATATCGAATTATTGTTACGTTCGGCTTTTGGACTAACCAGGCTCTATTGACCATTAATATCATCAACAAAACAAAGTTTACTTCAACAAATCTATGTATAGCCCATGTATCATTTAAACCACAACAGAACTTTTCTAAAAGCTTTTTAGACCACCACAATTATATCAACATTAACTATATCAATTCTCTTTATATCGAATCTAACCAATCGGTTGTCCATTTAAGTTTCATTCAAACTAAAAGATAGTACAATAGACATTGCGACGTTATCCTGGAACTGCTATCGTATCAGTTATCGAAACTTTAATGGTTACCGAGAAACAGGCTGCTTTTGAAAATCTCTTGAAATAGAGTGTTGTTAAATAGCGGAGATTTGGAGTACAATTCTGGGGAAAATGTGCTGTAACTACAACTAATTTGGGAAAAGCTTTTAAAGATGAGAGCAAATCAATGCCAGACAACAGGAAAGATATCATAGTTAAAGGAGAAACTGAGGTATGAAGGATATAGAATAAAGTCATATAGAACATCAATAAGATGGTTCAACTGCATAGCAGATGGAAGGACCACACAAAATCAAGATATTGTCAGCATTAACAATAGACCACAAAAAGGAACCCTAGAGATATCTTTACCGTGCCTAGACTAAAAAGATTAAAAGAACTCATTGTGTCCCCTATGCACGAGTATGAGATTATAGCTTTTGAAACTATTTTTAAGATTGCTCATAGAATTATATTCTTTTTCATATCTCAGAACATATAAGAACTTTTCCGAACAGGAACTACTTTCTGGACTTAGCACATAAGAACCCACACCCAATTACGTCATCGCAAAAGGTTAGAGTAGGTTGTATGCAGCTGTAATTCTTGTGGACTGGACACACCCACACGTTAAAGTGGGTGTGATTCAGGTACTTATAGTTACGTCATGAATGGGCAAACACCCAGTTATGATAATTTTTAATACATTGTTATATTATGCGGTAGACTAATTAAGCGTTACGAATATTCATGTATTTGGAATGCGAACTGGTATGATTCGGGTATATGATGTCTCCAAAATATGTTAAGTGACTTAGGGAAACCCCAAGCTGATTTTAAGTCAAACAACAAGAGGGTATACAGGACAGAAAGACGTTCTTTGGACTTCTTGCTAGTTTTTTGATGGATCCACGAAGAAGTTGATCTTCGGTCTGCAAGACATTTATCCAACAAGACCTTTATATGGAGTCGAATAGATGGGAGGATATGAACTGGTATGAAGAAAAAAGGGAGTGATTGATAGCTTGACGGTTGATAAAACGAAATAGAAGAAGTAAACTTGTTGTGCCGACGCCAAATAAAATAGGACAAGGCCAGGAAGATGATGGTGATGCTGAAATGGGACTAAAATAGGCTATGTCCAAAACTAGGAGATTCAACTCAAGTAACAAAGTTCATGTATTTTACGTGCAAGAGAAACTTAATTAAGGGAAAGCAGTCACCAGCGCTATCATTAATGCCGTGGACGACGTAAATGCAAATGAGAATGTAACTCAAGAGAACCCACCCACGCTTACATCTGCGGGGGTGGGATGCAGCATCGAAATCGATAAATTATTTGCAATTACACGGATATCACATTGCAACTTGATTTCTGACCTACTTGCAGTAGGAAGCGTATAATTGGTCCCAAACCAATTCTAACAATTGCTATTTTCAGCTGAATATCCGTATTTTACACCTAGTCAGATCTCCACTACCTGATAAGTAAGTCATCGGAGTAAATTCAGGATCTTCTCTTGAATTCAGCTTCATCCTATGCAGGATTTCGAATTCTTAATAATCAGTCTGTTTCTTTGATAAAATATTGATAATTTGATTGTAGGTATATTGAACAGTATATCTGATTAGCCATTTGTTTCTAGGAAGCCATATCGAATATCGGAATCATGATCCTCAATAACAAATTCAGTTGTTTCATCAAAACTATATCAAAAATCATTGTTCACACCTGTTTTAACTTCCTATGATAGGAGGCTACGTAATATTTACTTCACATTAATAACCTCTTCAAACCCTCCAACATTATGAACTGTCTCAAAACTATTTCCCAAGTGCAAAATTACAGCATCATAAATAATGTAAGCAATCTTGACAATAATAATATGTATTACAAAATTAAGTAAACGCAGGTACATAAATTAATAACTTTTGTTCGTGACAGGTTGGTTGGCGAAGGCAGATATTACGTATTAAGGCAGTTTACCTAACCCTTTTGACAAATTACTATGTTTTATACACTTGTAGCTTGGCAAATTATAAAGTGGTACTGTATGTTTTGAGCTCATCCTTTCTAATGGACTGGCCAGGCAATGGTGAGCGAAGTAAAGAAGGTTCAGCACAGGCTTTTCTTTGAATAAAATCTTAATTGGAGGCACTCCACGCTAAGCTTGACCGGCAATACTTAAAGTGGCCAGTCTTTGCTTGAATTACGACGGATCTATATAATTACCTACGCTACGCTAGTTAGTTCCCAAAAGAGACGATGTAACTTGCATACATTGGAAACTCACATCTCAATGTTTTCGCATGTGGGACAAGACTAAAACAGCAAGAGACTGTAGCAACATTGCTACAGAAGTACAGATTATATTGTAAGATAGGTTACTCCTTCCTAACACTCCTCCATGGCGTGTCTTGTCTCCATGTCATGTGGTTCTCCAATTCAGTTAAATTCATTCTCCATGACTTCGTCGAGCTTCATTACCTCGGCGCTTTTCTGGTGATCGCCACTGTTGATTCTGGCTTAGGAAATAGTGTGGTACAATTGTCCTCCATGTTGTGAATTATCTCATACCCATTACGTAACAACATCTTTTCTCGTTACAACATCTCTTTACATTTTTTACTGTTACTGAACTCGGTAAGCCATCCCTCGACCCTAATAAAACCACTTTATCTCACTGGAATTAAAGGCTTAAGATTTAAAATATATGTTTTTGAATCCCCATATACATTATAAACCGAATAAAGTAAGTATTAGGTACTAAACACAGTCTAAAGATGAAAGGGACCTTTTTATTTTGAAAATTGTCTCGTGATCGACCCTATCTCATCTGATAGTGGGCTTTGATGTGGTCAACGCTTTACTAGAAGTGACCTATTCATTCTTATTTTAAAGACCCAATGTAAAACCATCAGAAATAACAGATTAAGGCAGGCATTTCCAGTCGTTAGCTGTATGCACAGCGAAAATATGCCCGAAACGTGTCGGAAAACTAAAAGTATTTGTCATACTGGTTTTAACCTATCAATAAAAATCTTTGAAGCTTGAAAATTAGAGCAAGCATTGTCCAGATACCAAACCCTGACTTTAATATCGAAATTCTGTTTTGAACTTTCGTTCATTCATCGCTGAAAATTAATAAACCACTACTCGGAAACAGGTCGGAATATTTCAGCTAAAATTCGTCGACGAAACACGGGGGTTCTTCTATTGAAGTTCATAAGGTTTCGTCAAATTTAATCGTTGTTTTTGAAACCCTTTGGCCATTTTGTTGAAAGTTGTGCTAGGATTTTGATAATTACAGTTGCTGGTTTGAAGTTCGATTTGTTGATATTCTATAAATAATTTAGTTTTCACAAGTAGCTAGCTATATAGCATAGGACCGGTCTATGTTCAGCAGTGGACATCTATCGGCTGAAATGATGATGCCTTCACTGCGAGAGATATTCTTACAACGTTCGTGCCGTTACGACAGAGGAAGTATCTCGACCATTTTATGCTACAAAGTATTTATTCTCATTCTGAATGAATACGTATGCAAATCTTATCACATAATTTTCCTAACAACGCAGAATACTTAGTTGTATCTACGTCATTCGCTATTGCATGCTACGTGCGGAAAAACATTTGTATCTAGAATCGCCCTTTGACACTTAATTACATTAATATTAAAAAGAGGTAAAACCGTTTGTTCGTTTGGTTGTAAGAGGTAAATCTCTAGAACTATTAATTTGATATCGGAAATTCTTTGGCATATAGAAATCTATAAATATCGCCGACCGATAACCGTTGGGGTACACGTGTTCTTGAGTGAAGATCAAGAATAAGTAAACGTAAAGTGGAACGCCCTCAGGCTAGGTGGAGCGAAGATCCCCGCAGGGTGGCTGGTAGCAGCTGGATAAGAATTGCCGTTAATGGAGACGAATGGCATGTGGTTGGAGAGGCCTACATCCAGCTGTGGACTGTTGTAAGCTGATGATGACAGTCAACGAGTGCCAGAATATACGATTTAACTAGAAAAAATGCGCGATTCCTGTGGTACAGGCCCCGGCAACGACGCCGCGGGCATACGTTAGTTAACAAATATTCATGACTAGCGGACGCCCCGCGGTTTAACTCGCGTAGTTCCCGTTCCCATGGGAATACAGGGATAAAAAGTAGCCTATGTGACCCGGGGATAGTTTAGCTTCCCAACGCTGAAATAAATTTTGAAATCGATCCAGTAGTTTTTAAGTTTATTCGTTAAATAAAAAAATACAAATCTTTCCTCTTCATAATATTAGTATAGATTAGGAACACGGAATGGGCATAATAAATGCATACTAGTCAGTACTCAGTTACCATGTCAAGGTTTTCGGATTGATCGGTGTCGTATCGAGCGACCTACTTAGGTATTTAATTTGTCACTATTTATGGTAACTGTATTTTTTTTTTTGTCTTTTACTTTGGTGTTATATGGTGTGACTGCAAGGACGGCGATGCGCCACCGGTACATGGAGGGCATCCAACCAATTCATACTAAACGCTTCGGGAATACTTTCATTCTGCGTGCAGTTAAGGATTGGAAAGCCCCTACCGGAGTCTGTGTTTCCTGATAGCTACAACCTGCACGTGTGGTTCACCGTCATCCACATCATCGCTTACCATCAGGTGAAATAGTGGCCAGAGCAATGATATTCAAATAAACAGATACGTTATACACTCACAAAACAATTAAAAAAGTGTGCCGCATATAGCGGCAGCACACATACACACTTTTCATTCATCTAACATTAAAAAATATTTATTTTAATCAATAAATAAATAAATTACAAATACACACGATGGCATTTATTTTATTTTGTTTTTTTTTTTCAACAAAGCCTATCGCTCTTCGCCATGCGTGACATAAACTAAAGATTAAAGGTCACAATTGTGACCTATTCGTGTCTTCAAAATGCGCGCGCTCATAACATATCTGTTTATTTGAATATCATTGGGCCAGAGTCAAACAAAATTAAAAGAACGGTATTGGTTTCCATGCCAACGAAACTGTTATTAAAATAGAAGGCTATAAATGAACGCGTTTGTTTAATAAACACTGAGTATTTTCAGTTCCATGTTATAAAATTAAATACGAAAGCAAAACATTCAGATTGAAAACAAATATTGAAAAGCCCGGAGTGTATTCAAAATTACATTAAAAAAAAAAAGGTACCCGACAGCAAAATCAATACCAATTTGCACAGCATGGTAGTGCACTCGCCAAGTTCGAGAGCGTTTTATAAAAAGTTTTAAAACGCTCAAAGGCATTTGACTTTATTTGCTTCAAAGCGGAGACTGGAAATAATGTTAGTATATTATGCAAAACGATTTATCAAACAGAATACGGAAAGAGGGCGACGGGAACGAACGTAATTTTTGTATGCTCCAGCGACCCGCCATTTATGCGGAAACCTAGTAACTGGATAGCTTCTGAAGAACACAATTTCGTTCGATTTTATGCAATACTTGTCACAAATATATTTCTTGTCATAAGACGCGATATTCCGTGAAAATAGTGACAAATTCTTATATGCTTTGAAAGTAGATTGATATTGCAAAAGAAAAGAACGTAAATCTTTTTTTGTATCCGTCTATTTCTTTGTAGTAAGTAGAGAAAATTGTCCTTTGATATATACGTAATTCTTCTAGTGTAACTATGCGAGTATTTCATATGATTTCTGCCTGTAACTCGAATTGTTTCGGTTTATATATTTTATACTACTAACGGGTGTCTCAGAATGTTTTTCTTTTTTGATACTTAAAAAAAAATACTAGAATTAGTTAAATCTCTTTTTATTTACTGTTGAATTAATTAGCAGTTTTTCAATTTTATTTGTACAAAACGAAATTAAGTAAATTCGCACCCTCCATTGCCTGACACTCATTTGGCCTGGAACTAAAATTTTCATTATTTATTTTATCTGTGAGTCTTTGCTTGCTTTTAAACATTCACGTTGGGTGGCAATGGTTTGTAAACTTTACTTTTTAAGTAGCCACATAGGAGAACATCAGCAAAAGTTTAATCTGGGCTATTTGGGCTGCCATATCACGTCAAGGAATTGTCGGTCCCTCACTTTTTTGCGTGTGATTGAAGATTTTAGTTACAGGAAAATTGAGTGCCAGGAAGTGGAGGATGCACATTTACTAAACAATGTTTTTAATAAACAAAATTGAAAAACTGCTCATTAATTCAACAGTAAATAAACCGTGTTTTAACTAATTCTAGTATCTTTTTTTTAAGTATCAAAAAAGAAAAACATTCTGAGACACCCTTTAGTATCTCTCTGTGTATTTATTACCACTGTTGACAGTTATTGCTTTTGCAAACAGTGTACAAATAATTAATAATTAACACCGATATGAATGCTTACGCTCGCCACATACAAATACTTCCTCGTAGCAATAAAATAATAATTACGTAAACAGTTAGTGTTAGGTTAACAAACGGTTGCGGGATTCCGTAAACTGTGAGTTGTGCCGCATGCGATTTGCATACCGCACTCATCATTCCTACCACGTGGAGCTACCAAATATTTTTGACGTAACCTTGGAATTGCTAAGATTTTAACGTTTAAGATCTTAGTTGTGTAGATAAATCTTAGCAAGCTCGTAAAATAGAATGGTTCTCATAAATTTTACAATGTGCTAAAGCCATAAAAGGATACCCTCGGGGTGTGGTGACGGGGATATTAATTTTAATATACATACATAAATTTAAATGGTTCCTGCATTGTATGCATGTAGGCAATTCATATCTCCTATAAAATAAAGACGGTTTTCAGAAGCCTGAATAGAATAATCTGCAGTAATGCTTTCTACTAACAAGTATCATGTTTTATCAACTAAACGGATACTTGCAGATCCAAGCGTTTTGATTTATATTGGAATATCGGTAGGTTTAGCAAAGTTATTTTAATGTTGAGGTAAAAAGAACCAACCTTTTCCTAACCTAGCTTTTTCTCAAGAAAAGAGCAAAACAGTCAAGACGAAGGCTCACGCTGGATGAAGAATTATATACCAATTTCTAAACATTTGCGGAAAAAAATATTATTGTTAGTAATTCAATTAGTTTTTCCCTGATCAAATCGTAAAGATTCTACTATAACTACTCCTACTTCACTTAATTAAACTACATTGTGCTGAATAATTCTCTCCTTCTCCCGGTAGTTTAAATCTCGCCTCAGCGCTAATGGAGAGAATTAATCAGACGAAAACAAAGCGGATACTTTACCTTACAATAGATTCTGTACCGTACGCAGACAACATCGCCATTATATTTGTTTTCTTTGTGCTTACCTGTGAAAAGAATAAAAAAGGAATTTTTAGTATTTAGTATAGGAGATACAAATCTGGAAACAAACAGTTTAAAAAAAATAACTATATTGTGTTGCAATGCAATTTGTTGAAAAATATCTTATTTCAGGTTTGGGGACGAGAGCCCCCGTTATATTTTTTTGTAGGTTGAAAGGTCAACTTTTGTAACAATGAACACATACACTTTATTCCTACACATATTTTTTTTTACAATCTCCAATACCTGAAACATACATACATTTCACTTACAATTCATTACGAAACATAAAATCATATCTACATCAAATCAAACGCAATATTTTTTTATATTTCGAACACAACACCGGCCGGTCTTGATATCGTGCACGATGACGTCATAGGCAGACCCTGCGTCAACGCCACGCGCCATGTGCTACAAATTAACTTTTTCGCAGCAGGTAAGAAATAAGGTTGTTTGTGTTTGATAGCGTGGACACAGGTACTACAGCTATTACGAGTTTGACAGATCGTCATTAAATAATATGACGGTTGGGAATTACGTAAGAATTTGTTAAAAGCTTTGAATTAAAAAAAAGCAATATATATTGACAAAAGCTTGTATGACTTTTCCTACACTACCAAATTTCATTAACACTAATAAAATGTAAACTACCAAAGTCCTCACAAAATTATTGAAATCAAATAATCTCACATATCCTAACATTTGATTAAAATTAACCGTTTTTATCACTACAGATAATATTGAAAATCCGTCTCAACAAATAATCAACTAGGATTACCGTCTACCACCTTTTGTCGACATTACGCAAGCTAGTAAGAATGATATTAAGTTACATTAGTAAATCCGTGTTACCCAACGCGTCAGACGATTTAGGAACATACGTGTGGGCAGTAGAACACACTTAACGTCACATAAAAATGTATCATAAGCTGAGACAGTGATTTGTTTGTATCATAAAAATATAAAACGATAGTTCGACACCTAGCAAAAAGGTTTGAAGTTATTTATATTTGGTTGTAAGTATGTATAGTAAACGTCTAAGCAATCGTATTCCATCTTCGCTTACCATCAGGTGAGATAGTAGTCAAACCCGAGCCTAACAAGAATAAAAACAAATACTGTGTTACTTAATACAGTAATGAACTAAGTATATAGTGGTAAAAAGGTTTTTTAAGTAAATCCGTGTTGATAGATAAGTGAAAACGCAGCTATGAAGGCAACCAAGTTTCCGTTTACTGCATTAGAGTAACTAAGCAGTTCGCGCTTCATAAATTTCAATTATTTATAACTTACAACGCCAAGTAATAAATATCTCAACAGAACTTGGCTTCGCACTTCCGTGCGTCTTACTGTGATTTATTTTTATCATCAGTGACATACGACTTATAGACAGTATAATATGGACATCCACAATACTCAAAAGAATCATCGTTACCTGAGAAGACCTTGTAGTAATAGGAGAAGTAGGAGTCCTCGGAGAAGGTGGGTCCACCCTATGCTCGGCCAAGACCCTGTGCTCGTTTTTTCCTGTGACAGAATTCTTCACCCTCTCCATCCTCGCTTGAATCGCCTTTCGAGATATAACCTTAGTCTTTTCATCTTTGTTGCCACCGTCAGCTAGCTTCCTCATCAACCTTGCAGTCGCTGCTACTGACTGTTGAGTATCAGAATTCGTTCTAGCTAGTCGAGTAGCTGGTCTCGGTACTGGAGTAGCACCGCCAGTACTGCTTCGTGTACTTTCGTTTCTATTGAACGGTACTACGTCATGTTCTGTATCAGAATCAGCTGGCAGATAACCTCCACCACCGACTGAGGATACGCCAGTACGTAAAAGGTTTTCGTGTTCAGCGTATCTCACCCTTTCGTCGACTCCTACGGTGCCGTTCTGAGCTCTTTCGAGACCTCGTTCCATTTCTCCGATTTGCCGCTCAAGCTTACGTAAAACATCGTCTGAAGGTGGCATTGGTGCGGCATCATCGGGTGGTTCGGGGGCTTGGAATGATTTTAGGTGGATGGGATGGGCTCTGTTGATTTCGAGTCGTTTGGGAGCTATCCCCGAGGATGTAACCTCGTACTGGGTTCGTTGTGGCGTCGGATTTCTTTCCAACATGGCTAAGGACACCGGCGAAGGTGGTGGCGCACCGTTTACAGTCGGCTCTTGACCTTCTGGGGCGGGCGAGACCCTCGGTGCACGAAAACTTTTCCTCATGAAATCTTCGCGTGTTAACTTCCTTTCCATTTTTAGAAAGAGGACATTTCACTGATTTTATCACTAGGTTTTAGTGCATACTAAATTTTACGTCTATCACAGTTACTGTATCACTTTAAGTACTATTTAAAAAAATTCTAGGTGTGTAAATATATCTGAAAAGAAGGAAGAGAATAAGGTTTGATTGCCACCTAAATATAGACGCCCTTAGTATATAAGATTAGATTGATTTGACTGAATTTCATATAGCCGTTCTATATGAAATTCAGTCAATGACATCGAGTCGAGACATGACATCTGAATTCGACCTAAATACCATTATTGAACTCTACCGATAGAGCACGATATGTAGACACAGACAGAGGTGGATATGGAATGACTAAAAAACGATCGGTAATCTAACTCCGACGTCAATTAAACAATCGCATATAAAATTTAGTAACCGACGAATACCGATAGACCGTTTATAATGACGTAGAAGACATACAATTGATAGAATATTAAATTTTATGGATAGACCAGGCGAAATAAGAACAAAGACTCACTTAACGACGAAATTGTGTGGAAAAATTAACGGAATGGAAAATTCTAGGACCTATACTAGAATTTTTCAACACATTCGTTATCTAGAAAAGAAAAGAAACCGTTAAAAAGCCTAGGGTCACACAAGTTTCTCGAAGGATCCATAAAAAAATCTAGCTGAACACTTAACAAACAAACAAAGGGCATTAGAAAAAGAACCACTACGTGATGTAATAATAGGAAAATCAGTTGAACGTAGACAAAAAGAGAAATCCCTGAACTATCGTAACGAGCCGTAACTCGATAAGAATGGTCCCAAACAAATTATAGCTACCATTTAAACATGATATAGCAAAACCAAACTGAACCCTATTGCAGAAGCAGTAAGGGTTGCAGCCAAAAATGTGGCTATCAACAAGCTAATCAGGGTAATGTAAACACGTATTGCTAACCAAAAACGTTCATCCGCCTGTAAAATCGTAAAACTAACGAAACAAAATAATCAGTGATTGCAATTGCAAATCTATAAAAATATATTTAGATCTGATTTTCTTGATGCATTGACAGCTCCTTAGAATAGTAATTATGACACGATTACACACATCTGTTGATTACAAACGTATGTCGTGTTTTTGTATCAGCATGCAATGAGAATATGCATCATGACTAGATTTATGAAAGGAGCATCGTCAGTAGGACTTGTTATTGGTAAGAAGCTCTTAGAATCTAGCTTTTAGGTAAGAAGTCCCAAGACTATAAAATTTTGACCAGTTTGCTCACGAGTCTAGGCCCTCTGGGGTCACCAAAGTCAGAAGGTGAAGGTTGAGTGTTCAAATAAACAACCACCTTTCTCTTTCAAGGATTATGGACAGCGTTTTCTAGAAATCAGAAATATCGACCAAAATAAACGAACCAAGGTCATATTGAATACTTAATATCTCTAGAACTACTAAATTATTGAAGCGATCAAGTAACCATAGAAAATTGGAATTCAAAGAAGATACTAACTAGAACAATTGCAAGTATTCGCTTTACTGTAACGAGTTAACAACGCGGCATAACTCATAGTTAGCAGAAATTATCTCCGATGCAAATAAAATTACTGGTCCCATTTACAACATAGAAACAGTTTCCGAGAAGCTAGAGGAATGCAAAACACTTCTATGATAGAAACATTCCGCTGTACGGCAGGAGCGAGACCGCAACAAAGTCCATCTGGAAAGAGAGAGATGAAACATTGTTAGTTAAAGGAACACGGAGAACCGTTCACCATAAACCCTTGTAGCGACACAAAGCTGCGACGGCGTCTGAAAGAGAGGGAAACACCATCACCTGGACACTTGAGTCAACATATAAAACATGAAGCAAAACACGACACAATACGAATATCGGCACTAACTCCAATGATGAATTCTACCGAGTTGTAATTGGATTTTGTTACGATCGCAAGTTATGGGCCTTGAAGGCTTCCTCGTTTGGCACTTTATTCCACGTTGTTATATGAAATGTGTTTCGTTAATATGTTCTTGTATTAATTGAATTTTAAAGTAAAGAATATTCAATTAATTAGAACGGCTACTTGAGTGAATTACGTTCGCATACGTAATATATATTGTTTTACGATAAGTGCGAATTTAAGTATCTGTACAGTGTTTATCACATTTCCTCGTCATCCAGCATCGTATCAGGAAATGCTTGCTATCCGACTGTCATCCATTCTCTTGCTAATTCCACCATACTTTGAAATCGTGAACGTCAACAAACGCTAAAGAATGTTTATCAAAGACAACGTGATATTAGGAATACTATTCAATACACCCGAGGCCGTGGCTGGAGTCACGACAATGCAACATATGGCGACCGAACACACCTATGACTCAATGTTTTCGCACAGAGTTAAATGATAAAGACACAGAGAAATCTGTGTCAAATATAACACGATATGATATAATTGTGATAGAATTAACACCATAACAGGAGAACTCAATGCATCATTCAACGAGGAAAAGGAATACGATTCATGATAAATATGATAAAGATAAAGATACGGATAAGTGGATATAGGAGCCTATTCTGATTCACGCATAGAAAATGACGATATATTTTACCCGGAAATAGCTTGACAGAAATGAAAATGTGACCGTACTGCATCTCGGTCTGTAGAAAAAGCTCGGGTTGTAAACGTTTTGTACAAAGCCTTTGTAACAGTAGTACCTCTTTTCAAAGTGATTAAGGTTAGAACCATAATTTCCAACGTTCTTAATCGCACTTTAATTCTACAATCACAACATTTTACGATGATTACGAGAGTCAACATAACAGCGCAAGATTTCCAACACATTGTTAACAACAAAACAGTGTGTTCGTACAAAATAGAGGTGTTTCTCGTTTATGCAACAGTCAACAGAACAGTTCGTGAATCACATCTTTTTATACACTTCGTATTGCTTTAGATGCGAATATAATTGTGTCTATTTTGTAAGCTTCTTGTGACTCAGTCGGTAAGCTTACGTGTAAATACAAACAAGAAGACTCTAAAACATGACGATGTTATGATACAATTTTTAAATGCAATGATTCAACAAACTGCAGTTACTAACGGCAACCTTGCTAAAATGTCTGTTGATTTAAGAGAAACGAGCGTGACTAAGACACTGTTTACCGACATTCCTATTGACATGCTCGTCAAATATAATATTTAAAGTCTTCTATCATATAGGTGACGTATTATCTTGCCATTGCTTAACTTCCCTTGGGATCCTACAAGGATGGATATTGGGGCCATACGTATTCTGCTAGACAATTACGAATCGTATTATTTATTTTAACCACTATTTGACTTGTCATTATCATTAAACCTAAAACCGGCACATAAGAAACCAATGGCTAAGATTGCATTAGCTACTTAACCACTCCAACAAAATATCGAAAATAAATTACTGCCTCCACAAAATTGAAAACAGAACTGTAAAATATTACGCGAAACCCAAACATTCCATTCAACCAATATGTTTTGCTAGTTGTATATTTATCGCAGAAAACGAAAATAGTTCAAACGGTGCTAAAAATAGCAGCGTATTAATCTTGATCTATTTATACGGCTTTGTTGAACTTGGCCGCACTACTACCACTCTTATGTAATATGGAAGTTTTTGGGCTTGGCTTCTGACCTTGAAGAGTATTTTCGTCTTCGTAAAGAAAGTCAATGGTGATGAATTTCCAGCTGTGAGCTGGAAATTCATTATGTCTTTTGTAATTATGGGGTTTAAACCTGTAGTTTATCCTTTACTAAAGTTCGATGTCTTAATTAAATATTTGTGGGCGTCTAAGCAAAAAGGGTCCAGTATTGAGGTATTAAGTTAAGATTAGATTCACGGTATCTCTAATCTCTAATTGTCAATTGATAATAAGGATTACAAAAATAATATTATTTTTATCAGACACTTGAAGTTGAAACTGTACTTGTGTTCGTATGAGAACGCCCTCATATCTCAGCAACTAAATGTCGAGAACTGGACCCTTTTTGCTTGAACGCCCATATTTTGTAAATAACTAAAGAAAAGGACCTGTTTATTGGCTTAGTTAGTTCTCGAAATATTTAGTATTTTCGAATTTTCAAGTCACCAGCTTAGTAAGTTATTCACTTAATTTGCTCCAATACTTTCAAAGACTTAGCAACTCGAAGAGTTCTGGGAACAATAACTTCTACAAGTAATAACGTATGAAATTCCTTAAGTATTTCGCCATCTCTCAAAATTTCATAAGCTTTGTGAAGTAATTAGTGCTTCGAATGTGCCGCTACTTCTCTGACATAATCAACATGTCTTGAATACACAAACTGAAATCTTCATAGACAGCCGTAAAAATGAAATGGTATTAAAGCCTTTCTCAATAGCTCGTAAAAAAATTGCTCTTTTACGACCATAAATAAGTTATAAAACTCGACAACCAATACATAGCACCTTAGTACTTCTAGTCCCACTATATCAGGTTCCCTAGCTTGAAATAACTGTAGGTAATTCAACTCTTTGTGAGCTGAAGCAAAATTAACATCTGCAGTGTGTTTTGCTTCTACGTCGTTGTTTTTAAGAGCTGTTTTAGCTGATGCTTGGTTGGTTTTATCTTTGTTTGCATGGACCGCAAGCTTCCGCCATTGTGCTCGTATCTGCTTGCATGGAACTGTAGGATTCTATTCTTATGTGTGGGGTTGAACAATTGCGGCTTGGCTGTTTTGATTTTCGCATTAGATTGTCAGGTGCTTTTTCTAGAGTTCGTGAAAACAATTTTGTTGGGACAAGAATTGATTTTAATCAGAATATAATCGAAAAGTCATTGAAATACTTTCAAAATCTAAATTGTCGACTGGTTTACCCACTGTAAAACCTTCAATGTACAGAGTCTTGTGTCAATATTTGCCAGATCCTACACATTTTAATTCATGTTTACCTTCCAAAGTAAGTTCTTCACTTGAAAACTGTTTACTCAAACCATCCACATTTCCCACATCAATTATGAGCTTAGCACGAATATTTAAAAAACTCACACTTCAAACTCAACCAAGTGTAACTTATTCCAACAGGGTCCTTAAATTATAACATAGAGGAGCCTTTCAAAAGGCCTAGTGGGCAACTTCCAACGAAGCCTGGCCGCAAATGGCATATGCTAATGAATGCATTGTGAGACGAGGCAAAAACATCGGGACAAAGTTATGGCAGTTGGCAGACAGTTGCAAACTGGTAAAGTTGCTTTTTATTCTGTTCCGAGTTGGAACGAGGTCATTTTTCGCGTTTTTTATGCTTTAAAATGTTTGTGCTACATCTGTTAGTTGACAATTCTAGTAGCGAATGAATATTCTAGTGGAAAATTTTACATTTCATTGTCTTCATGCAAAAAATGGGTTAGTTGATAACAAATTCTATATAAATATAAGGTCAAGTAAATTTTATGTCACATTTCTCTGCTAATATCACTTGGTCCAATGAAAAGGTATATTGAATTACCCACATAATCAATAAAACTGACGTAATTCGTCAGGCTTAATCCAGATTAAGTCGTAACAACGGCACTAAAATGAAACTATTAGTAAAACACGCATTAGTTACCAAGTCTAACCATACTAAACTCTAAAACTAAGATTAACGTTGTAAATCCATCCTACGCAAATTAGACGCCGTTTAAGATGACCATTTTAAGAAAAAGCTTCAGTTTCTTTTTCTCAAACTAAACAATACCTATTCATCTACACTTTCCACCTATTATTATTAAAGTTTCTTCACAAAGTAAAGATGTATATATTTAAACTAAAGAGAATGATAGCCCCATGTTACGGAACTAAGAAAAATAATGAGGCAGTATATCCAAGAAACTATTAAGGTAAGATGAAGTAAATCCCTCTTGCCTGCACGTAATAGCCTTCGCAATATTTACGTCACACATAAAGTACAGTTTCCAAACAATATCCAAAAAGGCTTTCTCAGAGACAGTAGACAGTTTATTATCAATGATATACTGATAATAAAATCGACAGAGGCAGCTAGATAAAGCGCTTCCGTCGCACACAAACGCAATTCACGAGCTACTTTCTTGAGCATGCATTATTAATGGTACCTATGCAGTTCTTGATCGTCATACTAAAGATACCTTAAGCAGCAATTTCCGTTTTGTAGAAGGTAAAACAAATAAAAATATTTGCATGTCAGCCGAACCAATTAGTGTTGAATCATACAAAGATTGTTTTATCTGAGCTCCCACGAACGTAATTGAACATAACGATGCAAAAAAATGTATTGCGTGTGCATAAAACTAAAGTTAGCAATGATTGAATTACATTAGCGGTTCCTATAATGATACTGTAACAATGAAAAGTCGTGACAAAGTCAGAACCTCCTTTGTAACAGAAACTTCTGCAGTAAAAAACTTTGTATGTAAGAATTTGAAGATTTTTTACGAGCACCAAAAACAGGCAGAAATATTTTAAACACTCTGCACATTGCACTTAATCCATTTGAAGAAGACAATCTTGATGTTTTTAATGGATGATTAAATCTTGACAATATAAAACATTGTCAACAGGATCTTAATACGGTTTGTAAGCTTGAAAAAAAGGTTGTAAAAACCACCACGGCTGTAACAAAAACGAGTATAAACTGGTCGGTAGAGTTTTAAACTAAATAGTCGTGCGTTGGTGAGTCATCGCGAAGCAAATTTGCGAGACGATCTGCCAGCCGAACATGTTTCATACGTATTTGGATAAAGCTTTGAAACTCGTGTTACTAAACGAACAATTTGTACGAACATAGTGCGGTCTCATAAGGATTTCATTCAGTTACATGTATATTTGTGTGATGATTATTTAGGATTGATTTCAGAACTCAGTGTTACGACTAGAAAATATGGCCTTGAACTAGCTATTAAAACTAGCTATGAATTATTCATAGCTAGATTTAAAAGAACACATCATAATGTTTTGAAAAAAAGACATATGTAATGAAGCAGATGTTGGAATAACAAGTTCATAATCCATGGACAACCAGCAGATGTAACCAGACAAAACACTAACGATACATTTACGAATCAATGAAATCCGGAATCAATTACCAACCACATGTAACGGCCAACATTGACGAACACAATATTTTGACAAATGAAGTACCTACTTCAGAATTTGGCACAAACATTGGTGATGGTATATCGACAGATGTTTTTCCACCTGGCCAGTTGGCCAATGACGATGCTGAAGGCAATACATATAGTCGCTAGTCGACCCCGTCACAGCGGTCGATACTTTCGTCACAGCAGTGGAACAAGATATAAGATGTATTGGATAGATATGACATGTGCTGTTGATTCATTAGATGTCAAAGTAGTCGTGACGTGTAAGAATGATTTTGAAAAATAATTGTCGTCGAGTACATTTGTGTTGTTTGTTACTAAAAGTAACGATTTCTTTAAAAGAGCTGATTTGTTCTCAATAATTGGTGCTGAGGTGATTAAGACAAAATGAAGATATTAATAATGAACAGCTAAATGTATTCGTGACAGTTTTGAGTCAGTTATTGGGTTTGCCTTGTGAAACAAGCTACCAGACCAATTATAAAAATAATGAACACGACTATTCTATAACGAGATTTAACCTCAATTCAAGCTTAACAAAAAACTAAATCGGCAGTAATCATAAGAATAAATAAAACCGCTATATTCTGTGATTATAGACCACAATACCAGTCGGTGTATGCGCCCGAGCATGACTCACGAACGTCGAACCGAGAGTCGTTTCCCCTCTCTTTCTAAACCTGTATTTCACTATCGCCATCTCTTTCCGCCACTACAACAGCCTCGTCAAGTAATACGTGAATTTGGTCGATTAGATTAAACTAGTTTGCAGGTTTATCGCTGGCTATTGCAACGATTTTAATGAATAAGGAATTGAATGGTGGAACCATTGTAGTATTGAAGGTAAATAAGGTAATAATTTATAAGGAAGCAATCGTCGGTTGTTTGTAGATAGACGGAAATGAAATAAAGTTTCTACTGTTTCTAGTAAACAAGATAACGATAAATTGCATGAAAAGGTTAAAGGTGCTGAATATAGTAAGATTAAACTTGTTAATCAAGCCAGAGAAGCACTTATAACAGACGAACGTCATATAAATTTTACTGACGACATGAATTCTAAAGACGATACGTTTTCCTTTAAACAGTGACTATAATCAGTTTAACCTCTATTGTAAGCGAAACAAGTCCAAAGCTATGATAATGACAGGAAATTATATACTTCGTACTTCCCCTAATTAAGCGTATTTAGCCTACATAGACGACAATGTGTTTGACCCCACAACGGACTGTGGGCTAATTGGATTGTGCCGGGGACAGACTATAGTTCTAGAGCGCACTCGGTTTCACTTTCATGCATTTCTAATTTTGGATGCAAATCTATACTAATCTATACTAATATTATAAAGAGGTAAAGTTTGTGAGTTTGTGAGTTTGTGACGTTGTAAGGGGTAATCTCTGGATCTACTGAACCGATTTTGAAAATTCTTGCACCGGTAGAAAGCTACATTATTCCTGAGTGTCATAGGCTATAAAATATTTTCAAAAAAAAAAGAGATCCTTATGAAAATTGCAATAATGTAACCCAAGGTAGCAAAATGTTGTCAGTAAAATACATTATTTGGCGTGCGCTGAGAAAACTATTGATGATAGATACAAATTAGTAGGTAGGGTAGGTAGGATAGGCAGGTTAGGCAGAGTAGGCAGAGTAGGCAGGGTAGGCAGAGTAGGCAGGGTAGGCAGGGTAAGCACAGTAGGCAGGGTAAGCAGAGTAGGCAGGATAGGCAGGGTAGGCAGGGTAGGCATGGTAAGCAGAGTAGGCAGGATAGGCAGGGTAGGCAGGAAAGGCAGGAAAGGCAGGGTAGGCCGGGTAAGCAGAGTAGGCAGGGTAGGCAGGAAAGGCAGGAAAGGCAGGGTAGGCAGGTTAGGCAAGATAGGCAGGGTAGGCAGGGTAGGCAGGGTAGGCAGGGTAGGCAGGGTAGGCAGGATAGGCAGAGTAGGCAGGAAAGGCAGGGTAGGCCGGGTAAGCAGAGTAGGCAGGGCAGGCAGGGTAGGCAAGATAGGCAGGGTAGGCAGGAAAGGCAGGAAAGGCAGGGTAGGCAGGGTAGGCAGGGTAGGCAGGGTAGGCAGGGTAGGCAGGATAGGCAGTGTAGGCAGGATAGGCAGGGTAGGCAGGAAAGGCAGGGTAGGCAGGATAGGTAGGGTAGGCAGGATAGGTAGGGTAGGCTGGGTAGGCAGGGTAAGCATGGTAAGCAGAGTAGGCAGGATAGGCAGGAAAGGCAGGAAAGGCAGGGTAGGCCGGGTAAGCAGAGTAGGCAGGGTAGGCAGGGTAGGCAGGGTAGGCAGGAAAGGCAGGAAAGGCAGGAAAGGCAGGGTAGGCAGGTTAGGCAAGATAGGCAGGGTAGGCAGGGTAGGCAGGATAGGCAGAGTAGGCAGGAAAGGCAGGGTAGGCCGGGTAAGCAGAGTAGGCAGGGCAGGCAGGGTAGGCAAGATAGGCAGGGTAGGCAGGAAAGGCAGGAAAGGCAGGGTAGGCAGGGTAGGCAGGATAGGCAGTGTAGGCAGGATAGGCAGGGTAGGCAGGAAAGGCAGGGTAGGCAGGATAGGTAGGGTAGGCTGGGTAGGTAGGGTAGGCAGGATAGGCTGGGTAGGCAGGGTAGGCTGGGTAGGCAGGGTAGGCAGGGTAGGCAGGGTAGGCAGGGTAGGCAGGGTAAGCAGGGTAGGGGCAGGGTAGGCAGGGTAGGTAGGGTAGGCAGGGTAGGCTGGGTAGGCAGGGTAGGGGCAGGGCAGGCATGGTAGGCAGGGTAGGCATGGTAGGCAGGATAGGCAAGGTAGGCAGGGTAGCCAGGGTAGGTAGGCAATTGACGGGAGCGAAGCCCCGAGGGTCAGCTAGTGTGGGTAATAATTTGGAATGTTATAATTTACATAAATGATCATAGTCGTGCAGGTTTGTTCAAGTAATCTAGCATCTGGTCAAATTTAATTTAACTATGTCGATTTATCTCAAGCTGATTAGAGAACATGTCGGTTTTAGGTGTGTTGGAAATACATACTTATATTGATAAACCAAAACAGAATGACTTGCAGTTAAACCAACATTTATCGAAACGAAATGTCTAAGATTGAAATATTTGTTGGCATACAGACGACGCACATTTCCGTTTCTTAACGCAACGAAGAAAAGCTCAACTCATTCCATAACAGATGTAATAGAAAGCCCGAAAAGTGCCCATCATGGCTGTTACGTGCAGATAGCCTTGTTATTCTGTTATGCACTCAATTACCTTCATGACTGAGCATAATTTCCCCTAAACACGAGTCCCGGCATGGAATGATACGATTTTTGAAAATGCGCCAACGGAATAATCGGACCTAACACGATGCGTTTGTCGCAATTCTCATCACGTACGGTTTTGTGTATTCCATGAACAATTTAACGTCATCAGAGCAAAAAAATGCATCAATTTTATGATGCTCGTGTAAATTTTGTCACGTAACACTTAGCGCGTTTTGTTGTACAATTTGAATGTCATATCAGACTAAGAGCAACGAACTGGAGCATTGAATACGTTCAGTATAGCATGTCAAATGTGATTACAATAACCTTTTTATGACAACAATAGTCATAGTAATTCATCCAAGGTTAGATGTTCTAGATAAATAACAGAAATAAGTTTTATAAAACACGCGTTTGCAAACATTACGCTGCTTCTTGTGAGGTCTTCATCCAAGGTTTTATTGTAAGGTAAAGGGTACTTTATCGGAGTGTAAATGGACGATTTGTCGTCCATAAAAACGAGAAGTAATGATTCGTGAGACCGCGTGTCTCCATAAAGAAAGCTGTCAAAACCTCGGAGAGAAAATGGTTGTGTGTAAGTATAAAGTATGTACATTTTGAATGGAATTGTGACGTAATTTTATGTGGGACGAGCGGTGAAAGTTTGGAGACATTGTTTTTTTGAGATTATTAAGCATTACAAAAGACAATTATTTTTAAGTGTTGATCTTCATATTATGTGTAGCTGTATCACTGTTACGCAAAACCAGAAATATAACTTTTATTTTCTTTTTTGTCTAATTAGTTTTAGTCGAAATAATATTACTCTTTAAATGCACATTTTGACCAACTTTTCATCCAAGAGAACCGCTGTGCAGACTGTTTTTTTTTTCAGTACAATGTTTTGTCGACTATTAAAATGATTTCCTCTCATTACCAAGACAGCTGTTATTACTTTAACTGCCGTAATTAAAGCCAAAAGGTAAGTAAGGGTTTTCTCGAGAAATTAACGTAAAAAATGGTCACATAGAAATAGAAAACGATTGATAATCCTTGGTATTCGTAATCGCGATATTTAATGTACATTTCTTGGTATATTCCACTACAAATAAATTGTAAGTTAATTGAGACTGGAGACTTAATATTACTTTTAAAAATGTATCGAGAATTTCAATCTTTTTTAAGTCTAACGAGATGTCGTAGGTGTACCGAGAGCGTGGGCACATGATAAACTATTACATAATGACTTTAACACCACAAGAAATAAAGTTCAAAATCGACTGACAAGATGAGGAAATATCATTATTTTCAACCACAAGCCTAGTGAGCCATTTTTTTCTCAGAAATAGCACCATTGATATTTTTCTTAATGTCAACGTGTGTGTATTAAGATATGCGATAACCAAATTAGGAACAAAACATTTAGTTGTTATTAATTTGGTTTAAATCTATTAGTTCACCTTCCATTTTTAGTATTAGGACAGGTGACTCTACTTACTTAGATAAATATCCTACAACTAATTTGTATGTATGTCTTTCAATCACTCTTAAAAGGTTGAATGGAATTGGATGAAAACTAGGATGCAGGTAGGTTATGAATTGGTCCAAAGTATATGATGATTTAAAACGAAAATAACAGTTTCTCTATAATGCAAGTAAAACTGCAGGAAACAGTAGGTAGGTAAGTAAATACAATTGAATGGCCTGAAGGAAATACACTACTAAACATTTTATCTCGAAAATGTGTCGGTAATTGTATAAATATTAGTAGTGAAACTTGTTACCGTAATAACTCTTTTGCTTGTAACTTTGAAAGACGATAGTACACAGACAGGTAAATCTGAATCAGACTGACCCGGTGAACTAGTAAAGCCTAGCTGCGGTTAACCAGAGGCGGAAACTCATTTGAAAAAAAAGATAGCTGGATAGTTGGATAGTAGTGAATTCAAAGACTGAATACACCGACACATGGTTGTGTTAATTGATATGTTAAATTGGCTAGCTACAATTTCGTTAACAGTATTTTATCTATCTCGTTAGTAAAAACGTATGACATTGTACATAAGACAGCACAGAACGCACGCTCACGCTCTCTCGAACAGACGTACAAGAAGATACGCCCCAGCCAAAACGGAAAGAGGTTAGACAAAAAATGAGAAGAAATGGTACAGCACCAAGGAACTGGTTATTATTACAAACTCTACCAGCAGAACTGCAAGATTTAAATAAGAAAATAACTCTCCATACAATATTTATATTAATGAAGTCATCAATATAAACTGCTGTCGATTTTAACAGTTTATAACAGGAAATAATATACTTACTATACGTATTAGCATGACACATATGGCAAAATTCTGTCACCTAATTTGGCTATACGGCAACCAAAAGATAAAGTGAATCATTGAACCAAATATGGATTTGAGAATTTCATCGTAAAAATCTGAAGTCTTTAATATTCGCAGGTACAACGCATTTTCTGAGTTAATTGGGATATTATAGTCAAATATGGGTAAACGATGAATTTATAGAATATGAAACGATGTCTTAAAAAACATTTGGTAGTAAACAGTCCTTGCAAATATGTTAATACAGATATGAATCTTGATAATGAGCTTATAACCAGAGAAACCTCGTTAAATGAAACAGAAAATAGGAAAACGCTGATGGGATGCTGTCGAAACGATGTCTTTAAAGAACATTTGGTAGTAAACAGTCCTTGCAAATATGTTAATACAGATATGAATCTTGATAATGAGCTTATAACCAGAGAAACCTCGTTAAATGAAACAGAAAATCGGAAAACGCTGATGGGATGCTGTCGAAACGATGTCTTTAAAGAACATTTGGTAGTAAACAGTCCTTGCAAATATGTTAATACAGATATGAATCTCGATAATGAGCTTATAACCAGAGAAACCTCGTTAAATGAAACAGAAAATCGGAAAACGCTGATGGGATCCTAATTTGTTTTAGATTACAATCAATCTGCGATCTAAAGTTAACGTTATGGAGTTTTTATGAATAATGGCAAACTAATTAAAAGGCTTACTTTGCATTTCTGTTATTGATACTCGTTAGCTTTCCATATTAAGCTAGTAATAAATAATGATATTTACAAACGGATTTTCATCCTTCGGCAGGCGTGTAAAAAGATTGGAGAAACCAAAACCGAATACCTTTTATTTCAAGAAAACAACTCCGACAAATTAAATAAAATCTCTCAAATCCTAAATACCATAAATACTGCAACCGGATTAAAAAGTAGCTTCAGACTTAAGTAGGCAATTATAAAAATCCATTTCCTGGAAACTGAGTAGCAAATGTGACTATTTTGTCGTCAACTAGAACGCTAGCCTAGACCTGGCATTACTGTGTACCGGTTTTATTTAATGTTGAGGTACAGGCACATTTTAATGAGCCTCTAGGTGCTAATGGCATTAATAGAATTGAAGGAAAGGGGGAGAATTTTGAAAGGAATGACGTGAAAGACAAGGAAGTAAATGATAGCGATAATGATAATAATGTTACGGTTGACAGAGGAGAATCGAAGAAGAAAACGATTTGCAGAGTTGTAGGATTTCGTTAAGAGATATGGTTAATTGCAGAACAAGATAAAGTTTAGGAAGACTTATGTCCAGTAGTATTTGACTGAACTGATGATGATGACTTCAATATAAAAAGTAATGTCCCTTTTCTTGCTTCAAGGATGTCGAGCATGAAAGGAAGGATATGTTGCATTTTTTGTACTTTTGTAGGTAATCTAGCACATGTAATGGTAGTGCATGCTAGGCTGCCTAATCGAATTTTAATGATAATTACCGTGAACATACTTATGCATCCTGGGTTTAAATTATTCATTGTTTAAAAAACACACGTTATCAACCATCATAATCTAGGTATAGCTAAATATGAAAAAGCTTATCCAATGTAGAGTTATGTAAAAACACCTTTACGTTTGAACGTACATCAATTTGTCATCTAATCACTAGATTCTAATGCCAATTAATTTTTAAATATACTGCGACAGTCACAAACATCAATAACAATTCTATAACATTAAATAACACTTGATTGAAGTGAAAGTTGATTCAAATGAAACCGAACGAACATAATAAACATAAGTTTAATATCAAAGCTTAATAATTTAACAAAACGACATTAGCTGTATATTAATGGCAGAACAGAAAACTTTGCAAACGGTTCGCAAAGTGTCCAAAAAAAGATTTACACAAAACAAGTTTTGGTGAATCTATGTAAAAATATGTTAATAGCCTTAAAACTGTTTCTTGAATTTTGTGATGGCATCTAAGTAAGTCAGTGGTTAAAAGTTAAGTGGACTTTTACTTTTGTAGTTATTTGATACAAGTTTACTTGGAACTATTCTTGAGTTAATTATTACAAAGTATTTTGAATATTTTCAAGTTTTCTGTGGCTTCGGAAATAACTAGGTGATATCGTCAAGTAACTTTACAAACTGATATTACTAATACCTCTCAAAGAGACTCGAATATGTTGGTGACTTTACTTGAAGATAATTTGAATCTAACGCCACCAACTCAAATAATGACTCTAGCGTTACATTTTTAAAGTTGACTTTATAGTGACGATTTCTATTAAAAAGGCCCCAAAAATATCGGTTGCAATGGAATTGAAACTTTGTCTTGTATGACATAGAGTTTGTTGTTCCAAAATTAGATCTCAAATTCTGATGAATACAATGCCGTACACGTCACAACGGAATGTTCTCTACAATACTGGTCAGCAAACTTTGTTCTATTATTACCAGTACAAACACTAAATCGTGACCTTCCAGTCTGTCCCACCCCCGGACTACTGTCGAGCTTAGAGCAAACATACTCCTACCGAGAGCGCTTGCTCAATGCTCAACCAAACCGCTCAATTCACTTGGCCAACACCTACGGAACCTCTCATTAATGCTTTTAGATCACCTGTGGGCGCGACTTGGGTAAAACATGTTTAGGGTTCCGCAATAGAAGTTTGAAAGCCATACCTCGAATCGAAAAAAATTCAGAGATTCATTTGCTACGGCAAAATCTTGTGTGTTACTTTCAGTTCTTTTACATAATATTTATTTTTAAGAAAATAAACAGCATAGTTTTATGTAAATCTAGGATGAAAGTAGCTTAAATAACTATCAATTAAATGAACCGTAAATATTGTTAATTGTATGGTTCCGTACAACGATTAAGCATTCATTGAGAAAGTATGATCATTCAACTTGATAACTGAATAAGCACAGTTTTTTAATCAGTTAACTGTTATATTAATTAAAATAATTTGTAAGGTTATAAATCTATTATAGACAGGATTCGATGTTGAATGATCAATCACACACTTATATTTATGATTAAAAGTAGAACTGAAAGCCGACTAGGCAAGGCACAATAATACACAAGATGACATAATGAAGGTAATAATACTACCAAATGAAGATACGACAAGTTACTGCCTGCATCAAGACAAGCCAGAAAAGGCTCCTTATCCAGCCATTCCCACTACGGTCGTACAGGCACATCCAGACAATGTACCAGGCAAGCAGTTGTCTAAAGAGATGTAGAACGTTTCCGATAGTGCAACTCAGTTAGCAATAGCCTACAGATCTGTGACCTTCACAATAACTAATGCAGTAATGCCGACCTATCTGTAATGTATTCCATTACAAGATGGCTATACAAGTCTAGATTCAATAGCATATCATATCAACCAGTTTAATTGCCTTATCCGTCAACTAGAACATGTGGTAATTGTTGTAAGTCTGCTTATCGTTTCTATGTGTCTGAATGTGGAATATTATAGTATAAATGCCATTGGAAGAAAAAAGGTTAAGTGTAGTAGATCAGATTTCGAATTAAATAGCATTTTGTCATTGTAAGAAACCACTACTGGAAATAGCTGTAAGCGTAACAAATTCAAAGTATGGTGGGTGGTAATTCAAGATTGTGGTCTACTACTACCCCACTGTAGCCTCCTAAATGTTTGTTAAATACATACAAAAACACCATGACTTTACCCATATAGGTATCGAGGCATAAAATACGAGGCCACGTGTTACGATTCTTATACACTACTCTTATTTCGACCACGTTCATGCATCCGGTCATCACTACACTTAACATCTTCTATTGAAACTATTTCAAATACTTGCTTTTAATTTTATTGTACTAAGATGTTTTCTTGTACCAACAATCATAATCATTGTCTTGGCCTTATTTTAATTTATTTAGGATCAGCATATCTCTTCATTCATACTACTCCATAAGTCTTCATGCCAGTAGATATTTCATCTTTCGCACAAAGTCAGACACAGTGTATCCATCTTATTTCGGGCACAATTAATCCGGGCCAGCCGCGAAAGCATACCGTTACGGGTACCGTTAGCAACGCGGTGGATGCTGCGGTTGACGAGACACGAGAGGGTTCCGTCAGGTATTTCGATGGTATGTGGAAGGCTGGATTGCTAAGTGGTGGAGAGGTAAAGGGCAATGCGGTTAAACGTGTCCAATAAAGGACAAAACCGTTAATTTTCTGACTGTATATCGTTTTGTCAAAATCTTTTAAAGATACAATCATGAAATACTTCAAATTGTAGTTCATTTTATTTAACTCTTGGTATGCCTGTTTGATCAATATCTCACTTGAAGCGATGATGTGGACGATGGTGAAGCACGCTTGCCTAGAAGTAACCTATTCAGTCTTGACTTAAATTTCATATCATATTATGGCGAAGCGTTTTACCCTAAGCCTATGATATTTACATCATCATAACACCACCGTTGTATTGCCCAAGGGATAGTAATTTCGTCAGTGTTTTGTTATTTGTTATGAGTTCCATGAAATGAAGGCGTGCCTTTTGTTATGAACGTGAATTTCATTACACTATGCAGATTATTTGCTATCCCACACCTAACGAATTGCGCAGTACTCCTAACCCATGTGTTCATGAATAGATAGATGAACGCTAACAAAATTAAAGGAGTATTAATTAAGGATCGTAGCAGGAGGCTTTCTGTAGTTCCTGCCTATCATTATATTATCTGTGCCTTAGTGGAAAAAAGCGTGTGTTTATATAAGGTCTGAGGTATTACCTTCTTACCTCTGAGGTTCGACCACTACCTCTCGAAAGCTGGCAATAGATACTTGTTTTGGAACGTAATCATATTTGGATCGCTAGGAATATTTGAAGATATTTTTGTTTCGTTTTACATGACTGTCCTGAATAAGCCATCATAGCTAGAAAAACACATAATGAAATATAATTGAGTTTGAACGAATTTACCTCTCGCACATAAGAACGTGCCTCATAGTGCCTAAATAAATCATAAAACTGTGTCATCTGAACCAATCTATCAAGCTATCCATCAGATAATAGCAGATACAATAAATCACTCCGACGCTTACCAACATAAAATAGTATAACAATAGAGAAACACTAATAATAATCTAGCTCGTACCACTTTTGTCCATGACTCATTGTTTCTTCAAGACGGCGGTTAGACAGTGGGTCAGTAAGGTCAGCATAAAATCATGAATATAAAACTAAGCTGAAAAATAAGTACTGGTTGCAATCTTTAGCAAAAAAAATATGCATCATATTACCAAAGCATTTTGAAATGTAAGACCCGTGACGTCAAAATGTATAATTTGATAATGAGGAACAGAGCTAAGTTGCACTAGAACATATATACCCCTGAATACTATGAAAACAACTAGAAATGCATTTTCCAAACAATACATTACAAGTTCAAGTAAAACTTTCGATTTATAAAACAGTTTAGGCGAATAGCAACACACATTTACAAGTAAAATTGAGTGAACATCGGTGCCATAAATGTCTATTTTAAATACTCCCCACTTAAAAATACAAATAGTAACGGTTCCGTTACTGACCTGTAAAACAATGGCAACACTTTCTTATACAAGGCAATCTAAACGGAAGATCAACTAGCAACACACGGAAAGGACAATGCCTGCTCTTTGGTCTCAGTCAAAGTCATGGCCTTAGCTGTGAATGCTGATATAACCGAGCTTGCCAACCATCCGGGTGCCGATTGAATTTAAAATATCGATTGATGGGTATGGCCTTTAGTGTTCGTAATCAATATTGAACTGAGAATTGTAGATGCGTATTCTTCGGAGAAGAAATGAATTTAAGATATTACGTTGATTTTAATCTTTAGAATTAAAATGTTGGCAAACCACGTGGAAACAGGGCAGGCTAATTCTTTGTTTTCATTAAAGAAAATAACACAAAACACTATCCATAAAAACACACAGGAAACCCAATTTCATAGATCTGTCAAAGGCTTTTGACTACGTCAACCACAATTTTTTAAGCAGATATTAGAAAAACTTCCATTAGAATTTCTAAGCTATTTTATCTACTTTCCGTATATGTAACTACGTGCGTTTTATCAGATAACAATTGCAGAATTTCCTTGTAGATAATTCGCGACACTATTTCTTGAGTCAACAGACTACACTGATAGTGGGGTTTGACTCAAACTAAACTTGGAAATGAGGTGTGTTCATGTTATTTCATATGTTTTAAACAAACAGTGGTTTTCTCCATTGCATTTGTATGTAACATTTTAAATTATTAGATATTTTTCACTTGGCTAGTTCGGAATATATGGCTTGTTTTCTCCAGCAGTGCATGCAGTGTTGGTAATATTTTTAACCTTACGACCCGTGGCGAACATTCAAAAAGTTTCATCTTAATTTGATTGTGATTTATTGAGGCATGCTGCTATACTTTCCTACAACAGCAGGGTGTCAGTTGAATCCTGGTAAACCGCTTGTAAAGATAATGCTCGTAAAGGTTACAGGTACATAATCTCAGTCTTCATTTGATACAATTTAAATATTTTAGAGTCGTTTTGAAGGAAGCTGGCCAAGCATCTGCTGTTCTGGCAAAATTTTGCAATATTATCAACAATTCTTAGAGCGGATCTAAAAGACTTAGAACAATCATTGATGATAATGATTGTGCCCAGCAAAATATTGTGATAGGAAAATATAATGGTAAAAGGTTCATGACAGTGCTGATATACAAAAAAAAATGCAAACCGACCATACATATAAACCCATCCATATCCATATCTTCTACAGACATTACTTCGGTGAGTGTACCCAAGAACTCCACGGCCTCATACCACCGACCCTTTTCTACCATCGGAAATCTAGACGCACTGCAAACATTCTTCAACAAGCGCTTCCAAACATCCTTCATAATGCGCACAGCAAAAGAGTGGAACTCACTGCCTGCGTCTGTTTCCGAACGTATTCAACCCGAATCTCTACAAAGTTACGAGTGCACAGGCTTCTTCTGGGTAAGCTCACTTCATCGTCGACTTTATCATTGTCACCTCTGACCTAGACTAGAGTCAAAAGCAAACACATATTTAACAAGAACTATATATGTGCGAAATCTGTCCAGTTAATATGAATAACATTATTCACAGCTCATATACTAGGCATTTATTAATAACCTCACATAATTATAGGGAAATCAATTTGCCCGTTATCATCAGGCGAGCGGTTATCATCGCACCAGATAACAAACCAATAAGCTTGGTGCTGTTTATCTTATAAACTATCCATAGCTGTTATCAGCTATTGTGTATATAGAGGCATGCCTACTTTAGTTTTATAAGATCGGTATTAATAATATTATAGGTATAATTTCGGTTTTTAATCGGGAATATGGAATTAAAGACATCAGTTTAAATACACGAAAAATTGTAACTATGATAATTACATGTAGATTAATTTTGGATATGTTTGCAATAGAACTAAGTATGGCGTGCCATAGGAAACCCAATTTCTTAGATCTGTCAGAGGCTTTCGACTACGTCAACCACAATTATTTTGAAGCAGATATTAGAAAAACCTTCCATTAGAATTTCTAAGCGTTAGCGTTTATGCCTATGGTATGGCTCAATTTGTAACAAATTTTGGTAACCACGTGGAATAAACCTTGACTCTCCCTTCTTTATATTCCATAGGCATAATATAATTAATATCGATATAATGTTTCGGTATTTAAAAAAAAATGCGGAGACACTTAAAATATTATAAATGCTGCCCAATATGGGTCACAAATGAACCCCGTGGGCGTCACCTAATTAAAATAGCTCTACAACCTGTTATATTTGACAGTTATTATAAAAACATTTAAATTCCAATATTAAACTTATTAATTTATAACTTCACATTGTTTAAAATATTATGTTTGTAGTCCAAGAGCCAGTATCCATTAATTCATTTTCATGAAATATGATCCTATCATAAAGATATTAAAACGCCAAAAGCTATAAATTTGGGCACGCTATCCATAATATAGACAAAACAATTTAGATACACGATAATGTCGTACTCCGATTAAATTTTGACATCTAACCTTTTTGCTTGTAGTAATAAATCATTTCCTAACAGAGAAAAAGTCTATTGTTTTTATAAGAGTACCATATGAAGTATCCACTAATAAGCGTTATGACAATAGGAAAAAAAAACAGAATAAAGAAGCTTGTTAATAAAAAAATACAACATTTATGACAGGTTACTTCTAGGCAAGCGTGCTTCGCCGTCGACCACATCATCGCTTACCATCAGGTGAGATAGTGGTCAAACGAGAGTCTTTCACCAATAAAAAAACCAAAGAATTCTTAATTCAAAGTATCCATAGAAACAATTTACGAATCTAATAATCAGTTTTTAAACTAATCGTATAGTCAAAAAGTTTCAGAAATAAGGTCATAATAATGTTTAAAGGAAAAATAAAGCTGATACTCGTATTTCTTCCGACCATCGTTCATTTAATTCTGCTCAAGCAAGTAGCGAACTAACAATAAACAAAACACTTGATACCTAGGCATTGTGTTGTGTGTAGACGATCAATTGTAACACGAATCAAGGTTACCAATGAACGCCTATCTGTCTGTGGAGACCTAGACCGCACATGTACGGTAACATCTGATACTTTGAGTGGTTATAATTATAAAATATATTGTGAGGAATAATATACAAAACGTGGCTAATACGGATTTTAAGATTTTGATATTCATTGCGGAAGGCTATCTATCTTCTTCGCGTCGCCAGCACGACAGTTATTAAAATATGTTACTGATCTAAAAAGCACTTATTTAAAAATGTACTCATAAAAAATCTGGTTCAAAAGAAAACCTGTTTAGAAAGTCTTAGCTTAGTAGACGCAAATTAAATAAGTGTTAAAACTAGCATCTTATGAGGCATTAGGTTTCATATTTACTTATTTAACATTTACTGTACAGGACGCCTGTAATGCAAGTTTGCAGAATAACATCATACTTAAAATAATTATTCACAAATTAACAAGAATTGAACACAAGAATGGATGCAGTCAAACTTGCAGTCATGTTGAAAACACTTGAGAAAACTAAATTATATCTGGCCAGTCTGGCTCCGAGCCTATTCTTTGGGAGGAAATCCTTTTTATAGAAAAAAAATATTCTTCGCTAATTGGACCCCAAGTTTATAGCTTTGGCTAGCTGTGTAACGCTGGAACGTAAATTGAAGGGCCTTAACTTAGGTCAAAGATACCTACCTAATAATGGTATGATGTCGAGTTTTTTTCTAGTGCACTTTGCATAAACAAAATAAAGAGAGCAAAGATAGATGAAGTAACTTAAAAATTCTGCTATTTGAAATTTTAACTTTACTACATGCATTACATATTATAAAATAAAACCCCCGCCGCGTCTGTACGCCATAAACTCAAAAACTACTGCGTGCGATTTTCAGCAATAGAAAGAGTGAGAAACGAGGAAGGTTTTTGTGTATAATTTGTCAACACAGTTAGCTGGCTATATGTTACCCCTTAAGATAAGTGGCCAGACTTTGGAGCTTCTATCTACCCACACAAAACTTAACAAAGAAACGTCTTACATCTACAAAATCTGTAAAATTACCCAATTACAAGCAAATGCACCGTCACGGCATACAATGTTCGTTGCCTTGGCCGCTCAGCATTAATTTGATACATTACCTGATCAGATTCTTGCCTATCTATTTGCCTGCATTTCGTAAATGAGATCGTCTGTTGCATTAAGGGGCTGAATACTCAAAATGGGCTTTCTTTTAAACATTTTTTAGCCAAATCTATTGAAGATGTGGCAGCAGAAAAAAGATATGTTAATCTTGATCATATTTCCGAAAACTTTGTTGTGGCCGAAACACGTTTACGCACAAAAACCTCGATACAATTGAATGGCAAAGTAACCTCTTACCGTGATCTTCAAAAGATTTTTCCGGTAATACTGACCAGCGTACATTTGTACAATTAACACCAATAACGTATCATAAAAGGACGCAAAACTTCATTGTCTTATATATTGAAGTTTCATTCATTATTTTTAAGTAATTCATATTATTATGTTTTGTAAAAAAGTCTATACAAATTCCATCGTGCTTCTCTTTCCATCCAGTGCAATTCGACAGTGACCGCTTTGCGGCGTTGCTAGGTGGACGTATGTCGCTTTTTTCCGCAAAAAGCAAAAATAATATTCAATTTATTTCTCGTCAATTCAATCTGTCAAAAAAATATCAGGTATAATGCAGCCAGATCATGTAGCCTGGTGGCTTTAATTGGAACTAACGAAATCACAAGTAATATTGTCAAAGTCTGTATTATTTTTATTTTTTGGCACTACCGCTGTCACTGGCATCTATATTTTAATTGTATTATAAACGACTCACGTCGTTTAGTTTACTTACTAAGTCCATAATTAAAAAGTATTTGAACCTCTTTGAAAATACAACAAATGTTATCTCAATTTGAATTAAACAATATTTAAAATATAGCTAAGGTCGAATACTATTTTAACCTTCTTCGTTCATGTGAAAACAATAGAAGCAAAAAAAACAGAACATGGAATGGTCGTACCAACCACGCTGGCAGTGTCTCGAAATGACAGAACTAATAAAATTCTTCGTATCCATTTGTTTCAATCTTTGTTTCTTTCTAACATACGGCACCTAGAACTGACCAAAAAATTTCAAATTCGTGAGAAATGATAATCTATTTCTCACGAATTTGAAATTTTTCGTCGTTTCAACCAAAAATCGTCCACATGTGGACATAAAGCACACCAAGAATCATCACATTGATCAGTCCTGTATTTCTCGCAATTAACTATCCCAATTGCAATAACGGGCTACAATAATAGTTTGTTAGTCTATTAATATTGTTAAGCTAATTATTAATTGATCTTATCATTTTGCCAAATCGGCACTGACAATTCTTATTTATTAACAAAAAATCCGCCGATCGCCCTGGAGAGTAAACTCAAAGACTTACACTTGGGGATTGCCAGAGATTTACGCAGCATTCTGGATGTAAAAAGAACAGACCGAATACGGAACACGCTGTGTTCCCAAACGGGCATAATAGACGTGGGTAAAAAGGCTGTTCGGCTCAAATCGGCCAATGCCATTACGGCTCACGTTAGTAGCATGCAAATTGAGCGCTGGGCAAGCCTCCACAATCTTGAAGATGGAACGCACCGTTGAGGCCGGTCCAGAAATAGGCGCCGAGATGATTTGGACGCGTACCGTGGTTCTAGACGGTGCGGGAAAAGAATGTCTGGAATGACTTAGGTGTACTCTTATGAATTTAATTGGGGATGGATGAAGAGGGAGGGGACGGCCAAAGAAAAGATAGATAGACTGTGTGAGGAGTGATATTAAAGAAAAGGGAGTCAATTATAGCGTGGTGCGGGACAGAACGATATGGAAGAAGAAAACGTGTTGCGCCGACCCCAAGTAACATGGGACAAGGGCAGGTAGATGATGATGATGATTTCAGACTTTTACCGGTAAGACTTAGTAAATCTGTTTACCGATAAATAATAAGTTTCATCATAGTTTTTTTTTTTAAACTGAAACAACAGTTCGGATTTTACAGTAACATACGAGTATACGTGGTTGTGAGGCATACACTGCTTTTAGTATTTATGTTTTCCTTTTTAGGGTTCCCTAGCCAAAAGGCAAAAAACGGAATCCTTATGGATTCTTCATGTCTGTCTGTCTGTCTGTCTGTCCATCCGTATGTCACAGCCACTTTTTTCCGAAACTATAAGAACTATGCTGTTGAAACTTGGTAAGTAGGTGTATTCTGTGAACCGCATTAAGATTTTCAAACAAAAATAGAAAAAATCTGAAACTCAATTTTTTTTTTCTTCCTACCTGTACATGTGGGGTATCTATGGATAGGTCTTCAAAAAAGATATTAAGGTTTCTAATATATTTTTTTCTAAACTGAATAGTTTGCGTGAGAGACACTTCCAAAGTGGTAAAATGTGTGCCCCCTGAAACTTCTAAAATAAGAGAATGATAAAAACTAAAAAAAATATATGATGTACATTACCATGTAAACTTCCACCGAAAATTGGTTTGAACGAGATCAAGTAAGTAGTTTTTTTTAAATACGTCATAAATCGTAAACCACAATTTAACAAGTACGGAACCCTTCGTGCGCGAGTCCGACTCGCAATTAGCCGGTTTTTTTATTGCATGCGTTGTGCCTGGCGCATATAAACATTTTATTTCTTTCTATATTATCTTTAAACACCTACACTGTACCAATACTTATAGCAAATAAATGATTGGTTGATTGATATAAAATAAACAATAGCAACAAATAGTTTCAGCCGTTCTCTAGTGAGACGCTTACAATCACATACAGCATTTTTAGGGTTCCGTCTATCTCCCTGTCTGTCTGTCCATCTGTCACGAGGCTGTATCTCATGAACCGTGATAGCAAGGCAATTATTTTTTTTACAGATGGTGTATTTCTATTGCTGCTATAACAACAAATACTAAAAACAGAACAAAATCAATATTTAAGTGGGGCTCCCATACAACATACGTGTTCTTTTCCGTTTTTTGCGATAATGGTACGGAACCTTTGTGCGCGAGTGCAACTCGCACTTGGCCGGTTTTTTTTATTTATATAGATAGATAAAGTTTACATGACCGTGTTTTTTGTGCCCTGTCTATTTGTTTTTTAACTCTAATATACAGAAAAGCGGCACCACGTGACCTCACCACAGAGGGCTGATGTATATCAAAACCCAGTACGTGCTTTGTAATTATTATATTCCAGGAGAGCGGCAAGTCATCTTGTATTAGTAACTAAATGATATATTACGATTTCAAGAGAATACTAAACAAGGAATATGAACCTACTAATTGTACAAATGATATTAATAGCGTCATACATTCTATTGCATATTTTAAACATGCCTAAAAAAGACAATTCCAAACCTAGTAAATTTTGGATATTTGCTAATTTAAGGTGTCTTTACAATTTGATGTGACTTTCCTATTCTAAATAATGATAAAATTGATTACTGAAAGCACCAAATCTCAATTCAAATTTAAAGTTTCCAGTTTAATATTGCACAGTCCATTTCAGTATAGTAAAACTCATTAAAATAATATAAATAAAATTATTTAGCTATTAAACCAATATAAAAAAATGTAACGTACTGTGTTCTTATATGTGGCAGTCGCATAGAAGCAGACATAATTATAATATTTATTCAATTTGCACGGCAAAGACTCGTATGACACTAGCCAGATTACCTATTTTAGTGATCTTTATTTTCGTAGCAATAAGGTTGCATTCATAGGCAAAATAACAGTGAACGATCTGATGTCAGATGCTAGCCAGTTTGAAATAAGAACTTGCGCGGTTATATTTTTGTAAAAAAACCATCGGAAGAGTCCGTTTATGATATGGGCCTCTGTGGTCGGCCTTGTGTATTTAATTTTCAAATACTTTTCGCTCCAATTTAAGTTTTCCCTAAACTATCGATGACAGTGGGCGTGGCTTAGAACCTCAGATGTCGATTGTCAACTGTTCGTCCTCAGCCCCTTAACTGTGAATATGATGTGCTAAGACTTTAAAACTTAGTGCGAAAAAATTGTGTTAGTTTTGTGATTTGACAATATAGGTTTCAGTTGAAATAACTCTCGTCTGTCTGGTGACTTTCTATTTGATTTTTAACTGTTACTTTTATAAATGAATAATCTTAGTTCTGCAACGTGTTAGAAATAGACCATCATTTACTAGTAAAACATTTGATTATGATTTTAAAAATATGTAAACACTATTTTCATAAAATATCAACTTCAAAAGGCAATGAAGCCATACAATAAATCAACTTTAATTAACTTTCCATTACTAAAAGGCCAAATATGTCAGTCGATAAAAACAAACAAACAGTCCGTGATACGATATAAATCTTGAAAACAATCTAAAATAACAAGGTCGTTTAAAACAAACACGAAAGAGTTACATACAGAGCTGTATAATCCTACTCTCCCTTTTCATTTTAATTCAAATCTATTTCTATCAGACCATTGCTCCTTGCCTTTGGGATGTTTCAATTTAGACGTTTGGTGACGGACTGCAAATTGAAAGAGCTCTTTATCTCGAATTTATTTAGGGTTGGAGCAACACGTCTCCTTCTTCAATACTTCTCTATTAGTCGGTCATGTTCTTTCATCGTTTCTTTCCTCTTCCCATTCTCTTTATCCTTAACCATCCAGATAGAATGCCTTAAGGCAATCAGTCACAACTGCAATCCTACCAGCGAGCCCAATACGATCGTCCATGCATGCTTGACAAGCATACATGTGTATCCTCGCCTTAGTACGCTCATGAACGCTTCAGTTCAGTTTATGTTACGAACTAATTTGATGATTAATATCTTTAACTGCGTCACGGAATTATGCATATCAGTCGAGCCAAGGACGAAATCAACTGCAAGCATATCAGCATGCACATTACAATAATCGTCAATTCTTCTTATCATGTGGAGGGGCCGAGAAATAACTAGGATACTTCGACCCATTGGGATCTATTGTGGTCTCTACCTACTCCTCCCTAGTCAAGAGACTAGGAGATATGAGCCTATAGTCTTCTGGTTTTGGATATCAAACCCCTAGCAGACTCATTCGCTTAACAGCCTGAGCCTCGCATGTGCACAGAAGGTGCTCCATGCACGCGTTCCGTATGTTCCCCACACAACCTGCACATGGATGTCGCGGTTAGACCCATCTTCATGAGCATGTCGTTGGTTCCAAAGTGGACAACCGCACATGTGTATTCGCCTTAGTACGCTCATGAACGCTTCGGTTCAGCTTATTTATGACTACAGACTAATATGATGATTAATATCTTTGACTGCGTCACGGAATTATGCATATCAATCGAGCCAAGGACGAAACTTATCACTGATAATATATATGTATAATTAAACTAAAATAACGTCATATTATTTAGCTCGTTTCGACTCCCACCTTGCTTCATTGGAGACATCTAATTGTACGCCATTCGCTTCGATCTTCGGTACCTCTCATTCAGCTGCTACCAGCCAACCTGCGAAGATCGTCGCTCCACCTAGCTTGAGGACGTCTCTACACTTGCCAGTTCGCGGTCTCCACTCAAGAACACGTTTACCCCAACGGTCGCAATATGGCCGGCCCATTGCCACTTCAGCTTGCTTATTCTCTGAGCTATGTCGGCAACTTTGGTTCTCTGCCGGATCACCTCGTTACGGATTCGATCCCTCAGAGAGACTCCTAGGATAGCCCTTAGCCCACTTTGCTTATTGGCTTATATTTTTATCGCTTTCATTTCATATACATCATACTCATTCAAGAGAAGATCTTCCACTTAGCTCAAGTATTGTGACATACAACAAAACGGATGCCGTCACATTCATAGTCAAATTAATCCTCACTAACAAACTTATCAGAACCAACGCAGAATCCGTTCATAGACACCGAATAACTAATATCTACAGAACTATTCGAGTTAGCAAATATAACAATAGTCATATGTTAATACGTGAAGACAAACTGGCACAAGAGCGACTGGTATATTTATGTGTGTCTGTACGTCTGTTTAATTAATATTGTACGGACGCAAGAGGCATACTAATGCGATCCGGCTTATTGCACAGTTTTTGCTAGTGTTGATCTCGTAATATTAATTAAGAAATATGTTGGTTTCCGTGTTTTTGAGTTATGTTGGTATTGCGTTTGTGTATTGTCTGTTTTGAAATGATATTATGCTATTTTAACTCCGTTGAAATAGAAGATTTGCACCGGTGATAGTGAATATGACCTGTTTGAATACAGAGTAATGCAGACTCAATGAGTTTTTTATTCAAACAATATTTTAGACTTTTTCAAATCTTCTCCTGCTTTCTCAACACTATAAGCCCAATAAATTTGGAACAAAGACCATAATATGATGTTGGGTTATTTGAAAAATAATTTTGTCTTCCAGCAGATGTGTCAGTCGTTCCCTGTCTTTTTATTAACATTACTCCAAAAATCGTTCATTAATTTCCAAAAGTAGGTTGCATTAACTCACTCAACCACGAGTCATAACAGACTATCCTCATCCCCTCTCTCCAACATAACCGATCCAATCTCAATCAACACTTTCTCAATCACCACTTAAACATCAGCTGATCCAGTAACACACCACAGATATATACCAACTCAAAACATTCGGACGATAACCAACACGTGCTATCTATAAAAGGTCGATCCCTCTTAAGTTTTCCCATATATTAAGCTTTGACCCAAATGACATACGGACGAGGAATCGAGGATATTCGTTTCATGTTATGATATTCGATTGGAGGATAATATTTTTGGTTGTGAGTGGAATTTTTAGTTTGGAAGTATGTTTGTTATTATAAGAGGGTTGAATATACTTATTAGTGCGTGTTTGAGCAATTAGTTGTTCGTTTTGCCGATAGATGGCGGTGTTTAGTTTTGATCGAATCCTGCATCGCGGTGTTAAGATTCGCCGACGATTGGGGAAGGGTCTTTAGATAAAACTAGTCTCAGTGAGTTTCGAAATCGAATACGTTTATGAAGAAGTAATGATTGTTACAGTGTCTGTGACATCCTAGTATGTGGTGTCAGTGAAGTGGAAGTGAACAGTTTATTGGCTTTGACGACACATGATGCCTTTACCTCACATCATCATCTTCCTAACTATTTTGAAGTAAACTAGGATCTGTAATTTGGCTTTACATGAATTCAAATAGAGACAAGACCTCCAAGATAATAGCACTATTAAAATTACCAAGGAGATTTTGTAAAAAAATATTAACTCAGTTGTAAAGCTTGTATCTCACAAGGCATTTACATCAAATAAGACGTTAATGACATTAATAACCTTGACCTTCCTATGCCAATATAATTATTAACAAAAAGTTTTTAAGTTGCCGGTAAAGAGAGAAGAATCTTGTAGCATTGAAACTGAAATTAAGCATTTAGAAGACATTTTTTTAGAAGACAATGAATATGAAAATAATCGTGATGATATGAAGCATATATCGAAATAATCCGAAGTAGCAGTCGAAGAATGATTAAGTACCAAGTTATTTACTGGTCTACTGGTCAAATAGCATAGTTATCGGTGCTAAGGTCGCCGCGACCCGCGGCTGAGGTCGCGAGGTTGTCAATATACTGTCCTTTATTTATATTAAGTGTCTTAAAATATTTGTAATCACGAGTTGGTGAACGTGATTGTTTTTGAAGCGGGATAATATCTGAGCTTTATAAAACAGATGAACTTAGTTTTGGGTTTACTCAAGTTAATTCAAACATAGCTGGAGCAAATGTTAAGAGATACGGGTTTTGAACAAACATTCGGCGAGAACAGACGTTGGGACCAATATTGGTGATAATGAAGACGTATTGGCAAATAAAAAAACAAAAGAAACTCGTAATGAACCATACTGCACAGACAATAATATGCAATATGAAGGCAAGATTACCGATCGATAAACACACGGCCGCCGAGCAAAAAACAGTCAATGACACAACTGCATTGCACCATTTCAAATAGCCGCGAACTATAAGTAGATTGTAACATTACTTGTTTGTGACGCAATGATAATAATTAAAATTATAATAATTATGGAAATATTCACTGGGATGTTCGGATAGATTTTGGAGTCCAAAAGATCAGGATCCCGAGAATATCTTCAGCAAGTCGTGTATATAAGTGGGTTGTTCAGCGATATTTAAAGCTCCTACAATAATAACGCTAAATACCGGTCCAGATTTGGTTTGCGATAAATCCTCGACTACTATTCAAGTTCTTCTTCTTCTTTCGGTCTTCTGTATTGTCAAGCCAACATTACAAAATTTTAAATCATAGAACTTAAAGAAATTACCTCTGCATTCACGGTCATTAACAATCAATAGGTGTGGTATATCAATAGGTGTTAAGACCACAATAATCATAAGACAATTACGAACAAAAACGGTTAACTTATCAACGATTAGACTTGTCTAAGATTTCTCCGAACCACAATCACTCTAAGCTGGCCTACAATAATCCATAGCACATGAATAGAGTTATTATTATCTATTAATATAGATACGATACGTCAAACGCGGAGAGTCACGTTTGCGTTATCGTTAGGACAGAAACAATGGCGGTAATCGAAGCTGAGTAGAATTATATTGGACACGTGATGGAATTAATATTAAGACAGTAATGTTTCTTGTTGATTATGATTGGAGTTCATTTGTTGCAAATACTGTCTTAGTATCAGTTGGTTTATAGTCTACTACTGTTACCATTTCTACAACAATATTTTTAAAGTACAATCTATAGCTATGCGCATATAATCTAGTCTTGTTTAACCTCTACAAGCGCATCCACCATCGCCATTTTTATTTGTTTCAGATCATCTACATTATTTTCAAGATCATATTGACCAATTGTCTTTTAGATTCAGACACCACATTTCAACGATTAAAATATACCATTCCCGACAATTTCCTCCTTTCGCTGGCATTGCCTTCTACACATGTTTTGGAAATTATTTTCTTTTCTTCAAATGTGTTGTTGCGGTGTCGAATAAATGTATTATATTTCTATTTCATTAGATACGTAGTCTGCAAATCTGATCCTACTTTAACGATACTAACATTTGCGCATTTTAACCTGTCTCCCTATCTACACGCATTATAATAAAACTATCCACACCACAAAAACACGATGACATCACCTCAACACATTTCCAAGTCATTATCTCCAGTTATCACAACTAATCTGATAAGGTGTTCCTTAACTGTGTGATAACCGGCGGTGTTTTCACAGTTGATAGTTGGTACGAAATGGTTAGCCTGATAAACGGCCAGACTACAAGTGAGCTAAGTATATCTAGGTGGAATCAATAATTTGGGCAATGAATCAGGTTATGGAATTTCTACGTGACCGAAATCATAAAGGTTACACACACTATTAATCTTTTTTTCCTTTTCGTAGGTCTGCTGATAGAAATTTCTTAAGAAATAAGCATTATCTCTGTAATCTATTCTTATGATGCCTTTATGTACCGTCGTATGTATCTCCGTATCTGTGTGTTAATTAATTATAAAATTTATAAAAGTTGTTTTTGTCTTCTTATTTACTGAGTTTGTTTTATTTTGTCTCTGTCTCTCTGCACAGCCCATTGCATCGTTTTGTTGAAGAAAGACTTTTTCTAAAATCGTCAAGTTTACTTTTACTCATAATCAATGCCCTTAACGTCATTTGATTAAAGTACGAAGGCACTTAAGCACTTCTAATTTTAAACCCTAATCAAAGTAAACATAATTACAGTGCAAACAAGCCGCACCTTATTAAGATATTTATTAATAAACTTGATGCAATAAACAACACCACTACATAAATTACTAATAAGTCATGAAACAAATGTAAAACATTGTTAATTACCATACAAGATATCGACTTCTAATCATCGATATATATGTACTAAGTACTAGATTTGTCGATCCGAACACTCGCTCTGTTCGACTGAACTGTACTGCAATCCGTACACCTTATTCAACACTATATCAAAACGTCGTAAACACCGCCGCGATTGGAGTAAACTAAACTCTAATAAGCGATTTAGCGCTGCATGTTTCAGTAGACAACATAAATATTTTAGCGGTGTAGCGAACTTTAGTTCTATCCAGCATTTTTCATGAATGTTCTTGTCTTTCGGTAAAATGTATGTCAATGCTTACAATATACTTTTTGAAACGACTGCTACGTGAGAAAAACAACTAAATTAGTGCATCACTGTATTGCAACTATTGTACTAAAACATATGAATATTGTGCTTCAACAAAGTAAAGTGCATATAAGATAATGCTTCAGTTAACTTGAGTGCATTTAAGAAAATCCGTTTCAGACCTTGACAAAGTTAAAGTCAAAATTTAAGTGTTGAAGCGAGAGCGGGACTGAGTAATTTTGTATTTTTATTGAAATATTGATTTTGAAAGTAAAAATGAGTTTCAAATTAACGAGACAATGATGAGGAATGATAATGTTTGTCTACACATCTCATCATGAGCAAAACTAGTAATTTAAAAGAAAGCATAGATTCTCGAACAAACGTTGGCAAAACATTGAACTTTTCGTAGATTCAGAAGCAACTAGCAATTTGCAGCGTATTACCTACTTCAATTTCGTATCCAAAAAATGTTTGTAAACAACAACCAACTGGCTTACATACATCCATTAATAATTCCCCTTCATTGTCCCCACATAGTTGCAAACAAATCTATTCATTCACCTGGCGTTTACCCCATAAGGCACCAAACCATAACGATAAGCCTTGAAATACACAAATACCGGACATCGACCCGAGTCATTAGGACACTTGGAATCATTCACTTTTCAAATCATTAGTAAGTTGGTTAGCCAAAAATCTAGGGCGTCGTAATTTCACAAATGTAGCAACCGTGACTACCGAGTTTGCGACCGTCTTAGACATTTCAAAATACCCACAGTTTTTGAACAAATACTGCTCCAGTTTAAGTCTCTTTCCTGATTGGTTTGTAAGTAATTAGTTTGCATTTGAAATGTGAACAGATTAGAATGTCACGGAGGCTTGAATTATACAGTATGTATGTCTTCCTCTTGTCTCTTATACACTGTCTCATTATACAGTATGTCTTACTCTTGGATACTAAGTTTCATGTAAATTACTGTACACAATGCTTCACTGACAATGCAAGTGCATTTTATACAATGGTAGAGCTCAAAATATGTCAGTAGCAATGTGCTTGTTCGAGAGGTCGTTATTGGAGCCAACTGAAGCTTTGAACGTAGCTCTGGAATAGAATGTAAACGACTTTCAAACCATGTCCATGACTTAAAATTTTGGTGTCACAGTCAATGTAGTGTTGAGTGAATCAGATTCTGAAATTATGTTACAAATACTTTGTGTTTGGGCTCAAAAGGCTAGCAAAACTGCTATGATATTATAGGTTAAGGAATTCATCAATTTAATTCTGCTGAAAGGTTTCTTGTATGGTTAAAAATGTGTGAAATACGTCAAATACGTGCCCAAAAACGTCACCTTAGGCAATCAGTTCTAACCGTGTTATTACAGTATACAAAACCGACAAGTCCCCAACTTGCGCCGTACACCAAAGCCGTACAAACCAATTGTGTTCTGTTGCAAGTCCGGATATCAAGGTCCAATTGCCACCGTTTCACTCCGACGAAACAAAAACCCGCTCCAGCCAACCGGCCGTCTATGAAGCGTAAAAATAATGAGAGAAAGAACCTATCGTCTTTATCACACAAATGAAAGTTTTATTAATTTTCGTAACTGGGACGATGTCTCGCATCTTCTATCCTTTCACATCCAAGCTTCGAAACAAAAGGCTTTAAATCTGTGTCAATCGTGCTTAAAAAGTATTAAATGGTTACTTGAGAACAGTATTCCAAAAGTAAAGATTCTTAGAGAAACGAACAGTGACTCACTACGACAGAATGACCAAAACTAGTTTTAGTGACAAATGAAAAAGAAAACATGAAAAACAACGCCATAAAAAATAACTAGACACCTGGCAACCTGTTTGGAAACAAAATCCAAAGCAAAACGTCGAATAATGAGACAGGCGTCTAGACCTAGAATATGAGAACTTTTTCAATGTCCGATCAAGGTAAGTGACCTTTTCACGGCGTTAAATCTTAGCAAAGCCACTATAACACAGGCACTGTAGATCCACGAGTTATTAACCGAATCACCGAAGCGCGACGCAACGGTATCGGCTCGATCCGGGCACAGATAAAAACTCCACCTTATATCACATTAGCCAAACTGAAATTGTTATCAGTTTGAAATAATAAATCACAATCACAAACACATTCCACGTTCATATGTCACATCACTGAGATTTTAATTATTTTAGAAAACACACAGTGCGAAACGTCCGCTCCGTGCGGCTGCCGAGAGGAGACTGAGGTGGCAGTGTTGCGCAGGCGCCGGCCGCTCCGCTTGGTTATCAGCCTTCGGTGGGGCAACGGGGGTGCAAGAAAGAAAAGTCCGCACGTGATAGAAAAGATAAGACGTTTCAAATTGTGCATTCGACACTGTTTGTTTAGTTTCAGCAGATATTATACTTAGCGACCACTCACTTTCATGTCAGCGGTTAAACATTTGAGGCAATCTCTCATTTTTAAATAAGTCTTAATTAACTTTTTACACAATTTAAACATATTGTTGTACAATATTTTAAGGTTTGGAGAGAGGCATTCTCAAAATGCGGTGCAGATTTTTATTTTTTATTGTATCGGCAGATGGTGTCTGGCGAGGCTTCAAAACCGGTTTTTTGGGAATAGTTTCCGTTGTTTTTTAGGTCCTTTTCAACACTACATGTATTTGAGTTGAGATTATTTATTTTAGCCTTTAAAAGGTAAGAGCATCGCGATTTGAAAGCTGTCTGACACTGTTATTTCTTACTTTGCAAGTTCAGAAGCCTATATTCCACGAAACTGATCCCTTATCTGGATGATTAATAACCAAAAGTTATCATTTATCTATATATCAATACCAACACATCTTCCTTCTATAAACCAACAAAGCGTAGTGACTCAGTTGTTATCCTACCACTATCATTCATTGTACCGGTAATCCTGTTAAATCCAGAGATTAACAATGAAGACTTGGAAGATATGGATGACGAATAGACCATAACTCACAATCGAATCACTAAAGAACGTCTTAAACAAGAGATTGAATAGATGAATGGATAATCAGAGACACAAAACATATAGACTTGGAAGATATAGATGATGAATAGCTCATAACCCACAATAAAATCACTAGAAAACATCATCATCATCTTAACGAAGAGATTGGACTATTGAGAATCAACAGACACATAATATTTAAAGACGACAACAACGCCGACAACGGTGAAGGAAAACACCGTGAGGAACTCTGGAATTAAAGTAATGTAAGTGTGAAATCCCCAACCCATCTTGAGCAAGCGTGGTGATCAATGCTCCTTCGATCAATTCACTGGATGAGAAGAGGCCTTTGCCCTGCAGTGAGACAAATACAGGCTGTGTTATTATATTCAGAGACACAGAACATATATTCAGAGACACAGAACATATATTCAGAGACACAGACATAACCGGCCTCGTGTCAAGAGTAAAAACATTTATAGTGAAAACTTGGAAGATATAGATGACGAATAGCTCATGGCTCACGATAAAATCACTATAGAACATCTATACCAAGAGATTGGACATATATTCAAAGACACAATACATAATTATAGACAGACATAACCGGCCTTGTGTCAAGAGTAAACACATTTACAATGAAAATTTGGAAGATATAGATGACGAATAGCTCATGGCTCACGATAAAATCACCATAGAATATCTATACCAAGAGATTGGACATGTATTCAAATACACAAAACATATAGACAGACATAACCGGCCTCGTGTCAAGAGTAAACAGATTTACAATGAAGACTTGGAAAATACAGATGACGAATGGCTCATAGCTCACGATAAAATCACTATAGACCATCTTTACCAAGAGATTGGACATATATTCAAAGACACGAAACATATAGACAGACATAACCGGCCTCGTGTCAAGAGTAAACACAGTTATGAGTCATTTGACATTAAAGCGGATCACGTTTCCCCGAGACGTGTGTTTCACGCAGTTCATTTAGTTACTATAGCAAATTTAACATAATTTCGCGGGTTAGAACTGTGGAGCTGTAAGAATTAATAATCAGGTTTCGAGCAATTGATAAAAAGGAGCTGTATGCTTTAAAGTTAAATTAACAAACGCTATTACTTTTTTCTTCAACCTATTTTGTCCCACTCCTTGAGTCACTCTTGTTCCCACTCCTCCATATCCTTTCACTCTCTTTCCAGTGTTTTTTCTTCTCCCAGTTTTTTAAATAATAAAGGCTTTTTAATTGTTACGATAATTACGGCATTCAACCGGTTAGTAAGGACCATTTTCCCATTGTAAAATCAGTTCACGCTTTCGTTAGTCCTGCATACGTTATTGCAACATTTCAACCTTTCTCGTTACAAAGGATTAAGCTTGTATTTCTAGAAGAACTATTTCATTAGTACTACCGAATTAATAAAATAAAACGTAGGCATAAATCAAACAATTTGCTGCAATTCCATTGAATGTGAACTGAAAAGAATTCTTCACAGCGTCCATTCTCTCTGCAACAGATTAATTAGTTTGTAAAACTGCAGCGTTAGATACTTTAGTACGATTTATAGCAGTTTCAATAGGTTTCTCTCAACATGCAGTTAGATGAAAATACTTCAGAACTACTCCCAAACATAGTTGTCCCAAACTAAGTCATTGCAGTTTGTGCATTTTGCAATTCTGAAGCGGACTGGTCTGGCATTTCAATAGTTCACGATTGCTTTCGATAGGAGCTTCTGTTCTTCTAACTGCAAATAATTTATAAGGTTCTGTGCGTTTCCAGGTATCATGAAGACGAATACAACAGACTTAATAAATGAGGTTGCTACGAGTAAATGGGCAATCTCACTTACAAGGTTTTTTTTCTGCGAGGTGATTTTGATAATAATATCTTGCCTATCGGTCGGTCAAGTCTGGCCATGGACTGTTTAGTTGATTCTGTTATAATTTGAAAAAGTCCTCCACCATTTTCAATTGCAAAACGAAACTTTCCATTAAACTAATCCGTCCATGCGCACTGCAAAACGATGATTCACCGCTGCGCTAGCGCATGTGCTCATTTGCATTTTAAGCGCCAACTATATACGTCAAATTAGATTGGTTTTAGAGCCGTAAGTGAGCCGGTGGCCTATAGCGTGAACAATTTATTGGATTAGGATAATCTTATTTACAATGTTGATTACTAGGTAGATCTTCTGAAGACACGAAGCATGTATTCCTCATATACATCTAAAATACATCAAACACATCTTGTATTTGAAATCTATATTGTTCCTTTGCTAGGTAAAGGTGGGCTGACCACTACCTTAGCCTTCTCCAGGCAATCGCCCGTAAACGCCTCCAACTCGTCACATCATGGTTTCCTCCAGGCCTTGGTCGGCAACGCCACCCGTCTACTGAGCGAGGTGTATTAGAAAACCAAAATCTTACAGATATATAGCACAAATTCAGACAGCAAAACTTTTAAACAGCTCTACCAAATTATGAATGAAAGCCGCTCAGCATCATAATCATCAATCATGGCCAAAACCTCGTACAATAACCACCACGAACGTCTGCCAGACCGCCTGGTCAATCACCATTATTCATAACCCTTTTTTACTACCACCGGTTAACTGTCTTGTAACAAGTTTGCAGTAACCATCGTCGAGTCAGTCGCAGTTACTGAAGCCGGTGACTCACCTCCGGTAGAGCGTATAATTGTTGGCGGTAATGCTTCAGTGGTGTTGGAGAAATCTGTGCTGGCGATGCTTGTAGCCCTAGGTTTGGAAAAATAACTGTTTGTAGAGAACCTTGTTTGACAACTTCAAACAAGGTTCTCCCCCTCCCCTCTCCCAAGGTACCCCGAAATGTGACGTTCTTTTTTAATACATTTACATCTCATTGAAAATGTATCCTTACGGGCAACATGACCTAATACGATAGCTCATTTAAACCATAGTTTATCATTTCAGCCTACTGTTCCCACAGCTGCTGAGAGTCAGACATCCTCTCTGTGAAAGGGAGCGGGCCTGGACTAGGATCGAAGAAAAGAAGGAAGCCCTAGAAGTTTGGCGAGAACTATACCGTCTTTGCCCTCTTTTTTATATTATTTTGGCTCGCTCTTGTCCACTATCTCACCTGATGGTAAGCGATGATGTGGTCGACGGTGTAACACGCTTGCCTACAAGTAACCTATTCATTCTTGACTTAAAGACCCGGAGGTTGTAGGTATCTGGAAACACAGACTCCGGCAGGAAATGCCACATCTTAGCTGTACGTATAATGAAAGTATTTATACCTAACCATAAAAACATAAACCTCTATTGTACTACTAGTGGCCCGCCCCGGCTTTGGCTAGGTTATAATAATGTATAACATATAACGATCTGGAAAATGTACCTTTCAAATGGGTATAATGGTCCTAGAGGTACCCTACACGTGAGAACACACTACTAATTAAGATGTCAGTTTTAAACCATAATTTAAAAGATCTTGCGTGTGTCCGGATATTTAGCCCCTAGCTTTTTAGAACAGCTAAAAAGTTAGAGACTGAACATATTTTTTTTAAAGAGGTTTTAAAAGAAAGATACATACATCGTTTTGCTAGCTTCGCATTAACCGATTTGTGTACAAAACCGTATCTTTCTCGCAATAGCGTCAGAGCTCGGGTTTCCATAACCCAGCTAATGGCTGCACGCTCTAGTAGCTGTGAGTCACTGGCAGTGGCGTTCAACAAACTAGCCGAGTTTATTGTAACCGAATTGTTGAGCATCCGAACCGAAACAACTATGTTTGGAAAGGATACAAATACAAAGTGTCTAAATTGACTGTCGAACCCGGGATTACGAAAAAGAAAAGCGTTTGAAATGCGTGACAGTTTGAATCGGAAGTGAACTCGAAGCCCTGCCAGATTACTACAAAATAAAGCAAGACCTGCAAGTATTGAAACATTGCCTTGAAGTGACAAGCCTACTCAAGGTAATACTTTGACCTATACTGGGATTATGACAAGCCGTTACTGTTATTATATGATCATAATTTAATAACCATGTCTACTGGGCCAGCCGCTACTGAACTGGCAGCGTTGATCATGTCAGGTGCGGAGGTTAACACTCGTTCGAACTATATGAAAAGAAGATCATGCATTAGGGATAATTGGAGGGTCATTTTAATACTGAAACTCAACAAAAACGCAGCAAACCTAGGACCAAAGCACCGTCAGAACAGTCTGCGGAAGACACGCAAACGATCGATGAACGTCAAATGAACGCCGACTATAACAATTGAAAAGCGGTTCATTTCCGCACTGTACTCGCATGTTTGTATCATTGCATGTACATCTACAGTTACCAATGGTAGTAACGCGATACTGTGGAGTTTCACTTTTTAACGCTGGATATCTGTGTTGGAAGGCCTTCCATTAGGTGGGTCGATGACTTGGTTAAGGTTGCAGGAATACGGTGGATGAGAGAGGCACGGGATCGGTCAATGTGGCGACGCCTGGGGGAGGCCTATGTCCAGCAGTGGACGTCTTTAGGCTAAAATGATGATGATAATGACGAATATTTTTCACGTGCAAACATGGCCAGGGATTGAAGAGAGGTTTGGACGAAGAACTGGGCGTCTTTGCGGTGTGTTTGGATATGTTTAAATGCAAGATCGTAAGGTCCCGAAGACGTTGAACCGGATTTTAGCAATGTTCTGACTTTGAAACTTGCTTTTGATTGCCACGATATTTGAACATAGACTATATGCATTATTCTGTTCAAAATCCACGGACGAAGTACCAACGTCTGCATATAAACTAAAAACGTCTCTTGAATTATCGAATCTCTATTACGGACTTTGCTTTATTATCAAGAGCTTCAGAATCAGATCTTGCTTTATTTTCTAGATCTACAAAAACGTACGTCAGTCATAATCGAATAAGGCGTAAAGGCGTTCAAGTTATCAAAGAAGGAATATTAATTAATTGGTACTACTATATAGAGCAGTTGACTTTACGCAACTTTGAATTAGTATCGTTAATTTATTGGACAGCCGTAGTGGAAATTATTACGCTTTTGATATACTATCCTACTTTAATAGTGTCATTATTTATATCATAAGTACCTATGTATAAGTTACGGCTATAAACGAAGATGTCTGGAGATGAAGAGGGAGGCCAGAAAGAGATGGGAATAAGTTTAGACAGCGTAACGGTTGACAAGACGGAATGGAGAAAGACAACATGTTGCGCCGACCCCAACTGACATGGGGCAAGGGCAAGAAGATGAAAATATTTTTTAATAAATTTAAAAGTAGAAAATAATTTTCAATAAATTTAAATTTAGAATAGGGAGATTAACAAAAAAAAATATTGTAAAAAAGCGTGGGTTGCTTTGACTTTCGTCTTTTTAGGGTTCCGTAGCCAAAGGGTAAAAACGGGACCCTATTACTAAGACTCCGCGGTCCGTCTGTCTGTCTGTCTGTCACCAGGCTGTATCTCATGAACCGTGATAGCTAGACAGTTGAAATTTTCACAGATGATGTATTTCTGTTGCCGCTTTAACAACAAATACTAAAAAAAGAATAAAATAAATATTTAAGAGGGGCTCCCATACAACAAACGTGTTTTTTTTTGCTGTTTTTTGCGGTTATGGTAAGGAACCCTTCGTGCGCGAGTCCGACTCGCACTTGGCCGGTTCTTTTATTTCCAAAATGACTAATTTTACCAATATCTATCAACAAAATATTATAACAATCGACATCATACACCCCACGCTTTTTTACAATATATATTTTTTTTGTTTATCAAACTATTCTAAATTCAAATTAATTGAAAATTATTTTCTACTTTTTAGTTTTGTTTTCTATTAGAGCGGGATTTTTAGTTTTTTTTAAACTATCATTTATTAGACATAAACATCTTTTACACGGTCAATTCATGATAAGTTAGGTTATTTCGCTAAATTATCATTACCAACGATTTTCACTAGTCTTCAGTGTTGCTAAGCTGCATATTGGATGAATACAGTTTGATACCATTAAATAATGTATACCGTATGTATTGACCAAAGCGTACTATACACATTTACAAGCGAAAGGCCGTCAAAAACTGTCCTAAATAAATATAATTTCAAGTTAAATGTCTTAAAGGTCACATGCTATATTATAATGTAATGAGATATTTTCTGATTATTTTAAGTATATTTGGTTCAGACATACAGACGCTCTCAAGGCACGAAATGTTCAATCAAATATCAACTTTATTTAAATAGCAATAAGTGATACATGTTTCTTAGAGTACATAATGAAGGTAAATGACCTCATAGGTACGTGGGATGTCTAAATAGGACCAGTACAAAAACTAGATATACAAGCTCGCCTACAAATGTACTTATTATCCATATTTGTCTATACAAACAATTTGGGTTACTAATAACAATGATCATTAGATTTCAAATGTGCTTCAGAATATTTCAAAGGAGCAAGACAAAAAATACAGACGAATAAGTCATGTGCCGAGAAACTCGCAAGAAACTTCAAGACATAATACGGAATCCAGCTTGACCGGTTCTGCAATTATTTCTAGTTCAATGGACAAAAATATAAACTACAATAATTTATTTAATAACAAAATCGAAAGAGGAAGAACTGAAGTTACGTCCTACGTTTAAAACCTGTCCAAAATCAAGACTTCGCAATAAAAATCAGTTTTAAGAAACCTATATTAAATTCGGAAGTACAGGACATACTTGAAAAATATTACCAGGTCGTAACTTTTAGAACTGTCACTTCCACGAGTTGAGGAACCTCAACCAGTTATATGAAAACTAGTTTCTGCCAGCGGGTTTGCCGGCAGAGTCGGAAATTATCGCAAGGAAACGTTTCCCCGGGAAAAAACTATTCTATATCCTTCTCCAAGTACCAATTCTATTTATATACAAAAAATCATCAATTCAAACTTAGTTCAGCTGTTTATGTGATAAAATGCACTAAACAAACAGTCAGATAGAGTTACTCTTAGTATGGATGTCACCAGTTGGAACCTACACCAGATGTGAGGAAAAAAACTGACATTGGCATATTTCAGCTCACAATTTTTGTTTTTTTTTTTTAATTATTTGCCCGTGGTTGGTAGTCGATTGTGACTTTTAGTGACTGTACCGAGGTCGATGGCCAATCAAGTTGTGTTACGTCATATAGTATTACTGTAATAATAGGTTTCGGAAGAATACCACGTGACTCATGGGTAGACAGTAAGAGACTGAACAAGACATAAAAGCAAATATTTTATGCTTCTTAAATGATTACAATAAGTACTAATATACGACCAAAATAAAATAATAAATTACCATAAGTAAAAGTAATAAATATTTGTTTTGAATAACGCTTTGAATTTCATACATGCTGAAACTTAACTCTTGTTAAGAACAGTGGTTCTAGAGCAAGTTTTAAAACGGCTGAGTCAGCGCCGTCTGGTGAAAATAATGGGAAACCCCTTGTTTTCTACACAAATTTACATAAGCTGTGTAGTACGTTTAAAATCTCGCACTAAGGTCACAATCCTCTCTGTTGTAATAAATGCTTTAAGCAAAGCTATGATATATTTTATTATTCCCTCGCCCTTGTTGCGAAAATACAACATTATTCTAATTCAGTCTACGCCGGCGTCCTACACAATCGATACCAATGTCTCAATCAGTGACAAAAGGGCTCAAGCAATCAAGTTCGATACATTAATAATACGGCTATAAGGAATATTGTACGCTGAACCATTTTCAATGATTCCTAATTCATGAATCAACCAATCAAACTGTAATTATAAACCGACGACAGTGAGTTGTATTTGAACAATATAAATCAATACAACGCGAGGCGAAGCTACAAAACCGGGGAAGCGTGTTTAGCAAGTTGGTACTGAAGTTACGGGCAGCGCCATCTAGTATGTAGTAGCGACGGTGGCACAGCGCCCTCTAAAAACGCTACGGTAAAAAGTAGAACATGAAAGACTGATAAAATAAGAAGTTGCCTACGTAGTCATATTTTTTGTAAGCTTGAGAAATGGTTTGACAGTTTTAATTTATTGAATCATATTTTTTTCGACAACAATGTAAACAAATTATTAGTTCAGCTATTCGCCGCTAGGTGTCGCTACCTGTTCTTGCATGTAACAAACTCGAGTTCGATATTCAGTTGCAAACTAATCCGAAGATATTTTTTTCTGATTTAATCCGTGTTGAGAAAATCAATAAAACATAGTATTTCCGAATATGGAACAAAGAATAATGAGACACTGAAAATTCGATTCGCCATTTTTTTATTCAACTTTTTTTCAGCGTCGACGCTCGTTAGCCGCTTCGGCGACTCTCTTGAACCACGAAACGTTTTCTGAATGTTTTTTCGTCATCCGTCACTTTCTAATCAATTGTGATCTATGTGCAATAAGAACAAAAATCGCCTGCTATTGCGAACAACCAGGGGAAAATATGGCCAGTGAAGCGTTTTAAATGTAATTTTCGTGCAGTTTGACGAAACGCCAATACACTTGGGTCAGAAAGAATGTGCCTTTGATGTTTGATTATTATCAGATCTTATTACTCGAGTTTTAGACGCATTTCTGACTGCAATTTCCTCCCGACTGAAGACCATTTTGCACCCAATCTGTGAGGCGTGAAATCAGGCAATCAATCAGACTGTACTGACCTACAAACACAGGCCTCTAACAAATCACCCCTGCAGCTGGAGTGTGAAACAGGGACGTGTCTGCAAGGGCAATATATATGCCTTTAATCCTACCAATAGGTGTTAGTTGTACCAGCTAAGTCTAACTTAAATTTACTCCAACAGAAAGACTTCCCAACATGGAGGCAGGATACACAGTTTAAACTAAAAATTCCCAGAACTTTCTTAAACACCGACATTTTGTAATTTATTGGCAGTCGCAAATAATGGTTGCTCAAATATTTTTGGGTCATTGTTGGTTGACGCCTGGGCCATATATGGGTGAATTACAGGGTTATTTCTACCACTGCCATAACTACAAAAGAGCAAGGACTTGCCTCATTTTCCAAATCATTCCGCTATGATCTTAAAGTACAAGTCCTTGGTCCCTTCGATAGAAGACAAATTCCTCTAATCATCTCTAATAGAGGTTCTATAACCTCTTCAAGTCTAAATCTGGCTAAGTACGTCCCAATTCCCATACTAAATCAACTCCTCATACCATCGTGTCTTCGGAACAGTTCTGGTGGGCGTTTGCGTGCAACGTGCTCATTACTAAGTGGTTCCGTGCAGCTATGACAATCCAAGCCTGTCGTGTGTCAACTATAGATAAAACTGTCTGGCATAGGATGGAACTGATTGGGTACTTGGTTTTTGGACTAGAGACATATTATATGAAGTTATCCAAAGAATCGTAACTCAAAGAAAGGGATTCAACGATTGCTTAAGTTTGTGCTCCATTGGTGAGGCTGCAAGGGATTCCAATGCGAGGGTAAACCAATAATATGAAATAGCGTGACGGTTGACGAAACAGAATGGAAGAAGAAAATGTGTTACGCCACCTCCAAGTATCATGTGACAAGGGCAGGAAGATGGATAAATGAATGAAGATGAAATGCATGTAGCCCAGTAAGTATACAAGACACTGGCTGAGGTCTAATGAGAGAAAGGATGCCTTAGCCCAGCAGAAGGACAATACCGCCTTATAATAAAGGAAAAGACTGCACTATGTACGGTGGCTGAATGAAGAAAGGTATAGTTTGACCAAGTTATTTCACCGTATTTGCATAAGAATAAAGATTGCCGACCGACTTAATGATTTATTACTTCTTAATTGAGACTCACTGCTACGTGTGAAGCGAATGAATGGGTTTAATTTATTGATAGATTATGATATAATAACCTAGATTCTGATAAATATTGCTTCCGTTGACGGCAAGGTTTCTCTGATGATGTCAATAGGACTTAATTTAAAGGACGATGAACTACATACTAATCTAGAGTACACAGACCGACTGACAGACGCGATGACACCCACCTAATTTTATAATCAGGTGGGTGTCATCGCGTGCAACACATTAATAACTGAACAGGTCGCATGAAGCTATGTCAGTAACAAACTGTCTGGGTTGAAAACTAGGCTAGTTTTAGGAACCATGAGCAGGCAGCCATTTTATAAATTTTTTGACTGCCTATCTAAGCTGAAAAAGGACGAAATTTACGCAAATCTTGGTAATGGTAAAGTATGCTCTGCATGCAATACTGTCAAAATCGTTTGAACTTTAACCTTTCGTGTGGCAGTAATTAGCAAAACAATAGAAAAGCCGTTGTGCCTGGCGTGGAGTCACGTCTTAAACACACAGCAATGAAATATTTTGACGACTTGCGATCCTACTTTCATGGCATTTCTCCGTGGGTACATACAAAGCCATTTCAAACCATGAGAAGTATGTTTGTATCTACGCCAATAGCCGTGAATAATGGTAGAAACATTTAAAGATACGTCATTTAGGTTAAGAGTGTGCTAAATTGCATACGAGCGTTACCCTCAATCGACTAAGTTAAATACATAAACTTTAGTTCAAGTTTAAGTATAAATCAGCAACACCACGATTAGGAAAACCAGCACATATCAGCATATGAATAAATTTCCAAAATTTATTACTTTGCCTCTTCGGTTCCCAACTTTTGCGAACTTCGGGATCGAAGTTAGATTACGATTGAAGATTAGGGGAGTGAAGGTGGCTAATGACGGAAAATTGTATCGAGAAGTTGGGATTAGGAAATCGAATGGCGAAGCATATCTTGGAAAAGCTTAAGACGGACGTTTTTCTGTAAGAGTTTACTAATGGTACGGGTAGGAAAGTCAAGGCCTGCTATGCTGGCAGACCCCGACTGAGATTAGATGGTGGAATTTGCTATCGTCTCCGTCTGATAAAATTACTTAAAGACATCGCAAATGACAACCATACCCAGGTACTTGATAAAGGTAGATTAAGGACCAGTTCTAAAATCCCATTCCCAGAGAGGTGACCTTTGACCCAGCAGTGGAAACATTATCCGCTGATTACGCTTATTCAAATGCTTTAAAAAATGGTATATGTCCGGCAAAATACGTCTAGAGGTTAAATGGGTTCAGATCCATAATATGAGTCTGATTTTAGTAAACTTCAATGAATAAACCATGCCAATATATGTTATTATTGAATAACATATTCAAATGCTAGAGGTACGTCTTCACATAATTTAGAACTGATTACTCAAACATTTTGGTTAAGTATTTGTGAAAGCGTAACTAAATTTATGATTGTCGTGATAAACTTACATCAGACGACATTTTGTATATGTTAATCGATTATTCGATTTGAAGCTTAAAGAGCTTTTGAAGACTGAATCGTTTAGGTTCATTTGACGATATATTTTGTGGAATATCTGTGCGTGTTATATCAGAAATCGCTTATCACTGAGCAAGCTTGTCGATGTGTAGTCAATACACATTTGGCCTCTATATGAGTAGAAACTTTAGGCTTGCAGAGGAAACTTGCAAATGTACGGAGTACTTAATGGTACATAGGTAGGGCCTTAGTGTCTTCTTCACTTAGTATAAGTGACACAGACTAGACTTTCGAAGCGATAAACTTTTTACATTTATCTTCATTATTGTAAGGAACAAGTCTCGTAAAACTTTTAGATGTTGGGTTGTTACAACCTGTATAATTTTCTTTAAAAGCACACACCTGAGAATATTTATAGGTTTGCCGTCTTCTTATTTTCGTGTGGATGTAAAATCATCGATATGTAGTTCCGTATCCTTCGAAATCTTCGCTTGTAAATCTAAAACGGTCGTTCACATCTTTGGGAGAACAAAGACAAAGGCTTTGATAAACTAGATCTTTATTCTTTGAAATTCGACGCCATTTGTTCTGCGAAAACATTAAGAGGCGTGCCAAAATATAGTTTTCGAAGTAAGAAGTAGCAGATTTAGAAGTTTAGGAGCTATAAGACCATTTCAGATTGAATTTACAAATTTCAAGATCAACCATATCAAAGAGTTCACGGTTCAACGAAACGTTTACTTAACAAGTCACAAACTGCCAAATCATACGAAAACTTACATCATATTTCAACAAATTGGTCATAATCAACATTAGATAAATCGTCACATACAAGTTAAACAACGCAAATAAAATGATACAAGGGGTCATAAATATCAGTCAGTGTACCATGAGCAAAAAAAACACTGATCTCAAACTCTTCAGTGTCAAAGATAAAACGCGTTATCAAAAGGCGAGATAAACTTGAAAATGCTACGTTTACGAATGCCGTCTATTTTTGTATTTAGTATTTACATTTAGACGCCAACGTTATTTGTTTTACAGTTTCTGTATGGAAACAAAATCTCGTGGTTGGAATACGAAATACTTCCCGATGGCGTAAGATGAACGTTGTTGAATGAAATATTCAGGAAGGGAAAAAAGCGTACAAATGTGATTAACTTCTACGTTGTAAATTCAACGGTGTTTCTAGAAAAAGAACTTAATATTTTTTCTGTTCTGAATAGAGCATCTTGGGGCGAAAAGCTCACACATAGATTAATTATCTTGGCAGTTCATGTCATATTTGACGAAAGTTTGGATTTCTACAAGAGATTGCAAGCAGTGCAAGTTTGCCCAGATATATGCACAATAATAGCACATGATAACAGGAAAGTTAGAATATCTTGTTGGAATACTCATAAATAGGATAGACCAGGGCTTCCCAATCTTTTTTACACTGTGACTCCCTTTATATAGAGAATGTTTTGCGACGCCCTTATCTTTTGTATTAATATTAGCTTATTTGTATTTCTAATTGCTTGAAAAAATATTGATTATTAGGAAAAACAGTAGTCAATGAGCTCACTTTTAGAGCATAACTTTTTAAATCAGAGCTAAAGTTTTGACAAAGTTACTCTCCTTTCATTTTTCAATTGATAAGTAGTCGGTCATCATCATCATCAGCCTATAACAGTCCGGCTTGTAATCTGTACTACGACTTAATTACTGCAACTGCAGAACAGCCAATTTCAATAAGTAGGTATCAAGTGGTCCTAGTAATCTTCAGTACCCAGGAGTTGGATAATCTTGGGATACATACATTACATTACTCTAAAATAGAAATTTGAATTACATTGTTTTTATCGAATAGTAAGTACCTACTTATTAATATTCATCGCGGAGTTTCTGGCTCGTATTACGTATATCTCATAGTTCCAACAGCTGTACTTTGTCGTTTACGATGCCCGTGAGATAGCCCCACGACGCCATGGGGCGTCGCGACGCGACGCACAGTTTGGGAAACCCTGGGATAGACGATCTTGAAGTTTGATAAGTAATCTTTAACAGATTTCTAAAACATCCACATCAAAACTAATCCAGATAAATACATCATAAACGTGACTAAATAAAATAATAAAATTGAATACACCCAAAAATATTCTTGAAAACTCGCCCAAAATCCGACACCAAAATTACTGCATTATAAATAATATTATCCTTTTCCGCCATATAAATGTGGGACGTATAATTTAGCAGTTGGCTTACAAATTATGTTAAATAACTGTATAATTTGCAATCAGCTGTGGGAACCAGACAACAGTGGCCGAAACTAATTACGTTGAAGTTTTAGCAAACATGCAAAACTGTTTGAGTTGCGACGTTTTAGTGTCCAAGAGGTTTTAGGTTGACAGATGAGAATGTGGTAATAGATGAATTGTTTTAGATGGAAACTTGTTTATGATAATTAATTTTGCACTTAGACCAGTTTCTATATCGAAAAATGTATGTGCAAAGTTGTCAAATGCGCGTCAGCTGCTATGATTTTTTTGACGCATTCATAATCTTCGAGAAATTGTACTTCACCAACTTTTGTGCCGATCTGACCACAATTTTTCTTTTTCTATTTAACGATACGTAAACTTACAAAATTGCTAGAAATCAGAGGGCTTAGTGCGAATTTTGTCTCACGCTGGAATGCGTTATCGTAAACGTCAATTTGTATTGAAACCTGACAAGCGCTATCTGGTGACGGTAAGGAGAAACCGTCGTTTACATTATCACGAGTGAGTACGTTAAAAACTCGGCATAAGCACACATAAGGTAAGAAAGAACAGTAAAGGAAGACTTAGACACAAACACCACAAACACAAACTATGTTTTGAAGAAACACTATTGTCTGTTTCCATAAACATTTCCACGTTCTAGACTCCATAAAACCCGCTTATATTTCGCCATAATTTCTATGTTGATTGTAGTTTCAGCCCGTTATTAAGCTATATCAAAAGATTATTTGTGACAACTACTTATCTTATGAATACTATGAACGTACTTATAATCAACGAATTCCCACAATTAGTCGAGTACTGACGCAACATTACAAGTCAGTGTGTCAACTAAGTGTTTTAAATTACCTACAGAGCCTATTTTTCTTGGGAGCATTAGTAAAAAAACCGGCCAAGTGCGAGTCGGACTCGCGCACGAAGGGTTCCGTACCATTATCGCAAAAAACGGCAACAAAAACACGTTTTTGTAAGGGAGCACCCCACTTAAATATTTATTTTATTCTGCTTTTAGTATTTTTTGTTATAGCGGCAACAGAAATACATTATCTGTGAAAATTTCAACTGCCTAGCTATCACGGTACATTAGATACAGCCTAGTGACAGACGGATAGACAGACAGACGGACCGCGGAGTCTTAGTAAAAGGGTCCCGTTTTTACCCTTTGGGTACGGAACCCTAAAAAACCATTACCCCAGTCTTTGCTGTCGCGCAGACGAGTTTTTTTTTTTACTTTTTCAAACATTTTTGTGTTTTCGGGCAATCCATTGCGCCCCAAACTTTTTATTATGGCTTCTTTTCTGGCCAATATCTAATACCGCTTCAAAAGTAATTTGTTTTTTTTTTTTACAAAAAAGGCTGAATAGATTTCCCTTTTCAAAATAAATAAAGCGGTACACGATAACTCCATTATCTAACCGCCACCCTAACCTACAATTCACCCAATTTTAAGGCCCTTTTGACCCCGTTGAAAGGCTATTTCCTGCGGTTTGACCCTAAAAAACGCGCATTTTAAATCAGGTCTCCACTCAAACCTATTTCCAAGACCCATTTACCTATATAGGAACCCTTGTAACACGCTGCCCGTATAAGAAACCTTGTTGACTAAGTCGATTTCGAAAGCGTTAACGTTTGCAAAGTGAAAACTGAATTTCCAATTTTCTTATCTGTTTTTTTTTTTCTGTGGTTGGTTCTTGGGTCAAACCGGTTGGGAAGCTGTTTCTTTTTATATTTGGTTTTTGTAGACGATAAAAAATGTATGCCACAGAAAGTTTTTCGAAAAATTCTGAGGCTTACCCCGATTTCTGAATTAAGCATTTGAGGTTCTTTAAATTCTGCTTGAAAACCTGTCAAACATTGGCATGAAAGTAGGTTTTGACACGTTATTAACTACAAATAATCAATCCAGAAAATGACCCTAAGGCTAGAATCTCCTAGGATTCGAAGTAGGTAGTAGTTGCCTATAAAAAGAAAATATATCCCTCGAGAAAGGTTTTTGACAACAATCCACCAGTAATATTTTTTATTAGTAATGGGCACTTGAACTCGATCTAGCCATCAAATCGCAAATAACATTCAAATCAGCCATGTTTCCTTGCGCGAAAAACTTAATTCTGAGTTAGTTGCTAACACGAGGTTAAATTTAAATATTATGTCATACATAAATGTTATAAATAACATGGTGTCAGCTATAGATCTAGCCCTTCCTGGCCGCCCTAAAGTTGGCTACAATGACTGCGTAGTAAATCGCATACAAAAACAGCAACGATCCGTGCCTTGCGCATCGGAGGCAAGCGGGCCTTAACGCCGCAAAAATATTAAAATTTTATTAAGAAAATGCATCAAATAAAACTTCAAGCAACTGCCCCAATTTATCTCTCAAAACAAACCGCATATCAAAGGCGATACATCTCCGAATCGTCCGTACTCCGTATAAAGCTAAAAATAATGGGCGGAACACACGTGCGCGTAAATATAGCCGTCGTATTCCATCGCGTTCAAGGAACCCGCGATATTTGTTTACAAACCGGCCGATTGTGTAACTGAGTCGTTGGTACGTAATGAAGATCTGTCAAGGAGGGAATTAAGTTCTTGGAAGCTAAGGTGATAAAGTGTAACTGTGTTGTTAAGGACTGTAGTGCCATTGAGTGGAATGTATTGCTGTATTGATCCCCACTTCTTCTATAGTTCTCGCCAAACATCTGGGCCGCCGTGAAGTTGGCTATCCGATGCGTAAGACACGGATCGGTGCTGTTTTTATATGAGATTTTCTGCTGCGCAGTCATCGTAGCCAACTTCAGGGCGGTCAAGAAGTTTAGCGAGAACTGTAATTACGGTATCGATAACTTCTTTTTTAATGAAAATACTAATATTCTTTGGGCAGTATTCAGCTGCCTACTAGAGTTTTAAACAGAGCCCGTTTTTTGGTATCTCCTCTCCTCCGTTGTTCTTACCTGATTTATTTTGGTTGCGGGAACCAAGATAGTTCAACTGTTCCCAGACAGTTCCCAGTTCTCGGGGATCTCAATCTGCATTGCCTATGCGCTTTTCTGGTGATCGCCACTGTTGATTTTGGCTTTCAGAAGTAGCAGCGTTTGGGGGTAGTGTTAAAGGCTTGTCCCAAATAGAATACCTACTAATATCAGACTATGTTAAGTTTGTTTCTCATAGACAGCGTCCTTGTTGTCTTCTCTCCATTTGAAAATGAAAAATCAAAATTAAATCATTATAAATCATTAAATAATATTAATATTTATATTAATATTTTTTTATTAATATTATTATGAATCATTTGAAGCCCTAAAGTTTATAATACCCCTGAGTGAAAACCCATCCTTCCCATTTTCTAATTAGCATATTAAACTACATCGGAAATCAACCGGTTAGAATCAGTACTTAATTACTTTCGCTCATCCGCGGTACGGAACACAGATAATTAATACAGCCTCATTTGCATATAAGACGTCAGAAATGGAGATTTTATCACTTTCGTCTTTCACATATCCCTGCGAATTGTGATTTGAGAGCAATTAATAAAAGGAGAAGATGAATTAAAGGAGTAGATGAATAAAAGGAGTAGATGAATAAAAGGAGTAGATGAATAAAAGGAGTAGATGAATAAAAGGAGTAGATGAATAAAAGGAGTAGATGAATAAAAGGATTAGATGAATAAAAGGATTAGATGAATAAAAGGAGTAGATGAATAAAAGGAGTAGATGAATAAAAGGAGTAGATGAATAAAAGGAGTAGATGAATAAAAGGAGTAGATGAATAAAAGGAGTAGATGAATAAAAGGAGTAGATGAATAAAAGGAGTAGATTAATAAAGGGAGTAGATGAAAAAAAGGAGTAGATGAATAAAAGGAGTAGATGAATAAAAGGAGTAGATGAATAAAAGGAGTAGACGAATAAAAGGAGTAGATATTTAAGGTTGCCCTAGTCGGCGCCACAAACTATTTTGAGGCTGAGGTTAAAATGCATGCTATCTCATCCGAAAACACGTACGAAAGGGATAGACGCTGTGATGAGCAGTAAGAAGCTAGTGCGCGTCCGAATACACACTCATCGTATAAAATAATAAATGGATGATGATTTAGAACGAAAAGGAGCGCGCGAAATTTTATAAACAGTCCTTTGGGAGTATGACTATGAGTATCATGAAAAGACTACTGAATGTATTTGTTTACAATAAAATTATTTGCATTTTTTTACTGTTAATCTATCCCTGTATGGTGACTGCTTTGCAATTTTCCTTCTTTTTATGGTATTTATTTCCTCCCAAAGATGCGTTGCAATTAGTGTTGAAATATGGGACTTTCGACGCTCATAACTTTCAAATACACGTTTTTTTACTCTTTTTTTCCATACAGGGCTAGATAATGATGAGCTAGAAATTGATATCAATTTTTTTTTGGAACGTTCTCCGTCAAACATATAATAATATAAAAAAATATACTTCGCGTAATCGCCATACTACGTTTGTATGGAAGAATGACAGACTAGGGTAACCTTAAGGATCGTAGCAGGTGGCGTTCATTAGTTTCTGCCTACCCTCATGAGAAACGGGCGTGAGTTTATGTACGCATGTATATGAAGGCATTAGGCGCCTCCTATCACACGGGACTAACTTATACATAACTGGCGAAATGATGTGCCTTAGGCTTCGTGGAATACAGGTTTTATATTGTAAAACCCATTCTGATTTTAATCGGATTAGTCACAAACTATCACTTTTTAACGCATTAGTCACATTTCGTAATGCATCTAGCATGCAGTCAGTATCTAGGTATGTGTGCCGAAGTAAAAACACCCGATCGCCTTTTCAGAAGTGTGCTAACGACCGACGCACACGATTGAGGTACAGTCGGTTAGACAAGTGGAAACATAATTTAAGTTTTTAAATGTAGGTGGTTTTAATACGTAATAGTTCAGTGGGCATGCGATAATTGGATAACGATTTATATATTACACTAGTTGTGCCCGCGGCTTCGCTCCCGTCAACTGCCTTACCTATCCTACGTATCTACCCTATCCTATCTACCCTACACTACTTACCCTACCATACCTACTCTACCCTACCTACATACCCTACCCTACCTACCTACTTACTATGTTAATTTTCTTAATTTTTCTATCTAAGAACCTTCCCCGAACAATAACAAACACAACAAATAAAGAATTAGCGAATTCGGTAAAGCCGTTCTGAAGTTATAGCGTGACCAGAAGAAATAAGGGTTCATTTTTAGGGTTCAGTACCCAAAGGGTAAAAACAGGACCCTATTACTAAGACTCCGCGATCCGTCTGTCTGTCTGTCACCAGGCTGTATCTCATGAGCCGTGATAGCTAGGAAGTTGAAATTTTTACAGATGATGTATTTCTGTTGCCGCTATAACAATAAATACTAAAAACAGAATAAAATAAATATTTAAGTAGGGCTTCCCATACAACAAACATGATTTTTTTGCCGTTTTTTGCGATTATGGTACGTCGTGCGCGAGTCCGACTCTAACTTGGCCGATTTTTTTTATATATAATTAGATATTGTTCATTTATTTTTGTTTGTAATTTTAACTTGTATCTTAGACTTTACAAAAGGGAAACCCCACGAGGAAACTTGGACTTACAATGAGTAATCACCAATTCACCTTGAGGAAGCATGAAAATAATGCTTGTGCCTTCTCTGTTTGAAAAGAGGCATTTTCTCGGTAGTGGGACAGTTAGAAGCTGGTACTATTATTAGTCAGAGTAAAGACAGCTTTTTTGCTGACTACAAGAGAAAAACTGACAAAATATCACAAGAAAATAGCAAAAAAAATCTCTACGTTGATCTCTAGCGGGAAACACGACCTCAAACACACTTCTCTTATTTCAAAATTTCTTTACATAACGGTTCTCTCGATAAATGTAACAGTCGATATCAATTAATAACTATATCGAATTGTAAAACGGACACTACTGAAAAAGCGTGGCTATTAAAAAGGCTATTTTTTGTTAAAAGCTAACGATGCGTGGCTAATCGGCAACACGATAGTGTGCTACCAGTCTTACAATAAGGTCGTCTGCATACTTTTTACTCCCGTAATTAAGAATATTTGGAAAGTAGACTGTGAAAATTATATTTAATTTTCATAAACGCATACTAACAGACTGGTTTCTCAATTGAGAATAGGGAGTTTAAAAACGTGTGCTCCACGTTAAAATATTGATTGGTGCTCCAATGGGACTAACTTTGGTGCTCAATGCGTAGGTGCCCAAAAAATTGGTGCTCAAACGGGAATAATCCTGTAAAACGTGTAACATTTCCGGCTAAAGTAGGATATGATGACAAATACACAATTTAAAAACTTAATTCGAAAATGGGGGATCATTACAATTTAGTCTACCGACAGAACAGTTTATCAGTGTATTTATTCTTTTTTGTAGTTTATTTTTATTTTACACCTGCGTGCCATCATCGTGTTCCCTGATAAATAGTCGAAAGACTTGACTCAGCTCATAGCCCAACAAAAGATACAAATACAGCACGACACGTGCTCCTTATCAAACTGTATTGTTATTGGAAAATAACCTACGTTATTCCTACGTAATATTATTAATAAAAACAAAACCACAATGTTGTGTATTTTATTTACCCTTTTCCTTGTAATCGCAATATTTACAAGGATGTACCTAACGTTACAAGTCCTGGAACTGAGTTATTCATTTTATTTCATTTTTTATTCCTACCTGTGGTCTACAAAAGATTTATAATTTAACACTATTGAACATTGATAGAAACTGATTTTAAATTTCCATCGGCAATGTTGCTTTTTTATGACAATGCTCGTTAGTTTTTTTTTTTTAATTATTTTCCCTGCTAACAACAATGAAATCAAAGTGGTCCCAGGTCAAAAGATGTTGGGAACTACTGTTGTAGTAGCAATGCAGACATTCGCTTTGTTATTCTGTAACTAGATCTGTTCTCTCCCATAAGTAGTGAGGTAATTAAGATAACGCACAGATGACGCAAGCTTCGTGTGTTGAACAAATATGCAAATGTCTTGTAGTTCAGTTGTTTCACACTATCTTTGCCATTAACACATCATATTTAGGAGTGTATTAGTTCTAAAACGTTTAAGGTACTTGGTAACTGTTAAAAATTATGGAGTTTGTCGATTTAAATAAGTCACAATATCCTGTGTTTACAGTATAAGGCTTAGTTAAGTATTGGATGGAATTAATTAATGATATTAAAACGCAACTGCGCCATATCATTTCATTGCGCCGATCTCAAAGATAATATCGTTTTCGTGTAATTAATAGAAAAACTTCAGGAAAGCCGATAAAAAACCACCGCTTTCGATTAAAAGATCGAATCTACTCACCTTGTGTGAATGCCGATGATGAGGGGTCACCGGCGGCGGATGCTGAGGCGGTTGTGGCACCTGGCTCTGTCCGGTTACGACAACCGGGAGACCGTCCACGATCGTGACCATCACCCTCTTGTCGCCACTGCGACGTCGCTCAGCAGAATTCCTCCTGCGACGCTGTTCATCAACCACGGGCCTAGCGAACACCGTTCGCCGATCAAAGTTTCGTGGATCGCTTTGGTTTTCTGCTGCCCTGGTAGCTGGCGTGTGACTTTTAGAGCGTTTGAGTAGTCTCATGACATGAGACTTGAGAGCGTCAGGCTTGCTGACAGGAGGTGGTAGCTCTGGCTGCTTGTGTTTGTATGATTGAGAATGCGCATGATGGCGCTGAACGGACACCGTGTGCCCCATCCCTGGTGGTATCACGTTCGACAGGCTCTTGACTGCGTAAGCAGCATCAACTTTGTTCCCCGCGACGCACGATACCTCGTACATTCCGACGCTACCGTTCCCGGCGGCTCTTCCTTGCACTTCCACTTAGAACACCATGTTTTATCAACTTATCCTATGACACTGCAATCCTTTTGTACTATACAGTTTACGCTTTCCGACAAAGCATCGTATAACACGCACTTTACACGGAACTTGGTAACTTCGAAGAGTTCGTTGCTTACATATGAAAGAGTTCGTTATGAATGTCGCACTCGCACGTGATCGAGGGAAAATAACTTTAACAGGTCGGACCGGTTGTGAAGAATTTTCGCGTGTTGGGTGCGATGATTTATTAATTGGGCGGGACGACGCAGATACGTCTTGACCGCGCGCGAGTCGCCGACCAACTGAGTACGAGTAGTGAGCACGCGGGGAGCTCGCGGCAAAGGCCGTCCGTACGCTAGTGATAACGAATGATGCGTACATAACAGTCGCCGAGGTCCATATAATCCGCGAAAAGGTCAATGTTTCGATGAAGTCAGCAGCAATTGCTGTAATTGGTGGATAATGTAACGTGAATTGGATAATGTGTGCGCTTGCCGAAATACAGCGGGATACAACGCCCTCTTGTGTTCGTGCTGTATTTTAGTTCTGTGCATAAATATGAATTATTCAAGAGCGTTTGCACAACCAAAAAGTTTTGGCAGGAAACTTTTGAATTGAAATCTGGCATTATTCGCAAGTTATAGACAAAGGGAAAACTATTTTTAAAGTTATTTGTGTGCTGTTGTAACACTGGTAATATTCAAAACAAAAGTTCCAGCCTAATACACTTAAAATATTTAGGCCAACAAACTCCCAACGTGTTGCCATTGCCATACTCCAAAACTGCAGCGTACAGTGTTGCCAGTTTTATTGAATTCAAAACTATTTCGCTCATTCCGCACCAAGTTGGACTGGCCTGGATATCTGCAACACGTATATGAGACCGGAAGCGGAGACGTGGGTAGAATTGACATTGGCTTTTGTTTGAAATTGGAACGATCGCCGCTAAAAAGTGTCGTTATCTATGATAGTTTGACAGTTACGTTTTTAAATTGCAGCCATTTTGAAAATAGAATAGCGTTGCGAAAAACAATCTCGGATTATTATGGAACGAACAGTTTCCAACTAGCAAACAACCACACGAAAACTGAAAACGATTTCAGGGTTCGCTTCACATCTAAAACAACTAAGAATCTCAAAGAGGATTTTGAACCATCACAACCATTTTGTCTTTGCGTAACAGCCATTTATAAATTTTAAACAACATAATTAGTTGTTGGACGGCCAAAGGTTTTTGCTGGTCCTTCGGCAGCGAATACTCCGCTAAAGGTACTTAAGCTATGGAATTTCCTTTGTGAGATAAGACCCGCTTTGAAGTGATTTCTTAACTGCGAAGTAGCTTTACAATTACTTTGGTTTAATTTTATGGTAGTTAGTGTTTTGAGTTTAGTAATTATCAGAGATTAGATATCGACGGCACAGTTTTTTCGACGTTGCATTTTTTTAAAGCTTAAACTCAGATTCTGTGCCTTAAAGCTCGTTGAGTCGTCGTGATTTTTATGGGACATCTTGATCTGCTTCATGGGCGATAAGCTGGAACTTGATTGTTTCATATTCAAAGTAGAAGATTACCAATCAATCTGCCTAGCCTTTTTCCAACTAAATTGGGGTCGGTTGCCAGTCTTACCGGATTTAGCTGAGTACCAGTGTTTTACATGGAGCGACTGCCTATCCGACCTCCACTACCCAGTAACTGGGTAACACGGTACCCCTTGGCAAGACTGGTGTCGGATCTCAAGCTTCTGACTACCCGTAACGACTGTCAAAGATCTTCAAATGACAGCCGGGACCAACGGCTTAACGTGCTTTCCGAGGCACGGAGGAAACTCGGTATGTTGAAATGGTCACCCATCCACGGACCGACCTTGGCAAGCGTTGCTTAACCTTGATGATCGACCAGTGCGGCTGTTTATATTTAGCCACGAGCTCCTTAAGTACAAGATTACAAGTTTAATAAAACACTTCTGTTGCACTTGATGAACCAATATACCAGAACTTTGGGCGAACTTGACGAACACCACTGATGCCGCTATAAACGTGTCCTGCCACTGGCAGCAAACAATCTAAGGATTAAATCATCATCGACCCGAAAAGAAGAAATAATTTGAATATAGAATTGCATCATCATTTGTGACTATGGGTTGTTTAAAAAAAACAGCAAGTCATCATGATTTTCCTTGCACTTCTTTCATTCCATGTATTTGGAGACGGCGGAACAAGATCAACATAATTATCATCTTCCATACTTCTCCATTAATCTGCCCTTAGTGTGTCCTTTCTAAGCATATCTTCTATAACACAGTCCATCCGTCGTTTCTTCGGCCTTCCCCAAAGGAACGCAAATATAACACCGAATGAAACCATAAAGATACCGAACAGTATAATAAGACCCAAGCAACATTGTGCAATTTTAACCAAGGAGTATTTTTAACAAATCTAGCCCTGAATCCGATCTCAATCAGCGTCTTGCGAAATTATAGTCAATAGTCATACTGTTGAATAATCTACTGTGACCTCAGAGTTGAATAGTTATTTGTTATAGTAGTAAATACTATACATTGTGATTGTGAAGGTCTTAATACCACTACACAAAGCTGTACTCTTCGAAGGGATATTTAGAAGTGTATTGTACAACCAAATTTCGCCAGTGTGTTTCAAGGGTCCTGCAAAAAGGTGCGACACGACACTGAGACAAGAGATTGTCGCATCATACCGTCGCGCCTTCCTACGCTTTTGGTCCCATGTCAAAGTAGACAGGAGGGAAACCTATAAGCCGGTCGCAAATGCCTTCTTTAACCTATAAAGAAATTCCTGATGTAAAAACACTTTGACCGACTCGGGGACCATACCTGATGTTTAGCATTCGTTTTTGCAACTACTACGAAGTGTACGATGAAAAACTGCGCAGCGAAAAGCGAATATCACAGAAGCCTTTGCGTTTGCATCTCTACTGGCGAATTCTGTGTACCTACTAGATTGACCTCAGTATCGATTGTTATTTGTTATAAAACCCAATACGTGGAGATTGTGAAGGTAAGGCTTCATATTGCGACGTTTATGATATGCTCCATTGGCTGCAAGCGCAGCTGCGAATGTTAGATCTTGATTCGATTCTGAGGTCGGATTGTGTTATTCAGATTTTCATTGTTGAGGAAACAATAAATAGCAACTTGCGGTTATGAATTATGCAACTACAAATAGTAGTAGGTTTCAAGTAATAAGTAAGCAGTACAGAGTTTTGAACGTTTTTGGGCCGTCTTAGCCGCATATTTTACCCCTAAGATACAGGTAAATACCCTAGTTTGGGATTCACCGTCGAACCTGATTTTGTCAATGTACAATTTGTTTAATCAATTTTGGCAAGTGTACAAAGAAAAATGTTTTCAAGCTATAGCATGAAATAAGGTTTTAGTAAGCTTTCATTTATAATTAACATAAATTAATTAATACGCAGCTTTATATCAGTTAATTTAATCACGATAGCTCCAATTGAACGCATCAATTCATTATTTATTTACCACCTTTCAGGAAACACCAAATTTATATTGCTACCTTCAATAGACACCAAATAAACCATTTATTCTGAACTCTATTTCCGTACCGATAAGGTAGCTATCAAACAATACACAGAACAACCCTACCAATATAGACAGAAAAAAGTTACATTCTTATAATATTGCCGTCCTATAACATTGAACATAACCGTAAAGCACAGTCGTTTGTTTTCCGTAAGCAAACTACTTATTACCAGCACTGCCGACTACAGAAACAAAATTAACCTATTAAAAGTACAACTTGAGGCAGGTAATTGTGTCTTTATTGCTAGACATAAAACTGGGCTACTAAAGAACTAAACAGATGCATAAAAAGATAGAAACAGAAGGTCGGTTCCATAAAACGAGCGAAAACCCACGCACACTTAGAAACGCTTCACGTGCAGCGAGTGCAAGCGCACGACGAGACCGGCATTTGTTTAAGATTGCCGAACGTACGCGTCTATGTGTGCGTGCGTCTGTTTTGGCTGATTGTATGGAGCTGGTCTTCTGTACTATGATGCAGCGTATATGAGTCACTAGTTCAAGTTAACACCAGTCAATATTGTGAGAGCGAGTGAAAGTCCATGACGCACCTTTGTTGATTGATACTTAGACCCTACCCAAGTGTATGCAGTTAGAAGTAAGGTTACAGATTAAGTGGAATTTCTTCCTCCTCAAGAAATATATTTTTAGAAATTATAGGTAGAAGTACTTGAGATATAATTCCGAAAAATCGCGGGGGACTGGTAAATATGTTTGAAGGGCACTGTACACATGTGAGAGCAGAAACGTTGCGTGTGGAAAAAAAAAACTAACAAGATGAACATCATATATAAGATGTAACCAGCACAGAAATCAGTAACTGTCCAAAACCAGGATGCCGTTAATCAGACTACTATAAATATAAATGATTTGAAGGATGACGGGGAAAATCTATGAATCATTCAATATTAATATAGATGTTAACAGAACAACAGGAAAGACAAAACCCGAATTGCACAATAAAGGCACAATCCATACAACAACATTCACAAAAACTAAAAGTGCAGAACATATTACAACTAAAACTGCATATTAGACTCATTGAAGATCCCAAGAATCTTTCGAAGAGCCGAGGCGGCGATGATGATCACCCAGCTTTTCAACACAGGCATATCGCATATCAAACCCATCAATGAAAAATTTTATGAAAAAACTCCACCTCATCTAAGACCTCATTCCAACCATGTTTACAATTGCAACACGGTAAGTGAGTAATGTTAATCATCAGACTACGCTCGCAAACGCAATGCACGTGGTAGAACTATTACGCTTTGATTTTGTAATACGACTACTGTGAATGTACTTTAAGTACTTGGGATATGAGAAAGGTGTGTGTATTGCAGTGGAGCATTGCTCCAGATATTTTGTAACAGTTGTAAAGAATTAGACGGAGAAAATGCAAACGTTTCTTTTGATGTTGATAATGATGAAAATAATCTGTTTGATGTTAGCAATAACAATAAGACAGCCTATCGTATAGCATGAAATAGTAACGATTGTAAAGGAATAAGATGTAAAAAGCGCAAAAGATTCTCTGATGTTGATAATGATGAAAATAATCTTAACGCAGCAAATCGTGTCTAGAAAGGGATGACTACTAAGATGAATATTAATGGAGATGAAGACATGTTAAGCAGACCCCAAATAAATTGGGAAATAGGACAAGAGAATGAAGATCGTGTAGCATGTCAAGAGAGGGGACCCGAAGAGACTCTTAGAGAAAGTTAACCCAGTCAAGCTTTGGTATATTGGTGAGTACAGAAAATACATGGTCTTTAACATCCAAAAAAGGAATACCAGTGTTGATAGATTGAACTGAAGGCATAGTATTAAGTAGAGCACTTGTCTAGATGTAACCAATACGAATAACGCAGATGTATTAAATAGATTTAGAAACAAATCCCTGTTTATGCAAACTGAACTACAGGATTCAACCGATAGGCAAAGCAAATCCACCGGTTTTTCTGACACAGACCATTCGTCAATGTCATTTCCAACTTTAACGATTTGTTATCTTGTTAAACTAGCTCTGGCTTGTCTTTTATTTTATGTTTACTTGCAATACCGGTTCTATTTGTGTTTGGATAATAACTTTATTTGAGAATTAATAAGGTAATGGTAATATTATCTAATAGTCAACAGACACTAAAGATTGAAAGCGAAAAATTGAACGACCTCGTCTAAACTTATGCTGTCAAAATGTAAAATTGTAGAAGGTAGTCAGTAGAAGTGCTGACTCAATTCCATAAATTCTTTTACTGGTAGAAAGCTGCAAATTGCTGGGTGTCCTCACACGCAACATATTATCACGCCTATATCCACGGAAAGCTTAGACAAAGGCACACACATAGACCACAAGGCCAGAGAGGTTAGGTCATAGACTACGTTTTATCCCAAAATATGGCTGTGCTCCTATGGGGAGCAAAGCCACAGATTGTAATCTAACAAATGATTAGGTTAGCAGAAAATAATACTAGTACCGAAAGACCAAAAACTCTTTCACCTTGTGCAACATTTTCCACACTTCCATTGCGTATACTCTATCCGATCTCAAACAGTTTATTATTCCAACTAATGCACCAAACTCATTAACTAAAATTATCACGTTGCAGCGTGTAAACAAACGAATGCTGTTTTTTCTTCCAACCGTATGTTTGGACAGAAATGGTTCCGTAAACATGTTTTCTGGTACGAGTATTTTTGTTTTGGTTTGCTTGTGTTTGTTTTTGCTCAACACACGTTGTATGATGAAGAGTGTTTTTTACTAAAATAAAATCTAGGTCAATAGATGGTGGCTCTTTTTCATGCACATACATAAACTTACGCCTTTTTCTTATGGGGGTAGGCAGAAACTACAGAACACCACTACCTCCGATCCTCACATACTCCTTTTTTGCTACATGTATCTTCATATATCTAGTCATACACGCACGCCGGTTGTGAGTACTGCGCGCCTGACCTTTCAGAAGAACATCTCCAAAAATCTTCTTCACCTCCTTTTCAAGTTTTGAAATAAGGTTGTTCGCATGTCGCGTGTTTGCAAAACCATATCACCCCTTACACCGCGGTAGCTGTGTTGAAATTTTTTGTTATCTTTCGGGAATTTAATTACACAGCCCGCATAAAAACTCATTGCTAACACCCGTTATGAACTTTTATTTTTATTAACAGCTACCCTGTATTTTTTTATTAAAAAGTGCCGATAGCTATAATTTTTTTGCAGCAAAAGTATATTTGTTGCTGTGTTAGTGAACATTTTTATCTGCAGCTTATCAGAGTGAACGGGAAATAGGCTTACCCTGATCAAGTGGACTGACAAGCGAGAAGTTAATATAAGCTTATCTACTTAGATCTGTAATCCAACGGCAAACGCTCAAGTGTGTCCTAGAGTTCCGGATGGAAGGACCATATCCATACTAATATTAAAAATGCAATATTATGATTTGTCATAATCGGTATCGAGATTGATTAGACCTTGGAGCAGGACATAGAATACGTTCTATCACGGAAGAGTTAGATTAGACCTTGGAGCAGAACTAAAGATAGCCTTATTAAAGATTCCCTTAGTATAATTACCGATTTACACGCGGGCGGAGCCGCTATCAAAAGCCGGCAATGCTGTAGATTCCAGCTTCATAAACCACAAATCCAACCCAACATCATTTCCTCACACGAGCCACACTCTCTTGTCATCTCACGAACAAAACATCGACAGACGCTGTCAGGATCCCGCTCGGCTCCCGACTCCACAATGGACGCCTTTTGTACATCCATCAAATGCCACGCTACTGCGCATGCTGCGTTCACACCGGGATATAAACTCAATTCTTATTTCATATTTTATATATTCCGCAATAAAACATTGGCGTTGTTTCATAAAATATAATTGTGTAAGCGTTATGCGGTAGCTATTATGAAAGTGTGATATAATCCGTGTAAAATGGTCCATATAGATGTGATTGGCGTGAACCCATTATTGTTCTACATCGTTTTTATTGGTGATTGAGAAAATAAACTTGTTTCTGTTTAGTATAAAGAATCTTTATAACTAGGTTCTTCTAATAACCTCTCATGAATAAAATACATAGATCATTATTAGCGATCTATACTTCTATACTTAATAATAATATTATAAAGAGGAAAGATTTGTATTTTTGTATGTAACGAATAAACTTAAAAACTTCTGGACCTATTTCAAAAAATCTTTCACCGTTGGAAAGCTACACTATCCCCGGGTGACATAGGCTACTTTTTATCCCTGTATTCCCACGGGAACGGGAACCACGCGGGTGAAACCGCGAGGCGTCCGCTAGTAATCTATAAAAAACAAACCTATATAGTCCTATAATTTCTTAAAAAAACATCTGTTTCCAATCACTCTCCGCCAGTACTAGCTGCCATTAATGTAAACTTTCCCCAGGAAACTTCGCAGCTAAAAGAGTTAGCGTATAGTAAACAAATCAAAGGATTTACTATTTCTTGTGATGTCTTTATTTACGGGATAGTACTTGCTGGGTTTCTTCAAAGGAGGATTTGAATACTCTTCGTGTAACTCCGCAATTAAAATCATACGGCCGACATTTTTTATCTAAACTTGACAAGTTATATTGGAATTCTCCAGAATATCAACTTTTAACAGGGAAAATAGAACACTAAAGATTTGCCAATGCAACCCCCGATATGCCCTCGAAACAGGCTCTCAAACATTTCCAAATAACGTAATACGTAACAAAATAAGCCTATTCAACGCCTCAAAAACTACGTCAGGCATAAAATCGTACCCGTCTCATAAGTTTCCACCAGAGCTAAACTCCCTAAACACACAAGACGCCTTTTCATGAAAATGTATCAAAGCAAACGAGGCACAAACACAACATGGGCGTTACATTTCACTCCATTGTGCGATCCTCGGCACATTCCAAGGTCCCAGAAGACAGATACAGACTGGCAAACTGATAATGTCGGACTGTGGTCTGTTGTGATGACACTTTCCGGACCCAAGGGGTCTCAGATGTCTTTCAAGAAAGGTATTTGTTGAAACACGTCTCCGTTCAACCGTGAGGATACTAAAATTGGATACAATGGCGTTGATACAGTTGTGATCAAACATCAATACGGTACAGTTAATATCCTGAACTGAAATACAGTGTATGTTATGTTTACAGTTACGGTGTAGCAACAAAAGGCAGAATATATCCCCATGAATAATACGAATCAAAAGATAAGCATCAAATTTCCTCTGTAAAACAGTTCCCGTAAAATGAAATACGGGACACCATTCCGGAAAACAGCTTTGCAAAAAGCAAAAGAGCTTTTCAACGGAAAACGAGTTAAAAAAATAAAATTTAATACCGAGTAATTAACAAGGCGGAGCGTTTAAACGCAAACGCGCAAATATTTTGGTAAAATACCAAAGTCGTACAGAAGGACCAACTTTTCGTCCAATGTCTAATCCGGGCAGAATGCCTCACAATTGAGATAACAGAACACAAACAACGGGCAGAGAAAGTACTTCAAAAACAGCCCTCATACCTCCCCAGAACCCTCCTGTAATTCAAAATGAATGCGAGGGGATTAAAAAAGATATCACGGACAGAGTTCACGTGTAGCCGCGGCTAAAAATAAATAGAGGGAGGGAAATGAGAAGTATAATGGAAAGGAGGGTAGTTGTAACTGTAAGTATGTATCATCACAATACCAGCTAGGATAATTACGGAGGTTTATTTGTTTTTTTTTGTTGAAGATAATAGTTCCGCAATTGTTGTTTACATGCCTTGGGCTCGCTATATTTCAACGAGTAGAAAAGGAAAAATCAACAAGGAAAATAAAATATAGTAGGATCTTTCTTCTGCTTTAATGAGACCAAAGGAAAATCCGTCGATAGAAGTTTTGTTCCCACTCATCAGACCAAAATAGAACTCAATTTCAGGAAACAATGACAGAGACATTTTAAGAAAACGGTGCTACAATTCTCAGCAAACTTTGTAATCCAACTAGAAGTGCACTTTATTGAAGTTTCTAAAGAGAAATTGCCACTACAATATATCGTAGAACTGTGCGAGAGAAACATTGTGTTTAAGTAAATCGGCGCTGATAAATAGTTTTATCCCCTGAAAAACTTAAGGGGATACTTGGCTTACAATAACTAAGGCATTTATTTAAGGCTTCGTTGGAGTAAACGTTCTCCCGTGAAATGTAAATAAATTTTTTCGCTTGTTTATTCAGAGCAGTTATTAATAACCTTCGGGCCAAGTATGACTTGTTTTACTGGAATTTTCATTCAATTAGATAAGAAAGATGTGCTTCGCAAATGTAATGTATGATAAAAGGTTATAACTTAATTATCATCTTAGTTTTGCATTCAATAGTACATCATAAAATTCCAGGGTGACTACTGAGATAGCGACGGAGGAGAATGGAACGAGATGACACGCTGGTCCACGCCCAAATAATATAGTATAAGGATTTGAAGGCAGAGCATGGAAAACATTAATCAATCTTGCGTCTCCAACACACTTAATTACAATAAAAATTAAAGGACACATTACTATAAAAGTCGTTGTACACATTACAACCGATGATTTAGTTGTTCCATTAAAGCATATATTTCTTTCTCATTCTTTTGTATAGTGATAAAAAGGGAGGGTGGCACATCATTCGATATAAGCTTGTCATTCACGAGGATCGCATGCGCACCTGCGACGCACACACGTTTAAGATATTTGCATCTGATTACTGCTGCAAAGCGTTGAGTTTGTTTAGACGTATGAATTGATGGACGTGGTATATTGTGCACAATTATATTCTGAAGTTCTCACTCAGTCAAGTTTGCAATAAGAAGCTCCTTGACTAAACCAACAATCCCCGAAGCTTGTGTCAAGAAAGTGACAGGAATCTTATTTGATACACTACATCACATACGTAGCATTTACCCGTCTGTGTTAGGTACGTTCCGCGGTGTGGTTTAGTCAATAGGAGTCTGACAGACTCCTCGGGGCGGAGGACATCCATTGAGGATTTTCACCCCGCAACAATGGCTTCCAGATTATACATGGAACGACTACCTATCTTCCACTTCTCAGTTATATAGTAACTCAATATGCCTTCGTGAGACTGTTTCTCTGACACTCAGACTTCTAACTACACGCACCGAATGATCAGAGTCCTTAATAAGGCTACAAAGAAAGAAAAAAAAACAAATGCTAAAACTAAAACAATTAGGACACAAAACACCTAACTTCATAACGAACAAATCTGCTCAAGAGAGACCTACTTCCCTCCATTAAGAACAAGGACCAAATTATTATTCGACACGTATCCTTTAGTACGAGACTACGAAACACAATTCGACAACAACAAAACTGTTCTACATTTACAGCAACAGAGTTAGCGAGTTTGCGCCTTGTAATTTAATTTGCCACTTATTAAGGAGTACTGGAACCTTTGAGGCAAATTGAGTTTTTATATGGTGCTTAAAGTACTCCTCGAAACTGACTTAGTCTCTCGTTAGGATAATTTGCGACAAGAAAAATGTCCTGTAGATATATTCTTCAATTAACATCACAGTTCAAGAACCTTTTACCAAAACAACAGTGTATTATAGAGGTTCCCGCAGACAGTCAAACAGGCACGACGATACGACGATAGAAATTATTCACATCCTTTGAACAATTTCTTCAAGAAAATGCCGAATCGTCGCGTCGCTCCTGTATTTGAGAGCCTCGCCGAAATAAGGTAACCCCTATCCATATTCTACTCAGCATCAGGGTTCAGCGACCTTTGAGACAAAACCTCCACCTTCCTTTACCACATCCATTGCTCCTTTTTTTTCGCATCTTAGTTCGAAGTTCTAATACATACACAGCAACGTAGTCGGTAGGAGGAAAATAATTCATATCTGATTCAATATTCACCCGTGTGTTAGAAGATTTGTCGGTGTCCGAAGTAGATATATTCTAGTTTATTCAGTGCTTATTTTTTTGATGGAATAATGTAGAAGGACACTGGATATACAAGAAGAAAATTTGTTTAAATGGGACAGGTGCTGGTGTTGCAATGTTTCAGGCCATTTTCTGATCACACAAACGTGCCGTGAAGATAGTATCAGGACCCGAGGTGGCGGCGCGTAGTGTTCCATGCGCGCCCCTCTTAGCGTTGCGGGTGGCTGTCAAACACCTGATTCCCTGACCCGAGGTCAAGGCCCAAGGAGGCGGGCCAGCCAGGTAAGGATCGTACGTTCTCACGACCCCCAGCGTAGGTGTGAGATGGAACACCGGGGTGGTTTTAAGTCAGTAGGAGTCTGACAGAGCCCTCCGCCCAGCCCCAGAGCGGAGAACTTCCAATGAGGATTTTCCACACAGGAACAAAAAAAAAGGTGAGATTGTTAGGTAGTCACCCCCTTGGTGACTACCGAGGTGGCGACTAATAGAGGAAGAAGTTCGGATCAGGTCAAGAGAGGGTTGATATAAATGGCGGTACTTCGCGGAGGCCTTCATCCAACAGTGGACGTCTTTTGACTGATAAGATGATATAAGTAAACAGTTGAAAACTCTCAATGATTTTCTCGCTACACACACAAGGTCTTGTCATTCAAAGATAACATTTGCGGAAAATGCTCACGGTTCTATTGTATTAGCATTAGGTTTAAATACCCGTATAGTTAATATTTCAACGTCAAGCCTCAAGTTACGTAGGCAGCAATTAATTAAGGTCGTATCTGATATTCTTCCTTGAGATAACTACCATTAAGATTAATTTTGAATAGATATTATAGAGAAGAATATCAGTAGGCGTTGAACAATTTTAACCAACATTATTTGAACATCAAATTATTGAAGAATAATTATTATTCAACCTTCATATTTGCATCAATAAACAAGCAACGTTGAATCTTAAGACAACAGTCTCCTCTGAAAAGGAAATTGAGAAAATGCTGATCCGAATTCTGCCGCCTTTTTCGCTTAGTTTGATTTTCCGAAACAATAGAGACGATTCCTGGGTAAAAATTATAAATCTATGTAATCCGTCAGTTACGTAGATTCGCAAAAAATATTGAACAATCGAATCAAATCTATAAAAAACACCTCGAAACTCCTTCTGCTTTATAGAATGCATAAAAACTGACAAAGATAAAGCGCATCCTAGGTCAGAAGCTCGTGTTTTTGTTTACATGCCCAACATATGGCTTAATGAAGGATTAAATGGATTTTATAGTGATCATTCCTATTCACTGGCTACTTAACCATGGTAACCTTCCAAAGGCACTTTAAACAAACCTACTGTGCTACCAGATACTTGGTAGATAAAATACAGAACACAAAGTCGCATTATACTAAAGAGTCCGGAGCGTTGCCAGAATGGTAGTTAAGAGCGCAAATTTTGCCGGTGGTGTGTCCTAGATTTAAGTTTTAAAGTTCAGACTTTTCTAGAGCGCTTGGTGAATAAAACGGACGGGAGTTAAAGCTTGGCTGTGTATAATATGAAATACAGTATTCGCCTGCTAAGGAGGCGTGGTTACTAGGTAAAGTTTTCGTTCCTTTGAAACGCGTTAAGGTTCAACCTAAAACATTTTGTCCCATATAAGCTGGAGATTAAAACGGACGGGAGTTATACGTTGGCGTTGGCTGTTGTGTGTATTCGCCTGTATTTGGTGCACATTTTGGTCCTAGGGATCCTTACAGCCAGGCTATCGACCATCACGAAATCCTTTACAACCTAGTCAATGCCCCTTTGGAGTTCACAGAGCGTAAAATTCAGTGCACTGCATCTTTGGCAATATTTTACCTATGGCCACAGTATTTTCATGGATGAGAAAACAACGACGATTTTCTTGGCTAGAACAGGAGCCAACTGAGCTAAATATACTATGACAGTTTTGGATAAGCCAACCGACCCGTGAACTTTTCCGAACTTATTGTTTTATTCTAAAATAATAAATAAGAAAGCCTGTTTCAAAACCTATGTTCTGATCATTCGTACTACTTAAATGTTTGTTTGTTTGCAACTACTAAACGGATTTGGACGAAATTTGGTCCACATACAGATTATAATCTTGATTAGCACAGAGAACACTTTTTATCTGGGTACTGGATAGTATGTTCCTATTTTTTTCAAATTTCACGCGGTCCAAACCGCTGGTAAGAGTTAGTTCTGTTATAAAACTAACAAATCGAAGACCTTGCAAATTGCAATAATCGTTCGGTAGGTAGAATCCATTCACATTTCGTCAGTGCGAAACCACATTTCGATTCTCCTTGAAATAGCAGCGATTTTCCTCGCTCAGTAAATTGTAAATACATCTAAAAGGTCCTTTTTGAGAGAGTTTTTTGCGTGACCTTTTGTTTGTAATCGGAATTGAAATAAAAGCTTTTTACTTGATTAAATACAGAATAATTTTCTATATATTTAGTTGTCAAAAACACGAAAGACGTCTTTAACACAAACTGACGGAGAAATCAGTCTCAACACATACACCGATTTTGTTAACCGCTTTGAGAAAAAAAATGCAACTACCCTCAAATATCGAAATGTGTACAAAACCCCCTTCAGCCACGTTTCCAATCGAATGGATTGATCAAAGCAGTGTCACGGTGAATGCTTGCCCATATTTAGTCAACTTTTTGTTTTTGTGAAGGCTGAAGGTCGGCTTTTTTCCGCCACATTGGTTTGTCATGGACCTGACTTGAAACAAATGTGAACCAAATGTTGCGTAAAAACAGGATTTCCTTGTAATTATTTCGAGTGGTTGCTAAGGAGCGACTTAGCTGAATGACAAGAGCAGATAGATACTTATAGACTATGATTGTGGTTTGTATAAAGACTCTTTCACTTCTTCTAAATCTATTTTCGTCTACTAATCAAATTATAGATAGAACTGGGACACACATGCCCAAAACCGGAAGAAATGGGTAAGGAAAGAAGGAGGGCTTGCCCTACAGTGGTACAACGCAAGCTAAAAATAAATACTTAACTTAATTGCCATGAAGCCTGTCAGAAGTATCACCATGACAAGTTTTCCAACGGTTTTGATTAAAACAGCTGAACATTTATAAAACGAACAGTTATTCCAAGAAACGACTCAAAAGCCTTTGTTTCGGTAAATCAACTGTTGGTTCTAACTACCGGTATTACTAACGGATGCATCATGAGTATCACGGCTGGTTTAATCTCTTTGTGGAGGAGAATCTATGAATCAGAACAAAATAATGTGCTTAGCGTTGATAAACATGTGCGGCGATAATTGTTACAGTCAGTATGTTATAAAAACGGAAGAAAATTCCATTGCACATAGTTTGTTCCTTTCCGAGGTCTTGGAGAATTCCAAATTGGCTGTGGGCGACATATCAGTAGTAAGATCAATTAAAGAGCCTACGCAATGGTTTGATTGAAATGTTTATAGTGTCTCCGAGTAAACAGCACCACCAGCAGCCGAGTAACAGTAAATGCAAACAGAGGTTGCCTCTGTCCAAACCTTATTTAAAAAGTAGTTCCTAGTTAGTTGCTTAGTTCAGAATAGTTCTGGCAGACGGGCTAATCTTTTTATTGTTGACAGGAAACAAATGCCAAATAGGCATTAATTAACTAATGAAGCATCCATGTTCAATGATGAACATAAATCTATTGACAGACAACAATTCATTATTTCCATAAAAAACCGCTGAGCATATAAAACGCAACCACGTGTCTGCAAGTACCAGGGCAACATAATCAAACAAGAGGTTGGCATACAGCCAGTATTGCAAACATAATTACATTACGTATAATACTTGAGCCATAATATTACACGCCGACTTCCTATCACCTTGCCTTTATGTTATAACATTGTATACAATATTCAACCTTGTGTTTCCAAGCATAAAGTTTATAGTGAATTGTTGCGGTGTTGCCGTTAAATTGTTGAGTCCAAGATGTTATTGAAGTGGCTAAATTGAGGGATTATTGCCGGACAATGGATGTCGTCAATGAACTCTCGCCTTTAAGAGTATAATGAAAAGTTAAGCTGTGTGCATATATTGAAGGAGATGCTTAGAAGGGACGAAATGTCATAAACGAGTCAATGAACTTGGGTAGAGTAATGAGGACAGAAAAGATTGATACCAAGCTTATAAATTTTAAAATTTCGTTCGCATTTTTAATCAAGCTAGATTGTTCTGAGCTACAGATTTACCTCATAAATACAGGAGGACAACAATAGATTTATTTGTAGACACGTATTATGTTTACTATAAAACATTAAAGATTTACTCCACGTGAAGTTAAACATAGATATAAAAAAAGAGTATAAATAAAGAATCAGGTGGTAACAATCTCAGGATAGATACTAAAAATAAATATACAAAAAAAAAAATTGTTCAAAATAGGAAGAAGTAGGGAGAGGAAAAGAAAATGAGGAAAGGTGACCTGACCTACGAACTGAAACGGAGAACAGGGGAAGAAAGAGTTAGTCGTTTAGTTTCAGAAGATCAATATATTCATCAGAATTTTACGAGAAGCAATAAGAAACTTCTCAACCCGTACAAAGCCATATTAGCTACAAACATTAAAAGTATACAAGTCCTTGTTGTAGAAAGTGGTACAGCAATAAAATATAAAGTACCAGAGAAGCATAAACCGTCAAACGTGTGCTGGCAGGACGCCAATGGGCGCGGTATCGATGTAGAACTTGTACTACTGGGTACTACGTTAGTACGAGACGTTCATTCATTGTTATCGAATATGTTGCGTTACGGATTACGAAGCGTAATTGAATATATGTGGACCTATTGTAATTATAGCTTTGTTTGTCATTAGAACTTATCAGCACGTTTTCAGAGATATCTTGTTTGTAATGTAGGACGTGTAGCGAACGAAGTATTAGTAAATAATAAACTTTGTGCTAAGACATTTACGTCTGCTAAAATTTTGTGCGTCGGCAATATCAATGAGATAGTTTGGCGTGATTTGTTGATTCACTTCTGTTTTGTACAAATTCTCGTCCGTATCTTCAGACAAAACATATTCCTCTGTGACAACAATGAAATATTTGCTTCAAAATCTTCCAAAACAATATCAATAATCCTCTCACACACGACAAGAACATGAATAAAAACATCCGGGATCACAATATGGCCACCGAGCCGTTTATTCACTACAATGGCAATCCGTCAGTCGCGATTTTGGACAATTTGCGAGTCAAATTGAATAATGCGAGCGATCATGTGTCGGTAACACGGTTGACCGTTGCCTGTAAATGGCTTAAGATCTAAAACGTCATATAGATATAAGTCGTCTTCTTTCAGTAGGGAGAAACTAATAGAACACTGCACTACTCTTTTTACTTCATTCTCGTACAATATGTTCGTGTTGCTTTGTCATATATGTGCTCCGTGAGTATGAGAATACCTGTCCTTTGGCAAGGACGAATTGTCTCCACCTCAGGGCGTTTCTACTGACAACCGTCTAATAAATTCGACATATACGTCTTTATCTGTGGTTGCTTTGCTACTTAAAAACAGTTACTATTTTACAGATAAGGAAGACGGAAAACCGCGTGACGCCAAGACCCTACGTCCTGTAGTTTAGTATCTACTAACACATGCGAATTCACTTCCACATATGGAAGTAAGTGGTTGATTATGATGAGCCACGTGGACTTCCACGACCGTGACATCATAGAGATAATGGCAAGTAACCTAATACGGGCATCTCAGTAGCATTTCTTGGAATGCAGCACTGTTTATTGTGTCAACGCAATTCGGAAGGCGAACTGATAAAGCTGACGGACGAGACTGTAATATGAGTCTGAAAAATGTGAATTTTGAATCATTTAACTTTATACCTTTACAATGGATCAATACAATATAAATAAAGGACGGACTTTTACTACTAGTTAGTAGTGAAACAACAAAGCCAACCATAAATTTAAATCCTATTCGAAATCCGAAAATCAACGTGAATAATCCTACAAACAAATTCAATTCCATTAGTTCGCCCAACATAATGTCACCTGCTGTCAATAAAATACACACGTTTTTGCGCAGTGACATCGCATCGTTTCGAATGAATGCATCCGTACACGCCACAAAGCTCGCTTGTCCATTTGAATTTAACCTTTTATATGTTACGTATGTTTTGTACTTACATTGTGTGTAGAATGTTAAGAATGAAGTTCATTGTTGATATCAATTAACGTGGGTTTGACAATAAGATAAACAAGCATTGTGACATACAACCGATGATAGAAGATCATGTTTGAGGATAGACGTCAAGCAAAGAACTTGAGGGACAAAAGGAAAAGTTTGCCTCACCAATTGTAGACAAAGAAATTAATGAATTCATAGCAAGATTGCAACCGTGCCATTTAAATAAACATATTATCACATTCTCAGAACATAGCCGCTTTGAGCCAGAAATGGCAACAATACATGACCATCGTCGACCACGCAAAACCAGTCTCCTTGCAACGCACAACACAGATGATTAAGTAGCCGATATACTTGTTTTTCTCATTACTAGGTCAGACTATACACAAAAAAGGCTTGTAAAAACACAATTCCAGTTACTGTATTAAGTTTACTGTGGTGGCAAAAACTTGATAATGAAATCGTTTTCATCCAACTAAGGATTTTTAATTCAAAAGATGTAACTGTTATGAAAGCCGTCCGAATTTTTTGCGAATCACTTTGTAAAGTTTATTCAGTTTCCTAATTGGTATTTGTGCTTAGCGGCAAATCTTTTCTTCTTTGTAAGGATTCTATTTTAGGTAGTAATGGGATTTTAGTATGCCTTTAAAAGAAAAATTAAAATAAACGTAACAGTTGCTTTATATATCAAAAGCTCAAAGAATCTAATAATAGTTCCATCCGCTTCACTGTATTTTCATTTGGTGCATCTCTCAACACAGCTAAAACTTTTCAAGAAATCTTCTGTTGAGATTTATTTTGCATGTGGAGCTTTAGCTTAACCTTATATAAACTGTATAGTCAAAGCACTGGCTTGCTGACTTGCTACATTTTGTATCCCTTTATACACACTAGTCTTTATCAGGATTTACTATTTATCCATTCACAATTTATCTTTTCTAATATATACTTGTACACAGTACATCGTCAACGTTATCATCCACAGCCCGACTTCACCCACTGCTGGTCATAGGCCTCTTGTTTGTTTTGCCAATCCCCACGCTCTTGTGGCATTCTTATTCACTGTTCACTTCACAGTAAAATACTTTCAGTAAAAACATAAACTTGACATCAGCAATTCGGAAAACGTGCTATAGTTTTTGCCACACAAATTTGTCGAATACTCGTATAGCTTCGATATCCACGTTCGGTTCGGTTCGCGACATGGATGCCAAACAGAGCGTTAACGGCCTCACGTCCGATCAGAGCGTATTGTCATCAGATACTTTTGGTACTCGCCGCGTTCTGGGTTCTGCAAGCTCGGTAATGAGGTAGGTTTACAATAATCATTAAAATGTTATATATTAAATTGTGTACAAGGAACCTTACTACGACGTCTGCTATCATGATTCCGCTGTAAAAAGTGATAGTGCTACTGCTAATACCTCCAGTATAGTTCCGTCACGGTCTCACTCAGGGACCATGATGATTTTAAGACATCATAGTATGGGCCCAGAGATGATATTGCTGCAAGCGGTGAGCTATATTAAATACTTGATAAAACTTAAAAAGACGAAGAAGTAGATCGACTATTTACAGACTTCATGAATACTACCAGAAATTGTGATAAACTTACTAAAGACAAGACCCCAATCGTAGGAAAGGACTAATTATATTCGCGTCAAAGTTACTTGCCTCAAGTCCTATTAAGTCAAAGTGAGTTTGTTTCAGAATTTGAAATTCAAATCGATATCAGAGCTTGTTTAAAACAATGATAGATTAGCTCAATTTCACTCAAGAAAAGCCTAGATTACGTTCGAAATGTTTTGTAAATCATTTGGGGTCTTATGATATGCCAAAGTAAGTGAGATGCCTTATTAATTGTTTAGTACATCAAATTGTCATATATCTTTCGAAGTAATTTAATATCGTGTGCTTTAAAACACAAAATATGGTTCGCGATCGCCATCTTACATTTCAAATATTTGATCAAGTAGAGGTTCTTTCGATGATAATAACCCAAAACTTAATATGAATTTATCCAGTCCGTATATCCAGAATTTTCGCTTGAATAAATCGCTAAGAATATTCGAGACGACTATAACATATCGCATGATACGAAAAACGGCCGCAATGCTCAAATATAACATAAAAGTCACAAAATTTTGATAATTCAAGTATATTCGTAATTCTTCACATGATGCGAAGGGAAAATATTTTAATATAATATCAACACAATTCATGCCATTCTTGTTCTTCATTTGACAGACGTTTTATCGCTTGGAACGACAAGATTCGGAGTAATGTCCTATGTTCAGCTATTCTTATATCAAACCGTTTTCATCAAAACAATTTTGAATACCAACCATCCATCTACGTTTACATTCATCTCGTTTATTTAACAAACGGTATAACAAATTGAAACAACCACTTTTTCACTGGTCTTTAGCGCTAACAATCGTCGTTCGTGTAAAAATACGACCGAGCTGCATTCTCCATTTTGTATTTCAAAGTTTATTTGGTGCAGCGTCTGTTTTGCGGTGGCAGACAAACTAACGTTCATTTGTTCCATCTGTGGTTTTGTCTTTAGAGAACACAGTTGTTCTATTGTTTAATTGATATGTACGAGAGAATTCTTGTTTATTCTTACCTATATTTATTTATCACGTTAAACAACAATTGCTCTTTGTTCAACCATTCTAACAGTAATTATTCAGCAGATAGTTTGCTTATTTATAATCACCCACTTACGCTAGAATGTTGAAATAGAAAAGAAATAGGAATTCCTTGAAACACTTCTAAAAGGGCGCGTCGAAAACAGATGAAACCTCATTGTACGCAAATTGATTCTGGAATTATTCAAGACCTTTGTCCCTTCAAAGAATTCCTTCTGGCTTGTCTTGAAATGTTCCTAACCATTCAATTAGTTTTTGGTACCATTGTCCGAAATGAACACAAATTAAGTTTGCCCTTCGAACAGCCGATGGAATCACGAACAAGACCCACATCACTCGGTATCGACAGCTGTTCGGAACCCATTTTCTCCGATGGAGCTGAAATTTTGGTGACAGCACTTAAAATACCGGAACTGTTTCAAATTTCCTTGATTTTTTTCTCAATTTCCTACTTCCTAATTTTTTCGTCTGATAATAATGTTGTGCCTTGACTTTTCAGGCAGTTAACATTTTATTTTGTGCCGTTATTATTTTGCTTCCATTCTGTCATTGTAACCGCGACTGTAATTGCAGAAATAACATTGTTATAAGCATAGACACAACTTGCAGATTACAATAGAGGTAAAACATTTTTGAACTCCGAGGTACTTAGAAATCCATTACCATCCACATACAGCGGGCAAGAACCCAAAAAGAAACTGAAAGTCTTCTAACAGCTCACATAAAATTAGCAGTTTGTGGTGGCACTTTTTCAGCATACACGCTTGACTGGCGTCCTCTACTTCGAGGCCAATCTACGACCGTTTCCTTGATGACGTGACCGCTTGTCACTTCACTCACTTCCTTTGCATTATTAGGAGTGGGCTTAGACCATCGATTTGTTAGTAATGGGACTATATTATCTTTGTAACAAGAATTTTCTGGAAGTTTACATTTTGCTCTGAACTGAGACTGAAAAGGGAGGTCACTATGTATTTTCAATATTGTCTGTTTTTATTGTATTTTTGTGTATCGAGTTACAGTAACTGTGTCAAATGTACGTTAATATTCTTTATTTACATCTTCTGATTGTAAAGTATTTAAGACCACAATAGCTTCACCAATGATTCTTTGCCGCGAATTGCGTAAATGTCTTAGTCATCTTAGTGAATGGTCTCTGCAGCATTAAGCCAATGCAAACCTACAGTTTTGTCCGTTCTTAGGGCAAACTAATAAAATCTAAATATAATCCTTTCCTCTACTAGGACGTGGGTGTTTGTAAATACGTTCGGTGTTTATGCACTGGAATTATATGCAAGGTCGTTGTGTATTTGGGTAATCTCGCGACATATTGCTCAATTTTTAATTTCGTGCTCGTCATCTCTGTGTGCGAGTAATTTGACGGTTGCTATGATTTGGAAAATTAGAATAGATTTTCCTTATTGTAATTGCTTAATAGTAAATTCGAACTGTGTTTGATAGTTGGTGCTTAGTCAATACCTGCGTTTGCTTTCATTTGCAATGGGTTTTCCTTATTTTAGTTGTTCTCTTTGCGTAGCGTGAATTTTGGCATGCCTTATTTGTTTTGTGTTGAAAACTGCTACTGACGAAAACAAACTACTAAAATTAACAAATTTACAAATTGTAAAAAGCTGACTGATTAAAGTTTATCAAAACTCATCAGAATTCTGACTAATTCACAAGACTAGATGAATTAGACGTCAATCTAGATAGCCTGAGACTAGATATACAATTAGAATTTAGATTACCAAACTAACAACAGTTTGTTGATGTTCCAGTCGTGATTCAACATTGATTTCGCTTTGAACTGACGAGAGTAATAGATAATATTAGTTTTTTGTTTGGTTTGAAAACCAGTGAATTAAAGAAAATAAAGACATCAGTAAGGATCTGTTAACGAGAATCCGTGACTCTAATTCATACACTAAAAGTCAAAGATCCCACCAATTAAATCAGCACGTATCTGTCTTTTTGGAAAAACTTAATTTTCATATTTATTTATTATTTATTTATTTAATCAGTAACACATACATTTTATATAATTAAGTTGATGCCAACATAAACTCATTAGAGTTTTACCGTGCACCAAAAACATCGACTACATAATATAAACAAAAAATTATAACCACTTAAGTAGGTACTTAGGTAAAAAGTAACAACAAAAAGAATAAGACTACAGCGGGTATATGCGAAATAATTCTCTAATACTAACAAGCGCACATCAGTGACCACTCCGGCCTTCCATCCTTAAAACAAAAGTGGTGGAGAGTTTTTAAGTTGATACAGGTTGTTCCCAAAATAATAACTAGTGTTTTTATTCATTGTTAATTTTCAACTTTATTTGTGTTTTGATATTATAGTTAGGTATTATTTTTGTTTTTTATTGCTTTAAACTTCTTATTTATAAATAATTAAAAAACATATTTTTATTAGTGAATCTATGTATTTAACTTTTGTAGAAAATATTTCTTTAGTTTGTTTTTTATGTTTTTCTGAGTTTAAGAACAGATTACTACAAGGTAATCTGGCAATATCTAGCCTTTCTAGTATTTTAATAAACTACAACACCGACAACTAAAGACAAAGATATTTCAAATCAGAAAAATCCAATTTTTACGAAACCAAAACATTTCAGACAAACAGATCCCATACAAGGGTAAAAAACTTCCAAACAGGTTTAATAGAATCCGGCAGCCATTGGCAAAAGTAATAAAACAAACCCCATATGTTACGGTAAACAATTCATATAAATGGGAGGCTTTCTCCCATGTTATCCCGTAGCTGGTAGGGTCACCAGATACGAATAAACATGGGTTTTCCAAAACAGACGATAAAATCTCGTAACTGAAAAATTCTTGATTAGTTGTAGAATGTCTTGCTTATGTTTAGTAAGACATACGAGGTTTTTTGAACAAATTTAAATTTCAAAATGACTTATTTTCTACTTAATTATCATCATCAGTCTAGTCAAGCCTTTTTAACAGAATGTCCCAAAGGGGTAGGGTAATGTTTTAAAAACTATGTTGAGGTCGGCTTCCACTTTAACCCTGATGTGTGTAAAAACCAGTATTTTACAGGGAGCGACATAAACAACGTAACTCAATATCATACCAAAATATGTAACGCCAAAATTTTGTGCCCGTTCATCAGTCAAAAATTCGGATAGGGAAATTGAAATTCCGCCCAAATTCCTGGACGGTGAAAATTCCTGACGTCATGTCGACGGAAAACCGTCGCCGGATAACCCTACCTACCCATGGCACAGTTGTGCAAGGCGTGGGAGGTAACGTCAATACAGCGAATGCTAAGCTCAAGCTTTAGATCGTATTGGGCAAGATAGCGGTCGAGTAGAGTTGTACGTTTTTGCAAATAGCTATGGTTCAAGCAAAACGGATTGTGTGAACGTGGTTTGCAGTTTATAATGTTAATTGCGATAAAGCTTGCATTATCAAGCGTGTTGATGAATAAATTATAGTTTATGAACAGACAAGGTCTATTCATTCGTAAACGTATATTGTTATATTGAATTTAACGAGTAACACTAAATATGCAAATAATTACATTCCTAATTCAGTTTACATCGTAAAAAAGCACTAAAACCGAAATTTCATTAGTCCAGTAAACACAAAATTTATTTATTCAAATAACTATAAAAAGGTAATGAGTTTTGTAGAAGAGAATGTAATTTTGAATGCAAAAATGAAAACTAAAGCTGAGCTAATCTAAACTTTTAGCGCGAGAATACGAGGGGCGGTGGAATTGTCACTGGAATGGCGTGGCACTAAGATAAAGGACGCTTTCGAGACAGTAGAGTAGAATACTACACACATGCGGCGTAAGCTTTTGTCTCTGGGTTTAAATTGCATGGATATTAGTATTTTACGAGCAAACATTCTACGGCATATTGTTGTAAGGAGATACCTGGAGAAGCTCCCTTTTGTTTATGTTCTAGCGAACTGGAATTTGACAAGAATGCGTAGTAACAATTCTCAAATCAATTTCAAAAATGTGTGTCAACAATTGTATTGATAGTACTGGGGTGAGTATTGAGATGACCGCAATTAGAGACGAAGATACGGAAAAAGAAGACAAACCAAATAAATTGGAAAAGGAAAGAGGACGAACTTTCAACTATACAGTGCAATATTTCACGTGCGGTTATTCTGTTAAATCAACCAATGACACTTTTCACAAGCTCTCTGACGTCACAATAAGACATGACCACACTAGCAACAAAATATTTCTACGTGACTTTAGCCTAAGGTCGTCTACGACATAACTATAAAAATGATCGTTAACGGAGGATTATGATTACGGAGTACGGTATTCAATTACTTTACCTGCTCATGCGTGGCAATTAGCCCGATATTAGAGTAGACTTAGGTTTGAATTTAAAACCACTGGTAGGTAAGGTTGTTTTAATTAGAGACTTAGCAGTCATGATGCCTGAAATTGGTAGATGTCATATTAGTGTTTTAAACATATCTTGCCACTATTGTCGACCACATCATCGCTTGACTTAGTGTCCTATTCCCCTAGGTGGGGCAGAGGGTTTCCAAAGAAGTCCTCATCACCGCTTACCATCAGTAATCAGATGTGAACTTTGATATCAATTATGCAATTTCAAGATAAGAAGCTTGAATTTAATGATCAGTGTGGCTTTCTGTAAAATATCATTTAGCAGATCACATTTTCTGATCCTTCGATCTTGTCTCGTTCACTATTCAAATCTCTTATAAGAACCAAGCATTAAATCAATAAACTTGCCAGCCTTACCACACTTTTAAACCGATTACCAAACTAACTTCTCCATACTAACAGACAGAATTTCCTTGAGTGGTAAAATACGCATCCTACATTTATCCTTACCCTTTAGTTATGTAATCGTCTTGCAGGAAATTACCGTCGCCGGTAACTAGCAAATTTCATTGAATTAACTTGGAAGGGAACGAACGATCCCGAACGCGATTATTTAGGGATTAGGGGGTCTCACCGATCCCCGTTGGAAATTCATTTAGGTGATTTTATACGATCAGACGAGAATTCATTAATTGTGTTTGTACGAGGATTACATGTTGGAGTAGATGTTTATATTGAAGAGGATTCTGAAGTTTAAATTAACTTTATCGCTGTGCTTCAAATAGTTTGTCTAATAGAGTATCTTTGTCTTTATTGAAATTGACCTTATAAATAATCTTATTTTATTACTTAATTTCAAGCAATGCATGAGGCATGGTGAAGATGTACAGATACATAAGATGAATTAGTTTTATGGATCTTAACATTCTCGTCACTGCAAAATCAATTCTCAATAAAAAAATCTTCATTTACGTTAACAATATCTCAATAATCCTTTGAAATCTTCAATAACTTTACAAACATATCTGTTACTTAGTTCTACAATGCTATGTTAAAAAGTAACTATCTTGTTCTACAAGCCTTCTGAACATCGTACAGCTTATCTAAGATCATTGACTATTGTTGTCAGACTATTGGCTGCGTCAGCTGGGCCTTTGTCATGGCGGAGATATAATGCATATAGTTTTGTCCTTGTGTTATTATCGACGTTTACCTTGACTTGAGAGTTGACATTGAAAGTTAGATTAATAAAGTTATTAGTTGATAATCTAGAAAGGGGGCTGCTCTCTGACGACTAATAATGAAGTATGGAAGAAGAAAACGCATTGTGCTGGGCTGAAACATATTGGGACTCAAGGTAGAAAATGAATGATAGTAGAAGGAATAATGATAATTTCATTGGAATGTCTACTAGTAGCTATAAAACCGGTGATATGCAATTTGCAAGTCTTAAGAATTTGTAGGACAGGTATAAAACGGCACTAAAACATTATGAAAAGTGACAAATCATCTTAAGTAAGCCATAAAATTAAGCATATTACTCTCTCGACAGTATCAAAGAATTTTAATAAAAGTCTCAAATTGTTCTTTAACAGTCATGAGAATTACAAAATCAATTAATTTTAATCTCGATGGATACTTTCGCGTAGACAATAAAATTAGTAAGTGATTGGAGAAGAAAATTGTTCTTCGATAATAAAACATGAATGTTTAAACGAATGTAAACAGGAGAACGAAATTGAAGTGAACAGGGAATGAAATCCGAAAAATATGCTGTAGGCGTGTTTGTAGCTACAAAATACGATCCGGTGTTAGGAATTTTAGACGGGAATGGAAAATACTAAAGTGTAAATTCGAAACATTGGAAAGGCGCAAATAAAACCCTGTTCAGCAGCGATAAAATACGAAAAGCGGATTCCACCAGACCAAGCAGTTCTACGGAAAGATAATGACTATACAATTTATATGATTGTACTAAGAAATGTGTCTATCGTAAACAAAGATTAAGCAAGTCCACAAGATACATGGATGTCTTCATAATTTCATATCTTCATATGAAATAGGAAAATATCTAAGTAATCCTACCACTCACGCTGCCGCTGATGACAAAAGAACGACCTGTACATATGTACATATTTATATCCCCTTAATTCCGCTTCATTTGTTTTTTTCCATTATTAAGGTCTCTGATGCCAAGTCACGGGATAAAAGAACAATTTTCAGCAGTAACATTACGCGAATTACCCCGTGGGGGGGACCGCGACAGGATGCGTTGGTCAACTTGCTAAATTCATATTTATGCGTCCGGTCGGTACGCTTCTCATGACCGCTATATTGTTCATTACATTTTGATTATCTAGAAGCGTTTTTGATGTGTTTTTGAATGGTTGATGCGGTCTGGAACTTTCCGTCTACTGCAATTTTTATCATGTTATTTAAGTTTTCATAACTTTCATCGTTCAGAAGTGTTTGCTTGCAGACATCCATTACATCATTCTCTCAGGTTTCAAACAGAAAATAAGATAACACACTGCCATTACCTAGTTCAATGCACTCAGACATTTTCCCAACAACTTTAGACGTTGCCAAAGCTTCTTCCTTTCGGAGCCAAAATTCAATTTCAACAAACATACTCGTCTACGACAGAACCTTATAAATAGTCTGCATTGTCTTACAATAGAACTTGACGCTTATAATTTACGTTTGGGTACTGCCAAGGAAAGAATAGATGAGCATGGCACGTGCGTAATTATACTTTGTTAAAAGAGTACTACTAGAAGATAGGCTAATCGAGTGACATCAGCAACGTCTGAAGATGTCGCTTGTGAAGTTAGATCTAATAATAATGAAGACGGCAAATGAGTGTAGATGTATCATAATAACATTTTATTGCAAGCTAAAGATGGACATTGAATGTTACAACGAATGAAAGAAGAAAATGTGTTGCGGGGACCACAAGAAACATAAGACATTGATCGTCTACTTTCTGGCGTTTCTAGTTTGATGGTTAGGTCCCTATTCATGATACTCATACATAGATTTCAGTAAGTAAGGAATCAATAAGTTTATAATCTTGATTCATGCTTGTGCACGGTGTTACAGACATTAGAGTATTGCTGCTGATGATAACATTTAAAACTTTTCCGCCTATCTTTATATTTACTTGTAACCCATCCATTCAGACTCGTCGAAATGGATTAAAGCTATACACAGGAGTGTCACCATTTTCAATATCTCTAAAAGATTCCGACTACGTTCATATCCATTAATAACTAAAGATTAAATGCGGCTGGAGACAATACTATGACGAAATGAGAATGCTAGATAACGGTTTGTGTTTCGTCACTTTTATAGGTTTTGCTTTTTGCTTGTCTTCTTTATTGTTTATTTGCCCATTGGTTATCGTAATCTGTTAATTATCGGTAATTTTTTGTTAGTCACGGATGAAATATTTTTTATGATGAAAATCTTTCAGTTTTTATTATATAATAAAATGTTACTTAACCTACAACCCCACTAATATGTCCAAATATGTATTGGAACACTTCAACTTTTGAATTAATTTATGTATGCTTTCAAATCCATATTAACACGAAAAAAGATCTCTATAATATTACAGCTGTAAATACGGTGTCGAGCTCCAGTCACCCTGGAGTGTAGGGAGGACTCATAAATATGTTCGGTTTATAACTGAGCCACAGGGGCCAGACAGAATCCGGCCCGAAGGACCAAAAATACGGAAACCGCTGTCTGCTTTTTTTTCTTGTGATCTCAATTATAAGAACAAAAGAGGCTGTTTAATAAGTGGTATGGATCTGAATTGATGAATGAACGATGCTGAAATTGTGTTAAAAATCTCGTCCATTCTTGAAACTGTTCGAAGAGCAATTTAAAAAAAAACATTTAGACTAATTGAATAAAGTCCGTTAAAAACTTCAAATCTAGTCTAAATTCACAAAAAAATAACTCAATTACATTTAAAACCAGGAAATAATTAAATCTGCGACAGTTTACAAAGATGTTATTTTAGCCATCACTTGCAAACACGACTAGAAAAAAATGTAGAAAAGTTTCTAAAGATCCAACGACTAAAGCGGTCAGATATTTATAATGAGACTTGGTTTGATACAAAATTGTGTTTCTGCCTTCGACACCATTTGCTATCAAGAAAAATGTCTTAACCTCCGTAGAAAAAAAAGAGACTAATTAATTTGGAGGGTGTGGATTTCAATGCTTTAGAATTGTAACAATTTGCAAAAGAATATATCAACCTGTACTGTCCCACAGCTGGGCAACAGTCAGCCCACTTTCCTCTCTTCTCGGTGTTTTGCCTTCTCCGGTTAATATCGCACTTCAATTTGGCATTTGTAAAAAAAAACGACCCCCCCATTTCGTTTCCACCGATAAGCGCTCCTCAGGTATTGTCACAGACCGGTCTTGCTGTTCGTATCCAGTGGACTCAACTGACCTTCACCAAGTCATCGCAGCGAATAAAATTATTACCGATTAAGGATCTCCTAACCAAATACCTACCAATTAACACCGACTTATAAGACCGGAGCCTACAAATTAACAACCAGTCCTAATCTCTTACTAATTGGGTTATGTAAGTCCTTCCAACAACTCTCTTTAACTATTTACCCAAATTCTAGGTACAGAGCAAAATTTTGATCATTACTCTACATCAATACTTCAAATAGTCCTTCATCTATACCAGAACTTACAGTATGAATATATATTTCAAGTACAGCTAGGTTTAAAACCCGCCTACACAAGAGCATGCGTCGTTCAGATAACGCTTCATGTCTCACTCATTACACTCTCGTTAGAAAGGGATGCTGTACGATAGACTATGCAAATAGTCTCGAGTACTTGAAGCACGCTTTAGTTTCGCTAACGATGTACGGTGACGGTGCAAATTCGTGGGACATGAATATACATGTAGAAGAATGCAGGTTCTTGCAAAGGGTTGTGCGGCGAAGGGGTGTAAAGATTAGCATAGTGCAGTGTCAGAGGGTTTTTAAGGGGCTCCCTTTTCTACCACCTACCTACAACATACTAGAATACATTATATATCTCATGAAAATAGCTCAATAGTTTAACACTTTTCTCAATAATCACGCCTCAACGGTGGTTTGAGCGAGATTTGATACACAGGTTAACAATGGCCTAGATAACGTTAAAGGATATTTTCAATACTCTATACATTATTGCATTCCATATGTATTACATAGATGGTATAGACATGGTAAAAGATCAATATGGACCCCGTCGGGCACAGCAAAAATTAGGAGAGAGGAAGAGGGCCAAGTAGCATTTCAAGGCATTACATAGTATCAAAAAAAAAAAAAAAAAATTACATATGTCAAATTGGATGTATAATTATGTCTGTATTTATAGGTATGATATATTGATTGAATAGGAATAGTAAATAAGTAATTATTATAAAATTGATTAAGGTATTTTCATTAAGATTAAATTATGTTATTAATGTTATTATATTTGGCTTTTGTAAGTACCTATTTCAAGCAATTTACCCATTTTATTATATATATTTCGTATTTTTTGGTAGATAATTGAGGGAATTATTCCGGTAGTAGGTAAGTACGTTTCTGCGGCATACATTTCGACTTCCCTATACACCTGCAAATCCACTGGCAAACTAAACTTTAGTCTACCTATCAGTTCTCTGTTTGACACAAAATCGCCTAAAATGTGGCTGTGGTTGCCTACAGTCTAATGCACCCTTGTAGTATAAACCACTGGCCTGATGTTTACAAATGAGTTGTTAATCGATTGGACAAGCGAGCCGGTATGGTTTGTAAGTGTTCTAGGTTATCTATAATTATATTTTTAATGAACACTGTGCAAATTCATCGTGTAAAATTTTCTTTACCTAAATTCTAAACATTGTAAAGCTGTTTTCATACATAAAAGTATACTTCTTACTGATGATAGTTTTCGAGTATTTTTGGTACAAAATCATTAAATTAAAACTACTACTTCTCTTATTAACTTTAAAACTTTCGCGTTTCATAATTGAAAAACAATATATCACGGGAATTTAACGCGATGAAATTTCGATTGTTTATTTACCTATTTCTCTGCACATTGTTTTTATAATACTTCTCTTTATGTAAGACAAGTTATTTTTATCTTAAAATCTAATCAAAATATTCAAACATTATTCTTGACCTTTTCATATTTAAATAAACAAAACATAAAAATAAAACAAAATCATAAAAACCGACATACAGCTCTCTCATTTTAGAATCCTACAAATGCACATCAAAGAGCGTACAAGCAATGATGATATTTTGTAAGGAATGCCTGTGGGCAGATCGGTATGTAAAATAATTTTACAGGTAAAAGGATTTATGTTACCTATGTATTTAAATACTAAATGCATATGTAGGATCATAGGATGTCTTTCGTTTAAAAGTGTGGTTTGAGGAGATAAAATGGAAGGCTATAGAAGTAACATAAAATCATCCGTGAATTCCTCGAAGAGAAAGGCAGAACTACAGCCTTATTTCACCAGTTATGCTTAATACATAGGAAGAAAAAGGCCATCAAGTGGCCATAGATCTAGACCAGGGGTTATACTGAGAAAATCCAGATGGAAAGACTTAACAAAATTTTGCCCGAACCAGGAACCAAAACCTAATAACTTTTTGACTGACACAGGACCTCATACTCAGCGGTAGCGAACAAGCAATTAGAAACATCAAAATACTTATTTTCAATAAGGTATGTAATAACAAAAAACCGTCTACAAAGACCCATATCACATTCACTGTTCTCGAAATACTTCAGTCGGCAACCAGTCACAAACTAATGAGGTCCCAATTGGGCTACATATAAGCTATTTGTAATAGAAAACTTTACTAGACGTTTGATTGAACGAAAAGCCCAAAGGGCCGAGTTGTGTAATATGGGTCTGAAAGTATTTGTAGGTAAACAGTTACTAGTAACCTACAAATAAACTAAAAAACTAGTCAACAAATTGTATTTATTTAATATTAATACTTCACTCACACAGATGTAAAAGGGCTGACTTGAAACCATAAACGTTTTCTAGGCAATGCAGAGACAAACTATGGTAGTTTCAAGAGTACGTAGCACCTGTCTTTTCGGCAGAACATCACCAAAAACGTCAGTATATACTGACGTTTTTGGTGTCCTCATATAGTACTTAGTTCAAATTCCTGTTACACATTTTCCTAACACGGTACAGCCGACGTTACGAATGAAAACGACAGTTCGAAAACGTAACATTTGCTCGCCATCTATTTGAAAATCTCCTATCCATTTCGTTCCATCAGAGTACATAGTATGTATGCACGTATAGGTGCACTTACTTGATGACAAAACAGCCCATTCATTACAGCCTCGGCACAGGTATTTAGGCTACCCATGCTTGCTAGTAATTACTATAATTGATACTCCCAACACGTTACCGAGAAACGTGCTGTTTATAGGTCGTCGGACGTTTTCCTGTACTTAAGACGAGAGATATATCGGTATTATTACTAAGACCAATAGATTTTCTTCCTTTTAGGTAAATATACAAGGTTTTCCTTTACTTTCAATGTTTAGAATGACCTTTTTATACTAAAATATATGATGAATAAAACACAATGTAGTCTGTCCGTTTTCTAGACTGGCTTTTGTGTATGTCTCTACATATATTTTTAACAAAGATAAATGACAATGGACAATAATTGTAGCTACATTGAAAATCAGTGTTCAAGATCAAGAATCAAACAATTTATTTCAACAAATAAATTGTAAGTAAAAAGTACTTTCAATCCACTGACAGTCCGATCACGTTCAAATCGGCAAAGTAGACCAATGTCACCCAAAAAGTAAAAATCACATTTCTATTTCTTGTTTACCCTGAACAGCTAAGTAGTCCATCCAAAACAATAACAAAAAGCGCTAATCAAATATACTTCTAAGAAGTAAAAGTCTATCCATTTTAAAATAAATTAGTTCGAAGCAACAATAGGCGGGGTCAAAAATAGACAGCGTTTAATAAATCTAAAATATCTAAAAGAGGTGGATACCTATCAGACCTCTGATACAAAGGTCGGGGTTAAAAATCTACAAAAGGTTTAAGAGGGCAAACCCAAAACGTTAAGAATAGAGGAACTAGGGACTCCGTTGTACATCAAGAATATTGATAGAGCATGAATCATGAATACTTTAACCTCAAACGGTACTGGTTCATGAGTCAGTTCTGATTAAACGCATGTACAGAATTTACGTACAGTTTTATAGTTCAACCTGTATAAAGTTGCAATGGTTGTATGTATGTACTACACTATCTATATCATGACAGCTATATCTTCTATGCCAATCATTGCCATAGTCAAAACCGCATCACAACTTAAAGAAAATATTGCCTTATAAACCTCCAGAAATATCTCCTCTAACTCAACAACAAATTAGTATTATATTTCCAGACCATAATACGCCAAGATCTGACAAGCTGTCACTTCAGTGTTTACGTCAAACTCAGCATCAACTATCAAGTTAACAACACTAATTTCACGCCATCCCATCGCATTAGGACCGTGGCCATGATATGTTAAATACCCCACACCATGCTCCCTTACTTTTCCATAACGAAACTTTGTGAATAATTCAGGGTGGGTATGTTGCCAAAAACCTCGCTAATTGCTTGATAATTACATTCTACATTAGTAGTCTTCTTTGTAATATGGAACCTGTTTTTGACCACAACGAGTTTTGACAACGGTAGACGTTTTGTATTAAGAGCTCTCCTGTTCTCATCTTCAGCCATTTTTGTTTCTTTATCTAACACTTGGCAGAATTTGTTAATTGCGTTGTTCCCTTTTTGTCGTGTTCTTTATTTTTAGATTTTGCTCTTGTTTGCTTATTTTGATCTTTAATAATTGATATTTATCTTGGATGAAAATTTCCTTTTCGCTTTGCACCGCAATAAGTACAAAGTGAAGTAATAAATGCTTGCGACCGTATTATTTACGCGCACCTGAGTCATATTGCCTCAGAGAATACTTACGGAGTCTTATCCGGCTAAATTATCTCTGTACACATATGCACTCGATTTTTTAAAGAACATGTTTTGAAAACGAACACGTTTATACTATGCCGAGAAACCTTCAATAAATGCATTGATCAGTTTCGCCAATCTCTATAAAGTCATGGACTGTCCGAAGCCTTTGATCCCATATATCAGTTCCGTGTTTTTCTCTCATTTGTAGATATTTGGGTTAAAGCTGGACTTGGTAAACAGAATAAATCACTCCTTGACAAGAAAACTAATGTGAGCAGGAAAAATGGGAACGAAAAAGTAACACTCGCCACAGAATTAGTTACTTCTGTATATATTTTGATACATCATCAAAACAATTTTGTGGTTTATAGAGCAGAAATATCAGTATTCCATTACGGGTCTTATTTACACGTGTAGTTATGAACTCCAATGATTATAAATATTTAATATATAAGCCGACCCCAACATAGTTGGGAATGGGCTAGGCAGTTTGATTGAATAGCAAAGGTTAACGGACAAGAAAAGTCACATATACATTACAAGGATGCCTCTTTTCCAAAACGAGGTACTACAATTTTAATAAATTCCATTTAGAGAGCACTTAATTTAAGAAAACAGATTTACATTTATACAAGACTGGCTACAGACGTCAGATTAACTGAATCCCTGAAACCCAACTCTCTATTTATAGCTAGCTAACTTATTCCGGCACTCCCATTTAGAAAATTAAGCCACAACCCGTAACAGCCGTTACACCATCAATCAATCTGAAGATTGAACGGGAAATTAGTCCGTACTGTTTTGATAACAAAGCTAATATTATCAACATTCCACCTCAACCGCAGCATTCTATTTACACAATACACGATACATCCGAAAATAGTCCACAAACCGGCATACTTAGCAGAACAAGGTAATAATATACACAGAACTGGTTTCCACAAGGGCGGCGCGGCGGACGAACGGCCTTGCTACTCCTCACTTGAAACTGGAGATTTCTGACGTAACGAGTTCAAATTCATCAGAGATACCCTAATTTATAAGGATAATATAAAGGATAAAATATGGGGGTAGTATAACATAAGACAAAGATTGGTTGACGACATAAAAGGAAATTGCTGATCCTTCCATCGTTTTACTTGGTCTAATAAGGGAAGGGATGGAAAAGGGTAGCTGAACGAATGGAGATTCAATACCAGCAGGTGGTCACAATGAGCTGTGGATGGTAATAACGATATCTTCAAAATCGTGTCAAAAGATTTAACAAAATTCATACATTATAACGTTGCCAACTTTGATTGTAGTGAGCATGACAGTTCACGAGAGGACGATGGCCTGCAGTTAACATTAGGCCAGCTGATACTAATGATCCTTCGAAATTGGATTTGGAACAAAGAGCTTTGAAATTCCTCACAAAATCATCTATATGTTGATTAAGTTCAGAATGGAAATTAATGAATCTGTTGCCATTTCCACGCTTCGCTGGGGACAGCTAAATTGTTCACATGCCAGTTGGAATTAGTGGCCTTTATTAATATCTAAATAAGCCCTGTCACTTCTATGTGAAATGGATTTGTGCTCGATTTAATTATCAATCTGTTAGATATTATGTATAATGATATTAACAGTTTCCATTTCGCCCATTTCATTATCACTGACGACTTCTGTTTTATGAAGAATATTAAGTCCAGTATATTTCGCCTCTGTATTCAACGCAAAATTCCAAAGGCTTTTAGCTCCGTCATCAAATTCTAAACTATTCCAAAAATCCAGCGCGCACAAAAGGATGGTTACGTCAAAAGGATCTAAAGTATTCAGTTTCGCTCTCGTGATATGACGACCTTTGTTCGTTTTAGCACCAACAGAGCCGAGCGAGCCACCAAACCGGTATTTATACTCCTGACATTTAACTGAGCTACATATGAAAATAATTTTGATTCGTAATTGTTTGAAGAGTGTTGCGAATGTTCTATTTTAACTTATTTAGGCTGCTTCTGAGAAATTCCAGATGGAAAAACCCAATAATAATTTGCCCGACCCGGGCATTTAATCCAGGACCTCATGCGCAGCGGTAACGCTTTCAATCACTAGACCAGCAAGGCACGCAACGGAGACGCCCTCACGCCCCTAGCCACCGCAGGAGACGCTCTGGGCGTCGAGAGTCGTAAGCGATTCCCGGCTACCGTAGCCGAGGGCTTGCGGACCTCGAGTAATGGCTAGCTCGCCGTCCGATAAGGACCAGGCCCGAGTCGACGGCGCGTTGTGTTCCACGCGCGCCTCAAAGAGATGTCAGCAAAACTGACGGGGTCCGCGAGGGCCGATGCCTGTCTGTGTCGCGGATAAATTTGAAAAAGTGTTACCGCGGCCCTGGCTCAAGCAACTGAAGGAAAACTGGTGGGTTTTAGTCAGTAAAAGTCTGGCACGCCCTCCCGCCTCACCCAGAGCGGTAGAAGTCATTGGATGATTTCCAATACGAAAAAAAAACCCAACAAGGCAGTTCTATTTTAACTTAGTATGATTTTGATAGCCCAGTTTTCACTTTAGGCTTAATTTCAACTTGATTTGTTCGTGTTCCCTTTTACAGTTGTCAGCTTTTATATCGTATTTGTACAGCCTTTGGTTTGTTATTTTACCATCAAAGTGACAGTCTACGTTACTGCTTTGAATTTCAATGAGGCAACGTAAATATTGTCCTAAAATGAAATAGATATACATATAATTAGACAGATTTCGTTAGAACTGGAAGGAGAAAGCGCGGGCTCGTCAGAACTTTACTATTATTGGACCTGTATAACTTTATTATCAGTTTGAAAAATGGAATTCCACCATTATTCAGATCGAACTCTAAACGAGATATGAAAAATATTATTGTCTCTGTCACAATATGTTTTAATAATACCGATTGTTATTTTGAAGCACATATAGAAAAATATCGAGCCCTCTCTAATATTGGGGTAGAATGGCTCTAAGCTATAGATTACGCAAATATTGATCTAGATTTCAGAATGGTCTAGACGTTGGAATCTTTATGAGTTAAGTAATAGTGACCATAAGATTTAGAACATTAAAGACTATGAATTATTCATCAATTACTAATTGAATATAAACATTGTTAGAAAATTTGTGTGATATTTCTGTGCTATTGACTAAGACTTTCGTCACCTGTTCCATTTTTATTATCCTGTCTTTTGTTAAACACGTTTCTAACATAATAACTATTACTAATTAATAATGACACTACACGGGTTTTCCATAACATTTGAAATATATTTTAGAGTTTTGTAGTAATTCATAAATTTAATTTATTTTAGCCATACGCCACACCAATGCGTCAGTTGGGATTCACAAAATTTCATTTGAGATTCACCAAAAACTAAACACTGATTCAACAAAGTATTTGGCAGGATTGCTCATCAGTCAAATTTGTGCCAACTTTCTACAATCTAGAAACGGAACACTTAAGTTTATGAAATATTAAGTTGACGAAACAACCATTAGATCTTTAAACATGAGAAATATTTCAAGCCAACTCATTTCATAAATCTCTCATTTATTACCTACCACAAACGACTTGAACAAAATGACAACGCAGCCACAATTTCAAAGTCACCTGTCAAGAGTTATCATCGCACAGAAATACCTTTTCTGCCAAGTTACGTCGAAAAGCTTTTAAATGAATCCGACAATCAAAATGTGGTGACAGATAATAATATAAATGTTGGGGACCTAGTTGAAGGTGAACGTGAAAAGGCTAGAGATTGTCTGTGCACCTTTGTCCAATTCAATGCCTATCCAGTTTTCATAATTTCAACTCAATTTTCGAAATATTCAACCTATTCTGTGTCATATCTTTGGAGGACCTTTGAGGTGTCTTATTGAATTGACGTTTCGCATCTATTTCAGCTTCCACTCAAGCCCTGTCAGCATATTCGCTCACAAAATTGGAATCAATACACAAAAGCGTTCTCTGAACTACCATTTAAGTGACAGTGATATCTGTAGTACGCTCTTAGCTTTCGAGACGGGCTTTGACAGACAGACAGATAGACATAGCGACTGTGTAATATTCAATGATGCCAGTGAAGCGTCTACGAACAAAACATTAATCACGATTCCAACCATCACGGGCTTAAAAGTCCTACGAAAATTAATATCTCGCTTAAATTTTCCCGTTCAACGTTGGAGTTTTGTTCGAAACTAATTTGCGCGCTTCGAAACGAATTGTTTTCCGATGGCAGTTATTGTTACGGGCGTTTTTTTTTTCAAAGTTGTGTGATATATATCGAATGCTTGTCTTTTTGCCGGTAAAGTTTTTGAGAGCCCTACGAATGGTGAGGGACTATTATAGGTATTATTCGCTCCATTCAATCTTTTTAGAGGTTCAAAAGGTGGTCCGTACGTGAATCATTCCGTGGTACCGTAACAAGCGTTTGATAAAAAACAAACGCATTTATATTTGAGAACGCTTTAGGGACTCATCGGCGAATCTTTGTACAAGAATAACAACTCCAAATATATGTTGTTGTTATTGGAAGCAAAAAATAGACAAACACTAATGACAGCTCAGATTTGCAAGGCGATATATGCCAGCAATAAAAATGAAAACAATATATTTTTAGATACAAACACATTCTGCACTTAGGTGTATAATCAGGTGATAACCGAGCTCATTTTACTATTCATTCATGCTTCAATCATAGACATATCTCCGTTCCTCTCTCTCCGTCACTTTTGACACCATCGCGTGGGCGTCAGTCATGAATCACATTGACAGCGTGCGTCACTTGTTAGGAGATCATTGCTATTATCTCATTTGTGTTTACACTGTCAAAAAACTTAAATTACGGGGCAACTACTGGAGTTTTAAAGAATGAATGTTAAGCGAAGATTGAAGGATGTCCGCGTTCAGAGATTCTGGCGATTTATATTAATCTAAGACTGTCGCAGACAGGATGAAAATAAATGATGATTATGTCCTTGAACTCTGCAGTTTCTAAGCTCCTTCATTTGACATCTTTAGTTTTAGCAAAGTTGGGATTTCAGTAGACAAGTGCAATAAAAACTGTTTTTGTTTGTTACCAGGAAAAAAATTGAACGTTAACACGTCATCAAATGTGGTAACCACAATAATAAATGACAATATATTATTATTTGTTGCTAGGGACATAAAGAAAAGAATATCAGTCGACACACATATAATACAACATAACATTACCGTCTACTTCAAATAAATATCGAAGATACTAATGAATTTGGTTTGGAAACAAACCTACCTTCCTAAAAGTTATTGCTTTACCAGAAATTATTATTCAAGTATCCAGAATAAAACTCGTCAAGCAAAAGATTATAAAAACAGATCTAAAGAGCCTAGATAGAACACCAATAAATATATCAAGAACAAACACATACCAGCAGATCTGAAGAGCCTAGATAGAACACAGGCCGCAAATATTTGACCCACATTGTATGCCTTGATATATGCACAGAAAACTCGGTAAATGGATCAAGCGGCCTCAACTTGACACTAGCTCGGGCTTTCAACAGGCTTTTAGGATTAAAACGAAAGCTTTCAGCACTAAATATGCTGGCTACAATTAGTTTCCATCGCCAGAACTTGAGAGCACTTACGGTCTAGGTAGTCTACAGCTTATTGTGTTGTTTAGAACCAAAATGAAAAATGCGTATTGTATTGTTTACTAAATTAACGTTATTTTTTCGTTAATTCCTATACAAAATACGATTAATTTAACATAATTACAAAATCACTCGCACCCGCGGGCTCTGGCGCCCTAGAAATGTATGACAAAGTAAATGCAGCCGGCAACAGATAATACAATGTAACCTATGCAACCTCAACCGTTGCAATATTTACTACATTGGATGAAATTATCTCAAAGCAAATCAAATCATAACATGTTATCAGATTAACCGAGATTAAGTCATTTAGATAGCAGATACAGATAATATAATTAACTAGAGAGGGATAATTAGGTAGAGCGAGATATATCTTGTTCAATTTCACAGACGACATATTGAAACAGGTTCTACAAAACAATCTAAATTGATTTTGATAGTTTTGAATCAAATGTAAATTTCATCATTTGCATCACAAAACATTTCATCAATTTCAACAAACAAAATGCTATCTAAGATATCAAATTATTTCAATCGACGAAGATATTAATTTTGTTTGGTATTCTAACTTGATATTCTCATCAATTTTAATAAGCGAACTCTAAGTTAAATACAAAAAAGGATACAATGCTTGTTGTGCGTCAAAAGTCACGTGTGGTATTCATAAAAACTTTGAACGACAAAAAACTAACATTAGCTCTAGTCGAATCAGACTGCTTGTCCGTTGATGACGATACTCAATGATATGACTAAACGAAATAACAGAGCTGTCAGAAAAACTAACTAATATTTAAAGAAAAGAAACGTATATAGGATATGATGAGATGAGAAGGCAACATACAGGCAAGAGTGAAAAGCTATTGCGGAGATCAGCAGTGCGACCATACAGGATGCAAACAATACATACCTATTAAAAGAAATCGTCATGGGACTCGTGGTTGGAATTGCAACTGCTGAGCGATACGCCACAACAGGAAAAGTTATATTGAGGTTTTCCATTATAAAATGTATAGTAGTCGGGCTACTACTATGAATTTCTGTCCGGTTTATGGAGAAAGACTCATGGGACTTTAAATGAAATTGACAGAATGTGGGTATGCCAACACTCTGTTTGCTGTCTCCGGGGAATTCAGCCGTGATGTTTATGACCATTACCACTTAGAACTTTTGCACCAAACATACTTCGTTATTTAAAAGGTTCAAAATATGAATGGGGAAGGATAAAGTGTCTCGTTTCGACAAAATCTCTCGTTCCCTTGTAAATGAGCCATGTATCGCTTCTACGAGAGGATTACTTTTATCATAAACTTCCTTCACACTTAAGATACACGCAATGAAAAGCCTTAACGCGTCATAAGCAAAATTCTCATTACTTTTTTATCTTGTATAAAAACTAACTTTGAACGAGTTTTTCTCACGTATATTATGTATATGCCTCGGGGCCGTCATTTGAGTCTCCGAAGTGTATACTAGACTTTAAAACCAATATGCTTTGCCGTGGGCAAAGTTACATACAACTAAGATCTAATCAAACATGTAGGAGGTACCTCTTGAAATATGAAGATCAAAGTGTGAAGTAATTATAATGATGGACAGTTTTTTAAATAGTTAATAGGGTTGTCAGTAAATCATTAATCACTTTAATGAAGGATATACAAGTATACGGAGTGTGATATATATGCAAGGCACTGAATCTCTCACAGAGATTCAGTGCCTTGCATACATGAACTATGCGATATAACAACAATGAAAAAAACAAAACACAGCTTTTCAGTACATTTTCGTTCCCTTAACTGGACAAAATGTAGGTGTAAGCGACTGCTTTTTTTTCTTTTGAGGGTTACGTACCCGATGGGTTCAAACGGAGCCCTATTGCTGTCACTCACTTGTCCGGCTGTCTGTCCGTGGTCTGTCACACGGGTCTTACAGCCAAATGGTTGGAGCTACAGTCTTCAAATTTTCACAGTATAAGCATATTGTTGACCCAAAGCCATAGAAATTATCTATTTATTATAATTTAAAGGGGGGCTCCTATACAGCAAAAGGGGGGGGGGGGGCACAGAAAAAAATACCTACCCCATCGAGTGGCGTATCGTTGTTTAGAGCTTTAAGAGCGTTAAGTAGATAAACATTGTGTTATTTTTGTTTTAAAAGTTATTGGAAATCAAAGGAATGAAAAGCCACCAAAGTCGTCGTTTTTAAAGAATTTTGTTCCGAAGATTTTTTTAACTTCCCATTGACCTGTGAACTTCAATTTTGGTGATAATGTTTATTATTACTTATATTTTATTTACAATATATTGATAAATCAGATTTTGTCTTTGAAATACCCTCATTTTTACTATTACATTAACCAACTTAATTCTGCCGTTTGGTACGGAACCCCAAATGTGCGAAGTCCGACACGCACTTGGACTTGGCCGATTTTTTTAGAATATGTTTTTTGCATATACCTTTGATGTCTATAATGGTAGGAACAAAATCATCAAATTACATTATATCTTAGGTGCAAAGATTGCCTAAAACACATTATATAAGCTAAAGAACTTTTAAAAGCTCTTTTAATATTCTAACGGTAAGACAAAGGAACGCTTCCCTTATGGTAATAAGGGTAATATTTAGGCAGATACTTTAGCAATTTCAGTATATTACGTACGTGAATTAAATTTCTGAGAAGCGACCTCAAAGCTTCACTGAAAAACATGACTTTCATTAAGTAATAAAGGCGGTTTCCACTGTGAGTTCAAACACATAAATTTTATACAAAGACAACTTAATGTATAGATAAATACATAACACGTAATTTAGTTAATTAGACGACATGTTTTCAGATATACATTAAACGTAAAAGAAGAAGGAATTCTTTCATCTTTTAGGTACTTCGTCAAAGCCAAATATGGTAACATAAGAAAGCGCAAGATTCATACGAAAATACACACGTTAAGAACAACACGCAGCAGTAAATTTTCTTATAGAAGATGACAAAACAACTAAAGTCTGACGCCTATGTCGTGGTTCACACTACATTGCACTACACGTATTTTTTGCAATAATAATCAAACGGGAACATACCGCTATTGATACTGAATATAAACGTGTGGTGTAATGTCATGTGACGTGTGATCCCGGTATTATTCTGCAAAAAAACTCGGGAGTACTATGTGGTCTCACAAAAGGTTCGCGCGATTAAAATTCGAATTCAGCCCAAAATTATAATAACAAATTCTACCAACATTACAAAAACCCATTAACCCAACAGACCTAAGTAAAGCGTTTGACCCGAAGAGCACAGGCAAAAGGCACAAGTGTCCCGGGCATAAAATTATAAAAGGCACGGGGCCTTTCGGCCCTAAACTAAACTTTTTTACAATCCCATTACAGGGATTCACGACCAGAGAGCGATTTCGCGTTATTTACCCTGGGGGGTACAGAAAGTCGACCAACAGAGGAAAAGTTTAAGGTCGAGTAAAACTTATGCAAAATTTGGGGTTCCTAAAGGTATAGACTACTTCATTTTATGGGCAGATTTATTGTAGTTGCAAAATCAAAGATCAAGTTTCAAACAATAGTTAAAACAGTTTATCAAAGTAATTTCGTCCTTTTAGTTCCTACAATTGGCCGATTAACAACCCCGAAAGACTAATACTAACTAAACTAAGTACATCTTTGTTTTGCTCAAGTTAGACATCTTCGTCTAACAAAAACTAGAACTACTTTGGACTGCCTATAAAAGTAAAGCTAACTTAAAAAACTCTACCCTCTAAAGAAGGCATACAAATCTACGAAATATTATACCTTACCCAGCCACCCAAGAGGAAAGACCCTTATAGGTATAACATTTGAGAAAGTGCCAAAACATGACATTTCTATATGTTGATATCACACGATACTTTTGCCGTATCGTATACCGAAAACACATAAAAAGTTATCGACGACACTTTGGCAAAGGAAGATCGCTTCCGTGAGCATGACATGTCATAGGTAGGATACGGAAGGCAAACAGGACGACCAACGATTGTGTCACAATCTCAAATAATATTAGAGCACCTCATGTCACTTGCACCTTCCACAATTCAACTGAAGCTATCCAGTTGGCTACAACCAAGTAGCAACAATAGCAGAAACAATTGCCCATGATATTCCAGACCTACATTCTCCAAGCAAAAGGCTATTTTTGAACGTAAGGCACTTTACAGTTTATCCAAACGCCTAAGACAACGATGATCGTCGTACTTCGGTAGAGTGAGAAATGGTCCTACGGTACGACGATTTGCTATGTGGTTTATTGATATAAAATATGCATGTGTGTTTATTGTTTTCCAATAAAACATGATGTTTGAGACTTGAGTCGCATCAGTAAGTTTATGGAATTGAAGAAAATGTGTACTGATAAGGGCCATGTTTACACGGTAATCGAAAAGCTATGTTTCGTTGTCATATGAGAAGATATACTTTGATTTTTATTTCGATTCCCGGGAAACACGGACGTTCTTTCTTTGTAACTCACATCAAAGGACAATGCTACACCTTCAGATTGTCCCTTACCATTACAGATCTCAAATCAACCTCATCAAATAATTACCCAACTCAACCAGACACTAAATTGTTCATAAACATGCTTACAAAAACACTCATACAAACAATCATTAAAGATGGAAACTTACCCGTTGATGCGAATGTTTACAAGTACATTAAAACATAGACAGCTACATAGTAGGTACTTATATACTTATTAATTGAATGGCTTCGTTCACGTGGCTCGGCCATGGGTGATGATACAACAGACACGACATTGTGATTATAAGATTAGATCTTGATCATATTGTGCCTAAGGCTTATTAAGAGGGAATAAATACACAGAAATGAACTACAATCTATTAAATCTTTGATTATCTAAAGCACATGTAGATAAAAGTACAGAATACTTTTCATAAATTTAAGGTCGCTAAACTTAAGTAGCAGGGGGCAAGGCACATTGCTCGCAGAACAGATGGTCGAAGGTGGCGAAAGGTTCTGGACGCAGCATTGGTAGGCCTTTTACAAGGTAGACCGATGACATTGTAAAGGTCGCGGGAATCCGCTTGACGCACGGGATCGGTCAATGTCCAGCGGTGGACGTTGTTTTGGCTGAAATAATGATGATCATGAGATCTAAAGTTAGAGCAAAAAGGAAAGAAGGATTAATCACAGCAGCGGGTAATTCCAAGTTCAATAATAACCGAAAAAGAAAATTCACTAATAAATTAGTGATCCATATCGTAAAGGGACCTAAATCTTACCCTATTTTCAATTTAGCTAACAAAGCAGTGTTGTAAATAACCCTAATTGGGCCGCAAGGGACTACAGAAATCCGTGGAGCTAATCCTTTAATTATTTAGCCTGCTTCCACTCTGTGATTATTAACAGTATGTGTTATATACTCAAGTGTATAAAGGGCTCATTTTATCTTTCTACTTATTTTGGATACTCATTACCTAAGTTGTCGGTTCCGGCTTCCAAAAGACCTTTGACAGTCGTTACGGTGATCTAAAGCTAGGAAAATCTAACACCAGTCTTGCGAAGGGATATCGTGTTAACGAACCGGTGAAGTTCAGATTGGCTGTTACTTCTGTTAAATACGGATATTCAGTTGCGTCCGGTTAGATTGGGAGCTATCCCCAACATAGTTGGAAAAAGGTTAGGTTGATTGATTATCTCATTAACGAAGTCCTTTAGAGTTTTTATATTTTTGTAACATGCAGCATAGCCTAGGCCAGTGATGGCGCACCTATGGCACTCGTGCCTGTGGTGGCACACGACAAAATATTTTGTACACGATAAAAAGAGGTTATTTAAAATCTAGTTAATTTGCAACAGCTAAAATGACACCAACTCCTACTTTTATTTAAATACAACAAAAAACTGTAAATAAATATTAGGATTGCTTTAAGATTTTCTGGATGCAAATAAAGAATTGATTAATTCATAGCGTTTTGAGTTTTATTTTATCAATTAAGACAAAGTAAAATTTTTGGTGGCACTTCATAGTCACATAAAAAACAAAAAGCACGTTTTCTAATAAAGTTACGCCATCCCTGACCTAGGCGTTAATTTGAACATACTTATCGACTTTTGAGACGGTCATACCGGTATGAGTGACATACGTCAACATAAAAATGTCCAAATAACCAATACTCCATGTTTACAGCCCGCCACTGTACTTATTTATGACGTCATATAAATAGACTACTGAAGGAATATATGAGTATTCCGTGACTACAGAACTACTTCCCAGTTTCCACCTATCGCAGAACATAAAAAATGTTTATTGAGTACTAAAATGTAAGAACGGATGCAGTTTTAGAGGAGAAAATGTAGAATATTAATCTTGTACTTTCTGAGATGGCTGCAGACAAAGGTTTTCCCCACATTTCAACGTTAAAACCTTTTCCAAATAGGATTATGTTGGACGTTGATGTATGCTCTTGGAACTGGGGCAGTGAAATGCAAAGTAGGGAAAAGAAATATCAAGCCGGAGAACTTAGCTTACAAAGGTAGGTAGCGTTTGAATTATGGAAACGTAAAGCCATGGTTCTTTTGTGAATGATGTCGGAAAATTGTGGAAAAGAAGGTCACAGGAATATGAAACAGAATAATTACCAGAATTCCGCATAACTTGACCTTTCTATTATCTATTTGTTTCTATAATCAAAGCTACGTATGTTGAAACAATAACACTCGCGTCATTATCTTGCTCTTACATACTCACGCCTATTTCCCAAGGGGGTAGGCAGAAACTAAAGAACGCCACCTGATGCGATCCATACATAATTCTTCAGCTTCGCTCACATTCATACATGCACGCCGATTATGAGTACTGCGTGTAGTGACCGGTTCTATTAAATGCACTAAATGAACACACTCCAAAACGTATACTCTCGCCAACGGCTCTCGTAATAATGACGCGGTGCGCAGGAGACTGTCTGTCTGTGTGGGGGAAAGTGGGGATGACTAAGTAAACGTGTAAGTGAGATAGATACATAACACAGCGCACCTGGTCTTTCTGAAGAACACTTTTTTCCAATTTATTGGAGGTCGACGCAAAATAGATGCAAGAGCATACTCCTCTAATCATCTAATAGTCACGCCCGTTTTAGACATATTATCTTTCACAAATCCAATCCATCGTTTTTGGGCTCTTCAACTACTCATAAATTCATAATATATCGAACGGATAATATTTGTCATTAAATTCATCATTATTTATCAGTATATGTATGTAGGTAAAAATAACGTCAAAAGTCGCGTGCTACTGCCACATCTACGTCACAATCTGTGGTCGATTACAATAATATTGTACTCGTGTGGGACGGGACATTTGTAAATTAAATAAATAATCGCTTAAATTTGCATGCTAATAAATATTGATTGGTTTTGTTTATGAATATGAGATTACGCGGCTTTTATGGTTAATTGAATCGGAATATAAGTTTATAAAGAATTTCGCTAGAGGCTTGCACGCGTTTGGGCATTATCTCACTTCGTGGTAACCGACGATACACGCTTGTGATGACTATTCATTGGAAACTTAAAAAATCTAAGTTTAATATATCACCGGGAAGATTGGAAGCCTATGGGGGATATATTGGCCCAGAAATGAGACAAAATACATATTACAAATAAAAAACAACTTGGTATAAAAGCGGTCGGTATAAGTGAGACATCACATTATTGAACGCTTATAAACTACCGTCTGAATTCTTCTACTTGGTCAACACCACAGATATAAATCTAACTAGATGACACGGTTGTGTGTACTTCGCGTGCCAAAAAACGGAGTAAAGTTACGATCAATGATCGAAATCTGAGATTTTCATTTAGCATTATCGGCACCCGCAATCCACCGAAATCTAGAAAAATTACTTTTTATGCCATATTGAGCTGTAAATAATGTATAGAAAAATTTGGCTGAGGCATTGGAAATGTTTTCTTTCATTGGTAAGTAAATTTGTTTTTAAAATTGTTTGTGAAAAAGTGGCACGCTTGGTTTTCATACAGATTGATGCGTTATCAATTTAGATCTATGTCTGTGGTCAACACCGCTAATCTAATCCAAACATTTGAAAACTGTCAAAGATCTGTGTCACAGCTGTGCAGAAGACTTCTTACTCTCCGAGGTACAGAGGTCTCCTATTCAATAAAACATTGACAAATTGATCAAAAGCCATCTAGCCAGACGTGATCCAACATAATTAATACAACTCAGAGATCCTACAGTCTTCGGGGTTAAACCAAACTTAAGCGCAGCTCTAAAACTTTGAATCGCATAATACTTTCGAAGTCACGGCAAGACTTTGGAACCCTCACGTCCAGTTTAAAAGTTAATAAGAGCAAGTATATAGTTTTGGAACAAAAACTACGTCGGACTTTCTTGTGGAGCGTTCTACGGACTGCAAAAAAATTCTTGTACGTTTTTGTAAAGGTATAAAAAGAATTAAATTATTATTCAACAAGAGTATGGAGTCTGGCGTATTAATTTGGATGACTATAAGATAGACTGTGTGGAAACTGATAGAGCCAGAAATAGTTCCACTAATCATCATTTTCCTGCCCTTATTCCATGTTACTTGGGGTCGGCGCAACATGTTCTCTTCTTCCATACCGTCTTGTCTCCCGTCACGCTATCACTGACTCCCTTTTCTTTCATATCACTCCTCACACAGTCCCTCTCCATCCATCCAAACCAATCTCCCTCTCCATCCATCCACATTTATAGTATAGATAGTTTCCTTTCAACTTTTCTGTCACTGGCGCCACTTTCAAACTTCTACGTACTCATTTCTCACACACAAATGTTGGAAAAAATACCGTAAAAACACAATAGCATCAAAAGTCCAAAGATACAGGATGCAGGCCCGTTTTACCGACAATTTATTTCATATCAACAATAGCTTATACTTACAAAACATTATCCGAAACAACAAAAAGCCAATTGATGGGGCCAAAGACCCAACACAATGCGGTAATTACAACAATTATGATGTTTCTTATAATTCAACAAGTATTTTTATACAACAATTATACTACAATTGTGAAGACGCGGTAATTTGGACAAATTATCTAAATTTTTCGATGGATGCAAGACTTATGAAATGTCGGCAAAGAATTTGTCAATTCTTTTGGGTCGGCAACTGTTCTTTCAAGAAAAGATAATGCCACTAGTGGAAAGATTAACCAGGCTGCTACGTATTTAGCGAGACTGCTGTGTGTATTACTTTATCGCTTCAAAAGCGCGCTGATAAATTTTCAACACTAGGTCAGGCGCTGAGAGTTAGAAATCCAACAGTGGAATAATATATCAGCACTAAATTTAAGTGTCGCCTAGTTTTAATGTAAACTGGCATTAGCCCATAAGATAAAATATAGACCTGAATCTCAAAAAGAAAAAACCTTTTTACAAAAAAAAATCTACCGACTTCCAACTAATCCATAACGAAAAAAATTGGTACCTACCAAAGACACCGACTTCGAAAACGAAAGTTATTTTTAACTTTGTAGTGTTTTTAGTTGGAAGTCGGTAGATTTTTTTTGTTTTTTTTTTTATTTTACACTTTTTAGTTGTACCTATTAAGCAACTTGGCTTTAGTAAGGTAGGTACTTATAATGCCAGAATAGATTACCCGAATACCATGAACATAGCCGGCGAAATGAGACTGTACCAAGGTGAACTGTACACATCTGCGTAACTCTTTTAGGTTACTGCCGTGATGTTATGTTATGAAATGGTATAAACAATAAACAGATTTGCCGTTATTTATTGAAGAGTTATGTTGTATATCTCCGAAGTTCTTCATCAGATCTTCACCAAATGAATGACCAAAGAAAATGGGACCAATTTCGGAACATACTGTATCAAACAAAAAAAGAATTTTCAAAATCGATTCACAATTGACGGAGATAACGGTGAACATAAACACAAAAAAAAATAACATACATGAAGTCGAACATAGAACCTCCTCCTTTTTTGAAAGTCTGTTAAAAAGCGCTATGAATATTCTCCATTAATTTGATACATATTTGCAAGCTTAGTTAGCGTATGCTAAAGAGACATCCAGATTCGTAATTTGCCTACCCTCATGAATAAACATGGATTATTTAAACTACCCCCCAAACGCGAAAATTCAAAACTTTGATCCCGAGAACCAATCCGCTTGGGATTAATTAAGAGTTCTTTTACTTATTTGTTAAAAGCAAGTTCTTTTTGATTTCGTGTTATTTGTATAGCGGTGTTAATTCGTTAATTTATTCCGCCTTGCTCTTTAAAGATTTACATAGACCCAAACTGTGAACGAGACTTATCGGTTCCTTGAGATTTTCTTTGGAATATTCAGAAACACGACACTTTTACTCAATACGGACAAAATGCTAATTCTTGTTCATGTACTAATAATTTTGCTCCTAACTCGTCATTCTAATACGATTTTTCATATTATGCATAGTGTGTACCAACGTCATCTTATAATGAGATATTAGGCGGAAGATACTTCTCAGCAGATCATATCTGACGTATTTTTTTCTTTTTAAATACTTAATACAGAAGTGTAATAAATTCGTTCTGATGCACATATTTCTTTTCATAATCTCTACATCTTTCTGTAACCACATACCCTGTGATGTCCTGAATACCTGTGTGTCTAAAAAAATTAATCGCAAACGTTTTTTTCTTCTTCAAACCCTTTAAGATCTTCACCTGCACCTTTCCATTTGACTCAACTACCAAGACTATTATCATATTAGTACTTTCCTGTATATCTCCATAATAATCTTTTAATCTCTCCGTCTTCCTGTGACCACGTTACTCACATATTCAAGAGTTGCAGTGCATAGAACCTGATAATAATTCCGAAGGCGTACCGCGTGTGTTGGCAGCGGATTCCTTGTAAGTACGAGACGGTACTTTATCGGATACGTCACAATTGTAGTTGGTGATATTTTTTAGTGGTCAATAGACTCCACATCTTTGATCACAATCATGAACGTTTGGCATTAAGTGAGAAAGTGGTCAAACGCGAGCCCAAAAACAGTAATATTATTGGGAACCATCCTTTTGGCTTTGCCATTGTCGGTAACAATAGTATTGGCTCTTTGATTTCTTTCAAAAGGTGTAGTTGTACTTCATCGTAAATAAAACTGTACAGTTTTCCTTTTTTTGTTATTCATGTGTTATTTGTATGCCAATATTAACAACGATATTATGATATTTAAAATGCATTAACTAAACATTGGCTTTTCGATATTTTGTTGTAGTTTTCATCTTAAATTCGATTGATTTGTCTAAAGAGTCCTCTTGGTCTAACCAAAGACAAAATATCTTTATCAGAATCAGAAGTTATTTAACTCACAATATCAAACACACGTACAATCAAAGCGCCATCCTCCATAGCTACTTAGTCACGTCAATGTCACATACCCATAGCCACCATATTGAGACGGCTGTTCGGTCATCCATACATATTTATATTCTGCGCCCGCGCACTGTAGGTTCATCAGAGCCGTTACTATGAAACAATGGCGGTGTTAGACTCTTTGGTGTTAAGTGCTAATCATACTAGAAAGTTTTCGTTGTTTGATCTATCATCATCAGCCTTTTACCCCGAGTTTCTCAGCTCTAAATTATCGGCGAATTAATGTGACAAATTGTCAAGCACACGTTATCTGCTGTTGTGATTGGCTGTTGAAAATTCATTCAACCAATCACAGCAGATAACGCGTGCTTGACTATTTGTCACATTAATTCTCCGATAAATTAGAGCTGGCAAACTGGGGGTTAATGTACCCACTGCTGGGACTGAGGCTCCTTTCATAGAGAGGGATTGGACTATAATCCACTACGCGGGTCCAGTGGGGTTTGGTAGATGTCACATGTCTTCGCATTTATGGTTCTAGGACATGCCGGTTTCCTAATGATATAAGTTTGGATGTACGAGGTAAGCATCGAAACTGCTCATCCGAATAAAAAAATCTTTTACAGATACAGAGCAACACTATGGCTGATAGTCAAAGGCTACTTTTTACTGCGAAAAAATAACGGGTCCAGCTGGGTGGGCCACGGGAGTGAAGCCAGGAAAAAAAACTAGTTCGATGTAAAGGTCTAAAATAAATAAAATTTCGGTTTTGAAGATGAATAATTAGAAGTTGGATTAGGTTGGGAATTATATGTATTTATCTTGATAATTTGGTTTTCAGTTTTACCAAAAATCAACGCAGACAGCCGCGTTGATTTTTGGTAAAACTTTGCTGGGATCAGGTTGAGTGATTATTGAAATTCTGTCAGTAATTATGTAGGTAGTTTAAACAAGATAAATTAAGTAATTGGGTTGCCAGAAACGGTGCTGAATTGGAATAGCCGAGGATCGACATAAATACACTGACATTGGAGATGTCTACTAGAGCTGGTGATGATGATGTTGATGATGAAAATCATACAGAAGATAATAATTTAACAGTAATGGTAGACGATATGACTGTAAAAGTTATAATGCTTCTATAAAGGAACGTCCTCACTGGGAGCATTTGTAAACAAGCAATCATAGGCGAGCAACAAATGCTTCCCAGCGAGCCCAGCATTCACTTTCGAGCAAAACTATGAACGTTCGAACATTCCCTTGCGAGCTTGGAGCATTCGAATACGATCTTAAATGTCATTAATTCGATAATACGATTGACCAAGAAGGTCACAAATACTTAAGATCAAGGAACTATTCCTTGCTTACAAGTGCCCAGTAATATTCCTACATACATACTCATTCATTTCATTATCTGAGTGCTCACTTTCGAGCGTTTTATTTACGTGAACATTCGAATTCGAGCCGTTAAAGCGAAAATCGTTGCGACGTCCACACCGGCCGAAGTTCGCGCTTGCGTGTAAGCTTTGTAACGCTCGGCTCAACGTCCACACCACTCGAATATTCGACGTCGCAATGCTCATTACACGTGAATGCTCTCAGTGAGGACGCTCATATAGTCACTAATACTTCTACTTTAATACTTAAAAGATAATATGAACCTCATATCCAACTACATAATACTCTACAAAGACACTAAGTAAAATCAACCCACGTTCCGCTCCACTTAAAACATCAAAAACATACAGTATGACCATAAATCGCTAGAAACATAAATATTTCATACATAGGCGAATATTCGGCTTACATGCCAAGCTTACACGGCTTGCCTGACGTGACCAGGGTTCCGAATTCATAACCCTTTTTTTCAACTACATGGATTTGGATATACTCCTACGGGCTACGTGTCCGTCTGTCTGTACATATCTCTTCGTCCTTGAGGTAATACAGAGTTGAGTACAGACTGGATTAGATTCACCTTCAAAGGTTTTTGTTGCCAGTAAAAACGATTTTCGTAATTTTGCCTCAGGTTAAACATAAAAATTGGGTAAAAACTCTATTACTAAGACTCCGCGGTCAGTCTGTGTCTGTCCGTCTGTCACCAGGCTGTATCTCATGAACCGTAGCTAGGCAGTTGAAATTTTCACAGATGATGATGTATTTCTGTTGCCGCTATAACAACAAATACTAAAAACACAGAATAAAATATATATTTAAGTGGGGCTCCCATACAACAAACGTGATTTTTGTACAGAATTTTGCGATAATGGTACGGAACCCATCGTGCGCGAGCCCGACTCGCACTTGGCCGGTTTTTTTATATAACGATAGTAAACGTGTCTACAAAATCTTAATATTTTTACTATATCGGTTATTATTATGGTTTCTGTGTACTTATTCAATAGCTAATCATATTCATTCATCATTTTTATGTCAATTTTCTGCGATAAATCGTTTTATCGTGAATACGATATCATGGTTGGAAAACGTAAATAAAGATGGCGAGTACTTATAAAACAAACGAATTGAGAACAATCTAAGTATTCCGAATTTAGAATCAAGTTCGAAGGCAGTTTGAAAAGGGGCAACGAAATGAAAAGCCGGCCAAGTGCGTGTCGAACTTCGCATATTTAAGGTTCCGTACCAAACCGCAAAATTAAAATGAAGGCATTTTAAAGAAAAAAATCTGTTTTATCAATATTTTAGTATTTTTTAGTAAAATATACGTAATAATAAAAATTATCACCACATTTCAAGTTCATAGGTCAATGGGCAGTTAAAAAAATCTTCGGAACAAAATTTTGTAAAACCGCTGACTTTGTTGGCTTTTCATTCCTTTGTTTTCCAATATGTTTAACCCCCGCCGGAAAAAGAAGGGTGTTATAAGTTTGACGTGTGTTTCTGTGCATCTGTGTATGTCTGTGGCATCATAGCTCCTAATCGGATGAACCGATTTTGATTTAGTTTTTTGTTTGAAAGGTGATTTTGTCGAGAGTGTTCTTAGCTATGTTTGAATAAATTCATGGCCGGTTTACTGTTTGAATCGGAGTGTTTTCGCAAGATAAATGTGTAGGCGGTTTTTTTAAATTTTACTTGTTACAAAAAATACAGTATCAATCTATTCAACGAGCTCTAAACAACGATACCGATAAGTCAACATTTTTAACGCCCCCTTTAGCCCCCTTAAAAACATATAAAAATATTTCTTGACAATGTGTATAGCTTTGGGTCAACAAGATTATACTGTGAAAATTTGAAGACTGTAGCTCCAACCGTTTGACTGTAAAGCCCGTGGTGACAGACGACGGACCGACGGACGGACACGTGAGTGACAGCTATAGGATTCCGTTTGGACCCTTCAAGTACGGAACCCTAAACATGTAAGCACGTTCCAACTTCAGAACTCGGGTGAAATCTCGACGACTCAACTCCTCGACGATAAATAATTTGTATATTAACAATTTACAATTAAGAACTCGGCTCTGACTGGATTTAATTTCGCGAAATTGCTATGAAACCGTTGTATTACGAGCGTTTGTATGAAATACAAGGTATTGTTAAAAACAAATGGCGTTTTACAATTTACGTATCCCGTTAATGTTGGCATGAATGTGTTTCATACTGTTAACGTAACTGGTACTAACATAATTAAGAGTACAAGAAGAACTGGTATGGCAGTTAACGATCTACCTTCACTGTTTATACAAACTTTGCCTTCACAACAAATACAACTTAATGAATATTTCATATTTGGCGAATGCAAATGAATGACGCCATCTCATTTGCGTATTAATGAATCAATTGTCGATACGACAACGTACGCTTAAAAATAACACTAGTACGCAAAAATAAACAGCTTAATTTTAAATGTGAATAAAAATAAAATTACACGACACCGCACCGGTCCGACCTTGCCAAAGACGTGATGACGGTAGCAGAATATTAAAAACAAACAAAAAAAAAAGCATACAAACAAAAATACCGGTGATCCGTGCGACACTCAACACAAACTACCCTCAAGTACAATCTTCTCAAAAGATTGACCGAGATGTTTTCACTGCACACAAAAAAAAAACACAAAACACACAATTTTCTTCCTTGAAAATTCGTTTCGTTCCTTATTTGGCACAAGAATTCTTCACGAACACGTGAATTTTTAATTCCGCGGTGTGGGTATAGACTATAGACGTTCGACACGACGGGAGACCGAATCGCGACTGGCGGAGCGGCCGGCTTACGGCTAATTCACGCGATGTATCTGTGAAGCCACGCCCTTATGTTTTGATGCTGCATTTGCTGATATCAACGTAATGCAGTAAAGCATTTGTAAACAAACATGTAAACGCGCTTGTAATCTGCAGGTGTGGGCAGGCCTGACTAATATTGCCGTACTCGTAAAGGCAAACACGTTCACATTTTATCCGCAGGAAAGGTCGTTTTATGAACGTGTTTTATTTATTATTTATATTAACTATTTATTAAGCTTTAATTCGTTATTTTCTGTTGAATTTCCAAGTAACGGAAAACTCAAATTATGTTGACTAGAAAGAAATTGATAAGACATCGTGTAAAACGCCTGATTTACCGTAAAAATCAAATTTTTCCCCTGAAAAAAAATTTTCCTCGAACAAAAATACCGGCCAAATGCGAATCGGACTCGCGCACGAAGGCTTCCGTACCATTATTGCAACAAAAAACGGCAAAAAAATTACGTTTGTTGTATGGGAACTTAAATATTTATTTTATTCTGTTTTTATTATTTTTTGTTATAGCGGCAACAGAAATACATCATCTGTGAAAATTTCAACTGTCTAGCTATCACGGTTCATGAGATACAGCGTGGTGATAGACAGACGGATCGTGTAGTCTTAGTAATAGGGTCCCGTTTTTACCCTTTGGGAACCCTAAAAAATATCTATGGTTGTCCATCAACTTCAACGTTATCTGCTGCAACGCCTTCTAGCTCTATCATGGTTCAAATAAAAGAAAAAAAAAAACTATTTCCCTGTTAGTAAAATTTATGTTGGCGTAACTCGACAAAATGTAGGGAACATCTGATTTTTTTTTAAGTTACTAAGACTTAGGACTTAGGTCACGTTTTTACCCTATGGGTACGGAAACCTAAAAATACCAAGAACCTCAGAAACTCGATTACCCCACTAACACACCTTTCCAAGATAAGACCCATACAACAGTAAAACACGTCAACAAACAACTTTATGGACACATAATCACAACATATCGTTCAGTGACCATCATGTGGACACAGTGAGGTGGACACATATATATTTACAAGGTACTTGTGTAAACCGTGTGAGCAGGTGCGATAGTAAGTGTAATGACACTGAATAATGAATGGACGATTTGAATTCATTCTGTGTTTGTAACGGAAACTGCTGGCAGCGTGTGTGGGATGGCTTTTGCGTGGTATTTAAGATATTTCATTGATTTTTTGTTGTTTGTGCTGTATCATTCGTTAACCTTTATGACAGAAATCAGGCAATATTAGTGACGTCATGATTTCGTTGTGAAAACGGGATGGTGCTGGAATCCCCCCGACTGATAGACCAAATGCCATAGTGTTGTTTGGCATAATGTTTTTGGCATAACGTTTTCGCATAACTTTTATCAACCTAATAATACTTCGACATAATGCAAAGGTAAGCATAACTGTCATTTGGTCTAATTTGATTTGCCATAATTTGGTGTTACATAAATATTTAAGGCATAAGGCATTTATTCGTCATAACAATAATTTGGTGTTACATAAATATTTAAGGCATAAGGCATTTATTCGTCATAATAATAATTTAGTGTTACATAAATATTTAAGGCATAAGGCATTTATTCATCATAATAATAATTTTGTGTTGCATAAATATTTAAGGCATAAGGCATTTATTCGTCATAATAATAATTTGGTGTTACATAAATATTTAAGGCAGAAGACTTTTATTCGTCATAATAATAATTTGGTGTTACATAAATATTTAAGGCATAAGGCATTTATTCGTCATAATAATTTTATGGGTACATATTTGAACATCGATAATTATAATACCTAAGGGTAAAACATACATTTTCAAAATATCGAATATTTAAAAAACGATTTGTGTCGATTGAAAATGTTTAACTAAATATATTTGATATAAGGACTCAAATTAATTAGGTTAAGGTGAGCCCGAAGATGTTTGTTTCATTCCAAAGAACATTATGTGTAAATATCATTATGCGTTTATAACATTATGCCTTATAAGATTATGCATCATTATTATTATGCCAACAGTATTTATGGCAATATACATTATGGCAAAGCATTTATGCCTAATAACAATTATGCGTAATGATTATTATGCTGAATTTCGTTATGCGAATGTTAATTTTTTTCTTTATAAATGTTTTTTCCTGTAATTATTTCAGTGGTGTACAATAAAGTAAATAATAAATTAAGGGCATATATTTTATGCATATTTTTAGTAAACCCTATCAGTCATATCTCGCACTGGAATCAAGATGCCATCAAAATTTCAAAATACGGCACCTACAAACATGATATTTTCAAGTCTATTCACAACACCCAATCCTATACCTAGTGTTTTGGAAGTCCTTTAAAAAATTCATCAATTTATTTATGGACGGAAAATACCGAAGGTATTCTTGCTGGTATTTTAACGCATACTTCAGCTTTCCCTCGTTACATTTTCAGAGCACAGTTTCAACGTGAAATACTTTAACAAAAGCTCACAAAAACACCCACGCGTCACTTAGGTAGCCCGATTAATACCTTGCTAAAGTAAATGTACCACATATGGAACAACGACCAAAATAAGGTCCCTTAATTGCATTTGTTAGTCCCAACCAATTATTCCCATCGCCCTAATGTGTAACACACCTGAATCAAATTGTACCACGGAATGAGAGTGGAATTGCGTAGATCATTATTTGTTACCGTCTGAATAAGCCCTGAAAGACTGACTACAGAAACCTGAAAGGGTATTACAGTAGCCAGAATCTGAATTCGGACTGATTGATCGCTGTTCCCTGATCAATGACGGTTGATAAATCTAGGATTATCATCATCTGACTGGCCTTTCTTAACAGGGTTTTATTACCTTGGTATGTATGTACCTATGAATCTATGTAACGGAATCTTTAAACGTGATTTTCACCCCCTTCAAAACGTGGAATGAATTTGACACTTTGCGCACTTATCAAGGACCGATGACAATGCAAAAATTTAAATAGTTTGTCCCATTATCCTTACCAGGATCTTCAGGATTAGCGATTGCACAATAAGTAAAAAAATATTCAATAGAAAATAATCTATTCTGGCATTATAGGTACCTTACTAAAGAACTTGCTTACTAGGTACCACTAAAAAATGTAAAATAAAAAATCTTTTTAATGTTTTTATTTGAAAAGTCGGTAGTATTTTTTTTGAAAAAAACGTTATCTTTATGTTTTCGTTTCGGTGTGGTGTTCTGGAGTGCTACTAGATGGCGCGCAGCAAATATGTCCTTACTTTTTTAGGGTTCCGTACCCAAAGGGTAAAAGCGGGACCCTATTACTGAGACTCCGCGGTCCGTCTGTCTGTCTGTCTGTCTGTCTGTCTGTCTGTCACCAGGCTGTATCTCGTGAACCGTGATAGCTAGACAGTTGACATTTTCACAGATAGTGTATTTCTGTTGCCGCTATAACAACAAATACTAAAAACAGAATAAAATAAATATTTGAGTGGGAACAAACGTGATTTTTTTGCCGTTTTAGTGATAATGGTACGGAACCCTTCGTGCGCGAGTCCAACTCGCATTTGGCCGGTTCTTTTGTATGAAGTTGATATTCTCTTCCCTAGAGTAAATAGTATTCTGTGCAGCGAACGCTCGATCTAGGTAGGTAGAAAGGTAAGTAAAATAGGTAGGTCTAGGTAAGTAGGGTAGGATAGGCAGTTAACGGGAGCGAAGCCGCGGGCACAGCTAGTATTCAATAAATTTAAATTAAGAATAGTGTGATTAACAAAAAAAATATATAAAAAAGCGTAGGGTCAACTGCCATTATTAGCGGATGCAGTATCATCATAGATTGAAAAGAGACCTAGAATCTAATAAAACAATGCATTGCTTGTTTCGTTATTAGTACCAACGAGCAACTATTATTTTATTTTTATATATTATTAAAGTGACTATTTCGAAATCCATCTCCTGTTGTATCTTAAAACAGTTGTAAAGAAACTTATTTTGTTCTTACAATAACCTCGAGCAGTTCTGCAACTTTTGTTGTTGTACATATTTAATATCCCAAGGGTATGTGCATACTATAAAGCGGTGTTGTCTATGCACAGGGGTAAGAATATATTTGTTGTGTAAAGCAAAAATTACGTGTTTGCGATTCGTGAATGAAAAAGGTATAGTATCCCTTGTGGATTATAAATAGACTCGTAAGACAGGGGATCGATGGTTATTGTGAAGTCTCGAAGTGGTGGTCAGCATTATTTAGGAGATCCCCAAAATAGGTAAAGATGTTTTCAACACACTTGCTCATAAACTGGCTCTAATTTCACCGTAATTAGGCACATAATGACACCTGTTATCAAACTGTGACTTTTTCATTACTATTATTCACAAGTGAGATAAAGAGTTTTATTTTTATTTATTGGTTGAGTTGATTTGTTCTTAAAAAAGTTTCGATACAAAAAAGATCGTGCTCAATAGTACAAATGCAACACATTTCATGCAACTTCGTATTTAAATAGATAATTTCAACTTGTATGAGTTTAATAAATCAAACTTTTACTTAAATATAACTTTTGTTTTTGTCTGTAATAAAGAAAACTTGAAATTCCCCATTTTGTACGTGGCTAAAACGCTATTCGCGAAAAGCCAGAAAAAAGATAACTCATTATTTAACTCTATGGCCGATCGCCATTGTTAGATGCGCGCGCATAGGAAAACTGATTAATATTGCCCGCCATTGCGAAAAAAATTTCACAACTCGTTTTCACTGTTGGAAATGATTTTTTAGTATTATTTTCTTCACAAGTGTGTTGAAAAACGTCGTATGATACTCGTGTGTATTGATGATTACCATCCTCGGCTCTCTTAAGACCCTCACCTAACGGCTCGGGTCTCAATGGCGCCTCAGCGGTAATCACCAACATTACACACTTGTACCATAATGTATTGTTCCTTATCATGCAAAAACAGCTGGCCGAATAGCTACGAACTTTGGCACACAATAAACACACGTCATGTCCTGGATCAATACGTATTTTAAATCAGGTATATGAAGTAATTATCAGACAATGCGATCAATCTGCCTAGCCTTTTCCCAACTATGTTGGGGTCGGCTTCCAGTCTAACCGGATTCAGCTGAGTACCAGTGTTTTACATGGAGCGACTGCCTATCTGACCTCCACAACCCAGTAACTGGGTAACACGATACCTCTTGGCTAGACTGATGTCAGATCTCAAGCTTCTTCAAATGACAGCCGGGACCAACGGCTTATCGTGCTTTTCGAGGCACGGAGGAAACTCGGTGTGTTGAAATGGTCAACCATCCACGGACCGACCTCGTCATGCGTTGCTTAACCTTGAAAATCATTCCGTGCGGCTGTGATTATTTAGCCACGAGCACCCCAGTTATCTGACAATGCGATATGCAATAAAATTGCTCCAAGCACTGCTAGAATAATTTCTATGAAAACGTCGCACCGCACTTGGCTACGAGTTTCAGGATCCAGTGTTTAGGATGTGACTGAAACCGCAGACACAAGCGTGTCTATAATTTAAGCAGTCATACTAAAATAGACCAACCGTTTTAATCCACAGTCACAATTCCAGCAATAATCAAAGCCTGCCCAAAGCCACATCTGCAAACTTCCGATACGAATACAAATGGCGTCCAGGCCTAACTCTAACCAAACATTACCGACAAATGACGTTAAATGGCTGCCATTTGTAATGAGACCACAGTTAAGACTAGGGTTGCCAATTGCCAACCGTACTCTAATCTATACCAATATTATAAAGAGGAAAGATTTTTTTGTTTGTTTGTTTAGTTTGTTTGTACCGAATAGGCACCAAAACTACTGGACCGATTTCAAAAATTCTTTCACCGTTGGGAAGCTACTCTATCCCCGGGTGACATAGGCTACTTTTTATCCCTGTATTCCCAAGGGAACGGGAACTACGCGGGTGAAACCGCGAGGCATCCTCTAGTATAAAGTAATTGTACTCTATTTCGCATATGCGTACAAAAGCAATAGAGTACGCTAAAATACTCTATTTGATACTGACTATGAATGAAACTGACTTTATGTACGGTCATTATAGCATTTCATTGACGAAGTTTTTGTCATTTCAGTCAGAATTGCAATGTGGCTTCATTGAAATTATCTATTAGTCATACAATAAATAAAAAATTGGTTTCGTAAAAATAAAACAATGAACGATACCTACTCTTTCACCTAAGCCTCATTTATCCTATCAATAATATCAAAGATACTCAATTTCATCTAAAAAAAGTTGGCAACCCTCGTTAAGTCCGCTGTGATGCACAGAACCAATAGATATTAGCACCTGTGTCGCGACCTAATTTGGTACAGTGTGCATTGTAATAATGTGCCATATTTAGCACTGTCATGCGAACTTTCGGTTCAATAGAACTTGATGTTTTGGTAGTTTGAACTGGATTTAGTTCGTCGGAAACGTTAGTGTTTAAAGTGAAGGGTAATTTTGATATTTTTTTATTTTGTTGGGACAATCCCACCGCACTATTCCCAAACCACTGCAACTCCTGAAAGCCAGAATCAACAGTGGCGACCACCAGAAAAGCGCCGAGGCAATGAAGCTCGACGAAGTCCCGGCGAATGAATTTAACTGTCTTGGATCCCGCAACGAAATTAATCAGAAAAGAATAACGGAAGAGTAGGAAAAAATACAAATTTCCACTTCTCTCCATATTAAGCAGGAGACAGAACAAACCAGGCCAATAGGCACAAAGGGTCGTTTACAACTGGAATAAGCCCAGTTGCCTAGTCGTTAGTAATTTTTATATGTTTTAGTTTTCTCACATCTATTACTAAAACAGCCAATACTATCAGATCCCCAATCTCTTTGGCCAGTATGGCATTGACTACAAATGGCGAAGCAAAGAAGAACCTACATTCAGCTCGGCTAAAAATATTGAAAATTACTGTTCACATTATTTCCATCAACTTTACAAATACTGGCAATCGAAAAGGCCATAAGACTCGAAAAAAAAACTATTAAAAACGAACTTTCATTTCCAAAGAGTGGAGAGCCCAATTTTTTCTGCAATTACGTCTCAATAATCAATCGATAGAACACCAAATCGATCCATACTAAAATCAAGACCTGCTTTCCGTGTACAGTAAATTTCACATCAGTGCTTATATTGCATTGACTGCACCTTTATGTCGTAGGAATAAGGTTGCTATTTCGTTTAAAATTAATGTTCGGTTAACTGTACGAATAAACAGCTGCAGCGGAAGAACAAATCCAAATGTTCGACACACTGACCGAACCGATTCAAATCGATTCCTTCGTGTATTTGTATAATACTTCCGAAATGTTTTATCCATTGAGTGTTCACTCGTATTAAAATTATCACGGTTTGCTGAAGAATATTGTGTAAGAGAATAACAATTTGTTAACGGATATAATAGTTTGTTACACCTAAATTGTTAAACAACAATGTTATGAGTGGATCAAAGATCAAAGGTGTTAATATTGAGTATTCAATGTTAAGAAATGGTACCTTGAACTAAAAGCAGATAATACAGTTTTACGGATTACGTAGAGGTGCACTAATACACCCACATCAGAGCCAAGTCAGAGGCCTGTGGGGTTCCCAGAGGCGGCTTAATTAACTCTGACACCAGAGGCGGCCCACATACCCACACGAAAAAGAAAAAGCCCACATTTCGCCAATTATTTTTAAGTCCCATGTATGGTAGTCATAGCGGATCTTTTTGTCTCGGAAGTTGGCTGCAAGATCATACGCAATTGTTATTTTACAAGCGTTTATTTATCTTGCAATGTATATGTAAGTGTGTTCGGGCCAAATCTTGCAACTGAATTTTAAAGCAGTTATCCTCCACCGATTAAGATGAAATAGTTTGAATGACAACACATGGTTAGCTAAGCGACTTCATTCTAAATCCAATATGGCGAACGGCCCATTTTTCAAATTCGGTTTCGGTCGGACACTACAATAATCTAGACTTTGGGCTACTAAAGAGAAAAACCTGATGGGGCAAACCCATTATTTAAAACTTTGTCGACCCGGGCATCGAAACCCAAGACCGCAATGCTCAGCAGCATCATTTGCGACCACGAAACCAACGAAGCAGTTATAAATAAAACTAATCAGATAAACCCTTTATAAAAGCATTTTCTTCTCGCCTTTCCTTAATTGAACCGATACCATTTCCAGGTGGGTTTTTAATCTAACTTTTCCCAACATCTACCTTACAAAGCAATCTTGGTGGGCTATCCAGCTGAGATTTACGCCCCGTGCTCCCAAAGGCATTGACCAATAAAAATTGCGGGATTCAATTTGATCAGGGTATCGATCCGACACCGGTAGAAAACGAGGGTTTACTAATTGAACAGCCGTTTGTTCACACAGGAGGCGATTTGATTAGAAAAAGGCGGTAGTCAGGGTTTTTGATTTGGCTTTTATAAAACTTGAAACAACAGCATTTGTATCACATCAGCTGTAAATATATACTCGCAAGTGATGCTATTATATATGTGTAAAAGGAAAACGCCTTGAATAATAGTCAGGGTTTTTGATTTGGCTTTTATAAAACTTGAAATAACAGCATTTGTATCACATCAGCTGTAAATATATACTCGCAAGTGATGCTATTATATGTAGGTAAAAGGAAAACGCCTTGAATAAATGCTTCATCATCTTAAAATTTGATTCATTCTTCGATTTCAAGGAAATCCCAAGATGGTTATCTCATTTGATTCGAAAACACAAAAACTGAGGTAAGATTTAAGTTGACCTAAAGGTAAGCTAGATAGAGTCAATATTATTATCATGTAGTTGTTTTTGAAACAGTACTTACCCTATATTAATTAAGTAATCCGATAGCTGAAGTAAGTATAGGTACCCAGAAACCTGACAGTGACACCAGAAAGACGATATAACATACCCATACAAGCAAAAACTAAAACATTGACCCACGCGATTCTAAATAACAAGATGGTGATTCTAAATAATCTGATATATTGCAACTTCTAGGATGCAGAATCTTATCTTGATGATAAACTTATCGGCATGTAAATATTCATCACTATATTGAAAAGAGCCATAAAGAAGGCTTGTAGGTATACCGATAAAGATGATAAAATGTTCGGAGAATGGGTGTCACACTCAGGAGAGTGAAAATATCATGCTACGTAAGAAAATAACGATAAAGACAATACTTATACAGAATCCTTTTATCTAACCTATCAGTGCGTGAATAAAAAATACTCATACGAAAAGTAATATAAAAACAACATTCCATTTAGGAAAACGTGAGGTTGAGTCGTCAAGCGGCACATCGAAATATTTGTTTGTGGCTCCGCGTATAGCCATAATTTTATTTATATCCGTTGAATTCTGCATTATACCTCATAATTTTCCTGCCCTTGTTCCATGTCTCTTCGGGTTGGCGAGTTGGCGTTTTCTTCTTCCATTCACCCTTGTTAACCATGACTGTATCATCACACCCTTTTCTTTTGATATCACTCCAAACACAATTAATTCTGCTTTTCGTCTGTCTCCCCTCTACCTCTCCATCCATCAAGTTTATATTCTCTAATAGAATTTTTGTCACATGCGTTTCTATATTATAATTTCGATACAAAATCAGTATTGCAATCTGTTGCCCCTGCCATCAAAATAATAGCAAGCTCTATAGCAGTCGCTACTCGCTACCGTTTTGCGCAAGCCTGTTTCCCAGCCCAGTTAATACCGCTAATTACTCTGTGGCTTCTAAATCGTTCGGTGGAACGATTTTCGGGGAAGGTTTCAGTTTATTCATATGATTAACAGCTACTGGTGTACCGCTGAAATTGCATACTATTTTAATATTAATGTTATTATATTTCCTGAATCTTCTCTGTCTATTTGTATATACGTATCCTCATCGAGCAGTTGCGTATATCCTGAACGAAGCGCTGATCACGAAGCCGCCTCGTGTGTCCTCTTCAGTGGATAATTGAGCCTGTCCGGTGCTACTGGCCTTGACAGCAGCTAGTTTAACGTCCACAATCCAAGATGGGAGACTGTGGTGACGTAACAGCAAAATTCGCGATTCACTCGCATTTATTCGGAGTAAGGTTGGATAATTTGGAGAGTAAGTCATGGTTAACTACTGTCTGTGAAATGACTCTTAAAAAAACTTATTTTAGAGAGACAATATCGCAAAAGACAGGTGGATTATTTTCTTAAGTTAGCAGTCGATGCTCATTACGAATCGCGAGAAACTTCAAAGATATAAAAGATGTTATCCAATAAAGAAGTCTTTCAATTACATCTCCACTCCAATTCTCATCAAATTAAAAAGTAATCACTTCTATCGAGATTTTATCGAAACATTTTAATTTGATCCTGGACTCATTTCGCACTTTGCCGACATACGTCGGAGTGTCTATTCTTAGAGTAGGACCCTCCTAACCTTGATATGCTAGTTGAGAGTGACGTTAGGGCGACGTTAGAAAACTACGTAACGCGACGGTAGAAAACTACGTAACGCGACAGGGAACATGACATGTGCGTCTGATCCTTTATTATATTATAATATAACTGGAAATCATTACATTTAACTAATTAAACTGGTGATACTTTAAGATAAGCGTTGGTTTTGACAGAATCTTCAATCAATACATTCCCTTCAGATTTAAAATATACATATCGTGAATTCGTGATATTGAAATCAATTCGTCTGTAGCCGCTTCCACCAAAACGATTGTAGCACAAATAAAAAAATCTCGCTTCCGAATCAGTGATCTGCAAAATCTAAATCGGAGTGAACAGGCGAATTCGCCGCAAATCCTCAGACTAAAGAATCAAAGGAACATTTATAAAAGATTTGCACCGTTTCTGAAAGGTCTGACAGCGTTTCAATAATGTAACATCTTAATTTTTTAAGCCCCGTCTATCTCAAAAGAAAATTCGTTGCGAACTTCGTCTGCGAACTTTTACTGAGTCGGGGTTTTTAAATTCTCGTTTGCATGTTCTTATACAATATCAATTTCTTTTAGCATTTTTAACGCTGATTCAATTAGATCACCTAATGACTTTTTTATGATATTCTTGTATTTCATTACAATAATTAATATTTCTCTCGTCTAATTCCTAATCATCTTTTTCTTTTTTTGCTCATTCGACGTCAGGTAACGTTATCCTATCTCGGCCACTATCAGCTTCTATCTGTAGTTGACTGTCGACGACTTATGCGATCTGTTTACAATAGATAACCGTATTTACTGCTTCATTTGTATGGAAATTTTCCTGTATATGTAGACTAGTATTGTCTCCCTGAGTAGGTTTTTCCAAATGATTAATTTGCTAAGTCATCGTATTTTGTAATTCAGTTGTTTTTTTGCCATGACGTATTGATCGAAATTTCATAAACGTCATATCCCTCAATACCAATCCCAAAACTTCAAATTCTATTCCACAAGGACATAAAACTTCCCATAAATCACCGAACAAGCTATTAGCTTCGCAAAATCGGACATGACATAAACTTTGTCGTAATCTTTAAAGGCCTTTTCAGAAAAAAGTCGTGCAAAAACACTTCCATATCCCGTATCAGGCTAACTGTCCGTTAAAAGGAAAACTGCGGAGTCCATTAATTCGTTTGTGATGGAATATCAACACGGTCCGTTCAGGACACTTGGGGGTGATGAATGTATCAGTCAATTAGTCTTACATCAGTGCTTCACAAAAGGGTTCCGTCCGTAGGATTACACTTTGAGTGTACATTTGAAATTTTATTGTTGGTTTCTCTGAACATTCTATATCAAATTGTTTGAGTTTGATATTTGTTTTGAAGATATATAGCCAACATGTATAAGATACTTACATTTCTTGGCAAACCTAATTTCAAACTAATGAATTCACTTCAAACTTGGAACACATTATTAAATAGTCTCACAATGGAACAAAAGGCTTCCAATCTTGAGCCCGACTTTAGACTTCATTCTATTCTCGTAGCACAGAACTTTCCTTCCTACATACTCATATATGTCCTAGCGAATAGAAATGACGTCTCTAAATATGGAACTTAATTATAACCTGTCACTTCAAAAGCGACTCATTTCATCAACTTGAGAGTTGTAATCAACTTCGTTAATATTATTTCATTCAGAGTTGATCGACTGTATTATATCAATAGTATAAATCTCGATGCTATAATGATTTCTTGACAATCATTAATATATTTATTTCGAAATTGAATATATCTCTATATATTGCCTTCGTTTTTCAATAGCAAAGCAAAACCTTTTAATAACTCATTTTTACTGTATTTATAATTGAAGTACGTAATTGCCTGCTTTCAAATAATTGTGCATTAGCCAATAAAACTGAATTAATAATATGTGATGAAGTTTGAATCAATCAAATCTAAGGTTTTCTGATGTAAAGTTATAGAATTTTCATTGTGAAGCTGCTTCGTAATATAAGACATGCACTACGCTCTCTTGTAGCCTATGTGGTCCTGGTAACAAAATATTGTCAGTAGTAACGATTCCGTTTCAACAAATCGATTCTTAACTGGATATACACCATCGGATTTCGATAAGAGTTTAGCTGACGTTGATGGATGTAGTTTAGATACTATCAATAGTACAACTTGATGATCGTCCGTTAGTAGCGACGCCTTCGTCGAACGATTTATCATCATATTTGATATCATGTTGACCATATTCGGAAGTAATGTGAAGGATAGCTCCTGTTGTGGTGTTTCAATTTGATATTTTGTCGACGATGTTGTTATTATTAATATTGCCGGTTCATTGCTCTACTAAGCATAGCTATTACCTGGCAGTCTACGGTGAAAAAGGTTACTCCTATGCCAGCGTGCACTACATTGACTGCAACATCCTTACAATCAGGTAAGCTTATGATTTACGTGATACTTGTATATAAAAGTTTTGTTTTATATCTTCCTTGGCCATTATTTGTTCTTACGAAGATACTTTATCTCAGTCCTATCTCTTCCTCCATATTTCAAGAGCTGGTTCAATTTCTTGGATCATAAAATTGTTTAGTGATACTTGCATCGTTTTCAATCCCAAAATGTTACAGCTGAATGGCCAACATGGCCATTCAGCTGTAACATTTTATGGACTGATATGTATCCTAGCTAAACCACTATTTCCTGGAACTATATATACCACCGATATATAGCCAATCGTGAAATGGCTTGCTAATCAAAACGTACCGGATATAATATTTTTCCTGTTTTTCATCATCTATCTATATATACTCGCATCATATTGTATTTAATTTGGGAATATGCCACTATATATCAAGTTCTATGTATGACGTCAAAGCCTGTGTCAGTTGATCCTTAACCAACTAATCCAATAGGAAACTCAAGTTTCTGATAATCCGACGTATAATTAGATTATCCTCCAAATTCGGTCTCCATAATCGATGTTACTCGATTTTTTAACTCGAAAATCGATAAGGAAAGGGGCGCTCGCTCGTTCGATTTCCGCGTTCCGATTCAACTTTTAAATTGGAAACGAGATTTTACGATATCAGTAGGGTTGGTCGTTTGATAACGTTTGTATTTCCGGAGAACAAAATTAGATATTTTCAATGCGTCTGGAACATCGAAGGTTATCCTCGTTTTTAATTGTCAAAAGTGCCAAATCTCTTGAGAGATCCGCAAACCCTTTTTGTTTCTGAAAAACAAAGTATATAAAATAAATAACATTGTTTTTTTCGTAACAAACCCTTTGTAAAACAAAGCTAGCGTGTCTTCTAATCCAATTAGGTACGCTTCTGTTCTTCGGAACACGAAAACAAGCGAAGCAAATGATTGAACATGCCATATTTTGTGTAACTTAACAAGAACGTGGCACATGAAGTTAAAGCCTTTACTTGAAATGGGGAATATTTTCTAAAAGGGTTTGCAGAAAAGTGTACAAGTCAAGAAACATTTCACCTGTAGTTATTTTAACGGTAACATGTTTAATGTTCTATTCAGCAATAATAATTGTCGATACAATAAATATATCGGATTGGCCGCGTGTAATTTCGGAAACGCATTTAAATGCCATATATTTTGGAGTTTCTTTATAACATGGATGTTTCGTGCGTAAAAAAAAAAATTATTAAGTCCGTCAGTGGGATTATTAAATAATATTGGATACGTATTTTTTTGTTTTATGAAATAAATAAAAACTGACAAAGATAAAGCGCATCAAAGTTCAGGAGTGGGGGCTTGTGACGTCACTTTGTCAGTATAAAGTGTAGCACACCGTGACGTCCGTCACACGATATTTCAATGCGATTATGATAATGATATTACGTGGCAAAAGACAAAATACGTGTTCAATATTTTTAGGTTATCTAACTTTTTTTATATACACTATAGGCTCGCGCTTGACCACTATCTCACCTGATGGTAAGCGATGATGTGGCCGACGGTGAATCACGCTTGCCTAGAAAAAGCCTATTCACTCTTGACTTAAAGACCCCAAGACGGCCCAAAAATATATTTTTTGTCAACTACCTTATTGTTATCGCTTATAGAACGTCAGTTTGGCTACAGCCTCTTATAGCCCGCAACAGAGCACAGATTAAGCGAAACTAATGAGAAATTCCCGACAGAACATCTCAATAACTCTTCCAATCAAACGCAGGTTCCCCCAGACCACAGTCAACCCCCCTTCGCGCCTTCAATCAAATCCAGCGGCACAACATCAAAATGAAGACCACAAACATAATTAGTTTATAAGAGGTATATAACAGTATGACGCTTGGGTAAATAAGCTTGAAATCGTAACAAACATATCAGTACTGGTTCTATATGTTTAGGCAAGTGAAATATGTATTTAGGTCTACAAACATATATTAGGGTCTTGTTCAGATTTGGGCCATGGTAGTTTACCTTTGGAAAGGGTATATGGGACTTAGGACACTAGTTAAGGTGAGAAGATAATTAATGGATACATTTGTTTTATATTTTCATTCAATCCGGTCAATAAGGTGACAATTTAGGGTGGTCTTTGTTCAGTACTGGACGTTTTTCGCTTTTTATAATGCTGATTCTTTGAATTTAGTTTTAACCTAACATAACCAAAATTGCAAACTACCCCACAACAAAAAAAAAAATAATCGCAAGTTACTACAAAATTTGAAAAGAGAATTCGGCGAACGCGAAGAGAGAAAAGCGCTGGTGTGGCGTGACTAAATTACGTATTAAATTTTCAAGAATTCTTCACACGTTTTCAGATTTTATAAACGTGTACGATTTAGTGCTGAACGAGAAGATTTATGGCCCAAAGCTAGTGTTGAAATCGAATCTTTCACTAGTTCGTTAGTAAGAAAAATCGAAGTGACTAAATCGTTAATTATAGAGAAGAAAGAAAAAGTCTAGGTTATATTGACAATTCATTTATTATCATTGTTGGTGTTGGTATGTGCTATACCAGGCTGCTCGAATTTACCAAGTACCAAAGTAGGTACCCCTTAAGATAAGCCTAATAGGCATAATCATCCTATAAAAATGACTGCTGGGTCACAGGCTACCTTTCTGTAAAAGGTAGTGGACGATAGGCCATAGTCCACCACGCGGGCCGAGATCACGTTAGCGGATTTTGTTGTCTATGAATTTTTGATTTTAGGTTCGCCTTCGCCGTTTTGAGAGCAACGGTGATAAAACCCTGCACATTATTTAAATTGTACTTACGGTATTTATTTGATATCTACAACCCAACATTAACGACCACAACATAGTGTGACGTATTTTTATCGTTTATTACAAAACAATGGTCGTGGTCTTCGATACAGACTGTCACCTTGACACGGACGCAACTCGCCACTCCCGCGCAATCATCCAATTGGCGGGAAACCGGACAAGATGGCCGCACAGAAATCAAACGAGTGCCGTTGCGTCTTGTGGTTGCTATAGTGTTTTATTGCACGTGCGATGCAATGACGGCTACTGGAATATTTCTATAGATAGAGTGTCAATGATTGAAGAATAGGTATTGTGCCTTGATACACGTGAAGACTATGACAAAAACTCTTTGAATGTAATCTGAGCCATAATTTTTCTGTTTTCCGCGTTTATTATATTTCTATAGGCATTATTATTTGAATGGTTCTCCAAAATTGATTGCCCAATGTTACCAATTCGCCGTAAGATATAAAAAGAAAACCTTCCAATTTGCAGGCAACGGTTCATGAAGATTTTCGCCCAATTATTGTTATTGTAAGCATTATTAAAGCGGCTTACGTAAACCTTTACAAACGAGGCCCCCGTTACGGCCGCAATCATAACAAAAAAAATTACAAACCCTGTTACGTTTTCAATAACAAAACGAAAACACTACAAGAGCATATCTGATAAACTTAAACTTACAAGATAAAGGTTTTCAGTAAACACTAGTATCGCAAAACAATCAATATTTTATTTGAACGCGGCCAGATACGGGTGAATCAATAACGTGGACCGTTTTGAGCGCGAACGCGACTCCTAGCGCCATCTATTATGCAATAGCGGAACTACGTAGGTTTAATGCTAGCTTGCCGCTCAACCCGTTAGGGGTCGTGTAGGTAGCTGAAAAATTCAAAAGTTCTCAGTGCGGTACAGTTGCATTAGTAAATTGGAACCAGTTTCATCCTACGCGAAATGAAAGGGTTTATTGGATATACAGCAGACCGGTTTTAAGACCTAGGACTCTGGAACGCTGGCATGTTTTAGTTTTAACGATATTAGGTGTATCGTTCAAATTTATTAATAAATGTTTCAAAGTAAACCAAACTACTGGAAACCTCATCGTACTACATGAATAGTTTGAAGTGGATTTATTACTTCAGAATGAAAATAATTTATTGTTTCATAACCACTTAGGCAATATTTTATTACATTAGTTCATAAAAGTATCTTAATTTTAAGCTAAACAGTAATAAGGCCCTTTACAAATAAACATTCAATAAAATGACAAGCATTCAGAAAAAGAAGCTAGACAAAATAGGCGGGACGTAAGTTCAGCTATTGCCTGCTAGATGGCGCCAGTGTGCCGGCTAGTTAAATAACCTATCAGACATAATCCTCTTATCCTTTTACACTTGATAACATGGGAAAGCTTTTAAACCGACCACTTAATGATATATGGTATGGTATATTTATACCGTAACTTGACAACAATATTCTGTAGAAAATATTGTACCTGAGTTTATATTCAGAGAACCTTACCTCTTCAGTATTAACCTTCTTGTAAACATGGAAGAATATTATGCCGTTGTAATTTAATTCATGAACAGCGTAAACCTTCGAAAATAGCTGTGCAAGCGTTTAGGAGCATTTTGAGGTCTACCTGGGGTACCCGAGATATAACTAGGAGATAAATCTAGACCTTAACTACGTCTAGGTCCAGAGCCGTATTGTAACTTTGTTTACGGGTTTCACGTATTGTTACTCCCTAAGACAAGGAATCAAATATCTTTTCCGACACACGACCTAATCATTTCGTGTCATCTCCTGCATTTCCCACTCTACCGACAAATACAATAACATACATTTATGCCTTTGCCTCCACTATCGCACCCTTCGTTTAAGGTTAAGACACGAACTATTTTGTGCGCGAGGTTAAAATGCATGCTATCTCATCCGACAACACGTGCGAAAGAGATAGATACTGTGATGAGCAGTAAGAAGCTAGTTCGCGTACGAATTAGCACTTTTGCAGGTTTGTAGCGAAATTAATGATGATTTAGGACGAAAACGTCGCGCGAATCTTTGTGAGTCTAGACATTATGAAAAAACGACTAAATGTATATTTTAAAATAAAATTATTTGCATTGTTGAATTACTAATCTATCCCGTATGGATTCCGTTTTGCAATTTTCATTCTTCTTATAGTATTTATTTCCGCCCAAAGATGCGTTAAAATTAGTGTTGAAATATGGAACGTGCGACGCTCATAACTTTCAAATATTTTTTTTTACTTTTTTGTTTCCATTTAGGGCTAGATAATGATGAGACAAATTGATATCATTTTTTATTTTGAACGTAGAAAGTAGTCTGGCGATTACTCCACTGTTTGACGATGTACGTCAAACAGTGGAGTAATCGCCAGACTACTTTTGTATAGAAGAATGAACGACTAGTGCAACCTTAACCGGTATAACTCTTACTTAACCACAACAGATCCCAATGGGTCGAAGTGTCCGAGTTGTTTCTCGGCCCTCCACAAGATAACTCTTACTAGGAAGCGTAGCCTAACTCAGCAACTGATATTCTTCAAGAGGTCAGGTGCGTAGTATACTCATCTCAATACGCTGCTTACGTTTTATGATCAGCTGTATAAACACAAAAGATGTATTTAAATCGTTAGCAGGTGGAGTTCTGTAATTCCTGCCTACTTTTTCTAAATAAGGAACAACTTTATACATGTAAGTTATACCGTTACAAAAACTTACACCTACTATGGCAACCTACATCAATCCGGTTGCTCCTGCAACTAAGCATAAACCTAGCTACTTTACTAAAAGGTAATTGCAGTTAAGTGTACCGTAGTCCGTACTATCTGGTACATGCATGTTACTGATAGGACTAGATGCAAGCTAACCGCAACACGACCCTTGATAGGTAGAATACTTGCTTTCATGAGTAGGTTTTGATCACAGACATAAATTTAACTAGATAACGCAAGTTCCTCCATCTGTATGAAAATCAAGCGTGCCAGTGTTTCACATTTCAAAGCAAATTTACTTACCAATGAAAGAAAACATTTCCAATGCCTACTTTTTCTATACAGTCCTTACAGGCCAATATGGCATATGAAGGCATCTTTCTAGATTTCGGTAGATTTCCGGTGCCGATAATGCTAAATGAAAAGTTCAAATAACGAACATTGATCGTAATTTTACTCGATTTTTTGACACGCGAAGAACATACAACCGCGTCATCTAGTTAATTTTTATATCTGTGGTTTTGATGTAGTTAAATGTATGGGTGTAGGAAGAAGACGGATACAACATCACACCTGTATGAATACCCGTCAACAAAACAGGCACTTCGGTCTTCTAATAAGAAATTCTAGTTGAAATTCAATAAGAGAAGAAAGTAGAGTTCTAAAAGATTTGTATTGCATCGTTCTGAAAAGAATGTGTTTCAGGTATATAAGATTGTATATAGTACATCCACATTTCGGCAGATAATAAGTCTTAGATAATAAGGGGCAGGACATCAAAATTCTCCGTAAGCGTAAGGTATTGTTACCAACAAGACTTCAGTTATGTTATAAGCTGCTAAGGCAACAGGAAGCAATACTTTTGCTATTCATTAAACCAAAATCGAGACACCGAACTGCCAATAAGACACAAAAGCTGAAGCCGAAGTAATTTTCGCGGAACGGGATTTTATTACAACCAAAAGTGTACCCAAAAACATTTCTATTGAATTTCTTTATATACTGTCCTTTAATAAAGTATATGGTGACAAAAGAAAGTGTTATAAAAAGCCCAGCTTCGCTAGAGGTAGCGAAATAATCGGCTTAATGGAAACCGTTCTACGTCATCTTTATCGTAAGAAACGCCTACCCATTGAGTATCCACAAATACTTATAAATTGATTGGAAATGCGAGCTTGCTGGGGGAGAACTGAAGTAATTTTTGACGTTACAAAAGTGCTAAGTAATAATATCAGCCTCACGGGTCGATGTTTAAGGTTAAAAACTTGCGTGGTTGGTACAGCAGAATATGGCAGTTGAGTACTGTGGCCTTAGTGCGAGTTTTTACTCACGCTCACTCGTGATATCGTAAACGATCTCTTATGTCAAAATGTATACAAAAAAAGTGGTTCCTCCTTACCGTCACCAGGCGGCGCTTATCCAGTTTCAATACAAAATGATGTTTACGTTAACGCGATTGAGCGTGAGTAAAAACTCGCACTAAGGCCTCTGACCGCCATAGAGGTAAGACGTCGTAGAATCACTGTCGATCCGTAACATTAGTAAGCACGATTGTAACTGTGAGTTGTGACTATTCGAATTAACCCAGTGCATCGAATAATTTGTGTGATTCCATTTTCACGATTCTACCCTACTACCTGCCCACACACGATGTCTTTACCTAAGGGAATAAATTCATCCTGACTTCCCGATGGTATGCATCTATCGGCTACCCTTGATGCGATTCACAGATATCCGTGGTTTTAACTAATAACTGGTTTGTGGAGATCAGATAGGAAATGGTTACGAGTAAATCACTAATATTCAGTTGCATTCGGTGATACTAGTGTTATTTTGCTTCCATATATTCTTGGTATACCAACCCGCATTGGGACCGTGTGGTGGATTACGGCCCGTTCCCTCTCACAGAGAGGAAGCCAGTGGCAACATTAAAAAGGTGGATGAGATTCTTGGTATACAAAGCCAACGTCACATTCGCGATGTGACGTTTTATTGATGTAATCTTTAGGCCACACCCTCACGGAATTGGCAGACACACCTACACATTCCTCTCCTATCTAAATTAGAACAATTAATAATTTAGCTTGCCAATTGACATCACCACGCATACTCGCAAACTAATACAGAAGCAGTTTGTGCGATCAAGTTTCGCGGACGCGTGCAAGGAGTATAAAGCGTACGCCATACCGTGAGCTACGCTAACTTAGCTAAGATTAGTAACTCAAATAGCTAGGTACGCTTGAATTGTCACAATTACTTATAGGAGGTAATCAAAGCTATGCGTTCTATAAAGAACTAGGCCCACGCCAAAAACTAATCAATCAGTTACTCTGCGAAGCTAAGCTGATACGACGAGGGAGTGTAAAGGGCATTCCGAGCCCGGTGCCCGCGCGCCTTGGAATTGGGAACCATCTCCATATTATATCGGAATGTAGTGTCTACTTGTCTGTAGATTCAATTGCTTGTGTTCTGTATTGATGGACAGTCGAAATCGTCGAGTTAGTAAGCCCACACAGTTTGGATAGATCGCTAAGCTTAGCTCTGTAGTTCATGGCTAACTAGGTCATGTTTAATTCACAACCTTAGTTTCGCGCGCTAAGATTAGCTTAGCCTATCTCGCGGTGTGACCTGCCCTCTGTGTTAGCTGATCGGCGGTAATGATAAAGCCTCTATGGGTGTTTGCGTTAACAGGCGACACTACGCTTGCAATTGACAATGGAGCGACTAGGATCATTCACCTTAATCGTTTACGCTATTGTTCGTGATAGTACTACCACCTACTATGTTCGTCGGTGAAACAAGATTCCTGGAACGTGGAACGGTAAATCGTCACATACTGGCTCGTTTGCCACTTTGGTCTTGTGGTCACTACTGCTCGCTACTTCTGAGCATTTGGTCTTTCTTTCAAACACAAAAACACTGTTTCCGAAAAAAATGTTTTTGTGTTTCCCATTTGAAATTTGGAAAACACTATATTTTCCATCTGAAATTTGGAAAACACTATATTTTCCATCTGAAATTTGGAAAACACTATATTTTCCATCTGAAATTTGGAAAACACTATATTTTCCATCTGAAATTTGGAAAACACTATATTTTCCATCTAAAACTTGGAAAACACTATGTTTTCCATCTGAAATTTGTAAAACACAATATGTTTTCCATCTGAAATTTGAAAAACACAATATGTTTTCATCTGAAATTTCTCAGTAGCAGCTCGGTCTTTTACACATACCGTTAAAACGTTATACGTTAACGTCGTATACGGTATACCGATTTTCGCGATTGGGCTTACTGTACGACAAAATAAACGTGTTTTTGGAAGGCTGTAATTCGTATGGAAACAAGGCCATAACTGTGAAATTCTGCGTGTAAAGTTAGACCTCTCGAGAGCACTGTAGCGTAACATTTACGTCCATATTTAGACCAAACGGGTCGCCCTTCCTACGCTTAAAATAAAACGATGAAGGTGCCCTTTTGTGTCTAATCTGTTGAATACAGCTTAAAACTTTATTCACCTATATTTATATAAAATACTGTAACTCTCACATTCATTGTAATAACTTTTTTACATTCTTTTATCATTCACCTTTGACATTTAATCCAGCAACCACCTTGCTCACAAGCTAATATATATATACAAAGGCTTGTAGGTAAATTCAAGGCAATTCTTAATCAGTTAGTGCTAAAGGCAAGAGTTTTCAAAAACGTGTTCTTTAAAACTGTCATTGTAACCTGCAGATGTTTTATAAAGGTCGTCGCTCATTTACACGACCCCGCACAACACCGCTCCCGCACAACACCGCCTTAAACGGAGATGACTGCTCGCAGTGCACGCGCTTACAGCTAGCAGTCAACTAGCTGTCCCCCCCGCGCTGACCGCTTGAAGTGTGTGGTAAGCATGCGGAAACCGAGACGTCAACTATCGAGTAGTAAGATGGCGGTAAATTCGCTTACAGCGAGCTGTCTGCTAATTTGTGTTGTCAATGTAAAGTATGTCTACAGAGGACGCCCTGAAGCTCAAATTTCAATGAATATTCTTTGCGGGGTGGGAGCGGTGTCGTATAAGTCAGCTCCGACCTTAAACCCGTTCAATTGATTCTATCTTTTTGCACACGAATGCATCACTTTCATATACCTGTATATTCAATGATCTCTATTCTATATTTGCTAAATGTTTCTGTGTGTACATGTCTCCAGTTGGTATATCGTATTTGTATGCCCATATCTACCTTGATCCCTTCTAAACGGAGGATCAACATACAGCTCCAATTAACCCCTCAGATGTATAGGAGACATAATGCGCACGTATTCTATTACAAGACCAGGGGTAGCCAAACTACGGCCCGCTTCGTGTGCGTGTGTAACATAAAAATTAAATCAAATGGAAAAGAAAGAACACCGAAATGTTATCAGGTATCGTGTAGTTTCATCAAAATGATCATATCAGCCGAATGAGGTCCACTGCTGGACATAAGCCTCACTCAGGCGTCGCCACATTGAGCGATCCCGTGCAAATCGCATCCAGCTCATTCTTGCAACCTTAACCAGGTCTTCGGCCACATAGTGGGAGGCCTTACAACGCATCGTCTTCCGGTTCGCGGTCACTATTCCAGAACTTTTCGGCCCCATTGGCCATTCGTTCTGTGAGCAACGTGCCCTGCCCACTGCCACTTAAGTTTGGCAATTCTTCGGGCTATGTCGGTAACTTTGGTTCTCCTGCAGATATCATCATTTCAGACGTGATCACGCAAGGAAATACCGAGCATAGCCCTTTGCATTGCCCTTTGGGTGACTTTAAACTTTCTGATAAGGCAAATTGTGAGCGACCATGTCTCGGTCCCATAGGTGATCACTGGCAACACACACTGGTCATAGATGTGTAGTTTAACTTAACAATACTAGAGAATGGACATTTGGGAATCAGTTTAGTACTTCCAGGCAGATATTATCTAACTTTCACAAACAATTTCACCCTGCCCTCATTTTTTTCACAATTCTGCCTTACAACACATATTATATTCCCTATATCCACTACTATACTACCTACACTAAATAAAAAGTATAACCATTTGTTTTTATATCTGCACTTTTAAACGCTCATTTACGTATTTATGTTTACTCATTTATTATTATTTTATTCTTAAATAAAACTGTTCGCTCCGTCACTTGCCACTAGGTTTAATTGTTTCGGAGTCACCCAGTCGACACCGGCTATCGCTGAAAACCAGCGCTGTGGCTCTGTCTCGCACACGAGTCCCAGCATTATGCTGAGCGATGACCGTTTTGCGTAGTTGTGACGCATACTTTGTAATTATTGTATTTAAGTTTTTTTTTTTATGGTATGCGTCGTGCCTGGCGCAAATAAACAATTTTTCTTTCTTTATTTACAACCAGTATAATCTCAGTTCATATTTGCAACCTAAAAGAAAACAAGGCATTTTTTGTCCTAGCCTATTTTCTACAAAAAAAGCTTGACCACCCCTGCCCAAGACAATATAGTAAGTAGGGATCGTATTGTTACGATTCTATTGAGTTAACAAAACAGTAATGTATTCAATACGAAGGTTTGGTGTTTAAGTAATCTTATTACGTTGAAAAGGTGACAGACTGGCCAACATTTTAAGGCTCTCGTAGACAGAGGCGTTGCGGTAATGCGACAACTAGGCGTTAATGCTTTTCCATAGAAATTGTCCTATCTGAAGAGCAATTTCTATGAGTACGCCTCGTCGCATTGTCAAGACTCTGCCGGGCCTTTAATATCGAAGGGACGAATGCTTGAATAGTTGATGAAATCACTAACCAAACGGCCAAAAATCGGTACAGTGATTGTAGATTGGATTTCAATATCGCAGAAGATATGTTATTCTATATGTAAAGGTATATGTTACCTATTGAAATGAGGTAAATGTCAATAACATAGTAGGTAACGCTATAGCAAATAAATATAGGTCATGATAGACGTACAGATATGTTACCGAAACCTTCAACTACTATTTACAACAGAAAAAAAACCGCTTAATATGTAGCCAATTTTAAACATAAAAACAATAATTTATATAATCACAATAACATATTATCATCACGCCTGTTTTCGCCGAAGAGCTGGGCAGCGGTGGACTTAAACACATATAACTGCCGAAATTCGGCGGTGGATTTAATCACAATGGTGGTAAATACGGCGGACTACCAACCAAATGAACTAATAATTAGTCTGCCTTTCACACTAGCTAAGCAGTGCAGTTTTTCCGTAATTGGATATTTAAAATCCATATCAAACCCAATTAATTACAACTGATCACTGACATCCGCACTGCGTAATGAAACAGCAATAAAATAATATCGATCGATATACCCGACACTTTTTATTAGCCCATATAAACTGGGATTAGAAATACTAATATTATAAAGAGGATTTGTATTTTTGTATGTAACGAATAAACTTAAAAACAGCTGGACCGATTTCAAAAAATCTTTCACCGTTGTGAAGCTACACTATCCCCGGGTGACATAGGCTACTTTTTATCCCTGTATTCCCACGGGAACGGTAACTACGCGGGTGAAACCGCGAGGCGTCCGCTAGTTAGGAATAAAATAGTAAAACCATTTAAAAGTAAATAAATCTGTTCGTAGTAATTGGTCAGTTATCCTACGAACATGATAAACGCGAAAATTTGGATGTTTCATCAATCACACCTAAAATACTAGGATTTAAATGAAATTTTGCCACACGGATAGATCACGTCCTAAATTACAGATATTAAATCGATATACCCTGGACATAGGATGCTTCTTATCCCGGTACTCGGTAGTACCTACGTTTCCTTAGTATAATTTCTGACTTACACACGGCCGAAGCCGCTCGCAGAAGCTACTCGTAATATTCACCAAACCATAATTTGATCTAGTAGTCAAAAACGAATCTTAAAAGCCCATAGTTCCAATAAACATCATTGCTGTCTCATATGATGACAAAACTGGCATAAAATAAAACCAAAAAGCATTTAAAAAAAGAACACCAAGTGATTGACAATAAAACATCAGTCACAGGAGAACATTCAAAAGACGCGCCCGCGGCGTTCCCGCTCCACAGCGATGACGTCACTGCGGAAGCTAAGGACGTGTGCGACTGCGCGCGCAGGTGACTAACCTTACTATTGTCATGTGGGCAGCAATCGCTGCGCGGTAGCACGCGCTGCTATATTTGAACGTTTACCGGTATTGGCGACGATGAGACTAGCGAGGTAGAGACTACATATTGTTTTTTACTTCAATAAAGAACAGGCTGCATTATCATCATCCTAGGAGGACTCTTAGATATTCCAATTTATCTGATACCGGCAATTTTTCATATCAATCTTCTCTATCAGACTTCTTGTGAGACCTCACTTTCATGGAACAATTTCTTGACCATGACCAGATATTTATCTACTGATGCATATGCATCCAGAAATGACCTGAAAGAGCATCAAGTTTACAAAAATAGCTTCTATTTTCGTAAACCTACGTCCAAAAGGTAAATATTTAAAATCTGTGTAACTAATGTAGCCAAAAGATTAGTCACCATTGACATAATAATGACGAATCACCTATTAATAGGTGACCAATGTCGAGCAGCACTCTACGCGTGTGAAGTAGATACTAGTAACTCACAATAGATACAATCAAAGGCCGTAGTATTGTAATCTCATCTTCCACGATGCCTTTATGAAGGATTATTATAACTACTATCAGGTAAATGGTAAACAGGGGCTTTTCATTATCTACATAATAGAGATGCTTTTCAAAGCTTACATGACGTTAATAATGAATATTGTCAGAATCAAATTAATAGTCAAGGCTCACTGATTAAATTTACAATATTGTCCTATCGTCTAGTACATTCCAAGAGATGTGTAACTGTTATGGTATATATTCTATTCCAAAGAAACACTGCAAAAACAATCGTGCTGGTAGGACAGATATTTAATATATTTCTGATAGCAAATTCACTAAACAATATAGAAGCTCAATACTGCCACAGCGTACTATTAAAGCAAAATGATGTCAAACAAACCTTGCAGAAACTCGCAACAGTTCGCGAACTAGACCAAGAAGAAACCGCAGAAGTTCTGAACAGCTCCAAACTACGTACAAACCACAACACTGAAGCAGAGCTCTGTTTGTTTAGGACCTGATGCTGAGTTATTAACGTTCTATTACGCACGTTTAACTAAGGTATTGTTGGCAGGTTAAGGTGTGAAGATAATTTGAATAACAATGATGATTGTATGTGAAATGATGATATATGCAATGCGTTTGTCAAGGTTAGAGCGAAAAGTAATGGAGATAGATCAGAAAAACTAGCCAAGGGGATTGACAATCGGGAACAGAGAACGCTAGCAAGCGTGGTTTTATTTAACAAAGAGGCTAGAGCAGAGGCTAGATTGTTAATGAACTAATGCTATATCCAATTCTTCTGATACCACTGTCAAGGACAATGCGAATAGTAAGAGAAAGATAAAAGGCTAAAAATCGGGCAAAATTATGTTCAATCCGGCAGAAAGAGAGTTAAAAAACAATATATCAATTAAAAATCGAAACAAAATAAACACCTCAAATTAAAAGACATGATTAACTTTCATAATCTAAACCTGTCAATAAGACTACAATTGAGAACAGTTTGACAGGCAATTAAAAGGCCAAAGCAACACCAGTAGTTGGCAAACAGTGCTATAAATATGCATAATGGCCCTCAAGAATCGATCAATTCTGGCAACAGGCTTATCGTCGTCCAGAAGATCATGACATTGGCTCCCGCGGTATTCGCAAGACACAAGCATTGAAATTGGCAACTTGCCACACACGCCCAGCGCGCAATCGTTAGGAGATTTTTATCGTTCGTCGCGGTGCAAACACGACAAACTACGATTTGATATGGACGTAAAAATTTGTGTATGGATGGGCTATTAGGATTCACTACTTAAAGTGTTTTTGGACATACTTACATTGAAGATAAGTGAGAGGGAAATGGAATGATGAGCTATCATCTGAACAAAGACAAGAGCCAATCACAAAACATATTGTTATAAAGATTTTAAAAGAGAAATGAAAGGCTTGTACCTTGTATTGTAATAGTACACTATAAAGACATACAAAAAAAACAGAACTGTTATTTGTAGGTCTACTTTAGTATAGCCGGAATGGAAGTCAACAAGCTGAATTGATGTCCTGTCAAAAACAATACACAACGAATCAATTAATTTGTTAACTCCAATAATTTCCAGTTCTTAAGAGGTTTGTGTTATAAACCGATTAAAAGCAGGCACAACGAGACACGAGATTTATTTACAGCCTTGTAATTAATATTGGCATATTACACCAGGTCTAAACTGGTAAAAACAAACGCCGAGTATTGCAAGACAAATAGTCATAACGTGTGAACTTATAGCCTGAATACAGGCATTAAATGTTCAACAATTTAGATTATTATAAAGATGAATGTTACAAAGGCTTGAGAGATGAGAACTATGAATTTCTGGCTAGAGCTTGTGATAATACTGAGATTCGTAGTGCAGAGTTAAAAATTCAAGACAGTTTCCTTGGAAAGTCAGCTGAAGATTTAATGATGGTATACATATCTGAAGACGCCGTACATGTCACAGCAAGAAGGTTACTTGAAACTATAATGAACAAAGACAGTGGGTAGACCACACCATAACATAGATGGGTTAGGAAGATGATAAGAAGCAACGAAATGGAAAAAGAATAAGATAATATGAAGAAATAGAATAAAATAATGCACTTTAATAACTAGAACTGAAGAACTAATCAATACCATTCCAATAAACTCTATCAAACACAAGAAATTACTAAGCCTTGTTACGCAATGTTCTATTACTTCAACTATAGTTCAACCTAAGAGGATTCCTCAAGTACCAACTACCGCTATGAATCAGTCTGTCCTTTGAAAACTTGCTCAATTATACAGGCAGTTGACGAGAACTTTCTTTCTACCGCATTTGCAAGTTAACCAACATCTGTGGTAGTCAAAGAAAGTTTTATAGGCGTCATTTATTTCCCTTATAAATTACGCTTCGAAACGCCTTCTTGAGATTGAAATAACGTTTCACACTTACTATGAAAGAAGGAGCTGGTTATATCGTAAAAGGTGACTAATAGAAATTGTATTGTGAATTTCATTTTTATGGACCAATGTAAGTACGGTGCCCTTATACAGAATATGACCTACATATTGGAGTGCCCCAAGTATCCATGATTTAATAACTATTTATTAATTAACAACATGTTTTAAATTGAGTGTTGTTCCGCTCAAGCTAGCAGGTTCACGGTATATACCAACACTAATCTAAAAAAAAAAAAAAAAAGTTACGTCTGAAGTGGATTCTCCTACGGTTGATCTTGCTCTAACTCCTACTTTATTGATTCTAAAAGCTTAAATAAATGGGCCCGTAGGGTTATCTTATAGCTAATGCTCTTATAAAAATGTCTTGTACTCCCTGGGGCTAACAATAAGTTTCAAAATATAATCTAAAACTGATTTGTTTTTCTTTTCATACTTTTTTTTGATACATTTTGCTTTGGGGATTTAACATGGCCGTGTTTTTATGAAACTGCGCAAAAAGATATTATCGGACCCCTAGTCGATCGAGAATTACTTGTGGAACTTTCGAGACGGACATAAAGTTACTCAGTGTGTTATTTACTTTATAATTGTTCTTCTTTAACTTCAAGTGTAGTTACATCTGTTGGTTTTATTAAAGTTTTTCTAGCCCACGACGGCGAGTTGGTCTTAGTCGTGTGTGTAGATGCAAATTGCTTCTGTTTACGTAAGCTCGGGAGCGCTCAGTATCTCATGAGCACACAGAAACAATGTGCATGTACATCTACACACACGACTAAGACCAACCCGCCGTCGTCGTGAGATTGAACAACTGTACGACTGTACGTGGTGCTTTTGCAACCCAATTTAATGCAGAGTAAAATTGGGTTTTTTCAATTCTGTTATTTTCTTATTCTTTTGAGATATTGTTTTGGTGTTTGGATGCACCTTTACCTACGTCAGCTTTCATATATTAATTAGTCTGGGCAGAAGCCACTTTATCAGCTTCTTGATTTTCACCTAAACAAGATTTTATGGCACTCAACAATGCGACACAGTCTCTCTCTCTCTTCCATTATTTAGGGTTGGCTCTCCTCATTCGTCCCAAGACATGTCTGTGTTGGGTCGAGATAATACTATCTAGGATACAGCAAATTCAATTCTCATAATTCTGTACTCCGTGTTTCCCTTCTAATTAGTTTCTAACTAGTCCACAAAAGTAATTATAACAGCGTCACCATTACGAATGCGTCGCTCCGACACCAATGTTTTATATAATACGGTGCGCCTACTGCGTTTTGCGGTCGCATGACGCGTTCCATACTAATATGCGCCCGCGGCTTTTTTCGGACGATAATGTATGTAATTTTTACGAGTTCCGACGGGTTAGTGACCTGTTTTTGAATTTGGAAAGGTGTTTTTGGTATTTATTGTAGACTAGCTGACACCCGCGACTTCGCTCCCATCAACTGGCTAACTACCTACCTACCCACCCTAACCTACCTACCTACCTACCCACCCTAACCTACCTACCTACAATTTTGTTAAACTAATTATTTGAATAAGAATTAATACAAAAATATGAATGTAAACAACTTTTGTTTCTAACGGCGATCTAATTAAAATTTAGAATATAAAAGCTGCTATTGTGACTTAGTTACATATATTCTCCCGTAGACTTTTTTGTAGGTAATATTAAGTACTTTAATCATGTAGTACATAATTTTTATGTATCATCAATAGTTTTCTCAGTGCATGCCTGTAGTGTATCTATCTCACTCGCACGTTCACTTTGCCATCCCCACTTTCCCCCACACAGACATACACAATCTCGTGCGCACCGCGTCAGTATTACGAGAGCCGCTGGCCAGAGTAGACGTGTTGAAGTGTGGTCATTTAGTGCGTGAACGAGCCTGTGAATTGCCCCATAGAACCGGTCACTACAAATGGCGACGAGGATAAAGTAAGAAAAACATTGGTGTAAATAAAAAGAAGAAGGATTGGGGTAAGTAGATAATGCATGACATGACACACGGTTATTTGTTATCGTTAGGCGCCCACATTCCGTTATGAAAATAAGACATTTAAGCAGGTCCTAAGTGTAAAAATTAAAAAAAAAATACATATTAAATACCTATTTGTTGTGTTAACATCATACGACTGCTTAAACATAACTATGTAGCGGAAAATAAATTCTGCCTAAGTATTGAGTAAATAACCATACCAGATTTTAATAATAAAGGACATTTAGTATTACGAAGGTAAAGAAATTCGTGTTATTCTAATCAAAGAGCCAAGGGCCATGACTAAGTTGTATCTAATAACAAAAAACTGTGTCGTTAAAGAAACATCAAACTAACTATTCTAAAACGATTGTAAATTATATTGGTGGGTAGATAAATAACAAAATTTACTTTACGATTTCAAATCAAAACATCTGACTAAAATAATAAAATCGATGCATTGTTATTTTGAACCTAACTACTGCGGCTGCAACGCGGATATCTTTGTAATATTTACACAGACAATCGAGAGTCCACCCTATTTAATGGAATCATTCTCTGATCACCGTTAATAATTCAAATAGGGGTTTCCATAGATCGGGAAATACGTTTTGCTTGACTACTTAAGTTTTATGGTGACATATTGTGATTTCGTTTCCATTCGGACACATTTGGACACTATTCGAAATTGTGGTACATCGATGCTATGGAATTTCGATAATTCGGAAGTTTGATTTGATGACTTAGGAGAATTAGTCATGGGGCACATGACATTCGAAATCAAGCAGTATACCCAAAGATTATATAGTCGCTCTAGTGAAGTTTGCAGTTACAACCACGCCTATGTAGAAATCCTAATGAAAGAACTTAAAACATAGGTATACACGCACTGACTGTTTATGTGAATATGTACATTGTAGGAACATATATACCTAAATGCCTACGTATTTATTCATTGTTTATCGAGCCTAACCCTTAAAATACACAGGTTAAAATTGAATCGTCTACCTATTAAAATGTTAATGACAATAAACAGTAACCTATAATATCACCAAAGGTGGCTTGGGCAAATACAATATAAAATTAAATATCCACATTTATAGCCGTAACTACTTAAAGGAAGGTCTCAAGTTTAAATTAAATCACGTCAAGCCACGCAGATTCTAAAAAGCTCGTAATGGGCACGTAAATATTTGCAACATCCTAAGGCCAAGCAGTCATGTTTTGGTTACATAAGCCATGCATATGAGCCCAAATTCCTGATGTAAACAGCGGTGACTCATGAAAGACAGTGCTATATAAAATACGGGTTTCAGTTACGTAGTTTTAGAGCAAATTAAACGTAAAAAGAAAAGGAATGATTGATTTATAAATGGATAAAGTTAGTTAAATTACACTATTAGTTAGTTAACAAATTCGTGTTAACTCTGAAATAATCTTTTCAAGACCTCTTGTTTATTCATTGCCTACGAAGCATATACATTACGTTTTGGAACAATATACTAAACTTATTACTTTCTGGGCACGAAAAAATATTTATGAGCTAGCTTCTTCCAGCGGCTTCACAACCGCGCAGGTCAAAATTTATTCCTAGTGGACATTACACCAGGGTTAGTGGCCTGTGGGCTGTTCCGGACTGTGATCTGTCTTTGTGCCGAGTTTCGGCCAGATCCGTTCGGCAGTTCTAGCGTGGTTGGGTGCCGGACATGAAGCCGTCCGTCCGTACTTTCGCATTTATAATATTAGTAAGGTTTCCGATCTGTCTGAAATGACAGTTGCCTACCATTCTACAAAAGGGTTTGAGCTGCTGACCCTATCAGGTATGTACATTTTTGAGAGTGTAATGGTCGTGAAAACAGATTTACACCATTGCATTTGGAATATTCTTAATTATTTTTGTACACAGGACGTACAAAATAAAATAAATATTTGTACAAAGACGAGTTTAGCTCTGGATTCGGTTTTCTACTACCAAACTTTTGAGTGGTGGAGAGAGTTTGTAAAAGAGGGTAGATGTAGTCAGGTGTAAAAAGTCAAACTAACACAGAAGGAATAAAATAAATCAAAAATATACTACGTACGTAACAATACCCAATATATACAGTTAGGCTGTTTGATTCTTGACCCATCCGTTTGTAAACTTCAAAACATTAGAGTTTTCTTACTATATACCAGTCATCTTATGGTGGATATAAGATGTTTCAAAATTATAAAAAACTGAGTTAGTACAGGCATCTGGTCGCGCAACTACTATGACCATTTTGTTCATTGCAGTAAGATTATTAAAAGAAAAAAAAATATTGTGTTATAGCAGATATTGGAATTAACTGTCGTCACGCATTGTTTACTTATATAAAGAAGCGCAGAATAGAATTTGATGAAATAAATACAAAATACGAACTATTTAGAGTACTACTATTTATGAGTTTATTCTGAATTCAAAGAAAAATGCTAAATATCAAGATGTTGAGTAAATATTCAATCTGCTAATATCATTGAAATGACAGCGAGATTGGTAAACTAATAGTCACTGACTTTCACTCTATAATATATTAGTATATGACTGTCTTATTAAATCGATGTTGTTGCTGAGAAAAACTATATTTAAGCAAGATTAGACCTAATTGGGTTAGAACACCCGTAGAATAATTAGTATATGGTGGGTCAGATTTCAATCTTGTTGATTGTACACATAATTATATTGTGTCATTGTAAAATAAATTATTTTCAACTGAAAATTTAAATAGAGGTGTCGTGACACTGAGATTCACGCCACTATACAATAATACAACACAGAATTTACACTTACAGTTTTCTGGGTATTTAAAGCGGGACGCCTGAATGTATTAGAGTAGATACGATGAGCAATGGCGATCTCTTTACTTTTCTTTACACATAAGTATGTACAAATATATAGTTTGAGTATGAGTTCTTCATTAACGTCAAACGGACAAAAAAGTTAGTTTATGGTCAAACTAAGATTTGCCTGACGGCTAAGCGTATTTGAAGCGAAAAAAAAAGAACGTATTTATTTATTTGGACTTCATGCATAAGGGTGCAAAGGCGGACTTAATGCCTGTATGGCATATGGTTGGCTACATCATGGGCGGGTGATGCCAGTTTAGGAGGCTGGATCCAAGGTGGCTGATGCCATAAGGTATGACTAGATCCTAGGCGAGTTATGACAATTTAGTTAGATTCAAGGTGGGTCATGTTCTGAAATCGTGCCTATTTCATGTGGAATGAGTATTATGAAGGCTAACCTCAATATACGTAGATAACGATATGATTTAAAGTGGTGTAGGGATATTGAGAGCGCGCTGGATCAGAATAGCCATATGGGCGCAAATCAATTAAAACTACCAAGTGCACTGCTGTTGTAAAAAGATACCTCGGGGACCAGACAACTATCGAAATGTCAGTTTAACAAGTGCGACATCGATAGCCTTTAAGTTATTTAGCTGTGAAGATATGCAATGTTAACGTTTACACTGAACTGTTTTTGTAAAACTATAAAGGTACCTACATAAACAGTTTCGTAGGTGACCACACTCGATTGGTGTAGTGGATTGTCAGATTTCCAATGTCACGAAATAGTACTCAGTTATAAAAAAAAATACTTATGGTGAGGAAACCGTATGTCCTGGAGCTGGTAATTCGGGGACGTGTGACGTCTGCCGGGCAACGCTTAGCTCATGTGATGGATTGAGGCCTTGTCCCTGTCGCAGAGGGGAGGTTCGCTTTCCGGTGAATGGAGCATTATAGGCTGATTATGCTTATAGGAATAGTTGGAGTAAAAAGGAATAGTTGGTTGTTCTGCCATTAGATTGGCGGGTTTTGCTACCATTAAATTGGTGGGTTTGCTACCATTAAATTGGTGGGTTTGCTACCATTAAATTGGTGGGTTTGCTACCATTAAATTGGAGGGTTTTGCTGCCATTACATTGGTGGGTTTGCTACCATTAAATTGGTGGGTTTTGCTGCCATTACATTGGTGGGTTTGCTACCATTAAATTGGAGGGTTTTGCTGCCATTACATTGGTGGGTTTGCTACCATTAAATTGGTGGGTTTTGCTGCCATTAAATTGGTGGGTTTGCTACCATTAAATTGGTGGGTTTGCTACCATTAAATAGGTGGGTTTTGCTGCCATTAAATTGGTGGGCTTGCTGCCATTAAATTGGTGGGTTTGCTACCATTAAATTGGTGGGTTTGCTACCATTAAATTGGTGGGTTTTGCTGCCATTAAATTGGTGGGTTTGCTACCATTAAATTGGTGGGTTTTGCTGCCATTAAATTGGTGGGTTTGCTGCCATTAAATTGGTGGGTGGTTGGTGCCATTCAATTGGTGGGTTTGCTGCCATTAAATTTGAGGAATTGTGATTTCCATTAACATACATCAACTCACACTTTTTTTTTATTTCCCAGTGACAATCTAGAAAATGTAACAAAATACGTAAAAAACTAAAATCACAAACAAGTACTCATGTCACACATACTAATGTCCACGTACTAACAAAATAATTATAAAAGTACACTGTAAAATTACAGTTTTCAGAGATTTTGGTGATAGCTTTATTTTCTCTCATTAAATTGAAGAAAAATAGGAGGGTGTAGGGATATTGAGAGCGTGAAAAAAAGACAAGAATCTATCACGTGAAGAACAAACAATATAATTATGATTACATTAAGCATACCAAAAATACATTATACAAAATGAATTAATATTAAATATATTCTTAATAAAATCATTAATGAGGAAGGGATGTAGTGTATCTATCTCACTCGCACGTTCACTTTGCCATCCCCACTTTCCCCCACACAGACATACACAATCTCGTGCGCACCGCGTCAGTATTACGAGAGCCGCTGGCCAGAGTAGACGTGTTGAAGTGTGGTCATTTAGTGCGTGAACGAGCCTGTGAATTGCCCCATAGAACCGGTCACTACAATGCCAAAGAATTAATTTTATAGACAACATTTTGCTACTTTGGATTACATTATTGAAATTTTCATAAGGATCTCTATTTTTTTTAAAACTAAATTATTGCCTATGTCACTCAGGAATAATGTAGTTTTTTACTGGTGAAAGAAGTTTCAAAATCGGTTCAGTAGATCCAGAGAAAACCTCTACAACAACGTCACAAACTCACAAACTACCTCTTCATAATATTAGTATAGATTTTTTTAAACTACACATTTGATGTCCTCGTCATCAGCCCAGCATTTTACCAGTTACTTTGGGTTCGCCTTCCAGTCTATTCGGATGCACCAGACTAACAGTACTTTACATGGAGCTACCCTTTGATTTCCTTGTACTAAAATTGATGTTCCATCCACCAACAAAATATGTCAAAACCACACCCCCCTTACAGCAGGCACAATTTATACATGTGCCAATCTAACCCCGTGTTGTATAATTATCAGATATTCATGCGAACCATGTCTTGGCTCTGTTCCAAGGTCGTAAGACAGGCCTAGTCTGTGCTTTCCACATCCCCTTATTCTGACCTATTTAAGTCAAGGTTTTCTACAAACCATTACTTTTCTATGTCACTTACATGTAGGTTACTTCTAGGCAAGCGTGCTTCATCGTCGACCACATCATCGCTTACCATCAGGTGCGATAGGTTACCATGTTACAAAAAATCTTGGACAGACTTCGAGAGGAATTCCCTGCCGGAGTCTGTGTTTCGTGAAAGCTACAATCTGGGGGTCTTTAAGTCAAGAGTGAATAGGTTATTTCTAGGCAAGCGTGTACATCGTCAACATCATCATCGCTTACCATCAGGTGCGATAGAATACCATGTTACAAAAAATCTTGGACAGACTTCGAGTGGAATTCCCTGCCGGAGTCTGTTTCGTGATAGCTACAATCTGGGGGTCTTTAAGTCAAGAGTGAATAGGTTATTTCTAGGCAAGCGTGTACATCGTCAACATCATCATCGCTTACCATCAGGTGCGATAGGTTACCATGTTACAAAAAATCTTGGACAGACTTCGAGAGGAATTCCCTGCCGGAGTCTGTGTTTCGTGAAAGCTACAATCTGGGGGTCTTTAAGTCAAGAGTGAATAGGCTGCTTCTAGGCAAGCGTGTACATCGTCAACATCATCATCGCTTACCATCAGATCATATAGTGTTCAAACGCGAGCCAATCATCAAAAACCGGCCAAGTGGACCTTCGGACTCGCGCACTAATGGTTCCGTACCATTATCGCAAAAAAACGGCAAAAAAACACGTTTGTTGTATGGGAGGCCCAATTTAATATTTATTTTATTCTGATTTTAGTAGGTATTTGTTGTTATAGCGGCAACAGAAATACATCATCTGTGAAAATTTCAACTGTCTAGCTAACACGGTTCATGAGATACAGCCTGGTGACAGACGGCCAATGAAGTTTTAGTAATAATAAACAACACTAATAAACGAAATAATAAACGCGAGCAATCAATTTTAAAAATCGGCCAAGTGCGAGTCGGACTCGCGCACTAATGATTCCCTACAATTATCGACAAAAAAAAAACGGCAAAAAAAATCACGTTTGTTGTATGGGAGCCCCACTTAGATATTCATTGTATTATGTTTTTAGTATTTGCTGTTACAGCGGCAAGATAAATACATCATCTGTGAAAATTTCAACTGTCTAGCTAACACGGTTCATGAGATACAGCCTGGTGACAGTGGAGTCTTAGTAATAGATTACCGTTTTTATCCCTTGGGTAAAAAGAACTCGGACAAACTTCGATATACCCTCGTAATGTACATAATTATTATACTATGTATAGTCTGGCCGGCATTGTGAAGACGAAACAATAACATACATTAATAAGACTATAAATTTACCTTTACATAGTGAAGTATGTATTTATAACAGTCACCTTCCATTGTTTCCTGTTTGCATAAAGTGTGACAAGTTATGTATGTTGAAAGGATATGTGCTATTTGTAATTATATTCCTTGTTATTGTCTATCGGTTCCTTTTCGTTGATGGGGTGCTGCATGGGTACTTGGAGGGTGTCACTTTGAGTATCGTGGGGGAGATCTCCATAGGTTGCTCGTTAGATATGAGGGTTCGAAAATTGCTGACGAAAATCAAGATGCTATTTGAATTTTGATTTCTACTGAATCGAGTATGATTTTGATTATGATTGCTTGTAAGAAAGCTAAATTACAGTTTTAACAAATTACCTTTGTACCACTACTGTACTTAACGAGGAAATGCGGTCGCAGACATCCGACTGAATATCCTAAGTAAAAGTCATAATTCGAGGTTTGGCTCTCGCCTATTTCCTCCTCCAATATTGGACCAATTTAAAAGATGTTCCATAAACTGAAAAAAGAAAGATATATATACTGTGCCCCTATGTTTTCCTTTTTTTTCATTTATAGTTGTCAAATTTGTACACATCTGAGGCCTAGATGACAGCGCAATTTCGAGCATTTTTTGAGAGTTCTAGTGCTTCTTAAGATAATGTATCATCAAAAAGGAAAACATAGGGCCACAGTATATATATATATATATATTTTTTTTTTCCGTTTACGGAATATATTTTAAATTGGTCCAATATTGGAGGAGGAAATAGGCGAGAGCCAAACCTCGAATTATGACTTTTACTTAGGATATTCAGTCGGATGTCTGCGACCGCATTTCCTCTTAAGTACAGTAGTGGTAGAAAGGCTTTGCTTCAATTTAATGCCTTAGATACACTAGAGTACCTAAGGCATTAAATTGGCAGAAATGACAACCGGAGTCTTCAATTTCAATCACCATTTTAGTGTTTCAAACTTGCCTTTCCAAGTGACTTGAATAACCAATCAAAGAAGGTTTCTCTATCAAGTCTTTCAGTGCAGTTAATAAGACACATACTGCCTCAAAAAACTGCAAAAAATCTGACAACCTAAACTGCGTTGGTAGCTGAACACAAATTAACGATCCTCCCATACAATACGTCAGAAGTTGGACAGCTTCTTGGCAAGACCAATGAGGATCGATACACCATAGACTAAGGAGTAACTGTCATTACGTGGGTGTCTGGGCGTTTTTCCAGAGACGCAGCATTTGTCATGGTCTAATAGTTCCTCCGTCATGACAGGGATTAATGCAACGAAAATCTATATTTTACTTTCTGCGTTGATTGTAAAATGTTATTCTCATTTGATCTACGAATCAAACTTTTGGGTCCTCCAATTGCATAAAACAGACGTTTTATGCAATTAAAAGTTTTTTTAAATATACTTTACAATTCTAGAGCAATAAATCAGTCCCAGCAAATTTTATATTAAAAACTATCGAAATAAAATCAAGTTTTGCCCGATACTAACATTTTAATTTAACGTCAACGTGCTAACAACTTTTCAATATCATAAAATGTTTTTTGCTATTACGCTTCAGCTGTGCTTTTCTCTCGAAAGTTTTATGTTTTTTTAATGAAACTGGGCTGGGCTACGCTCTCAAAATGCACTTTACCTTTGATATTTTGTTAAAAGCAAACTCTATGAGACTTATAAGGTTTTTGTCCGTGGATAACTCCACGGACAAAAACATATTTTCTGCTGTAAAATAAAAATGGGAACACTAGGTAGGTACTTTATCTAGTTTCTGTTGCTATCAAGGATATACCCCAAGTGAATTAGCGCCTAGTATACGTGGAGTCTGTTCCAGACCGTTATGTTGAATTTGCAAAATATTTTTTTTTTGTTACCTCTCTCGCTCGCGTTTGACCACTATCTCGTCTGATGTTAAGCGATGACTAGGTCCACGGTGAAGCACGCTTGCCTAGAAGAACCCTATTCATTCTTGGCTTAAAGACCCCAAGGTTGTAGCTATTAGGGAGCAAATAAAAATGTTGGATTACTGAAGACGCTATTTACATATGGCATGCAAAGACTGATAAAGATTCAAGTGCGGTTCCTAATACCTACTTATTGGCTAATGAAACAAATGACGTAATCGAAACTTGGGTAACCATCGAACATCTTGTGGTCGCCATAAAAGTTATTGTTCCGCGAAACTCATAAAACTCAACAAAGGGTAACGGATTACTCTCAACTTTGTAAGTGATGAGTTGATGAGCCAATACACTGTCATTGTGATAGCATCTACTTCAAATATACCATGTGTGTGGCACGCTTACTGTGGCGGGGTTATCAGCTGAAGCTTAAGAGGAAATGCGGTCGCAGACATCCTACTGAATATCCTAAGTGAAAAGTCATAATTCGAGGTTTGGCTCTCGCCTATTTCCTCCTCCAATATTTGACCAATTTAAAAAATATTCCATAAACTGAAAAATAAAGATATATACTGTGCCCTAAGTTTTTCTTTTTTCATTTGTCAAATTCGTACACTAGGCCTCTGTGGACAGCGCAATTTTGAGGATTATTTTAGGGTTCTAGTGCTTCTAAAGGTAATGTATCATCGAAAAGGAAGACATAGGGGCACATTATATATCTTTCTTTTTCAGGCCAATATTCGTGAAGGAAATAGGCGAGAGCCAAACCTCGAATTATTATTTTTACTTAGGAAATTCAGTCGGACATCTGCGACCTTGTTTCATCTTAAATATTAAATACGTAAGGCCTCGTGTGACTTCCCCTAGGCACAGATAATATAATACTAGCATTCAGATGCCTCATCCCAAACAAAGAAACCGTGCCACGTAACTAGTGTTTTTCATCTGATTATACCGATTATTTTTTGTGAATAGATTGCGTTCGGGTCCGTTCCACGGCGATAGATAGATCACCATATAATAATCAATCGATATCGATAGATAAATCAAATAATCAGTATAATCTCTAGTCACTCAGTATAATAATCGCCCTAGGTCTCAAAAATGGCAGCAAACAACAAAGGCCAGTTGTCAAACGACCCCATAAAAGTTGAGAAAACTAAACCGAAACTCTATACAGACAGAACTCTTCATCAATGAAGTCTCATTGATTACATTACCTTAAAAACGTAACACTTTTAACGATACACACTACGTCATAAAGGCCTACGCCCACGGTCTCATCGCGCATCACTGGGACGCGAACTTGACCGAGCCGATGACTCACCGCGCCGGTTCTGTAAATCGATTCAATATTCTTAATGATACAAACGCGCGATTTGCCGGACGGCAACTCGCGTAACCGGTGTACCGGTGTCGCGTATGGCCGCACCTATGTTGAAATAGTCTTAGGTAGTGTTTCCACCTGTATACAAATGGGATGCATTGTGGTCTACAAAGGTATACTGTGATCGTACCCCGCAATATAATTAAACTTGCATGCTACTTGCTTAGAGCAGTGCTGGCTCAGTTGTTGAGTACGGCCCTATGAGTCGGAGTCGAACCCAGGCCGGCGCAATTATTTGTGTAAATTATTTCATCACCTCTACTCCCAAAACGGTGAAGTAAAACATCTTGTGGAAACCGGCATGTCCTAGAATAGGGTAGTTGACAAAAAATATATTTTGTCCTTCAGTTAGATAACCTAAAAATATTGGACACGTATTTCTTCTTTTGCCACGTTAACAATACATACGATACAAACAGGGCGTTGAAATACCTTGTGACGTCACGCTGTGCTACGCTTTTTACTGACGAAATGACGTCACAAGCCATCACTCCTGAACTTTGATGCGCTATATCTTTGTATTTTTTTTATTTATTTGATAAAGCGAATACTACGGCTCTAATATTATTTAATAATTCCAATGAATAAATAGAATTGTCATTTATCGATCCAGGAAACATCCTTATTAAAATACGAAGGCAATCAATCTGCCTAACCTTTGCCCAACTATGTTGGGCACGGCTTCCAGTCTAACCGGATTCAGCTGAGTACAAGTGTTTTACATGGAGCGACTGCCTATCTGACCTCCACAACCCAGTAACTGGGTAACAGCGGTACCCCTTGGCTAGATTGGTGTCAGATCTCAAGCTTCTGACTACTCGTAACGATTGTCAAAGATCTTCAAATGACAGCCGGGACCAACGGACGTTAAGCCGTTGGTCCCGGCTGTCATTTGAAGATCTTTCCGAGGCACGGAGGAAACTCGGAATGTTGAAATGGTCACCCATCCACGGATCGACCTCGTCAAGCGTTGCTTAACCTTGAATATCGACCCGTGCGGCTGTGATTATTTAGCCACGAGCTCCCATGCATCATGCATTTAAAATACGAAGGCATGTGACATAAATACCAACCAGCTCTGGGCCCGTGTGGTAGATGGTCCGTTCCCTCTCAGAAAGAGGAGTACTGAGTCCCAGCAGTAGGTGGTAGGATGCTAAATTATTCTAGTTGCTTGCAGATGCAAACGCGATCTTAGGTTGTTTACGTTGCATGAAGATTGGAGATACAGGAACGAGGTAGCGATGATGTGTTTGCATTAATTTGTTTGAGAAGATAAGTGTTGTCTTCAATGCTTATGCATATTGGAAAGGAGATAACGAAACGAACATTGCAACCAGTTTTTTCTCAATACTAGTTAAATGCAGTTAGAAAATTAGAAATCAAATTACATAATGGTGAAGCATTTACTCTACAACTGGTGGAGTAATAGAGAATATCAGCATCATATCAGAATAGCAGCGCAGCGTTATTTTCTTTTTTGGATATCGCTGAGATAGGAGCCGTTTTGGTCTCGCACGGGGTTTTATTTTTCATTTTTTAACCGCCGACGGAAATAGAGGGGTGTTATAAGTTTGAGGTGTGTTGCTGTGTATCTGTGTGTCTGTCTGTGGCATCATAGCGCCTCAACGGATGAACCGATTTTGATTTAGTTTTTGGTTGAAAGGTGATTATTTGAAGGTATCGAGAGTGTTCGTAGCTAAATTTGAATAAAATCGGTTCAGCCGTTCAAAAGTTATGCGCGTTTTACTGTTTAGATCGTGATGTTTTCGCAAGATAAATGTGTCGGGGGTTATTTAAATTTTGAAATTTTACTTGTGTTTAATTTTATGCATAATATTTCTCGTGTCTCCTGTGCGGGTCACAAATAAATATTTTTTCTTTCTTTTAATAGCAACTCTTTTAAAGCCATTACGACTGAAAACCATTTTAAAAGCGTTTAAATCGAGACAGTACAAAAAGGGCAAGACGCTTCACAACTTAAAAAGAGTCCGTATAATAGTCTGTCCTACTTAAGATCTCAAAGAAGTCGCTGAATTATGAATATCAAAAGCGTGGCCTTTTAGAGTATGAATGAGAAGGGCTATAAAAGTGAGCAAACGAAGGCATAAACTGTCAACTGAAATGTGAAAAAATTGCTGTAGTATGTATATTATTGTTTTACCGCAAAAGTCACGGTACCAAGTGTCACCATTTCAAGTAATACCATTTAAAATAATGGCGAGAAAATCAAGTATGCTACGTTACATCTGGAAGGACAACTTCCAAAATGTCAAGGCAAAATTCGCACTATATCTATCTATACCAATATTTTTTTGTTTGTTTGTTTGTACCGAATAGGCTCCAAAACTACTGGACCGATTTCAAAAATTCTTTCACCGTTGGCAAGCTACTCTATCCCCGAGTAACATAGGCTACTTTTTATCCCTGTATTCCCACGGGAACGGGAACTACGCGGGTGAAACCGCGAGGCGTCCTCTAGTATACTATAATATTATAAAGAGGAAAGTTTTGTATGTGACGAATAAACTTAAAAACTACTGGACCAATTTCAAAAATTATTTCTCCTTTGGGAAGCTACACTATCCCAGTGTGACATAGGCTACGTTTTATCCCTGCATTCCCACGGGAATGGGAACTACGCGGGTGAAACCGCGAGGCGACCGCTAGTCGCTTAGATAAAACCTTGAAGTTCGTTTGAAAATAATGCCATAAAAAAGTCCTTACGAATGCGTCCCTTAGAAAAGGGATTATTACCAAAAACGAGCCAGTAGATTTTTCTATAAGGCACATAGCATAATCAGCTTGAGAGCAATGGTGGCCCAGTGGTAACGGCCGCGACTTAAAGTTGTATGTCGTGGGTTCGAACCCAGGCAGGCGATTTACCGTGTAAATTATTTCATCACTACTGCTCTGAAAACAGTGAGGGAAAACATCGTGAGGAAACCGGGCATGTCTTAGAACCAAAAATTTTAAGATATGTGACATACATAAATATGCACTGGGCCCGCGTGGTGGATGACGGTCCATTCCATCTCACAGAGAGGAGGCCAGCACGCACAACGGACCAAATGCAAGTGCGGCAAAAGGGTCCATCTATCCTATTCTAGCATAATCAGCCTTTTATCGTTCCCAATGCTGGGACACAGGCTTCCTCTCAATGAAAGGGAATGGGGCTTAATCCACCACGCGGGTCCAGTGCGGGTGTCTTCGTGCTTAAGGCACACAGTCAGTTTTTTTTCACGCCATTTATACCTACTTGAACAAGAAGATGAAAAATATCTTCGTACCAATTCATGCCATGGATTTCGTAAAAAAAAATACTTCTTTGCTATTTTTTCCGGTTGCCGAGGAATGGTGACCCTGACCCTGATAAGCTGAAGCTTGTCTCATTCATACTCTCAGAAAATCCTAGCATACCATACTATCATGATGAATTTAATTAAACTAGAATATGGATTATTCCAATAAGAAAAAATATACCTAAACTAAGCCAATCCTAGGCTCACTAAATAATTTTGCCTCTCGTCTATTTTGCTTACTGGCCCTTCGTGAGCTCTTTGAGATGAGAAAATTACTCATTTCTTCTCGTGGATTTCGTAAAAAAACATACTGTAAAGTTATATTTTACCGGTCGCCGATGGAATGGTGACCCTGACCACAAAGTACATATGCGGCGGCGCGCCGCAGACAGAGAGTCCACTACGAACAAAGCGCCATTTTGAACGCACACATTGACATTACGATTTTACAGGGAATAATGGGCAATATTGGACCGAGAACAGTCGCGGCTGTCACGAATGTTTTGTGCGGGAGTTTGTCACGTCATTCATACATAAAGTAGGTACTGAAAAGAGGTTGCATTGGCTGGGTTATCTTTATTAATTGTTACCGTCCGAATATACTTTAAATTAATTCTATATAATTTATATTCGTTCTTACATTAATTTAAAGTTATAAAGGCCATTAAATAAGAAGATTAGTTAGAAATTCAATATTTAGGTAAATAATAAATTATTTTAAGTCCATAGACGAAATTGGAAAGGGTATGAAACTTATCATATTAATATGGTTTAAGTCATCCAGCTCACAAATATGTTTCCTCCGATTGCAAAGCATAATTCTCTTCTTGTTTATATACCTACATATTTTTAGTTAGCTTCTTAAGCAGTCGGGTTTTTTGATTTTATTTAAAAAAAACACATTTATATTTTTGTTGAGCTTGGTGCTTTTCACATTTTTATTTTTTTGGTGGGATCATTATTACACCATTGTTACGTACCTAACCATCGTCGTATGTGGAGTCTCTGTGTACCCTCTAAGGCATGTAAGCATGATATGATGTATGTTTAGACGAATCGATGTATTCATGTTTGTAACTTATACAACCTACTCTTTTTTTTAAATTCGGTATCAATATAGTAGCAACCTTAGTGAGTCTGTCAAGTTTAGCTGTCAATTTTCGAAACGGCAGCTGTGGCCCTTCTGTATACTTTCTATTTTGTGCCCTGACCCTGATAAGCTGAAGCTTGTCTCATTCATACTCTCAGTAAATCCCAGCATACCATACTGTACACTTGCTCAGTAAGGTATAATGATATAATCAACCAGCTACCAAATTTAATTTCACGGTGTTTTGGCTTCGTTTACCCCGGCTTTATTAAGCGAAGTAACGAAGGTATATCTTTAATAAAATATACAGTACGAAATGGCGGTTTGTGCTCTGCTCAGGGATGTAGAAAAATTGTACAGGATTTTTTGTTTTACAAGGGCAAAAGACGTAAGTGTGTTCGGGTTAAATCTTGCATACACGTTTAGTTTGGATGACAATGCATGGTTAGCTAAGCGACGTCATTCTAAATCCAATATGGCGGACGGCCCAAGATGGCGGACTAGTTATTTTTTGTGCATTGCCATGAGATGGGTATCAAATGAAAGGGTTTGCTGAGAATAATACAAAAAAAGCATGTTTTAAAAAGAATTTAATGTTTTTTTTTTTTTTTTAATATTACTATTCACGTTTCTTTCCACCTGGCACAAGTCCGTAAACAGCTGTTCCTATTTTTTTGTAATAGTCTCACGACTTGCAAGATAAATAGTACGTAAATACAAATAATCTATATTTATCTCTGTCTCGTGTGCAGACATTATGACACAGGGCGGTGCGCGAGCGCATGTGCCAAGTTTTCGTCACAATTGATAACTTGATTAGTTTTGCAATTATGAGTATAAAAATAACAAGGGATTAATTACCACTAAACCTTCCAGACCCATAACCCAATATGTATTTTCTCCATATTTTGCAATAGTCCTGCACCAACCGGGGATTGCCCTTGGGTGCACTTGCGTATTGCATACAGGGATAATCGTCGGCTGGACATTTCCTGATACATGCCTAACAAGGCCTCTGCAAGTTGGCTTCGGCCCCTCGCACGCCTTTTAAAGGACCGGGACCCCACTGTCCCGAGATTGTCAAAATAGTGATTAATTAATTATTTTGCTACACTAATTTACTAATACATGGTCTATGGTTTTAATGACGTACCATTGTAAGGCACACCTAAAAAGGAAAAAAATCGGCGGCAAATCAAAACTCATTAGTCGCAAATGGGATGTAGTTAGCGAACAAGGCGATTACTGAGTCCAATTATTATTATATCACCTGAGAATTTACTAATTTAATAAACACTTTAAGTGGAATTCCAAAAGGCAGCCATCATTATTTCATAAATATAAATCCTAGTACATGCCAGCCTTCTTTTTCACTACTCACAAAACGGTAAAAGAAAACATCATGAGGAAACCGGCATATCCTAGAGTCAAAAACTCGAAGAAATGACATCCGTCAACCCACACTGGGCTCACGTGGTAGATTACACCCCACTCCTTCGCACAAAAAAGTGTCCAGTGTCTAGAATCCCAGCAGTGGGAACATTAACCGCAGATTTTGCTTATATAATCTTTATTTTCAATCATCGTCCTCTTCAACACAGTTTTAAACTCTTTAGAACCATTCAAAATCAGCTATCGAAGTATCCAGTTGTTAACCGCCGCCGGAAAAGACACCCCTCGTGTTATAAGTTTGACGTGTGTTGCGGTGTATCTGTGTGTCTGTCTGTGACATCATAGCGTCCAAACGGGTGAACCGATTTAGTTTTTTTGTATGCTATGTTTGAATTAAATCCGTTCAGCCGTTCAAAAGTTATGGGCGTTTTACTGTTTGAATCGGGGTGTTTTACCGAGATATCGTGTCATAATTACGTGTTCAATAGATTGCCGATCGAAGCGTGTCTACTATATACTAGATAAATTATGTAGCATGAAATAAAAATGTGTCGGGAGTTTTTAAAATTTTGAAATTTTACTAGTAAACTCTGTAGAATCATTCAAACTCAGCTTTCAAGGTATCCAACACTGCTAATTGCAACCCAGAATACCTCATTCAATATCAAACGCGTTCAATTACGTACGGAACTCATTCAATTGAATGGTATACCGACTAATAGAGCAGTTTCAGGGTTCCGTGTCGGCCACACAATGCCAATTGACCAATCGATTTGTATGTTGATTGAATAGGATAGGTAATCGTCTGGAGTGTGTGTTTGTGAGTAAATACGGCGCCTATTTTTGGAGTAAAACTATGAATATGAAGTATTTATCAACATAAACGTTTCAAGGTCTTCTATTTTTCTGTTGTTTTTAGGGTTCCGTACCCAAAGGGTAAAAACGGGACCCTATTACTAAGACTCCGCGGTCCGTCTGTCTGTCTGTCTGTCACCAAGCTGTATCTCATGAACCGTGATAGCTAGACAGTTCAAATTTTTACAGATGATGTATTTCTGTTGCCGCTATAACAACAAATACTAAAAACAAAATAAAATAAATATTTAAGAGGGGCTCCCATACAACAAACGTGTTTTTTTGCGATAATGGTACGGAACCCTTCGTGCGCGAGTCCGACTCGCACTTGGCCGGTTTTTTTTCATTATACTGGAATTAGGGCCAACGAAATTTCTTACTGGCTGAAGATGTTTTTGACCTAAATGGATTTGTTAGCTTGCTAGTTGATACAGATACCGCCATTGTACCTAGGGTTGCCAGATGGTCGGGAATCGTCTGGATTCGCCCGACATTTTAAAGGATCTCCAGACTGCCAACAAAACTCAAAATCTCCAGACAAACAAGTTCTTGGAAAGTTCTTTCTTTCAGATCATTTGTGTTATCTATTCCTGTAAGTATTACTAAGAAAAGTTATAAATAATTTATATACCAAAGAGAGAAATTGTATGGCTATTGAAATAATAAAAGCTGAGTTAATAAAATAGTCTGAAATTTGAAGTAAATTGTTTGAATTTAAAATCTTTTCCTAAATTGGTGGACTCAGTAAAGCTTAATGCCAAATACATATGGCAAACTAAAAATTAAGTGTAGTTAAATTAGTTGTTACATCAATATTGTAAAAAAAAAAACTCCCGACTACAACCTCAAAATCCCGACATTTTCAAATTTTCGCCAGATATTTTCGTCTTCCGATCTGGCAACCATAATTGTACCCCAAAGTATTGAAAGCGCTATGTTCCATTTTTGAAAAATATAAAGTAAATTCTATTTATCCTTGGAATGTATCAATGAAGGTCAGAAGGTTATTTGGAGCAATACAAGGCGAACAATTCCTGATGTTATGCTTACGTCACAGAGTTACAGATTGCAGTGGAAATACTGAAAAGGGTCGCCTGAGGTCAAATGCATAGTTCTTAGAACTGACACGAATGAATTGAAAGATGGCATATTATTATCCCACCCAGAAGATACTAGGAAAGGAAAGAAGACAACGTACAGATTGTAGCTTGTGTATTCTGCCTACTTAAGACGACGACTGTCGCCAACGACCTTGAGGGAACAAAACGCGAACTCGTTTCACACCCGCGCGACCCAAAATTTTGTAGTTTTTGTACTTTCCTTATTATTATTCTATGACTTTAAAAAAAAGCCTCAGATCAAAATGTAGATAATTAATTTGTCTTTGAGATGGTGTCGATTTCATTAAAATACGCTCAGAGGTTTTGGTGTGATTGACGTGTTTTTGTCCGTTTTAGACATAACTTTACAAATTAATTACACTATGTTATATGAATAAAACTCAAAACTTTCTTACATCAAATTATTAAGAAAATGGTCTAATATAACATATATTTTTACCAAAAAATTACGACAACGCGTTTAGACGTGATTCTTATTTTAAAATCAGCTAATCAGGAGTATCCGCGCCTTAAGGCCTTCCTCACCGGGTCAGTTCGTTTTCGTTTCTGTACAGATGTATATTATCCGCTCGGTATGAATCTATACCGAAACGACTCAGGCGCTTTCCTGACTGAGTCGTTTCGGTACAGATTCTTTACCGAACGCATATACACGTATATCACATCGGAACAGATTCGGTACAGAAACGAAAACCCACGTTGGCTAAGCGTGTTATAGGCTGGAATGAAGTTCTATCCCAACTATCCAACATATTCCACGATTTCACAAACAAATACATAGTTAAAACATTAATTGGCATTTTTATAGCGGCATTATAATTGGAGTTATTCGTTCCGTTCCGCCATAATTAAATAGTGACGTCATATTTATAGTAGATCGCGATTTGTGCGGACGTGTTAAGGGCCTACATACGCTTTAGTGCCGTAAAACGGTAACTTTCTAAAGCATACTCCTTAGAAACGGCTAGGTTAAAAGGTTTGAAAAAAAAATATTTTTTTTATTGATTCATGTACATAATTTGGAACACAAGGTTTTTTCGTGTAACTAATAGTTTTGCTTTAAAAAAATAATTAACAAGACGATATTTTTCGCAACTTTTGGAAACTCCTGCAAAACGACTTGGATGTTAAAAAATATTTTTATACAGAAAAATTGATGGCTGGAATTACTTCATACCTAACATAGCATATGTAAATCAAATAATATTTTGCAAACAAAACTGTTCAGAAGGAGGTTCAATTTTGATATTTTGGCATCGAGCGGGCGCACGGCCAGTACTGCGTTACATTGGGGCGTATATATCACCTTAAGTAGAATATGTTTGTTTTAATTATTATGTTGATGTTGGAAGAAGTGGGGTAAATCTTTGATTTATAATTAAGATATTAAGACTGTACGAGAATAGTTCAAGCAGTGATGAAATCAGTTAGCAAGATTGGGCTCTTGAAACGACCCAAAATGATAAATGATGCTGCAAGTCAGTAAGAAAGACTATATAATATATAATTATTACTGTGAGACTAAAATATTTACTACTAGCTGACCCCCGGGGCTTCGCTCCCGTCAACTGGCTACCTACCTACCTCCCTGCCTGCCCTGCCCTTCCTGCCCTGCCTAACCTATACTTTTCTCAGCGCACGGCAGAGTGAATTTTATAGGCAACATTTTCCTACCTCGAGTTACATTATTGCAATTTTCATAAGGATCTCTATTTTTTTGAAAACATATTATAGCCTATGACACTGAGGAATAATGTAGCTTTCTAATGGTGAAAGAATTTTCAAAATCGGTTCAGTAGATCCAGAAATTAAGCCTTACAACGTCACAAACTCACAAACTTTACCTCTTTATAATATATAATATATAAGTGTCAAATCCAACTTCAGAGACACAAAGATCCACTGTGAGTATTATAACATAATTTAAAATGTAATCTATACTAATCTCAGATCAAATAAAAAGTCAAGATGGAAAGTTGCAAACAACAAAGTGACGCCGGTTCAAACTAAGCCTTGCCGTACAAATACACAATTACACGCACTCACGTACAACGAAATTACGCTTTAGCTTGTCCTTCGAGCTTACAGATCAAATAATAAAGCTCAACTGACAAGCTAAGGGGTAGTTTCGTTATAAGTGTGCGCGTATAATTGTGTATTTATACGGCAAGGCTTACTTTGAACCGGCTTCACTTTGTTGTTTGCAACGTTTCATCTTGACTTTTTATTTGATCTGAGTTTAGTATAGATTACATTTTAAATTATGTTATAATACTCACAGTGGATCTTTGTGTCTCTGAAGTTGGATTTGACACTTAACGCGCAATAAACAGTAGAACTGCATAGAGTAAGCGAGATAGGATTATGCGACAAACGTATGCGAGTGAAAGAGACAGTTATACAATGATAACTTCACTTTCAATATTGACACAAAAATAGCTACTGCGCAGGCTCTTGCAGCCAATTCAGAGACACAAAGATCCGTTGTGAGTATTATAATCGAACAATTCTTTCGATGTGTTGCTTTCAAACGGTTTTATTTTCAACAGTTTACAAGGACACTTTTTATAGTACAAATTCCTATACTTTTTTTATCAAGCGACATTTTTAAACTTGTACGAAAGATCTAAATCTGGCAAACAAAGATCCTATTCCACATAATTGTAATGCTAACGCCGTACTTACAACAACATTACGCTTAGAACACACGAGCGCCAATTCAATTTAATTGAATATATCCTTTTTCCTCAAATGATAAATAAAAACGTAATAATAATTTATTGATTCATGTCGCGGATGTAGATGTATTCTCTATTTGAAACAATATTCGAAATTTAAACAATCCCTTTCAACAACAGTGACAATACAAATGGCAGCTTTAGTAAACAGTTGGTATTAGGATGCTTTTTATGTCATCCTTACGTTAACGGAATAGAACTCAAAATCGGTTGAACGGACTGTAAAAAGCGATTCATTAGTGACATTTAAAAATAAAAATACATAGATCTATACTAATATTATAAAGCTGAAGAGTTTGTTTGTTTGTTTGTTTGTTTGTTTGTTTGTTTGAACGCGCTAATCTCAGAAACTACTGGTTGGAATTGAAAAATTCTTTTTGTGTTGGATAGTCCATTTATTGAGGAAGGTTATAGGCTATATAACATCACGCTACGACCAACAGGAGCAGAGCATAAATGAAAAATGTTGCAAAAACGGGCAAAATTATTCCTTTTTGAGAGCTTCCGTTGCGTGCGCTGCGTAAACGGTTTAATTACACAACAATCATGTATGTAGAGTAGGTAGGGTTGATGGGTAGGTAGGTAGCCAGTTGACGGGAGCGAAGCCGCGTGGGACAGCTAGTAACGAATAAAGGATTAGAATGTTGCCAGGAGCTGAGTTACCAGAAAGTAGTTCATATTTTCACAAAACAATAGATGTTCGGAGAAGTGATAATGCAGGGTTAGATAAGTCGTCTACCTGGTGTGGCGTAACACCCATTTAATCTATACTAATATTATAAAGAGGAAAGATTTGTAATTTTTGTATGTAACGAATAAACAAAAAAACTAATGGAAGCTACACTATCCCCGGGTGGCAAAGGCTACTTTTTATCCCTGTATTCGCACGGGAACGGGAACTACGCGGGTGAAACCGCGAGGCGTCCGCTAGTATTTAATAATCAAATGTAGGAAAATATTAACTACATACAACACAGTACTCAAGTTTATAAAAAAAACACACCTGGTCGTTTCAGAATTTAATATTCAGTACTGTATATGAATAATAAAGGAGAGGCCACGCAAAATATCAGTATATGACATCACTAATGCACGCTGCACTTCATATTCACTGTGATTCATATAAGTTGCATATTGACAACAGCTTTGTCCTTGTCCTGCACTGTGATAAGGAAATAACCGACAGGTTACTGCCTAAATAAGGCATATTCTTTGCACCACTGTTTTATTGGAGTTGCATATCGAGGGTATATACCTGTGCACTCTAACTGAACCCTTAGTTATGTTCTAATTTGAGACTTTCTGACATCTTTTTCTTTGTGACGCGGGTACTACATTCATTCAAATTTTGTTTGGTTCAAAACTTTTCCGACAGTAGAACCAAAGTTACCGACATAGCCCGAAGAATTGCGAAAATTAAATGGCAGTGGGCAGGGCACATAGCTCGCAGAACGGATGGCCGATGGGGCCCGAAAAGTTCTGGAACGGCGACCGCGAACCGGAAGATGATGCGTTGAAAGGGTTCCCACTAGGTGGACCGATGACCTGGTTAAGGTTGCGGGAAGGCGCTGGATGCGAGACGCACGGGATCGGTCAATCTGGCGACTCCTGGGGGAGGCCAATGTCCAGCAGTGGACGTCTTTCGGCTGAAATGATGATGATGAAAACTTTACTACTTCCACGACGACGTCAGTGGCATAGATCACTTTATCTGCATGTTATGGGGCATAAAGAACTACAATCAAGCATTATGAGAACAGCTATAGACTTGTTTAAAAAAGCGGCCAATTGTGTGTCCGACTTCGCACATTTAGGGTATTTGTTAGTAAAATATACGTATAAATAAACATTATCACCAAATTGCAAGTTCATAGATCAATGGGAAGTTAAAATATTCTTCGAAACAAAATGTGTGACAGACGACGGACACGTGAGTAACAGCAACAGGGCTCCATTTGGATTTGGGTACGGGACCCCAAAGAATTTGCCAGACAATAATATGTGAGCGGGTTCCTAGTATTAAGAATTGCCAGTCTTGCCACTAACGAAGGCATTTGTACCTATTTCAATGGCCCTTTCGAGGGTTGGCCAACACTATCAACCTTTAAGGTTGCCCTAGTCGACGGCACGGACTATTTTGTGCCCGGGGTTAAAATGCATGCTATCTCATCCGACAACACGTGCGAAAGAGATAGATGCTGTTGTAGCTAAATGGATGATTATTTAGGATGAAAACGACCGCGCGAAATTTTATAAACAGACCTTTGGGAATATAGATATCATGAAAAAACTACTAAATGTATCTGATCAAAATAAAATTATTTGCATTGTTGACCTACTAATATATCCTTGTATGGTGACTGTTTTGCAATTTTCCTGCTTCTTATGGTATTTATTTGCGCCCAAAGATGCGTTAAAATTAGTGTTGAAATATTGAACTTTCGACGCTCATAACTTTCAAATATTTTATTTTTTTACTTTTTTGTTTCAATACAGGGCTAGATAATAATGAGACAAATTGATTTAATTTTTTATTTTGAACGTACACCGTCAAAGAGGGGAGTAATCGCCAGACTACGTTTGTATGGAAGAATGATCGGCTAGGGCAACCTTAAGAACCCCATGTATCTCTACCATCACTTATATCAAGTGACATTATACTGCAGAAAGGCGATACATTTACTTACCACCACTAATGGCCGAACTGACGTTTGTAAAAGCATGCTAATGGTATTATAACGCACTATATCCCGATACGCGGGAGTTTTATCTCGTTCAAAGATATAAACTAGTCTCTGAGGGCATCCGGTTTTCGATCAAAGTGCCCAGAGTTGGCTTACACGTTATTAAAATGGTGGGAAAGTAATGGTCTCGTTAATTTAATTATAGGAGTTAACGTTACGGGCTTAATTAATAAATAAACCTAGATTTTTGCAATCAATACATCATATAATAAATCTGTAGGAAAAACGTTTTTGTACCTACATTAAAATATTTCAAAAAAAAAATAGCCATGGTGTTAAAGGAGAACAAACAGAACCCATTTCCAGGGGTTTTTTGTTATTTTTTGGTATTTTTGTCTGTCTGTTAATCTGTTTGTCTGTTTATTGGTGCACGCATCACGTAAAATGTACAAAACCAATATAGATAACTTTTATACATAAATATTGTGCGTAATTTGAAGTATTACTTAATTTTTGTTTGATCGCAATCGGTTCACTCTATCAAAATTTAGATGAATTTAAAGTGTTCAAGAAGTAAAATAGTTGAACTCCATACTCGATAGATGGCGTTGCGGCATTTTCTGAATGGCGGTGTTAAGATTCGCCGCGAAAGAATAACCCTTAAAAAAAATGGTACTTAGGTAGGGTACGTAGGAAGGTAAGTAGGGTATGGTAGGCAGTTGAAGGGAGCGAAGCCGCGGGCACAGCTAGTTTATAATAAATATTTACATGACAACATTGTAAAGGTCCGACCAATCCATACTAATGCGAAAGTAACTCTTGTCTGTTACCCTACTCGACCGATTGCCACGAAATTTCGAAAAAATCAACATACCCCACGCGAGCAAAGTCGTGAACAGAAGCTAGTATTATAAATACCAGCTCAAGCAATGACTATGCCTGACTGTCTGTTTGTTACCTTTCCAATTCATAACGGCTAAACGTATTTGGATGAACATTGGCACACGGCTAGAACAGGTCCTGGATTAGGAAAGAGGATACATTTATCCCAGGAATATGTTCCCTTGGAATAATTGGCAACTTGCACCCACGAAGCCGCTCACAGAAGCTAAAATATTTACATGATAACTCGGTAGAAGCCCTACCAATTCATAATGGAGTGGTCCCCGTTCATTAGGCCAAGCCAATTCTGGTACAGACAGTGACAAAACCTTCTAAGGTCTCTGCCAACCTCTTATAGGACCACAGGTGTAAGCAAGCAAAGCAAGTTTAATATTCACCAACGCTCGTGTTTCAAGACACTAAAGTTTGCACTGAAGCCACAGGTCGTTTAAGTGCAAAGTTTCAACTTCCAACCTTGAAGTTTGCAAGACGCTTCTAGTTATAAAACACAATGTTGTTCCTAGTAGCTTCAGACTTTAAGTAAATCTATTTATTAAGGTACTAATTATAACATCACGCTTCTCTTTCCCGAAGGGTTGGGCAGATGTCCGCATAAAGTACACACCCACATAAAGAAACTAATTATGTGTTGAAATTAAGTATGTTTTACGTACATGATTTTCTGTAATGGTGACGATATTGAATGACGTAAATGACAACGACACGCAATGTTATTGACCCCGAGGATATCAATAACCAATTTTAATAAATGTAATATTCTGAGTAATAAATTAAACACGCAATTGCGTTTTATTTTACAGTCAAATAACACGCTATTAAAAAATCCTTTTATAAAAAGTAAAATGTTTAGACGACAAAATTGAAAGTCGAATTTAATTGAATGAGTTCTGTGTGTACTACGCTTTAGCGAAGGGCTGAATGACGTCATAGTTCCGAAATCGAAATTTTAAACAATTTTTAATCGATAGAATTGAAAATGGAATGCCTATTGAAACAAAACGGCGTGGCTCCGATTTTGTATTATGTTTCTTTTTAACCGACTTACCAAAACGGAGGAGGTTCTATGTTCGACATTATGTTTGTGTATATTTTTTTATGTTCACGCATATCTCCGTCAATTTTGGACTGATTTTGAAAATACTGTTTTTGTTTAAAAAGGTATGTTTCGAAATTGGTCCCATTTTAATTTGGTGAAGATCTGAGGAAGAACTTCGAAGATATACAACATAACTCTTCAATAAATTACGGCAAATCTCTCGGGATTGCTGCAGTCGCATGTCTGTTTGTTTATACCATTTCATAACATAACATCACGCCAGTACGCTCTTAAGGGGCACGCAGATCTCTCATTTCACCGGTTATGTTCAAGTTTCATGATATTTGGGTAATCTATTCTGGCGTTATAGGTACCTTACTAAACAACTTGCCTATTAGGTAGGTACAACTAAAAAGTGAAAATTAAAAACTTTTTAACAAAAAAATACTACCGACTTCCAAATAAAAAAAAATACAAAGTGAAAAATAACTTTATTTTTGGAAGTCGGTGTCCTTAACGCAACATAACGAAGTCGGTAGTATTTTTTTGTAAAAAAGTTTATTTTTATTTTTTACTTTTTATTATCGGTAGTATTGAATGTCATTGAATAATCAACTTATATTCTAAGCTTCACTACAGTGGCTATTGGAATGCCGGCAGTCGAGGACCGTCGACAAGCTTACAAGTGTTAATTATAGCGATTGAACAATACTATGTCCTTACAATTTGTATGACCAACACGTCATTACATAAGCAATAACCGCCCTTATGTCTACGACATAAGACCGCTGATAAAGTAACCATAGATCAGTTGTTAACTGTACTGCGTTAATTATGGTTTCGTGACCATAGTTGAGAAGTTTAATAAGAAGTTATTAAAGGCACTAGGGCGGACCAATTAGTTCAAAAATATGAAAGGAATTTCTAATCACGTGCGTATATGACAAGAATGTATTTATTGAATATTAGCTGCGCACCCCGGCTTCGCACGGGTTTACATTTTTTTTTTTGTGATTGTTTTGCTCTTGACTCTAGTCTAGGTCAGAGGTGACAGAGACAAAGTCGACGATGGAGTGAGCTTACCCAGAAGATGCCTGTTCACTCTAACTTTAAAGAGATTCGGGTTGTAAGCGTTCGGAAACACAGACGCAGGCAGTGAGTTCCACTGTTTTGCAGTGCGCATTATGAAGGATGAATAAAATGAAACCTTTTTAGAAACTTTGTCCTGAAGATTATAAAAAACAAAATGCTATGTAGGTGCCGTTCTAAAGTGCTGTGCTTACATTAATTCTGCAATTTTTTTATATTTTTATTTATATAGATTGAACATGATTGGTGTGGGTTGCCAATGATGACATATGGCTCTGAGACGTGGTCGCTTACAATGGGCCTCATCAGAAAGCTTACAGTCACTCAAAGGGCAATGGAGAGGGCTATGCTCGGCGTTTCCTCGCGTGATCGAATCGGAAATGTAGAGATCGGCAAGAGAACCAGGGTTACCGACATAGTCCGAAGGATCGCCAAACTTAAGTGACAGTGGGCAGGGCACATTGCTCGCAAAACGGTTGGCCGATGGGGCAGAAAAGTTCTGGAGTGGTGACCGCGAAACGGAAGACGTTGCGTTGGAAGGCCTCCCACTAGGTGTACCGATGACCTGGTGAAGGTTGCGGGGATCCGCTGGTTGCGAGACGCACGGGACCGGTCAATGTGGCGACGCTTGGGGGAGGCCTATGTCCAGCAGTGGACGTTTTTCGGCTGATATGATGATAATGAATCATGATTGCGAGAACGGGCGCGATTAGGGTGTATTTCCTGGCGGTGACCCGTTGATTATTGTTTTCTGCGAAGTCTTTTTTTTATAATTTGGCATACAATATTGTACATATTTTAGACATTAGACTGAAGTTCGTATAAATGTCACATTGTCACCGCTAGAAATTATGACACTAAATACTGGCAAAAAGCTTTATCCAATACTAGCTGTCCCACGCGGCTTCGCTCCCGTCAACTGGCTACCTACCCATCTACCCTACATACATGATTGTTACGTAACTTAAACCTTTTACGCAGCGCACGCAACGGAAGTTCCCAAAAAGGAAAATTTTTTCCCGTTTTATCAACATTTTTAATTTATGCCCCGCTCCTACTGGTCGTAGCGTGATGTTATATAGCTTAAAACCTTCCTCGATAAATGGACTATCCAACACTAAAATAATTCTTCAATTCCAACCTATAGTTCCTGAGATTAGCGCGTTCAAACAAACAAACAAACCCTTCAGCTTTATAATATTCAGCATAGATATTATACTTATTAGCAAAGTTTAGAATTGGAACTTTAAGAACACAACTCAAGGATGAGCTGGTTTCGAACAGCAAATAATCTGGTGTTTGCTCGATTTGGCTCAACTTGAATTGCAAATCCTGATTGCTTTATCGAATCCACCGAACCAGATACCTGAAGTCTACTTAAACACATAACAACTGCTGTAATTTAGAAATGAAACTCCATTAAGCTAGGAGCGAAGTAAATTACAGCTAAGCTTTAGGTACTCCAAAATCCCGAACCGTAATTATTTATTCACTTCGTTACACCCCAACTGTTCCCTTTCGAGGATAAATCAATTATACCATACAAATTACTAAATCATCATCTGCCTAGCTCTTTTTACAATTATTGTTGGGGTCGGCTTCCAGTCTTACCGGATTCAGCTGAGTATCAGTGAATGGAGCGACTGCCTATCTGGCCTCCACAACCCAGTAACTGGGCAACACAATACCCCTTGGCAAGACTGGTGTCAGATCTCAAGCTTCTGACTGTCCTTAACGACTGTCAAAGATCTTCAAATGACAGCCGGGACCAACGGCTTAACGTGATTGCCGAGGCACGGAGGAAACTCGGGTATGTTGAAATGGTCACCCATCCACAGATCCACCCGTAAAAATCCCATCTCGTAAAGGTTGCTTAACCTCGAAGATCGACCCGTGCGGCTGTTATTATTTAGCCACGAGCTCCTCTCATTCAAATTACTAAATAAAATACTTAATTCACGAAAATCTAAGTGAATATTTAAACCAATTTTCCAAATGCCTGCGTATTAGAAACGATGGAGGATTTGTAAACTGTCACCTCAATAAGCCTTTGTCAATTTGTCTTGGTGGGTAGTATAAAAATTTGCATAATTTTATTAGGTTGGCAATACCTGAAAGGGGACCCTCTTAGTTGGTCGCAGGTGCCGGAAGATAATAGCCGTGTCAGTTTGATCTATGATGCTGAAATAGCGGCAATATCGATAAAAGTCTTCTAGCAATAGAGCATTTACCTACTTGTAACAGAATATCGAGCACCCTCTGTTTTTAAATTTACTCGAACCACACTTCGAACATGACGCTCGATGTTTTGTTACAAGCTGATTTTAAAAACCAACGAGCGTTTTGGTGTAACATTTTATCGATAGGCATGAGCGCGGGTGACGTGGATTGATCAATAATGAACGCAAGGTACAAATAAATGTTGCAGGAAAATGCGGCGAGCATTTTCCTGCAACATTTCTGTATTCTGTATTCTGTATTCGCCGTGAGCATTACGTCTAACACAGCTTCGAACATTCCCAAGAACGTTACATTACATGGAAATGCTTTAGAAAACTACGCATTTATCTGTATTGTACCGTTCATAAGAACGTTACAATACATTGTAATGCTCGCGAAAATGCTCTAGTGCATACTCACCTTAACGTTACCGGATTCTACACTTCCATACATTCTTCCAAAATTTGAATACGAATTTCTACCTAAAGATATTCGTTATTCTAAAAACGGCCCGCAGAAATATTTAGTCTGCTCTCCTAAATACCAAATTCAATCTGAGCTCGTTGATTAAATTTATTTAAAATTCATGACGTAGCTAAAGACTAGACCAGTATTTTACGATAACATTTTTGTGAGAACTTCAGTTTATAACATCACGCCTGGAGTCTCCGAAGGTTTGGTCAGAGGTGGACCTAGTACTCCTACATTTCTCCAGTAATGTAAGTCCTGTAATTATGCTTTATTTATATTTTTCTTCTCTTTTTGTTTAAGAAATTGACTCGCACACTGTTCCGTTGTTGTTGAATTAGTTAATTTACCTATGTTTGCAATAATTGTAACTATGTGAGAACCATGTTCCTATTTATCAAGTGAAGGATTTTTTTCTGTTAGTGCTTGTAATACTTTATACCTATACGTAGAATAGTAGTGCTGGGTTCATCGTCCTAACGTATATGAATTTATGTATGTATGTAAATGTTGTGAAACACTTTTTTATGGAGATTAGCTGTGCGGATAAAAACCGCATATTCTGCGACTGTATGAAGCTGCACGCATTTATATCTGTGGTGCTAAGCCTTACGCACATTTTAACGTGTAAAAACGTGTATGTTGACGTGGCTAGATGGTTAATAAGGCAGATACTCCACAACTCTCTCGGCACAGCCTTACATGGCAATAGCCATGTACTGGGTAACTGAACACATCGTCAACTTTTTGCTCGATTTTAAAACCACATAAATCACACTAATAAAGGTGAAAGGTTGTGAGTCTGTTTGTTACTCCTTCACACCAGAACGGTTGAACGGATCACAATGAAATTTGGCACAGATAGTTTTAGTTTTTTTTATACACTATAGGCTCGCGCTTGACCACTATCTCACCTGGTGGTAAGCGATGATGTGGTCGACGGTGAATTCCACTTGCCCAGAAAACCCTAACTCTTGACTTAAAGACCCAGACTTATAGTCAGAAATAGCAAATAGGATATGTTCCGAGAATATGTTCCCTTGGGATAATTTTCGATGTTAAAGCGGGCGAAGCCGCTGGCATAAGCTAGTGAGTATATAGTGCGAAGATAAGAGTCACGTTTCGCTGATTCTGTACTAAAATTTTATTTGGTTTTGAAGGTAATATTTGTCTGACGTAGTCAGCTTGAACTTTCGCAGCAGTTTTCGTATGTTGTCTACTGAAGGTGCGAATTGATTTTGTGTTACAAGTTACAACCAAGGTTGATAAAAACCAAGATTAAAAAAAACGGGTTAATTTGATTTAAACCGGTTTTTTTATATATTTTTTTATTTAGACGCCTGTTATTAATTTCAAAAAAACACAATATATTTTTTTAAATTACAATTAGTAATAAGATTAACAAAAAAATGTTGTTTTTTTTTAATCAGAGCTTTTTCACATGTATTTAGCATATGTATCAAAAAATATACAAAAATCAAAAAGTTTTTCTAAAATCAAATCACTTTTTATAAAACATTTTTTTTAGTTTAGTTTTTTCAAAAGGAAGACTAATTTGGCTGCCTTTTCGGTGCCTAATCTATTTCTTATTTTGCTGTGCACCAAACCTCAAAAATGAATGACGAATCCACGAACGGTGAAGTAAAACATCAGTGAGCGCCGTAGTTTATGTCGGGGGAAGTCCCTTGACACATTTTGGCTGGTTTGGTCGCAGTAAAAAAGGATTGATTTAAATAAAGGGCTATGCTCGGAATTTCCTTGCGTGATCACGTCAGGAATGATGATATCCGCAGGAGAACCAAAGTTACCGACATAGCCCGAAGAATTGCCAAACTTAAGTGGCAGTGGGCAGGGCACATTGCTCGCAGAACGGATGGCCGATGGGGCCGAAAGGTTCTGGAATGGCGACCGCGAACCGGAAGACGATACGTTGGAAGGCCTCCCACTAGGTGGACTGATGACCTGGTTAAGGTTGCGGGAAGGCGCTGGATGCGAGACGCACGGGATCGGTCAATGTGGCGACGCCTGGGGGAGGCCTATGTCCAGCAGTGGACGTCTTTCGGCTGAAATGATGATGATGAAATCATATCAACCATGGTTACTTTCAACGATTTCTTGTACAGATAAGATTTATGAAAAGTAAAAGAATTGTAAGGCATTTGTCCAGGAGCAACACACGAAAATCAAAAAAAAAACATGTTCGGCAAAATCCAAAGGGACTAAATTATTTATTTATGGCCAGTAATAATGCATTTCTAACCCGTGGCAGTAAGAGGTCATAAAATAATCATCATTGTACTATTATCTTTTGTTAATAAACACATTACCCTCCTTCGGCAGTCGGGTAAAAAGGGATACGTTCAAAGATCTATTGTTTACACCTGCAATATTATCACCTACATTTCATTGTCTAGTTTTGCAAAATACCGGGTTATAAAAGAAAACGTGTTGGTAAAAACCTTTTGTGGCATCGGTACAGTTAGGTACGAGTGTAAATTTGTATGGCCAGACTTGTAGGTGCCTCGGGAGTGTTTATCACAGGTATGGTTAACTTTTATTGGAACACGTGTCATATAAAAAAAATATGGCCAAAAGACGCGTTTCAAAAAAATTGACTAGTATTTACTTAAAATTCTTTGTTTGCAACCCAAAATTTGTATCTATCAATTTTGATGTTAACTGTTTCAAATTAGATAGGTACTGAATATTTGGGTTGGGCCCAATATAACATTATTTGTCATCTAAACGGAATAAAGTTTGTTACATACATTTTTAGGGTACCGTACCCAAAGGGTAAAAACGGGACCCTATTACTAAGAGTTCACTGTCCGTCTGTCACCACTTCACCAGGCTATATCTCATGAACCGGGATAGCTAGACAGTTGAAATTTTCACAGATGATGTATTTCTGTTGCCGCTATAACAACAAATACTAAAAACATAATAAAATTAATATTTAAGTGGGGCTCCCATACAACAAACGTGATTCTTTTGCCGTTTTTTGTGATAATGGTACGGAACCCTTCGTTAGCGAGTCCGACTCGCACTTGGCCGTTTCTTTTTTTCGATCAAGTACAGATTCGAAAAAAATCTAAAAGTATAGAAGAATCCGAAATGAGAACCTCACTGTGGGCATTATAGGTACTACCTTACTTTAGAACTTGCCCATTATGTACCAATAAAAACTTTTTTATAAAAAATAAAACCATCTTCAAAATTTTTTTTTTTTATCTTCTTCCATACCGTCCTGTCTACCTACACGCTACCACAAGTCTTCGTCAATATATTTTTTCCTCATCCCTGTATTTACCTTCAAAAGAATACTAACTGGTTATCCAATAAAGCATCCATATTACTTCCTAGGTAAATCACTAAAATAGTTCGCATCTCAAACATGAACTTATGAAACCACCCGATAAAGTCTAAACCAAGCTTATTTTCGTGAACCAAAAACCTCGTATCCAATAAAATACGACCAAAAACGACAGCGTAAGAGGATACGCATCGGAAAACGAAAAGAAAAAAAAAGTTTGTAGCCAAAAATAACTGTCTCTAAATTAAGATTATTTCCGTGAGGTTGAACAACCGAGAATGTTTAGCGTTATGTCAACGGAGAATCGATAAAATGGCTTCCGTATAGAAACCCTTATTCAACGTACATATATTTTTGTTATTAACAGATAGGCTTGCGTTTGACCATTATCTCACCTGATGGTAAGCAATGATGTGGTCGACCGTGAAACACGCTTTTTACCCGACTGCCGAAGGAGGGTAATGTGTTTATCAGTCTATATATGTATGTATGTTTGTTCCTATGTGGCGTTCCAGAGACAAAACGCGTTGGCCGATTTTGATGATTCGTACGTCAATCGATTCGTCTTAACCCTGCGAGTGTCACTGGCTACATTAAAATTGTAAAATAAAAAAAATGGCGGATTTTTGGCGCCATATTGTGGGGCACCAAATTTTTTTTTCTTCCAAACCCATCGTTTGGGGTATCAAAATAAAGGGTTTCAAGAGGTGATTTCAAAAATATATAACACTTACTTATATGTTTATATGTAACTAATTCAAAAAAAAAAAAAAAAGGTACTAAAATGTTTTAAATATAAAAGTTAATTAGAAAAATCAAAAAACCCGACTGCTTAAAAAGCGAACTAAAAAGACGTAAACAAGAAGAAAATCATGCTGTGCAGTCGGAGGATACATCTGATTTGGGCAGCCAGCTCGCGAACCAAGAACTTGTATCCTTTTTTTTATTAACAAGAACAAACATTCTATGAATATAATCTTCAGCAAACACACACACAGCTCAGAAATTCCTACCTCAGCGAATTCCGCAAACGTCCGAATTGTATAAAACTGTTAGCAGAAATTCTGGCAAGTCAGCTTAAAAACATTTTCGCTAAGCATGCTTATACATAATAGAATCTCTGTATTGAACTGAATAAATAATAAAAAGATTTGTTAGTTACCTTAGATACTACAACTTACACACTAGGATAAGTAAGAAATTTAATAACAGCAGGAACTTAGTGTTTCATGTACTTACGAGGCATCTCATGCGGACAATGATTCCGAAAGAGATGCCTCAGCACAGGAGCTGTCGGGTCCTCGGCCACGACTTTCAGTATGCTATTGCCACTCCCCCGAGTCCTCCTCACAAGCGATGCCACCTTTTTTCTGATGATAGCATGGAAACCATCTATACCCGCTTGGGCAAACAAAAAGTAAACCTTCTGTTGATAGAACTTGTTCAAATAATATCGTGAATCGTAATAATATACGGAAGAAGAAAATGTTGCCATCGCGGGTAAAATCTGGATGAGGCTGGCACAGGAACATGGAGAGTGCCCCAATAAAACAGATGCTCAGCAGTGGGCTAAATGGACTGTGTATGGTGATTTTGATGTTGGAAGTTATTGATTGTTTTTTTTTTTGAAGATGGTCTCGTGCTTGACCACTAACTCACCTGATAGTAAGCGATAATGGTTGTTGTGTTAGGTATATTAAGTATTTTCTTTTTGTGTGTGTGCTGGTCAAAGCTTGCAACTGAATTTCAAAGCAGTTATCCTCCACCGATTAAGATGAAATTTTGCATACACGTTTAGTTTAGATGACAATGCATGGTTAGATAAGTGACGTCATTCTAAATCCAATATGGCGGGCGGCCCAAGATGGCGGACTAGTTATTTTTTGTGCACTGCCATGATATGGGTATCAAATGAAAGTGTTTGCTGAGAAGAGAAGCTTGTTATAAAAAAAATAATTTAGTATTTTCTTTCTAGTACCATTTTGTTTTAAGACACCAAAAGCTTCTCTCCCGTCTCAAGACAAGCGTGAAAGTAGAAACATTTAAAAACAAAATGTATATCGCACAAGTTCTGAAGCAGACATCATTACAATTTTCAAAGTCTCCTCGCTGCTAACAAGTTTAGCGGAATTAGAAACGACACACTGGAGAAGTTTGTCTTGGATTTCGTACTGCAAATATTCTTACTCTAGTATATAAAGTTAAGTAGATCTCCTTCAGTCTCCTCATTATATTGAGATTGATTGGCAGTCCAACTAATGAATTCAAACTGTTAATCCTAACAAAGAATATAGAGCCGAGCTCTGAGGGATCGAACCCGGAACGAGGTGATCCGGCAGAGTACCAAAGTTGTCGACAGCTCAGAGATTTAGCATGCTGAAGTGGCAACGGTAGGACGCCCTCAGGGTAGGTGGAGCGACAAATGACCTGCAACTGGAGAGGCCTATGTCCAGCAGTGGACTGCTATAGGCTGATGATGATGATGAGAAAGCCATCAATATCACCTCAAACTCAAAGAAAATACGAATGCAAACACGTGTATTGTTGTTTGTTACTTCTTTACGCTCAAACGGCTGGACGGATCTGTATGAAATTTACGACATAGATAGATTAAAGTCTGAAATAGCACATAGGATAGTTTTTATCCCGGGAATATGTTCCCTCGGAATTCGACATTAACGCGGGCGAAGCCGTTAGCAGATGCGTATATACTGTTATCAACGTGAAAGTTTGTGACGATACGTGATGGATGGGTTTTTGTTAACTGTTTCACGAAACTTATCAGTAACACGGCACATAGGCTATATATAATTCCTGCAGATATTGTGTGTAAGTACTAATTTCACGCTGGCGACAACTATTTAAACAAATAATATCGAGATATTTTTTGTATTCGTTATAGGCTTGCGTTTGACCACTATCTCGCCTGATGTTAAGTGATGATGTGGTCGAAGGTAAAGCACGCTTGCCTGGAAGTAACCTACTCACTATTGACTTGAAGACCCCTAGGTTGTAGCTATCAGGAAACAAAGACACCGGCAGGGGATTCAACTGCTTAGATGTACGCACAATGAAAGTATTTTTGTGAGTATGGGTGAGATATCCACCATGTACCGATGGCGCATTGCCGTACGTCTTGTAGTCTGATGATGGAAAGAGCTAGGCGGTATCAAATTGTGCAGTTCCATCGTACACTCCCCGAAATGTAACCGATAGAAAACCGACAGGCTGGCAACTCGTCCTCGGTGTTCAAGGCTCTGGAGCTTTGGGTCGAACAGCGCATCGTTGCCGACTCAAGTGCATCAAGTGCCAATTCTACACATCTAACATCAGAGGCATTTGAACTACATAATCGATTAGAAGACGTAACAGGAAAACGTACTCAGAAATCACAAATTGGAATTGGAACTCAACATATCACGAAGGAAGGATCTGGGAGACGCTTGCCAACATCAGCACCGCTAAGTTCCTCACAAAACGGACGCTGGCATCACGCCAATGGAATTATACGAGTATGATGTAGAAGAGAATTTGTGAATCATTGCACTTTTAATTAGGTTAGCCTTATTTGTTTATTTTACTCTCTCAAGGCATATGTCGAAAAAAAAAACACATTTTTGATTCATGCTTCTTAAACATAATTATAGCAGACACGCTTCGATCGACAATCTATCGAACACGTAATTATGACACGATATCTTGCGCAGATACCCCGATTCAAACAGTAAAACGCCCATAACTTTTGAACGGCCGAACCGATTTTCATCAAACATAGCTAAGAACACTCTCGATAAAGTCAGCTTTCAAACAAATAACTAAATCAAAATCGGTTCATCTTTTAAGACGACGATAGTTGCCAACGACCTTGAGGGAACAAAACGCGCACTCGTGTCACACCCGCGCGACCCAAAATTTCTGTAGTTTTTATACTTTCCCTATTATTCTATGACTTAAAAAAAAGCCTCAGATCAAAATGTAGATAATTAAATTTGACAAGACAAGACAAAGATATTTTATTTCAACTAGGCCACCAAGCGGCACTTTTGAACGTTAATACTTTAAAAGGAATAAAAATTTATTCTACAGTGCATTCGGAATGTAGCTTGTTATAGAGAAGAACGCACAGGAAACTCCATGCCTACTCTTTAAAAAAAAAATGTTTTATACAATATTTAGGTACATAAGTATATACATTAATAAATTCATATGTGTGAGAACAATGCACCTAGAATCACTACATACTATACTACGTACAGGTACAAAGTATTAAAAGTACTCACACAAATGTCTTTTAGATGGAGGCAATTTCAATAAAATACGCAGGTGCGATTTTGGCGCGATTGCCGTTTTCTTTGTCCGTTTTAGACATAACTTTACAAATTAATTACACTATAATATAGGAATAAAAAATAAAAATCTTAGATCAAATTATTAAAAAAATTGTATAATGTAATACATATTTTTTTCAAAATATTCCAACTAGCCGTTTAGACGTGCTTCTCATTTTAAAATCAGCTGCTGAGGGCTCTCAAATCGCCAAGCGTATTTCAATTAAATTGTCACCATTTCAAACACAATTTAATAATCTACATTTTGATCTGATGATTTTTTTAACGTCTTTTAATAATAAGGAAAGTACAAAAACTATTAAATTTTGTATCGCGCGGGTGTGAAACGAGTGCGCGTTTTGTTCCCTCAAGGTCTTTGGCGACAGTCGTCGTCTTAAGAAGTAAGTCTGATTGGAATCTTACCCCTAAACTTGGATCACGGACCTAAACCTATTACGGTCCCTAGTGACAGCTAGACAAAATACAGTGCACTTCTACCCACCTCAAAGATCAAAGTCCACATTCGTTGCTATTTACATTATTTAGGTTAGATGTATTGGAATAAACACATTCGCCATTTAACAAACAATGTTCAAGTCGTAGTTTCTAGTACAGACCATTTCGACATCGTAACTAATATTATTAAAAGTTTGTTTGTTTGTAATAAATACTCTCTAGAAGAATTGATCCGATTTATAGATGATTGGAAGCTATAGTGTAGCTCTCGCTGAGTAATCTAGAGAAATTCTTGTATATATATATATGTATAATTTGAATCTCGGAAACGGCTCCAACGATTTTCATGAAAGTTAGTATGCCGGGGGTTTCGGGGGCGATAAATCGATCTAGCTAGGTTTCATTTTTAGAAAACGACGTTTTCTCTATTTTCACCTGAACAGAGCTTGGTCGCCCAGGTGCTAATAATTATACTAACTGCCGCCCGCGGCTACGCTCCTGATAATTAGTATTTTCCCCAATATCATTACAAAGCCTGTGTTATTCTGATGCAAGCTATGTACAAGTACCTTGCATGCCATTGTACAATAATAACTTCTGATTGATGAATGTCACCTGTGGAGGAGCTCGTGGCTAAATAATAACAGCCGCACTGGTCAATGTTAAGCAACGCATGACGAGGTCGATCCGTGGATGGGTGATCATTTCAACATACCGGGTTTCTTCCGTGCCTCGGAAAGCATTTTAAGCCGTTAGTCCCGGCTGTCATTTGAAGATCTTTGACAGTAGTTACGGGTAGTCTGAAGCTTGAAATCTGACAGCAGTCTTGCCAAGTGGTACCGTGTTACCCAGTTACTGGGTTGTGGAGGTCAGATAGGCAGTCGCTTCATGTAAAACACTGGTACTCAGCTGAATCCGGTTAGACTGGAAGCCGACCCCAATATAGTTGGGAAAAGGCTAGGCAGATTGATTGATGAATGTCACCATGGCATGCAAGCTACTTGCACATATTTATCCAAGTTACAGGCATTTGTATTTTCACCCTAACATAGACTGTCATCTCAAACTACGTAATAATAATCGGGAATATGAAAATGTGCCAAATTAAAATACGTCCTACCCACTCGCATACAAGTTGCAATACATTGCGGGCTACCGAGGTCTAAATGCCCAAAGAGCAACGGAGAGGGCTATACTCGGAGTTACCTTGCGTGATCGAATCAGAAATGTAGAGAACCGCAAGAGAACCAGGGTTACCGACATAGCCCGAAGAATTGCCAAACTTAAGTGGCAGTAGACAGGGCACATTGCTCGCAGAACGGATGACCAATGGGGCAGAAAGACAGCGAAGCGAAAGACTTTGCGTTGTAAGGCCTCCCACCAGGTGAAGGGTGTGGAGATCCGCTGGATGCGGGACGCACGAGACCGATCAAAGTGGCGACGCTTGGTGAAGGCCTATGTCCAGCAGTGGACGTCTTTCGGCTGATATAGTGATGAGGTATAAATGTGATAAATCGCTTGATCGAACCTCGCAATATAATTTATGAAACTTGCATGCGAGTTGCTTGCTGGTGGAAAGACGGCATTATTTGTTAAAATCAAAATGTTATATTTTTTTATTATTTTTAGCTGGCCGATGCCGCTCGGTAGGTAGGGTCAACGCGAGTCCATTGTTTAGAAAATTGTATTAACTTAGTGCTACAGTATTGGGATTGCTTTTTTGTGATCTAGCTCTTTTGTTTAAGGATTTGGACTTTCGCAGTATTGCTTTATTTCAATTTTACTACCACGTGTGCACAAAGTAATGTATTGTTTGTAAATGTTATTGTTTATCTAAAGAAGTAGAGCTTTGAATGTTATGACTTGATCTTATTATTTTTCTCTATAGTTCCTTATCTCTCTCTCGATATACTTTTTCTACCTGCCTGTTATCCCCACCATTTGTTTCAAAAGCTCGTTGATAAAAATCATTTTCAAATCAGTTCAATTTCTGAGTTAGTCGTGAACAGACTTAATTTACGGGGTCCGTTTGGCAGATCGTTTTGCCTGATCAGATTTATTTGCCGGGGTCCGTTTGGCAGATCGTTTTGCCTGATCAGATTTATTTGCCGGGGTCCGTTTGGCAGATCTTCTTGCCTGATCAGATTTATTTGCCGGGGTCCGTTTGGCAGATCGTTTTGCCTGATCAGATTTATTTGCCGGGGTCCGTTTGGCAGATCTTCTTGCCTGATCAGATTTATTTGCCGGGGTCCGTTTGGCAGATCGTTTTGCCTGATCAGATTTATTTGCCGGGGTCCGTTTGGCAGATCTTCTTGCCTGATCAGATTTATTTGCCGGGTTCTGTTTGGCAGATCGTCTTGCCTACAGTGCCTTGAGTGTTACCTTAGTTCTAGTCTTCTTATTAGTGTAAGTGCTTGTGAAGAGTTCTTTTGTTATCCTGCACAACATAATATTGTAAGTATCCTATTTTAATTTTTATTCGTATTATTGATAAGAAATACGACAAGTGTGATTTCATGAAGTAGCAGTTCTGATTTTTTTTCGTAAAATTCAATCCCTTAACCTACAATTATTAACAATATTTGATTGTTCTAATTCGATGTTTTTTTTTTGTAATTTGCGTTTTCAAAATAAGTTATTAAGGCTATCCTCCTTTCTGCTTGGATCTTTTTTACCGAATCGTGTCAAAATGTTAAACCGCCAAGAAAATGCTTACGCACTATTATAACTTTACTGATGATAGTTCCAAAAGTATGCTTATTTCTAATATAATTTATCGTCTAAACGTCGACCAGATCTATAAGGAATATTCATTCAAAATTTAAACAGAATCTGTTCAATAGTTTTTGCGCCAATTGAAGTCCACATAAACCGGTAAAAAAAAAAAGTTTTTACTAGATTTTCAGTTTCACACGCATATCAAAATGCCGCTATAAACCGCTATTTTAATGATAATATTTTTATATATATACGTTTATTAGGTACAGTACTTCAATCCACGAGCTTCAAACCGTTGACGGTAACGTTCCTCGCTCCTTCACTCCGTTCAAACACCATTATCATTTTTGAAAGCATATTGGGCGCTAATCGCGATGGCACATGCCCGAAATCATATTTAGACATAACGCTATAATATTATCTCTCAAATAAAGCCAATTATTGCTACTATATTAAGGTGGATGCTCCGATCGACCGTCCATACAATGTTTGTAGATACACGCCATCTAGTGGTCAACTTTGTAAACGTAGAAAATACGTCTGCGTGTGTAAAAGACAGTATATTCAATGACAGATGTTATTTTGGGATTCTGTGTCGTATTGGGTGGCTTTTGAGGCATTGTTATGATCAAGTTCAATAAAGGGTAATGACCGAGTATCGCAAACACTACTCCTACGACTAAGTAATGCTCCGATTTCACACAAAACTAAATAAACAAGAAATTATGATTTCAGCGCCATCTAGCGGGCAAAGTGCCGGGAACAGAACGTATCTTTCACCTTAAGTTTTATTTCAATTTAAAATTCAACGCATCTCTTTACTATTATGTAGTATGAACCTTAGATATAAATATTATTATTACCTTTAGCATAAAACCAAAAAGCTAGCAAACCAAGTTATTATCGATTATCTGGGTACCCAGTTAATATATATTTCTTGGAATACCGGGTGGTCCGAATTCCAAAAAATATTTTGCACTAATCACCCTCTTTATTAGATAATGACCATAATTACAGGTAACATATTTAACAAAAGGGTTCTTAGCAAAGTTATTGAAATTAAAAGTTTAGTCGTATTTTGTCTCTTTGCGAGAAACATTGTATATTTCAGTGAATATATATTGCGGTGTAGTGATTGTTGTTGAGGATTTTGAAGTTAAAGGTATGTTGTATTTTTCTTTACCGTGTTTGAATAAATAGGAGCGACGCTTTTTCTTGTCTTTTTACCCGACTGCGGAGAAGCTCAAAAAGGCGGGCTATATGTTTTTCATGTCTTTTGTACAACTGTTTCTTTCTAAGTACAGTTACTCCGTCTAAAAATTAGCTGCCCAAGTCTCACCGCGATTGTCTAAGTACCGAAACTTAGGGAAACGTTATTAGGATAATCAAAACGGTTACATAATGTGTAAAGTAAATGTTCTAAATTGTTTGTTGCTATCTTTCTTACCATTAAGTAGGTAGATTGAGATGAGGATCGTACTTACTCAGGGCATTAGGAGATACCTATGTCCAGCAGTGAACTGCAACAGTTTGATTATATTTTACATAAGGATTATATTAAAACATAACTGCGTTCAGTGTACAATTTTATTACGTTTAATTATGAAATATTTTTAAAGATATTATTAATCAATAAGAAGTTCTAAAAATAGTAAACTTACATGCAAATAAATTGCTTAATAAGTGGTACAAATTCAATAACCGAACAACAAAAAAAGTATGCGGTTCAAAATCTGCCGTTCACCTTTGTAGTGTCACTTTTGCCTTTGTAGTTTAATTGTACAGACTTCGAGAGGTCGAAACTTCCTATTGAGATCGCACAGTCGATTCCGACAAAACCGACTTCCTTTACATCGCAGTTCGAAGGTGGTAACATCCTCCTTTTGCGTAAGACTCCTTGTATTACCGCTTGCTCAATAACACCCATATATGTGGATTCCTATTCAATGATGATTCGCTATTCGGTAGGGACCACTAAGAAATTAAGATAATTTATTCACGGTTTTTTTTTTTTTTAACAAGCTTTTTTCGTATTCTTCTCAGCAAACCCTTTCATTTGATACCCATGTCATGGCAGTGCAAAAAAATAACTGGTCCGCCATCTTGTCCGTCCGCCATATTAGATTCAGAATGACGTCACTTATCTGACCATGCATTTGCATCCAAACTAAACGTGTATGCAAAATTTCATCTTAATCGGCGGAGGATAACTGCTTTAAAATTCAGTTGCAAGATTTGACCCGAACACACTTACATACATACATACATTGTAAGTTAATTAAAAGCTTGTAAAAAGGGCAGTAGGATGATGATTGGGGTCGCCATATTATCCGAAGAACCGATGACCGTTGCGGTTGTCATGTTCTTGAGTGGTGACCACGAATGGGTGAACTTGAAGATGATAGGAATATCTCCTAAGGGTGGCTGGTAGCAGACGAATGAGACCTGCTGAAAATGGGACTAATTGGAAAGGCCTTCCTATGTCTAGCAGTGAACTGCTATAGGATCATATAGATTCTTTTACCGATTGTTTTGTGAATGTGTGAACTTAGTAGGCCTTCTAGATGCTATTTAACATTTGTTAACTTTTTTATATATTACTAGCTGACACCCGCGGCTTCGCCCCCGTCAAAATTATAGCCTATGTTACTCGGGAATAATGTAGCTTTCTATAGGTGAAATAATTTTTAAAATTGGTTCAGTAGTTTCAGAGCTTATTCGGTACAAACAAACAAACAAAAAAATCTTTCCTCTTTATAATATTGGTATAGATTTTTTTTTTCTCACGACTTATTGTCGGGCCTAAGTTGTTCCCCCATATCTAAGTACTAATGCTGTGTAACATGGAAATATTGTAAAACCAAACCATTTTTTAAAAGAGATAACCATGGAGTTTCTTGTCGGTTCTTCTCCATAGGAAATGACAAACCCGAACCATGCACATTTTGTCGACGTTTTATAAGTGCCCATGTAGGCCTATGTGGAATAAAAAATTTTGATTTTGATTTTAATGATGCATTGTCTGATAAAATCCAACCGCGAAATGTCTTACGTTACAAACAAAATGTGATTGAACTTGAAGCCAACAAACGCTAAACTGCAATACAAATTACCCAATGTTTTTTACTATTACGCGAACGTAATCCGGTCCTACACGTCAGTTTCCACCTTATTTAATATTAGAGTTGCGTGACCTCAGTTTTTTAATCACGGCTACTTGTGGGCTATTTGCACGGCTTGATTGCCTTCGTTGCAATGTACCCTTATTATTATTTAGCATAAGTTATAATGGTTAATACTGTATCCCTTATGCAGTTTAAGATGAGGTGTTTTGGTAGTTTCGTCCTTAAGGTTACACTAGTCGATCATTCTTCCATACAAACAGTCTGGCGATTACTTAACTGTTTGACGGTGTACGTTCAAAATAAAAAATGATTTCAATTTTTCTCATCATTATCGAGCCCTATATGGAAACGACGGTCATAAATGAAAAGTTATGACCGTCGAAAGATCCATATTTCAACACTAAATTTAACGCATATTTAGGCGAAAATAAATACCATAATCAGAAGGAAAATTGCAAAACGGTCACCAAACAGGGATAGATTGGTAGTTTAACAATGCAAATAATTTTATTATGAACAGATACATTTACTCGTTTTTTCATGAAATCCAAATTCCCAAAGGTCTGTTTATAAAATTAGTTCCCCTAGTCTACGGCACGAACTATTTTGTGCGCGGGGTTAAAATGCATGCTGTCTCATCCGACAACACGTGCGAAAGAGATTGATACTGTGATGAGCAGTAAGAAGCCAGTTCTCGTACGAATTAGCACTTTTGCAAATTTGTAGCGAAATGGATGATGATTTAGGACGAGAACGAGCGCGAGGGCTAGATAATTATGAGACAAATTGATATCTTTTTTTTTTTGAACGAACTCCGTCAAACAGTGGAGTAATCGCCAGACTACGTTTGTATGCCTCTCTATTAGTCCTCTTTTGTAAAAATGATCAACAAAAATGCCATTTTTTTTTTTCAGCTACTATTCTTGGCTACTTCAAAACCCTCAGCCAATCAATACAGTCTACCTACAATAGCATGGCAACAGACTATAGCCCCATAGTCTATGTACAAGGAACGTCTAAGCTAGGTCTTGTTTTAGAAATGTTAAATCCATTAGGTAGTCTAGACGAAGTCACGGCTTGGTCTGACGTGGTAGCTTGTAAATCAGAAGCGTGTGAGGAATCCATACGGCGGATTATCATTTAGACTAGTTTTGAAATTACGTGGGACGAATTTTTTATGTATATCCTCTATAGGAATCTTTACTCCTCCAATATTGGACCAATTTAAAAGATATTCCACAATTTGAAAAATAAAGATATATACTGTAGGTACTATACAATTATACACTAGGCCTCTGTCGACAGCGCAAATTTGAAATTTTTTTGAGGTTTCTAAAGATAATGTATCATCAAAAATTAAAACAAAGGGGCAAAGTATATATCTTTCTTTTTCAGTTTATGAAATAGCTTTTAAATTGGTCCAATATTGGAGGAGAAAATAAGCGAGAGCCATACCTCGAATTAGATATGATCTTTTATTTAGGATGCGACCGCATTTCCTCTTAAGGTGCTTCTAGTCAACGGCACGTCTAATCCGACAACACGTGCAAAAACGGTCACCAAACAGGGATAGATTGGTAGTTTAACAATGCAAATAATTTTATTATGAACAGATACATTTACTCGTTTTTTCGTGTTATCCAAATTCCCAAAGGTCTGTTTATAAAATTTGTTCCCCTAGTCTACGGCACGAACTATTTTGTGCGCGGGGTTAAAATGCATGCTGTCTCATCCGACAACACGTGCGAAAGAGATTGATGCTGTGATGAGCAGTAAGAAGCTAGTTCTCGTACGAATTAGCACTTTTGCATATTTGTAGCGAAATGGATGATCATTTAGGACGAAAAAGAGCGCGCGAAATTTTATGAACAGACATTTGGTAGTCTAGATATCATGAAAAACTACTAAATGTATATTTTCAAAATAAAATTACTTGCATTGTTGAATAAATTAAATCTATCCCTGTATGGAGGCCGTTTTGCAATTTTCCTTCTTCTTATGGTATTTATTTCCGCCCAAACATGCGTTAAAATTAGTGTTGAAATATTGAACTTTCGACGCTCATAACTTTCAAATATTGTATTTTTTTACTTTTCTGTTTCCATACAGGGCTAGATAATGATGAGACAAATTGATATCATTTTTTATTTTGAACGTAAGTCAAACAGTGGAGTAATCTCTAGACTACGTTTGTATGGAAGAATTTTTGACTAGTGCAACCTTAAGAAGGCACACAGAGAATTTAAGGACTTTAATTATTGACCAAAATACCCTAAGAATTAACTTAATATGTAACTTTGGATCCCTTGAAAGAAGAATTGTTTTCACTACATAACATAACTCCAGCACGGGGTCCCAGCTCTAACAAAGAAAATTTGGTTCAAATAAATGTCACTAGACGTCGCTATATTCATTGAATTAAACTGTATTTAAAGAAAAACATCGTCACGAACCGAGAAAACCCTTTTACTTGCAAATCGGTGTAACACCATCAATAGCCGTGGAACGGGACCGAACGCGATCGAAGTCCTTATGAAAATAATCATCTTAATCAGACGAAAAACGCTAGTTACGTCGGCACGGTTTTTTTTGTATGGGATGAGGCATCTGGATGCTAGAATTATATTATCTGTGACGCCAGTATTCTCCGAAACGTTAGACAGAGTTGCACCCCACTATTCGACAGTTACGTGGGCGTGCTATTGTTTTTTTTGCGTATTACGTTGAAAACGATGTAAATTTTCTCTTATGGTAAAATTATTCCATAATTACAACACAAACCCAAAGGGCTTATTAAATACATTTCTATAGCCTATTACAAGGATCCTTTCATTAACATTGGAGCGTCCAAACAACATTTCCACCGCGTACCCTATTCAGCAATTCTGAAACGTGTTTTCAAAAACATATCTTTCAAGTACTTGTTTTTAATTAAAGACTCAATGGTGTACTAAAAAATCTAGTTTCCTTTTATCTGATTACAAAGCAATTGTATCTTTAAAACGTTTCTCGTTGCAACCGTTTCAAAAAGGAATTTCTTAAGATGTCTTCTACTCGAAGGACGCTATTTCTGCCAGCTTACAATTTTACTTTTAAATGCACCTCCTTGGCTGACACTTTCTTGGTGAATATTTTTAATAAGAGAGACATCTGATTTAGTTTATCTCGCTTTAGAATCACGTCTTGTTTAGCAAAGTTAAATTTAGACTCGATTGAATAAGATATTTGTTGTCTGTTGCATTTTTCGAGGGGGATGCTACATTATACATTGTCCACACTTAATATTATAAAGATAAAAGATTTTGCTGTTTGTATGTTTGTTTCTAATGGATAAACTCAAAAATTACTGAACCGATTTTGAAAATTCTTTCACCAGTAGAAAGCTACATTATTCCTAAGTAACATAAGCATTTTTCTATCCCGAAATCGGGTCCTGTGGTGGGCCACGGATAGGAAAATTTAGTTGTGTATATTTTGATAATTTTATAATTATTCTCTTGCTCGTAAACCGATTTATTTGTGATCGGCGCAACATGCAGAACGCATGCATTTTAACCCCCGACGGAAAAAGAGGGATGTGATAAGTATTACGTCTGTGACATCATAGCTCCTAAACGGATGAACCGATTTTGATATACCTTGTTTTATTTTTTGCACCTTGGCTTTGTCGAGTGTTTTAGCTAAGATTAATAAAAATCGGTATCGCCGTTCAAAAGTTATTCGCATTTTATTCAGTGAATCTGATTTTTCGCAAGATATCGTGTCATAATTATATTTTTGCTTTTTAGAGGTTTTTGTGTCGCAGGGTTTTAAAAAAATAATTCAATCTTGTCTATTGATCGGTGTCAACATGACTTCTTCTAGTTCCAGTCACATCATCTGCCACACAGACCATTCACCGTTTCTATTCGTTCCTTATTCAAATTTTCCTAAACTCGGTTACCGAATCAATCAAAATGTCTCTAATCTTAGACGAAGCATTCAAGTGGCTCGAAATCAATCTTGGCAGAAGTCTTTAGGGAGAACTATGTCAATCGTTCACGTTGCTAAAATCAACAAATGAGGCTGAAACACTGGAACCTAAAATACAAAACAGCTGTTACATTAGCCGCAGTATGAATTCTCAACGTCTATTTATATTTTCTAACTAGACTTGAGAGTAAAACGGAATGATTACCTACTACACAGAAATTATATAAATATTTTCGTTGTGACCGCGCCTACGTTTATCCACGCTTGTTTAAATATAGAACTTGCATCACGTGTCAAAATGGTGGATTAGGGAAATGCAGTTCTCTATATTTGAATTAAGAATACGAGATCATTATGAAATGTTGGTACAATAAACTCTATATCAAACAACACAAAGTTCAAAATCCTATGCAACTAATAATTTTACAGAGCTTTTTTTTTACAAAAATGCAGGCATAGGCAAGTGCCCGTGGAGTTTCTTGCACGTGCCTTTCCATAGAGACCTACTGACGCTTGCGAATGTGTATCATCTTTTGCTTGACAATTCAAAAGTATCTTTTAAATGGTTTAATTGAAACAGATAGCCTAAAGCTACAATTTGCCCCAAAAAAAAATTCTCACTAGGCGTCCTGTACTTCAACCGTTTTAAAAACAATTTGTATCTTTACAGATTCATAAGAAGTCGAAGAGGAATTATGCATAACTACAAGATGAATCAAAGTAAGTACAACTGATTGCCGAATTTACCTAGGTACTTCGAGTTATATTAAAATTAAAACGTTAACACAGCTTTATAACAAGTTCCGCTTTTCGCGCATTCTCTGTCAATTTATGTGACAGTCGACGCAACACGCAATGTAAACAGTGTTGCAACATGTTGCAAAATCGTTTTACATAAATTGATTAAAAATAAGGCGTACGTTTCTTTATTATGACTAAATTCGTGTTTATTTTGACTCATGAGTTGTAATTCCAAGAGATGACTCATAAAATCTTGTTTTGATATTACGGATTATGGCGTAATTATGTGTATTTAAGTACCAATATCCTATAGTTCAGTTAATCGAATTATAAATTTGTTTTTAGTACTTTTATAAGCAACGATCTATGTATACACATCAACATGAGACAAGGGCAGGACCCTTGTCTCATGATACTTGAGATCGGCGCATTATCTATGTATTTACACGTAAGTATTGATCATAATAATGCTAACTGTTACATACAGATTCATTAGAGGGTTATTATTCGTATTATATATTACTATATCTACGATAATCATTTACAATATGAAACAAAACAAACATTACATGTAAATAAGTTGATTACAACTGGCTTACAGCAATAAAAAAAAAGAAAACATGTATCTGCCGCGTGTACCTACGATACTGGCAGGTGATATTACTTCGATTGGCACGATGGTACAGAAAAAAAAAGGTAATCAAGGCTGGGAGGAAAAATATCGCAACGTGAACAATGACATCACATACTCGAACAGTGTTACAATATCAATAAAATTAAAACTTGAACATTTTATCCGCAACATATTCTATTAAATCACGCACACTTCTAAAGCGAATAAACCTGTGAACAGTGAATAAAAGCTTTGCCGAACCGTTAAATTATTCAATGACGCGTAAATTTACGTGAAGCTTACATCGGTATAGGTAGGTTGTGTTATGTAGCGTCAAAACTGGGGCACAGATGGAAGGCCAGTCATCCCTTACCCCTAGCCCTGATGCTTATGCATGAGGACAACACCCAGCGGCACGTAAACATGTCTAATAATAACAAAATATATTTGAAGTGACATAATACATTAAAATGTGCTTAAATATTCAGCCATTCACCTATAAAGCGATTTGTTTACGACCTCTCCATCGAATTCTATGAAGAACTTTATGGTATGTTTCAAATAACGAACAGTTCGAACGCGCCTTTTAGATGTAAAACAGAATAACGTTCTAATCGCAATTAGATATTTTCCGAGAAAAACGTTTTTACCTAGCTTTAATGATCTGCAATATGTCAAATCGAGACACAAATCAATTTTTGTATTTTAAAGTCGAGATTATGCAGAAGTACGTCAAAATATTTAAGTATCACGCTGACGAATTATCCTGTTATGAAGTAATACATTCTTGGCCGCTTATAAATAATACCGCAGACAACATAATAAGCTTGAAAGACATTTTTCAACAACATGGCAACACAAAACAATACATTTTATCAGTTTGAATGACGAAACAGGCTTCGAAGCTTCACATGGAGCATAAATTGCGATTCCCCAGTCATTGGCTGCTTTTTTAAATGCTGACATATATGAGTAAACGAATTTGTTTCCGAATTTGAAAAGTTAGGTCACTGGACATGTGGTATTATGAAAAAAATAGTTGGGCAACATTATTACGTCAATATTTTGACACATCAAGTGCCTTGGAGACTGAAAGAAAATGATGATATATTCTATTTATGGTTTTGCTATAATGCTAGGTAGATAGCAGAAAATATGTGATAGGTGATTAATTTGAAAAATTTAATAAAATAATGCCATACAAATTAACAGGGACAATCCACACTTACACATTCAAAATCATATTTATTTTCATAAATCAAATTATTCTTCTGTTGTCTTCAACAGGTTTGCAATATGCAAATGATGCATAATCTGTAGTCATCATGAATTTATAACGTAAATATATATAAACAAAGAGAGAATGCAAGGACTCTGAAAACCATTGCTACATTCACTCGGCTATTAAGATATGACTTGCAGATATACAAATTAGGTGATTCTTTTTTATTGTGGCACAAGCAAGGTGTGTGTTACAGCTGTTTTCAACAACACATGGATAATATAAGACGTACCTACTATTTTATTTTATAAAAACTTACTTAGGCTTTCTGTTTCCACTTACAACTTCTTTTATGAAAGAGAGTTCTTCACTTTATTTCGGTTCGCAGCTGCTTTTAGCTACTTATAACAATTATTATTCAATTTTAAGTATTGTATGGAAAATATGGGCTTGGACAAGGAGTTGTCGACAACCCGATACAAAAGATTTTATTTGTTTGAAATCACGGGACAGTAATCAAAGATTTAAATAAGCTTAATAGTTCTCAAAAGCCTGCTTAGCTAATAGAATAAAATGAAGAAAAAGTAAGAACAAAGCTTCATAATTTAAAATACTTTGTATCCAAAACTAACAGTACATACAGTATGTTAATTGAAAATGACTCATCTCTTCCATTAATACTAACTAGGTAGATTTTACAGTTGCACACAAATTAAATATAATTTTTGTAATGGTGACAATGTGAGGCCAGAACATGTGGTTTTAATAATTTACTGGTTTCATTTAAAACGTCTGTAACATTCTTGTTTGTTTTAGGTAGTTCTGTTTATAACAATAACAACTTAATATTGTACTTGCGTGTTTATTTTTCTTGTACCAATTAGAAACAATTTTAAAAGCATATTTTGTTGAATAACTAATATGAATTTAAATCTTAGGCTACAAGCATTTGCAATAAAATCGGATTGGGTCCAAAAATGGCTCAATCAAAACTTGTTAGTATTTTCTTGACAGAGTTAAGGCAAGATATTTTAATACAATCCGAAGATTAAGTAAACATTTTATAACAAACATTGAATGAAAAAACATGTTTTCTTTATAATCAGAATGTCAGCACCCATTATTATGTTGTGTTTTCCAGATTATAATCACAATAACAATGATAAGATTGTTTCATAAGAGTTGTCTTTGAAAGCAAGGATGTATTCTATTATGTACCTAGAAGTAAATGTCTTGTTGTTCTGCAGTTGAGTAGTATATACATAATACAATTTAAATATTATAAGTTTCATACAGAAACATTAATGGCATAGATAAATTAAAACCTTTTTCAATTTCTGCCAATCATTTGCGGATTACAGAAACAACATAGTGTCTTATTTATGATAATCTTGGCAGTGTTTATCAAGATGATGATTGCAAAAATCTTTAATCAATATTGCTAAATGCCATTGAGTTTATTTGTATTGGATATGTTTAGTATTTGTTGCATTTACTCAATTGTGGTGCAGTTGAGCCTTTGCGCAAACTTGCAGTAAAAAATGCTGACTCGAATCATTTCCATAAGGTTCTTTACCTATTTTATGTACTGAGTGCTGAACTTAATATTGTGAATATCTTTCCTCTGGATTCTTCTTACTAATGATATGATTGATTGTTATTTCATATAACATAGCTATGGCATTGGTCTGTGATAAGCTATAATGAGTAGAAAATCTTAACAAAATTAACAATATTTGCAGAAACTGTAATACAAAGTATCACACTTGGTGCACAATTGTCTAATTGACAGTTTTAACAGTGAGTCAGTTTTCTAGAGCAGTTCGAAATCAAACAAAAGCCAGGTTTTTATATAACATCACAATGCAAAGAGATAAGTTAACACGAATGAGTAATCCAACATTGTTGCTGGTTGATGCAAGTACTACCCACTTTTTTATTCATTTTTATGACTTCAACTTGTTGGTTGTTGTGTGCCAGTATTATTTTATTCTGTTTATTATGTAATGTTGGCATTATTGAATGGAAACTGTTTGTGTGCTTAGAGTAAATATTTAAATTTTGATAGAACCTAAGGATAAGGGAGTTCCTATAAGAGTTCTAAGGACAACTACAGCTATTTTGTTGCCTGTTTAATAAGGTGGTTTGCTAAATCAATTGAATTTGGAACTATGAAGTTGTTACTAGCTGATTAAAATTATACAATAGCAGTCACCTTTCTACAGTTGTTTCATTTAAATATTTATTGAAAAACTTCTTATTTATTCAGATATTTCTAACAGAAGAATTAAGGAAAAATAGAAAATTGTAATTATGTTTTTTTGTGCAATATTATATAGTTTAGATGCCATGCTAGGCTGACTACACTTTATTTCCTACTTATGCTGTCTTTGCACTTTACACAATTACTAATTCATGTATGCTACACTCAAACACAATCTGCAGATTACCTGTATACTACCATAAATTAATCCAACCTTATCTCCTTCAAATATTGAACCTCTGATAAGAATGTAGCAATACTCTTGTGTATGTGATTAAAAAAACAAAAGGTCAATTTATTAGTTTATGCTATCCAAACAATAAATACACAAATCAGTTTTCAGTCTGATTGAATAGTTATGTAAGGCATTTGATGTGTTTGTTATCAGCAGTAGAACAGAATGACTGGGGAATCAAAACAGATGGGGCACTTACCTTGAACATAGGTCTGGGATGCCTGGGCGCCGAGGGCGCTGCGGTGGCCGTGGTCGCCGCGGGGGCCGGTGCTGGGCTCGTCACGTGGTCAGCCGGCAACGACTCCGGGACAGTCTGAAGAGTAGGCCTCATAGTCGTCGACATTTTCACAATAACACTAGTTCAAACACTTTTAACACCTTGCTAGACCACCCTAGCGCTTCGCATCCTCTGCGGCGGCCGCGCACTCAGCCCGCCTGACCGGCCCAGGCCCTCACCAGGACGCCGACACAGGCCCCGACTTAACTCCACCGATCGCCGACCAACAACGCCCATCTAACCGCATTTTCGACCAGAAAAAAACATCGCGAAGCCCTATAACGAAAACTGTGTAACGATACGCGATACCTATTTCACTTTCACGTATATGTTAACGATCGTCGAGATGGAAAACGGAAATAGACACGCAAAAAACTATTAGAAAGCTTACGGTGTCTTCTCCTGTCACATAAACACTATCAAGGAATTCGGCGTTTAAGCTTTATAACGACGCGCAAAGTGTTTCCGTCAATGCCACCGGCTCGAACAAAGGGTACGAAATCGCGTGGTGGACAAATATAAATCCATTTAATAATAAAATTACTAAAGAAATTCACTTAACTCCGCTAAAAGTCCTCACATTCTTGAATTCACTCTCAAGATGGCGGATTTTACCTACTCCTCGTAAATGGGCACAAGGCTGACACGAAAACATCAACCGGCTCTCTATCAATCCCTTTCTTTTGGCAGCACATGAAAAGAGATAGTGATATGTGAACGAGTTCAACGGAGTTTTGTGATACGTCACTGAAAAATCTGCCAATGGAGCATGCGCAAAAGTAGCGAGTATTTGAAACTTTGAACGCACCCGTAGACGTTTTGTTATTACTAATCGTTGACGCGTTGTATGCATTTTCGCATAGAAATTATCACCTAAAATCCCTAAAATCACAAAATATACAGGGTTTAACATTATTTATTATTCTCCAAAAACAATGTTTTCTAAAAATCAATCTGTTACAAATCATAGAAAAGATTACGCTTGTTAGAATATCGAGATTTTGTATTCCATTAAACTTGATCCTTATGCCATTTTCCTTTTATTTTATAGTGATGGAAACACCTGCAAATCTATTTTTATTTCGTGCTGGCAAGTAACATAAGCGCCATCTTTATCAAAATGGCTGCCTTGTTGTTGGCGACTGTTGGGTGCTTGTTTGGAAATTAATGTTTGTTTCTTTGTTTTATTATGATTTCAAATAAGTGCAGGTGTGAAATACTGCAACTTAGGTCGGAAGATATAATATATTGGTGAGTGAGGACTGTTCCATCAATGATAAAGCACAATAAAGTGCTCGGTAATGTAATAACAATCTGCTCTGCCTGGGCAACGTGAGTTTTCCTAATGCGTATTCGGTTTTCTATATATTTTTTATTATAAATGTTAAGATTATGTATCGTAATGTTTTCTTTGCGAATTTGCAATGAGTTTCAAGGTTCAGATACCAGTGAGGGTCATATTTACATAAGTTGTGACCTTAGTCCATACAGACAACAAAAGAATTCGTCCACGGATATGTTGTTAGCAATTAAAGTTCTTGAATTCTTGATGTTTTTTCTTATTTACTAACGTTTGTAACTTTGTGCATTCTTTGCAACAGTTAAACTTGTTGGAATATGTTAAGTTCTGGCGGTGTCACTAAAAAAAGAAGGTGATAAAAAGTAGGTGAACGAACCCCGATTTGAGTCCACAAATAGTATATGCTTTCTAAAAGTTCGATTTTTGCTTACGCATCACGACGGTTTCTTCGAATTGTGTATACTTCTAATGTCGTCACATATTCGTAGTAAAGTTTCGAGTGGTTTACGTCATTATTTATTTACATGCAAAATACTGACCTGTGATAAGATGTCCACTGAAACATCACAGTCAGTGACACTGCTTCTATTGCTGTGAGTAAAATAAAAGAGTTAACAATATTTACTATTAGTTCATGATTAGGGTATGCTTATCTGTGATTAAAATACTTGTTCTTATCACTAAAATGTTGACAGCCTTGTGATATTATTTAGCATTTTGCTTGCTATGCTATTGATTATATTCTTGTTTCATCACCTAATGACATGATTTAAAACTTACTATTACCATGCAATTTTCCTGACTGCTTAAAAAATAATAATATTCAAGTTTTTATTTAAATGTTACTCTTTAATGAGCAAAAGACCTTGAAAGATAGGAATTAGTGTTTGACACACTTTGGGACACAAGGCTATGTATAAGAATTTGAATGAATAGAATTAATTCTATCTGGACTGATGAATGATGCAGATGAATTAGACTTAAAAACATAATTCATTAGATAAGTAATCCTCAATTAGATACTCTCAATTCATGAGTCAAAACATGGACTGAACTTAAAGACATATTCATTAATCAGTTGAAATTGACAACACCCATAAGGATAGTGTCAAATTTTTAATAAATAATGCTTGTTCCAGATTTATACGCTCGTCGTCACAAACCATATCCAAACCGAACGGTTCACGTGTCCCTCCGGCAACAGGTCATGTCCAAGATGTGGCCGGCTTCGCAGTACTCGCATAGCAATGCTCCGGCACCACCCATTACTGCCACCAAGGCTAATGAGCACCAGAATCCGCAGAACTTGAAGACTTTGGGCATGACCTCTGCTATATCTATGGCAGGTATGTACCTATTCTTTTCTTGTTGGTAATTTATCAATATGTTTATATTTTTTTCAGTTAAGTTTAAGCAGACTAGTAACAAATAAATTTTTCAGTTCAGGAATAGACCACAGTCATTGGTTAAAATGAATTTACCATGCCAAAAGGCATATTAATTATGCTATCCCTCTTCCAAACAGGTCCTAAGCCCATTGACATAGAGAAAACTGCAGAGCTGAAAGAATCGCTCGTCCCATTTGGAGTGTTTGAATCGGAGCAAGAGATGCACCATCGTATGGAGGTCCTGGGAGCACTGCATCGCCTTGTGAGGCAGTGGATCAGGGAGGAATCTCAACGAAAGAACATGCCACTTACAGTTGCTGATACCGTTGGTGGAAATATTTACACTTTCGGATCCTACCGTTTGGGGGTAAGTGTACTTACTATTTCTTTCTCCAGGACATGCAACAGATTTTGTTCATTGTTTTATTTAATCGGTGCCATGTCTAAATAAACAGTCAGCTAATGGTGCTGCTATACAATAAGGATGATTCTTGGGTAAAAAAAAACAATTTAGTCAGTTAGACATATCATGCAATATTGGACACTTATTTGTGACTTCACTTATTAGTAAAAAGTGTATTCAAACGTGACGTCACATGCGAACTTTCAACACTCTCTGTATCGACACTATTTTTTGTTTATGTGACAAAAGAAAAATATGTGTGGAATATTCTTTTATTAATCTACCTGACGGAGAGAAAAATAATTTTAAGTCAACATCCCTATTCTTTATTTCTCTCTTTTTAATCAGATATTTATTTAAATATTGTTGTTGGTTACTTGTGTTTGGGGGTTTGGTAGGGAACCCTAAATGTCCGACACGCACTTAACCAGTTGTTTTTTAATGTATTCAAGTTTTCTATTAAACTACCTATTATCCCACGATTTCGTTCACAAATAATCATTAAAAGCTTTTGTTCATTGATTCATCCTGTGAGGAATGTTTCTTCCTTATAGTATAAGCTGTTTGTTCGTCGTGAATCATAATCGCAACTTTTATATTTTGGTTAGTTGCACTTCAATTGAAACTATATTTATTTTTTGTTACGTAACGACCGAATACCTATCTTTTTTTTCTTGTATCATCTGTTCATTCAGAAGATACCTCAAAACAAATACAAATAAAACTATAAAATTATTGAAGGTACCTAATGCCCTCCAAATGATATACGCATACTGGCGGACACAAAAAGACTTATTGCATCGCAAAAATAAAATATGCTAAAATGGCGCGTGTATGAACATGATAAAAAACCGGCCAATTGCGAGTCGGACTCGCGTACGAAGGGTTCCGTACCATTATTGCAATAAACGGCAAAACAAAAAATCATGTTTGTGTTATGGGAGCCCCACTTAAATATTTATTTTATTCTGTTTTAGTATTTGTTGTTATAGCGGCAACAGAAATACATCATCTGTGAAAAATTCAACTGTCTGGCTATCACGGTTCATGAGATACAGCCTGGTAACAGACGGACCGCGGAGTCTTAGTAATAGGGTCCCGTTTTTATCCTTTGGGTACGGTACCCTAAAAACAATTGATTTTTATTGAAGCATCTTATTTTTAGGGGGGACAAAATCATAATATTTGTGAATGGATTCATGACAGTCGCTCCTCAAACAAACCTTTGCCGGTTTTGTGTCATAGGACTTCGTCAACAGATGGGATACTCCTTATTCTGGGATCTCGTCTTCGCAATTTTTGTCACTGACAATAAAGCTTAGGTATTATTCAATGGTATCACAAAATCTTTTGCTCAGCACTTCTCACTGTTTTCACGGGGCCTTAGGCGCCTTCCTCACAAGGTCGGTCCGTGTATGCGCTCGGTAAAGAATTTGTACCGAAACGACTCTGACGTCTTCCTGACTAGAGCATGCAATACCGCAGTGTATATTCAATACCGCGATTTTGCGGTATCGGATACGTAATACCGCAAAATTTGCGATTTTGGGTAATTATTAAATCGTTAAATGAGAGTTAAAATAAAACTATCATGAGTTATAATGTAAAAAGCATAAAATATCAATTGTATCATCATTTAAAGAACTTCTAATTTTATTACAAATGTAACCAGGAGCCAAAAATGCTCTCACAGCTTCTAAACTCGTTGGTGGGGCATACAGGTTAGTCACTCACTTGTCCGACTTGCGAATAGTTGCGATTGAGACTGATTAAGACTACAAACAAACGTTAGTTCTCTGTAGGGAATTTGGGAATTCCCCGACTCCCTGTGAGTTACCAAGAGTGTCTCCCACTCGCCCGACCAACATGCGACGATTCGTAGCGGGGATTGGGATATCACGGTGCGTTTTTAATACCGCGAAATTCGCATTTCTCATCTCGCTTTTGCGGTACTGAAAAACAGCGCGATATTCGCGAAATTGCGGTAACGATATAACGGTATTATGGGACAATCCCACCGCACTATTCCCAAACCACTGCAACTCCTGAAAGCCAGAATCAACAGTGGCGACCACCAGAAAAGCGCCGAGGCAATGAAGCTCGACGAAGTCCCGGAGAATGAATTTAACTGTCTTGGATCCCGCAACGAAATTAATCAGAAAAGAAAATGGAGGAGTAAGAAAAATACAAATTGCCACTTCCCTCCATATCAAGCGGTATCTTCTTGGCGCTTCGCTCCATATATAACGGTATTGCATGCTCTTTTCCTGACTGACCCGTTAAGGTAGGCGCCGTATAGTTTCAGAAACATCATACCCTCAGAAAGAAATATACTTGCGCCCTTATTTTTCTCTCGTATCAGCTCGGAACAATTTGCTGTGGTGACAGTAATTAATGATTCAGTCAGCAAGATATCTGTCTTGCCTAGGATGCGCCGAACGTGCATTTTAGCATCGTTATAAAATTGTAGGATAGGATAGGACAGATGGACCCCTTTTCCGCAATTAGACTCGCATTTGGTCCGTTTTACGTGCAGGCCTCCTCTCTATGAGAGGGAATGGGCCGTAATACACCACGCTGCCGGGCGAGCACGGCCTCTGTGATAGACTTAGGTCACGCATTTTATCACTGTTTTTGCTCCCAAACTGTGATAAAAATGTGTGAATCAAGCCTGTCACAGTAGGCCGTGCTCGTCCGGCTGGCCCAGTGCATTTTGGTGAATGTCACATGTCTTCGAATTTTTGGTTCTAAGATGTTTTCCGTAAAAAAAAAAAAAAAAGTCGCTTTGTAACATTGTATTCCTCCTCGCAGGTTCACCACCGAGGTGCTGATATAGACGCTTTGTGCGTGGCACCTCGTCACATCGACAGGACTGACTACTTCACCGCTTTCTATGATCTGTTGAAGTTGCAGCCTCAGGTAAGTCCATCTACAAACACATATAATTTCCTATACTCTATTTGAAACAACTTTAAAAAGCTTAATAATCCCTTTTTACAGCCCGTTCAACGAATTTTGACTTCTATTGCGTTGATAATATGACATATGGCAGTTGTAGTAAACGGTTGGTATTGGTAACAGGTTTACGAGTTTTATGTCATCCTTATGTTCACGGAATAGAACTCAAAATCCGTTGAAAGGCCTTTAAAATGGTTTAAATATGTCTAATGGTATTTCAAATGGATTTTAGGTATACTTAAGAGTATATGAAAGCCACCTTTTCGCATCTAGTATAGACTAAAATAAGCTACGATTCTTAGTTAATATTTTAATTTCTGACATAGAATAAGCAGGTAAGGTCTCATCTTCAACATTCGTAGACACACTCCTAGACAAGCCTCAAAATGATTCTACTGTTGGTGATGGCAAAAATGTTATTCGCCCGTCATAGTTAGGGACTAGCAAAATAAAATAAATAACCTTATACCAATCTGTCAAGGCTTTTCCCAACTATATTGGGGTCGGCTCCCAGTCCAACCATATTCAGCTGAATACCAATATTTAACAGTGAGCGACTGCCTATTCGTAACTGCATAACACGGTCCTTTGCAAGTCTGGTGTCAGATTTTCGGACTCCCCACTACCACCACACCCTACCGCACTATTCCCAAACCACTGCAACTCCTGAAAGTAAGAATCAACAATGGCGACCACCAGAAAAGCGCCGAGGCAATGAAGCTCGACGAAGTCCCGGTGAATGATTTTAACTGTATTGGGTTCCGCAACGAAATTAATCAGAAAATAATAACGGAGGAGTAGGCCAATAGGCACAAAGGGTCGTTTACAACTAGGATAAGCCCAGTTGGGTCCTAACATTGTGAGCTGTTATATTTTTGATTCCAATAAAACGCTTGAACGCACGGAAATTTGTACTAGTTTCTACAAGGTCCGTATAGTAAACAACTCCAGATGCAGCCTGTACATTATTCAACATAATATTACATTCATTCTGTAAGATATGATGTGCAGATTGTACATATTCGCAGTCAGATGTAGAACACTGACATAAAGGCGAGGCAACGAGCTTGAAGGAAAATAATTTACTTTAAAAAATACCATGCTCTGTGAGAAATTGGGCAACACAGTGATCCACCTCCAGCCACGTCCTGGTCGTACCGTAACGACTGTCAAAGATCTTGAAATGACAGCTGTGACCAACGCAACGGCTTAACATGCTTCCGACGCACGGAGGAAACTCGCTATGTAAAGATGATCACCCATCCATCCCGAAGATAAAATAAATTACAGTATACAAAGTAAAAACAATAACAAAATATGCTTTTGTTAGGTACCTAAAAAACAACAAACCCCAAATGTTTCGTAAACACTTTGAATTACAAAACGAGTTCAGAGGAAGACTTTTAAATTCACATAAAAAACTTTTGCTTCTGTATTATAATGTAATCATTGAGCAACAATGTTTCTTCAACGCTTTTATTTATGTAACATATTCTGTATCTTCATGGAATAGAGAATTTCGTGTGTTATATAGGTATTTGAATCATGTACTGTTTTTTACAAGTTTTTGGCGTTGACCAATCATATATAGAGCGAACGGAACGTGGAAGCGACGCGATTGGTCTGTCAATCCTTGTGTCAACTGACCAACCAATAGCGCGCTCGGAACGGCGCTAAACATTCCCCGCGTCCCGCTTGGTAACCAAAGAGACCTAAAAACGAATCGTGCTCATCTAAAGACTCGTGCCAAGTTGCGTGCCGACAACCTTAAAAAAGTCTTCATTTTCACGAAAATAATCTTGTTATGAAAAAATATTATACTTGTCGTTTTATTCACTTATTCAATGAATACAGTATATTGTCCTACTTACATATAAAATCATTCAAATCCATTCAGCCTTGACAACAATACCATGTAACATTATGCCAATATTTCTCAGAGGTGTAAGCAGAGTTGTCGTATGGTACTTCGCATTTTGTCAGTTGTGGCTTGGCTTATTTAAATCAAAATATGTTTATTTCAACTAAACCATTTAAAGGTACTATGGAACTGTCAACAAAAAAAAAAAACTAAAATGAAGCTTGTTGCACATACGCAAGCGTCAATAGGTCTCTATGGAGGAGAACGTGCAAGAAACACCACGGACACTCTTTTCCATTAATGACTAGTGGTGATGGCTAGGGGGCGAAGTCGGACAGAGGATTATGATGAGGGACTGTTTGAAAATCCTGACTTCGGGCTTCTTATTTTCATATTTTGGGCCCAGTAGGTGGCCCAAAATATGAAAATATGGAGATGTGGAGGAGCTCGTGGCTAAATAATAACAGCCGCACGGGTCGATCTTCAAGGTTAAGCAGCGCTTGACGGGGTCGGTCCGTGGATGGGTGACCATTTCAACATACCGAGTTTCCTCCGTGCCTCGGTGCGCACGTTAAGCCGTTGGTCCCGGCTGTCATTTGAAGATCTTTGACAGTCGTTACCGAGTAGTCAGAAGCTTGAGATCTGACACCAGTCTAGCCAAGGGGTACCGTGTTACCCAGTTACTGGGTTGTGGAGATCAGATAGGCAGTCACTCCATGTAAAACACTGGTACTCAGCTGAATCCGGTTAGACTGGAAGCCGACCCCAACGTAGTTGGGAAAAGGCTAGGCAGATTGATTGGGCCCAGTAGGTGGCCACGTGACGTTCATTAGGGCCTCTGAAGAGCAGGTATAGGGACTATTTGGACATTAACTACTAACTATGAATTTCCTTTTTGAAAACCCAGTCACACTTCCTAATTTTTAAAACTTAGGAAAACTTGCTCACCAGCCGCAATTACGTTCATCGATATTTAAGACTTATAACAACCAAGAAAACTTATAATATTCTCCTTTTTGTGTAGGTAAAAGATTTGAGAGCAGTTGAAGATGCTTTCGTGCCCGTCATCAAGATGAACTTCGACGGTATTGAGATTGATTTGCTGTTTGCCAGACTGGCTCTTAAAGAAATACCTGGTAAGTGCTTTAGTACTTTACAAATGATAAGTGTAAGTTCCCTTTCAGGTTTACTAACCTGTATCGATGCTGCTGGTCTGAATTATGAAATAAAATATTATTTTATTTAAGTGATTTTATTTTTCACATTGTGCTATAATATTCACAGTGGATTTTAGTGTCTCTGAAGTTGGTTCTGTCAATTAATGCGCAAGAAACAGTTTAACTGCATAGAGTAAGCGAGATAGGATGGTGCGACAAACGTAAGCGAGTGAAAGAGACAGTTATACAATGATATCTTCACTCTCAATATTGACACAAAAATAGCTACTGCGCAGGCTCTTGCAGCCAATTCAGACGAAAAGATCCGTTGTGTGTATTATAGCAATTTTTCCCTTGTCCACACAACACACACTACATATAAAATACACACACAGACAAACAAGATAATAAGACGACATAATGGAGTTACCGCGTTTGAATTTTCCGCTAGGGGCGCTGGTGTAGACTGAGTTCTTCAAAAGTCAAATTTCATATTTTTTTTTTTTTTAGTTTTGTGAATATTTGCCAAATATGGCAGATTAAGATAGATACGGGATTTACCAACATAATATATAATAGTTTTATGTTTCGGCAAATATTATCATTCGTTTTTTCGAGACAAAAAGGGCTGCGCAAAATCACGGTATACCTACTTGATTTTATATTTAATCTCAGTTTTACGCCATTAGAAATAAATTATAATTCAACTTTGCTTCTTTTGTGTTAACAACGTTTAACAGCTATAAAAGGACCTTAATCGCCAGTGGCGCCAACTGGTGAGCACAAAAACGGTAGCCCCCATTATGTGTGGATAACAGCCCTTTTCCTCTCACAGAGAAGAGAGCTGTGTCCCAGAAGTGGGAACATTATGAACTGATTATGCTAATGCCATTTTCATGAAGCAAAAATATTTCTTCATCTTCCCTAATTTCATGGCGCTAGGTCAAGCTGTCCTGAGTTGTTGAGTCGGGCAGTTTATCCTCCAATAGTAGTAATGAAACCACAAGCATATTTGAATGGAAAAAAAATACCCGACCGGTGGAAATGTATTGAGTAGCCAAATGTTTTAAAAGGTATGATATTGTGTAATTTATTGTCAATTTTCCTCAATAATTGAATAAAAATAAACGGTGTCGCCTGCTTGCCTTTACGTAACTTTGTGGTTATTATAATGTACTAGCTGACCCGGCAAGCTTTGTTTGTCCATAAAAACACCAAACAATCTACCCTACCTACCCTACCCTACCTACCCTACCCTACTCTACCTACCCTACCTATGTAGGTAAGGTACCAATATTTTTTCATAAGAACCTTCTCCTAACAATAACAAACACAACAAAAAAAAGATTAAGCGAAATCGGTCCAGCTGTTCACGCGTGATGCCGTGACCAAGGGAAATAGGGAATCATTTTTATATTATATCGATTTATTAACATAGTTACTCCATAAAAAAGAGTTAGCTGTTCTGATGTTTTTAAGCTATTGCATAGCTTCTATCGCGGGCCTTGAGCGCGGGGACCGAATCCAGAAATTCCGTAACGAAAAAGCCTCACGCTCCCCACTCCGACGGGCACGGCGGTGATACTTTGACTTTTAATAAGGTTTTTGAATTCTGTGGAATCTGAGTGGTGAGGGGCGGGGGGGGGGGGTAAATCCTATCTTGTTCTCCTGGATGAAGTAGCGGTGGACAGGGGGGCAAATTTTTTGTCAGAAATGCGCTAACTCCAACGGTTTCTGAGATTATATTTTTGTTGGTCGTAAATTTTTTGCCTTTTATCGCTCTCTGAGCTGTTTCTGTGACAACGGTGATCAATGTGGACCTTATGGTAATGAGAATAAGGGTCACTTTTGCTTGTCAAAGAAAAGCGACCTTATTTCAATGTGAATAAGGGTATTTTTGTTTTGTTTTTTAGAGTTTTATTAATCGTAAATAAATGCGGGTTTGGCTCGCTACGTTTTCGAGTTTTTAACGTTTTTAATTTTTTTGACGCATTTTCGAGGACTGGATCTAGAATAAATGCTATGCAATAGCTTTACCGCGGCAGTCCCCGAGTGCCACACGACCTTTTTTTTTTATTTATTTTATCGGAATACTTACTCTGGGGGTTTACCTAAGTGAGAGGTTATCAATACGATGAATATTTTTGTGACCCCTTTAATCTTAATTATTTTATGCCTATCGCAACATCGCACTCCACAACCAATATTTTCATTTCATTTGTCATTTAAAAATCCTAGAAGATAATATTAATACTGATTACTTGTCACTACCGCCGAATATAAGTGTGACAGAAATATTAGCCATTCAGAAAGTTGATATACTGCCTACACGATAGCACAGATAATATAATACTAGCATACAGATGTCTCATCCCATACAAAGAAACCGTGCTGACGTGACTAGCGTTTTTCGTCTGAATTAATTGGTTATGATTTTAAGAACATCGATCGCGTTCAGTTACGTTCCACGGCTATAGATGGTGTTAGCAGCGACTTCTAAGTAAAATTGTTTACTCGGTTCATGACTATATTTTTCTTTAAATACAGTTTCATTGTACAAAATGAGTTACAATACAAATTTAAAAAATCGAAGGTATGCCTCAGAATGTTAAAACTGCGCCATCTATTGGAGTCTATTTTAAATGATCCGTTCAAATAATCTTTGATCACAATTCAATAACATTTCGATGTATATCGCGCCATCTAGTGAAATCTATTTGAACCAAATTTTCTTTGTTAGCGCTGGGACCCCGTGTCGATAGGCATCTTAGGCAGTGTGGCTATCGTGTAGGCATTGTTTGTGAATCATTGTCATCTGCCTTGCCTTTTGCTTACTATGTTGAGGTCGGCTCCCAGTCGGAATACCAGTGTTTATCATGGAATGACTGCCGATCAGACCTTCACAACCCAGTAACTGGTTAAAACGATACTTTGTCTGTCTCCGTTGATAAACATTTTGGGTTTCAAAATAAATCCACAAGAATACTCATGAATGCATATATATGTAGTACATTTCATCATGATTTCTTGTAATTGATTTGTATGAATACAAAGTCCAAATCGAAATGACAGTCATGAGTGATCATGATAAAAAATAAATAACCAATGTCAGTGGCTCATTGAGAAAAACTAAAGTAACTAAGTCAAACGGCAGTGCGTTCTTTTTAACTCCCGACGGAAAAAGAGGGGTGTTATAAGTTCGACGTGTGTTGCTGTGTATCTGTCTGTGGCATCATAGCTCCTAAATGGATGAACCTATTTTGATTTAGTTTTTTTTGTCGAGAGTGTTCTTGGCTATGTTTGAATAAAATCGGTTCAGTTTTAATGTTTTGAATCGGGGTGTTTTCGCAAGATAAATGTGTCGGGGGTTTTTTAAATTTTGATTTTCTTTTTTGTTAAAAGCAAAGATACCAAATTAAATTGCGTTTTGAATCGGGGAGTTTTCTCAAGATAAATGTGTCGTGGGTTTTTAAAATTTTGATTTATTTTTGTTAAAAGCAAAGATACCAAATTAAATAGCGTTAAAAAAAAGCCGTTTCCGCTTTTATAAACCGTTAGTACAACAGAGTAAGGATATTTATTTCTTTTGAGCACTTGCAAAAAGTATTTTTTTAATTATTGAGCTCTAATCCCCCTGATAAATAACCTTTAGAATCCGATCTTAGATAGGTGAACGGCCGCTTGATCATGTAGACATTCACCGTTACCTTAAGTGAAGTGAGCTTGAAGTGTCTCGTACTCATACTATCGGCTGATCTGTCTTTTTATAATTCTTTCAATCATCCCGAAATCAGTAAGCAATCGGCCCCTTCTAATGATTGATTTGCGGAAACGGTCGTGTTGAGCAATTGTATATAGCTAATAGGTTGACTGATACCCGTTTTGATTCATACCGGTTATGAGCCAGGACTATTGATCCATGAAACACCCGGTGCGAGTATGGTTTAGGCTATGTTCCATTGCGTGGAGCGCCCCAAGTAAGAACGACGCTGCAATGGACTTTGCCACCTACAGGGCTCAAGCAGTACTACACGGCCAAAATAGCTGAGCACTGGAAATGTCGCTATTGTCTCACGAGGCGAACGTGGGTCGCTGCGCGGGTTCCAGGCAGTGGGGTCGCTTGACATTTCTGGTGCTCAGTTATTTTGATCGAGCTGTATTATTGAAATGTAACACGGTGCGAAAAGACGATGAGCCAAGTTGGTAAAAACTCACAGTAAATTAGATATTTGCTAATCATATTACACACCACACATACATATTGATCTCAAAGTGAAAATAAACTCTTTTCGATTATTTTTTATTTTGCTAGCTCCTGCACAAAGGCCTCTCTTTCCAGTGTCGTTTTAGGGCTTAGAAAAGTTAGCAATTACTTTAAACTTACCACTACGTACCTACTGTGAGTGGAGAAGCTGGGCCTTGTTGCTGTTAAGAAAACTTTTACATTAATAGTGACTACGTTCAGAGATGCCCCTTTGCAGGATATGCCTCACTTCCTTGTCTGCCCATCATGCCCGACCAAACAACTTTTAGGATTTGGAGGTAGTGAATGAGAGACCTGTACCAGTAGCTACATGCCTGCCGGACAAATTCTGAATAGTTAAGACTATCATCATCATCATATCAGCCGAAAAACGTCCACTGCTGGGCATAGGCCTCCCCCAAACGTCGCCACATTGATCGATCCTGTGCGTACCGCATCCCCGCAAAATTCACCAGGTCATCGGTCCACCTGGTGGGAGGCCTTCCAACGCAACGTCTTTCGCTTCGCGGTCGCCACTCCAGAACTTTTCTGCCCCATCGGCCATCCGTTCTGCGAGCAATGTGCCCTGCCCACTGCCACTTAAGTTTCGCTATTCTTCGGGCTATGTCGGTAACCCTGGTTCTCTTGCGGATCTCTACATTTCTGATTCGATCACGCAAGCTGAGATTATAGTTTGAGTTAAACGCGAAATACGAAAAAAAAACAACAAAATCGACAAAATATTAATCGTATTTTTTTGTCCACAGATTCATTTGATCTGCGAGATGACATGCTACTAAAGAACCTAGATCAGAAATGCGTGCGTTCCCTCAACGGTTGCCGCGTGACTGACGAGATTCTCCGACTTGTACCCAACATCAACAACTTTAGGCTGACGCTGCGAGCCATCAAGCTATGGGCTAAACGTAAGTGTACCTTTCCTAATATAACCCATTTTTAGGATAAAAAGGTAAAAATAGGAACCCTTATAAAATCTCTTGTCCGTCTGTCTATGTGGTCACCACCGATTTTCTTAGGAACGGGTGGACCTAGAAATTTGAATACCAGATACTGAGGTATGTAGTCCCTATTAGGGGTATAAAAATCAAGGTCCTCAGTCAACACGATAAAAAGATATGGATAAATTTAGATTTTCGCGTAAACTTGTAAGTACCAATAATTTACCTTAATTTTCAACTTTCTTTATTTTTTGGGCTTTTTCCCTTTACTTGTGCTGTAAGACATTGCTTTTAACAAAAATTGCCAATTCTAGGTCAACCGTAATTTCCCCATATGTTTTGGGTCGAAAACCTATATGGTAGTTCCCGTTGACCTAGAAACAAAAACTCCCGCACACAGGTGCTTTTGATAGTAGTTTTCATCTTAACCTCTTTAATTCTGCTAAACATCAAACTGCCAGGCGAACTGTGTACATATTTCAAGAAATTCAAATCGTTTTATTTTTAACCAAAAACTAATTTTAACAAAATTAACAGTCTACTTGCCGTGAGTGTGACAGTACAAGTTACCTGTTTGCCGAAGTCTTTTGTATTCATCTTCTTCTTTTCGTGTGAGGATGTGGCCAACTCTGATGTCCAGAATTAATTAAGCCGCCTCTTGGAAACCCACAGGCCTCTGACTTGGCTATTTCAGATTTACATTGAATAATAAACCTTATTATAAGTGTCACAAATCAGCTCTATTTTCTCGGTTTGTGACGCGTTGAACTATTGCTGACTATATTTTGGTTATTGCTTTCTGCAAATAAGTCTATAACCATTTTTTTCCTTGCCAACAGGTCACGGCATATACTCCAACACCCTGGGCTACCTGGGCGGTGTGTCCTGGGCCATGCTGGTAGCCCGCACCTGCCAACTGTACCCCAATGCTCTGCCGGCCACTCTGGTCCACAAGTTCTTCCTGGTCTTTAGTCAGTGGAAGTGGCCCCAGCCTGTGTTGCTGAAGCAGCCCGATTCCGTGAACCTTGGCTTCCCCGTTTGGGATCCTAGGGTGAGTATTGTGATTATTTTACTATAGAGTAGGGTAAGCACGACAGTAAAGTTTAGGGATTTATTTTTAAACTATTTAAAAAAATACATTGTATTGCAATAGGGATGTTAACTGAAAATTAGTTTTTTGTCCGCCAGGTAAATTAATATAGTACATTTCGTGTCGAGCATAAAAAGTCGAGATTTTAACACTAGCGATGTAGCCAGGCGAACGTCGAAAACTACATGCGAGTGTTAAAATAAAGCCTTTTATGCTCGACTCGACCGATTCTTTTTCCACTACCTGATGAGCTTACTTAATTAAATTCAAATAAGTTCCAACAACAATTTATTAGAAACGTTCAGACTAAAAACCATAGACTATATACACACAATCAACGCGCGCTTTTTCGAGAGGTAACAGGTTCAGTATCATTCTACCAATTACATAATGATATATCAAAACTCCATACAAAAATCATATAGTAACTGTAATCAAGTAATTTTGTTTTTTTTTTTTTTAGTTTTTAAATGTTCATATTTCGGAACGAATTTCTTAGGCAATGTGTTATATAATAGACAAGGCAGTGACCAATATTGAGCACGTATTTTTCTTTGACACGTAAACATAAAGTGACGACGATATATTGCGTTGAAATATCGTGTGTCGTCACGCCGTTAGTACACTTTATACTGACATAGTGACGTCACAATCGTGCGTGAGTGTGGGCTAGTTCAGGAGTGGGGACTCCTGAACTAGCCCACACTCCTGAAAAAATAAGTGCAATATTATTTGATAATCTCACTAACGGACTAAACAGATCGTTTTTATATATCCAGGAAAAATCCCTATTTGGTTTGTTGTAAAACATCAATTTCTGGAATTTTTATTACAAAATAATTGCTATGTAATTGTTTGCCATTACATACATTTCTGTTCGTCTTACCAAGGCAATAATAAATCTAAATAGTTAATTTGTCTTTTCTGTAGTAAAAAATGTTGACGACATCAATAAATATCTATTCATTTCGACACCCTTTTTTACTGTGTTCATACTGTATACATATATAAACCCACGCCTTTTTCCCATGGGGGTAGGCAGAAACTACAGAACGGCCACCTGTTACGATCCTTCTATACTTATTTTGCTTCACTCACATTCATACATCTAGTCATACACACACGCCGGTTATGAGTACTGCGCACCTGGCCTTTCTGAAGAACATCACCTATAAGGTCTATGTACGTCTTTCGAGGGCGTCCCCTCCCGGCGTTTCCATTTACGTCTGCCTTGTGAATACCTTTCATTAGTCGCCTTTCATTCTATCTCTCAACATGGCCAAACCAACTACTTTATTTGAGATTCAATGATCGCTTCTCCCTGCTAAAACTCAACAATTATCGCATCGTTTCTTTGATCTACATGTCCTTATATAAAATGTTTTGTTCCCAGGTCAACGTCTCTGATCGTTTCCATCTGATGCCCATCATCACACCAGCTTACCCTCAACAAAACTCTACTTTCAATGTGTGCGCATCAACACGGACTGTCATCTGCGAAGAGTTTAGACTAGGTAAGTTTTAATGTTATTTGCCACAGGAAAAATTGTCTAATATTCCAAAATCTGACTTTGGAGTTGCAGTGAAAGCAAGTGAGAAGCAAAACTGATGTCTAATGCGGATAGTTTTTGAGGCTATAATTGCTTAACACCTTCAAAGCCACTCATGAGACACAAAACAAAAGATAGATTAAGACGGGCTGGTGTCCGCAACTCCACGTCTAAGCGCGTATTTTGCGTACGGATAACAAAAATGGATTGTTTGATGTGTTGGTAGAAATTTGTTGGGTATAATTATATATCAATCATTCTTGTCTACTCAGCTATTCAGCACAGACTGTAACTCAAAATCAAAAATAATTTTTTTTATTTCACATAGGCCTACATGGGCACTTATAAAACGTCGACAAAAGGTGCACGGTTCGGGTTGGTCGTTTCCTATGGAGAAGAACCGGCAAGAAAATCCATGGTTACTCTTTTAAAAATGGTTTGGTTTTACAATATTTCCATGTTACAGCATTAGTACTTAGATATGGGGGGACAACGTAGGCCCGACTTATGACAATATGTCGTAAAAACTAAAAAAATAAAATAAAAAGATTATATATTATATAAAAAAGTTAACAAATATTAACTAGCATCTAGAAGGCCTACAATGTTCACACATTCACAAAACAATCGGTAAAAGAATCTATACAAAGGTAAAAATAAATAAAAATAAGTATAACAAAACTAAATTTAACATGTGGCACAAATTTTGTTATCAGTGCTGTAACTATTCTTAGCAAAGGTCTTTAAAGATGATTGAAAACCATTGTAAAAAGTCTAATTAAAAGAAGGAAAGAAAAAATGAGATTGAGAATAATTAGAGACATCCACATATTTGTGCCGTTTACAAGTTACCAGGGAAGCTGCATGCGCAGAAGGAGCTAAGGCCAAATGTTGACAAACTGCGACAGCAACCCTGCTGCGTTGCTGCATCAATGTTGCACGACATTTTCACAAGCTTTTATTTAACTTGCAATGTATGTATGTAAGTGTGTTCGGGTCCGGATTGACTTACATACATACAAAAGCTTGTAAAAAGAAATCTTAGATATAAAATTCTCGTGTCACAATGTTCGTTACCCCATACTCCTCCGAAACGGCTTGACCGATTTTTATGAAATTTTATATGCATATTCAGTAGGTCTGAGAATCGGCTACTATCTATTTTTAGGTAGGGTAGATAAATGTTTGGTGGTTTTTATGGGAAAACACAGTTTGCCGGGTCAACTAGTGTTTGTCTATAATTTTGTTATTTCGTCCACAGGTCTGGCAATAACTGACGAGATTATGCTCGGCAAGTGCGGGTGGGAGCGTCTGTTCGAGGCTCCGAACTTCTTCTCGCGCTATAAGCACTTCATAGTGCTGCTCGCGTCTTCAGTTTCTACGGATGACCAGCTACAATGGTGCGGACTCATCGAGAGTAAGATACGACATCTTATCAGTGAGTATATTATTATCTAATTTCTAACCTCTTCCCAACTAAGTTAGGGTATTTTAGGGGAATCTGCCCAGCTGCAACTACTACCTAAAGTCGTCACAATCTGTTGACGTTTCTCATTTTACATGTTGCGATAACTTTCTACGTAAGAAATTGAAAAATCAAATTCATAATCCTAATTAATTACGACGAGTATCATTCGCAAGCAACTAATTTAATTATTACTAGCTGTCCCACGCGGCTTCGCTCCTGTCAACTGGCTACCTACCTACCCATCTACCTATATAATTGTTGCGTAACTTAAACCGTTTACGCAGCGCACGCAACGGAAAAGGAATATTTTATTCCCGTTTTTGCAACATTTTTCATTTATGCTTCGTTCCTATTGGGCATAGCGTGATGTTATATAGCCTATAACCTACCTCGATAAATGGACTATCTCACACATATTTTTTTCAATTCCAACCAGTAGTTTCAGAGATTACCGCGTTCAAACAAACTCTTCAAATTTATTATCTATACTAATATTATAAATCTGAAGATTTTGTTTGTTTGTTTGAACATTGGTCAATGACTTTAATTTTTTTGTTTTATGGTGGAGACTTTAGCGATAAAACCTCCATTGTACTCATGGTTTTGTTTTTTTTTTGTTATGTAATTGTGTACAATAAAGTATATTCTATCTTTCTATATCAATTGCCTAGCCTCATTCTATCTTATCTTGTGGAGGGGCCGAGAGAGAACTCGGGCACTTCGACCCATTGGGATCTATTGTAGCCTCATCCTAACTCTGATCTCTGGCCAAACCTGAAGATGGATGGTTAGCACTTTTCCAAAACCCCTAAATTATTTACCTAAGCCATGACAAAAACTCGAATTAGAAAATGCGTAACCGTACTCAAAACATACTCTAGCTAGTTCTACAAAGTTTATAGAAACATAAAAAAAAATGCGTAGGTGAAATATGAAAACACATTACATTGGTTAACGGGGCGTTTAAATTGGGTCAGTGACTCGTAAACTGTTGGTATATAGGACGGGTATATAATTAGGGAATTGTAGGTCAAACTATTTACTCTATTTTACTCCTATGAATAGAGTGTGAAAATTACTTTGTTGTCTGGTATTAGGTAGAGTTGCCGCGAATAGTGTTTATAGCGAATAGTCGAATACCGATTAAACGCCATTCACTTTGGCGAATAGTCGAATAACTCGACATTACTATTCGACATAAAAAAAGACATTAAACACATTAAAAATATTTCTAATTTCTTCTAAGGTTGTGAGAATAGAAAACAATAAAGTTAAAGAAATCTGTTTCATGTTATACATACCTACATATATGTAGTAAATTTAATTTTCCATTTTTAAATGCTGGCAACCCTTTTCTTGTACAAGTCTTTCTCTTTAGTAAATCGCCAACTGCATCGCATTAGCAAAGGCTGACAGAAAAATAAACCCATATGAATGGTGGGCTTTGAGTACCAATAAGAATAGATTTCCTATTTTAAGTAAGCTTGCTAAACGATACTTAATCACACCAGCAAGCTCTGTTTATTCAGAAAGACTATTTTCCGAGGCAGGTTTAATTTACGAGGAAAAACGAAACCGACTTGCTCCAGAACGTGCAGAAAAAAATGATTTTTGGCACCACAATCTGCCTCTGTTGGATTTTAAATATTAATTAAAAAGCCTTACTAATTTAATTTCATGAATATGATAGGCACAGGCAAATATTACAGATAATAATTGATATTGTGTATTGTTTTATTAAGGAAAATAATTTAAAAAAATATTATTTTTAACTCATTAGTTCTTTTGTTCGTTAAAAGTTTATTTTCGACGACTATTCGCCGAATGCCGAATAATACTGGCTGTTATTCGGTATTCGACGAATATAAAAAAAATTACGAGTAATGCCGAATACCGAATAATAGCGAGTATTCCCGGCAACTCTAGTATTAGGTAATATTGTCATCGAATAAATTGAATTTTAGTTGGCCGTAACTTAAATTAAATGTTTCTAGTCAGTGGCATAGTTACCGTAGGGCTAGGTGGGGCAGTGCCCCGGGGACCCCAAGCTCAAAGGGACCTTTGGCCTCTATGAACTGCTGCTGCGTTACACATAATATTTAGTAGCAAGTAGCTTTGCTTTACTATGCCCTGCAGTGGGCGATAAGAAGCTGATAATGACGAATGTTTGCACATTTACAGTATTAAGTTTAGTTCAAATAGGGCTCAAATTTCATTTTTGCCCTAGGACTCCTGATTACATAACTACGTCACTGGTCTCAGATCTTAATATATGTCATTCCAATCTGACAGTCCTCTTTTCTAATATCACATCTAAAAAGTCCACGTTCTTAGCCACAGAAGTCTTAAAGAACGAAAAGGAAGACTTAGCAAAGATTTTTGTGATATTCCATACTAGTTATTCGCCATTCTACTCGAACATTTTATGACCACGACTTACAAAAACAGCCTGCGTACATTCTGTAGGGTTCTGCCTATACCAGTGTGATAAAGCTGGAATGTATGTAAGTGTTAAACGTCAATTTGTTGTTTACAGCCACCTTGGAGCGCAACAACCACATAACAATAGCACATGTGAACCCCGAGTGTTACAGCTCGGTACCGCTTCACACTAACAACGGACAGCCGCTTGCTTTGCCGCCAGGTAAATTGCCTATACAATATTTACAACAATTCTTTCTTTTTTCATCCTATAATATCGCACTGTCACCCAGGCCAATGCGGTCTCATCCCATACAATAAAACTGTCCCGACGTACTGTACTGATTATACTGATTATTTGATTTACCTATCGGTATCGATTGATTATTAGATGGCGATCTATCTATCGCCGTGGAACGGAACCGAACGCGATCGGTTTACAAAAAATAATCGCTATAATCATCTGATTAAAAACGCTAGTTACGTGGCACGGTTTCTTTGTATGGAATGTGGCATCTGTATGCTAGTATTATATTATCTGTGCCCAGGCGCATCACATCCCTCTCAGACATATACAGGGTGGACAAAAAATCGTGAATCAAACGAAACAGGGCGATGATTGTTACCTTATTTCTTTTACACACTGTGTCTTCGTCTATCATCCAACTTTCCTGTCCAGGTCTGATGAAAAAAAAATCTATTGAATTAGGCAGTACATTTGTGCTCTTCTATCAGTATTCTTTCTTTTCTCTGTTAAGTGTTTTGTGTGTACATTGATAAATAAAAATCGGTACTTCAGGACCCTGCAAATAATCCCAAATATCACGATTTTTTGCCCACTCCGTATAAAAACTACACTACACTACACACACACACACATATATCTACATTCTTCATGTACCTTCTAGTATTTACTATATTTTTGCATTTTTCCTTTAGTTATTAATAAAGTTTAAATATTCATAACACGCTTGTAATTTTCACAACAACTTTTTTTTTGTACCTATGTTAACAAATAAATAATGAATTAAGTGCACTTATAATAATGTGTCATTAACAACGAAGAACCAAAATCCCATAACACTTACTGTTAGTCAAAGTTCTCCTCCGTAGCCTTCCAATCTTCCCTGTGTGTTCTCTTGTTCTTTCAGTGCATGGAATATTAAATTAAAACTTTAGCTATAGCTAAAGATGATATCGAATAATATGATATGACGTTGCTGTTATAAGCTGCGGGCTCTTAAAACACAAAAAAAAAGATATAATTTCATTAAAACTAACTTCTGCCAGCGGCTTCGCCCGCGTGAAAGTCGAAAAGTATGCCGAGGGAACATATTCCCGGGACAAAAAGTATCCTATGTGCTATTCCTGACTATAATCTATCCCTCTGCCAAATTTCATCCAGATCCGTCCAGCCGTTTAAGCTAGAAGAAGTAACAAACATACACACACTCACAAACTTTCGCCTTTATAATATTACTGTGATTGTCTTGCTGACGAATAAGTGCTGAAACATTGTATTTCTACCTACCTTCTTACTTCTTTGAAATCTGGTACAAAATAGTAAATAAGAATATTTTGTTTTAGGAGCAGATGTACCAAACGACGCTGTGCCTGAAGTTAGGAAGAATGAAAATGTAAGTACTGAACATAATAATTCAATAAAAATGAAAATAAGGATGTCTTTGTCTTCTGGCCTGTTTCACGACCCCCAGATAAGGGAACGTTCACACAGAAAATCCGTATTTACAGAATCGTTTTAACGAATCTGACGCTACTGGGGTGATGTTCACACCAACCAAATTTCTTCAAGGATGGACGTCTGATAAAACGGAGCAGTATTTTACACAGACATAAAAATAACTAGATAACGCGAGTCCCTCCATCTGTATGAAAACCAAGCGTGCCTGTACCTTTTCCCATACAATTTAAAAACAAATTTACTTACCAATGAAAGAAACCATTTCCAATGCGTCGGCCAACTTTTTCTATACACTCTTTACAGCTCGATATGGCATAATGCTGAATGAAAAGCTCAGAGTACGATCATTGATAGTAATTTTACTCTGTTTTTTACACGCGAAGTACATACAATCGCGTCATCTTGTTAGATTTATATCTGTGGTATTTTAATACTGTTGTGTGTGTGAACTCGCTCTTACAACTACCTATGCCATTGCCGAATAAAAACGTATACGATTAACCTGTAAAACGGACCTCTGTTTGAACGAGCACTTAGTTAACTTATATCGTAGAAAACAACTTTGCCTTACTGAGACAGGCCCTAGAAATAACTAAAATTTGTATTAAAAGACATACCTAAACCTCCAATGTGCCTTTATTTTTTCAAGCAAGCAAACCCAATGATGGGATTACACTGCTACTGCTAGCAGAAAAACGGACACTGCCTCAAAAAGAGAATGTATAAACCTCCATCATACAGGGCCTTTTAAAAATTAATCCGTGAAACTTGAGATACGGTGATGATGACTTTGAACTACGGAAAACAAAATAGTACATTTCGTGTCGAGCATAAAAAGTCGAGATTTTAACACGAGCGATGTAGCCAATGCTGGCTACATGCTTGTGTTAAAATGAAGCCTTTATATGCGACACACCAATGATTCTTTTTTCACTACCTGATGAGCTTACTTAATTAAATACAAATAATTTCCAACAACAATTTATTAGAAACGATCAGACTAAAAACCACAGTCTATATATACACACAATCAACGCGCGCTTTTTCGAGAGGTAACAGGTTCAGTATCATACTGCCGGATGGAGCGGTGGATAAAGCGCGGGCGTAGCGGTGGAATGCGTCTACCAACAGTAGCCTTTTTTTTTTTTTTTTTTTTTTTTTTTTTTTTTTTTTTTTTTTTTTTTTTTTTTTTTTTTTTTTGGGTGGGAAATCATCCTATGACTTCTCCCGCTCTGGGTGAAGCGGGAGGGCGTGTCAGACTTTTACTGACTAAAACCCACCCGTGCTCCTTCAGTTGCTTGAGCCAGGGCCGCGGTAACTCTTTTTCAAATTTATCCGCGACCCAGACAGGCATTGGCCCTAGAGGGCCCCGTCAGTTTTGCTGACATACCAACAACAGTAGCCTAAACAGTTAAAATTACGTAGTAGTTATATAATCATATCAAAACTCCATACAAAAGTCATTTCGCAACTGTTATGTATTTTTTTTTTTCGAAACGAATTTCTGAGGCAATGTGTTACATAATAGACAAGGTAGTGGAAAAATACATTTATAACCCATCATTGTCATCTTCCTGCCCTTGTCCCACGTTACTTGGGTTCGGCGCAACACGTTTTCTTCTTCCATACCGTCCTGTCCCTCGTCAAGCTATCACGGACTCCCTTTTCTTTCATATAACCCCTCACAGTACATCTTTTCTTTGGAAGACATAAAGAGGAAGGCTCTTCAAAGTGTAATTCTTTATTTTAATTAGGCCATTAAGCGGCACTTTTGAATGTCAAAGATTTATATATAAAAAATAAAATTGGTTCTACCGTCAATTCGCAATGTTAGATTGCTCCCTCCATCCATCCACATTTATAAGTCAAGCTTCTGCCCGCGGCTTCGCTCGCGTTAAAAGTGTTTTATCATCCCAAGGGAATAAAAAACTAGCCTATGTCCTTCCCAGGGTCTCAAACTATCTCCATGTCAAATTTCATCTAAATTGGTTCAGTAGATCCAAAGATTTTACCCCCTATAACCTCACAAACTTTACCTCTTTATCATGTTTAAGTTTCACCCCTCTTCATCAGATGACCATACCAGGACAAACGGTTTCCTTTCAACTTTTCTGTCACTGGCGCCACGTTCAAACTTCCTCTAATATACTCATTTCTCACTTTATCCATTCTCGTCACTCCGCACATCCATCTCAACATTCTCATCTCCGCTAAATGCATTCTCTATTCATCCGCCTTTTTTGACGCCCACCATTCTGATCCATACAATACAGGGGGGTTACCATAAGCTCAAAGAGCGGGGTTATTTATATTTTGTGTAAGGGACAGATATATATGAATTTCATACATCAAACCCTGAGAAAAGGGTCAAGATTCAACCCATGAAGTTAAAACATCCAAGTATATGCATCACGTTTTTGAAGTTTCACCTATTAAATAAAACATTACCTTCCTTCTCGGGCAGTTGGGTAAAAAGGCTTCTGTATGCTTACTTTTCTGTTTAACTAATATACTTTTGTACAATTTCAGGGTGAAGTGATACCGAACTATTGTTCGATGTGGTTCATCGGGCTGGTGTTTGAGAAGACTAACCTGAATGTAGATCTGACCTACGATATCTTGACGTTCACGGAATCTGTCAACTACCAGGCTGACAGTGCTCATATGCTGAGGGAAGGAATGACTATTGAGGTGAGTGTTGAATGATTTTGAATGAACTTATGTTTTTCGCTCAGATATTTTATTGGTAATCGAATTTTTCATATTTTCTCGCGTTTACCAGATGATTAATTAGGTTGAGGTAGGTGTTAGTTTTCGGAGACTGTTGAAAGATTTTAGATAATATACAGGATGGAATTTTGTAATGCCACCTGAAGGGAAAGTACTCTTAAGGTTACACTGGTCGATCATTCTTCCATACAAACGTAGTCTGGCGATTACTGCACTGTTTGACGATGTACGTTCAAAATAAAAAATGATTTCAATTTAACACATCACTACCTAGCCCTGTATGGAAACAAAAAAGTTAAAATTTATGAGCGTCGAAAGTTCCATATTTCAACACTAATTTTAACGCATCTTTGGGCGGAAATAAATACCATAAGAAGAAGTAAATTGCAAAACGGCCTGGATAGATTAGTAATTCAACAATGCAAATAATTTTGTTTTGAAAATATTTAAAGTCGCTTTTTCATGATATCTAGAATCCCAAAGGTCCGTTTATAAAATTTCGCGCGCTCGTTTTCTTCATAAATCATCATCCATTTCGATACAAATTTGCAAAAGTGCTAATTTGTACGCGAACTAGCTTCTTACTGCTCATCACAGCATCTATCTCTTACGCACGCGTTGTCGGATGAGACAGCATGCATTTTAACCTCGCGCACACAATAGTTCGTGCCAGTGGCGGGGCAAGACCTAAATTTGATGTGGGCAAGACAGATTTCGCGAGGCCCTGTTCTGTGGCGACCTGAAGACGGATTTTACAAAATAATAAAAAAAAACAAAACAATTAACACTGCCGAGATTTTATTCATAAAAATACAAATTAGATTAATATTAATGAAAATTGCAAATCGTAAATATATAGGTGGAGATGAGAATACCAATAAATTAAATATCGGCTTTCAAAGGATGCTTCCAGTCCAAAAAACAATCAATTTAATTCCATTTTTTTTTTAAATTATGGCTCCATAGTACTGACGATGATTCTGCCAGTGATATTTATGCAATCAGGATAGCAGTCAGGTCATAATTTAACATTTTAAATATTTTCTTCATGCTGTATAAGGTACCACCATAGGGGTCAATGATCTATGCATCGGTAAAATATCATGTTAACATATTTTAATATACTGACACTTTCTGATTTCTTGATTCAGTAATTATTTTTAAAGGGATATTGCGCCAAAGAATAATTCGTCACATAAAACCGTGTTGTTGCTTAATTTTGTGTCTTATTATGGCTCAATTTGTTTGGAAATAAATATTTTTAACTACATCATTTAGCTATAAAGAACTTATATTTAATAGTGCAGTCAATGTTTGCATTTATTGTCGTATTGTCATCTCCACCTTGTATACATTTCTTATCATTTTCTTGCGTTGCGTGCGTGTGGTACTTTGATTTGATTGGTTAGCTTCCTAGTAAAGAAAGTAAACAAATAAAACAAGGGATTCCCCGCACTGGTCGGCGGCGGCAAGGATTACTCGCGATATAATAGTTACGCAACGTAAGCAAATGTTGCCAGACTAAAAAAACATATTTCACAACAAAATTAATTTATATCTTTTTTTTTATTCTCGCTTTGAAGCAATGCATAAAATTTTTTGAGGCGCGAGGCCCCTTGTACCGCGAGGCCGTAGGCGGTGGCCCACGCCTTACGCCGCCACTGGTTCGTGCCGTCGACTAGAGGAACCTTAATACTATAGATAGAAAATTTTACTCAAAGAAAACATTCCTTTATTTTAGAAAAGAAAGAAAACTGCATTCAAAGATTTCCAAAAATTCGCTTGCCACACCCGGGAATCGAATCGACTAAAATCTTAAATAATTACATAGTTAAAGTAGGCTTAGTTACTCCTTATAACAATCGATCCAGCCGTTTCGGAGATTAGCCGGAACATACAAACACAGCCTGTTTTTTTTTTTTAATTGTTTCTTTTTATCGTCCACCACGTATTGTATAACATTTATTTTGACATGAACTTTTAAATTTTCCTCCTTCACCTAAGAAACCAGCACTAACCTAACCCTCGTATGACCCAGGCGCGCCACGTTCGCCGCAAACAACTCCACCAGTACCTGTCGGGCTCGCTGCTCAAACGCGAGCGCACCACTTCGGGCACCAAACGCAAGCCTGTGGACCTGGCGAACGTCATGCCCGCCCCTACTAAGAAGACTAAGCGACTGTCGGAGAGCAGTGTAAGTATACTTTTGTAACTTCAATAAGGATATTTCTGTGGTAGAAAAATTATTATTTTATTTAGTCCTTCAGTGAGATTATCAAATAACAGGACTCGTATTTTTGGCTTGACCAAATAAAAATAAAAAATTGCAAAGATAAAACGCATCAAAGTTCAGGAGTCCCCAGGCTTGTGACGTCAATTTTGAATAAAAAGTGTACTACGACGTTATGCGAAATTTCAACTGTATCGTCATAATTTTTTGTTAATGTGACAAAAGAAAAATTGTGTTCAATATCTTTTTATTAATCTTACCAACAGAAGAAGAAAAAGACTCGTCATCCCTATTGTACATAACCAGACCTGAATATTTTAATATTCAGGTCTGGTTAAACAAATACAAAGTACAAATACAACCGTTTGCAAATCATTTTTTTAAAGATTTTTCCTCAATTGAACTCTTCATTTTAAACAGGGCCCAAGTTCATTAAATAGAACTTTACACTTTACAGGATTATCAAAAACGTCTTATACTCCTAGTGCCATTTCCATAAAGAAAAGTTGAAAGTGGGTTTTTGTAGTTGAAGATGTGACCTTTTTTAATGGGAATTTGTAAAACACTTTAATTAATATAATGTCGCCAAAAAGTAACACAAAACAAACAAACAAAAGTGTGGCTCGTGTGCTTTTCTAAATATCGAGTTCAATTGTTGACTGGTCTAAAAGTTTTAAACAATACTCTGTAAAGTAAGCTATCTTTGTAGCTTCACAAATCATAATCATTCACTTGCCCTTATGCCAATTTACTTGGGGTCGGCGCATCATGTCTTCTCCTTCCATACTTCTCTGTTCAGTAGTCAAATCACCTCCACAAATTACACATTTTCTCATTACATTCTTGTTTGACAAACTGGGATGGATGACTGACAAAAGTATCCTTTCCGCAGGACACCTGTAAATTCAATGAACCCATTCATCCACAGACGGATGAAGTCAGCGTACTATCATACAACGAAGACTCAAACTCATCAAACATGTATGAAGTAAACCTACAGAACGGTATCTTGCCGCATCCAGCCCCAGAACCCAAAGCTGCCACAGACAAGCCGGAGCATCCTCCATCAACATCAAACACCATAGCCTGTACGTAGCAGTACGAAGAGTGGCGTACTCGGTTCATATACGGAACCAGCCACGTTAAGCACCACAGAAGCAAACGCGTGTAAATAAAGCAAACAAACAGTGAAAAGTGGACGTGTGAAGTGAATATAAGTGATTGAACGGACTTTTATGTGATTATAGTGTGTAAGAACTCGTGATATGATGATAAGTTTTGAACACGTTGCAATTTTTATGGTGCAATTTGTGCTTGGGGTTGCCCTATCGCTGTAAGGGCTGACTGTTCCGTTATGGTGAGTTGTTTGATGGTTTGTATTTATAGATTTAGGTGAATTAGAACACGGAGTGGTTAGCAAATGGAGTGCTATGTTACTCAAGCTTTAAAAAAATCAATTTTATACAACTGGTTAACTGCCGCGGCGTATTTTGGGCGTTTATAATGGGTAGCTGCATTATCACTTCATTTGTCAATCTACTCTTGAGCAATTTCGCATCAAATTTTAAGTAAGTAAAATGCGACTTGTAGAACAAAAAACTAACTAGATACTTTACACATCTGTTTAGGTATAGAATCTCCTGATATGCCAGTATATATGGGATTTACAAGTTTTAGTAAGATGATTTAGATATATAAAAAAAAATATGATGTACGATTTGGGACTCCACGTTGATCCCAGCTGTTTCGGGCGGCAGCGGTCAGGCTCGTCTGAAACTTAGATTAACGTAAGTTCTCACTGACGTTCAACTTAAAATACCCCTTATATATAGTCGTGTAGAGTAGATAGTAGAGCATTTATCTTAAGAAACTAGTGTTCATTGTCTTGTATTTAATCCATTTACTATTTTACGCCTCATTAGGCGCAATGACAACGTTGTTCAGCTCTGAAATAAGGTATGTGGGTTCGATGCCTGCAAGATATAATATTTGTACATAATTGTACTTGTATATTTGTATTAAGTCTGGGTGTTGTGTGGCATGTAACATTTTGATTTTGGAAATACACACAATACGTGAAAAATACCATAACGGTCAAAAGTTTTTGGCAGTTTGATTCACAATGTGACAAACTTAATCTATCCTGTACATAATATAAAAAAATATATTTCACACATGGCAAGTCTATTCATAATATCACGAGTTTCATTTCATTAGAATACGATTCTCACATAATTTTGTGTTCTCCATAGATGTGATACGGGGACAACGCAACGCGGCTGCGTAAGTTATAAAATATCATTAGAAAAAGTAAAAAAAAAAAGATTTAGAGATAAAAGTGATATGAAATTGAAGGTCCGTTTATTGCACGAGATGTTCGGGTGTTGTTTATTTGCAAATGGCGAACATCCGGAACCGGGGTCATGTAAGTCTCTGGCAACGTTAGGCTAGGGATTGTCAGGCCGTTTGCAAGGAAATATGATTAAATATTGTCTATGCGTTCTCGGAACATGACTGGTGAAACTTTTAGCGCCACAGAGTAGTAAGCATTAGAGTGCTAAAACATATATTTCTTCGTAGATCCAAACTCACGTTGGAGGGACGAGAATCGGACGATCGGTCGGCGCTTCATACGGCGACGTGAGACGACTGACATCCAACATTGGTACTCCATTCACTCACTACTCCTTGGTGTTAGGTAGATACTTGTATTGCCTATATTTTCTTAATACTAAAGCACGCCAGTCATGTTCGCATTGACGCTAGATATGGTTCTGTGCCTAATATTATTAAGAACAAATTCGGTGTTTCTAATACCGAGATATTTCTATGGTAAAAGTGTTTCTGGTGCTTTTGACGCCATTTTTTCTAGACTTGTCTCCTGATTTTATAAAGGAGGGTAGATTTAATAAAACAAGTAGTAGCAATGTCTTATTGTCTGAAAATTTATAACCAATGAATTGGATTATTTGGTTAATTTCTCCTGTAGAATATTTGCATCAATCTGCATTTATGCCGACTAACCATCAATTGCTAAATTCACAACGCCTGCACTTTGCATATGTGTCATCGGATTATTGCAAACCCCGTTTGATTGTAATAACTCTTATAAGATGATAATATCTCGATATATACAATAAAATCTTATCCAAATTCGGTAGTTTTCAATTTACCCGCTTCTTTTTGAGAAAAAAGTGTTTACAATCTCACGCGATTTATTATAAACAAAACAGTTTTTGCAATTATCTGATGACATTAGCTGCTTTTTTAATAATTTTGCATGATATAACACACCTTGGGTCATTGGTCGATAATTTAAATAAATGAATGATTTTATTTTTTGAAGTTTTATTACTTTGACCATGTCTATAGCAATGTATAATTTTTGTGTTCTATCATGCAAGTTATTAAAACGCTTACTGTAATGGGATTTACTAAGTAAATCTCTTAAAACCGAATACTTAAGTTCCTATGAAGCCCACCATTTGTCTAACTCCAAATAAAAAACTAAATAAGAGTTTACCTTAAAAGGCAAGTACTTAATTAACATAACCCCTTTTGAAAATATTGTTTCTTGCAAACGGTCAGTGATAGTACAAAGTGGAAGCAATTACTTGATCAAAGATTATTTTGTTTTTTTTTTTTTTAATTAGTTATCATAATTCGTTTATGCATACGCTTTTTGTTATAACTCGACAATTTTGATGCTATGCCTTATAGGCCTGTACAGCTAGTTGTTGATTGAAAGGTCTAGTTGGCAACACGTCTCGAAGACCTCGAAATGATAAGTATTATGACACTAATAAATTGTTTTGTAGATAGAACATAACTTAGATAAATCTACAAAAATATAGTAGTTTTTAAACTGAATCATTTATTCAATGTCACAATTAATGCTTTAAACTGAAGAGTTTATTGGTTATGAGTTCTAGACATGATGATTCGACAGACTGAAATCGAGCCCCAAACTAACAACTACTACTAACTTGACCTATTTCAAGTTGTTGAGTTATAATGAATTATTCAAAGAGTATTGTTTCTAACATAAGCAGTACAGTTTCTTCTGCTTCAAAGTTCAGGGTAATAACTTATCATTTGCAGTTTACTTTTGACATTTGTTTTGCCCAATGATTGATTGATTCGTTTGTGTGTGAAAATTGCATTTTTCACGTTGACGTTCAACTAGATATAAAACGAAATGATTCCACCTAGATAATAAGACTCAACGTAGTTGTTCGTAAGGACCTTCAGGTTTACTTGTAAGTTGTATATATTCGATAGACAATTGATTATTATATGAAAGTATATATCTTGTAAACAATAATTTGAAATTGAAAAAAAAAATACAATAAATGTATATACAAAAGGGATTATTGTTGTTTTTTTTTAATGTTCCCAATATTTAGTTCTCGCGAAACTTCTTGGCCGTCCTGAAGTTAGCTACAATGACTGCGCTGTTGTAAAACTCATACAAAAACAGCACCGTTTCGTGCCAGGCTCATCGGAAAACTTCAGGGGGCGGCCCAGCAGTTTGGCGAGTACTATAACCACCACTATATGATCTACATAACATCACACCTGCATTCCCCAAAGAGTTAAGCAGAGGCACAGTACACCGACTCTCACACACACACATAACGATATTTTCGAAACCATTCGCTTTTATGCTAATAAAAAGCTGATATTCTTGTAGGAGCATGAAAAGAAAACACAAATATTAGTTAAAAATTGTTTTATTTCAGTATTTACAAATCCATACATATATTTCATAATCTAATTTTCAAAACCATTTTGAATAGTCTAATTACAATATAGAATTTTGTTCTGAACATGATATCAAGTTGCATTGTATAATTTTGTTTCGAACATGATACAAAGGCACATACATATAAAAGACTGCCCACAGTCAGATAAAAACACAAAAATACATGATACTACAGAGAAAGGAATATGAATGATTTCTTTAAATATTGATCAGAGAGAAAGAGAATCTGACGTGCCATCTGACGTCATAGCACAACAGCCATAGAAAACTGTGTTTTCGTCTGTTTTCAATATTTTACAAGCATATTCCATATCGAGAAAACTAGCTAATAGATTGAACCGCTCCTTTATATTCTTGTCAAAGCAATGTGCGCTGAGCGCAATTAAATGGCTGGTGACAATGTCAGAGATGTCACAAGCTGTCAAAGACCTTATACGTATTTCTTACTACTAGACTGTGTACCAAATTTTTTTGTTTAGCTAAAATGAAATCTATCATCATACACCTAGGTTAGCTATTTCCTTATAAGCGGTAGCTAACCAAAAGCGGTCGTGGCGAGAGGGTTTCCGCTGGTAGTGTGTCCTTGTCTGACCTATTGCTAGCACAACTAATCATTGGGTTTGGTAGAAATGGTAGAAATTTTTATATGTTTATTTTTATGTTATACCAAAACGAACAATTCATAGACTTTGACACTTATTTAAATACTAGCTTTTGCCCGCGACTTCGTTCGCGTGGAATAGTGACTTCTGATGCCGACTCTTGACCAATAGATGGCGCTGTATGTCCGGAATAAATTTTATTTTATATTTTATTTTTTGTAATAAAAACTATCCTATGTCCATTCTCAAGTTCCAAACTATGTCTGTACCAAATTTCGCACAAATCGGTTCAGTAGTTTAGGCGTGAAGCAAAGACAGACAGACAGACAGACAGACAGACCGACAGAAAGACAGACAGACAGAGTTACTTTCGCATTTATAATATTAGTTTGGATTTCTAGAAAAGTATATAAATATTTCTACTGTTCCTATATTTATTCAATTCGTTGTATTTTAAAAATTATCATTAATACTGAGTAAGAGTAGTACTATTAAATGTTTGGGCCTGGTAATACTAAATGTAGGATGGTGGTTTGTGGATTTTTTGGCGGACTTTATTCGAGTAAAATTCAGCGGCTGTTAATAACTATTATTTGCAAATTGGACTAGTGGAATACAATTGGTATAGTTTTATTTCTCATCTGTCTACGCAACTGGAATATATGTGAAATCATAGAGTTCCTTTGAGGTATATTTAGCCGCCGGTATTTCAAAACACAAAGTATTTCCAATCTATATGATGGTCTGAAGAATGAAACTTGAAGAGACTTGGGATTTCAGGATTATTGAGTCGGGGAGGACTCTCTTCGAACTTCAGATAACCCTTTAATACTCCATCGTAAACTGCTCCATTCCTCTTCGAGTTCGGTGATATTTTCGTCGGTCCGGAGTGTGCGCGTGTTGTATGTTGCCAGGTCCAGTCGTCGGTATTTGTTGGGGTAGCCGGATCTCGTCCGGGATTCTTAGCACCCCTTGCCATACCGTAACCTCGACCCTACCGTAATTGAGGGTACAGGCTGCCGGGCAATAGGGGCTATGTTTTATTTGTGCTATTGATGGGGAGTGCTTTGCAGGCGGGTTGGCGATCGCAGTATGGTTGTTACAAATGCACAGAGAACGCTGCTGCCCATTCTCTGGTTTTTCCCTTAGTCGCCTCTTAAGACACCCACGGGCAAACATGGGATGTTGAAATTCTTTACGCCCGACACCATACGGTAAGTGAAGTAGATACCAAAAAATATAAACACTTTTTTTATTAACTATGAATTAGGTAGGTTTAGGTAGCGCTGTTAGGTAGCATAAACATATCAGAATACTTAAAATGTCGTTTTTACAATCAATTTGTCCCGTGTTCTGTTTGGTCATGGTCACCTCATTAGAAAGAGACACACTACCAAAGGGAGCCCTCTCGCTCGGACCGGTTTTTGCGCCATAGTGCACAGTCTAGTAGTAAGAAGTATAAGGTCTTTGCAAGCTGTCGACTTCTATGAGTATGTCACACTTTGTCTCTGGCCGTGACTTCGGAGGAGTCTCGATGCTCTGTACATGAAACTAGGAAACACTTGAAATAGGTACTAGCTTTAGAGCTTTTTCAGTAAATAACTGCCAAGTCATACTTTACAAAATCAAAAAAAAATATATATATCTTCACAAATTATATCCTTTAAATAAGTTGAAAAGTAACACAGTCAGTTTCCAGTCTCATAAAACTGAATAATATCACTATTGTTCACAATTGTTTGACAAAGTTCATAATTTATAAAATGTTCGCACCTCTATTAATACATACATATACTCGCGCCTTTTTCCCGTGGAAACCCGCTAGAAACTACTATGGGGTTCTCAATATACAGTAACACAATTTACATATTTTCTGGATCACATTATATTTATATAACAACTAGCTGACCCCCGGGCTTCGCTCCCGTCAACTGGCTACCTACCTGCCTGCCCAGCCTACCTACCTACTATTTTTTATCTATCCTCAATAATTTACTCAGCGCACGCCAAAGAATGAATTTCACAGACAACATTTTGCTACTTTGGGGTACATTATTGCAAGTTTCATAAGGACCTCTATTTTTTTGTAAATTATATTGAAAAATTATATGTGCGAGGCGAAAATTGAAATATTTGTTAGTAGAATATTGAACTTTATTGCTCTAAGAATAGAGTTTATTAACTTTGTAAAACAGATACCTATACAAATCTCGCACCGGCCATCGAGGACCCGCACGGTGTTTCCCCGTCAGGCACCGACTCGTGCTATTTCGAGCTGGCGCGAGTTAGCGATGTCCGGCGCGTGACATCTCGAGTCAGCGCTGGCCATCGCGAGACGGCGCAGTATAGCGATAGATATCTTTCGGTGTAATAGGGTAGGCGTAATTTCAATTCTCGCCTATCCCATCCACGCCTCGCCATGCCGGTGTAAAACCACCTTTAGAAGGGAAGGGTAGGGTAAGAGGTATTAGTATACATATTACACACACAATTTAACGAATTATATTTAAGTTATCTGTATATCCCCGTCTGAGAAAAAGCCTTTGCCCTCCAGTGGGACAGTTACAGGCTGGTATTATTATTATTGAGTCCAGATATCAAAGTTCTACTGCACTTGTACTGTTACCAAGATAAGTTAAAATGACTATAATAAACACACTGCATATGGTTCAAAATTGCTTGACACTAATAACGGTTTCTTTCACTTGGCTAAATACTGGGCTGCTATAAGCGTCTATGGTAACTCCCTGTAGTTGAATAAATTAGAACTATCTTTACATCCAAGCTGCACGTGTCCGTTTCCTCTCGGCGGCGCGTTGCTGCTCGAATTTCTTGTTACGCTTGCGTCATATACCTCCCATGTTACCAAGATTTGCCGGGCCAACTGTTGCAGTCTCCAAGTTATTTGGGTCAATGTAGTTCTGAAATTACAATGGTTAATAGTACATTTCGTGTCGAGCATAAAAATTAGAGATTTTAACACGAGCGATGTAGCCAATTTCGAAAGCTACATTCGAATAAAATAAAGCATCGGTTTTTTATCGGTTACATTTCGGGGAGTGTGCGATGGAATTGCATGATTTAATTCCACCCAGCCCGTTCCATCATCGGACTACCAGACGTACGGCGATGCGTCATCGATACATGGTGGACAACCCACCCATACGCACAAAACGTTTTGGGAATACTTTTATTATGCGTACAGCTAAGGAGTGGAATTCCCTGCCGGAGTCTGTGTTTCCCGATAGCTACAATCTCGGGGTCTTTAAGTCAAGAGTGAATAGGTTACTGCTAGGCAAGCGTGCTCCACCGTCGACCACATCATCGCTTACTATCAGGTGAGATAGTGGTCAAGCGCGAGCCTATATAAGTTATTAAAAAAAAAAATGCATTTTTATGCGAGACACGAAAGATTCTTTTTCCACTACCTGATGACCTTACTTAATTAAATGCAAATAAGTTCCAACAACAATTTATTAAAAACGTTTAGACTAAAACCACAGATTATAAACCTACACACAATCAACGCGCTTTTTCGAGAGGTAACAGGTTCAGTATCATTATGCCAGTTACATAATGATCCATACAAAAGTCATTTCGTAACTGTTGTTAGGTAATATTGTTTTTTTAATTTTATAATCTAGTGTGTAAATGTTCATATTTCGAAAAGAGTGTCTTAGGCAATTTGTTCCATAATAGACAAGGTAGTGGAAAAATTTATTTTATCATCCTGACCGAATTTCGGTGATAGTGGGCAATCTCCCAACGGAGAATTAGTCAAATATGCAGGAGATAAGTATCTTCAGTGCACATGTGTTTACTCTCATGATGGAAATGGGGTGTAATCCGACACAACCGGGGAGGATCAGTCGCAGAACCAACGGCTTCACGCGCTTTTCCGGGCACGGGTTGTGTTAGTTGGAACACAACCCGTGTCTCCCCCCCCCCAAATTCCGGACTGCTAATGAGATATTCCTAATACAAAAACACAATAACAGTGCCCGGCCTGAAAATCGAAGCCAGGTCCCTACATTTAATCGTCGTATTTGCGTCCTCGAGACCAAAGGGACCATCAATGGTGACAAAATATCATAAATGTATTAGAATGTGCACCAAAATGATAGGTAGTGAGCATTGATGGGCATGAAAATTTTATATGGAATAACTCCGTAACCCCCGATTTCTAAATTCAAAATTTGAGGTTAAGCCCAATTTTGACAGGTTTTCCTGCTAAAGTACAGTGACTAGTCCCAACTTGAATATAATTAAGAAAAAATAAAATATTTTTTAAAAACAAGCTTTTTTCTTATCCTTCTCAGCAAACCCTGTTGTTTGATACCCATATCATGGCAGTGCATAAAAAATAACTAGTCCGCCATCTTGGGCCGTCCGCTATATTGGATTTAGAGTGACATCACTTAGCTAACCATGCATTGTCATCCAAACTAAACGTGTATACAAAATTTCATCTTAATCGGTGGAAGATAACTGCTTTAAAATTCAGTTGCAAGATTTGACCCGAAAACACATACATACATTGCAAGTTAAATAAAGGTGTCATGTCTTACATAAGTTTGGTCCTTGTTAGTGACCTGCAGCTCTAGTATGTCGTTCTGTATATCCACACTGAGCTCCTGTACAGGCACGGTCTCAGTTCGCCAGTACACGTTCTGATGTTTGGTCATGCGGTTTCGGCGTTTGTGTTGTTTTAAGTGGACCTGAAAAGTATGGCAAAATAGTAAGTATTATTATTTTTTTCATTATAATATACGGAAAAGATTTATAAGGCGGAACAGTTAGAAAAAAGTCATAATAATCAGACTTTGAGGAGTAATTTTACTCATCAGGTGACTTATACTTTGAGTAAATCAAAGCATCTCATCCTTGCTGTCATATGAATTTGAAACAGTGCAGCGACTCGCGGAGTGCTCCGAGCTGCCATTAAGTATGTATAGCCCAAATGTATGTAATGTATGTTGTGTGTATGTGTGTCCTATACCAAATATAGGCGAGACGGTATGACCGTGGCGAAAGAGTCACTCTCGTTTGTTTGCAGGATTACATTGTTACTATGCTTAAGGAATGTCAGAGATTTATTTTTAAATCTTATATATAAAATTCTCGTGTCACAATGTTCGTTCCCGTACTCCTCCGAAACGGCTTGACCGATTCTCATGAAATTTTGTGAGCATATTGAGTAGGTCTGAGAATCGGCCAACATCTATTTTTAGTTAGGGTAGGTAGGGTAGGGTATGTAGGGTAGGGTAGATAGGATAGGGTAGGTAGGGTAGGGTAGGGTAGGTAGGGTAGGTAGGTTTGGGTAGGTAGGGTTGGGTAGGGTTAGGGTAGGTAGGATAGATAAATGTTTGGTGTTTTTATGGCACAAAAAGTTTGCCGGGTCAGCTAGTCGCTTTCTAAAAAAATGCTGAGTGTAAACAATAATTAGTAGGTTCTAAATTTATATTCTCCTTAGAAAATTTATTACCTATAGAATAGTAATTAATTAGTACAACACGGTCAACTTAACTGTGCTCCTCGCTGGAATTCACGCACTCTCCCTGGTAACCGAGCAGCGCCTCGCGCACCATTAGCGAGACTCGAACGCCAAAAGCGAGACACGAACGCCAATAGCGTGACTCGAACACCAATAGCGAATCCGAACGCGAATAGCGAGACCCGAACGCCAAAAGCAAATCCGAACGCTAATAGCGAGACTCGAACGCCAGAAACGAAACACAAACGCCAATAGCGAATCCGAACGCCAATAGCGAGACTCGTACGCCAAAAGCGAGACACGAACGCCAATAGCGTGACTCGAACACCAATAGCGAATCCGAACGCGAATAGCGAGACCCGAACGCCAAAAGCAAATCCGAACGCTAATAGCGAGACTCGAACGCCAGAAACGAGACACAAACGCCAATAGCGAATCCGAACGCCAATAGCGAGACTCGTACGCCAAAAGCGAGACTCGAACGCCAAAAGCGAAATTCGAACGCCAATAGAGACACTCGGACTCCAAAAGCGAGACTCGAACGCCAATAGTGAACCTCGAAGGCCAAAAGTGAAACTCGAACGCCTACAGCGAGACTCGAACGCCAATAGTGAAACTCGAACGCCAAAAGCGAGAGTCGAACGTCAGTGGTGACGTCACAGCGCTTGGTGCTCTGTTAAGTTGATCGTGTTATAACATACCTTCTTGACATGCGTGTTGACCATAGACTTGAGATGGAACAGCGCCGGGCACAGCGGACAGCGGCGCGTGGGAGCCGTGTGCGCGCACAGTGCGTGCTGGTTGCGCCGGTTCACCGACACGAAGCCGCGCCCGCAGTCCTGGGAACCAATTGGTATCAATTGATTAACATAGGGCCTGGTATACTTAAAACACTGCTGTCTTAAGATGCAGCAGTGGCGTAGTGTGGGGGGGTTTTGCTACTACTCTTGACTAATGAAAAAAAATAGGGTGTGGCGGCAAATTTCCAGTCGGCCATGTGTGGCAGAAGCCCTATATAGGCAGTACCCTAACCAGGGAAGTAAAGATTCATACTGCAGCAGCGCTTCACCTTAGTACAACTACAGATAGTGTAGTACTCACATTACAAATGTAAGGCCTCTCGTTGTTGTGCAGTCGCTGATGCCACATCAAGGCACGCTCGTCTACGAAGTGCTTCCCGCACGTAGAACACATGCAGCGCTTCACCATCTTAGGCTTAGCGGCAGGAGTCCCTTTCTTCTTGTAGATGTTATGTCTGGAAAGTAATGGATAGAGTGATCATCATTATCTTCCTGACCTTAATCCATGTTACTTGGGTTCGGCGCAACACGATTTCTTCTTCCATACCGTCCTGTCCCCCGTCACGCCATCACTGAGTCAGTTCTCATACAGTCCATCCATCTTTTCTTTGTCTGTTCCCTCCCTCTCCATCCATCCGCATTTATATTCATAACTCTTTTGGTAACATGCGTTTCATCCATCCTCCTCACATGACTATACCAGGACTAACGGTTTCTCGGTATGAAAATATTTATCACCCTTTCAAGGCCTGACCACGTCAAGCTTAGCTTCACCTTGACATACCAAGCTGTGTGGCTTTAACATATACCTCTCCACAGTCTAAATTCAGTTAAAAACTAATAAAAATTCGTACTTGTAAGTCCCGGTCTCCATATTCTCCTCATGCTTCTTGATGTGCATGTCGAAACTCATCTCACCCTTGTACATGCGGCCGCAGTAGTAGCACGTGTATTTCTTGTAATGCTTCGTGTCGTAGTGCTGGCGGAGAGACTCCTCGTCCTTGAGGATCTTGCCGCATTTCTCGCAGATGTGCGCATTATCGGTCTGGAAACACAAGGATATTATTAGCATTTTCCCGATCGTTTGGTGTGGTGAACTGGTGATGCTTGGGGTGACTTTGTCCAGCAGTGGATGATGATAGTTTTGCCTTCAGGTTAGCGTCTCGTGGCCTAAGCCATAGGTACTGTGCATTTTTTTCCAGGAAAAACATTAGGCAATGCATGGGGTCCCAGCAGTAATGCTATATTATTAGGGTAGGAAGTAAAGTTACCACTTACATAAGTGATATTCTTCAACCTCTCATGCCGCTTGAGATGCTTGATGATGGTGACTCTCTTCTTGAACACCATGTTGCACAGACCACACTGGTGGATGTTGGTGTGCATCTTCAGGTGGTTGTGGTACTCTTGCTCGTCTTCTGTTAGGGCTTTACACACCTGGGATTGCAGAGAAAGAATGTTTTAGCAGTGAGTATAGTATAAGGTGTTCAGAAAAAAAAAAAGGTGAATGTCCAAAGCATGTTATCGCTTCGCTGGCAGACAGTATATCGACGCCTTAGAGTGAAAACCTCGTAAGTGTATAAGAAGTAACTTTTCAGGAGGAAGACAAATCTGCATGCTGTAAAATTTTTGTATGGCGTGTTTTATATTTTTTTATTAATTGGAATATGGATATTTAACACGCTTTATAAAAGCAGCATACAGAACTTTTTGATACTATAAGATTGTCTGAAAAATGAGGTTTTCTTCCTAGAAACGCAATAAAATTTTGTGCAAAAATGCATGCCCGAGGTTTTACTATAAGGCGACAATATAGAGACAGCATTACAATATAACAATAAATATAAAATAGAATATACTTTATTATACAACAAAAAAGAAAAACAAATATTTGAAAAAAAAAGAAAAACATTCAAAATGTTTGTAGGGTGAGGAAATGGTATGGAATGTATTGACAATGCTGCCTACAGTTATGGCCAATGAAATGTCACTATGATCTATATGTGGGCATAGGGTTTTGAGATCTGTCTTATGTAATTTTGGATATGTGCAGACAAGGGACTTTTATCCACAGAGGTATATTATTAATTCCTTATCTTTCTCTTCTTTATATTTTCCATGAGTATTTAAACTTGGGAACACACAGAATGATCTTTACCATTTTTGATTCGCAAAGAGAGCCATTGTAGTAGATAGCTATATGTCAAATTTTTGTCTTCTGCGGACAAAAGTTCATTGTCTGCGCAGGCCTTTATAGTGATGATTTTCAGGTTAGTACATGATTTTTGGTTTACTATATAACTACACTAAGACAAAAATGGTATGTTGTTGGTATGTTCTTCCTGTCACACAAACCCCTTGTAGTTAGACTACAAAATAAACTAAAAATTACTCAACATACCTCACAAACATATAAAACAACATCATGTTCCATTTTCATGTGCTCTTTCAGTTTCGAAATAAACCTGTATTTGACGGGACACCGAGTGCACATCTTCTGGGACATCGGTCCTCTTTTCCTCCCTCGTTTAGGAGGATCCTGTTTGAATTCTCTCTCCATAGGGGTCCGTACTACTTTTGCGGCTTTAGTCTGTCCTACAATTGACTTATTGAATGTTTTGTTATATTTCTTTGCTTCAGTATCCCCAAGCAAGGTTAGACTGCCATTTGGCTGTATTCGGTAAAACAAAGTCTGTCCATCTACTACCACTACAACATTGTCATCTTCCTCTTTTTCTACCGTTTCAGATTTAATTTTAACAGGTTCTACTGTCTCACTCTTTCTGTCCTTGCCTATTGCGTCTAAATTAAAATCGTAAATAGGTGTTTCAGTCAAAACTTCAGGTAGGGATATGCAAAGTGTATTGTTTGTTATTTCTTCGGGCAACTCTATTTGGTCTAGGTTATTGAGAAGTTCATTGGTATAAAAGTCGATGATTTCATGACTTCTTTTAGATAATAAGTAGAACTTGTATGCCGCGGATGCCATCATGAAGCAGTTGATGCAAACATTGTAGTTATCAGCGTAGGATATCTGAAAATGACCATTTTTAGATATAAGTATGATTGTCTGGGCAAAGAAAATTTTGCTTTGAAGTATCATCAATATTTAGGTGTCTTCAATAAGGATTCAGCATGTCAAAGTCTATGTATGGCAGGAATATTGTATGTGGAGCTAACTTAACTGGTGATTTGGTAAATTGCACTTTTAAGAGCTGATTCATCGATAACGGCTTACCTCAACATCGCACATGATCCGGAGCACGTCTGCTATGCAATACTCCTTGTCATATTTACAAACTTTCGTAAAAATACTCTCGTATTGATCCCGAAGCGGCTTCAGACAATTTATGCACAAGTTTTCCCCAAGCGTTCCATTTGATAGGTGTTTTAGCACCAGCTTCAAGTCCAGGGTATTTGCCATGTTCCCAAACGATCATTACAGCAACTCCTAGTAAGAAAACAGTTTAAAGCACACATTTTCCCAAACAATTAAAACGATGTCGTACAAAATTCAGAATTTACCACCAAATCAGCTTAAGATGCGTTCTGTGAAATAAACACGATCACGAACGTAGCTGATTTAGGAAAAGATCCGTTCAATTTTGCTTTTTTGACGCCATGTTGTAAGCTAAAAATGAATGCGATTCGACTAATGTTTTATTTAGTCGATTACATCTTTGTAACTAATTGTAACTCCACAATTTATTCTATTAATTAACCATTAATTCTTCTATTATCCCTAAATTCTTCAAAATTGGGTCTTGGGTTCAGTTTTTTGATTCGTAGTTAACTCAACCAATGGTTATATGCTAACTAAAGTTTTAAAATTTCACTAATATGCTTTTAATTATCAATTGTTATATCATAAGGTCATATAAATTGAAGAATTTATTATTTGACCATTTGTTAGACTAACAATAATTGATGAATTAAGGCGTCTAACCTAAATTTTAAACCATTAGTTAGCATATTAACTATACTTCTTAAAAGATAGCTTGATCTCTGCGACATATCTCAAACTGACGTATACGTTAGTGTTACGTTATTGTTAGCCTGTCAAGCGCTATTGTTACTGTATTGATACTCATAGCTGTCGCAGAGATCAAGCTATCTTTTAAGAATTATAGGGATAAAAACTGGGCCTTAGCTAGCAGACCCAGCTCAGACGTCTGCAACTGGCCACAGGGGGGTAACAATATACAAGTCATATACATCTGTCCCTTACACACACTCAAAATAACCTTATTCTAAGAGCTTATGGTCACTCCCAGATCTGGTCACAAATAAATAAAATTTTAATGGATGAGCTGCGACTAAGTTCTACTCGGTTCTACTCCTATTAAAGCTAACGCTTGCTATTTTAGTCGATTAAAAAAAGAACCAAAATTACAGATACAAAATGAGAAATATCATTATCTGACTATCTGTCAAAATTATAGTGCAAAGTGGATTGAATGTTTAGATTTTATTAATTTGCACTATAATTTAAAATTTGATACAATTAAAGTATTTATCAGTGTTTTAAATGAAGCATAAAACCCATTAAAACTTATGTATTAGTTAAATACCAACAAACTATTTGTGCGACTTACGTATCAAAGTAATTTTCAGAATAATCAGTGGTATGAGCTAATTACCGATTCTTGTATTAAAATTACGTTCAATACTCGGTGACTGAAGATAATGAAGCAATTTCCCGGTCGTGTCTTTAGCCAAGGAAATGATAAGAATACGCTTTGAAAGCTGTAATGTTCTGAATTTATTTGATCGAAGTTGATAATGGATACCATTAACTAAAGGGACACTGATTGTATGCAATAAATTTTTCTAACATGTAAGTACCTACGACCTTGAAGGTCATATTTGATTTTACTACCGTTTAGAGCTAACTAGCCATTCCTGCATTTTTATTGTATATTGGTCATCCAGGTAACAAAAAGAATTTTGTTGACAGAAATTAAATAATATTTGTTTTTAAACAAAGTTTTGTTTGTATAATTTAAACATCCTATTTTTTATTTATTGCATGCTTTATAGACTGCATTTATTGCTCTATTTAACAACAAAATAAATTTCTGCTTTTAACACAGAATGTTGTCAAATTTATATTTTTATTATTGTAAATAAAATGCAAACAATACCCTGGCACTGATTATTTTATTATCAGCCTATAAATGTTACTATAAATGAGATCTGATAGAGCATAAAGCTGAAATAGTAGAAGTAGAGTAGCTAGCATTAGTAGCAGTAGCTTCATTGCTGTACCTTTGTGCATGAAATTTAAATCCATACTCTTATTCTTCCTACTCTGGTCCCAATATCTGCTTCTGAGGTCAGGTTTCCTCACTTTCCTGTAAATGCTCTGTCTTGGGTTGTCTGTTCGGGCAATTGGGCTTGCTTGAGGACTCTCTCTATATTTTAAAATTAAATCCTTACTAAAAAAATATTATAAATTTGAAAGTATAGTTCTGGCCAAACTTCTGGGCCGCCCTGAAGTTGGCTTTACCATGCGCGAGGCACGGATCTGTGCTGTTTTTGTATGAGATTTCCTACAGCGCAGCCATTGTATTCAACTTCAGGGCAACCAAGAAGTTTGGTGAGAACTATAACTGTCTGTTTCTTACCTTTTCAAGTCTTAACAGGTGTGTGAAATGTATGAAATGCATTACCCTCCCTACGCAGCAGATGTGATGAAAATTGTATATTTTGTATTTTTCAATTCTAATTTTTTGCAATTAAGGTTGCACTAGTTGATTATTCTTCCATACAAATGTAGTCCGGCGATTACTCCACTGTTTGAGGATGTACATTCAAAATAAAAAATGATATCAATTTGTCTCATCATTATCTAGCCCTGTAAGGAAACAAAAAAGTAACAGTGGATTTTCTTGCCGGTTCTTCTTCATAGGAAACGACCAACCCGAACCTTGCACCTTTGGTCTATATTTAAGTGCCCATGTAGGCCAACGTAAAATAAAAAAAATAGATATTGAGAAAAAAAAAATTGAAGGTTCCATATTTCAACACTAATTTTAACACATCTTTGGGCAGAAATAAATACCATAAGAAGAAGAAAATTGCAAAACGGCCTCCATACAGGGATAGATTAGTAATTCAACAATGCAAATAATTTTATTTTGGAAATATACATTTAGTCGTTTTTAGGGTCCATACCCAAAGGGTAAAAGCCGGACCCTATTAGTGAGACTCCGCCGTCCGTCTGTCTGTCTGTCTGTCACCAGGCTGTATCTCGTGAACCGTGATAACTAGAAAGCTGAAATTATCACAGAGGGTGTATTTAACAACAAATAATAAAAACAGAATAAAATTAATATTTAAGTGGGGCTCCCATACAAAAAACGTGATATTTTTGCCGTTTTTTGTGATAATCGTTCGTGCGCGAGTCCGACTCGCACTTGGCCGGTTTTTCATGATAATATCTAGACTATTCTAGACTCCCAAAGGACTGTTTATAAAATTTCGCCATTTCGATACAAATTTGCTTAAGTGCTAATTTGTAAGCGAAGTAGCTTCTTACTGCTCATCACAGCATCTATCTCTTTCGCACGTGTTGTCGGATGAGATAGCATGCATTTTAACCTAGCTCACAAAAAAGTTCGTGGCTTCGACTAGGGGAACCTTAAAAAGTTCTTTTCAGGACTTCCTATTTAAAGCTTTATTCAACTCTTATCACTAAATGATTAATATAAATAAATGTCTACACGTGTGAAGCCGGGACGGGCCGCTTGTTACAGTAGTGTGCAGACTGCAGATGCGATCTTTCTTCCCTTGCTATCCTTGGCAGCCTACTTGCTTTTCTTCGGCAGATCCTTCGTCATGCGCGGACGCCTTGGCGGAGATGTTGCGTCAGGGAATGGAGTACTACATTCCGTTCTCTAACTTAATAATTGCCCAAATAGGGATCAAACTTGGTTCTTACCCAGAAGGTAGTTAAGCGTTTTGGTCACTGACTAAGTCGGTTGAGTTGAACTTTTGCCGTCCCTCGCTGAGGAGAAAGCAAACTTATTTGCCTCTCTTTTTGCGGAATCTTCTTCCTTGTCCCGTTGGATGTAAGTATGTCGAAAATTCGCATCCATCAAATGGACGTCCGTAACGGCGCTACCTCGTCGTGAATAAGGCTAGTGGCCCCGACCAGAAATTCTTCTTAGTACTTGTGCACCTGAACTGTCTCCGGTCTTGAAACGCCTATTTCGCCTTTCATATGAGACTGGCAAAGTGTCGAATGCTTGGAGGAAAGCAAACGTACAGCCCGTGCCCAAGGACGGTTGTCGAGCTGACCCGGCCAAGACACAAGGATTGATTGACCAATCATGTCGCGTCCACGTTCCGTTCGCTCTATTTGGTGGTTGGTCACTTCGCCTAATATGCGCGAACTTACCCCCACTACGCCAAAACCTCGCCAACTTACGTGCCGGGCACTATACCTGAGAGCTAACTACATCCTAAGTGACTGCCAATACAGCTCCGGCTAAAATCGGTCCACTGCACTTTTAGCGTATGACATTCACATCTGGAGTGCGGCCATCGAGAGGTACAGGGAAGCGCTAAACGCCTCCCTCGACATCTCGAAGGCTTTTTATAGGGTCTGGCACGAAAACCTTATTGTGGTCCCTGTCTGTGTGATTAGATTACAGACTTACTGAGAGATCACTCCATTCAAATGGTTATCAATGGCTGCTCGTCGGACCAAATGGATATTAATGCCGGGGTTCCTCAGGGCTCGGTACTCTCAGCAACACTATTCTTGCTGCACATAAACGATCTGCTAAAACACATTTGGGTATGCAGACGACAGCACTGTTGCTGAGAGGTACTTGTCCAACGCACGGGCTACTAGGCCTTAGGTCCGGTATCTCCGTAAGGCCAAGTGGCGTGTCGTTGAAGGCAGTCTATGAATGGGGCCATGCCAATCTGGCCAGGTTCAATGCTGCTAAAACCCAGGCGTGTCTTTTTCCGCTACAAAAAGCCAATTGCACCCGGCTCCCATCTTTCCGAGGTGTAACCGTGCCGATAACGGACCATCTTTGGCGTTACGTTGACATTGACCCTCAATTTTGGTACATACACACATATTGAGGCAAAGGCTCAGCTGATTGCCAAAAAGTTGGAGAACCTTGCAAAGGTGTTATCAAGCGCAAGTTCAATCATGCATGGAGCACGGATCTACCAAATACCAGCTTGATGTACTTGAGTCGATCGTAAATAGGGCTAAGAAGCTTATCGGCAATGAGGCCCTGGTCGAGTCAAAGCTCCAGAACCTTGAACATCATCGCCGAATTTCCAGCTTTTCGATATTTTATCGCTTACATTTTGGTGAGTGTGCGGTGATTTAATTCTGCCTAGCCCATTCCATCATCAGACTACAAGACGTACAGTGATGCGCCTTAGGTACAAGGTGGACATCCCACCAATACGCACTTGTGCACTTAACGTTTCAGGAATACTTTTATTGTGCGTAAAGCTAAGGAGTGGAATTCCCCCCTGCCGTAGTCTGTGTAAAATGAGGATTCTGGAGCCACCTTAACCTGCCATTACACAGAGGGCCTGTCTGAAGTCAGCCAAGACGGAATTGAGGGGGCTCTCAAACAGCTTAAAAATGGAAAAGCCCCAGGCGAGGACGGGATTACTACCCAGCTCCTAAAATCGGGCAGACGACCTTTATTGGAAGAGCTTCGGGAGATCTTCAACTCTGTCCTGTTCTCTGGGAGAACTCCAGAGGCGTGGCAGAGCAGCGTGGTCGTTCTCTTCTTTAAAAAGGGTGACAAGACTCTTTTAAAGAATTACAGACCTATTTCGCTTCTTATCCACGTATATAAGTTATGTTGCGGTGTTAATAAGTCTAAGTAATATTATTTTTGATATTTTGTACACTGACAGCCCTAAATTCTTCTCCTATCATTCAGTCCATCCAAAGGTTGTCTGTAAGAGATTGCCTAGTGCGATAAGACCGCCCATTGTACACTTGTATATTTGAAAGTTTGTCCTTTATGTTTTTTTTGTGGTGTACAATAAAGTATATAATAAATAAATAAATAATAAGTTGTTTTTGAGAGTCTTCACGTATGGTCTACAAGAAGACTAAACGAGTTTCAGCCACCGGAGCCGGGTGGTCGGAATAAGTCTCCACCTCCTCCATGACGCGCCAGTCGACGACACGTGGCGACAGGGCAGAGCTGGCGAATGAAATGTCCACCACCGATTCACCCTGCATCCGCACACACGTGGGGACAGAACCCCGGTTTAGGACGACCAGGCCTGTCTCCAGAACCCAGTCCTCTAACATCCTACCCCGTGTGTCCGTGTACCGGGAACCCCAAGCCACATTCATGGCATTGAAGTCCCCGAGGACGAGCACAGGAAGGGAGCGGTACCCGACGACGACGTATTTTAACTCCGCAAGGGAGTTGTGGAACTCTGCGAGAGTTCGGTTTGGGGAGAAATATACACCTACAACGACAATCTCCCCAAACCGTGCTGCTACGCAACTCTGGCCTCTCTTGATACCTTCGAGGGATGGGGTACCAGCGGCGGCCGACGAAATTAGGGTCACTGAGCCGCTCAGGTCCTCCACCCAGTCATCCCTGGGCGGGACAAAGTACGGCTCAGCGACCACGGCGATGTTAATCGACCACTGCGCCATACTCTGGAGCAAAAGATCCTGAGCAGTGGCGCAGTGGTTGATATTCGCCTAAAGGTGGCGTAATGGGGCCGTTATTGGCAATCCATTTCATTTCCCTCGCGAGCCCCCTGTGAGGGTCCTGCCACGGTGGTTTCGGCCGTGACGACGGCTGTGGGGGCAGCGGCGGCGGTGGTGTTGACTGCGGTGGTGATGGCGGGAGTGACTGGCTTGCCTCTGGCCTTGGCGGGTGGAGCGAAGGTCTTACTCCCGATCGGCCGGCTTGCCAGCTGCCGCACATACGAAGCAGTGTGGCGTGGCATTGCACGAGCCGGCCTTGTGCCCGGGCTGACCACAGCGGAAGCAGTGGTCGCTGCGGTCCACCTCCGAGGTGCATTGAGCTCCTACGTTACCCACATGGCAGCGGAAGCACCTCAGAGGTCTAGGTTCCAGCAGTTTTACCTGTGCGGAAACCCAGCCCACCAAGAGCCTTATTTTTTGGGCCACTGAGACGGAGCAGCTCACCGTTACAGCACGCATCCACGTGACATCAGGACGTATGGTGCCTGTCCTCACCTGCTCGGCAGAGCACCCCCCAGTCCTGACGACGGCGGCCACCACCTCTTCTTCGGTCACAGAGTCATCCAGGCCCAGAATGCGCATGTCAACACACTTGGTGGGCCTGGACACTCGGACCTCGTCCGCATTTAGGGACGCCCTGAGCCTTTCGGCCAGAGCATCAGTGGTTGGGCCGCTGGCCGCCCGGGTATCTTCCAGAATCCGGGCCCCAGTCGCGGTGACTCTCACCCGGATGCCCTCAGTGACGCCGAGCTCCTGTAGGTTCACCGCCGCCCTCGCTTTGGCGAGCACTTCCGTTTCCGTAAGTGTATCCGTGGCATCAACAGTAGGTCCTATCAGAATATCAGCGCGGCGTTATTTTCTTTTTTGGATATCGCTGCACATGCTGAGATAGGAGCCTTTTTGGTCTCGCCCAGGGTTTTAATTTTATTATTGTTTAATTTTATGCATATTTCTCGTGTCTCCTGTGCGGGTCACAAATAAATATTTTTTCTTTCTTTCTTTCTCTTTCTTTCACTTCGCGGTAGGACACACCCTTCTTTTCCGCTTCCGGCTGTAGTGTAATTACTACAGCTGCGGAATTCGGGGCGCGGAGCCTAGCCGCGACGCTTCGCTCCTTGCGCCGCTTCGGTCTCTGCTTCCTTTTGGCCGCCCTTGCAGCCTTACCCGCCTTCTTATTCTCCCCGGCTACTTGCCATTCTGCATCGGCCGCAGGTTACTCAGGAGGCGGCAGAGATTGGGGCGGCCGACTTGCCACCTGGATTAGGCCCCTCGCTGCCTGTGCAGCACCTCCGCCCTTTTTAGGTACTGGATTGCCTGGTTTCGCCGGGGCTGGTCCCGCCGAGCCCGTTTTGGCCGCGGCAGCTGCGACGGCGGCATACGAGGCCGCCTTCCTCTGGCCTAAGGCCGCCTGGTTCGCCACTAGCGGGGGCCGCAGAACGATGGCCTCCAGAGCAGAAAACCGACTCTGGAAGGCAGCCAACTCATGCCGCACCAGGTTTAGAACCTGGTCTTCTGCAGGCACGGGCTGGCTTTGCCCATGCTGCGTCTCCCCCCTGCAGCATCTTGCAGGAGCCGGCTCCTCGGAGCCCGGCCAGGTCCGCTCGGAGCTCCTCATTCAACTTTTGGAGAAGCTCCATTTCGGCTTTCAAGCGGGTGACCTCCTCCCGCATCTCGGATATTGCATCCGACGGAAGCCGGACATGATTGGCCGCCGCTGCTGTCATAATGGAGGCCGTGACCGCGGATACGGCCTTGTCTTTAGAGGACTTATTCCTCTTCAAGACCACATCCCGGATTTCCGCTCCCACGACCTCTGCGCACCTGCCCGCTCGCTCCAAATTTAAGCCACCAGCAGCGTCCAGCTCACCACCAGAAGATTCCGAGTGGACAGATCTGGTCTATCTTGGGTGGCGCCCCTCCGCGGCGAGCCTCTCGGCTCGGTGGGCAGCCTCCTGGGTGGTGAGCCCCGCCCCACACCTCTGTCTCGGCCCTTACCCCGCCTATTGGTGGGGATCTTTAGGGTCGAAGCCAGCTCGCTTTCGGAGTGTGACCCCAAGCCATCCCCCGATTTGGGGCGCTTCCGGAAGAACCTAAGATTCTCCGCAGCAGCCCCCGCCACTTCGCGCTCCAAGCTCTGTGAGCCCTTTGCGCCAGACGCGACGTCGGTCTCCGACCCCTAATCACTCCTCACTTCTTCGTTGGTATCACTAAGAAAAATCGGTGTCCTTATATCGCGCATGTGGTTATCGGTTTTGTCTAAAGAGACAGACAGCAGACGTTTGTTGCCCTCCCCAGAATACGGAGGGCAGCCCGCCGAAGCGGGGTGGGACTCCCCGACCGCTGAGCAGTCGGGACCCACCTGGGGAGTTTTTTTTTACAAAAGTCCTGGTCCATTTTTCAGATTTCCTTTAAAGGGTGAGGTCATCATCATCAGCCTATAGCAGTCCACTGCTGGACATAGGCCTCTCCAATTGCACGCCATTTGCTTCGATTTTCGGCAACTCTTAGCCAGCTGCTACCAGCCACCCCGCGAAGATTGTCACTCCACCTAGCCTGAGGGCGTCCCCCCTTACGTTTACCAATTCGCGGTCTCCACTCATGAACACGTCTACCCCATCGGTCATCGGTTCTACGACTTATATGGCCGGCCCATTGCCACTTCAGCTTACTTATTCTGTGAGCTATGTCGACAACATGGGTTCTCTGCCGGATCACCTCGTTTCGGATTCGATCCCTTAGAGAGACTCCGAGCATAGCCCTTTCCATAGCTCGCTGAGCAACTTTGAACCGATGAACCAGCCGTATTGTGAGTGTCCACGTCTCGGCGCCGTAGGTCATAACAGATAGGACGCACTGGTTGAAAACTTTGGTCTTCAGGCTCTGTGGGATACGTGACGAGAAGACTCGACGAAGTTTTCCAAACGCCGCCCAGCCCAGCTGTATTCTTCTATTAGCCTCTTTCTCAAAGTTGTTCTTACCAAACCGCAGAGTTTGCCCGAGGTAAACGTATTCTCGAACAACTTTGAGAGCACCGCCATTGACCACAATCGGTCCCGGAGTGACTTGTGAATTGAACATAACCTGGGTTTTGTCCAAGTTCATCCGGAGCCCGATGCGTGCAGAAGAACCAGCTAAGCCGTCCAGCATCAGCTGCAAGTCATGCAGTGACTCTGCTATTATGACGATGTCATCTGCAAATCGCAGGTGTGAGATGTACTTGCCGTTTATATTAATGCCGCGTCCTTCCCAGTCCAGCGTCTTAAACATATCCACCACAGCGTTGCTAAACAATTTCGGGGAAATAACGTCCCCTTGTCTAACCTCTCGACGCAGTGAGATATGCTTAGTTTGCCGGTCCTGACTTTGGACGGTCATTGTGGCGTTTGCATAAAGACATCTCAGCACTTGGATGTATCGCCAGTCCACTTAGCACCGCTGCATAGACTCCAAAACAGACCAGGTTTTGATAGAGTCAAAAGCCTTCTCATAGTCCACAAAAGCAAAACACAGGGGCCGATTATATTCTTCGGACTTCTGTATAATTTGCCGCACTGTGTGGATGTGGTCTATGGTGCTGTATCCACCTCGGAACCCAGCCTGCTCCGGTGGTTGGAACTCGTCGAATCTTCGCGCTAGACGATTCGTGACGACTCGCAAACAACTTAAATACGTGGCTAAGAAGCGAAATGGATCTATAATTCTTCAAAAGGGTCTTGTCACCCTTTTTGAAGAACAGAATGACCACGCTCCTTTGCCACGCTTCTGGAGTTCTCCCAGAGAACAGGACAGAATTGAAGAGCTCCCTAAGCTCCTTCAGTACCGGTCGTCCTCCCGCTTTCAGTAGCTCGGTAGATAGCCCGGGGCTTTTCCATTTTTGAGCTGTTTGAGAGCCGCCTCGATTTCGTCTTGGCTTATCTCAGGCAGGTCTTCTGTGAAATGGCGGGAGAAGGTGGCTCTAGAATCCTCGTTTTCGGGATCAGGCCGAGATGCATGCGTTGCGTACAATTGGCCGTAGAAGTTTTCAACTTCCGAAAGAATCTCCGGCTTCGAAACTTCGAAATATTCCCATTAGATGTAGTCAACTTCGTCAGATGGCTCCTCCCAAGTGACTGGACAAACACTTTCGAACCCCGGTTTTGCTCAATCGCTTTCTCTATAGAGAGCGTGTTGGCTCGTCGGAGGTCGCGTCGTACCATTTTCCTTATATGTTTATTGAGTGCCCGCCCGAGTGTTCTGACGAAGTGACCGGTGGATTTTCACGTCGTTCCATCATAAGCTTCAGAGTTCCCTCCGAAAGTTTGGACTTCCTGCCCGTACACCGCATCTTATAAAAACTCGCACCTTCCTCCCTGAGGATTTCCACCATTTGGTCGAACGCCTGGTCAACGCTATTTGCGGTTTCCACGGCAGCGAAACGGTTCTCCAGGTCTGACTGGAACGCTTCAGATCCCAACATTGTTTGGAGCATATTGGGACGGAGTCTAGACTTCATCAAACGAGTTCTCTCAAGCTTGCAATTGATATTCAGGGAGCCTCGAACAAGTCTGTGATCGCTGCCGGTATTAAACCTGTTGATCACTGAGACATCCCTGAATATGTGCTTTTTATCTGTTATGATGAAGTCTATCTCATTTTTTGTCACGTTGTCGGGGCTTCGCCATGTCCACTTCCTTTGTGGCTTTTTCTTAAAGAAGGAATTCATTATGAAAAGACCCTCTCTTTCTAGGAAGTTGACAAGCATTTGCCCCCTATGATTCCTGCTACCAAACCCGTAGGATCCTACTACCGAATCACTGCAATTCTGTACTCCCACTTTGGCGTTAAAATCCCCCATGGTTCTCATGGGGGATTTTAACGCCAAAGTGGGCTAAGCTGTAGTGGGTCTTAGTGGTGGAATGCAAGGCCTTGGATATGTCCTCAAACATTTCCTCCACTTCGTCGTCCGAGTGTGCCGAGGTCGGTGCGTAAACCTGTACAACCTTGAGGCTATACCTCTCGGTTAGCTTAATTATGAGGTACGCTACCCTGTTCGAGACACTGGAGACCTACACAACGTTGTCACAGATGGACTTGTTTACTAGGAACCCGACGCCACCTTGGGATAGCTGGTCTCCCTCTCGGAAATACATAAGGTGGCCTGATTTGAGTGTTATTGTATCCTCCCCCTCTCTTCGGACTTCACTCAGCCCTAGAACGTGCCACCTTGTCCCACACACACTCACTCAGACACATACACGCTCCCACACACTCGCACTCACACACACACTCACTCTGTCCCACACACACTCACTCAGACGAATACACGCTCCCACACACTCGCACTCACACTCGCGCACACATACTCACGCACTGATACTCAATTACACACTCACTCAATTTAGTTCCTCTCACCCACTTTGTACCACCATAACAGCAACAACCTCACTCACCTAGCTTAATCCCTCTTAACTATTGCTTCTTACTGATGTTGTATACAACTGTCATCTATTGTCCGGAGTCTGGAGAGGCTGGTAATCTGTCATACAGGTCTCCTAGTACAGAAACCAGTCTCTCACATAGATCACAAGAGTTTTCGCTAATGTTTTGTTTGTTTTTTTTTTATATTGTCTGTAAAATTCTATGTGAGAGAAGAACAATAAACTTTATTATTATTATTATTATTATACCTTATACTCTCGAGTTCTTCCTCAAGCTGCACGAGGTGTTCATCAAGCCGTAACGTGCATCCAGTATACGTCGCCAAGGTCAGTTGGGTTCGGCGCCCATCCGTAACCTGGTGATTCTTCGCACCCCCGAATGCCCTGCCATCTCCGTGACCGCCGCCATAATCAGGTATAACAGCAGGGCGGCCGGGAACTGGGGGCCGTGGTTGATTTTGACTTGTCATATTGGAGGGTTTGCCCATAATCGCCACGCTGGGCATGCGGGTTGGCGATCGCAGATCGCAGCTTTTTCGCACTGGTAACGCTGCTGCCCATCACCAGTCTGTACCACTTAGCTGCGAAGATTTGTTAAAATGGTTATACCGCCATTTGTCGGTTGTCGCCAGAGCCTCGTTTGTTATTTAGCAGGATGCACCGCGAGCAGGTGAGGTTGACTTGGGGCACTTAGATCGTGAATGTACCCCCTTACATCCCGTCTACGATCCGTCGATCGTCGTTTACGATCCGTGAGGTCCCTATACTAAAACTACCTCCTTCTTTCTTTCCTGCCCACTCTAAGTCCACTCGGCCTACCCTCTGTAAGCAGAGGGGGGAGTAGGCGTTAAAAGGCCCACCCAAGCGACGGACTAGTCGTCCTGGCACTAGCCCGGTTCCCTTCACAGACTATCAAGAATGATCTGTGATTGGAACCGTGACCTTTCCTCGTTTGTTGAAAATTAGCCGGCAGCGCCAAGCGTCCACCCAACGCAGGTGGACAATTGGGGCCGACGTTGCCCAGGGTGCGCCACGTGGAGGCTTTCAACATGCACCCCGGAATGTGTGGCCTAACAATCAAAGCTCTCGTATAATGGATACTAGCTGACCCCCGGGGCTTCGCTCCCGTCAACTGGCTATCTACCTACCTACCCTGCCCACCCTGCCTACCCTGCCTACCCGGCCTACCCTGCCTTCCCTGCCTATCCTGCCTACCCTGCTTTCCCTGCCTACCCTGCCTTCCCTGCCAACCCTGCCTACCCTGCCTTCCCTGCCTATCCTGCCTTCCCTGCCAACCCTGCCTACCCTGCCTATCCTGCCTATCCTGCCTTCCCTGCCTATCCTGCCTTCCGTGCCAACCCTGCCTATCCTGCCTTCCGTGCCAACCCTGCCTACCCTGCTAACCCTGACTGCCATGCCTAGCCTGCCTACCTGCCTAGCCTGCTAACCCTGACTGCCATGCCTACCCTGCCTACCCTGCCTACCCTGCCAATCCTGTCTAACCTGCCTACCCTGCCTTCCCTGCCTCCCCTGCCTACCCAGCCTAACCTGCCTGCCCTGCCTACCATGCCTACCCTGCCTACCCTGCCTAACCTGCCTACCCTGCCTGCCCTGCCTGCCGCGCCTACCCTGCCTTCCCTACCTAACCTGCCTACCCTGCCAACCCTGCCTATTCTGCCTACTCTGCCTACCCTGCCAACCATGCCTATCCTGCGTACCCGGCCAACCACGCCTCCCATGCCTACCCTGCCTACCCTGCTTACCCTGCTTACCCTGCCTAGCCAGCCTAACCTGCCTACCCTACCTACCCTGCCTACCCTACTTACCTACTATTTTTATCTATCATCAATGGTTTTCTCAGCGCACGCCAAAGAATGAATTTTATAGGCAACATTTTCCTACCTTGGGTTACATTATTGCAATTTTCATAAGGATCTCTATTTTTTTTGAAAATTTATTATAGCCTATGACACTCAGGCATAATGTAGCTTTCTACTGGTGAAAGAATTTTCAAAATCGGTTCAGTAGATCCAGAGATTACCCCTTACAACGTCACAAACTCACAAACCCACAAACTTTACCTCTTTATAATATTAGTATAGATAACATTTTTGTACACTTCAAGATCAGTTGCAACATTCTTGAGTTGGTTCCTGTTAATAGTTTTATATGTTAGGTTTAAAGTGTCTACAGCTATTCCCTGTAGTTCGGTGAGCTTGTTTACATCCTCAATTCCATACAACATTATTGGTGGCGGTTTATTAGGCTTCTTTGCTTGGGGTTGTATCTCAGGTCCCCGGTTCTTCTTAGTCAGGTCAACGGTAAGCCTACTAAAGCTGTTGGAAGTTTCTATTCGGGGTTCCTCAGAAGAATCTGTTATTTTTCTGCGCTTTGCATTCCTTTGTATTGGAACTCGTTTCTAGGATTAAGGCTTGATGATGTTACTGTTCTCCGGTTCATCGCAGCAGTGTTTGAGCTTGATACGTTGCTAATGGACGCACTTCATGCTCTCACAAAGAGGCCTGAGTGAAATGCCTGTTGCTCTAGATTTTTTTCTGTTTCCAGTAGCATTCCAGTGCTTGCTTCAGTGGTGTCTCCGGTAGTCAATTTCACACTCACCAGCCCGGGTATCGGTGAGCGCCGAATCGTACGACCAATCATATTCCATATTCTTCGACATTTCATTTAAAAATGGAATGGGGGTTCGGCACAAGTGTAATAGTCCTTGCCCAGTGCATCACAGCCTCTTTGTTTGCAAGGTATTTAATGCAACTTGGCTGGTGGTAGCCATTGGCAGGTTATTATATAGTATCCGCCGCATGTTTTTCGTCGTTGCCGCTCATTTAGAACCACCCGGGGGGCACGTGTGGGGTGGGCCTAGGCGAAGGTGGTAAATCCTACGGAAGCGAGCAACAACAACCCCTGCCGAATACAGTAAATTGGAAAAACAGGCAACCTCTCACAACCATCTCGCATTTTGTTTGATCGTCTTCTAAATAGTCAAAATCATCAACTGACCCTTACAACAACAAAAAATGCCAAAAAAAGAAACCACAACACAAAGAAAAAGACGCTTAGCAAAAGTAAAACTGAAACGAATACAGAAATTAGCAAATGAAACCATAGAGGAAAGAGAAAAAAGGCTGTTAAAGAATCGTTTGTATCATCAAAACAATAGAATGGAAGTCCAACTTGAAATTGATTTGAATACAGCAATTAAATATGGGCTAGATTCTATGAACTTACTACAGGTCAGAACTGAGATGTGTCACAAAGAATTAAGACACATGTTTAGTGACCAAAAATTTGAGGTATGCATGCACTGAAGTATAGTCCAAAATAATAACATCCACCAATTCTTTCTTTTCTTTCTATTTTTTTCTCTTTATTTTCTCTTTATTTCTTCCTTTCTTTTATTTGCTTATTTTCTTTCTGTTTTTAGGGTTCCGTACCCAAAAGGTAAAAACGGAACCCTATTACTGAGACTCCGCGGTCCGTCTGTCTGTCTATAACCAGGCTGTACCTCATGAACCGTGATAGCTAGACAGTTGAAATTTTCACAGATTATGTATTTCTGTTGCCGCTATAATAAAAATACTAAAAACAGAATAAAATAAATATTTAAGTTGGGCTCCCATACAACAAACGTTTTTTTTTTTGCCATTTTTTGCGATAATGGTACGGAACCCTTCGTGCGCGAGTGTGACTCGCACTTGGCCGGTTTTTCTTTTCTTTTTTACGTTGCCTCACAGTCGGAATTTCTCCTCTATTTTGAGGGTGTTTACAAATTGTCTTTTGAGGTTTTACTGTACAGCTGATAAACTCAACATTTAACCTTTTCTCAAAAAAAAATGTGATACACAAAAATAACATTATGCATTTGATCCCCATTAAACTAGGCATATTGGTAGGTACCTTAACATTTCCGCAGTTACATTTTAGTCCCATTTGATATGGTTTTTTATGTTCTAAGGTGTATGTTGCATATTATCATTGTCTTTTACAGTATGGATTGATTCTAAAAGGTTTCCAATTTGAATTCAATAATATCCTAGCAACGTATGCCTGTGTTGTAGGTAAAGGTGTTTAGTATACCCGTATTTAAAAATTATGTTATAGTCTATACTTCTATACTAATATTATAAAGAGGAAAGAATTGTATTCTTTCACTGTTGGGAAGCTACACTATCCCCGGGTGACATAGGCTAGTTTTAATCCCTGTATTCGGTAACGGGAAATACGCGGGTGAAACCGCGAGGCGTCCGCTAGTCTCATATAAAAGGGGATGACCCAGTGAGCCTATTACCATTAACCGGATTCAGACTTGGGCCTGAGAAATCCGTAATGATTGAACCCAGAAGCACTTAGCCTGATTTGGGGAACTAACACTCAACAAACCAAACTGTGCATGTCCTAATTCATATAGGCTTTTTTGTTTATATTTGCCCTAGACTAACTAAAACGAAAGAGATAAGGCCTCATTATTTCATCAACTTTACTGATACCACGAAAAAAATATAGAATAAAAGCATATTAGCCTACATGATGATTCTACTCTTGTTTCAGCAACCAGCAATGGACTCAACAAGCTTCCCAACCGCCTCAGAGATAGCAGACCTACAAACAGACACGATAATAAAAGATGAAGAAAACGACATAGACCAAGGCATCACAGAAGACATGTCACTCGATATCAAATCAGAAGACATGGATGATATGGGCATACAAGAGAACCACGATAATCCATTTAGTAATGTACAATTAGAAGTTAAACAGGAAACAATACTACCAATAGAAATAGATATAGAAAATAGTGAAGAAAATGTATATCCTCTGTCTAAAACAGAACTTGATCTCGAATCAGATTTGGAACATTATGTACCTAAATCTGAAATGCATCGTGAAGAGATTAAGGAAGAAAGGGTGGTAGGAGATGAATCTCTGGTGACTTATGATTATCCTAACTTCGATGATGATGTTACCAGTATAGATAGTAATGAAGCCACTGCGTTGAATCAGGTGGAGGCTTGTCTGCAGGATGATATGAATATCAAGTGCGAGGAAGATGATGATGAGGTGAGAATCCTTACATAGTATAAAACAAAGTCGCTTCCCGCTGTCTGTCGCTAGGTATGCTTAGATCTTTAAAACTACCCAACGAATCTTGATGCGGTTTTTTTTAATATATAGTGATTCAAGAGGAATGTTTATATGTATAATACACGCGGGTGAAGCCGCTGGCAGAAGCTAGTTTATTTATATATGTAATAGCTGAATTGTTTAATTTTTGTTGCATTTTACTGTCTTTAATCAAAACATTTCACTACCCAGCCTGGGGAAGGTCAGGGACATACAAACAAAACTTCTTTATTTCAATTCACATTTGAACGTAAAAAAAAAAAATTAAATGTAATAATAATTGATTTTCCGAATGGACGGCATTCGGAAAAGTTGCTTGTTATGGAAAAGAACAGACAAGAAACTCCATAATTACTCTTTTAAAAAAGAATTTTACAACATTTACATACATACATTAATTCATATACGTGAGGACGATACGCACCCAAACTAATACTACTATACTATGTATGTATGTATATATGCTCAATGTTAGACTCCATTGATCATAAACCTGTTATGAAAACCAATTGTTTACTATAGCTGCCATTTTTCATATCACCAATGCAATGGACGTCAAAATTGGTTGAACAAACAGAAAAAGGAATAATTTCAATGTCTGATGTTTTTGTTGGATGAACCCAACTGTGTATCTGTAGAAAATTCGTTTTTGTAGGTACTCAATACATTTAATAAATTTGTAGAAAAGTAGTTTTTTGTACTTTGCAAATATTTCCAAAAAAAAATTGCAAGGGTGTTAAAGGGTAACCAAAAGAACTCATGTCCAGCATTTTTGGACTTTGTGTCTGTTTAGTTGTGCACGCATCACGTAAAATGTACGAAACCAATGTAGCTATTATACATAAAAATTGTGCGTAACTTGAAGTATTACTTAGTTTTTGTTCCATCGCAATCAATTCACTCTATCAAAAGTAAGATGAATTTAAAGTGTTCAAGAAGTAAAATATGACAACACCCGCAATTCAGATTCTCGGACAGTTGAACTCCATATTCGATAGATGGATTTGTACATATGACTTCATTCTTTGAATGGTGGTGTTAAGATTATCCGCGGAAGAATTACCCTAGATTAAAAAAAATGTAGTTAGGTAACCTACCCAGGTAGGAAGGTAAGCAGGGTAGCTAGGTAGGTAAGTAACGGCAAAGCTAGTCGTTCCTAAACTTGAAGGCTTATCCATTACCATTGTCCAAAGTATCGACTTCACAATCTATTCTGTAAATTTATATAATTATTCAATTTTGCAGCACCACAATAAAGAAGAATACAGCAAAATGGACATCAAAGAAGAATCAGAAGTCACAGTAACAGAAACACACCTAATTTCGAACAAAGTGATCAACACTACATCCACAATCACCAACCCACACGACGGTCTTATCGAGTCTAAGACCACCAAGACTTTGGTCATGGAAATACTTCCCATGTCCCAAACTACCATGGCATTCTCGAAAATTGGGAACCCAGAAGAAATTCTACCAACCACTTATGATAATGGGGATAGCTATATGGACTATGACGAGTCTTTCCAACTAAATTCCATCACAGGGAATGTCTTATCCCTCGAACAAGAAGCTTACGGCTTACTCAAAGCCAAAGGCAAGAAAAAAGAAGTTGCAGAAACTCTATACGCCTGCCCAAAATGCCCTAAAACTTACAGACACAAAAACTACATGAAGAGGCATTTAGCAGTCCATGAAACTATTGAGAAACGCGCCCAAGGTCATATTAGAAGTCAGATAACTAAGAAGGAGAATAAAAACAAGAAGTTGAAAGCGGAACTTGAGCTTCAAGCTATTAAAAAACAAGAAAAAGTTAAGAAGGAAGGGGGTTATGAATGTACTTGTGGGAAATCTTTTCAAAGAAGGAGTAGGATGGAGACCTGTTTGAGATCCCATAACCTTTTCAGTGACATAAATACTTATCCCTGTGTATCTTGCAACAAACAATTCAAAGACAAAGAAGAATTAGCCCTGCATCGAAAAAGGCTACACAGAAAAAGATTTCCCTGTAAATTCTGTCCAACAGACTACCACACTCGGAAAGAACTCTTCAAACACTTACAAGCCCATCAAAAAGTTCAACTCATGGAGTTCAAGGTCATTTCAGAAGTTGTTAAAGGAAAACAGAAACTCAAATGTTTCATGTGTCCAAAAAGTTATGTGGAGTTATCAGACTTAAAGTGCCATGTTATGGATGACCACAAGGAGCCCTTCAGTTGTCCACGATGCAAGCGAACGTTTAACAAAATCATCGACTTCGGAAACCATACGAAGACTTTTCATCCAGAAGTTGAAGGTCAATCTGTCTTAGACGTTCTAGAAGCCTTCTCAAAATTAGTCAAAGCTTGGAAATGCGAAGATTGTGGTTTACAGTTTCATGAGGCAGATAAATTAGCAGTGCATCAACTTGAAAAGCATACTCCTGATGTTAAATCTGAGATGCAGTTTCAGTGTACGGATTGTCGACGGGTTTTTATCAGTCAGAAAGGCCTTACGTCTCATAGACGCATACACCATAGCACGGAAACCGTAGAAGAAACTGAGCCTGTTGAACAAGGAGTAATGTGCTTAGAATGTCGAAAAATGTGCAAGGATATGAACGCCTTACTGTCTCATATGCGGTACCACTCACCAGACAGAAAATATCCATGCAAATTCTGCGATTTCCGCTTCGCTACGCCCGAAAAGCGAAAAGCCCACGCCGATATCCATACAGGCGACATGAAATACGTCTGCTTCATCTGCGAATACCAATGCAGTTCGGAAAATCGACTAAAACAGCACAAGTTGTCGCCTAAACATATAAACATGAAAGAGTTCTTGTTAACGGGCAAGCCGATGGTCCAAGAAGAGCAGTCTTCTGCCAAACAGGAGAAGATTAAAGAGACTTTGAAAAAGAAGGAGTGGCAGGTAAAAGAGAAGAAGAAAAAGGAGAAATCGCGGAGTAGGTCGCGTTCGGAGTGCAGTGAAGTGGCTTGTGACATTTGTGGAGACAAGTTCCCCAGTGAAAGTGAGATGTTAGAACATAAATTGACCCACCCGTTCATAGAGTTCCCCAATGAGGATACACCGAGTAGGATATTCTTTAAGTAAAATTTTATCTTGCCTATCTTGTGGACTGTTGTAGTGATATTGATGCAGTCGAAGATTTTAATAGATTGGGAGTATGCCACTGACCTCTATCATACATTGTACACTGGACTTCATATTAACGATGACAAAATGAAGACATTTGATTATCGCCATTTTGGCGCTGATAGCAACGTGAATTAACGTGAGAGTCGCATGGAACTAATATTAGAGATGGGACACAGCTTTCGGTAAAATACTTTTATGGGTTTTATCGATCATGAGAATAATTTAATACGTAAGAGAAAAATAAAACCAGTTATTTTTATTATGATTAATTTTTAAGTAATAGAATAATTGCTGTAAAGGTTATTAAAAAATATTTTCAGTCAGATTGCAAGCTATAAACTAGTGGATAGCGTGCTAGTAAAGTTATAGCGCATTACTGTCAGATCAGTGAGATTTAAATATGGGGTTAGGCTAACAACTTATCCTAAAAACTATCACATTTGAGCAAGTATCTCCTCGCTCAAGTACACTAGTTGTACGCCCATCGGATTCGTGAAGGGAACATCATTTATATAATAATAATAATAAATGAGATGGATAATCATTTACAACGGACGTATTTCTCGCTCTCATCGCTGATATCTTGTCTCTGTAGTGTTAAGGTGCAAATAAGAGTGACATCGCATTCCAGCAAGGTGAAGACTTATATTTATTTATTTAAACTTCATGCACAAAGGTACAATGGCGGACTTAATGCCTTAGGCTTTCTCTACCAGTCAACCAAGGGTGGTGAAGAGATAACATGGCAGGTGCATTGTTTAAATCGTGGCAACAATTTAACAAAAAATATATTTTTAATTGCTTAACATGCACATATATACATATATTATATGATACATACCTAAATAAATGTATATATTTAATAAAGTAATGAAAATAAGTTATCGAGATGACCCTACCCCCGCTGAAATCAGTTTTCAGCTCTGTTTCAGATGCAGATAATAAATTGTTTGACTTCAAAACATTTGTTAATAAAATTATAATTATCATGATATTGTTCCAGAATTAATTCCAGGTTCAGGAACGTAGTGATTGGTACAAGAGCGAGGCCCAGCAGTGAGCGAAGTCGGGCCGTGGATGATCATGATGATGATTCCAGAATTTAGTATTACACATTGCTATTGAACATATTATACTGATTATTAGGCATTCATATAATATTCATCACCAATACCAATATGAGATATTTAGTTCCAACATACTACGAGAAGTCAATACAGTAGATGAGTGATGCGCCTTGCCAAGTCTACTATTTTGATATTAGTGTAATTTAAAAATATCACTAATACTGATATATTAGTTACAATATTATAATATTTCCAGTCAAATATATTAGTATTACCTAATTTTTTGAAATATCGGTAGTATCCTATCTCTAAATGTGTCAATTTTAGTTCCTGATACGCTCGAGCGGGGCGCTTTGAATCAGCACAAGAATCAACTGTCATTTCATATAGTATGTTTATATGTTTTCCCACTCGATTTTTTAAATTTGTATTGTAATACATTTTGTTCTCACTCATTTCGTTCATACTCGAGTTGGGATGCCTCAAAAATTTAAAACCGCGCCATCTATTGGAATCAATTTCAAATGATCCGTTCGAATAATCTCTGAAATGTGAATTAATAGCCCAATATTCCTTAATTTTGTGCTTAGTAGAGTAAATTAAACAAAAACATATTTTTTACGATCGTCAGTAGAAAATCTTAATAATTCTCAAGACTCAATAACTAATCGAAGCTTATCACGTCATCTAGTGCAATTTATTTGAAACAAATTTTCTTTCTGTCGCTTTGGTTGCCCGTGTCTATGGTAAAAGTAAAGTGTCAAATTGTCAAGCGTACGTTTAACCACTTTGATTGTCTGTTGACTAATGATTCTTGTTGAATATCAGTCTGAATGACACACACAGGAAAAGTGTTATATCATTATCTCGCTTCCGCTTTTTGACGGCAGGCACGGACGATGTCAAGCAAGAATTCCACTTTTTATTCTGTTGAGCTGATTACAAAAAGTTAAGTTAAATTAATTATATGTTGAAGATAAATAGTAGAGCTGATTATAAAATTATATTTGGTTTGATTATAGATAAAAAATTATTTTGTACTGATTACAACAAGGCTAAGTTTAGCACTAACATTTTTCAGTTGATAACATTGTTTTATTTTATTTTATGGTTGTTTAAAATAAATAATGTTGATCGTTATAAAAATTATAATATATTGAATTGGTCACAAAATATTTTGATTTTGCATTGATTGCAAATAAATACTTAAAAGACTTGTCTCAAATTCTGTATATTTTGCACTGATTATTTGAATAAGTTAATTATTATGTCAAGCAGTGTTGTTATAGCAATTATTTTAGTTTTGTTGAATTTATTAATGTAATTTACTTTTTAAAAAGATTGAGTTTTCATCTTCTTGATTTTGTACTTACCAGTTGTTCAAGCATAAATCTGGTCCAAAACTGCTGGGTAGTTTTAGACCGATTAGCTTAAAAATATCACGTTTCTTATATTTTGAAATTATTCCACTACCAATGCTACAAAAAATACGTTGTTTGTCATCCAATTGTGTTTAAAAGAAGTATCAAATTCCGAAGCTATCTAAGATTGTTGTAAAGGTAAAGAGTGAAGCCAGATCATCGTAATTTACACCACTTAAAATGTGCAGCCCATTTCAATACAATAAGCGACTCACTCACAAATTAGGGCTATATCAAGGTCTCATCGACTAGGGGTCTTCAATGAGATCTTTTATATAAATTAAAGGAATCATTTCACAAAAAAAAAACAACATCGCGCGACGTTGGGCTTCACCCTAAGGTGGGCTCCTCACCGGATCGGTGCGTTTTCGTTTCTGTGCAGATGTGCTGGACGTGTACACGGTCGGTAAATAATCTATAACGAAACGTTTCAGGCACCTTCCTGACTGAGTCGTTCGGTCGAGATTCTTTACCTGCATCGACTCGGTGAGGAAGGCTGCTAAGGAAGGTCCATGAACTATGCGGTTTTTTTGTACCGTTGATTTTTAGACTTATGTTTTGATATCACTTTCTGACACCTGTTTTTTTTACAAATCAGTACCTATTATATCAATCGTAAATGGCTGCTTCGTGGTTCTTAATAATTCGCACATTACAGCGAAAGCGAACCGAATCAAATCCGAAAAGCTGACAGAAGTTTCAATAAATTTTGGCTCAACACAAATAGAAGCAAATGCTCAAGCAAGTTCTTTCCCGTCAAGGTTCGTTTTAGTGCAAATTTACGCAACAATTATTGAACTCACGCCCCAGTAAATATTTATCTTGTATGCTATATTGAACTCTAACTTAGTTGTGATTAAGTTCATTTATCAATAAAGACTGAAGCGTGTTTTAACTTTGTCTGAAGATACGCTTGGCAATTGTGGTAAAATATATATTTCGGCAACACCTCGCAATATTTATTCATTTTTTTTTTTTAAATTAGGTCCAGCCATATTTTTTATTAAAATCGGCTCGCGTTTGATCACTATCTCACCTGATGGTAAGCGATGATGTGGTCGACGGTGAAGCACGTTTGCCTAGAAGTAACCTATTCACTCTTGATACCTACATGGCACCGGATAATTGTAAACATCGTTAGATCATAAAATACTCGAGATTCTATAAACTATCGAAAAAATGTGAACTGAAAATTTCGTTCAGAGTATTACGACCACTCAGAGCACTAGTCTACAATCTATCTGTTTTGAAGTAACCGTTAAATTGTTAACACGCCCCTCATTGGTAGGTTTGGTGCCAGTACTCACACAACTCACGCGAATATCATAGAGTTACAAATGAAATGGACTTGATGTTTATGGTATTTTTTAGGCTAGGTTAACACTTGCCTACGTCATTTTTGGATGGCTCAGTGTTTTACCTTGAGCGGCTGGGGTGGTCGGTGATGATGATACTGATGTTCGCGATAATTATGAAATGGTGTTACAATCTGGAAAAAGAATTAGTTCTTCATTACCCATCATTTTGCCGTCCTATATTATTTAAATTTATGAATTGGCTACAGTTGAAGCTAGGATTGAGGCTTTTCCAACTACCCTCACTGATGGAATTACTGTCACGCACCAGATGATGTTGACATTGATGAATATCTTTCCATTACTTCGGGGTAGCTTTAGTATGCCAGATATAAAAACGCATCTTCGTTTATTTCGGTTAACTTAATCCATACAGTTCGATTGAATAAAAACATAAAAATGCAAATACAAATTAAAATTGCTGTCAGTAAAATGAAAATAAAGATGTGTACAAATAAGGGCTCAGCTCTCTTCATGCTTGGATTCGTTCAATGCAAAGCCTGTTAGAAATTTCTTACAAATTGGACATGGAGTCATGCAAGGCTAAAAAAAGAGTTAATATGAGGAGGGCATTAATTTTAGGTGTCTTATAGAATAAAAATTTTGTTCTCAATCCACCAAAATGATGCATCCTTATATAGGGGTAGATCAGCAAAACGATTTTTCAAACCAGCATATCTTACTGTAGGCTGACAAAATTAGATTTTGAGCTGTTAAGACAGAAATCTGTGTAGTTTTGCAGTGTATTTCATCGGGCAGGATTTTTTTTCTTAAATCCCGAGAGTTCTGCTTGTTCGTGTTGTTCATCATCAATGTCATCACGGAAATCATCATCATAATCACGGATATCATCATCATCTCGAACAACATCGTCATCACGGACCAACCTAGCCGCTCAAACTAAAACACCGACCCATCCAAAACCCGACCTTGGCAAGTGTTGCATAACCTAGCTTTAAAAAAAATACTATCAACATAGGACAACGGCGAGTCAATAATTTGTAACATGACATTCGCGTGAGCTGAGTGGACTGGCAACAAACCGACTAATGAGGGGGGCGTGTTTACAATTTAACGGTTACTTCAAAACAGGTAGATTGTAGAATTGTGCTCTGAGGCCTTAGTGCGAGTTTTTACTCACGCTCACTCGGGATACGTAAACGATCTCTTATGTCAAAATGTATACAAAAAAAGTGGTTTCTCCTTACCGTCACCAGACAGCGCTTATCCAGTTTCAATACAAAATGATGTTTACGTATCACGAGTGATCGTGAGTAAAAACTCGCACTAAGGCCTCTGAGGCCTTAGTGCGAGTTTTTACTCACGTTCACTCGTGATGACGTAAACGATCTCTTATGTCAAAATGTATACAAAAAAAGTGGATTCCCCTTACCGTCACCAGACGGCGCTTATCCAGTTTCAATACAAAATGATGTTTACGTATCACGAGTGAGCGTGAGTAAAAACTCGCACTAAGGCCTCTGATTGGGCGTATTATTCTGTTCGAAATTTTCAGTTCACATTTTATCGACAGTTTAAGAATCTCGAGATGTTTCATGATCTAACGATTTTCACCATTATCCGGTGACATATCCTACAAATACATCACATACATTATACAATGGTAATTACACATAGTTGGAATTATCTTAATAATTAGGAGACTCGTTTCGGGCATACAAAGATTGTTTAGAATCTGCCAAGAATTGAATACAGAATTTGTATAGAATTTGACAAGAATTTCCCAATTTCAGTTGCCGGTGCACACCTATATTTGAACCTTTTTTTTTATTGTGGGCAAATCCTTATGGATAACCAACGTCTGGAGAAACGCAGGGTTATAGGACGCCAACCGACTAAAACCCCACAGTTCCTACCGCTACCATGAGACGAGGGCCCGGATATTAATTAAATTCAAGCGAACCACCGACAGGTACCTTTAATTGATATATCCTATACCTCTCAGTGAATACTTGCTTCTTTCCCTATTCACTTTATTTCGGTTCACCTTCGCTGTAGCGTGCGGCAGCGTAATATAAGTTGTTGTGTATTTCGGTGCCTGATATTATATTAGTTCTCGAAGTAGTGTATATGTATAAGAGATGAAAAATATATTGTTTGTTGAACAGCAGTAGTTTGTGGTTTCTTTTATAAGTTTATCCGTCCAAACCATCCATCATTAAATCAATCAGCGTAGCAATGCGGCGCTGGGGTGCGAAAGTCAGCCTGCGGCCCCTCCCTGCCCCCACTCTTGTCAACGAAAAAAACGCTATATATCTTTTATTATTCATTTATTTATTCTTCTGAAATCTTATTTCTTATATAAATAAAACCGAATCATTTTTTTGCCATTTCAAAAATCAAAACTATTAGTTTTTATATTAATATATATAGGGTGGAATTTTGTAATGCCACCTGAAGGGAAAGTACTCTTAATACTGTAGATAGAAAATTTTGTTAAAAAAGTACCAAAATTTTGCAGATTTTCGCGTGGTGGCCCGAACAACATACTAAAAATCCAGAACTACATCAAGCATTGCGATTTTAGCATTTTTGAGTTTCGATTTCTACTGGGCTAAGGCAGTGATAGATGAAATATCAAGCTTTTAAGATAGGATAAGGTTAGGTTGACTCGCAAGGAAGGTAAAGGCTAAGGTTAGGTTAGCTCACAAGGTTAGGTTAGCTCTGATACGCTACAAGGTTAGTTAAGCTCACAAGGCGAGGTTATCTCACAAGGTTTAAGGCGGCTTATGTATGGGCCGGATTCCGGACCTGGAGGCGAAGGTACTCGCGTCACTGTATCGGTGGCGCGAGGAAGCGCGGGCGCGGGGTGATGGGCCGATGCAGCGCCATATGAAGTTGCGTCGGTCTCAGCTCCACGGGTCCTGGTGGCGGAATGGCGGGACAGGCTTTCACGCCCTGCCGCCGCCCGGCCTCGTCACCATCGAGGCGGTCCGGCCAGTGCTCGAGCGCTAGCTCGGGAGGAGGCACAACTCCCTGTCGTTTCGGGTGACGCAGGTGCTCTAGGGGCATGGTTGCTTCGGGCAGTAGTACCTGTGTCGCATAAACAGGGAGCCGGACGCCTGGTGTTATCACTGCGTCGACTGTCCTCCCGACACGGCGCGGCATACGCTGGCAGTGTGCCGCTTGGGAGAAGCCGCGCCGTGCTCTCATCTCAGAACTAGGCAGTAGTCGAGTCTATGGTCGGCAGCGAGGAGTCCTGGGACGCGGTGGTATGCGAAGCCGGCTGCGGAAAGGGAGAGGGAGATTTCATCCGCTTACCCGATCCGCAGCAGACGCGCCGGGCTTCGTTGGAAGGCGGACAACGCACTATTCCAGCCCCCCTAAATGAGTCCAGGAGCTACGGACTCGGGGATGTCCGTCGCCCCCAACACATCAGGACCCGAGGTGATGGCGCATAGTGTTCCACGCGCGCCCCTCTAAGACATCGCGGGGGTGAGTCAAAACACCTCACTCCCCCCATCCCGAGGTCGAGGCCCGCAGATGCGAGCCGGCACCAGCCGGGGGTTGTCGAAGTATCGCATGTTCCGAGAATGCGTCCGTGTCCGCACCGCAGCAAGTAGTGACGAAGAGAAACACCTTGTGGTTTTAGTCAGTAAGAGTCTGGCAAACCCATTCGCCTGCCCCAAGACGAAGGACATCCATGAGGATTTCCAAAGGAAAAATAAAGTCTCCTAAGGTTAGGTTAGTTCATAAATTTAGGTTAGCTCAAGAAGTTAGGCTAGCTCTGATACGCTACAAGGTTAAGTTAGGTCACAAGATTAGTGTAGTTCTGATACGCTACAACATAAAGTTAGCTCACACGGTTAAGTTAGCACATAAGGTTAGGTTATTTCACAGGGCTCCCTCTGAAGTTCCTCTATCTTGGACTGGAGACGCGACAGTTCGCCTCCTAACTTCTTTGTGTTCTCCGACGTCGTGCGATCAAGGAGGATTCCAAACGCCTCCCTGATGCCTTCCGCTGCCCTTTAAAAGCACGTGTGAACGTGCCCCGGATTTTGTGGCCACCTTCAGGACCATATCCACTTCGTTCATTACTTGCAGGTTTAATTCTGCCGCCGCCAAACCCTCCGTAGCAGCGGCGGTCTTAGACCGCCTTTATCTTGCCAGTCTAGCTCACAAGGTTAGCTAACCTTGTGGCTTGTAAGCTAACCTAAACATGTAACGTATCAGAGCTAACCTAACCTTGTAGCGTATTAGGGCTAACCTAGCGAGTTAGCATATCACGGCTAATCTAACCTTAGGTTAGCTCATATTTAGGCCTATGTCCAGCAGTGGACGTCTTTCGGCTGATATGATGATGATTAATATGCTGGCCTTAAAGTGTAACTGGATGCAACGGAATACCAGTAGATACCTAACTAAGGGAATCCAAATTGAGACAGATTTGAAGAGAAGCGACGCTTCTAAAATTTAGGAACTTACCATATTGACCCTTATCTCCACAACGTAAAGTCGAGTCGAAGCGACATGTCCTATAAGTAGCGTAGGTTATGGGGAAATACCCTTGCGTTCGATCGAATGCGTGCGTCTTACGGCATGGGGTCTCATCCCATACAAAGAAACTGTCCCGACGTACTGTACTGATTATTTGATTTATCTATCGATACCGATTGATTATTAGATGGTGATCTGTCTATCACCGTGGAACGGAACCTAACGCGATCGATTTACAAAAAAAAATTGGTATAATCAGAGGAAATACGCTAGTTACGTGGCACGGTTTCTTAGTATGTGATGAAGCATCTGTATGCTAGTATTATAATATATTATCTGTGCATAAGCACATAAGGATAGGAATTTGTGCATTACGTTGTGGGGATAGGGATCAATATGCTGTGTAATTTTTTAAACTGACGCGTCACTACACTTTGACACTGTCTGAGTGTGCTCTGACGTTTGCTTGGAGCGAATATTTATTCAGAGAGGTTATAATTTACAAAATAAAAGTCAGTAATTTAATAAAATTTCTTTTATTATCACATACATACGATAAAATTCCTCGTTACCTCTTACCCGTTACAAGTTGACACACAAGTAAAGTCTTCGGGCGTTAATATGACACATCGGGTATTAGAACGAGACAGATACATGACGAGGGAGAGAGACAACGCTCTACAAAGCCGAACGTTATCTAAAACCCGAAGTGCCATATTTACGGCACCATAATTCAACTATATAATGATACAATTTGATATCTAACCTCTACTAAATGGAATATAATACATACTGGTCATAAGATTAATAATAAAACTTTTTTGTTCAAGAAATAAAAAACCCTTTTTAGGTACCAAATCTTTTTTTTTCTGATATATATATAAACAACCGTGCAAATACTTGAAAGTATTGTGATACAATAGTAATTGTATTAATAATATATCAATAATTAAAAAACATAGTTAGGTACTTAAAATCTTACAGAGCGATGAAAATACGCTAGGTGTACTAAATATTACAACTATAGAGAGTTGGTGTTACACAAACAGACCTTCTTTGACTTATCTGGTAGATATTACCTATTCTGGCTTTTTGCAACAGGCCTTCAGTCACATCGTTTGTGTAACCCAACAAAAATGACTGATCACTGAGTTACAAATAAACTGAATTCTTCTCCTTACTGCTTTGTAATAGAGTTGTATTCGGTTTGACACTATTATTCACTTCAATCTCGGGTTAGCGCAGGCACACTGGAGCTAAGGTTGTCCTAACTAATATTATTAAGAGAGAGTCTGAACTTTGTGATTTTGTTCCTACGTATAGGGAGTCTCTGGAACCACTACACCTATTTGAAACAATATTTTACCATTTCAAAGGTAAATTATTCCAGACTAGCTTCTACCAGCGGCATCGCCCGCGTGAAAAGTGTTTCCAATATTATGAAAAATCAATCACAGATTAAACCAATCTCCGAAACAGTATCAAAATGAATACAAACTTAAAAGTTTTAATTTAATTGCGTTTTTTGAAACCACTGGATTGAAATATGCTTTTTCTCTTGAATTGAGCTTTAGTTAGTTAGTCCGTCCTGGCTTGGGTTACCATATTCAAATTTCTGTCAAAAAGCCGGACATTTGATAATAAGTCCGGACATTTTAGTTGCAAAAGAATATTAATAATTGTGTTGGTAAATAAACGCAATGCGTAACTTAAAAAAAATGCTCTCGAAGCAAAAATGCCGCACAAATCCGGACGGATTGTAACCCTAGTCCTGGCAAATAGTCAGTTCTTTGATTACAAAATGAGATACCTTGTTGATAGTCGAATTCTTGCCAGGTCTAACCTTAAATATATAAAATCCAGTAGTTTTCAACACATTTAAACCAAAACTATACCACATGTATTAGTAGGAATAGTGGGTTTACTCAACTTTTCATCACAAGTTGATATCAGCAGCTTTATACTTAATGCATGATGAAAATACATTAATATACTTTTAACAAAAAGACAATATTATCTGTTTGACTTTCACTGTCAGTCTGTTTGTTCCGGTTAATCTCGGAAACTGCTGGACCGATTTTGACAGAACTTCAACTGGCAAATAGCTGATGTTATAACGTGCAACTAAGGCGTCCGCGTAAATAATTAAAGCTCATGATTTTCTAGTACTAAAGAAAGTAAACTCACTATTCACTTACCCCCGATACTCAAACTTCCACTTAACTTTAAGTCATATTCTTTCTTTCTCAAAAAGCAACATCGGCTTAAAAATCAAGATACATTCGAGTACCCATACAAGTTAGTCTCTAAAGCTTAATAACTAAAGGTGATCTTCCAAGGCTGGGCCATGCTGGCCGCCGGCTTCCTCACCACCAGCACATCGTTACCTTTGTGCAGCGTCATCTGTAGGGCAGCCTGCTTGCCCCCCTGCGACAGCTTGGCAGTCTTAGGGGGGGACTTGATGCCCGCTATGACAATACGTTCCACCCAGGACCGGGTGGGGTAGTGAGCGTTTTCGTCGATGAAACTGTAGGAGGACAGAGGGTTGGTTAGAACAAGTCAATTTCATGGTCTTCTTTACGTCTAAAGTTTCCCGGAGATAATTTCAATAAAATTCTGATCCACTTTTTATTATGAAATGCAGTTTTTCTAGATTATCTCTTCAAACGACTTAAAATCCTAACTATAAATAGATTTAAAGTGCAAAAAGAAATCGTATTAAGGAAAAACTGCTCATAATTTATTTTATACCATTCCCCCTCTAAAAAGCTTATTTTATTCTAATTCTAATATTAATTGCATTGGTGTTTAATTAATTATAATTATGTAACATAACGGACGTGGGCACTGGCCCCTCAAACACAGGTGTTACCTAGCTCAGCTTCAATTTACAAAAAATGTGAAACCTCAGTTTCACATTTTTCCATTTCTCCCTACGGTCGTGATTCATAATGATTGAATCAAGAGCATAGCGAGTGATTCAAGTGTTAGAATCCTGAGCGACGCGAGTGATTCATGGCCCTCGATATAAATCCGTTTTATTCAAGAGTTGCATACTATATTTTATACCATGACTACGAGAAAAAGAAAGATTTAAGCAAAAAGCACAAGGAATAATAATAAATAAATAAATGGTTTATTACCTTAAAAATTTACAAAAATTGAGATAGAAAGCTGTAAACTGGTCGTCCTATGGTGTTATCGTATAACAATACTCACGAATAAGTCATGGCGTTGGGTTCGAAAGTCATCTTGGCGTAGATGTGTTTGTTGTTCAAGTACTCGTACGTCTCGCCGTCGTCGATGTACAGCGAGCCTTGAGCCGTGCCCTGCAAAGAAAAAAAACATACAATTACAATGTTGAATGGCAGAGAAATAAGTGGACTTATGACGGATTCTGTCAGATTCAATGTCAAGCATTGAATGTTTTCATTCTAACTTCTTCTTCGAGTAGATAGTATACAACTATTTTCTTAATATCCCTCGGCAGTCATCGCATTTCCGAATATAAACGAATGCTAATTTCCATATCCATCAATTATTAGATTTATCGTTTTTTCGTTTTGATTTCCGTGTGAAATATATAGAGCTATAAAAATAGCAGCTTTCTTCACATTTTTTAAATAAATTACATTATGTTAAAAGAGGATTATTTATTTATTTACTCATTAATTATTATAACACCTTTACAGAAACTTCCAAGGCGATGTTATAACATACATATAAAACATTAGAATACAATACATCAATCGTTACAATAAGAAATTCCAATACATTAATCAATAACTACTCTATATAGTTCCAAGTTGATTGAGGGCGTCCGGTCTGCCGCAAGTGCAAAGGGCAACCATAGAAAGCCGACGACTGACGAAAAACGAAGTTTGCCGAGGGATATTAAGAAAATTTTTGTACTGTAACATCTTGGTTAAATTGGAACAATACTTTGCCACTTTCAGGGCAGCGCATAAATCGTCGTTGGCTGCAGATCTTGCGCATAGAATTCTAAGAATATGTATTGCTTTTAAAAAAAAAAAGACGTTTGGCACTCAGGGACTGCCGCGGTAAAGCTATTGCATAGCATTTGTATAAATAATTAGGTATAAATAGTGTAATGACACACCAAAACAAAATTATTCATTTATAAAAAAATAACAATATTGAGAAGTGATTATCGAATTTCGCGCGATGTACATTTATATAGATATAATATCATATATACTTTCTCTGCGCGGCAATCATGACAACAAATTTCTTCCAACAAAATGATTGATGAAAACCATAACAAACTAACTGTCAAACGCCTGACCAGAGGGAATCTAGTGACTGACAGTCAAAATGGCGGTCGATGTAATCCGTCTATTTGTTGAAGAGTCAAGGCCTCAGAGCTCTCATTGTTCTTCGTAATTATATCGGATTATAGCCGCCATTAAAAAGGACGTCCGTTTCATACATCGTTATTTTGTATAGGAGTTTCGCCAGACTGGTGTCGAAGACTGCCGAACTGAAACGACGTTAGACGATGCACGGCCTTCAAGCCACACCTCAGATTCCACAGAATTCAAAAACCTTATTACAAACAAAACAAAAATACCCTTATTCACATTGAAATAAGGTCGCTTTTTTTTGACAAGCAAAAGTGACCCTTATTCTCATTAGCATAAGGTCCACATTGATCACCACTGGAGCGTGAGGTTTTTTCGTTACGGAATTTCTGGATGCGGTCCCCGCGCTCAAGGCCTGCGATAGAAGCTATGCAATAGCTTAAAAATATGCAGTTTTTTAAGCGATAGAACCGTCTTTTATCAAACTGCATGTAGTACCTATGGTTTTTTAACTTTTGAACTAAAAGTCCTCTAATTTAAACAGGAGTATATATACATTTGATTCATCAGGCGACTAGTTAGGCGTAGGAAGTCTAAAATATTCAATATTATAAAAGACTGATAACTTACGTTGATATCAAGTGCCACCACAAGCGTGTAAGGGTCATCAGCCATGAGAGCTGAGGAGCGTCGCACACGTTCCTTGCGAGCTACTATAGAACCGCCGCGCTGGAACACTGGGATCTGGAACAGAACAAATATCACAGATTATATAATGTTACGAGCTGGGGTTCAGGGATAAATCATTTAAACAGCAGACCTTAATTAATCACACTTTATTACTTGAACACTTCTCAAACAATTCTATTACTTCGCACTATTTTCCTTTTCCGATCGCTCTGTGTCGCTTCCAAATCGAAACTGACTCACGACGAACCAGACCGCTCTTTATATAGCACGGAAGATGTTTCTAGAACGTTCCATACTGTTCTAGATAATTCGAAAAACTTCCAGAACAATCGACTTTCTAACTCACTGTTCTCGAAGCGACTAGAAACTTCCATTCGACACTGGCGCCACTAGTTACTACTTCGTTCTCCCTATCGTCACTAGATGGCGTTGCCTTGTCTTGTAACAATAATACTAGCATACAGATGCCTTATCCCATACAAAGAAACCGTGCCGACGTAACTATCGTTTTCCCCCTGATTAAGATGATTATTTTTCTAATTACTTCGATCGCGTTCGCTTCCGTTCCACGGCTATAGATGGTGTTAGCAGCGACTTGCAAGTAAAAGGGTTTTCTCAATTCGTGACTATTTTTTCCCTTTAAATACAGTGACGATTTGTTTTATAGTATTTATTGCACGTTTTTACAGTTTCATTGTACCAAAATGTGTTACAACACAAAATTAAAAAATCGAGTGGCTTGCCTCAGAAATTTAAAACCGCGCCATCTATTGGAATCAATTTTAAATGATCCGTTCAAATAATCTTTGAAATGTTAATTAAGAGCCCAATATTCCATAATTTTGTGCTTAAGGAGAGTTGATTAAAAAAGAACATACAATTTTCATGATAAATTCTAGAAAATGTTAATTTTACACACAATTCAATAACAAATCGAAGCATATCGCGCCATCTAGTGACATTTATTTGAACCAAATTTTCTTTGTTAGCGCTGAGACAACGTGGTAATAGTTATTTATATTCCTTACCTTAGCCAAAGTAACGTCGAACGTAAGATATCCATTGGCGTGATGTGCATGGTAGGAGTCCACATCATACCACAGCGTACGAGAGGCAGATCCGGGGAAGTATACCTTCACGGAAGTCACACCTGGCTCTACTACAGGCCTCACGAGAAGAGCGTTTCCTGGAGAGATGAGATGAAAAGTTGTAAGAGTGGTAGAAGAAAAGTTATAGCATTATTTAGTTAAATGAAAATTACCTTTACTGCCAAGATATAAAGAAGTTGACAATATCAAATTGTTAGCGTGGAAGTGCTGCAAGTCTTAAGAGCTGGTATCCACTCTAAAGTAGAATTCTTTAAAAATCTAACGTGTTCTGTAAGATTTTTAAACATGTTGATTTAGTCCAATTCTGACTTCGATCAATAATACACTAGATTTTTTTACGACGGGCGTAAGCGCTTCAAAAACGAACCGAAAAATAAGAGCACAAATTCGGTTGTGGTCTTATTTCAAATTAGTATGATTCAATCTGGGCTGTTCATTGACAGTGAGGTGAATATCTATTCATGTAAATTAGTAATAAGCTGTTGAGTTTCCAAATAAATAAATAAATCATAGCCAACATTAAGACTTGTGCAAATAACCACCGTAACACCGAGATTGGAAGGTTTTTTTTTTTTCAGTAAGTTTATTTCAAAAAGTAAAAACGAAGGACTCTGATGCCAAATTTACAACATGATCAAACTTGTTCGATCAATATTTATAGCATGCCTGCATCACAAAATTAAAATTCGTTCCGTTTCCGTCATCTTACTATACACACACACACACACAAGCACGCACACACACTATATAATATTAAAAAAGGGAAAGTTTGTGAGTGTGTGTGTTTGTTACTCTTTCACCCAAAAACTACTAAACGGATCTGTGTAAAATTTGGCACAGAGACTATATATAGTCTATAGTATATATATATAACCTGGAATAACACATAGGAAACTTTTTATCCTGGGAATATGTTCCCTTGGGATAATTTTCGACATACACGCGGGCGAAGGCGCTGGCAGAAGATAGTGCCTTCTCTGTATGAGAAGAGGCATTTGTCCTGCAGTGGGACAGTTACAGGCTGGTATTATATTGTTGAGGTAATCAGTTCTAACAATAATGTTAACTTACCGAGCATGTATTGGTCATCAATAGTGAAGGTATCTTCTTCAGTGGGGAACTCTTGGAACAGAGGCCTCATGACCGGCAGACCGTCGATGGAGTGCTCGTAGAATAGTGTGTACCTGGAAGAAAATATTTTGATTTTTGGTTGTTGGGATATTTCACTTGGTTTCGAACACATTTTTTTTTAATGGATTTTATTTTAAGATCTTCTTGCGAGAATTATTTTCCATCTAACATGATTTTGAAAAATGATTAATAGAAATCTGTACTAATATTATAAAGCTGAAGAGTTTGATTGTTTGTTTGTGGGGTAGGTAAGTTAGGTATGGTAGATAGGGTAGATAAGTTAGGTAGGGTAGTTAGGGCCAGGTAGGGTAGGTAGATAGATAGCCAGTTGACGGGAGCGAAGCCGCGGGGGTCAGCTAGTATTTAAATAAAATTAACATACTTTTACTGCTTCACATAATTGATGATGGTATTTTTTTAAAGGTATCAACATTTACTGTTAAAAATACTTTAAACATGTGAAAAATATATAATTTCTTATATTCTTATAAAACGTATGTATTGTTATAAGTTTTTAAATTTAACAGTAAAATAAATAATAAAGTGCTTTTTACCCGATTGCAGGAAAAGGGTTATGTTTTTCTCACATACGAGGTGCATTCAATAAGTACCTAGCCTCATCCTAACCTATCGCTGTAGTTTCAAAAGAGTTTTACCACAGTGTAGCACATTCTTTTTTAATTCTTTTTTCAAATTTTCATTCCAATCCCTTCATTTGTTTTAATTTGACAACTTATGGAAGCGAACGTGTCGATCGGTTTTACAAAAATGGAAAAAGAGCAATATCGTTCGGTGATTCGATTCCTATTTTTGGAAGGGAAAACGCGCATCGAAATCAAAGAGCGCTTGTACGGTGACTCTTCTCCATCAATGGCCACCGTCAAGAATTGGTTCAACGAGTTTGCACGTGGCCGTACGTCGGTTTTTGATGAACCACGTCCAGGTGCACCGAAAACAGCTGCTACGGAGGAAAACATTAAAAAAATCCATGATTTCGTATTGGCAGATCGCCGATTGAAGGTTCGGGAGCTAGCTGAGACTGTAGGCATTTCAGAAGGAACAGTGCATCATATTCTTCACGAGGAACTCGGCATGAGAAAGCTGTCGGCGCGATGGGTGTTTTTACTCACACCAGAAAACAAGCGCAACCGTGAGACCACATCGGAGACGTGTTTGGCGCTGTTTAAGCGGAATCCAGCGGAGTTTTTGCGTCGTTTTCGTGACCGTCGATGAAACCTGGATCCACTGGTACACACCAGAGACCAAGGAGCAATCAAAACAATGGATCCAGACCGGGGAACGTTCTCCAAAGAAGGCAAAAACTGTAAAATCGTCCGGAAAAGTTATGGCCACCGTTTTCTGGGATTCACAAGGTGTGATCTACATCGATTACCTCGAGAAGGGTAAAACAATTACAGGGCTTTACTATGCCGATTTATTGGGCCGATTCGACGCCGAATTAAAGAAAAAACGACCCCATCTGGCGAAGAAAAAAGTGCTGATTCACCACGACAACGCACCGGTTCACACGTCTGCCGCTGCCATGGCCAAATTACCACCGTATTCTCCAGATTTGGCCCCTTGTGACTTCTTTCTGTTTCCTAATCTGAAAAAATCACTCGCCGGGAATAGATATGGATCGAATGAGGAGGTCATCGCCGCCACGGAGGCCTATTTTGCAGAGTTTGACAAAAAATATTTTTCCGACGGGTTAAAAAAGTTGGAGCATCGCTGGGCTAAGTGTATCGAACTAAAAGGAGACTATGTTAAAAAATTAATTGCCACTTTTCCAAAATTTTCGTTTACTTTTTGTAGGCTAAGTATTTATTGAATGACCCTCTTATCTTGTATGTATATAATATGTTTTATTACCTCATGTCTTTTAAACCAATAAACATATTTATATAATTGAGACATCGATAGATACGTCTTGACCGCCCAAGAATTCTAAGATGGGTGAAGTTAAAAAAAAAAACAAACTGTCTTTTGGTCGCTATATTGTGCGGGTCCCAATTTTTTTTCTTGTCCCGAGTGGGTTATCAAAATTAAGGGTTTAAAGGGGTGATTACAAAAATATAAATCACTTATATGTTTAAAAGTAATTCGAAAAAAAAAAAGGTAACTAAAAGTTGTAAATAAAATTAAAACTTATAAATATGCTGTGCAGTCGGAGGATAAAAATTCGCGAGCTGGCTGACCCCCCGATCCTCCGACTGCACAGCATGATTTTTTCTTGTTAACAGCTTATTTAGTACCTACGGTTGTTAAGCAGTCGGGTTTTTGATTTCTAAACTAAGTAGCTTTATTTTGTGTCTCAAATTTTTACATTCACATAAAAATGAGGCTTCTGTTTACTTCGTCAAAAAGAAGGTTAAGTTTTCCCTTGTTGTATCATATGATAGTTTCAGATACTCACCAGAAGTCAATCAGTGCATATCGTCGCCTGTTGGCGTCCCTGATGAGTGCGGTGGTGGAAGGCTCGTACAGCCAGGGCTCGCGGCGCTTGGTCTCGATGTGCGAGTGAGCACGGAAGAATGGCTGGAAGGCACCCGCCTGGACAAAGTAAAAATAATTGGTAAGCATCTATCTATATATATAAAAATGATTCCCTATTTCCCTTGGTCACGGCATCACGCGTGAACGGCTGGACCGATTTCGCTTATCCTTTTTTTTTTGTGTTTGTTATTGTTAGGAGAAGGTTCTCATGAAAAAAAAAATAAGACGAAAAAATTGTACCTTACCTACATAGGTAGGGTATGTATGTAGGGCAGGATAGGTAAGGTAGGGTAGGTAGGGCAGGATAGGTAAGGTAGGGTAGGTACGGCAGGGTAGGTAAGGTAGGGTTGGTAGGGTAGGGTAGGTAGAGTAGGATAGGTATGGTAGGGTAGCGTAGTTAGAGTAGGTAGGGTAGGTTGGGTAGGGTACGTAGGGTAGGGTAGTTAGTGTAGTGTTTGGTAGGTATGGTAGGATAAGTAGGGTAGGGCAGGTTGAGTAGGGTACGTAGGGTACGTAGGGTAGGGTAGGTTGGGTAGGGTACGTAGGGTTGGGTAGGGTACGTAGGGTAGGGTTCGTAGGGTAGGGTAGGTTGGGTAGGGTACGTAGGGTAGGGTAGGTAGGGTAGGGTAGATAGGGTAGGGTAGGTAGGGTAGGTAGGGTAGGGTAGATAGGGTAGGGTAGGTAGGTAGGGTAGGGTAGGTAGGGTAGGTAGGTAGGTATTTCCTGATAGCTACAACCTGCGAGTCTTTAAGCTAGAGTGTATAGGTTTTTCCTAGCGTGCTACATTGTCGATCACATCATCGCTTACCATCAAGTGAGATAGTGCTCAAGCACAAGCCTATAAATAGAAAAATAAAATAGTTTTACAGCTCTATATAGTTGGAAAAAAAACAAAACAACAATAAAGTAGTATATATTAGAAGTTAGTTCTGAATTCAAATTATTATACAGAGAGACAAATCTAATCATAGATGGAAATGGAAATTAGAATTCGTTTGTATTCGGAAACGCGATGACTGCCGAGGGATATTAAGAAAATAATTGTTCTGTATAATATTTATTTACTAATCCAATCTTCTAGTCCTACGACCTTGGATATTTGATGTTCTCAAACTATCTTTCATCTGTACTATCTCATTTAAATCGATGTACTACAGACACAACATTGTATATCGAATTCGTTTTATTATTGTTGTTGAGTAGTTGTTGTTCAGAGTGTTGTAGGGTAGCCATCAAAAATGCTCGTGAATGATGATGATGAATGACGTGAACAATTTCCGTATTACAAAACTTAAAAAATACCGCGGTCTTCTTATTACTGTCATTTGAACCATTGTCTATATATCAACCATGATCGCGGAATGATGAGCCTCGAGTGCAAAATGTATGAAGAAGTCGGCAAGTGTTTTTATTTTAGCTAATAATTAAAAATATAATGATTAAGGGCCTACATACGCTTTAGTGCCGTAAAACGGTAACTTTCTAAAGCATACTCCTCAGTAACAGCTAGGTTAAAAGGATTGAAAAAAAAAAAAATATATTATTGATTCATGTACATAATTTTGAACGCAAGGTTTTTTCGTGTAACTAATAGTTTTTCTTTAAAAAAATAATTAACAACACGATATTTTTTCGCAACTTTTGGAAACTCCTCCGAAACGACTTGGATGTTAAAAGATAATTTTATACAGAAAAATTGATGGCTAGAATTTCTTTTTACCTAACATAGCATATGTAAATCAAATAATATTTTGCAAACAAATTGTTCAAAAGGAGATTCAATTTTGATATTTTGGCATCGAGCGGGCGCACGGCCAGTACTGCGTTACATTGGGGCGTATATATAACCTTAAGGTAAAAAATAATTAGCCGAACCTGTAAAGGACTATATATACCGCAATATTTTATAATTTTGAAGATTAAAAAATTCTGTAAATTTACCTAAACTGGGACCTATTCGGACCCTACTTTTTTAAAATTTTTGCGGTTATTGTGTTGGGCAAAACGTATTTGTGCAAAAATTTAGTATGTTGTCATACAATTTTTCTGATGCCAATCTGGAGCTGAATATATTATCTTTAAATTAAGACCATGATATCTTCACATCTGTGATTGCATATACATTAAAATTGTACCTGAAAAGCACTGTTATTTGTAGACAAATGTAATAGCGTCCTTAAATCATAATATATTTTTGCGCTATCCTGGAATATAATAGTTTCAAAGCACCTACTGGGTTTTGATATACACCATCCCTCTGGGGTGAGGTCACGTGGTGCCGTTTTTGAGATAACATTAGTTCTATTTTTAAAGAGGTTTAATTACTTTTTAGTTATGGACTTAGTAAACTAAACGACATGAGTCGTTTATAATACAACAAAATTGTAAATGCTAGTGACAGCGTTAGTGCCAGAGAATAAAAATTAAAACAGAGTTTGACAATATTCCTTGTGATTTCGTTAGTTTTAATTAAAGCCACCAGGCTACAAGATCTGGCTGCATTATACCTGTTTTTTTTTTTGACAGATTGAATTGACGAGAAATAAATCGAATATTTTTTTGCATTTTGCGAAAAAAAGCGACATACGTCCTCCTAGCAACGCCATAAAGCGATCACTGTCGAATTGCACTGGATGGAAAGAGAAGAACGATGGAATTTGTATGGATTTTTTTATAAAATATATGAATTACTTAAAAATAATTAATGAAACTTCATAATATACGACAATGAAGTTTTGCTTCCTGTTAAGATACGTTATTGTTGTTAATTGTACAAATGTACACTGGTCAGTATAACCGGAAAATTTTTTTGAAGATCACGGTAAGAGGTTACTTTGCCATTCAATTGTATCGAGGTTTTTGTGCGTAAACGTGTTTCGGCCACAACAAAGTTTTCGGAAATATGATTAAGATTAACATATCTTTTTCCGCTGCCACATCTTCAATAGATTTGGCAAAAAAATGTTTAAAAGAATGCCTATTTTGGTAATTCAGCCCCTTAAGGACCATAAGACATATAACAAAGTACATCGTAACAATTTTGTTAGTATCATCCGTTACAGTTGTAGATTTGGCAGAGATGGATGGAATGAAAAGAATGGGATGAATGCATTTAATTTGGCGCGTTTTTTATTTTACATCAACTAATTTTTTATTGCTTGCTCGCAATTTTTCAACAAGTCGCTTATTCAATACATTGTTCCCGCATGGTTTGTGTTTCATCTCTTTGCTGATTGGAAGAACATTTACTAAAAATATACACGTTCCAATTTAAAATCACTTTTAGTCCCTAAGGGATCAATGAGCTATTTTGGTCCCTGTTTACGAGGAATAAATTAGCTCTTTTTGAATAGATATGATAAATATTCGTCTTTTATTAGGTTTATTGACTTCTTTGAGTGATTGTACCTGTTTTTGCGCACACTTGTACACTATAATATCTCCTTAATATTAGGCTTATCTCCTTTAGGTTGGGTACGCGATAAATCGTGCATACCTGGTACCACCTGGTCATGAGCTCAGCCTCAGGGTACTTGAAGAAGCCGCCGACGTCGGAGCCGCAGAAGCTGATACCGGCCGCTGCTAACGAGAGGCACATAGGTACTGACACTGCCAGGAATCCCCATTCTGCTGCGTTGTCACCAGTCCATACTGCTGCAAATCTGATGGATAAGGAAGGTTCTAGGTGACTATTTGCTTGTCAGTAGTACGAATAATATAATACTAGCATACAGATGCCTCATCCCATACAAAGAAACCGTGCCGACGTAACTAGCGTTTTTCGTCTGATCAATTTTTTGTACATCGTTCGCGTTCGGTTCCGTTCCACGGCAATATATTAGATGGTGTTAGCAGTGATTTGCAAGTACAGGGGTTGACTCGGGTTGTGATTTTTTTCTTTTAAACGTATGTTTTTTGCACGTTTTTACAGTTTTATTGCACCAAAATGTGTTTCAATACAAATTTAAACAATAGAGTGGAATGCCTCAGAAATTAAAAACTGCGCTATCTATTGGCATCAATTTTAAATGATCCGTTCAAATAATCTTTGAAATGTGAATAAAGTGCCCAATATGTCTTAATTTTGTGTTTAGGAGAGTTAATTAAACAATAACATACAATTTTTATGTTCAATTCCAGAAAATGTTTATTTAACACACAATTCAATAACAAATCAGTGCATAGCGCGCCATCTAGTGAGATTTATTTGAACCAAATTTTCTTTCTTAGCGCTGGGACCCCGTGGTCAGTAGTAACACGATTAACATGAAAACTGTTAACTACGAAATATAGGCACACTCAAAATCAATTTTCTATTACGAACGTGCTGTTAACTGTACTATAAACAAGCTGAAACTGAATCTACCTAATTTTTCTAACGCCTACCTATGTTAATTCTTTTTTTTCTCAAACATGCTTGGAAATTTGAGCATTATTTTGACAACCTTCTTCGAGATTAATCGAAATTCCTGTACTGTTGGCCAGTACATACTTGCGAGCAGCGGCCGGCAAAAGTTGTATGAATTAAAAAATGTAATAATTTAAATAATAATTTAAAAATGGAACGAACGATCTTTTACTCCGAAACATGTCAACCAAGGAGATAACTTATCTAAGGTTTTATTTATATAAAATTTCGAACTGGCTTGGAAATAGAAAGCTGTTTATTGAAAAAAAAAAAAACAATATAACACTTTAACGCGGGATTTGAACATTGTTCGTCAAAGATTTTGACAAAATGAGTTCTAAGTACTACTTAGTTTTAATTGCCGCGCATTTTTTGAGAAAAGCACTATACAAGCGTTGGCCACAACTAGGCATTGATGGACTTACGTATGTGTATTTACACTTTTGTCCATCAATGCCTCTTTTGCTGGCCGCTGCAGTAATGTACTTATAGTGTACATTGAGAGTGAAACATTTTTAATTTCAACAACTTTAATTTTCATAATTCAACAGCGCAAATCAACCATTTATAGGTAACGTATATGAAGGCTCCAAACGGATGAGGTCTAGGCTCACCTTCCAATAGTTAGATATTTGTTACTAATAAAACTATGGTCAAATGTTAGTACTTTCTACATTAGATGGCGCTGAAGTTTTATCTACCCGCCAAGAGATGGCGCTGAAGTTTCATCAACCCGCCAAGAGATGGCGCTGAAGTTTCATCTGCCCGCCAAGAGATGGCGCTGAAGTTTCATCAACCCGCCAAGAGATAACGCTAAAGTTTCATCTACCCATCAAGAGGTGACGCTAAAGTTTCATTTACCTGTCAAGAGATGGCGCTACCGTGTCTTGAAAAAAAAAAACAAAGCCGCGGGTGGCAGCTAGTCATCTATAATTATCTATACTAATATTATAAAGAAGAAAGATTTGTATTTTTGTATGTAACGAATAAACTTAAAAACCACTGGACCGATTTCAAAAATTCTTTCACCGTTGTGAAGCTACACTATCCCCGGGTGACATAGGGTACGTTCTATCCTTGTATTCCTACGGGAACGGGAACTGCGTGGGTGAAACCACGAGGCGTCCGCTAGTAATGTATAAGCGAATGCATACCTTACCTCTGTCTGCCAGGATCTGTACTTGCCGTCAGACCGCTGCAGTTTGCCCTCGTGTGTTGCGCGGATGTTCCACAGACCGTATTCACGTAATACACAATATTGTATCTTTCTATCCTATCCTTCTGTTACGAGCTGGTGTTCAGGCATAAATTTTTCATACACTATTTAGGATGGCACTGTAAGTTTCATATACCCCGCCAAGAGATGGCGCTGAAGTTTCATCTCCCTGCCAAGAGATGGCGCTACCGTGTCTTGAATAAAACACTTTCTCTCGTGGAAGCTAATAATGTATAAGTGAATGCATGTCTTACCTCTGGGTACCAGCGAAGGCGGATCGAGTCAGGATGAAGGGCCTATATTTGCTATCCGATCGCTGCAGCATTCCCTCGTGTGTTGCGCGAATGTTCCAAAGACCGTACTCGTTGTGGACGTGTCTGAAATAAAAATAGTTTGCTTTAGTTTATTGTAAAATAATATAGAAAAATAGTAAATATAAAAACTCGACTGTCTGAGTGAACTAAAAAGATGATTTTCTTCTTGTTTACATATTTTTAGTTCGCTTCTTAAGCTTGTCGGGTTTTTTATATTTTTTATTTACCCTCTTTTTTATTTAGGTAGATCTTTTTTCGAATTACATCTATACTAATCTGTTTGTTTTTTTGAACGCGCTAATCTCAGAAACTACTGGTTGGAATTGAAACATAATTTTTGTGTTGGATAGTCTATTTATCAAGGAAGGTTATAGGGTATATAACATCACGCTATGACCAATAGGATCGGAGCATAAATGAAAAATGTTGCAAAAACGGGCAAAGATATTCCTTTTTGATAGCTTCCGTTGCGTGTGCTGCACAAACGGTTTTAGTTACGCAAATATCATGTATGATATAAATGTTCCTCTTTAAAAGTCTAAAAAAAAGTCCGCGACAGCATATGTCTATCTTTTAAGATAGACTTTTTTATGGTAATCAAATTTGTTCATTTGCGAAGGTGTTTTTTCAACATCTATATTAATATTATAAAGCTGAAGAGTTTGTTTGTTTGTAGGGTAGGTAGCGTAGGTAGGTAGTGGTAGGTAGATAGATAGTCAGTTGACGGGAGCGAAGCCGCGGAGGTCAGCTAGTTTAAACATATAAGTAAACATCAACCATTAAAAATCCCTTTATTTTGATATCCTACTAAATGGGATTGGTAAGAAAAACTGGGGCCTCACAATATGTGGACAACAATTTTATTAGTACCATCCGTATCAGTTGTAAATTTATTTTTACTTTGGCTCGCGCTCCAGCCAGTCACTTGTTTAATACAATGTTCCCGCGCGGTCCAAAATAGAATTACAATGGCTCATTAGCCATTCACCACATACATTCGTCGATTTTAGTGATGTAATCCTATATTGGACCGAATGGTTTGTGATTCATCTCTTTGCTAATTGGAACATATACTAACAACATCCAAATTCAAATTACTTTTAGTCCCTAGGGATAAATGAGCTATTTTAGACACTGTTTACGAAGAATAAAGTAGCTCTTTTTGAACCGATGTGATAAACAAATAATTTTCTCCCGTGCTGTAAGCTGATTGAACTATCAGGAGCTGTCAGGGGTTTGTTAGTAAACATTGTAGATTGATATTAGCCCACGTATAATGTATATTACCTGTGTTCCCAGAAAGCGGCGAGTCCATCGTTGCCATCTTGAGGAGGCTTGTAGTGGCGGCAGTCTTTCGGCATTGTGATCTCTGGACCGTTGAATACCTACGTCAAAAAACAATATTGACAGTGTAACCTGGTTAAGTAGGCCATGGATATGTGAGAAACCTCCTCTACCACAGATAATATAATACTAGCATACAGATGCCTTATCTCTTTCAAAGAAACCAAGCCGAACGTAAGTAGCAACTTTCGACGGACTTAACCGATTATTTTACTAAAAGTACGCGGTCGGTTCTGTTCCAAGCGATAGATGGTGTTAGCAGTGACTTCCAAGTACTCGATTGTGAATATTTCTTTCTTTGAATACAGTGACGCTTTGTTTTATAGTATTTTTTTGTACGTTTTTACAGTTTCGTTGTACCAAAATGTGTTATAATACAAATTTAAAAATTCGAGCGGATTGCCTCAGAAATTTAAAACAGCGCCATCTATTGGAATAAATTTGAAATGATCTATTCAAAAAATCTTAGAAATGTGTGTGTGTGAAATGTGATATGTGTGTATGTGGTTAAGAGCCTAATATTCCATAATTTTGCTGTGTTGATTAAACAAGAAAAAATATTTTTTATGATTCATTCTAGAAAATGTTAATTTTACACAAAATTTGATAACAAATCGATGTATATCGCGCCATCTAGTGAAGTTTATTAGAACCAAATTTTCTTTCTTAGAGTCGAGTCCTCGTGCCTCTACTATTGATAATTTTTGTATTGTATTGAAGTACCTCTGCTACTGACGAAGAAGTCCTTACTAAAATATCTGACTAAATAGTTAACCGGATATTCAATATCCAACCGTTATATAGCTGGATATTTAACATATGCCTAAATATATGGCCGAATATTCATCAACTGATATTTGATCACCTGATAGTCTTTATGCGATGCTAAGATGGCCAGATATTCATTATCCGATATAATGTGGGCGGATATTCAAACAAGTATCCGTCTAATACTCACGCTAGGTTCGTTCATGTCATTCCATATATGTACATCCTTGCTAGTACCGGGGAAGTTGTTGAACAGGTACCTCTCCGAGTAGTAATTGCTTGCGACCGGGTTGAAGAAGTCCAGGTATGACGATGAGCCGGGCCAGCACCAACCTGGAAAGGAATACAGTGTTAAATGAATTAAAGGGTTTGATCCCAAATTAAAGTATAGGGAGTACTATATTTTAGCTGTGCGCATTTTAAAAGAAGCACTGCATGTAATTTGGCAAAGTTTTAATAACAACAATAACATCCAAGTGTTAGCACAACACTAACAAGGTGACATAAAGGAATCTAAATTCTAGTCCTCTTCGCCTACCTTCATAATCCTTGCCATCCTTATCCTTGACATAGTAGCCCAGTTCAGTGGCGTCCTCGTGCAGGAAGTAGCCAGCCTCCCGCTTGATGTGAGGGTCGATGATGGTGACCAGCTTGTCTAGAAGTAACCTAATCACTCTTCATGTTCCACCTACCTTCATAATCCTTGCCATCCTTATCCTTGACATAGTAGCCCAGTTCAGTGGCGTCCTCGTGCAGGAAGTAGCCAGCCTCCCGCTTGATGTGAGGGTCGATGATGGTGACCAGCTTGTCTAGAAGTAACCTAATCACTCTTCATGTTCCACCTACCTTCATAATCCTTGCCATCCTTATCCTTGACATAGTAGCCCAGTTCAGTGGCGTCCTCGTGCAGGAAGTAGCCAGCCTCCCGCTTGATGTGAGGGTCGATGATGGTGACCAGCTTGTCTAGAAGTAACCTAATCACTCTTCATGTTCCACCTACCTTCATAATCCTTGCCATCCTTATCCTTGACATAGTAGCCCAGTTCAGTGGCGTCCTCGTGCAGGAAGTAGCCAGCCTCCCGCTTGATGTGAGGGTCGATGATGGTGACCAGCTTGTCTAGAAGTAACCTAATCACTCTTCATGTTCCACCTACCTTCATAATCCTTGCCATCCTTATCCTTGACATAGTAGCCCAGTTCAGTGGCGTCCTCGTGCAGGAAGTAGCCAGCCTCCCGCTTGATGTGAGGGTCGATGATGGTGACCAGCTTGTCTAGAAGTAACCTAATCACTCTTCATGTTCCACCTACCTTCATAATCATTGCCATCCTTATCCTTGACATAGTAGCCCAGTTCAGTGGCGTCCTCGTGCAGGAAGTAGCCAGCCTCCCGCTTGATGTGAGGGTCGATGATGGTGACCAGCTTGTCTAGAAGTAACCTAATCACTCTTCATGTTCCACCTACCTTCATAATCCTTGCCATCCTTATCCTTGACATAGTAGCCCAGTTCAGTGGCGTCCTCGTGCAGGAAGTAGCCAGCCTCCCGCTTGATGTGAGGGTCGATGATGGTGACCAGCTTGTCTAGAAGTAACCTAATCACTCTTCATGTTCCACCTACCTTCATAATCCTTGCCATCCTTATCCTTGACATAGTAGCCCAGTTCAGTGGCGTCCTCGTGCAGGAAGTAGCCAGCCTCCCGCTTGATGTGAGGGTCGATGATGGTGACCAGCTTGTCTAGAAGTAACCTAATCACTCTTCATGTTCCACCTACCTTCATAATCCTTGCCATCCTTATCCTTGACATAGTAGCCCAGTTCAGTGGCGTCCTCGTGCAGGAAGTAGCCAGCCTCCCGCTTGATGTGAGGGTCGATGATGGTGACCAGCTTGTCTAGAAGTAACCTAATCACTCTTCATGTTCCACCTACCTTCATAATCCTTGCCATCCTTATCCTTGACATAGTAGCCCAGTTCAGTGGCGTCCTCGTGCAGGAAGTAGCCAGCCTCCCGCTTGATGTGAGGGTCGATGATGGTGACCAGCTTGTCTAGAAGTAACCTAATCACTCTTCATGTTCCACCTACCTTCATAATCCTTGCCATCCTTATCCTTGACATAGTAGCCCAGTTCAGTGGCGTCCTCGTGCAGGAAGTAGCCAGCCTCCCGCTTGATGTGAGGGTCGATGATGGTGACCAGCTTGTCTAGAAGTAACCTAATCACTCTTCATGTTCCACCTACCTTCATAATCCTTGCCATCCTTATCCTTGACATAGTAGCCCAGTTCAGTGGCGTCCTCGTGCAGGAAGTAGCCAGCCTCCCGCTTGATGTGAGGGTCGATGATGGTGACCAGCTTGTCTAGAAGTAACCTAATCACTCTTCATGTTCCACCTACCTTCATAATCCTTGCCATCCTTATCCTTGACATAGTAGCCCAGTTCAGTGGCGTCCTCGTGCAGGAAGTAGCCAGCCTCCCGCTTGATGTGAGGGTCGATGATGGTGACCAGCTTGTCTAGAAGTAACCTAATCACTCTTCATGTTCCACCTACCTTCATAATCCTTGCCATCCTTATCCTTGACATAGTAGCCCAGTTCAGTGGCGTCCTCGTGCAGGAAGTAGCCAGCCTCCCGCTTGATGTGAGGGTCGATGATGGTGACCAGCTTGTCTAGAAGTAACCTAATCACTCTTCATGTTCCACCTACCTTCATAATCCTTGCCATCCTTATCCTTGACATAGTAGCCCAGTTCAGTGGCGTCCTCGTGCAGGAAGTAGCCAGCCTCCCGCTTGATGTGAGGGTCGATGATGGTGACCAGCTTGTCTAGAAGTAACCTAATCACTCTTCATGTTCCACCTACCTTCATAATCCTTGCCATCCTTATCCTTGACATAGTAGCCCAGTTCAGTGGCGTCCTCGTGCAGGAAGTAGCCAGCCTCCCGCTTGATGTGAGGGTCGATGATGGTGACCAGCTTGTCTAGAAGTAACCTAATCACTCTTCATGTTCCACCTACCTTCATAATCCTTGCCATCCTTATCCTTGACATAGTAGCCCAGTTCAGTGGCGTCCTCGTGCAGGAAGTAGCCAGCCTCCCGCTTGATGTGAGGGTCGATGATGGTGACCAGCTTGTCTAGAAGTAACCTAATCACTCTTCATGTTCCACCTACCTTCATAATCCTTGCCATCCTTATCCTTGACATAGTAGCCCAGTTCAGTGGCGTCCTCGTGCAGGAAGTAGCCAGCCTCCCGCTTGATGTGAGGGTCGATGATGGTCACCAGCTTGTCTAGAAGTAACCTAATCACTCTTCATGTTCCACCTACCTTCATAATCCTTGCCATCCTTATCCTTGACATAGTAGCCCAGTTCAGTGGCGTCCTCGTGCAGGAAGTAGCCAGCCTCCCGCTTGATGTGAGGGTCGATGATGGTGACCAGCTTGTCTAGAAGTAACCTAATCACTCTTCATGTTCCACCTACCTTCATAATCCTTGCCATCCTTATCCTTGACATAGTAGCCCAGTTCAGTGGCGTCCTCGTGCAGGAAGTAGCCAGCCTCCCGCTTGATGTGAGGGTCGATGATGGTCACCAGCTTGCGGCCCTTGGCTGTGAGGTTAGCTACCATGTCAGCTGGGTGGGGGAACTTGACGGGGTCCCAGGTGAAGTACCTGTGAGGAATGTAGGCAACCAGTTAGGAAATTGATTCTAAAGTCTCCACCAGATACCATAAAAAAAAATTATTGACGCGACTTAAATAAACATAAAAACCGGCCAAGTGCGAGTCGGACTCGCGCACGAAGGGAACCATTATCGCAAAAAAAACGGAAAAAAACACGTTTGTTGTATGGGAGCCCCCCTTAAATATTTATTTTGTTCTGTTTTTAGTATTTGTTGTTATAGCGGCAACAGAAATACATCATCTGTGAAAATTTAAGTTGTCTAGCTATCACGGTTCATGAGATACAGCCTGGTGACAGACAGACGGACAGACGGACCGCGGAGTCTTAGTAATAGGGTCCCGTTTTTACCCTTTGGGTACGGAACCCTAAAAAAGAAGAATGAAAAAATATTTAATTGCCACAAAACGACAGATAAAAAACATGATATTTTGTTTTATATGCAGATATTTTGATAATTTTTAACTAAAATGAAAGGTATCGGCGTAGAACTATTTTATCCGTTTAAATCATGTAAATCGGTCCACGCGTTTATGAGATATTAACTCATTTCTGAATGCCAAGTGAAAGGGTCACGGACGCCCCTTACCGCGATACGTTAAATTTTTTTCGTATCTTTTTGAAATATTAGAATACATTGGTAGACAGGTGTTAACGACTTTTATTTTTTCGTTATCTGGGGGTGACTTTAGTTGCCAGTTCTAAATGGACCTAAATATTGTTTAGGCAGTGCTTGGAGCAATACAGTCATATATAGATCTCAGGTATGTACTTAATTTATGAAAAGTGTGCTAAAAGCCGCAAATCAGTTAGGACTGGTTTGAAGTTTTTTGCGATATAGGTCCAACTTTTTGTAAATTGGACGGATCTGTAAGTTACAAAAACGTAAAACTCCAAATAGAACTTTGTTTTGGTTCGATAGTTTGTCGAGGGTAAGTAAAGTGCCTGCCTGGGTACGAACGTATGACCTGTGACACGTTTGTCGGGGCCGTTGCCAATGGGCTACCACTGCTCATTGTCATTACTTGGGCTATATTAAACACAGCTTCATCTATCTTTGTATGGAGAAAAGCGTCCCTCCCTCCCTCCCTTCTTGCTTTATGAAAACCCCCTTAAAAACAATCAAATTTGTATGGCTTTGGGTCAACAAGATGCTAGAAATATATATATACTGTAATAGGGTTCCGTTTGGGCTCTTCGAGTTAGGAACCGTAGAAGAAGGATGGGGAGACCTGTAAAGAGCTAAGTTCAACAGTGGGTACTGACTTCTTGCCGTTGGTGTACTCGATGTCCAGCCAGATGACGTCGGCGGGGATGTCGTGCACGTCGAAGTTGTCGTCCACGCCGCGCACGTCGGCTTCGTCCACGTAGTTCCAGCGGCACTGGTGGTACGCTAGGGAGAATTTCTGAAACAATGGTGATGATTCCGCTATTAGCATATCCGACACATACATGATTTCTAGTACATTATGGTACAAGTGTGTAATGTTGGTGATTACCGCTGAGGCGCCATTGAGTGAGTCTTAAAAGAGCCGAGGACGTTAATCATCAATACACACGTGTATCATACGACGTTTTTGAACACACTTGTGAAGAAAATAATACAAAAAAATCATTTTCAACAGTGAAAAGGAGTTGTGAATTTTTTTTCGCAATGGCGGAAACAAATTATCAGTTTTCCTATGCGCGCGTATCTAACAATGGCGATCGGCCATAGACTAAAAGAATGAGGTTTCTTTTCTTTTGGCTTTTCGCGGATAGCGTTTTAGCCACGTACAAAATAGGAAATTTCAAGTTTTCTTTATTACAGAGAAAAACAAAAGTTATATATATTTGAGTGAAAGTTTCATATAATAAACACGTACAAGTTGAAATTATCTATTTAAATACGAAGTTGCATGAAATGAGCAAGCAATAGGTACATTAATTTATTTGTACTATTGAGCAAGATCTTTTTTGTATCGAAACTTTTTTAAGAACAAAGCAAATCAACAAAAAAAAAAGCAACTTTATCTCACTTGTGAATAATAGCAATGAAAAAGTCACAGTTTGATTATAGGTGTCTGTGCCTAATTGAGGTGAAATTAGAGCCACTTTATGAGCAAGTGTGTTGAAAACGTCTTTTTTGCCATGGGGATAGAAACTACAGAACGCCACCTGTTACGATCTTGACATATTCCTTTTGTTTCATTTACGTTTATAAATCAAGTCATACAAATACGCCGGTTATGAGGTTACACCCGGCCCGAAAATCTTTGCCCGTGAAATGCAACTAGCATTTCTTTTTTTTTTTAATATGAATAAAATAAAAAATGATAATTCAGAAATACAAAAAACCCGACTGCTTAAAAAGCGAACTAAAAAGACGTAAACATGTAGAAAATCATGCTGTGCAGTCGGAGGTTACATGTGGTTTTGGTTAGCCAGCTCGCGAATATGTATCCTCCGACTGCACAGCATGATTTTCTTATTGTTTACGTCTTTTTAGTCCGCTTTTTAAGTAGTCGGGTTTTTTGATTTTTTGTATTAACCTTTTTTATTTATAACTTTTTAGTTAACATTTTTTTTTGAAATAGATACATTTTAACACATAAATGTTATATATTTTTTAAATCACTCCTTAAAAACCCTTTATTTTGATACCCCACACGATGGGTTTGGAAGAAAAAAAATAACCAGGACTCCACAATATGGCGCCCAAAATCCGCCATTTTTCTATTTTCCAATTTTAATGTTGCCAGTGACACTCGCATGGTTAAGACGAATCGATTGACGTAAGAATCATCAAAATCTGCCAACGCGTTTGGTCTCTGGAACGCCACATAGCAACAAACATACAGATATACATACATAGACTGATAAACACATTACCCTCCTTCGGCAGTCAGGTAATTATGATAAATAGACCCTAGCAAACCGTCTCTCGTATATTGCAACTACACCAACATATCATGTCTGCTTAGCGACCATATGTCACTGCAGGGATCCAGCAGAACATCAGCATCAGATATATTTGCCTGACACGTGCTGAGCTGGTCTCCCATTTGGTGCAACCTTGAGACGCGTTCTGAGTGAAGATAAAGTAGTGTATGCAACGGCATATAATTAGGTATTAAAACACTCGCGTGATATTATTATAAACCCGCGCTCGTGTTTTGATAACCCCTATTATATGACCATTGCATAAACTACTATATCTATTTATCTATCTATCCGTATCCCATCAAGCCCTCTCCTTATTAAAATATATACCATGGTTTTTGCTACCATTTTCTAAGAGATGCCCTAATGATGATGTCTAAAACGGAATACTTACGGGAGGTAGGGGAGCTGTTCCAGTAAGTGCGGTGTACTGACGGAACAGGTCAGCTGGCTTCTCACCCAGGAATACGAAAACGTCAATGATTCCAGACTCGGACATGAATCTGAAATAAAATTAATCGGATTATATTAACTTTCCTTTTAATGTCCTTAGGCTGCGTTAAACTTGGATTTAAAAAAACGGTGTCATTAGATAATGGCTGTAAAATGGTGCTCGTCCAAATAGTGGGCATTTTGTCAAAAAATACAAATATCAAACACGGTGAATATGACTTCCGATGGAGAATTTTTGTGACGACTGACTTCCGATGTCGGGCCCTATGTATCGGGACCGTTTTGTTAGGACACTCTAAGGACTCTTACACAAAAACACGATTTGATGTCGCGTCGTCGCACGACGCGGCCTTTTCATTATCGTTTGTTACAATTTGTTCCATACACACCGCGTCCTAGGACTACGCGTCGTCGTATCGGGGTTATGCGTTACAGCCCTTTGCTCACGGCACGACACGACAAACAATGCAGTCTCATTTCTGAGCTCCATATATTGTATGGATCGTGTGCATCATTACACGACACCGTCCAACACGCGACACGATTTGCAAACGGTTTTTCACCCACGTCGTCGCGACTTTTTGCACTGACGATTTAGCGACAAGTGTGAGCTTGTTGACGACTCGACATACCGCACCGCACGGCTCATGCGTGGTTCGTCACTCACACGCTTATAGAACAATATAAGTGCACTGCAGTGTCGTTGCAGAATCGTGTCTAGTGGACAAACGAACGGACCACAGATCGCCTGAAATGTGTAGTGTGTTAAAAATCGTGACCGCAAATCGTGTCGGTCTTAAACTTAGCACTTGATTAAATGCTGCCACTGCAAGATTAAGCATCTGACTTATCTTAGACCAAACATTTGGTTTGTCCCATCAGTTTTTTAACATACCTCGCATCCACACGACGTTTCTGTCCCCCGGTGACAAGGTTGACCAGCGAGGAGACAACAGTACTGTCGGCATAGTTGACAACGTCCACCCAGGTCTCAGCCGAGTTGTGCCAGAAGATACCGGCGCTTCTTTTGGGGCTGGAAAGAAAAAAAATTACTTGATTTTAGAGTTTAGTCCACTGTAATAATGTTGACAGGGCCTTCTAGCCAAATCGTGCTTGTTGCTAAATAATAACCCAATGCTTGCCGAGGCCAGTTCGTGGATGGGTGACATCCATTACATATCGGGACTTCTCCATGCCTAGGCAAGCACGTTAAGCAATAAGAATGAACTAATTAACGTCAGTTTAAACTTGGAACGTTGACTAAGGTCCATAAATATAACTGTTAATATTAGTTTATGCAACAGTCATATAATAGAGGTTATTAAACACGAGTTGGGTAATAATAGTATCACACGAGTGTTTATTAAAAAAACCAAATTATATGCCGTAGATCTTTACAGTCGTTTCGGTAGTCATAAACCAGAAAATCTGACACCAGTCGTGCCAAGGGGTTTTTTATTACCCAGTTACTGGGTTGTGGAGGTCAGATAGACAGTCGTAATAGTTTATAGTCCATGTAAAATATACTAGTACTCAGCTATATCCGATTACCCCAGTCTAAAACCGATCCCAAAATGATTGGGAAACGGGTAGGCAGATAAAGATAATAATGAATGTCTTACCCATGAGAATACATGACGGGTACAGCTCCATAGATGGCCATGCGACTGTCCAGGTCATATTCGAACACGTCAAGGTTGTACAGGCGGTAAGGTTCGCCCGATGTTGTTGTCCGGAGAGAGAATTTGTCAGTGTGTTCTGGGATACCTGTGGAAGATATACATAATTTCATTAGTATTTTGCTACATTTACACGCATAATGGCCCAAATGGGAGTCTGAGTGCGAAAAATGGAGAACAGTAAAGTGAGACATTGAAAGACATAATACCTAGTATTTTGCTAAGTGTGAGCGTAGTGTATCTAGCGTTATTTTTCTATGAACATCGGTCGCTTTGGTTCCGTTCCACAGATATAGATGGTGTTAGCAGCGACTTGCAAATAAAGTGTTTACTCGGTTCGTGAATACTTTAATTTTTTAATTACAGCGTCGATTTGTTTTATAGTATTTTTTTGCACGTTTTTACAGTTCCATTGTACCAAAATTTGTTACAAAACAAATAAAAAAATCGAGTGAACGACTCAGAAATTTAATACCGCGCCATCTATTGGAATCAATTTTAAATGACCCATTCAAATAATCTTTCAAATGTGTATTGAGAGCCCAATATTCCTTAATTTTGTGCTTAGTAGAGTTAATTAAACAAGAACATATTTTTTTATGATCGTCTCTAGATAATCTTAATATTTCACAAAACTCAATAACAAATCGAAGCTTATCACGACATCTAGTGCAATTTATTTGACCCAAAATTCTTTCTTCGCATTGGATGCCCGTGCCTCGAATAATTATAAACCCTGGATCTCAGGATAGTGTAGCCGTCCAAACTAACTAAAAGTTCAAGGAAGACAGTTGAAAACAGAACGAACCTCATTTACAATGTTTATTTATTTATTTAAAGACTTTGGAAGACTTACAGCTAAATACAATGGTGATAAATAACAGTAAGTCAATCATACAGCCAATTACAAGTCTAGAGCTTGTCTAGTATAAATGTACTGTGGAACAAAGTATACACACTGCCAAATAAGCCAAAATAAAATGACAAAAATTTAAAAAAACACTTGCAGGTAGATCATCACTTAAGATGTTTCAAAATTAATATAATGGCTACATGTTACGAGATCCATTTGGCTAGGCGCTAGGGCTCTACACAGGATATTCTAGGCTAGATCCATCTCATTACTGTTTTTCCCTGTTGTCTATGAAATGAATAAGACAGTATCTACTATTAGGATGACCGCTAATAATTGTATGGAATAAGTAGACATGCTACAACTACCTTGAATAAATTGGGGTAATGGCAGCAGTATAATGACATGAGCTGTTAATTATATCGCAGTAGTTTAATTTGTTTTGATTTAGTTTAATTTATTTATTAAGTTTAATTTAGTGCAATTTGGATAGTGTTTGTTGTCTTTTATTTATTTCTATTTTCTTGTAAGTTACGCTTACGACAACGGTTTTGTGTGCATGCACACCTGTAAGTGATTGTTACACTTTATTTAGATTTTTTGCTTCTGTTTATTTTGCTATACCAGTGTATACAATTGTTGGTGAACCAAATAAATAATATCAGTTTATGCAATGGTCATATAATAGTGGTTATTAAAACACGAGCCTCATGTGATAATAATATCACGCGAGTGTTTTAATACCTAATTATATGCCTTTGAGTGAATATAAAGTAGTGTATGTACTTTATATTCCCTCATACAGTTGAAATAAAACAAAAGTGGAAACGGAAAAAATATGTTGTATGGCGGGCAATTTAGATTCTCATTGCGCATGACTGCGCAGCGCGCTCTTTCATAGACAATGACACTACTTTTCTACATTAAGTCAGTAAATTAAAAAGTTAATTTATGATGCAGTTGTTTGAAAATCGAAGAAAAATTTGTATTGTAATGTTTTTTTTTTTTAGCCACGAATATAAAGTACGTGTTTATATAATATGTATTGGATTCATATTTGGAACATTACGTTGTGAGTGTAGATAAATAAATTAACATACCATAAACATTGTCAGCTTCAGGGAAGCTAAAGTCCAGAGAGACGGCTTCATTTCCTCGCGGTTTGCTGTCGTGATGAGACTTGAAGTTCTCGCCCCAAGTGCCTTCCTCCTCCTGCTGTTAATAACAAAGAATACAGTTAAATATGGCGGCATGATTCACATTTGTATTCGTTCGTGGTGGCCCAGTGGCTAAGACTTCGCCTCTCGTGATTGAGGTCTTAGGTTGAAAGGCAGGTAAGTACCAATGTGACTTTTTCAATTCATTCGTACATTCTAAGCACAAAGTAAATAAGCAGAGGCGCGCCGCAGACAGAGAGTCCACTACGAACAAAGCGCCATTTTGCACGCACACATTGACATTACGATTTTACAGGGAATAATGGGCAATATTGGACCGAGCTCTTGCGTTTGTCACGTCATTCATGCTTATAGTACTGTAACGAGGTTTCATTGGCTGGGTTACGAATATACTTAATTCTTTATTATATTTTTATAATTAATTCTTTAAAATCGTTCTTTCATTCATTTTTAAGTCCATAGACGAAAGTCTCTTACGACTGCACATTATAATTCTCTTCTTGTTTAAGTACATATTTTTAATTCGCGTCTTAAGCAGTCGGATTTTTATTTTATTAACGTTTTTTTTTCACATTATATTTTTGTCCAGCTTGGTGCTTTTCACATTTTTATGTTTTTGGTGGGATCATTATTACACCAGTGTTACGTCTTGTTACCATCCAATCTTCATTGTATGTGGAGGCGTGATCTTTAGCGGATATTTGATGCTCTGTCTACCCTCTAAGCCATGTTAGTATGATAAGATGAAGACAACTAACTCTTTTTTTTAAATTCGGAATCAATAAAGTAACAACCCTAGTGAATCTGTCAAGTTTAGATGTCAATTTTCAATGTCAATTTTCGAAATGGCGGGTGTTCTGTATACTTTCTATTTTGTGTCATGAGGAAACCTGGACTTATCCAAACTAATATTATACATTCGAAAGCAAATCTATTTTTTGTTACCCTTTCACGACTATACGGTTAAACTATTTGGATGAAACAAGTGACCGGCCCCGGCTTCACCTGTGTTAAATTATACACAAAAACCTTCCTCGTTTCTCACTCTTTCTATCGGTGCAAACCGCATGAAAATCGGTTCAGTAGTTTTTGAGCTTATCGCGTACAGACGCGGCGGGGGACTTCATTAGCTCCGACAAAAAAGAGGGGTGTTATAAGTTTGAAGTGTGTACCTGTGTGTTTGTATATTAGTGTATCTATCTGTGGCATCATAGCTCCTAAACGGATGAACCGATTTTGATTTAGTTTTTTTGTTTGACATTAACGGAAGTGTTCTCAGCTATGTTTGATAAACATCGGTTCAGCCGTTCAAAAGTTATGGGCGTTTTACTGTTTGATTCGGGGTATTTTCACAAGATATCATGTCATAATTACATGTTCCATAGATTGTTGATCGAAGCGTGTCTATTACTAGATAAATTATGTAGTTTAAAAAGTATGAAAAAAAAATCGGTGCTGGTTTTTCTTTCATTTTTTCTTGTTTTATAATATGTAGTGATAGTTATTTGGTATGGAGATAGTTTGAGACCCTGGGAAGGACATATAATAGTCCTTCCCAGGGTTTGTATCCCGGTAGTGAGTTCCCTTGGGCACCCGCACAGATAATATAATAATAGCATACAGATGCCCATCCCATACAAAGAAACCGTGCCGATGTAACTAGCGTTTTCCGTCTGATTAAGATAATTATTTTTGTAAGTTCGGTTTCGTTCCATGGCTAGCGTTAGCTAGTGTTAGCAGCGACTTGGAAGGAAAAGGATTTTCTCGGTTCGTGACGATTTTTTCATTAAATTCAGTGACGATTTGTTTTATAGTATTTTTTTGCACGCTTTTACAGTGTTATTGTACTAAAATGTGTTATGCCATGTCTCAGAAATTTAAAACCGCGCCATCTATTGGAATAAATTTTAAATGGTCCGTTCAAATAATCATTGAAATGTGAATTATTATTAAAGCCCAAATATGCCATAATTTTAGATTTGTGCTTAGTAGAGTTGATTAAACGAGAACATACAATTTTTATGATCAATTCTAGAAAATGTTAATTTTACACACAATTCAATAACAAATCGATGCATATCTAGTGACATTTATTTGAACTATTTTTTTTTGTTAGCGCTGGGACACCGTGCCTTGGGATGTCGCGGACAGAAGCTTGTAGTTATAGTACATTACTGCAGCGGCCAGCAAAAGAGGCATTGATGGACGAACGTGTAAATGTGGGCCGAGGCGAAGCCGAGGCACACATACGTAAGTCCATCAATGCCTAGTTGTGGTGTACGTTACCCCAACAGGAAAGTGACTCCTAGAGTGATATGAGTGGAACGTATAATTAGAGCGTAATCAGCTGTGAATGTGCGCCAAATAAAAAATAAGTGCGTCTAGTCGTTTTTGAAAAAAACGTAAAAAATGGTTCCTGCTGGGGTAACGTTGTTCCAGCAGGAAAATTCTAAACGAATGATCGAAATGAGAAATAAAGTGCATGGGCAGAGAGCTTATAGTTGAGCAAAAATGTGCGCCGAAAATATAATTAGTGCGTCATCAGGTTTTCGAGATATTGCATTTCCTGCTGGGGTAACGTTTTGCAGAATCGTGTATCTCTAAAACCATTGTACGTGCGCCTGTAGAATAAACATACACGAGTAGCTCTTGATTTGTGCGTATTTGTGCCGGAATTAGATTTAAGAAAATATTTATAATTTTCAAGTAATTGCGCTTTTTAGAAAACGCGAAAAAATATCGCAGCGCCTAAATGAGAAAACGTATAAGCTCGCTGAAAACTGTATTCAGTCCATCTTGACGCTTGTAATAACCATAAAAAGTTTCAAAAGCATACATGCTTGCGTTATCGAATAATATTGCTAAAAGTCAAAACGAGAGTGTCATAACTTTGACGGCAAAATACAAGAAACCAACTTAACCCAAGATAATATGGTGTAAACCACAAGTGTGTGCGTTTAGTCAAAAATATATAGTGAAAATATTCAGCTTGGAATGTTTCGCATTAAGTAGATTTAAACAAAAAACTAAACATGTAAACAAAGGCTGGTTATCCGACCAAATTCGAATGACTACAAAAAAGCGACGGATTCATACATAACGATGACCTTCTTAACTTTACTCACGAACCGGTTGTAGCGTGTTGTGCCTGAGTACACTGAGATAGAAAAGTTATAAAAAAATAACTTGTTATTGGTTTAAATTCTACTAGCTTTTTCCGTGACTTTGCACTTGATTAGGTAAGTATATTAGAAAAAGTAGTGCCAAGATTTAACCTATCTTCTTTATTCCAAATTTCATTAAAATACATTCAGTATTTTGTGGACAAATCCAGACATTTGCCTTTATAATATTAGTGAAAAAATTAGAGTCCAAAAATTTGATGGCGCCTGTTTTAAAAAAAAGAAGGTCAAGATATGTGTTATGAATACCTACTACAAAAAATAACCTACAAATACAGTTTATAAATAAAAATCCAATTAACGCAACAGTAAAAAAAACAACGTAGATAACTACATACATTGATTTAAACCGTAGGCTAGATAAATTAACATTGAGTTATTAGGGTTCCGTACCCAAAGGGTAAAAACGGGGGTCCCGTTTTAGTCTTTGGGTACGGAACCTAAGACTCCGTGTTACTAAGACTCCGCGGTTCGTCTCTGTGAGTTTCTGTGATTATGCAATTTTACTGTTTATATTTTGGTACTAATGTAAATGAAAAACTGATCTGTGATTTTAAATAATAGTGATTACACTCGGTACAAATAATTTGATTGAACTGTGTTCTAATATTAATAGGTTTGTAATTTGATCTGTGATTTGAAGCCATAATTACTTTAAGAAACAAATTAAGATAATAAACATAATAATTTCTACATCAACAACCTCTTTCATTTGTTACGGTCACAAGGTGCATTTAATGTATTTTTAATAAGCCCCCAAAATTAGAAATTGTTGAAATTAGTCATACCAACAAAGGTTTGAACGCGACTGTACGGACAAAAGCTTAGGTTTAATACGTCCAATTAAGAAGGTCATCGATATGTATGAATCCGTCGCTTTTTCGTAGTCATTTGAATTTGGTCGGATAACCAGCCATTGTTTACATGTTTAGTTTTTTGTTTAAATCTACATAATGCGAAAGATTTCAAGCTGAATATTTTCACTATATATTTTTGACTAAACGCACACACTTGTGGTTTACACCTACTTATCTTGGGTTAAATCGGTTTCTTGTATTTTGCCGTCAAAGTTATGACACTCTCGTTTTGACTTTTAGCAATATTATTCGATAACGCAAGCATGTATGCTTTTGAAACTTTTTATGGTTATTACAAGCGTCAAGATGGACTGAATACAGTTTTCAGCGAGCTTATACGTTTTCTCATTTAGGCACTGCGATTTTTTTTCGCGTTTTCAAAAAAGCGCAATTACTTGAAAATTATAAATATTTTCTTAAATCTAATTCCGGCACAAATACGCACAAATCAAGAGCTACTCGTGTATGTTTATTCTACAGGCGCACGTACAATGGTTTTAGAGATACACGATTCTGCAAAACGTTACCCCAGCAGGAAATGCAATATCTCGAAAACCTGATGACGCACTAATTATATTTTCGGCGCACATTTTTGCTCAACTATAAGCTCTCTGCCCATGCACTTTATTTCTCATTACGATCATTCGTTTAGAATTTTCCTGCTGGAACAACGTTACCCCAGCAGGAACCATTTTTTACGTTTTTTTCAAAAACGACTAGACGCACTTATTTTTTATTTGGCGCACATTCACAGCTGATTACGCTCTAATTATACGTTCCACTCATATCACTCTAGGAGTCACTTTCCTGTTGGGGTAACGTACACCTAGTTGTGGCCAAGGCTTGTATAGTGCTTTTCTCAAATAATGCGCGGAAATTAAAACTAAGTAGTACCTAGAACTCATTTTGTCAAATACAATTACTTATCAAAATCAATAACGAACAACAATAATTACCTATTCCCGCGTTAGGCTTAGCACGCACTGCGATTTGCATTCGCGCGTTTTCCGCCCATTCTGTGACCTATGGAATTGTATGAAGCCGCACGCGTTGCGGTAAAAAAATCACGCGGTAATAATACTACAAAAATCCGCGCAAATAAAAATCTCAGTGCGTGCTAAGCCTTAAAGTGTTCATTTGTTTTTTTTTTCAATACACAGCTTTCTATTTGCAAGCCAGTTCGAAATTTAAATAAAACCTTTGATAAGTTACCTCCTTGGTTGCCATGATTCGGAGTAAAAGATCGTTCCATTTTTAAATTACACGACAGATATGAGTTTACTATGTAATTTATTTGGCCGCTGCAAACGACAGATATGGATTTTCATACAACTTTTGCCGGCCGCTGCTCGCATGTATTTGGCCTGTACTGCAATTTTGATTTATCTCGAAGAAGGTTGTCAAAATAATGCTCAAATTTCCAAGCATGTTTGAGAACATATATTTTTGTTCTCGCCAACCCGCATTGAGCAAGCGTGCTGTTGCTGACGAATGTTGGTGCTTCTCTGTATGAGAAGACGCCTGTGCCCTACAGTGGGACAGTCACAGGCTGGTGTGTTTTGTACCTCGTCTCCATCATCATTATCCACTGCCTGACTTCGCCCACTGATAGCATAGGCCTCTCGCTTCTTGTGCCAATCCCCACGGTCCTGTGTCATTCTCATCCAGGTTCTACGTGCGATGGCAACGATGTAGTTTGCCCATCTCACCGCCTTTATTGTACACATAGAATAAATTATTTGTCCGTCACGTAGATGTATAAAAAATATTGGCTTTAGATAAATAATAAAATTATTCTACATAAAATATTCAAGAAGAGTAAAAGAAGGAATTTAAGATGATCGATTTTAGGAATTATATAGATTGCCTAGGAATTTTATTGAATTCCTGATCTCATACAGTTCCTATAACATATATATATGTTGATTAAACCCTGCTGGTTTGATTTGTATCCCGTTTTAAATTTTTTCTTTAATATTTTATATAGAATAACTTTCGGCTTACTGGCACTTCGAGCCAATAGACATTCGATGGATAGGACTATCGTTGCAATAGTTTTTCGGCGAATCGGACGCTCGATCTAATGGCTATTCGGAATAGTGGTTCATCGAAGCTATGGAATTTCGGCAATTCGGACGTTCGATCTGATGATTTCGGGGAATTAGCCATCGGGCATATGGCATTCGAAATCAAACAAACCCTCGGCTGTCGGGCCAACGAGACAGTAAATCTTTATTAAAATACCTATTTCATAAACAAATGCGACCTAATACCTCATTACTTCCACATAACTTTTATTATCATAATAAACATGATATAAGTGGGTTGACCTCACGTACACTATTAATTTATAGTTTATCTACCCGCGTCAACAAGCGTACAGTTCCGATTATGACTAAGAGGTGGATAAGGAAGACTTCATATTATATAGTCTATAGAACAAAGACTATAGAGTTTTAACGTCATCTTGAACAGTAAATTTGAATTTAGAATTCGAGATTATTACCAAAGCACGCACAGTTTTGAACATTTAACTCTATGCTTTGCAATATAAAGTTCAAATTCCATTGCAGCCAATGTTTATTGACATATTATACACGTCCACGTTTAGCAGTCAATCGCAAGACCCATTCTTTATCAGGCATGGCTAGAAAACGCACCAGCCACTATTTGTACACTTTTGGCACATTGCTCGCAGTACGGATGGCCGATGGGGCCGAAAAGTTCTGGAATGGCGACCGCGAACCGGTAACGAAACCGGTAACGGCAGACGATACGTTGGAAGGCCTCCTACTAGGTGGACTGATGACCTGGTTAAGGTTGCGGGTTGTCGGTCAATGTGGCGACGCCTGGGGGAGGCCTATGTCCAGCAGTGGACGTCTTTCGGATGAAATGATGATGACGATTTGTTTAAAATAAAAAAAACTGGCCAAGTGCGAGTAGGACTAGCGCACGAAGGGTTCCGTACCATAATCGCAAAAAACGGCGAAAAAATCACGTTTATTGTATGGAAGCCCAACTGAAATATTTATTCTATTCTGTTTTAAGTATTTGTTGTTATAACGACAACAGAAATACATCATCTGTGAAAATTTCAACTGTCCCGCTATCACGGTTCATGAGATACAGCCTGGTGACAGACGGACAGGCAGACAGACAGACGGATTGTGGAGTCTTAGTAATAGGATCCCGTTTTTACCCTTTGGGTACGGAACCCTAATAAAAAACAAAAACATAATTTCCGTGTCGCGCAAAACGTGCAAAATATCTATATTTATTTGACTGACTGATTCAACACTGAATATAATTTGAATAAATTGTTTAGCAATTCAAATTGACCGCAAGACCACAACAGTAACTTGAGACAAAACTGGTTTTAGTGATATAAATAGACAGACACCAAACAGAGCAAATACAAAAAGGTTAAATCATGTTCGCAAGTAATGTAAATAAAAGTCTCAGTTCGTATTCAGAATAACCTAAACTAATATAAAAAATATTAAAGGCTTTGAAACACTGGAAGCGTACTGCATCCCGCGTTCCGGTCACTCGAACACTTCGTGCACCCTATGTTCTAGTTGACCGGACCGCAGAACGCAGAACGCATCCACCCCGGTTTCTCAACACTCGTTTGACATGGGGTGTTAACGTAATCGCCGAATAATCGCCGGTTATCTGCTGTGATTGGCTGTTGAAAATTCACTCAAACAGCAGATAACGCGTGCTTGACAATTTGTCACATTAATTTAGCGGTGAGAATCCCGGCCCCAGTGTGACAAAGCCTTAAGTGTTTCTAAGGGCCGCTTCAAATAAAATTTGCCAAAATGTGGTTTTGCAGACCCGTCTCATACCAAATGTGAGTGCGGTGTCCCTGACCAAAGCACGGCCCACTTGCTTTTAGTGCTTCAAGAGCTCATACACCTGCACTTTTGAGGACTTGATGAATCCCACTGATGCCGCTATAAACGTGGCCACCTACTAGGTCGAAACTGTTTAAGGGTTAAATCACCATCGACTCGAAAAAAAGAAGAAGGGCATACTGGAAGTACTGATCTGAATTTAAAATTCTTTCACTGTTGGAATGTTTCTATCCTGTGGGATCGGCAACTAAAGCAAAGCCTCTGGAAGAGGCTAGTATTTCTCACACTAATATTATAATGACGAAAGTTTGTGAGTGTGTGTGTGTTTGTTCTTCACGCCCAATCAGCTGGACAGATCTTTATGAAATTTGGCACATAGATAGAAAATAGTCAGGAATAGCACATAGGATACTTTTTATCCCGGGAATATATTCCATCTGGATCATATTTAGGGTTCCGTACCCAAAGGGTAAAAACGGGACCCTATTACTAAGACTCCGCGGTCCGTCTGTCTGTCACCAGGCTGTATCCCATGAACCGTGATAGCTAGACAGTTGAATTTTTCACAGATAATGTATTTCTGTTGCCGCTATAACAACAAATACTAAAAACAGAATATAATAAATATTTAAGTGGGGCTCCCATACAACAAACGTGATTTCTGTGCCGTTTTTTACGATAATAGTACGGTTTTTGATTTTCACGCGGGCGAAGCCGCTGGCAGAAGCTAGTACTCATATACAGATTACAGATGGCAAACAAAGTAGGTAAACAAAGGAAGATTATATAAATGACCCAATGAGGGTTCATTAAAACTTAATTATCAGTTCTTTTATAAGTTCTTTTGTCATTACGGAAACGCTATTGACCTGGTAATTGATATCGGCTATATTTACCTACATATTATTTTGTTTAAACATTGTGTGCATACTCCCGATTTTTGAATTAAGAATTCAAATTTAGCGGGAAAACCTGTTGCTGTTTGGCAATAAAGTTAACTTCAAATACTTAATTGAGAAACCGGTGCATTCTCAATAGACAATAACACACTAATCTGCATTTTCTTCATATGATCAGACCTAGGTATTTCTGGACTTCAACCAAAAATTTTATTTCTGAGTAATCGGATGGGTAAAACCGATTTCAACTAGCAAAAGTGTTTGTCCAAATATATTAGATACAAAAAAAAAACATTTACCGAATGCGGAAGGCAGAGAACCGGTTCTTATGGCGCATCTTAGGAGACCTATATCCTACATCACACTGTGACAAGCCGAAAGAACGCAAATCGAAAAAAAAAAAAACACATAAACGCCCCTGTGGCCCCTTCCTAAGTCCGTCCGCAATCTGATGTATCCTAAATTCGTCGGTCATAAGAGGACACAAAGGGAGGCCTTAACTAGAAACGATAGGTCTAAATTGTCGCAAATTTAGTATCATGATTGCGCCAAATAATTTATTTGCCTACTGCCAATTCGTCCATGATGAGTCCCCTACTTTTAGTTCTCAAATATATGTATATCATATACATGCATGCGGCAGTAACTCCATCTACATTTTACCGGTTGTAAGGATTAAGATAAAACTTAGAACACGGGTAGACCATGATTTGGATTAGGACATAATAAGTACCTTTTATCCCAGCAGCCTAGTGAACAGGGTAGTTATGTCGTGGTGGCTCAGTGGCTAAAACCTCGCCTGTCGTGCTTGAGGTCTTGGGTTCAAATCCGGGTAAGTACCAATGTGACTTTTCAAATTCATATGTACTTTCTAAGTTTATCTTGGACATCACAGGCAACGGTGAAGGAAAAAATCGTGAGCAAACCTTATATAGACTTATATAGTTAATGTAAGTCTGCAATAGCCAAGTCAGAGGCCTGTAGGGTTGCCCAGAGGCGGCTTAATTAACTCTGACACCAGAGGTGGCCATACCTCACACGAAAAGAAGACAGGGTAGTTTATTGAAAATTAGTTTTTGTCCGGCAGGTTGATTAATAAAAAATATTCGACACGTAATTTTTCTTTTGACACATAAACATAAAGTGACGGCTATATAATGGGTTGAAATATCGTGTGACGTCATGCCGTTAGTAAACTTTATACTGCTTTAGTGACGTCACAAGGCCCCAGTCCTGAACTTTGATGCGCTTTAACTTTGGCTAAAAACACGTGTCCAATATTATTTGATAATCTCACTGACGGACTAAATAGAATTATCATTTTTAGGGTTCCGTACCCAAAGGGTAAAAACCGGACCCTATTACTAAGACTCCGCGGTCCGTCTGTCTGTCTGTCACCAGGCTGTATCTCAAGAACCGTGATAACTAGAGAGTTGAAATTTTCACAGATGATGTATTTCTGTTGCCGCTATAACAACAAATACTAAAAAACTAATAAAATAAATATTTAAGGAGGGCTCCCATACAAAAAACGTGATTGTTATGCCGTTTTTTGCTATAAAGGTACGGAACCCTTCGTGCGCGAGTCTGACTCGCACTTTGCCGGTTTTTTCTACAAAGGTAACATACCTATTCGGCAAGGCAAAGGGTTTTACATGGGTTTAACCGCCATCAATCGAGCAATCACATAGATGGAAATCCATATCACGTCTTTCATCTCGCATGTGATTGATCGATTGATGGTGTCAAAACGCTTTGCCTTGCCGAATTCACTTACCTACACAATTAGACTGCAGGAGTGTGTTACCTTGGAATAATTGCCGATTTTCACACGGTCAAACTCATTACGAATATAAAGATGAATCATAGACCAAAAACTAGAAACTTTAAATTCAAATAGCCTAAAATCGTACATTTTATTTTCCTAACACTGAATCATAGTGTCTATGATTTTTGGCACCAAAAGTATTCTAAAACCGTATTTGTTTTTTTTTTCGTATATATCATTTTACTGCTACCTAGCGGACGCGGATAAACGCTCTGTCCCAACCCAATGGTCGGGCGACGAGAGGTACAGGAGATCGCTTCTCGAACACAAGAATGTGTGTTCAAATCCTGATAGGCATTTATAATGACTTTCTCACTTCTACATTTTATCTTGGACATCCAAAATCAATTAATCTGCCTAACCTTTTTCCAACTATGTTGGGGTCGGCTTCCAGTCTAACCGGATTCAGCTGAGTACCAGTGTTTTACATGGAGCGATTGCCTATCTGACGGTACCCCTTGGCTAGACTGGTGTCAGATCTCAAGCTTCTGACTACTCGTTACGACTGTCAAAGATCTTTAAATGACAGCCGGGACCAACGGCTTAACGTGCTTTCCGAGGCACGGAGGAAACTCGGTATGTTGAAATGGTTACCCATCCACGGACCAACCTCGGCAAGCGTTGCTTAAACTTGAAGATCGACCCGTGCGGCTGTTATTATTTAGCCACGAGCTCCACTTGGACACCCAAACCATAATAATAATATGGTAGGAAAACATTATGAGAATATTTTTACTTATCCATCCATCTATACCAATATTATAAATGCAAAAATAACTGTCTGTCTTTTTGTTACATTTTCACGTCCGGATTTGGATAACACTTGGCTTACGGGTCGACCACACTGAATAAGGACACAAGGTTATTTTTGAGGGTTCCGTAGTCAATAAGGAACCCTTACAGTCTAACTTTGTCCGTCTGTCCGTCCGTCCATCCGCAGTTTAGCTCAGAGACTCTTAGTACTACAAAGCTATAATTTGACATGGATGTACATAATAATTACGTCAACAAAGTGGTAAAACAAAATTATGAAAAAATCCTATGTTATATGTCCTATGTTGGGGGTATCGTTGGAAAGGCCATTCAAAAATATTACGTGTCTGTGAAAACCTTTTTTTGATTCAGGTATCCGTTTGCGTAAAAATAAGCGTTATATTGCTAATTTTGCTTATTGTTAGAGTCAAGTGTGTGTCCCCTCCCCTGCCAGCTAAATGCCAGTGAAAAAATCACGGCAGTAGTATATATGAGAAAATGAATAGGCAAACTATCACAGCTAACTAAGCTTTACAAATTTACGAGTAATAGTCGACCAACTTATAAAATGTACTTGGAAAAGTAAAAGTTTTGTATATTGATGTAAGGGGACACCAGTGTTCAAATGGCAAAGTTAATTTTGTCTCTTCGTTAGAGCAATGTTCGGGGCTTTCATTGTTTATGAACGTTGGTAATGTTACCAATTTATTTTGGTGAATGTAGCTGTTTATACGGAACCCACTGTGCGCGAGTCAGGCTCGCACTTGGCCAGTTTTTTTAACCCAGGACTACGTTCACTTGTGATAATTTCGAACATTCACGCGGGCGAAGCCGTTGGCAGAAGCTTTTGAACATAGAACTCTGAATTGCTAGTACTCAAATAGGAAAAAAGATGATTCGAAAGATCAAAAAACCCGACTGCTTGAAAAGCGAACTCAAAAGACGTAAACATGGAGAAAATCATGCTGTGCGGAGGATACATATTCGCCAGCTGGCTGACCAAAACCAGATGTATCCTTCGACTGCACAGCATGATTTTCGCCGGTTTTTTGATCTTTTGAATTATCTTTTTTATTTATAACTAATTAGTTATTTTTTTATCGAATTTGTAAAAAAACGTAAATTGAAACATATAAGTGTTGTACATTTTTGAAATCATCTCTTAAAACTCTTTATTTTGATACCCCACAAGATGGGTTCGGAAGAAAAAAAATCGGCCTTCACAATATGGCGCCCAAAATCCGCCATTTTTCTATTTTCCATCTTTAATGTTGCCAGTGACACTCGCATGGTTAAGACGAATCGATTGACGTAAGAACCATCAAAATCGGCCAACGCGTTTGGTCTCTAGAACGCCACATAGGAACAAATATACATATACGAGTACATACATAGACTGATAAACACATTACCCTCCTTCGGCAGTCGGGTAAGAAAAAAGAGAATGAGATATGAAGGAATGAGATATGAAGGATCATTGCTTATAGCCTTCTCTGTGTGAGAAGAGGGCTTTGCCTTACAGTAGGAACATAACAAACTAGTATATTTTGACGCAATCTACATCTGTCAAGTCGCATATGTACAGGGGATCCTGTCAAGATGCACACAAAACAAATCAATTTGCTATTATCAGTCACGTACAGCTGATAAGTCAAGATCAATGACATTACCAATCTGCGTATGTAGGTAAGCCGGTCAATTCTAAGATTAGGTACAGTGATCTTTAAGACTAATCTTGTCAGTGAGGGGTTTAGTTTTCTCTTTTTTGTATAGGCTTGCCTTGAACAGCCTCTGTAGATATCGCATATCTAAGTCTACCTACATATTTTCAAAACACATCAAGGATTTTGAAAAATTTCGAAATACCCACGGTATTGGTGCCTTGATCAAATCTGGCGTTGGAATAGGGTAGTTGACAAAAATAACTATCTCCGACAGTTAGATAACCTAAAAATATTGGACACGTATGTTTTCTTTTGCCACATAAACCAAAAAAAATACGAGGATGGTGTGCTACACTTTATACTGACAAAGTGACGTCACAAGTCCTCACCCGTGAAGTTTGATGCGCTTTATCTTTGTCAATTTTTATTTATTTAATAAAGCAAAAAATACGTGTCCAATATTATTTGATAATCTCACTGAAGGACTAAATAGAATTATCGAGTCTGAAACGTTTTGCCAACAGTCGATTGGCCCATGAACCTTTGGTCAATAGAATCTTTAATCCATTAACTTTTCATCCAAAGAACTCTTCACCCACGAACGTTTCGCCAACATAACTTTACGTCAATGAATGTTTTGACCAATAACTTTTCACCCAATGAACGAGTGGCCAACAGACAGCGGGACAGGTGAAAGTAAATTAAAGATTGTAAAAATAACCTAAAAATGTGATAGATTTTAAGCAACTAATTCGACGGAGTCCCGCTATGCGGGGCCCCTATTTCTGATTGCAGGGTCTGAAATAACCTAACATGAAGGAGATGAAGGGAGCTGAGTTCGCTCGCTATGCTCGCTCACTTCAGATCCCGTCATCTCCTTCAAACCTAACCTATCCGTGTCGGGGTGCCCTAAGCTCCCGAGCTCGCTTCGCTCGCTCTTGAACTAATTCATTGCACTTTCATCTGTCTCGGTGTCTGTTGGCCAATCAAAGTTATTGGTCAAAACATTTTGTTGGGTAAACATTCACAGACGTAAAGCTATCACAGTTATGTTGGCGAAACGTTCGTGGGTGAAGAGTTAGGGGTGAGGCGTATTTATCGAAACAGTTAAATAAAACAGGTATTCAAAAATAGCAACATGGAACAGATATCCATAAATTGAAAAAACAGCTCCTGCTTCTTTCGCCTGTTCCACAAGTTCCACGACCCACAACAACGGTCACAGTAGCAGTCACAGTCTGTAACAGCCTGTTCCGCGTTGTCACAAATCTGAAGTCACATGATCTGCACCTGTACCAGTTTGGGACTGGAACAAGCTATTTTCTCTTCTGACTTATTGTAATAGAAAGAGATAGCGTCTGTTCTCTGCCTGTCACTGTTACCCATTCGGATGCACACACAAATTATGAACCATTAAACAAAAAAATGTGTAAACCATCGATTTTATAATGTTTAATTGATTGTATTTTATTTAATATTTTTATGTAATGTAAAAATAAAAAGATAATGGTGAAATATTTATTTTAAACCCACACATCACACTGACGTGCTTAAAAATAAAATTATTTTAATATCGTGTGTGTATCCAAACGTGCAACGAAAGTCACATAATCTGTGGTTCTTTCTCTGTGAGTGTTTCCAGATTGGGTATTATTTCCCAATTTTAGGGAATAAGTGCTAACTCTCGGGGTAAAAGGAAAAATGGGTTAATATTGGGAATTTTTGTTCACAATATTTTCAAATATGTAGGCCATAAAGTTATGAGCAGGTTTATACAAGTAAAATTTCAAAATTTAAAAAACCCCCGACTCATTTATCTTGTGAAAACATCACGATCTAAACAGTAAAACGCACATAACTTTTGAACGGCTGAACCGATTTCATTCAAACACAGCTAAGAACATTCTCGATACAATCACCTTTGAAACAAAAAAAACTAAATCAAAATCGGTTCATCCGTTGAGGCGCTATGATGCCACAGACAGACACACAGATACACAGATACACAGACACACAGATACACAGATACACAGATACACAGATACACAGATACACAGACACACAGATACACAGATACACAGCAACACACCTCAAACTTATAACACCCCTCTTTTTCCGTCGGGGGTTAAAAATACATATTAAAAGTACCCAAACTACTAAAATAACTCTTTTATCGCAATTTTTTGTTTTTATACTATTTTATTTTATTACAAAATGCCACCACAAAATATGGGGAAGATTTTATGAAAGTGATATAATTTTTAGAAAAAGATATCAAGTATGGGGATATTTCCCTAAATGAATCTGGAGACACTGCTTTATTTATTGGTACTAGTAGCTGTTGCAATGTAACGGGCTGTTATTTTGAAACAGGTTTAAGGAACTGTTATTTCCCTGGTACTGAAACATGTGTAACAGATATCTAATTTTACCTGTTACAGACCACCTCTATGAAGAGTTCTTTGGATGAAAAGTTAATGGATTAAAGATTCTGTTGATCAACGGTTCATGGGCCAATCGACTGTTGGCAAAACGTTTCAGAGCCAGAATTATCATTATTGTACCTAGGCAACAACCCTAATGACAATTGAAGCAATATTACACTAGCCCCAAATGCTAATGGCAAGAATTACACATTGTTGTTGTTGTCTATATGTGCACTTCTGACTAAGCCTTCGGGCTTACAAGCGTGATGTTATGTGTGTGAGGATCATTTCGTTTTAAAGTTTAAATCATCATCATCAAAATGTCGTGGTGGCCCAGTGGCTAAGACCTCGCCTGTCGTGCTTGAGGTCGTGAGTTCAAATTCGGGCAAGTACCAATGTGACTTTTTCAAATTCATATATACTTTCTAAGTTTTATCTTGGACGTCACAGGCAACGGTGAAGGAAAACATCGTGAGGAAACCTGGACTTATATAGTTAATGTAATTCTGAAATAGCCAAGTCAGAGGCCTGTGGGGTTCCCAGAGGCGGCTTAATTAACTCTGACACTAGAGGTGGCCACACCTCACACGAAAAGAAGAAGATCATAATTTCAGCCAGTAGACGTCCACTGCTGGACATAGGCCTCCCCGAGCGTAGCCACACTGGTCGGTCCTGTGTGTTTCGCATTCACCGGACGCCCGCAGCCTAGTCCAGTTCGTCGCTCCATCTATAGGGTGGCCTTCAAACGCTGCGTCTTCCGGTACGCGGTCGCCACTCTAGAACTTTGCCCCAACGGCCATCCGTTCTGCGAGCAATGTGCCCTGCCCACTGCCACTTAAGTTTGGCAATTCTTCAGGCTATATCGGTAACCTTGGTTCTCTTGCGGATGTCTTCATTTCTGATTCGGTCAAGCAAGGAAACGCCGAGCATAGCCCTCTCCATTGCCCTTTGGGTGACATTAAGCCTTCTGATGAGGCCCATTGTGAGCGACCACGTCTCTGTCCCGTAAGTAATCACTGGCAATACACACTGGTCATTTCTTTTTCTTTCGTCTTGAGTTACTGTGGTAAGTTGGACGAGAGGATACCGCGCAAGGTCGCGAACGCTGCCCAGCCGAGGCAAATTCGACAGTTGACCTCTTTCTTAAAGTTGGACCTACCTAACTGGACCGTTTGTCCCAGGTAGATATAATTGTTCACAACTTCTAGTGTAGTCTCCGACTTTGATAGGAGTGGGTGCAACATGGGCATTCAATATCACCTTGGTTTTGTCCATGTTCATTTTTAGATCCACTCTTTCGGAAGCTCTACTAAGGTCATCGAGCATTGTACTGACGTCCTCCATGATCTCAGCCATGATCACTATATCGTCGGCAAACCGAAGGTGAGTAATGTACTCGCCATTGACGTTGATGCCTAGTCCAGAACCTTGAAGACATCATCTAGTGCAGCAGAGACCAGTTTAGGAGATATGACGTCTCCCTGTCTCACACCTCGCTGCATAAGGATAGATTCCGAAGTCTGATCCTGAAGTCGGACTGACATGGTGGCGTTTTTGTACAAACACTTTGTCACCTCGATGTACCTGCCGTACAGCCTAAGTTTCGATTGAATCGAAGGATTTCTCGTAGTCCACAAACGCTCTTCTGTATAACCTGCCGTAGCGTATTTATGTGGTCTACGGTGCTAAAGCCTGTTCGGAGGCCGGCTTGTTCGGGAGGCTGGAGTTAGTCAAAAAGTTAAATAGGAGAAATTCTGGGAGTCCATGAGCATTTATCCTAAAGTTTACAATCAATTCGCCATAATTTAAAAATAATAATTGGGGAACCCTGGTATAAAGGGATCTTCTTCTTCATCGTGTCGATGATTCCATTTGCAGATTTTGATTTAGATATTGTGCTTCGACCAGAACTCAGCCACGTCGACAGCGATGCAAGTCTTCTATAGCTAAAGCAAGTTCAGATTTACAAAACACAAATGTTTGTTCAAAACCTGACGCAGAATGCCGCAAAATGCGACAATATTAGAAATGCAATAGATAACTTCGAAACGGTTATCAGTCACGTATTCAGATAAGTGAAGATCAATGACATTTTGTCAATCTGCACGTGTCGGAGAAGCGGTCAATCAACGCATGATTTATTGATATGAACCTTCGAAACGAAACCTACTCGTAAGAAAAAATCTGAGAACTTTTCTTAAGATTTGAGTCATCGATATCGAAGGGACTTGGTAGTAGAGAATATAAGATTTCTATCAGGTCTTATTTAAGTGAGAATGAGTAGACCACGTCTGCTGCACGACCAACGTGGGCCAAGCTGTGGGCCAAAATATCCACTTCGTGTAACTCTGACACAGACAGTAGGAGACAATAGAAGAGACAGACAAAGATTAGATTATGGCAGACCAATTAGAATGTGGGGGGATGAACATTACAAATGACCTGGACCGGAACATACCCCTATTAGTCTACTGAGATTTACTATAGTGGCCACCTTCACCAACATTACGTTATATAAGGCGGCACACTATACCAGGCAACCCCTTACGAGGTGTCTGGGACCATCTTCGGTAGGTCACGCCTCCGAGAGCACTCGCCCCTGGTACTCAAGAGAAAATGTGAGTCGCATCGTTATTACTCACTACCATTTGTCCAGAATGGTACCGGAGCAATAAAGCCGCTCACCACACGCACCCCAGCACGCCAGCACAAGTGCAAGCACCGGCACCAGCGCAGTTGGTGCTAGCGGATTCAATCCCCGTTAAGGACGCCAGAGAAGCTGGCTCCCATTTCTCCAGAATGGTCCCGGAGCTGTAAGCACGCTCACCTCTCGAATACAAATCATCGCATCTACCCAATGCCTACAGCTGGGTTGCCGGAAAACTAATCCAACGGGTACTCCTCTACTTTCTATCCAGGAAAGTGCCGGAGATGCAGCTCGCTCACAGGAGCTCACTTGCTTGAGGGTTACTCACGAACCCCGCGTCTGACCACCAGGTGGCCCTTTGCCTTGGGCCGGTAACTTCAGACACTTGTTGCGCGCGAGGAATGACGCTCGACCCACACATAGCCGAGCAGACAACATGCCACTCCTCTGCAACCACCACATAGACCACCGCGAGTCCAACCTCAATGTCAGGTTACCTACCTGACCCCGCGTACCCTGATCCAAACAGCCGGACCCGTAGTTCCAGCTGCGAAAGCCCCATCTGTTCGGGTCGTACAGATAGGGACCGGAACAGCTGGAAATCATGGAGGAGACCTATGCTCTGTAACTCAACGAACAGCTGACGACTGGAGTCTGAACTGAACTACGACATCGACTCGCTACAAACAGTAAACATGGTGAATATCTCGTTTCTAATGTTAATGTTAGTGAACTACAGATATTCTAAGGGCAGTATTGTTTACTTACTTTACAATAAATAGCACACAATTGTAAATTTAACATTGTAACACGTTCTCGTTTAGTTTTAACGTATACATTTTATTGTCATAGTACTGTGCAGTGAATCTAAATCGTTTTGTTGCCATCGTAGAAAACGAAACAAATCCAAGATCCCAATGTCCATTATTCTATCAATTTACTCAGATCTTTTAATAATAAACATTTACATAATGTTATGATCGTTATTTTGCATAATTGAACTAGAAATTTACAATAAAACACTACACAACATTCTGGGCATCCTACCCACATTCAATAAAAGTAAAATCTTAAGGCAATCAAACGCAACTAAACATACATACATACATAAACTCACGACTTTTTCCTATGGGGGTAGGTAGAAACTACAGAACGCCACTTACTACGATCCTTACATACTTCTTTTGCTTCACTCACATTCATATATCTAGTCATACACACACGCCGGTTATGAGCGAAACGCAACTAAAGTCAGTCATACACACACGCCGGTTATGAGCGAAACGCAACTCAGTAATAAATAGCTTTTCAAGCCAATTCAACAGCCTACCTCATTTATCTACTGAACTACACTAACTTTTCCCTCCATTTCAAGCTTTACTGTATTTTTTCTATTCCATTGTTTCTCACCGTTTCTTTATTTCTATTTCCAGTAACCTATCCTGAAACCATGCCTGTGATGACCCGTAAGGCTACTGCTCTGGACTTAGAATTTAAATTGAGAACAGTACTCCAAGAACTTTAAAGATTCTACCCAGCAGTGCGACGATGCAAGCTGTCACGAAACAGTACATACCATGTAGGAAATTCGATTTAATTTTATTTCAAATGCAGGTCACCTCGGTTTGCAAATTAAACATTTTGCTAATGATATAACAACAAATAACTTGATATTTGTTCCGAGTTAACACAAATGAGTTACTTAGAATTATTTAACTCCTGATATGCAGTTAAACATAGGACCGATCAATGTGGCGACGCTTGAGGGAGGCCTATGTCCAGCAGTGGACGTCTTTCGGCTGATATGATCATGATGATAAGATTTGAGTGTTCTTCATATTATAACACTCGTGCTGAGCACACGTGTATTCAATAAAATAAAATAAAAAAATTGGATTCGATTGATAAACTCCTCAAATTTTAAATTATTTTTATATTCAACATATTCTTACGCATAGACGACGCTTTCGCAAATGATAAAATTGCCTTTTTTCCGCGTGGACAACATTTTTTTTTTAAGTACAAATATTGATGAAACTTTTTGAAATACAAAATTGGTGGCTTACTAGTATACTATATGCCCAGTCCATACCATTTTTTTGCAGATTATTATTCGCCACCAGTAAGCTGAAAAAGCAATTGAAGAACCTGGTGTTAGAAATTTATTTGTTCTAATTTTATTTGAGCGGTTATCATAAATATGTAATGTACATACATACATTTACCAGATAACCATGTGACGCGAAAGTTTGCATTAAAAGATTTATCATATATCTTGTAGTTATTGAGAAATTTGCGCTGAAAAAGTAGCTGTTTTTAGCATGTGAAACTTGTAGGGGCTATTAAGTATGTTATTTATAAAAAACATAAAAAAGAACAACAAAGAAGATTTACACAAATAATATGTATCTTATCACTATATCGACCACTTACATACAGATAAAATTAAGATGAAGAGATGATCATTTAATTTGACCAAGTTAACTATATAGGGCAGGGCAAGTCAAGCAAAGACGATGACATTGTTGATAATATTCAAGTTCATCAATCTTTTGTTCGTCATGTATTTTGAGAAAGAAAATAAAAAGGAAACAATAACTTATGAATTTGCTAGTTTTGCCAGCACAGTGGCTTCACCCACGTTAAAAAAACTGTATGTTCGTGTTTAATCAACTCTTCTCCTAAGCACACAATTATGGAATATTGGGCTCTTAATTCACACTTAAAATATTATTAAAACGGATCATTTAAAATAGATAGCGCGTTTTTAAATTTCTGAGGCATTCCACTCGATTGTTTAAATTTGTATTGTAACAAATGTTGGTGTTATAAAAAACAGTAAAAACGTGCAAAAAATTACTATAAAAGAAATCGCCACTGTATTTAAAGAAAAAAATATTCATGAACCGAGTAAACCCTTTTACTTGCAAATCGCTTCTAACACCATCTATCAATCGCCGTGGAACGGAACCGAACGCGAACGATGTACAAAAAATAATCAGTTTAATCAGGCGAAAAACGCTAGTTACGTCGGCACGGTTTCTTTGTATGGGATGAAGCATCTGTATGCTAGTATTATATTATCTGTGGTATTACTGTGAAGTTTCATCAATTTTTTTTTTTTTTTTTGCTTGAGCAGTATTGGCGCAGTGTTAACGACCGCGACTTACATGTTTATTATTTTTGCGTGAGCAGTATTGGCGCAGTGGTAAAGACCGCGACTTACATGTTTATTATTTTTGCGTGAGCAGTATTGGCGCAGTGGTAAAGACCGCGACTTACATGTTTATTATTTTTGCGTGAGCAGTATTGGCGCAGTGGTAAAGACCGCGACTTACATGTTTATTATTTTTGCGTGACCAGTATTGGCGCAGTGGTAAAGACCGCGATTTACATGTTTATTATTTTTGCGTGAGAAGTATTGGCGCAGTGATAAAGACCGCGACTTACATGTTTATAATTTTTGCGTGACCAGTATTGGCGCAGTGGTAAAGACCGCGATTTACATGTTTATTATTTTTGCGTGAGCAGTATTGGCGCAGTGATAAAGACCGCGACTTACATGTTTATAATTTTTGCGTGACCAGTATTGGCGCAGTGGTAAAGACCGCGACTTACATGTAGTAGGTCGTGGGTTCGAAACCAGTCACAGGCACTTTACTTTATGTAAAATATTTCATCACCACTGCTCTCAAAACGGTGAAGAAACACATCGTGAAGAAACCGGCATGTGACATCCACCAACCCGCACTGGGCCCACGTGGTGGATTACGGTCCATTCCCTCTCACAGAGTGGAGTCCTGTGTCCCAGCAGTGGGAACATTAAAAGGATGATGATTTTTGCGGGAAAGAGTAGCAAACATCCATGCATACTCATACAATTTTGCGTTGATAGTTGAAGGATGATAAAAGTTTTTCTAGTAGGTATCAATTTGCAATAATACTATTTTATCAGCACATGTCGTGCTATGAAACCCAACCTGTTCAAACAGACACGGAAACGACATTTAACATACACTTTCACCTGTTACTAACAACACATTACAACATAACATTTTCAATTCAGTTCGCGGTCACCACTCCAGAACTTTTCGGCAACATCGACCATCCGTTCTGCGAGCAATGTGCCCTGCCCACTGCCACTTAAGTTTCGCTATTCTTCGGGCTATTACAAAAGACATGAACAATAACCAGGGGGTCTACTCCCTAAGCACGAACTCCTTAGTTTCGGACTTCGTTACGGGCCCGAACAATGACAACACAATTTGACAGTTGTACGTACTCCCGATGTGTTTTTACCCGACCGATTTTTTTTATTTCAGGTTACACTAGTCGATAATTCTTCAATACAAACGTAGTCGGGCGATTACTCCACTGTTTGATGATGTAAATTCAAAATAAAAAAATATATCAAATTGTTTCATAATTATCCAGCCCTGTATGGAAACAAAAATGTAAAAGAATAAATTATTTGAAAGTTATGAGTGTCGAAAGTTCCATATTTCAGCACTAATTTTAACGCATCTTTGGGCGGAAATAAATATCTTAAGAAGAAGGAAAATTGCAAAACGGCCTCCATACAGGGATAGATTAGTAATTCAACAATGCAAAAAAATATATTTTGAAAATATACATTTAGTAGTTTTTTCATGATATCTAGACTACCAAAGGTCTGTTTATAAAATTTCGCGCGCTTGTTTTCGTCCTAAATCATTATCCATTTCGATACAAATTTGCAATTGCTAACTTGTACGCGAACTAGCTTCTTACTGCTCATCACAGCATCTATCTCTTTCACACGTGTTGTCGAATGAGATAGCATGCATTTTAACCTCGCGCACAAAATAGTTCGTGCCGTCGACTAGGGGAACCTTAACACTCGTTTTTTTCACTCCGAAGTTTCGGAGTACTTTCGGACAGGGCGTAGACCTCCAGTTCCATAGCTAGACGAACACAAAAGCACACTCACGACTTCCACCGCGTTATCCTCATCATCGATCCTTTCCTTCTTAACCCTCAGCGGCTCCACGACCATCTGTCCATTGTCATTGAGCACAACAGCCACTTCACCGTCCTTGTTGACGAACTCCAACACCAGGGGTTCAGCATTGATGACGACCTTCTGCCCTTGGGTGTTCGCGACTGTCAGCTTGCCGTTCTCGTTGGATACCAGCTTGAGGCTGTGGACAAGGTGTTTTTGTTAGATACAGCCTGGTGACAGACAGACGGACAGTGGAGTCTTAGTAATAGGGTCCCGTTTTTACCCTTTGGGTACGGATTCCTAAAACAAGTTATTTCTAAACACCGGCTACATTGAATTAATCAAGTATGTGTAGTAAATCCAATTATACTAATTCACGTTGATTTTTGATAAGCCTACTTGAAACAAGAATTTTTGAAAGTTCTTGTTTGTTTACAAAAGTAGCAATATGTAAAATTATTTGCTAATGATAATTCTGGCCAAAAAAATTAATAAATAAAATAGATAATAAACTTTACTGATACTCCATACTAATATTATAAATTGGAAAGTAATTATGTCTATCTGTTACCTAAAAAATAAGATTAAATTTGGCAAGGAGATAGATGGCATCCTAGGAAGGACATAGGCTAATTTTTGTAAAGAAAAACCGGCCAAGTGCGAGTTGTACTCGCGCACGAAGGGTTCCGTACCATAATCGCTAAAAACGGCAAAAATCACGTTTGAAGTATGGGAGCCCTACTTGAATATTAATTTTATCCTGTTTTTAGTATTTGTTGTCATAGCGGCAACAGAAATACATAATCTGTGAAAATTTCAACAGTCTAGCTATCACGGTTCATGAGATACAGCCTGGTGACAGACAGACAGACGGACCGCGGAGTCTTAGTAATAGGGTCCCGTTTTTACCCTTTGGGTACGGAATCCTAAAAACATAAGTTTTTTGGTTGGTGGGTAGAGGTAGATGGTAGATAGGGAAGGTAGTTAGGTAGGGTAGGAAGGTAGCAAGTTGACGGGGGCGAAGCCGCGGGGGCATCTAGTAAGTACATAAAATAAGGATAAGTTTTTATATTATTTGATGTTGCATAATCTATACTAATATTATAAAGCTGAAGAGTTTGTTTGTTTGTTTGAACGCGCTAATCTCAGGAACTACTGATTGGAATTGGAAAATTCTTTTTGTGTTGGATAGTCCATTTATCGAGGAAGGTTATAGGCTATGTAACATCCCGCTACGACCAATAGGAGCGGAGCATAACTTAAAAATGTTGCATAAACGGGATTTACGAGCTTCCGTTGCGTGTGCTGCGTAAATGGTTTGTGTACGTTACCCCAACAGGAAAGTGACTCCTAGAGTGATACGAGTGGAACGTATAATTAGAGCGTAATCTGCTGTGAATGTGCGCCAAATAAAAAATAAGTGCGTGTCGTCGTTTTTGAAAAAAACGGAAATAACGGTTCCTGCTGGGGTGACGTTGTTCCAGCAGGAAAATTCTAAACGAATGATCGTAATGAGAAATAAAGTGCATGGACAGAGAGCTTATAGTTGAGCAAAAATGTGCGCCGAAAATATAATTGGTGCGTCATCAGGTTTTCGAGATATTGCATTTCCTGCTGGGGTAACGTTTTGCAGAATCGTGTATCTCTAAAACCATTGTACGTGCGCCTGTAGAATAAACATACACGAGTAGCTCTTGATTTGTGCGTATTTGTGCCGGAATTAGATTTAAGAAAATATTTATAATTTTCAAGTAATTGCGCTTTTTTTAAAACGCGAAAAAAAATCGCAGCGCCCAAATGAGAAAACGTATAAGCTCGCTGAAAACTGTATTCAGTCCATCTTGACGCTTGTAATAACCATAAAAAGTTTCAAAAGCATACATGCTTGCGTTATCGAATAATATTGCTAAAAGTCAAAACGAGAGTGTCATAACTTTGACGGCAAAATACAAGAAACCGACTTAACCCAAGACAATATGGTGTAAACCACAAGTGTGTGCGTTTAGTCAAAAATATATAGTGAAAATATTCAGCTTGGAATGTTTCGCATTAAGTAGATTTAAACAAAAAACTAAACATGTAAACAAAGGCTGGATATCCGACCAAATTCGAATGCCTACAAAAAAGCGACGGATTCATACATAACGATGACCTTCTTAACTTTACTCACGAACCGGTTGTAGCGTGTTGTGCCTGAGTACACTGAGATAGAAAAGTTATAAAAAAATAACTTGTTATTGGATTAAATTCTACTAGCTTTTTCCGTGACTTTGCACTTGATTAGGTAAGTACATTAGAAAAAGTAGTGCCAAGGTTTAACCTATCTTCTTTATTCCAAATTTCATTAAAATACATTCAGTATTTTATGGACAAATCCAGACATTTGCTTTATAATTTTAGTAGAAAAAATTAGAGACCAAAAATTTGATGGCGCCTGTTTTAAAAAAAAGAAGGTCAAGATATGTGTTATGAATACCTACTACAAAAAATAACCTACAAATACAGTTTATAAATAAAAATCCAACTAACGCAACAGTAAAAAAAACAACGTAGATAACTACATACATTGATTTAATTAGGCGTAGGCTAGATAAATTAACATTGAGTTATTAGGGTTCCGTATTACTAAGACGCGGAGTCTTAGTAATACGGAGTCTCTGTGATTTTCTGTGATTATGCAATTTTACTGTTTGTATTTTGGTACTCATGTAAATGAAAAACTGAACTGTGATTTAAATAATAGTGACTACACTCGGTACAAATAATTTGATTGAACTGTGTTCTAATATTAATAGGTTTGTAATTTGATCTGTGATTTGAAGCCATAATTACTTTAAGAAACAAATTAAGATAATAAACATAATAATTTTTACATCAACAACCTCTTTCAATTGTTACGGTCACAAGGTGCATTTAATGTATTTTTAATAAGCCCCCAAAATTAGAAATTGTTGAAATTAGTCATACCAACAAAGGTTTGAACGCGACTGTACGGACAAAAGCTTAGGTTTAATACGTCCAATTAAGAAGGTCATCGATATGTATGAATCCGTCGCTTTTTCGTAGTCATTTGAATTTGGTCGGATAACCAGCCATTGTTTACATGTTTAGCTTTTTGTTTAAATCTACATAATGCGAAAGATTTCAAGCTGAATATTTTCACTAAATATTTTTGACTAAACGCACACACTTGTGGTTTACACCTACTTATCTTGGGTTAAATCGGTTTCTTGTATTTTGCCATCAAAGTTATGACACTCTCGTTTTGACTTTTAGCAATATTATTCGATAACGCAAGCATGTATGCTTTTGAAACTTTTTATGGTTATTACAAGCGTCAAGATGGACTGAATACAGTTTTCAGCGAGCTTATACGTTTTCTCATTTGGGCGCTGCGATTTTTTTTCGCGTTTTCAAAAAAGCGCAATTACTTGAAAATTATAAATATTTTCTTAAATCTAATTCCGGCACAAATACGCACAAATCAAGAGCTACTCGTGTATTTTTATTCTACAGGCGCACGTACAATGGTTTTAGAGATACACGATTCTGCAAAACGTTACCCCAGCAGGAAATGCAATATCTCGAAAACCTGATGACGCACCAATTATATTTTCGGCGCACATTTTTGCTCAACTATGAGCTCTCTGCCCATGCACTTTATTTCTCATTACGATCATTCGTTTAGAATTTTCCTGCTGGAACAACGTTACCCCAGCAGGAACCATTTTTTCCATTTTTTACAAAAACGACGAGGCGCACTTATTTTTTATTTGGCGCACATTCACAGCTGATTACGCTCTAATTATACGTTCCACTCATATCACTCTAGGAGTCACTTTCCTGTTGGGGTAACGTACACAATGGTTTATATTACGCAAATATCATGTATCATGGAATTGTTCCTTTTTAAAAGGAGTTTTATCAACATCTACTATACTAATATTATAAAGCTGAAGTGGTTTGTTTTTTTGTTTGTAGGGTAGGTAGATAGCCAGTTGACGGGGGCGAAGCCGCGGGGGTCAGCTAGTATATTATATAGATATTTTTCATGCATATTTCGAGCTATTAATGTTTAATGTTGCATATAACTGGGTCTTTATTCATAACATTTGTTTCGAAAACCTAACTAATTGAGACTTGAAGCATGATTGAACTATTTGCTTTGATAAGGATTGACAGGTTTCAAGTAGGCATATCAAAAATCAAGGGTAATTAGTTTCATTTTGATTTGCTACACATACTTAATAAATTCAATGTAGCCAGTGTTTGGAAATAACTTTTTTAGGGTTTGAAAACGGGACCCTATCACTAAGGCTCCACGATCCGTCTGTCTGTCTGTCCGTCTCTATAAAAAAAGAATAAAATAAATATTTGAGTGGAGCTCCCATACAACAAACGTGTCTTTTTGCCGTTTTTTTAGGATAATGGTACGGAACCCTTCGTGCGCGAGTCCGACTCGCACTTGGCCGGTTTTTCAGCGCTGAGTCAGTATACAAAAGGATCATATTTTATGCATTTTCTGTTAAATGTATATCATATATTCCGATGTGAACCTTTGAATACAAAAAAATATTATTATAAGTATGAGTTACTTAAGAATGTTGTGGGTGGATCTCTAAATTGAGTATTTAGAGTAAGAATCTGACGCACTTGACATATATGCTCAAGTATGGCAGATTTTCAGTCTAAAGTACAATCAAATACTCAACTTCAAATTCTTAATTCAAAAATTTGGGTATGGTTGATTTCCATCTATATAAGTGTATATTAAACTAGCTGACCCCCGGGGCTTCGCTCCCGTCAACTGGCTATCTACCTACCTACCCTGCCCACCCTACCTATCCTGCCTACCATGCCTACCCTGCCTTCCCTGCCTATCCTGCCTACCCTGCCTACCCTGCCTACCCTGCCTACCTTGCCTAACCTGCCTACCCTGCCTACCCTGCCTACTCTGCCTATCCTGCCTAGCCTGCCTACCCTGCCTACCCTGCCTATCCTGCCTACTCTGCCAACACTGCCTACCCTGCCTACCTTGCCTACTCATCCTACCCTGCCTACCCTGCCAAACCTGCCTACTCTGCCTACCCAGCCTTCCCTGCCTATCCTGCCTAGCCTGCCTACTCTGCCTACCCTGCCTTCCCTGCCTATCCTGCCTACCGTGCCTTCCCTGCCTATCCTGCCTACCCTGCCTACCTTGCCTACCCTGCCTACTCTGCCTACCCTGCCAACCTTGCCTACTCTGCCTACCCTGCCTACCATGCCTATCCTGCCTACCCGGCCAACCCCGCCTACCATGCCTACCCTGCCTACCCTGCTTACCCTGCATACCCTGCCTAGCCAGCCTAGCCTGCCTACCCTACCTACCCTGCCCACCCTGCCTATTTTGCCAAACCTGCCTACCCTGCCTACCCTACTGACCTACTATTTTTTATCTATCATCAATGGTTTTCTCAGCGCACGCCAAAGAATGAATGTGAAAACGGGTTACATTATTGCAATTTTCATAAGGATCTCTAATTTTTTTGAAAATTTATTGTAGCCTATGACACTCAGGAATAATGTAGCTTTCTACTGGTGAAAGAATTTTCAAAATCGGTTCAGTAGATCCAGAGATTACCCCTTACAACGTCACAAACTCACAAACTCACAAACCCACAAACTTTACCTCTTTATAATATTATAGTATATATAGTATCATAGTATAGATTGATTGTAGAATTAGTCCAAATTTATTTTAGTACTGTCAAAAATGTATTTAAAATAATAAAGCTGCACTAGAATCTGAACCTTATAACCAGGCATTATTAAGGTTACTTGTACCATACCACATATTATATTGTTAATACTACTGAAATAAAACTAGTGTTTTCTTACCCATCAGCCTTGGGTTCTCCCTTTAGCGCCAGTTGCGTCCTGTACCTCGGGTACAGAGGGTCAGCTTCGTCGATCTCGACCCTGAAGGTGCCGTCTGCTAGGGCTGACAGCCTCATAGCATAGTGCCACTGTATCAAAGAAAAAAATGTGAATAAATCATACAAAACTAAATTGATTTCAGGGGTTGTACTGTAATGTGACCACACCATCATGATTCCGCTGTATATATAGGACTAGCTGATCCCCGGGGCTTCGCTCCCGTCATCTGGCTATCTACCTACCTACCCTGCCAACCATGCCTGCCCTGCCTTCCCTTCCTATCCTGCCTACCTTGCCTTCCCTGCCTAGCCTGCCTTCCCTGCCTATCCTGCTAACCCTGCCTACCATGCCTGCCCTGCCTTCCCTTCCTATCCTGCCTACCTTGCCTTCCCTGCCTACCCTACCAACCCTGTCTACCCTGCCTGCCCTGCCTGCCGCGCCTACCCTGCCAACCCTGCCTACTCTGCCTACCCTGCCAACCATGCCTATCCTGCCTACCCGGCCAACCCCGCCTGCCATGCCTACCCTGCTTACCCTGCCTAGCCAGCCTACCCTGCCTACCCTACTTACCTACTATTTTTTATCTATCATCAATGGTTTTCTCAGCGCACGCCAAAGAATGAATTTTATAGGCAACATTTTCCTACCTTGGGTTACATTATTGCAATTTTCATAAGGATCCCTAATTTTTTTGAATTTTTTTTATAGCCTATGACACTCAGGAATACTATATATAATATTATTCTACTGGTGAAAGAATTTTCAAAATCGCTTCAGTAGATCCAGAGATTACCCCTTACAACGTCACAAACTCACAAACCCACAAACTTTACCTCTTTATAATATTAGTATAGATACCTACATACACGCGAACTGGCTTATCACCTGATCCTCAGACTGCACAGCATGATTTTTACTTGTTTACAGTTTTTTAGTTCGCTTCTTAAGCAGTCTGGTTTTAGATTTCTAAATTATTATTTTTTATTTATAAGTTTTTATTAAATACATTTTATTTTCGAATTCCTTGTAAGCATATAAGTGGTATATATTTTAAGCCTTCATTTTGATGCCACTCGATGGGTTTGGAAGAAAAAAAGAATTGGGACCTGCACAATGTGTCTGTTTTTTTTAACATCACATATCTAAGAACACTTGGGTGGTCAAGACATATCTAACGACGTCTTAATTATATGAATCCGTCAAGCAGTTTGAAAGATATGAGGTATATTACACACATACAAATACATACATACACGATATGCGCGAAAAACCTAACCCTTTCCTTGCAGTTGGGTAAAAAAGGGATACTCTTTTCATCCTGTATAGCTCCATATCTCTAACAGTGGAACTATAATAGTTTTGTCTACATCAGAGTAGGGCCCAAATAATATCAACAAACTCATACTTTTTGATTGGGTAGGTATTTTTATAAGGAATAGCAGATATCTTTATCCATGTTCATCACGGAACAAAAAAACAGTGGAAAAGCAAAGTAGGTAGGCGTGGCACGCGTGTCACTAATAAGCGCTTCCACGCAAAAGCGATTCCAGTCGTGTTATAACATCGCGTCGAGTCGCTAGTCTCGCGTCAAATGTATTTTTACGTTACTATGCCGTTTTGTTCCATTTTGGAGTTCAAAAATGACAGTAGCAGAAAGAATCATAAAAATGGAGATATTTCGTAACACATCTGTAAAAACGATTTTATTTGTTTTCTAATAAAATCTTAGTAAATTTCAATTTATTAAGAATTTAATAAAATGTCTAGTTAAAATCAACCTTACACTATTAAAATAAAGCTTATTTTGGATTGAATGTATTCACTATTTTGTTTTCGAAAGTTCTTCGCTACTCAATTAGGGATGTAGTCGGGTCGGGTATTGATTTTATAGATGGATATCGATAAAAGAAAATAGGAACCTATATTTTCTTATATATTAGGTGGATTAAATTTACCAAAAAAAATTAAGTACGCTTTGCATGCATAATAATTATTACAATGATTGTTTGTGCAGCAATTTCTTGACATCACTAAATGAAAAATCCTTCTGATTTTTAGTTTTCCCAAAGACGTTGGCGTCAAAGAGAAATGGAGAGATGCAACGGGTAGAGTTAATTGGATGCCATCCAAATCAAGCACGATATGCTCTGAACATTTTTTAGAAGTTGATTTATTAAGCCGTTTTTGAGTTTTAGCGAGACTAACGAACAGTAATAGATTTTTATACATATAATATTTTTTGTTTAAATAATACTACGCGATTCATACTACGGTTTTACTGAACTCCATACAAGGTTTATTTTTTCGAATTAATAAATCGGGTATCTATCGATATCGAGAATGTAATTAAAAATGCAATGTTACTTCCCTGGTCGAGAAGCAGTAAATATCGACCTATGACACGAATGTCAACCTTACATTAAACGCAATAAAGTTTATAATTGCAACCACTGAGAATACCGCCATCTATGGTCGGGTAGCGGAATCTACTTGGCAATCGAATCTAGTTTGACTTTAGATTACAAAACGTCGTAAATACTTTCTGCACTAACGCAAAATAAATCCTATTAAAAGAGCGTGAAGATTTCTTTCCAGATGTAAAGATATGTGAGTTTTGCTTGTTTTGGCTAAAATTAAAACGACAAATCATCGACTTATTTGTAGTGCATTATATGATTATCAGTTTATTTGTGTGAGTTTGGCGACACCGGTTCTCAAAGTAATTTTGCTGCATTGCACTTCCACTGTATTTTCTGTTCCGTGATGTTCATCAATAAGTATAATTTGTTTATGGAACAGCTGAATTGTTTATTTGTTTGTGAAGTCTTTGTCTGTGGACTTTGGTGCCCTTTTCACCAAAGTCCACAGACAAAGACTTCAATCAATACATATAATAAATACGTAGAAGAGTCGTTTTTGTACATTGAAATTATTTCCAATAAAATTTGCCAGGGTGTTAAAAGATAATCAACAGAACCCATATCCAGCATTTTCGGAATTTTTGTCTGTTTAGTTGTGCATACATTATGTAAAATGTACGAAACCAGTATAGATAATTTTTATACATAAAAATTGTAACTTTAAGTATTACTTTAGCTTTTTTTATCACAATCCGTTCACTCTATCAAAGGTTAAAAGAATTTAAAGTATTCAAGAAGTAAAATATCACAACACACGCATTTCAGTTGGACTACATATTCAATAGATGGCATTGTGCATTTAACATCATTTTCTGAATGGAGGTGTTAAGATTCTCTGCGAAAGAATGACCCTAGAAAAAAATTAGTATGTAGGTAGGGTAGGCAGACTAGGCAGTTGATGGTAGTAAAGCTGTGACACAGCCAGTATCTAATAAGTCCTTAGACCAATCGAATTAGGTCTTATATATATTTTGGTGCAATTAACTGGTTTTCTTTTCTTTCACTTTTATTTAGTTTTGTTAAAAGTTATTTTCATGTTGAGTATTTTTTTGTGAATAAATAAAATAACAGCTTAACTTATCAGGACTCTGTGAAGAATAGTTTATTGGTGAAAAGTTTCAATCTTTTTGCTACCAATAGTTTTTAATGGTATATCATGCCAGTACCGTATTAATTGGAACAATAGTGTTAGCACTATTGATTAGCTCGTAAAAAAAAAGCTATTAATATATCCTCAAAGTTATTGTTCTTTTTTATTGATTTAGCATTCTTTTTCTACTGATTTATTTATGACAAAATGATTAATTATGATTTATTTAAGTTTAGTTGTAACCTATGTAAGTTTAGTTAGGCTAAGAAGCAGTTATCAAAATATGTTTTTTAACTTGTCAGAGAAGGATTTATGATTAGCTTGAAATAAATTATATTGGAAGAAATTCTTGGTATAGGCAAATACTTTTAATAACATGTAGTAACTGCATCTAAGAAGTTTATTGTAAAAATAGCCTTTTAGCTTGGCAGACTCCCAATCACCAATGCATTTGTGGGTATATCAGACTTATATAGAAAATATAATATTTCTACATACCAAAACGGTTCTCTGGGGTGTCGATGTGTCCACAGTGTTGACTTCGGCTGACAGGACATTCCCGTGAACCATAACAGTATCTAAATTAAGAGTGTACTGCGATTTTTCGGGCTTGAAACCACGCAATCTCTTGCAGAAACCCGATTGATCGCAAGTCTTAAAATTGTTCTTATCCACGGCATAACTGCCGCTTAATGCCAAAGCGGCCACCAGAAGAAGCCCCCAAGTCTTCATACTGCAATACAAATAATTATTTTAGTGCCAAAAATGTGCTATCACTAACAAAGACCGGTGTCAAAGCAAATCCAAAAAGTAACGCGGGTTGTAACTCGATATTTGACCACATACCTGGCTAGATTTATATAACTAACGCCTAAATAATGTAGTACTGTTATGTGACTATTTTTCTATATATTCATCGCCGCGGAAATAATATTATTAAAATAATTATGATGAGAAAACGATGGAAACGCACGCACGCGTTACGTGGAGATATCCCGTTTGACAACTGTTTTTTAGTGTGTTACCAGTACTTAAAAAACCTGTTTCTTTGTTTTGCATGAAAACACCTGCTCCATAGTGCTGTGTAAATTAAAAGTAAGCTATTGAAAATATCCGATTAATCGGATCTGAATGTTTTTTTTATAGATTGGACCCAGAGTTCTCACCTCCGATTTCTTAAGTCATTAAGAAATCTGAGGTGAGAACTCTGGGTCCAATCTATAATAAAACTTGTTTGATTTCTGTTTGTTGTTTTCTGTTTCTGTTGTCTGTAACTATGTAAAGACTCTAATCTGCACATTTAAAGACTTCAAAATTCTGCTTGTGCTAGTAGACCTCCTTGGAGGACAGCGCGTCAGACAAGTAATGCGAAATGTGGAGGAAACGAGGAACTAAATAATCAACACGGCCTCATACTGGTCGGCCAGAGTCAACAAGACACCAAACGAAAAAGAATAAATCGTCTAAAGACAACGTCAAAATTGACAACTTATTATTGCATCGCGCAGCTCACTATTACTATACTCTATGGCGCAGCTCTAAAAAATGTTAATGTTATCACCGGTTTTCCGCAGGGTTTTTGATAAATTTTTATTCATTTGTCAAAACACCGGGGTATACAACACGCATTACTGTTCATTAATAAAAATGTCTGAACCAAAGTGGCAAACCGAGAAGAACAGGTTACTGAAAATGGAACCGGAAGATAAAAGGAAAGCTGGCATGTATGACAATAAAACAGTCGTAACTGTGGATTCCGTTGATTGTTGGCGCAACTACATGGTCAGGAATAAAAGCATCGAGAATGATAGGAAGCATACTCTAGACGATCTCACGGAGTTCAAGAAGACCAAGATAGACAGCGAACAGAACAAACTTATGTCTGAGAAAATATCTCTTTTCAGAGGCGATATAACGCACCTGGAGGTATGTACTATTTTGATAACTTCGTTAAAACTAGGTCCCATGACTAATAGACGGAAAATTCCAATTGGAGAAACCCAGTAACACTTGTAAGGCATGAGGGTCAGAAGTTCAGGACTCTGTCATGCTTAAGCTTTTATAAATTAATTCTTAAACAATATTCAAACGCAGCCAGGTATCTCAGGCAACTGCTGCCTTTAAATACTGATGTAATGGTTCAAAAAGATATGAACAATAAAAACTAAAATGTTCTCAGGTGAGCGCCATAGTAAATGCTGCGAATGCGAGATTGAAGGCTGGAGGGGGTGTTGACGGAGCAATACACCGTGCAGCTGGATCTTTACTGCAGGTATATTCATTTAATTTCCTTAATATTAATTTGCAGACATCTCTACTTGAAATGCAGTTGGGATGCATTTTGCCACACTATAATATTATAATTTTTACCTGACAGCAATGAAAGGGTTATTCTTTATTTAAACATTCAAATAGTACCTGATTTTTTTATCACAACTCAAAATATTTCTGGGTATTAGGTTAAGGACGCTGTTACATTTTTGACAAACTCAAATTTAGGTATCTAGTTGCACACAGTAACATTACGCGTTTGCACTCATTAAAACTACTGAGCGCTCGATTTTATATACCACTCAAATAATGTTGGTCCTTGATATTATTTTTTAATTTTATCGAAGTTTTTTCAGGAAGGTTAGTTGTCACTTTGAATATGCATTTGGTAACTGTTACAAACCGTCGTCGTAAAAAGCATGTTATTATTTTCAACCGACTTCAAAAAAAGGAGGTTCTCTATCTATTCAACCCGTATGTGGCCGCAATTTTCTTAAAATCTGAAACTTTTCGATTGGGTTTTCGTCGATAAATGTACCTGTTTTCAGGGAAGGTTTTATTGTATAATTTATTAGGATCTGATAAAGATCTTCGGAGATAGACAATGGAACTCTTCAATAACAAACAGCAAATGACCTGCGATTACTGTGATCGTATATTTGTTTTGTTTTCACCATACCCTAATATAACATCACGCTCGTACGGTTTAGGGAGGGTAAACAGATGTATTTAGTATACCCAATATGGGGTACCAACAAAAACTAAAACATGAAAAATAATAACTTTCCTGTGTCGAAAAACGAAAAACAATAGGTACCGACACCGACTTCCGAAAAGAAAATTTGTTTTCACTTTATTGTAGTAAGTAGGTATTTTTAAAAAAACGCTACGTGAAATAAGTAGATACCTAAAACGAAATAATTTCCGCTCACAAGGATTAAAAAATTACTTGAACATTTTGCATTACATGGAACATATAAAATAGCATTACATATTAGCAGCAGCTAATGACATATTACCCAACATCCATGAAAATGACACCCATGACGAAAAGATGTAAAATTTTCGTCGGAGCCATCTTGTATTTTGGTTTTGACCCCGTATTCGATATAAGCGACCCCAAAATCCATGAAAATGACACCCATGACGGAAAGATGTAATTTTTTTATCGGTGGTATCTTGGGTTTTTGTTATGACCCCATATTCATTACTGGAAACCCAAAAACTCAAAGACTCACGCATGCCCACTACAATCTTTTCTATTACTTTTATCGTATTTTATTTGCGGTAAAAAGCGATACCCTCGTCCTTCCACGAGCGCTTCTGAGCGCGGAATGATGAGCTTCGTTCGAGTGCAAAATGTATGAAGAAGTCGGCAAGTGTTTTTATTTTAGCTAATAATTAAAAAATATATTGATTTGGGTAACAAATAATTAGCTGAACCTGTAAAGGACTATATATACCGCAATTTCTTATAATTTTGAAGATAAAATATGCTGTAAAATTATCTGAACTGGGACCTATTCAGACCCTACTTTTTTAATATGTTTGTGATTATTGTGATAGGAAAAACGTATTTGTGCGAAAATTTTGTATGATGTCATGCAATTTTTCTGATGCCAATCTGGAGCTGAATATATAATCCATAAATTAAGACCATGATATCCTCACATCTGTGATTGCATATACATTAAAATGGTACCTGAAAAGCACTGTTATTTGTAGAAAAATATAATAGCGTCCTTAAGTTTCGCAGATTTGATAGAGATACTTCTAAGAAATACTATATACAAAGACGCGCCTGCCGTTTGTACGCTTAGATCTTTTAAACAACGCAACTGATTTTAATGCAAATTTCAGCAAGTATAGTAGTATACATGCATATTATAGTACAGAAAAGACGAGAAATTCAAAGATTTGTTATGTGACGTCATAAAAACATATTTTTGTGAGCTTACATTGCAAACGTTGGCTACTGAATTGTATATCTCACAAAGGTCAATAAAAAAGTTTGCAATGGTATGGGTAAACTTTAGGTTAGGCAGAGGTCACCTTATAGTAGGCCCATGTCGCCATGGCGTTCCCATGTAATAGAGAGCGAGCTTATTGCCATCAACTGGGCACAAATCCAGTCTCTGTGACTGGATTTGTGCAGTCTTGCTTGATAAATTCCAGATGGAAAAATCCAATAACACTGCCCGACTCGGGAATCGAACCCAGGACCTCGTGCAGGTAGCACTTCCAATCACTAGACTATCGAGGCAGTTATTTATTTATTTATATACACACACTTTATTGTACACCATATTATACAAGAAAAAAAGAAACTTATCGCATAGTAACACATTATTTATCTATTTAATAGCTGTCGCCTGCGGCTTCGCTCCCGTCATTTGGCTACCTACCTATCCTCCATACCCTGCCCTACATACCCTGCCCTACATACCCTACCCTACATATCCTCCCAACCTTACATAGTTTTTTTTTTACTGAAAATAGCCTATGTCCTTCCTCAGGATGCTAACAACCCCCTTAAGGGCGGATTCAAGAGGGGAGGCACGGGTGCACGTGCCCACCCTAGACGGTATTTTGTGTACTGTGGAGGTTCCATCACAGTAGTATATACTGTTGTTAGAAGCAAATCAAATTATCAGAGATGTTAAAATATATGAATAACATAACAGAAAGAACATGAGTGAAACTCTTGTCTTTCAGAAACATTCCTATGCATACTTGAACATGTAACAGTTATTGCTGATATTTTTGCCCGTCCGCCCATTGTGCCCGTCCCAGAAATAAATTCTGGTTCCGCCCATGTATCCCCTTGCCAAATTTCATTGAATTCCGTTCAATGGTTTAGGCGTGAACGTAACAGACAGACAGAGTTACTTTCGAATTTATAATATTAGTATGGATTTGTATTTTTAACCCACGACGGAAAAAGAGGGGTGTTATAAGTTTGACGTGTGTTGCTGTGTATCTGTGTGTCTGTCTGTGGCATCATAGCGCCTCAACGGATGAACCGATTTTGATTTAGTTATTTTTTTGTTTGATTGTGTCGAGAGTGTTCTTAGCTATGTTTGAATAAAATCGGTTCAGCCGTTCAAAAGTTATGGCCGTTTTACTGTTTGAATCGGGATGTTTTCGCAAGATAAATGTGTCGGGGGGGTTTTTTAAATATTGAAGTTTTACTTGTTACAGGATGAATGTAACACACTTGGAGGATGTCCGACAGGAGAAGCCAAGATAACTGGTGGTTACAATCTGCCGGCTAAATGTAAGCTAAACAATATTATTTTTAATACAAAATACAGTCAAAATATTTTATTTCAACTAAAACATTAAGGAAGGTAATTTTGAAATGACTGCAAAAAAGAAACAAAACTGAAGATAGTTGCGAATACAAGCGCCAGTAGTTCTCTAATGAGAAGAATATGCAAGAAACTCCACGTTGACTCTTTTCCATCAATAAGTTTATTTGTATTTCTAGACACAATCAGTCATGCTGTAGGTACCATATTGATAACCCCTATTCTTTGCAGTAGATAACTGGCTGAGTGGTAGGAAAAACCCGTAATTTAATACTAAAGTCACCGCCAGATAACAAAAAAGTAAAAGCCGTTAACGCCTGTCTACCAATGTATTCCAATATTTCAAATCGGTACGAAAAAAAACTAAAGGCAGTGTCGCTAACACGATTAAAACAAACGTATCGCGGTAAGGGGCGTCCTTGACCCTTAAACTTGCCATGGGTTAATAATCTTTTGGTACAAACCAAGTTGTCGTATTTATTTTGGTAGGTATTTAATAGTATAATGAAACTCACATACCGAATTATAACCTTTATTTGACAATTATTTTCAGTAATGAATTAATATCTCATAAACACGTGGACTAGTTTATATGATTTAAACGAAGAAAATAGTTCTACACCTATATCTTTCATTTGAGACCAAATCTCTCCATAAACAAGAAACCGGCCAAGTGCGAGTCGGACTCGCACACGAAGGGTTCCGTACCATTATTGCAAAATACGGCAAAAAAATCAAAGAACTTTCAACAAACGTTATTTATTTGCCATATTTAAATATTGATTTTATGCTGTTTTTAGTATGTGTTGTAATAGCGGCAACAGAAATACATCATCTGTGAAAATTTCAACTGTCTAGCTATCACGGTTCATGAGATACAGCCTGGTGACCGTGGAGTCTCAGTAATAAGGTCCCGTTTTTACCCTTTGGGTACGGAACCCTAAAAATCATGTTTTCAAGTAACATAATTAAACTTTTTGGTACAAGTCGGATCAATGACTTATTTTTTTTGTTATCTGGCAATGACTTTAATAAATAATAACCAGCCGGCTACTGTCCCATCGCAGGGCAAAGGCCTCTTAACATACATAGAAGGAACTAGATTAGTCACCACGCTTGCTCAATGCGGGTTGCGATTTCCAGTCCAGGTTTCCTTACGATGTTTTCCTTCACCGTTATCAGCGATGTCCAAGATAAACTTAGAAATAACATTATGAATTCAATAAGTTACATAAATCGTGGGTACAATATTCACAACGGTTATTTGTGTCTCTGAATTGGCTGCAAGACCCTGCGCAGTAGCTTATTTTGTGTCAATGTTGAAGATAGCATTGTATAACTGCCTCTTTCACTCGCTTACGTTTGTCGCATCGTCCTATCTCGCTTACTCTATGCAGTATACTCGATGACAAACTGTTTCTTGCTCAATGGTTGGCAGAGCAACAAAGATCCGCGGTGGCTATTATACTAATCGCATGAGAGGAGAGTTCTTAGTCATTGGCCCAACATGACATTTATTTATTTAAACATACATGAGCTTCTAAATTAGGTGCTGCAGCATTTGTGGCCCAGTGGTAACGGAGTTGAGTTGCCTTCTCTCTGCGAGAGAGGAAATTGGCCTTGATCCACCACGCGGGCCCAGTGCGGGTTGGTAAATGTCACATGTCTTCGAATTTATGGTTCAAGGATATGCCGGTTTCCCAAAGATGTTCTGCTAAAGTTTTTAGACCAATGTTGATGAAATAATTTACACAAAGAAAAGCGCCTGCCTGGGTTAGAACCCACGCCCTACAGCCATCACTGTTAGTGTTACTACTACAAGATATAACAATAATTATTGTTATTATATATCTCGTTACGGCCCGTTCACACATGGGAGTCCGTTTTTACTGGTACGTTTTTAACGGATACGTCATAAATTTATGCTCTGTTCACACATAGGCACCGTATAACGTTCAACGGATCCGTCATTACTGGATGCGATGTTTGAACAGAAAACTCGCAGTATACCGCCGCTATTCTACAAGGATGGACGCTGTCGTGTTGTATTGCTACTATCGTCGGAGAAGAAAGATTCGACGTTATTGGCAGCATCCACTTATGGCCCAAAGATCTAGAGAGGGTGCTTACAGTTTACTTATGAGTCAGTTACGAGGTGATGAATCGAATTTTTTCAATTACTTTCGTATGTCAAGTGTGTGTGAGTCAAACAAAACCTGTCGCATCCTGTCGCATGTCGCTTCCCCTCCTACACCCCGCACACCGTTAAATTTTTTTTTTTACTGTTCCGTCGTCCAGTATTCGATGACAAAACGGAATGTCATTTTTTTACGTAACGATATTTTTTACTGTATACAGAATACTGTGCCATGTGTGAAGTCGCTCATACAACTACATACGCCATCGACGAAAAAAAAACGTAGACGATAAAACGGAACAGTAAAACGGAGACATGTGTGAACCGGCCGTTAGTTTTTCGATCAATTCTATTTTAGTATTTTATAGAAAAACTGGTCAACTATAAAATATTTTTGTAGGTATATTCCGCATTGTTTTACCTATAAACCCTAGATGGGGCAGAGGGCGTCCACAGATGTCCTTCATCGCGATCGATCTTGAGCTTCACGCTTCACCTCGCTCCATGTCATTCCGATGCTCGTCGCTTCTGCCAAAACGGTGCGACGCCAGGTTTGACGGGGACGGCCACGCTTTGTTTTCCCTTGGGGATTCCAGTCCAAAGCTTGCTTGGGTATGTGATCGGGACCCCTTCGGAGCGTGTGGCCAATCCATCTCCACTTGCGACGCTTGATCTGGCGGTCGATCGGGCTCTCGTGGCATTTCTCCAACAGCTCTACGTTGGAGATGGTCTCGGGCCAGTAAATTCCGAGAATGCGACGGAGACAGCGGTTGACGAAGACTTGTATTTGGCGTGAGATGTCCTTTGTGACCTTCCACGTTTCGCACCCGTAGAGCAGCACGGATTTGTCATTGGACCCGAAGATTTTAAGTTTAATCCTTCGGGTCAGTTTCCGCGATTGCCAAACAGGTCTTAGCTGCGCGAATGTAGCTCGGGCTTTGGCAATCCGTGAAGCGATGTCCTCTTCACTACCTCCAGTCTCTGACACGACACTCCCGAGGTATGTAAATTTGTGAACGCGTTCCACTGCCTCTGTGCCAATCAGCAACGGTGAGTGGTTCTTCACACCAGTTCTCATTTCCTGGGTCTTCCGTAGGTTTATTTTGAGTCCCGTTTATGCCGCCTCCTGACGTAGATCGTTCAGCTTTGCTTGCATATCTGCGTGGGTATGACTCAGCAGGCATAGATCATCGGCGTAATCCAAGTCTTCCAAGACGTTGGATAATCCCCTCTCTATGCCGCGGCGCCTGTTATCATAGATGCGAAGCATAATTCCGTCAAGAACGACTAGGAAGAGGAGCGACGACAGGAGGCAGCCTTGGCGGACACCCGCGTGTACTGCAACGTCATCCGATATGAGGCCGTCATGAGTAACACTACAGCAGTAATTTTTGTAAATACTCTGCAACAGACGGACTATTTTCGGCGGCACTCCAACTGACATTATATCAGGATCTCAAAAATACTTACCCCATAAAAATCTTAAGTAACTAGCGGACGCCTCAGCATACAGGGATAAAAAGTAGCCTATGTCACCCGGGGATAGTGTAGCTTTCCAACGATTGAGATTTTTTGAAATCGGTTCAGTAGTTTTTAAGTTTATTCGTTACATACAAAAATACAAATATTTTCTCTTTATAATATTAGTATAGAAGTATAGATATAGATTAATCAATATTATTTCTATTACAGACGTAATCCATACAGTGGGACCTCAAGATGGGAACGCAGAAAAACTCAAAAAATGCTATGAGAACTCCCTTGGGTTCCACAAAACACACAAGTTGACTTCCATAGCGTTCCCATGCATCTCCACGGGCATCTACGGCTTCCCTAACCGCTTGGCTGCCCATATTGCTCTCCGCACAGCAAGGAGGTTTCTAGAAGAGAATCCGGACATGGAACGCATCATCTTTTGTCTTTTCATGCCTGTTGATGTTGAAATCTACGAGACGTTGGCGCAGATGTACTTCCCTGTACATGACTGGAATTATACTGATGATGCTAGGTCGGAGGAGTAGTTTTTTTCGAATAATGTTTCCTTTTAAGTCTGAAATATAATGTAATGTAATTAAAATGTTAAAGTGTAACAAGGACATTGTTCGTAATAAATTCAACTGTAGAACGTAGGTATTATAATACCGTTATTATGTGATATTTGAAAAAAAAAACCCTTCATTTTGTTTGAGTAACTTGTCAGATTTTATATTAAATTTTTTAATCATTTAAACACGAAGTTTTAATAGTGCCTATGTCAACTACCCTCGCTTAACAAATGGAGATTACATGTCCAGCACAGTATAAATATACAAATATAAACTGTGTCTCCAGTGCCGCCGAAAAGGCTCAACAACATTATTTTCTTTGAAAATGTCGCCAATATACCACCCGCAGAGAGAGCACCGCGGCGAGACGTATCTCGACGCAATCTCAAATTCAGTGGAAATTAAATAAAACTTAACACAGCGATATCAACAGAGGAGGCGATTCTCTCGCTCGTGGAGATGACGGTGACGTTCAGTGGCGGATCCAGGAATGCCAGGATTAATTTCTCGAAAATTTTAGCACTTCGGATCGGCTTCCTTTATACAACTTTGAGCGAAATAAGGGTTTCTTGCAGAAAAGTGGAACAACCTAGAGGTACAATACAAAGATGTAAGAGCGAGCTCTTATGACAATTCATACAGAAATTGAATTGAGAGAAACTGGGAGCAAGAGCGAGAGAAACGAGCTCGGACAATGATAAGACCTAAGACCAATCATATGTAGGTACTTATTATTTCACTAAGGCTACGCGGACAACACAGGCGTGATAAATGGTAATTGTAATAAAAGTTTATGGAAGAACACCCCCTATCAATGCAAAAAGAAACGAATGCTATCAAAGCGATATAACACGGAACACCGGCGGGGGCAGGTGCCTCCGTGTCCTTCTCCTGGATCCAACTATGAACATCTATGATCTACTTAAACATAAACACAATACGACGTTGTGTCCCCCATCACCAAATCACGACGTCGTCGACCTTGATCGATGCGGTGTCGCAGCGCGGCTCTATGACCTGACGTACTAATACACGGTACGCCGTGTTACGACGCGTCGGAAGCGGTACGTGGCGATGCGCTCGCTTAGTTGATGTTTAATTGTATTAGCGATTAGTGGTGCACAAAAAAAAGACAAACATTATTGATTTACATTTATTTGATATCACTTTTTGAGGAACCTCTAGGAAGAGACTGCTGTTTCAAAGGTTCGTGAGTGAAAACTTTACCGGAATTATACAAGGCACGACATCGTGTAACATTGCGGCATCGTGATGTGCATTTTTACGACGCGGTAACGTAAATTATAACGTCACGTCAAAGTGCCGCGATCAACTTTGACGACGTCGTGACGTGATGATGGGGACAAGCCCTTAGCATCTCTGGGTGTAAACTGCAACCGCAGACTCTGAGCTACTTCTGAATAATTCCTGATGGTAAAGCCTAATGTTGGACTTGGGATTTGAACCCACTTTACCTATATATCACCTTCGAAGCAGCTTGAAGCTCTAGTCTTGGAGTCTGAGCTCATTCGCTATTTCATAGACAATACTTACGTAATACGTAACGTATAATCTATGTTGACAGAACGTCAAAATAAGAAAAACAAAAACGTCATAGACAAAAAATATTATCAGTCGATGTCATTTTTAATTGTTCTAATTCTCGATTTGTTTTGGTAAAAATCAAAGCAAAATCTATTTACTAAATATAAAACTTATAAAATCTGATAGTAAACTCATAAAACCGAGACTTCTACATAAAAAATTGGTTTTCAGCTACGTGAAAGACATGGAATGTTTTGAAAATTTAATGTTTTGAAACGTAAATATCAACAATGTCTTCAGCCTTGGAACATGAAGACTTGGAGAATGTTGCTCTCGTCAGAATGGAGGACGTGCAGCCGTCGAGAGACAGGATAGATAGGACCGTAGAAATCGATATTCCTTCTGCTGACGAAGTAATCTTCGAATACCTAGATGACAAAGTGGAATATGAAAACGAATGTGAAATTGATGATGATTCTGACTCGAATATTGGTAGTATGGTGTCCATACAGTCTGAGGAAATGATCGAAGAAGAAGAAGAAGACAGTGATCCTGAAGAACTGATTGTTCCTGAGGTTTTGGAGGTACCTATAGAAATTAATGTCCCTATGGTGAGCTTGTTATTTTTGTACCCTAAAAAGCTATGATTTGGTTGCTTTAATTAGTATATTTAATGTAGTTATTAGAATTTCTGCAGCTTTATTTGCGATAGCAAAGACACATATTATTTTTTGTTGCATTCTTTAAGCATTCTGTCATTGTAGCATTTTGCCTTTAGTGCTACTGTAAATTAGGTTTCTTCTTCCTAGTTTCGATCTTGACCACTCTGTCATGGTCACAATGAATTTTGTTCAATCGCTGGTGTTGTTGATTACATGAAAGTAGGCTGATTTATTATGCAAATATGAGTTCTTGTTGTTTGTATTAAAAATTTATTTGTTTGACCAACATCTAATAGTCATTAGAGCACATTTTCCTACATCATATTTTCTCACACCTTTTGAACATTGTCACAATAAAAATCCATAAAATTCCTTCCGCTAGAAAGCTGACGAATTGAAGACTGAAGTCAAACCGAACCAATCGGACAGTTGGCCTACCCTAGAAATACTACCCGGAGGTGTTATCAAGAATTCGGTTGACTGTGAAACATTCAACACTTGCAAGAAGGTTAACGAGCCTGCGGGGAAGGGTGAAATGATGTATGCGTGCGCCAAATGCTCGCAGGTCTTTAAATATCTGTTCTGCTTAACAAAGCATGTCAAATGGCACGAAGATCAGAAGAAACTGATGAAATCACCACATCAAAGGAAAATGAGTGAGTATTAATTTTTTATTTTATCTTTGCAGACTGCAACAAATTGGTTTTGTTATTCGTAAAAGTATTATTTTGTTCGTCGTGAAAATACTATTAGTGATTTTGAATAACTTTAAATAAATAATTTAAGAAAAATAAATTAACAAGAAACCAAATATGAATACCTTTTCCTCAATGTCCCACTGCTGGGCAAAGTGCCTGAATCCTTTTTAAATCATACTACACATCATAATTTACTGGGCGTCTTTTAAATTATAATGTAAAATCAAATTGTTAAAAAAAGTTAATAAATATAATATACAGCCAATAATATATATAATAGCCATATTGTGGTAATTGTGGTGTCAATTAAATAAGCTGAAACTAAATAAAGGTAAGTTTTTTTTATAGTATATAAATTTTATTTTTTATTTATAGATCCACCAAATTACATACAGCTGCCTCTATTGATTCAAAAAGTTTTTTCTTTATTTAAATTGTCAGTTGCCACAATATGGCTTTTGGTTGGTCTATAATCCATAAAATAAAAAAAAATAAAAAAAATATTCTTCCTGCAAATATGTAAGTTTTTGGAAACAGAAAAGAGCACTTAAAAAAAAACTTAAGTCAATAACGTCATTAGGGTTTTATTGGACCTCTCTTGCCACACAGAAAGAAACCTAATCTGTATTGAAATAAGGCTTTTTACGAATCATCATGTTTCTGCCCTTGTTCCATGTTACTTGGGGTTGTGCAAAACGTTTTCTTCTTCCATTCCATCCTGTCAACCAACACGCTATCAATAGAAATGTAGTTTTAAGGTTACTAAATAATTTATGTTACTGTAAAAGCCTGATCTATGGTAAATTTTGTATTTCCTGATACCTACAACATGGGAGTATTTCTTTAAGTCAAGGGTCAATAGGTTTCTTCTAGACAAGAGTGCTACATCGTCGACCACAGTGAGATAGTGGCCAAGCGCGAGCCTAACAATAGTTAATAAAAGAACCTAGTGTTTACTGGTAAAACCTAGGATTTACCAAGTCATACTAATTGCCGTCTTTTACCAGGAATCCACACGGTTTTTAGGATTTCGGTCAGAGACTTGTAAATTAGTGCTGTGCGGAATCGATTATCAATAATCAATTATCAAGATAATCGTTTACAATCGATTATCATTTAGATAATCGTTAACAATCGATTATCATTTAGATAATCGTTAACAATCGATTATCATTTAGATAATCGATTACAATCGATTATTGCAAGAAAGCTATTTAAATTATGGTAACCCTGCTTCTTTTTAGGCAAAGGTCTATTGATGGGTCGGGATTTCTCCTTTAATAGAGCAGTTTAATACCAAATTATTTAAGTGCTTTATTATAAGGGAAATCCCAATTAAGTTTTTTTAAGAGACATACACGATATTCGATTTAGGCCCGATTTTTCAATAGTCTTATAACTTTTATCTGAGGCATACAAATGGCGGTTTTACAGCTTTTGTATAGAAAATCAAACGTATATATACCTACAGATTATTAAAAAAAAATATGTCAAACGGCAATTTTTATTCCTCAGTTAAAAGATAACAGTCTATTGAAAAATCAGCCCTTATTCGTTTGATTTTTAATATAAATAATAGTTTTCTTTTTTAAATAAATAAGTTATTAAATTCTGTTATTTTTATATCATTTTTATGACCTTTCTAAGAAAATTTGTAACAGTTTTTATTTCGAACTAATCATTGAACCACAACGATTAAAAATCGATTATTAATAGATACCATATATTCTCATGTTCGATTAATCGATAAGATAAATAAACGAATCGGCACAGCACTATTGTAAATGTTGGAACAATTGTAATGTCTATGACACACTATGATACGAAATGTTAAGGTTACACTAGTCGATCATTCTTCCATACAAACTTAGTCTGGCGATTACTCCACTGTTTGACGATGTACGTTCAAAATAAAAATGATTTCAATTTTTCTCATCATTATCTAGCCCTGTATGGAAACAAAAAAGTAAAAAAATAAAATATTTGAAAGTTATGAGCGTCGAAAGTTCCATATTTCAACATTAATTTTAATGCATCTTTGGGTATATATTTCATAAATACCATAAGAAGAAGGAAAATTGCAAAACAGCCACCATACAGGGATAGATTAGTAGTTCAACAATGCAAATAAATTTATTTTAAAATATACATTTTGTCGTTTTTTCATGATATCTAGACTCCCAAAGGCCTCTTTATAAAATTTCGTGCGCTCGTTTTCGTCCTAAATCATCATTCATTTCGCTACAAACTTGCAAAAGTGCTTATGTCCGCCCAAAGATGCGTTAAAATTAGTGTTGCAATTTTCCATCTTATGGTATCATATGGAGAGTTCTAGCATTAATTGACCGTGCGATTGCAGGTAAAAGCTCAAAATCGCGATTATAATTGCTCATTTCGGGCTTTTACCAGTATAACTTGGTAAATCCTAGGATTTACCGTACTTCGGGCTTTTACAGTAACATAATATAAAACAAGAAAATTCTTAAAATTAAAACTATTTTATTTAATTTCAGCTCCACTAGAAAAACGTTTAGTTTTATTAAAGCAAGAACGAAGTGAATTGGATAAAACATACAAAATGCAAAAGATTGATCTTTTAGCAAGGTGGGTAAAATAAAAAACCTAAAAACCATTCATTTGAAAATTTTAATGAATGTTAAGTTGATTAATTCAATATTCTTTTTTCAGAATTGCTGCTGCAGTAGGAAAAATAGATAAAACAAAATATATTTTAAATAAATAGTTATACAAAATAATTATTGTTTTTAATTTTCTCTTGCGAACGATCCCTGAGGCGTCGTCGGTCGAACTTATTGAAGACGATACATCTGTTGATGATGTAATAAACGCGCCCTGTAATGCTGCTTGATCCCAGAAACATACTGCAAAAACGTGCAGTACAATGCCATGATCCCAGCAATGTACTGCAAAAAAACGTGCAGTACGTAGAACAGTGCCATGTAGACCCAGCCAGAAAGTGTGGTGTGGTGTATGTTGGTGTGTGGTGGTGTAGTGTTGCGTGGTGGTGTGTGTGTGGTCTAATGGTAGTATTACTATTATTTATTCTGTGGTAGTATATCAAACATATATAGTATATTATGCAACTAGTGAATAAAAGACGGATTTAATGCGAGGGCCGTAGATGAATCACAAGTAAGTGAAGGATTCTAACGACTGAATCACGACCATAGGGAGTGATTCATGTTGATTGAATCACGAGCATAGCGAGTGATTCAAGTGTTAGAATCATGAGCGACGCGAGTGATTCATGGCCCTCGATATAAATCCGTTTTATTCAAGAGTTGCATACTATATTTTATACCATGACTACGAGAAAAAGAAAGATTGAAGCGGCACAAGGAATAATGATAAATAAATGAGTACCTTCAAAATTTACAAAAAAAAGTGAAACCCTGACCCCTGAGCTAGGTAACAGCACTTGTGTTTCAATCTATCTCTAACTCTAACTCTATCTCAAACTCTATCTCTAAGTCTATCTCTAACTCTATCTCTAACTCTATCTCTATCTCTATCTCTATCTCTATCTCTAACTCTATCTCTAACTCTATCTCTAACTCTATCTCTAACTCTATCTCTAACTCTATCTTTAACTCTATCTCTAACTCTATCTCTTACTCTATCTCTATCTCTTTCTCTAACTCTATCTCTTACTCTAACTCTATCTCTAACTCTAACCTCATCTCTATATCTATCTCAAACTCTATCTCTACCTCTTACTCTATCTCTATCACTAACTCTATCTCATCTCTATATTTATCTCTTTCTCTATCTCTATATCTTTCTCTATCTCTATCCCTATCTCAAACTCTTATCTCTATCTCTAACTCTATCTCTATCTAAGTTTGTATCGAATATTTTATGCGTAAGGAGGTTGTACAGCATTGAGATGGAGTTTGAATATTATATTGGTGTGTTCTAAATTCAAACACCAAAACAGTGATTAAAAGTGCTTTTTATTCACTGTTTTCAGTGAATAAAATAAGCTTTTTAGAGGGGGAATGGTATAAATGTTATTTTTTTTATTGAATACAACAAAACAAAAGACAGCCGCTCTTTTACCAGCTACAATGGGCTACCTAGCTAATAATTCGTATTAATTATTTAGCAAATTTTCAACACCACTGTTCTCAAAACGGTGAAGGTAAACATCGTGTGGAAACCGGCATATCATTGAAACAAAAAACGAAGACATGTGACATCCACCAACCCGCACTGGGCCTGCGTGGTGGATTACGGCCCATTTCCTGCCACAGAGTGGAGGCCTGTGTTCCAGCAGTGGGAATATTAAAAGGCTGATGATAACGATGGACTACCTACTACTGCCAACACACATAACTTCACGCCTGCATTCATCGAAGCATAAGCTGTGTTTCTTTCAGGTAATATTCTCCGGGGGGCGGTTAAGAGATCTGGGGGGGCGGAGTAAATAATGGAAACAAAGTAATATTTAAAATCATTTCCAATTATTATTAATAATTTAATGAATAAAAGATGCTGGCTGAACCAAAATTTACTTTTTTTTATTTATTTCTTGCGTACACGTAAAAATAAGTGTGTCCTTATCATTATGTGTACGCAAGAAAAAATAAAAAAAAAGTAAATTTTGGTTCAGCCAGCATCTTTAATAATAATAGCTATAATTTTCATTCTACAAAATTCGCGAAATTTCTATCTATAAACAGCTGTTTAGAGTGGGAGGGCCTTATCGGATAGCGTTAGAGGAAAAGGGATGGCGATTTTCCCGAAAGTGTGTCGTTCTTTCTAGGCGTTATTCTGGTTGGCTACTTTAATAAGTCATGCACTACTCTATTCCTGATTGGCTGATTGAGTACCACTTCACGTCAATAAAGGGTTTTCAGCTCTAATATGATACCAGGTTTAAATAATTTGCCAAATTGTAGGGATATTTTTTCGTCGCGAATATACGTAAATCTGCTGAAGATGAAAGTGAGCGACGGGCAACCTATTGCTATTGATTAAGTTCGAAAAGCCCCGGGGGGCAGTAAGGGTACCTGAAAGAAACACTGAGCATAAGGCAGCAAAGATTAAAGGTCTATGCACACATATCAGGGCCGTGCCCGGGACGTGGACGGACAGTGCCCCGCCAGGGGCTCAAAAAATACATTTTATATGAACTCATTCACACAAGTCCGTGCACGGGCCAGTGACGAAGCTTCAATGATTGTGCCCGGCCCTGTCACGTCCCGGGCACGGCCCTGATATGTGTGGATAGATCTTTACTTGCTAGATATATCTCCGCTATATTCTTCCACATTTCTATAGTTTTGATGTCCCATGTAATATGGGCCGACTCTGTTGCCATCGATTTCGGGCTCAAATCCAAACTCCAGTCTGCTACAGAGCAATAGGGAGGTTTCCTGGTTAGAGAAATGATAATTCTATTTAGTCCGTCAGTGTGATTATCAAATAATATTGGACACGTATTTTTTGCTTTACCAAATCAAACTGACAAAGTTAAAGCGCATCAAAGTTCAGGAGTGGAGGCTTGTGACGTCACTAAGGCAGTATAAAGTGTACTAACGGCGTGACTTCACACGATATTTCAACGCATTGTATCGTCGTCACTTTGTTTAAGTGTCAAAGTAAAAAGGTTTCCAATATTTTTGATTAATTTACCCGACGGACAAAAAACTAATTTTCAGTAAAGTTCCCTATCCCAGGTGGAAATAACACTGCCCAATCTGGGCAACGAACCCAGGACGTAATGGTCGTTTCACAGATTTTCTTTATTACCGCTATTACTGAGAATTTCTAGACTAACGAGGCAGTTTTGTCTGTGAGCATCAAGATGGCGGGATCAAGCCCCAATTTAAAATGTATGTATCACATTAAAGTGTTTGTACTACATATGTACTATTTGTACCCTAAATAAGACATTTGTACCTCTGAAGGAAAAGGAAATATGTCAAGACGTTCCTGGTCCCGCCACTTTGACGTCAAAGTGGCGGGACCAGGGTTTCATTTCTGCCTAGATGTGTCCATTTCAAAGGTAACGATGAATGATAGATAACTTTTGACGTACTTAAGTTATGAATATGACAAATTACACATGTTTATGTACTTAGGAGGTGCAAAGTTTCCTCATTTGATTTTACATGAGCTCTAACGATTTTCATATGACTTCAGCGATAACGATAGCGGGACCAATGTTTTAATCACATAACTTTAATTTGGCAATTACAATTTTATTGAAAATTCAGTATATAACTGTACATATGTAGTACTATGCCTTCGGATGTCAATTACCTGCCTCTGAATAGTGCTGCAAGAAGTTCTTTGACGTCAAAGTGGCGGGACCAGGGATGTCTTGACATATTTTCTTTTCCTTTAGAGGTACAAATGTCTTTATTAGGGTACAAATAGTACATAATTATAGTACAAACACTTTAATGTGATAGATTTTAAATTGGGGACTTGATCCCGTCATTTTGATGCTCAAAATGTTTACGTTTTGTCTGTATGTATGTAACACAATTTTATATCCTAAAATCTTTCATCTATTTCAGAGAAAGTGGTTGCTGACGAATACATCTGCCTGCATACAGGAAGGAAGAAGGTAATGTTACCAGACACAAAAAAAAGCAAACGGAAACAGCCAAAGAGATTAAAATCGAAATCATCATAAGGTTTTCTTTAAAGTCTATAGTTGTTTGAAAAATATGTTATTTCATCCACACTCCACTCTTATTTGGTGCAGTCATTTTCGGAATGATAGTTAACTTTGTTTTATTTTTGTCATACAAAATTGCCGTTCAATGGCCTAAGGGCCCATTTTTCAATAGTCTGATAACTTTTAAACGAGGCATATAAATGGCGTTTTGACAGCTTTTGTATAGAAATTATGTCAAACGGCCATTTTTATTCCTCTTTTGAAAGTTAACAGACTATTTAAAATCGGCCCAGGCATGAATGAAATAAATAATTTGACTTTGAACTATTTTTGACACTAACCGTCCAACTGTCAAATCATAGATCATCAATGATTATTGCCCTGACTAAATACCTACTCTTACCAAATATGTATTTATTTATATTTTCAAAATATCGACATTGGACTCAAATAAAACAGAATAATAAAATAAATAAATTATAGTACCCAACCTATAGTGTTCCGTGTAGCTATAAAAAGACTATATATTTTAAAGACTGCCCAAAATCCGACTTTATATCATTCATACATGCATTTAGAATTTATAATTTATGAGGCATATAGGCATTTGGCCCGTAGCATAGGCGGATCCAGGTGGGGGGCACGTGGCCCAACTACTGGCGTAGATTTCTTTTTAAAGAAGCCTGCTGGGCTACGTCACAGGCTTGCATGAGCTGATTACCTGCACATAAACCGAGAATGTGAAAGAAAGCAGTTTTTGAAGTTTAGTCAATTTTGTAAGGCTCAGACCATTCTCTATTTCAGAGGTCACCAAATGGCGGACCGCCGATCTATTTTGTGAGGGCCTAAGTAAACAGTACAATATCAATTATTAAATTACTTCCTGAAGTAAAATTGTGTTACTGGAGTACGTGATTTATTAATACGTGACAACGGACGAATCGGGTCCGCGACCTTTCGCCCCGATTAGACTGGACCCGAAGAATAATACCTGGATATTTCTGTTTTGATAGGCGTAAAAACGTCGATGTAGAGTCAGACAGAAAAATGATGATTTAACTCTTGCACCACAGAGATTATAAAATTTAAATAATGTTTGAATAAATAAATAAATAATTTAGCAACTAAATGTAATTTGTGTTTTTTTTGTAGTAAAAATCATAGAAAAAAAACATGATTGACTAAATTATCTTTAAAAAATAAAGATTGAGTATTAAAGAATACACGGTAGGAACAATTCAAAGATTAAAATAATCAACAATTAAAAATAATCACAAAAATCTTTTGATAAAAATAAGACCAAGTTCTGGACAGACTAAGCCGCTTCGTCCATTGTTTCAAGAAAAGTGAGGTAGAGACTATCTTTATAAAGCTACATTTTTGAAACGAAATCACTATGTAAAGTTATCTAGAATTAAAATATCACTGCCTGACTGTACAAATGGCACTGAAGTCTGAAGTGGTAGTAAAACATCTGGTATTATTTTTCGGGTCGACTCTAAGCGGGTCGAGTGGTCGCGAACCCGACGAATCATCGCATAAAATCTCTATTTAAGTTTATTTCAAATTTAAATTAAATACACGTGACGATGTGGGGTAGGTGGTTTAAAACCTTACGGACCACGAAAATCATATTTATAATAAAAACGGATCCAAATGAAAGTAATTAGTGACTCCTGCTCTATTTCTATGGGGCCATCCTCCTTTTCGATGTGACCAATTAGACAAAGACCTTTGAGCGTATATTGTGTGTTTATGTAAATACTACTCGGCCATAATAAAGGTCTATCCACACATATCAGGGCCGTGCCCGGGACGTGACAGGGCCGGGCCCAATCATTGAAAATTCGTCTCTGGCTATTCTGGTTAGATATTCAGCTCATATAAAATGTACACAATTATATTATTTTGAGCCCCTGACGGGTCACGGTCAGTCCACGTACCAGGCACGGCCCTGATATGTGTGGATAGACCTTTACTGTGCACTTGGCGCTGTCATCTCACTCTGACGTTCGACTTTGTCGAATGCGGGGCGCAGCGCGGGTAGGCGTAGTGGGGATTTAGGTCGGAGTGCACAGTTATTTTGATTGTGTTGTAAGTCATCTCTTTGAAAAAATATAGTGTTCAAAAGATTTACAATAATATTCTGTGTTCTCTCACATATATTTGAGTATGTTATGAGTGTGTTAAATATGTGTGTATTTACTGTGTGTAGATCGGTTGTCTATAGTTAGAATTATAAGAGTAATATTGCGTTCAATTAACTTTAAATTTCGCACCAAAATGTGGTCAAAACATTCGACTAATTGTGGAATTCGCTCACGATTTTAACCTATATCACGGGGTCTCATTGCTAACAAAGAAAATTTGGTTCTAATAAATCTCACTAGATGGCGCGATATGCACGTATCTGTTATTGAATGTGTGTAAAATTCACATTTTCTGGAAAGGAACATAAAAATTATATGTTCTTGCTTAATCAACTCTCCTAAGTACAAAATTATGGAATATTGGGCTCTTAATTCACATTTCAAAGATTATTTTAACGGATAATTTAGAATTGATGCCAATAGATGGCGCATTTTTTAATTTGTGAGGCATTCCACTCGATTGTTAAAACTGTAAAAACGTGGCAATAAATACTATAAAACGAACCTTCACTGTATTTAAAGAAAAAGATATTCACGAACTTAGTAAACCCTTTTACTTGCAAGTCACTGCTAACACCATCTATCTATCAGCGTGAAACAGAACCGAACGCGTTCGATGTACAAAAATAACAAGATTAATCAGATGAAAAACGCTAGTTACGTCGGCACGGTTTCTTTGTATGGGATGAGGCATCTGTATGCTAGTATTATATTATCTGTGCCTATATCTACACCCGGATCATCCAAAGGGTCTAATATTATATAAGCTGCAAAAAATATTCATTTTGAGTTGTAAGGTTGTATTTTTTGAATTAGTCGTATTATAATCATTTGGCGTTGGCGTTTGTTCGTTTACCTTTTATTTCGCTCCAGCGAATAGGTTAGTTACAGATAAGGTTACAGATGTTTTTACCAATGTGCCGACATCTTTGTGTCCCTGTTTAGCGCCCTCTAGTGATAATATAAAAACAATCTACATATCGGTATATAGTCTGGTTATTATAAGTCTGCAGAAGTCTTAAAAAAAAGTTTTGTTTAAGTTATGCTTTTAAATCAGTCACTTTCGTGGTACATGAGCTGCCAGATTGCCTGTAAATTGTATTTGTTTAAATCTCATGTACAATGGTGATACATAAGAGGAATTAATGCAGCTAGGCATTCTCTACTAGTCACAACTATTGCGTTATTGTTTTTTTTACAAAATAAAGTAGAAACATGGTTATACCTATTAAAAGTGGAGCGAGGGAGTTATTATGTAACATGATAATAAAGGTTAATTCCAAGATGTGCAGGAACCGCACGATTTTGTCTTTTCATTTTTGCTTTATAGATTATTTAATGAAGAACATTTTACAAGCTTTTATTTAACTGGCAATGTATGTATGTAAAGTGTGTTCGGGTCATAGACCTAATAAATAGTATGGACTTGAAATACCTACAAAAACGTGCCTACCTAAACCTTAAAATGGCACTTAAAATGGCTGCCGATGCTATGGTTGTGTTAATCACGGAACACACACACATTAATAAAACAAAAAGTAAACAACCATTTGACAGCAGGACTACCACGAACACAACCACAAATTTCGGCAATTATTATGGCGAATATGGCACGTACTGACAGCTGTCACTACGTCATAACAAAATGTTGCCATAATGAGCAACAACTGAAATATTGTTGTCTCTTTTGTCAAATACGATTACTACATTAGAAGAAATGAGATAAAATGATGTTTCACATTCTGTACCGTATTTTACACATATTTGTATAAGCTAATGTATGTATAGAATAATAGGGCGCCTCCATGTTTTTCCTAGCTCAGTGGTTCGGGTTAAATCTTGCAAATGAATTTTAAAGTAGTTGTTCTCAACCGATTAAGATGAAATTGTGCTACGTTTAGGTTGGATGACAATGCACGGTAAGGTAAAAAGAATGATTAAAAATCAAGTTTTTTTTCTCGAATTCTCATACGCCTGGTTCATGTTGTTAACAAGAAGTTCGAAGATCGTGTCAAATTACAACATAATGAAGCAACACAAGAAAATTTAGGTTTTGCGGTAATCAAACGCTATGAAAATGTGCGTTTTCACAGTGTTTGGTTACCGCAAAACCACAATCTCATGACAAAACTTTATCAAAACCACAGCTTTATTATTTGATCTATGAGCTCGAATGACAAGCTTCGGCGTAATTTCGTTGTCCATGAGTGCGTGTAATTGTGTATTTGTACGGCAAGGCTTAGTTTGAACCGGCTTCACTTTGTTGTTTGCAACGTTCCATCTTGACTTTTTATTTGATCTGAGACTGCATTGTACTAAATAAAGTAGCACATCAAAAACATCTATCTAGTCTTTTTTTGGTAGTTCAGACGGTGTTACCATTCCCAAAATTTTCAATTGCCCACTTTTTTTACTTCTGCAGACTTAGTGCCGGGATTTCCCGCAAGCAGCACTGTCGTTCGTCTTTTTATTGTAAAAATATTTGGTATAAAATCGTGAGTGATTCGAAAATGGAATTTTATATTTAGGTAGTATTTGATAGTTTTAAGACATTTGTTTGTAAACAGAGTGTTGTTTTTAAATAAGAGATCTAGACCGAGTGTCTGGAACGAAAATTACCAAACGCGCGTTGCTATCAAGTTGCGTTTCATTTATGTCGCGCCGATAATTTTCCTCCTAGAAACTGTAAATTACTGGATTTTCTAGGTCCCTTATTTAAAGTTTTACCTCGAAGAATATATGATTAATTTTAAGAATCACTCCAGTCCATAGGATCAGGTCTAGTTGAAAACCAATGTTGTTGTTTTCTTGTGTTACGTATTGTGTATCGCTCAAAAATACATATTATTTTATTTATAAGAATGTTTGTTAATTTATGTATCAACTGTGTTTGTTTAGTTATATTTGCGTTGTGTCTATGCATTATTAATCATTAGGTATATTTGTTAGAATTCGAAGTGAGCATCGGCTTTTTATATGACAATTCCAACCTGTAGATAGTTATGGGATGCAATAATACATTTTAGTCATTGATATAAATAAAAATAAGATACACACGTCCGCATAAAATGAGCGTACAATTTTAAAATGTGCGCACATTTCAAATAGTCTAGCGTCGCTCGCGCCCCTGCACGCTCGTTAAAAAACTAATATTACGTCAAGAACGTTAAAAATGGATGGGATATTGTATTTTCTATAAGTAAAAGAGTTTATTGATTTGTTTTTATGACCTAATATATGATTACGATTTAATTTGACTTAAGACTTCCCTCAACATTGGGAGTATTACGCCGTATATTTAAATTTGAATTTAAATGGCTGCTTTTTCAGTGTAAGAACGATGCCTTACAATCTCCTTTTATTTTAGTCGCATAATAAAAATGACCCTGTTCGTTGTTTTTTTTAATTAGAAAGTTTATTCCCGTTTGACCTTTATTGTATTAAGTTTTTAACAAATATTTATACGTTATATATAATAAGCTTTTAATCGAATTCCAAAAGGAGAAGAGGTTATCAATTAGATGTTTTCTTTTTTAATATTAGTCTTTTCTTGTCCTACCAGCTAACTTCGGTCATACAAATTTATAGCTTTTTGTACACTACTTTGTAAAAACAACTTTAACCAATCTACGTAAGGTTGAATTTGCAAAAAAATATGTTTATAGTATAATTATAACTACTTATGAATAATTGGTGTCAGTTTGAGTGTTACTTTTGTTCTGGACTGTGCACCTTGGGTTTTGTATAAATCAATAATTTTATTAGTTATAAAACTAGCTTTTGCCAGCTGCTTAGACCACGTACACAAATCCTTCTAGCCGTTGAGACGTGATTGCCTAACAAACATGCGGACTTTCATGGTTATTATATTAGTGGGAAAGGATTTGTGTATAGCGACGAATCCTTGAATTCAAAAAGGAACGTCCTCACTGAGAGCATTCAAGTGTAATGAGAATTTCGATTCGACGTCGAATATTCGAGTGGTGTGGACGTTGAGCTGAGCGTTACAAAGCTTACACGCAAGCACGAACTTCGGCCGGTGTGGACGTTGCAACGATTTTCGCGGAAATAAAACGCTCGAAAGCGAGTACTCAGATAATGAAATCAATGAGTTTGTATGTAGGAATATTACTGGCCACTTGTAAAGCAAAGAAAAATTCCTTAATCTTAAGTGTTTGTGACCTTCTTGGTCAATCGTATTATCGAATGAATGACATTTAACGAGATCTTATTCGAATGCTTCAAGCTCGCAAGGGAATGTTCGACTCGAACGTTCATATTTTTGCTCGAAAGTGAATGCTGGGCTCGCTGGGAAGTATCTGTTGCTCGCCTACGATTGCTTGTTTACAAATGCTCACGAAAGAATGGTCCCAGGAAGTGACGACGCTCCTAAAGGAATACGGTTTTTTTAAACAGTTGATGTTCACTTCAAAAAGTTTCATAAATATTTAAAACATTTACTGTAGTTAAAAAAAAAATATTATTTTGGTTCGAAGGGGCCACCTATTGTCAATTAGTAGTTAATGAAATCTATTGTCTGTTGTACATTTTAAAGCATTTTATTGATTTTTTAAACAATAAACTTTTTGATGTTTAATATTGCTTATAATTTATTATACTATGAACTTTTTTTAAATCTACAACATTAAATGCCTTTTATGTTTTTAAAAGTAACATTTATATATATGTTTTTTTTTATTACACAGAAATTGACTTAGGTACTTCAAAATTTTATAAATTTAAATCTTTCATATGTTCGAGGTTTTCAATTAAATAAATTATACAAATAATAATAATTTTCAAACTTGTCAACGAAACATACTGTCCTTAATTTTAAAGTACTGACAAAATTGATAAAAAAACACACACACACTGTTTCTGCTGCATAATTTTATGTCATTTTCTTCCTAAAACTATATTTTCTATATTTTTATTTTAATACTACATCATCAGTCTTTGCAATCCCTCTATTTCTTTCTTTTTCGCCTCTAGTTTTTCTTTGTCACTAATTTGTATCCACTGCGGAGCTCGTGACAAATAATGTCCACTGTCAAACTTAGCTTCTAATTTCGACAAACTGTCTTCTAACCTCATGATTTTCTTCTCTAGCTTAGCCTTAGCTGCAAATATTGCCACATCAAGATCTTCTCCAACTAATTCCACTTTTACTTCAGTATTTCTATCAAGTACAGCCCTCACGTAATTTTTCTTGGGATGCGTTTTATAGTGGAGCTCGCTGCCACGCGCCAAATTCAAAAATACCCTCGCATTTTCGTCTATATCACTTTTTAATGTGTCATCAGAGCTATCAATTACTATCGAAGGCCTTAATTTATTAGAAATATTATACAATCCCTTTATTTCTCTGACTAGAACAACTGTGTTCAAATATTTACTGACTTGCTTCTCTAAGGATACATCCTTCCACTTTGCAAAATCTTTGTTTTGCGGGAAATCGTAATATTTGTTACTGGAGTCTTTAAAATCGTGTATGAGGCTGTCTAAGAATGCGGGTACTTTGGGAATAAGTTCTTCTGTCAAATAGATCATGAAGGGGGCGAGACACCTTAGGGACGTGTTCAGAACAGCCGATAAAGTATGCGCATGGGCAAACGCCACAGAATAATCACTGCCGTCTATCCCAGGTTTAGTAGCCTCCAAATAAACGTCACAGAACTCGTTATACATCAAAGACCGTATCGCTTTAGTTGCTAAATGGAACTCATAATTCCCCATTGACTTGTTAACTATTTCTACCATATCAGCCAATCTGCTAAGGATCCATCTGTCGAAGAATGTTAGATCGGACTTTGACAATTCAAAATCGGTGGGTAGTCGTGCTTTTTCAAGTTTTGCGTAAGACAACTGTGTGTATCTCACGCTTTGCCAGATTTTGTTGCCGAAGAGTTTATTGGCGTGACACATCGCGATGTCAAAGTTTACGAAATGCGATTTGATGTCCTGAGAGAGAAGAGTGAATCTTAACGCGTCAACTCCACATTCAGGTATCCCTTTAGTAGCCGAAAAGTTATCTTTATGATACATCAATGCCTTGTCCATTTCAGCCAAACTTAAAATTCCGTTTCTATTCAGTTCTTTAGTCTTCTCTTTAAGGTTATCCAAACTAATGCCGTCTATAACATCCAATGGATCTATAACATTGCCGCGACTTTTGGACATCTTCGCTCCTCGACCGTCGCAAATGACTCCATGTAACAGAACCTTTTTGAACGGCAGTTTTCCTGTTAGTTCCAAGCCGAGTATCACCATTCTATGGACCCAGAAACCCAAGATATCGTGCCCCGTGGCCATTAGGTCAAGAGGGTAGAACGTTTCGAAGTCTTTATTCTGATAAGTATTTGGCCAACCTAACGCCGCAAACGGGTATATGCCGGAAGAGAACCAAGTATCAAGAACGTCAGGGTCTCTTTCAACTTTGATCATGTCTGCAAAAGTTCTTAAGAATCTTGAGGCCTCTTTTCTGGCGTCTGTCTCGTTGGTCGCGGCTACCCACACTACATTTCTGTTATGGCTACATTTGTAGGCGGGGATCTGATGGCCCCACCATAGTTGTCTAGAGATACACCAGTCTCTGTCGTCTCCAGTCCAATCTAACCAGTTTTTGACATACTTTTGAGGTTCGATAGCCAACTGGCCACTTTTGACCAATTCCGCGGCTCTCTCGTTAAGTTTACTACAGGATAAGAACCACTGCTCCTTGGGGAGATGGTCGATGATGGATCCTGTTCGACAGCATGTTGGGAGGGTCATATAATGTGGTTTGATCTCTTTCATAAGTCCTAAAACATCCAAGGCCTGTACCACAGCCTCTCGGCAGTCATACCGCTTCATATCAGTAAAAGTTTCAGCGTCCATCATGATCCCGTCTTCGTTTATAACTTGCAGTAAAGGAAGATTGTTCAGCCTGCCTATTTCGTAGTCAGTTTTGCTGTGCGCTGGAGTTATCTTAACGGCGCCCGTTTCGAAGTTTGGATCGACTTGTTCGTTGATTATTATAGGTATTTCGACATTTCTGAAGGGATGCCATGCTTTTTTACCTACCATATGACGGTACCTGTAATTAAAGATACAAGAGCATTAACTATTGATGAAGTGGCTCATAAGGAAGCTGGAGTCGAGTTTGTTTCATATCTCCGTTACTCCTCTTACTGAGGTCAAGACAGCCTTCAACGATCCTGCGACTGGGATCGGCAGTGAGAAAACCATTTCCCGTGTACATTGCACGACGTACACAAACCCATATTCCTACCCAAATTCTGTCTGTTTCCGTAGGTCTCCTTGTAATAGATTTCCGCACGTAAAACCAACATAACCTACGTTTTGTGTGGTTTGTATGATAGGGTAGGGCATTAGGATAGGGTGCTGGGTAATTGTTATAGGGCTAGGTTTGAAGTCAGTGGGGTCTTAGGTATCTCATAGGTAGCAGGGTCAATTGGTGCAAATATAGTCACACTACGCATTTGGAATAACGGCCGTACTAAGCTGTAAGTCCCGGTGCGGTGAGAATAAATGCGATTATGCGAGTGTGAGGAATATGTGAAGAATGAGCTGTGAGCCAAATCAATATCCTCCCTTTCCCAAAACAACGAATCGGGGGAACAATAAAAGGCGGGACGGAGAATTGGAAAACGCGAAGCAAAAGGGCGGATATCCCTGCCAAACTAATATCATTGCGATCCTTAAAATATGATTGTATACAAACAACCCTATCCATTGACCACATTGATGCTCTCTCAGACTAATCGAAGTTTATTTTAATTCAACTTACGTACGGTGGATCACGATGCGCCTCGACCAAAGACATAAATCTAACAAGATGACACGATTGTATGTACTTCGCGTGCCAAAAAACGGAGTAAAGTTACGAGCAAACATCGTAATCTGAGCGTTTCATTTAGCATTATCGGCACCGGAAATCCACCGAAATATAGAAAATGCCTATTTATGCCACATTGAGGCCGAGGCATTGGAAATGTTTTCTTTCATTGGTAAGTAAATTTAGTAAATAAGTAGTTTACATAACAGATTTACGTCTTTTTTAATTGTTTGTGAAAAAAAAGTTAATTAAAAAAATCAAAAAACCCGACTGCTTAAAACGCGAACTAAAAAGACGTAAACAAGAAGAAAATCATGCTGTGCAGTCGGAGGATACATCTGATTTGGTCAGCCAGCTCGCGAATATGTATCCTCCGACTGCACAGCATGATTATCTTCTTGTTTACGTCTTTTTAGTTCGCTTTTTAAGCAGTCGGGTTTACTTGTCCCAAGTGTGGAAACATTAAAATGCTGATGATGATGATGGTAAGATAAGATGAGTAGACAACAAATTATTGAAAGAAATATAACAACATGAGTCTGAACAACCACAAAGAAACTAATTCCTATACGTCTATTGATTAAAAGTGCTAAAGGGTGCAGGTTCGAATCCTGTGAAGTACCTTTCAGTGTGACCATTTAAATGTTATTGCACTACAATTAAAATTTCTGGTTAGATATATAGTAACAAACACAATACTTAAGCCATAATGTGAGCCAATCTTCGTCACAACTTACCTCATCACCTTCCTGCCCTTGTCCCGTTTTACTTGTGACCAGCACAATACGTTTTATTCTTCCATACCATCCTGTCCACTGTCATGCTATCATTGACATCTGATTTGGTCAGCCAGCTCGCGAATATGTATCCTCCGACTGCACAGCATGATTATCTTCTTGTTTACGTCTTTTTAGTTCGCTTTTTAAGCAGTCGGGTTTACTGATTTTTTTAATTAGATTTTTTTTATTTACAACTTTATAGTTATTTTTTTTTTAATTTAGTACCTACATTTAAACATACAAGTGTCTTATATTTTTAAAATCACCTTTTCTACTCTACTCTTCTACTCTCATCTACCTCTTCAACTACCCCACACGATGGGATTGGAAGAAAAAAATATTTTCCCCTCCACAAAATGGCGCCCAAAATCCGCCATTTTGTTCTTTAAATTTTTTATGTAGTCAGTGACACTCGCAGGGTTAAGACGAATCGATTGACGTAAGAATCATCAAAATCGGCCAACGCGTTTGATCTCTAGAACGCCACATAGGAACAAACATACATACATACTTACATACAAAGACTGATAAACACATTACCCTCCTTCGGCAGTCGGGTAAAAAGTGGTACGCTTGGTTTTCATACAGGTGGAGGGACTTGCGTTATCTTGTTAGATTTATGTCTGTGGTCTCGACGATGTGCGCTGGCGGCTGGCCCCAAGAGTACGACAGGTAGAAGGAGTGTAAACTACACCCCAATTTCATAAAAACTAAAGTCAGCTTCAAAAAAAAACCACCAATATTATTACCTTTCATCTCCAGGATGTACAGCAATCGCAGTATCACCCAACATTGTCTCCGGCATGGTAGTAGCCACAACGATTTGCTCATCAGAATCCAAAATACTATATGCAAAATGGTATATCAATCCAAACTTCACTTTTTTTTCATAACCAGGCACCGTTATTTCTTTAGGTCCTTTTATGACGACATTTTCGACCTCTATATCGGAAACTGTGGACTTCAACGCACTACACCAGTTGACTAGAGCCTTCTTGCGATATATAAGACCTTTTTTGAACAGTTCTGTGAAGGCTGTATTGACTGCATTCGTGTGCTTCTCGTCCATAGTGAATGTTTGTCGAGACCAATCTAGAGAGCAGCCCAGAGTCTTCAGCTGATTGAAAATGGCGTCGCCATGTTTATCCTTCCATTTCCAAACTTCTTGAATAAACTTTTCCCGCCCAATGAAGTGGCGAGTGATGTCTTGTTTCTTTTTTAGATATTTTTCTACTACTCCCTGGAAAAGGAATTAAGATAACACTGCTTCAGTTTTATCAAATTTTATTGTAGCTAATCCTTATTAAATTTTACCTGTAGTAAATCTGGCTATGACTAAGCAGGCGAGTCCTAAAGAAAAAACTGGCACAAGGCAGAATTCTGTGTATTAGGGACGGGAAGACCTGCACTGGGCAATTATAGGCTCATCATCTTCCTGCCCTTGTCCCATGTTACTTAGGGTAGGTGCAACACGTTTACCATACCTCTTCTTCCGTACCGTCCTGTCCCCCGTCACGCCATCACTGACTTCCTTTTTTTTCATATCACTCCTCAAACAGTCCATCCATCTTTTCTTTGGCCGATCCCTCTCCATCCATCCACATCTATATTCACAACTCTTTTAGTAACATACGTTTTATCCCTCCTCATCACATGACCATACTAGGACAAACGGTAGCCTTTCTACTTTTCAGCGTCACTATCAAACTTCCTCTAATATACTCATTTCTTACTTTATCCATTCTCGTCACTCCGCATATCCATCTCAACATTCTCATCTCTTCTACAAGCAAATCTCTTTTCATCCATCTTTTTCACAGCCCAATATTCTGATCAATTATAGGCTAGTTAGATAAAAAATAAAATCTGGCAAGGCACATTCAAATATTTAAGCCACATTTAATGCTGTGTCTTAGGCACTTGTCCAACCGCCGACGAGTAAGCGATTATCTATCGACTATTTCTCGGTGAAGAAAAGTACAAAAGATATTTAAAGATCCCGTGTCAATAAAAGATACAAATATAGTAATAGTTGATCGCTGTCTGTTCACACTGCCGGCGAGTACTCGTTCACCACAAGTTTGTCGCAGCGATAAGAGCTAAGTTATACTCGCTCAGCGATGCTCGCTTGGCGGTAGGAACGCACGCCGAGACCAGCCTGAGGTCATTTCTACCTACAGTGCCTGTTTCGCCCATCGCACAAGAACACTTGCTTACTCCGAGCGACAAAAAACTATCGGAACTACACACTCGCTGCTCGCCAACCCGTTTTTAGTTTCTAGCTTTAGCTTTACTCGCTGATCGTCGGCGGTGGGACAAGTGCCTTACTGTTAAGGTTGCCCTAGTCGACGGCACGAACTATTTTGTGCGCCGGGTTAAAATGCGACAACCGACAACACGTGCGAAAGAGATAGATGCTGTGATGAGCAGTAAGAAGCTAGTTCGTGTACGAATTAGCACTTTTGCAAATTTGTAGCGAAATGGATGATGATTTAGGACTAAAACGAGCGTGCGAAATTTTATAAACAGACCTTTGGGGGTCTGGCTATCATGAAAAAAAAACTAAATGTATATTTTCAAAATAAAAATATTTACTTAGTTGAACTACTAATCTATCCCTGTATGGTGGCTGTTTTGCAATTTTCCTTCTTCATAAACGATTTATTTGCGCCCGAAGATGCGTTAAGATTAGTGTTTAAATACGGAACTTTCGACGCTCATAACTTTCATATATTTTTCATTTTTGTTTCCATACAGGGCTAGATAATTATGAGACAAATTGATATAATTTTTTTATTTTGAATGTACGTCGTCAAACAATGGAGTAATCACCAGACTACGTTTGTATGGAAGAATGATCGACTAGTGCAACCTTAAGCAAAGGCACTCCTTTCTTCTTACAAAATTCTCTATCTTAAGCAATTTCTGCCCTGTAAAAATGTGAAGGGCCAGAATTGTCACACAGTGGGTACCTGAAGACTGGTGTAATCACCGAGGCAGCCCTAAAAGTACTAACATTACAATTTAGATAAAACATGACAGATTAGCTTGAGAAGACAAAGAGAAATAGAAAAATCACTGCCCGTCCATGAGACAGCATAGGATCAATAAAAAAAAAAAAAAAAAAATAATGTATACCTGTGTAGCAATCCCTGCATGGTCTATGCCTGGTAGCCATAGAACATTGTGGCCCATAGACCTTTTATGTCTTACAATCACATCTTGAACTGTGCAAGCTAATGCATGGCCTGGAATTAAATATTAAGTAGGTTTTAATTAATGGCCAAAGGAAATGGATGAACAGGTCTTTATGGTATCTTGACAATATTGTATGACAAACTTTCAATTTAGCCTTGTGTTAAAAACTAACAAGATTGGCCCATTCCCTCTCACAGAGTAGAGGCCTGACTAGCGAGCACGGTATTTTTATCACAGTTTGGGAGAAAATCTGTGATAAAATGCATGACACACGCATATCATAGAGGCCATACTCGCCCTGTTGCACGCATAATGGACCATATGGGGGAGCCTAAGTGCGGAAAAGGGAGTCCATCTATCCTAGAAACCAACTCGGTTAAGTTTTTCCTGCAAGTCAGCCTTAGAGAATTCACAAAACATAACATCACCTCTGTATTCGCCAAGGGGTCAGGCAGAAGTGCCTACAGTACCTACACCCACATTTTACCAAATCAAATAGGGAGTGAACCTTTTGCCATATACCAGACACAATTCTGAACCACAGTATAAATATGGACGACAGTACAGAAACTACCTACAAACCCTCTAAACGGACAATACCCCTAAGCGGTTATCACAATGCTGTCATTAGTGCGTGCCGCTTAGGGGTCTAGTTGATGCGCATGTTTGTGTGAGTGTGCCGTTTTGAGCGTTTGTTAGTAGTTTTCGTACTATTCGTCCATACTTATGCTGTCTCAACACCGGGCTGCCATGGATGGCAATGGCACAAAAGCCTATTTCAATGTGGCTTCTATGGCATCACCCAGGTTATAGTCTTAATGGTACCTAAGATGACCCTCTAACTGGTAAACTTCTCAAGCAGTTGATGCCTTGGAACTTACTAGTTCTATTTATAAAAATAAATAAAGTATAGGTTAAAAAAACAAACCTAAATGTAGGGTCCCTGTGACATTCGGAGGTGGTAGCACCATGCTAAACCTAGGCTTTGGTGTAAGGCTCTCAGCTAAAAAGAGATTTGTCTTCTCCCAGTTTTCATATTTCTGTCTTTCTACATTTCTAGGCTGATATGCAGCGGCAGAAACATTTGGCTTCAGGACTAAGCTTGTAGTACATGTTTTTAGCCGTTTTTGTATGTGCTGGTGCGATACTCGAGAATTTAGTAAACGAAACATTTCGAGAAATTTCAAATAACTCCAAAATTCTACATCAATCGGCGAGATTTCATCTAATTTTTAGCAAACTATTTTGTTATTTTTGACAGTTCAATGGGTTTCAAAATTTTCTATATTATTTCCTAGTCTATCTCTTTTTTGCCTGTTGAGAAATTATCTTTTTTCCTTTTTCATGCACAGAATCACAAATTCTCAAGAAAGAGAAGAGCTGGAACGAAATTTATTTTGAGTTTGACATTATACAATTACGTTCTGTTTTTGTTTTGAGATCAGTAACAAATGAGTTAGCCGTAAGAATATTGATCTTTAAATTATAAATTAGGTAACAAATAATAGAAAAATAAACTATCCGGGCCCCAGTAAATTAGAAGTTCCGACCCCACCCATAGAGGGATAGAGCTAGAAAGATGAAGAAGACGAGGAGAAATCGATAGTTTTTTTCAGTCATCTGAGCCACTGGAAAAAACAGAATAATTTTAATGCGTGTAACGAAGTGGTGTTTGACAATAATAGTTAAGTGTTGCCAACACAAAAGTCTACCGCAGATCTTGGGAAAATTAACATTTGAACTGGCCTTGACATTCAGTACAAAATATTGTATATTTTTGAAGTGTATGGAACAAGCAGAGGGGAAACGGGAATTTCACTGTTTTCGAAATGGGAGCCCGATCCCGAAGTGAAGTTTCCCCACCAGAAGTGTCAAATTTCAAAAGAGGGTTGTATCTGTCATAAATTCGATTTTATCTCGCCACTATCAACAATAACAATAATAAATTACAACATTTACTGACCTCCATCGCTTATCAATTAATCTCTAAGCATCCGTGTGGTGCACTGCGTCATCTATCACGCTTCTATCTACAAAGCGGGCCTCGGACTTAACCCTTGTACTAGCGATATGCACTATCATTACTACACTTTTATCTACCCACGATTAAGCACTGATCAGTTTCCGTAGCACAATTAAAAAAAAATGTTGGAAATAAGTATATTGAGGTTTTTGAATCCTTTCCTAGTAGTGAGGGAGTATGTTCGGAAGCCGATTGAAGCATTTCTCGTGAACCAATACATTGGATATAAGAAGAAAACGGATGAAAGTCTAACAAGTGTGAAGGAATTGATGTACAGAGTCGCAATAGTGACTTTATTTCTGACTGTTATACTGTGGTTATCAATTTTTATGTATGTGGGCTTTTACAATATTTACATGCCAAATGTTACCCACGTGCGACCGGTGCATTTTCAGTTCAAGTAAGTTTTTTAATAATATTGATATCTCTTTAGTGATAATAAATTAGTCTAGGCATTTATGCTGTTTGTTTGTGCCTGATTTATACATATTTGTAGATAATTGTAAATATGGCATTTTTGCCGCAGATTGCAATTTATGATAAATACTTTGTTTATATTTATTTATAAAAACTTAGCATGTGGTTACAATGATACTCAGAAAATTAAATAAATTATTCTTGTTTTTTTATTAAATTAAAAATAAAGTTTAACTATCATTTAGTTTTGTTTTTCTTTTTATTCAATTTAATTTCAGACCCTGCGAAGACAAGGCAGGAATATGTTCGTACCCATATGCTTATGTGCAGCTGACGAAAGCCAGCAACATCCTGATGCCGAAACAGCCTTACAGGATCAGACTTGTGTTGGAGATGCCTGAGTCTCAGGTCAATAAGGACTTAGGTAGGTACACTTTATTATAATAATGTCTGTAAATTTATAAGGGTTAAAATTTCCTTTATGGGCCGCTGATTTATGGCACGGGGGGGAGGGGGGAGGGTGAGGGGAAGGGGTTTCTTCCCCCCTTTACCATCCCCACCACTCGGAGCCCCATGGTTATGGAGATATCCATGGTTAAAGTTTTTAGTTTCAAATGAAAATTTCTATCAAAGTCCATCGATTTTTGGGGCGGGAAGGGGGGTAGGGAAGTGGGGGGTAGTGGGGCTACCCCACTGTACCATCCCAATCCCGCTGAACCCCATGGTTAAGGATATATTCATGGTTAAAGTTTTTACAATTACTATTTAGCAACAATGTCGACTAACCTAACCTAACACGAAGAAGATGACCTGTCCGTGTCGGGGTGCCCTAAGCTCCCGAGCTCGCTTCGCTCGCTCCTGGACCAATTCTCATATTTTTACCTCACGAAAAACATACAAAAAAACATAAAATTTCCGAGTCTTGAAAATTTGTAAAAAGCTTTCTATTTATGAGTACAACCTATAAAAAAAAAATTAACTTCCAAATCAACGGCCCATAATGGAAATTTTATCCCTGAATATTGCTGAAAACAATTTATATCCTCTGTAGTTCAAATTCTAGAGAGCAAGAACTTGATCAAAGCATCAGTAGTCTCTCAAATAATAGTTGGTGTTGTTCTTTAATAAGTGACTTCTGGGTGAAATCCTTGTCAGAACACTTATTATAAAGAGATTTTGTTTGTGTTTCATTCTCAACCACATCATCGCTTACCGTCATGTGTGATAGTTGTCAAGCACGGGCCTACCTATATATATAAACCGGCCAAGTGCGAGTCGGACTCGCGCACGAAGGGTTCCATACCATCATCGCAAAAATGGCACAAATTCACGTTTGTTGTATGGGAGCCCAACTGAAATATTTATTATATTCTGTTTTTAGTATTTGTTGTTATAGCATCAACAGAAATACATCATCTGTGAAAATTTCGACTGTTTTGCTATCACGGTTCATGAGATACAGCCTGGTGACAGAAAGACAGACAGATAGACAGACGGACAGTGTAGTCTTAGTAATAGGGTACCGTTTTTACCCTTTGGGTACGGAACCCTAAAAAACACCTTGTATAAAAATGAATCTCTATTTCCCTTGGCAATGGCATCACGTGTGAACGGCTGGACCAATTTCGCTAATTATTTTTTTGTTGTGTTTGTTATTGTTCGGAGAAGGTTCTTATGAAAGAAAAAATTAAGAGTAAAATAAGGTATGTAGGTAGGATAGGTATGTAGATAGGGTAGGGAAGCCAGTAGAGGGGCGCGAAGCCGCGGCCACAGCTAGTCTATATTAAAAAACAAAAATAATTAGTAAAAGGTAATGTCTGGAAGGGCTGGTTCTAATTTTTCAATTTTTTTTACTGAAATGAAGTTTTATTCTATTACTAAATTAGACACATTTATTCTGGAAAACGTCAATGATTCTGTTGTATAAGCAACGGTAGCGAAACCATTGAAAAACCTAGTTAATAATAAATTGTTGCTACCAATGGAAATATCCAATGATAGCGGGGGAACAGAACGGTATGGAAGAAGAAAACGTGTTGCGCCGACCCTAAGTAACATGGGACAAGGTTGCTGTCTGTCTGTGGCATCATAGCTCCTAAAGTGATGAAACGATTATGATTTATTTTTTTTATTTGTAAGGTGACTTTGCCGAGAGTATTCTTAGCTACGTTTGATTAATATCGGCTTAGCCGTTCAAAAGTTATCCGCATTTTACTCTTTGAATCTGGTTTATTTCGCAAGATTTCAATCATAATTACGTGATTAGATAGATTGTCGATTAAATCGTGTCTACTATTAAGTATATGTAGTTTAAAAAGTATGATATAAAAATTAAATAAAAAAAATTAAAAACCTATTTATGACACGTCTACAGCTTTTTATTTTATTTGCTTTAGCGGTTCCCTGACGTTAGCACGAGGCTTACTTTTTGCAGGGTTTTTAATTTACCAAATTTTGATTAATAATCTCCCAGCTATGTTAGTAAGTAGATACCTACTCATAGAAAAACATGGAAACCCAAAACCAAAAATATGATGATGGCTAATGAAAATATCCAACAAAAATTAACCAATGTATGTCACAAAGAGAGCAATCACCCTTTTAAAGGTCAGGGGGTCAGCAGAATTCATGGTTAAATAAAAACGTCCATTCTGTTATCTGTGACTTATCTACCGGTTTTTTAACCGACTTCCCAAAAAGGAGGAGGTTCTATGTTCGACTTCATGTAGTTTTTTTTTTTTGTGTTTGTTCACCGATATCTCCGTCAATTGTGGACCGATTTTGAAAAATCTTTTTTTGTTTGAAAACGTATGTTCCGAAATTGGTCCCATTTTTTTTGGTGGAGGTCTGATGAAGAGCTTTGGAGATATACAACAGAACTCTTCAATAAACAACGGCAAATCTCTCGGGATTGCTGCAATTGCATGTCTGTTTATTGTTTATACGATTTCATAACATAACATCACGCCAGTACGCCCTTAAGGGGTACGCAGATCTCTCATTTCACCGGTTAAGTTCAAGTTTCATGAAATCAATTTTGGCGTTATAGTTACCTTACTAACTTGCCTATTAGGTAGGTACAACTAAAAAGTGAAAAATAAAAAAAACTTTTTTGCAAAAAGATACTACCGACTTCCAAATACGAAACTACAAAGTGAAAAACAACTTTATTTTTTGAAGTCGGTGTCCATAACGCAAAAAATTGGTACCTACGAAAGGCACCGACTTCAAAAAATAAAGTTATTTTTCACTTTGTAGTTTTGTATTTGGAAGTCGGTAGTATTTTTTTCCAAAAAAGTATTTTTTATATTAGCTATGGTTAAAGTAATGCTTTGTGGCATTCTGCAATGAAAAACCAGTATGAATCATGACTGAATAGCATTAAGAAATTATTTTATACATAGATCGATTTTTATTTTAACTTATAAAACTATGAAAATTAGAATAGTTCCGTGGCAAAGCGTATCTACCTGCGGTTTTAGTGCCAAACAAATATGAACTTTGCCTTTATTAAAATAAAGCCCAAAATAAAAACAATCACGTTCAATTTGCCAGGCAGAGGCAAAGGTAGTTCCTTTCTTCCAGTAGCATAAAAAATAAATTAAATGAATGAAACTCTACTTGTTAAAGTATGATGGAACATCATCATCCCAAGTTATTTGGCGTCGACGCAGCATGTCTTCTTTTAGTATGATAGATGAATAGTGGAAGTGAAAGTGAAAGAAGTGCTGAGTGGTGCCAATCCATGCCTCATATTCGTGAACGGGCCTCGTCATTTGGGATTGGTCATAACTTGGCTGCTTTGGCCTGTTTTTAATTACTTATTGTATTTTGGGGTTGTTTGTTTTACTCTTGACGCTTTTACTTGCACGTCTTTTCACATCGTTCCCACATGTAATTGTAATTTTCCAACAAGAATGAAGTATAGAAATACTTGTTTTATGTTTGACAATTCAAAAGTGCCTATAAATGGTCTAACTAGTTGAAATAAATTATTTTAATTTGATTTGAATTAGTAAATAAATGTTGTCATGTTTCAGGGATGTTCATGGTTTGCGTTCAGATGCGCGCCAAAGGAGGTTACTTAGTCTCTTCGTCTTGCAGATCTGCTATGATTAGATACAGGTATGTGAACTGTATTTAAATAAGTGGTTTATCGCAAAAGCTGCTGGTCAAGGTTATAAAATGCCTTAAACTTCCAGATTAATAACATTCTCATATACAAAATATAGAAAAAAACAAAAAAAAAAAAATTGTCCTTTATCTTACACAGGCTTCCTCTCTGTGAGAGGGAATAAGCATAAATCCACCACGCGGGCCTAATGCGGTTTGGTGGATGTCACATATCTTCGATTTTTTGGTTCTAAGACATGCCGGTTTCCTCACGATGTTTTCCTTCACCGTTTTAGGAGAAGTGGTAATGAAATAAACACAAAGTAAAGCGCCTGGGTTTGAACCCACGACCTAGAACGTGTAAGTCGCGGCCGATACCACTAGGCCACCTCATAGGCAAATGAATCATTACCCTTGTCTTCCAGATCTTGGCTGCACCACATAATGAGGACGTTCGTATATTCACCGTTGTACCTCGGAGGAGTCGACGAGGAGAAGCAACAGCTTAAGGTGGAACTCTTCAGTGATTTCGAAGATGACCCGGTTAGTATTTATTTATTTATGTATTCTTTATTGTACACCAGAAAATACAGTAACAAAAGAAACTTAAAACTACGACGGGCGGCCTTATCGCATTCCGCGATCTCTTCCAGGCAACCTAGTATGTATGTAAATGTAGTATGATCAATGTCTTCCAATACATATTTATTTTCAACCGAACAAATAACAACTTTACAGTCACGTTTATTAAGTTGGTTTTAGAATGACTGTCAAAATGTCATAAAGAGACAAAAGACAAAATTCTTTATTTCAACTAGGCCATTAAGCGGCACTTTTGAACATCAAAAATATCAATTTTGTGTAAATAATAATCAATTCTACCGTCCATTCGGAAACGTAGCTTGTTATGGAGAAGAACAGACAAGAAACTCCATATTTATTGATTAAAAAAAAGCTTTTTACAATATTTACATACATAAATAAAACTCATATACGTGAGGACGATGCAAAGTATCACAAGCACTAACAGATAAATTCCTTCACTTCATAATTAGGAACATGGTTCTCACATACTTACAAATATTGCAAACAGGTAAATTACCTAATTCAATATCAACGGAACAGTGTGCGATTGAATTTCTTTAACAAAAAGAGATGAGAAAATAAATATAAAGCAATAATATAATTATGAATATAATACAAATAACCAGTCTGATTTTGTATACACTAAAGATTGCCCTGTGGAGCAGGACCAGCATGTTTCCAAGCATTCTTATCTTGAATATAATCATCTTATTTGTAATATGCTTGTTTACAAAGTGTGCTTTTAACAATAGTTTTAAATTTACCTTGTGAGTTATATATAACTAAATGAAAGCTCATTTAGTTATATATAACTCACAAGGTATTTTGTTATAAAATTTAACACAGTACCCCATGAAAGATGTGTTTACTTTAGCTAATCTGTTAGATGGCTGAATTCGAAATATAAAAGCTAATGCATTGGAAATCTAACTTACTGTTAAAGATATTAAAGTTACTTTTCCGGTACCAGATAACTTGGAAACTATATAATAATATTGTTAAGATAGTGAATGCTTGTCGAGTACCGCGTCAGTTTTTACAAGCTTTTATTTAACTTGCAATGTATGTATGTAAGTGTGTTCGGGTCAAATCTTGCAACTGAATTTTAAAGCAGTTTTCCTCCACCGATTAAGATGAAATTTTGCATACACGTTTATTTTAGATGACAATGCCTGGTTAGCTAAAATAAACGTGTATGCAAAATTTCATCTTAATCGGTGGAGGAAAACTGCTTAAAAACAAAAACAAACATTGAAACATGTCGGACGGCCTAAGCTGGCGGACTAGTTATTTTTTGTGTTTGCCATGATATGGGTATCAAATGAAAGAATAAGAAAAAAAATCGAAATAAAAAAAATGAATTATTTTATTTAGATTTGTGCCTGGTTGATGGCAAGCAATGGTTTAGCCACCTTTGACATGGGATTTAAAATCAAAGTAGAAATGTGGGGTTTCCTGCCTGTGATAATATAATTTGTATGAAAAGAAAAGCCGTATCCTTTTCCATTATTATTAATCCTTATTCATGTGATTTATATTATTTTTTTCAGGAGAAACCCGCAACAGACGCGTATGTAGAACTCCAATCTCGCTTCGCCGAGGTATACGCGAGCGAATTGCACGTACAGGCGCACTTCACCGGGCTGCGATACCTCATGTTCAACTGGCCCAAGATATCCGCCGTGTTTGGTGAGTTTAACTGAGTTGTACTCACTCATAGAACTAGTACACTGTATGTTGTACTCAGTGATAGAACTTAATATACTCAAGCGAGTTGCACGTCCAAGAACATTAAACCGGGCTGCGATACCTCATGTACAACTGGCCCAAGATATCCGCCGTATTTGGTGAGTTTAACTGAGTTGTACTCACTCATAGAACTAGTACACTGTATGTTGTACTTAGTGATAGAACTTAGTATACTCAAGCGAGTTGCACGTCCAAGAACATTAAACCGGGCTGCGATACCTCATGTACAACTGGCCCAAGATATTCGCCGTGTTTGGTGAGTTTAACTGAGTTGTACCCACTGATATAACTAAGTATACTGTAGTGAGTTGCATGTCCAAGACCACTTTACCGGGCTGCGATACCTTATGTTCAACTGGCCCAAGATATCCGCCGTATTTGGTGAGTTTAACTGAGTTGTACTCACTCATAGAACTAGTACACTGTATGTTGTACTTAGTGATAGAACTTAGTATACTGAAGCGAGTTGCACGTCCAAGAACATTAAACCGGGCTGCGATACCTTATGTTCAACTGGCCCACAATATCCACCGTGTTTGGTGAGTTTAACTGAGTTGTACTCACTCATAGAACTACTACACTGTATGTTGTACTTAGTGATAGAACTTAGTATACTCAAGCGATTTGCACGTCCAAGAAAATTAAACTGGGCTGCAATACCTTATGTTCAACTGGCCCACAATATCCACCGTGTTTGGTGAGTTTAACTGAGTTGTACTCACTCATAGAACTACTACACTGTATGTTATATACTCAGTGATAGAACTTAATATACTCAAGCGAGTTGCACGTCCAAGAACGTTAAACCGGGCTGCGATACCTCATGTACAACTGGCCCAAGATATCCGCCGTATTTGGTGAGTTTAACTGAGTTGTACTCACTCATAGAACTAGTACACTGTATGTTGTACTTAGTGATAGAACTTAGTATACTCAAGCGAGTTGCACGTCCAAGAACATTAAACCGGGCTGCGATACCTCATGTACAACTGGCCCAAGATATCCGCCGTGTTTGGTGAGTTTAACTGAGTTGTACTCACTCATAGAACTAGTACACTGTATGTTGTACTTAGTGATAGAACTTAGTATACTCAAGCGAGTTGCACGTCCAAGAACATTAAACCGGGCTGCGATACCTCATGTACAACTGGCCCAAGATATTCGCCGTGTTTGGTGAGTTTAACTGAGTTGTACCCACTGATATAACTAAGTATACTGTAGTGAGTTGCATGTCCAAGACCACTTTACCGGGCTGCGATACCTTATGTTCAACTGGCCCAAGATATCCGCCGTATTTGGTGAGTTTAACTGAGTTGTACTCACTCATAGAACTACTACACTGTATGTTATACTCAGTGATAGAACTTAATATACTCAAGCGAGTTGCACGTCCAAGAACGTTAAACCGGGCTGCGATACCTCATGTACAACTGGCCCAAGATATCCGCTGCTAACACCATCTATCTATCACCGTGAAACAGAACCGAACGCGTTCGATGTACAAAAAATAACAAGATTAATCAGATGAAAAACGCTAGTTACGTCGGCACGGTTTCTTTGTATGGGATGAGGCATCTGTATGCTAGTATTATATTATCTGTGGTTGTACTTAGTGATAGAACTTAGTATACTCAAGCGAGTTGCACGTCCAAGAACATTAAACCGGTCTGCGATACCTCATGTACAACTGGCCCAAGATATTCGCCGTGTTTGGTGAGTTTAACTGAGTTGTACCCACTGATATAACTAAGTATATTGTAGTGAGTTGCATGTCCAAGACCACTTTACCGGGCTGCGATACCTCATGTACAACTGGCCCAAGATATCCGCCGTATTTGGTGAGTTTAACTGAGTTGTACTCACTCATAGAACTAGTACACTGTATGTTGTACTTAGTGATAGAACTTAGTATACTCAAGCGAGTTGCACGTCCAAGAACATTAAACCGGGCTGCGATACCTCATGTACAACTGGCCCAAGATATCCGCCGTGTTTGGTGAGTTTAACTGAGTTGTACTCACTCATAGAACTAGTACACTGTATGTTGTACTTAGTGATAGAACTTAGTATACTCAAGCGAGTTGCACGTCCAAGAACATTAAACCGGGCTGCGATACCTCATGTACAACTGGCCCAAGATATCCGCCGTGTTTGGTGAGTTTAACTGAGTTGTACTCACTCATAGAACTAGTACACTGTATGTTGTACCACGGGGTCTCATTGCTAACAAAGAAAATTTGGTTCAAATAAATCTCACTAGATGGCGCGATATGCACGTATCTGTTATTGAATGTGTGTAAAATTCACATTTTCTGGATTTGAACATAAAAATTGTATGTTCTTGTTTAATCAACTCTCCTAAGTACAAAATTATGAAATATTGGGCTCTTAATTCACATTTCAAAGATTATTTTAACGGATCATTTAGAATTGATGCCAATAGATGGCGCATTTTTTAATTTGTGAGGCATTCCACTCGATTGTTAAAATTTGCATTGTAACACATTTTGGTGCAAAAAAAACTATAAAAACGTGGCAATAAATACTATAAAACGAACCTTCACTGTATTTAAAGAAAAAAATATTCACGAACTTAGTAAACCCTTTTACTTGCAAGTCACTGCTAACACCATCTATCTATCACCGTGAAACAGAACCGAACGCGTTCGATGTACAAAAAATAACAAGATTAATCAGATGAAAAACGCTAGTTACGTCGGCACGGTTTCTTTGTATGGGATGAGGCATCTGTATGCTAGTATTATATTATCTGTGGTTGTACTTAGTGATAGAACTTAGTATACTCAAGCGAGTTGCACGTCCAAGAACGTTAAACCGGGCTGCGATACCTCATGTACAACTGGCCCAAGATATCCGCCGTATTTGGTGAGTTTAACTGAGTTGTACTCACTCATAGAACTAGTACACTGTATGTTGTACTTAGTGATAGAACTTAGTATACTCAAGCGAGTTGCACGTCCAAGAACATTAAACCGGGCTGCGATACCTCATGTACAACTGGCCCAAGATATCCGCCGTGTTTGGTGAGTTTAACTGAGTTGTACTCACTCATAGAACTAGTACACTGTATGTTGTACTTAGTGATAGAACTTAGTATACTCAAGCGAGTTGCACGTCCAAGAACATTAAACCGGGCTGCGATACCTCATGTACAACTGGCCCAAGATATCCGCCGTGTTTGGTGAGTTTAACTGAGTTGTACTCACTCATAGAACTAGTACACTGTATGTTGTACCACGGGGTCTCATTGCTAACAAAGAAAATTTGGTTCAAATAAATCTCACTAGATGGCGCGATATGCACGTATCTGTTATTGAATGTGTGTAAAATTCACATTTTCTGGATTTGAACATAAAAATTGTATGTTCTTGTTTAATCAACTCTCCTAAGTACAAAATTATGAAATATTGGGCTCTTAATTCACATTTCAAAGATTATTTTAACGGATCATTTAGAATTGATGCCAATAGATGGCGCATTTTTTAATTTGTGAGGCATTCCACTCGATTGTTAAAATTTGCATTGTAACACATTTTGGTGCAAAAAAAACTATAAAAACGTGGCAATAAATACTATAAAACGAACCTTCACTGTATTTAAAGAAAAAAATATTCACGAACTTAGTAAACCCTTTTACTTGCAAGTCACTGCTAACACCATCTATCTATCACCGTGAAACAGAACCGAACGCGTTCGATGTACAAAAAATAACAAGATTAATCAGATGAAAAACGCTAGTTACGTCGGCACGGTTTCTTTGTATGGGATGAGGCATCTGTATGCTAGTATTATATTATCTGTGGTTGTACTTAGTGATAGAACTTAGTATACTCAAGCGAGTTGCACGTCCAAGAACATTAAACCGGGCTGCGATACCTCATGTACAACTGGCCCAAGATATCCGCCGTGTTTGGTGAGTTTAACTGAGTTGTACTCACTCATAGAACTAGTACACTGTATGTTGTACTTAGTGATAGAACTTAGTATACTCAAGCGAGTTGCACGTCCAAGAACATTAAACCGGGCTGCGATACCTCATGTACAACTGGCCCAAGATATCCGCCGTGTTTGGTGAGTTTAACTGAGTTGTACTCACTCATAGAACTAGTACACTGTATGTTGTACCACGGGGTCTCATTGCTAACAAAGAAAATTTGGTTCAAATAAATCTCACTAGATGGCGCGATATGCACGTATCTGTTATTGAATGTGTGTAAAATTCACATTTTCTGGATTTGAACATAAAAATTGTATGTTCTTGTTTAATCAACTCTCCTAAGTACAAAATTATGAAATATTGGGCTCTTAATTCACATTTCAAAGATTATTTTAACGGATCATTTAGAATTGATGCCAATAGATGGCGCATTTTTTAATTTGTGAGGCATTCCACTCGATTGTTAAAATTTGCATTGTAACACATTTTGGTGCAAAAAAAACTATAAAAACGTGGCAATAAATACTATAAAACGAACCTTCACTGTATTTAAAGAAAAAAATATTCACGAACTTAGTAAACCCTTTTACTTGCAAGTCACTGCTAACACCATCTATCTATCACCGTGAAACAGAACCGAACGCGTTCGATGTACAAAAAATAACAAGATTAATCAGATGAAAAACGCTAGTTACGTCGGCACGGTTTCTTTGTATGGGATGAGGCATCTGTATGCTAGTATTATATTATCTGTGGTTGTACTTAGTGATAGAACTTAGTATACTCAAGCGAGTTGCACGTCCAAGAACGTTAAACCGGGCTGCGATACCTCATGTACAACTGGCCCAAGATATCCGCCGTATTTGGTGAGTTTAACTGAGTTGTACTCACTCATAGAACTAGTACACTGTATGTTGTACTTAGTGATAGAACTTAGTATACTCAAGCGAGTTGCACGTCCAAGAACATTAAACCGGGCTGCGATACCTCATGTACAACTGGCCCAAGATATTCGCCGTGTTTGGTGAGTTTAACTGAGTTGTACCCACTGATATAACTAAGTATATTGTAGTGAGTTGCATGTCCAAGACCACTTTACCGGGCTGCGATACCTCATGTTCAACTGGCCCAAAATATCCACCGTGTTTGGTGAGTTTAACCGAGTTGTACTCACTCATAGAACTAGTACACTGTATGTTGTACTTAGTGATAGAACTTAGTATACTCAAGCGAGTTGCACGTCCAAGAACATTAAACCGGGCTGCGATACCTCATGTACAACTGGCCCAAGATATTCGCCGTGTTTGGTGAGTTTAACTGAGTTGTACCCACTGATATAACTAAGTATATTGTAGTGAGTTGCATGTCCAAGACCACTTTACCGGGCTGCGATACCTCATGTTCAACTGGCCCAAAATATCCACCGTGTTTGGTGAGTTTAACCGAGTTGTACTCACTCATAGAACTAGTACACTGTATGTTGTACTTAGTGATAGAACTTAGTATACTCAAGCGAGTTGCACGTCCAAGAACATTAAACCGGGCAGCGATACCTCATGTACAACTAGCCCAAGATATTCGCCGTGTTTGGTGAGTTTAACTGAGTTGTACCCACTGATATAACTAAGTATACTGTAGTGAGTTGCATGTCCAAGACCACTTTACCGGGCTGCGATACCTCATGTTCAACTGGCCCAAAATATCCACCGTGTTTGGTGAGTTTAACTGAGTTCTACTCACTCATAGAACTAGTACACTGTATGTTGTACTTAGTGATAGAACTTAGTATACTCAAGCGAGTTGCACGTCCAAGAACATTAAACCGGGCTGCGATACCTCATGTACAACTGGCCCAAGATATTCGCCGTGTTTGGTGAGTTTGTAGCGGCACCAACGCCGCCACTTACGAACTAATGACATGACGTCACACAAATCCTGCATCGCGCAAGTAAAGTTTTCGGCGCGATTAGAACACATACAACAGTCCGACAACAACCGTTGGGCAGTTGCCCGGACCAGACACAACACCCGTCTGGTCGGAGGATCCTCCCTTTTCTACGGAGGTGTGTGGGACTTTACACCCTGTTCCACATACCCCCAAACTGGTGACCCCGAACATGAACATCAGCGCAGCCTTCGTGCAGAGCTACTTCGTCGTGACATCATCACCACTCCGAACTACTGGAGCCAGCAACACTATCCCGACTCACTGGGATTTCATCACCCCGACTCACTGGGGCACAACCGCATACAGTTCCGACTCACCGCGAACTCTGCGACTTCCGGTTCCGACTCACGGGAACCAACCTTCCACTGGCCAGGCACACATCACGAGATGTACGGACGACTCTACCTGCTATCGACCTCCGGTCTCCGGAGGGGAGTGATGTAGCGGCACCAACGCCGCCACTTACGAACTAATGACATGACGTCACACAAATCCTGCATCGCGCAAGTAAAGTTTTCGGCGCGATTAGAACACATACAACAGTCCGACAACAACCGTTGGGCAGTTGCCCGGACCAGACACAACACCCGTCTGGTCGGAGGATCCTCTCTTTTCTACGGAGGTGTGTGGGACTTTACACCCTGTTCCACATTCTCCGAAACCGTCGTCTCGCAGGAGAAGGCTGCGGCAAGGGATAGGGAGATCATCGACTCACCTGGCCTGCAGCAGACGCACCGGGCGTCGGCACACAGAGCACACATCAGGGCCCGAAGTGGCGGCGCGTAGTGTTCCACGCGCGGCAAACACCTCACTCCCCCCCACCCCTCCCCCCCACATCCAACCGAGTCTAACAAACCCTTCCGCACCTCCGCCTTTCCCCCAGAGCGGAGGACATCCAATGAGGACTTTACAACGTGGAACAAAAATAAAAAGGTTTTGCAGACCGTAGACGTCTGTGACCAATTTACCCTCAGGTGAGATAACTTCAGGTTGCTTTGATTAATTATTGTTTTTTTTGTTTCAGGTATCTGCACAAACTTATTCTTCGTTTCGTTGGTGTTTATTCTGAGTTGGTACCATCTGCAGGACGGGTTACCCGACTTTATTAAAGTGAGTGTACTGTGTTTAATATTTGGTAAACTGTGCCGGTTTTGTTGATACTAAAAAGTCCATGATATATTTAATTTCTCGTTTTGTCGTCTACCCTCAAATATAAAGTTAGCTTTGCTTACATTAATTTTTCGAAAGATTTTTTTTGGATTATCTAATTGTGTTCTTGACATTAAAACTAGGAAAATCACTAAAAATTTATATTTTTTTCAGAATAAGTTTCGTTCGGAGATAAAGACTGAAGAAGACGACAAAGCATTTATTGGAAAAATTAAACTGGAAAGGGAAGGTAAGATTGTTTTATTGCACTGTTGATGGAACGGAATCCACTTCTAGCACAAAAGTACAAATAATTTGCAACATGCAACCTAACTAGCTGTACAAGGTGTAACTGATACAACGGTTGAGCTGAGTGGTGCCGATCCATGTGTCATGTTCGTGAACGGGCGCCATCAGTTGGGATTGGTCATATTTTAGCTGCCTCCGCCTGTTTTTAATTACCTATTCATTGTGTTTTTAATTGTTTGTTTTACTCTAGACGCTTTTAAGTGCGTTTTTTTTTTTACATCGTTCTCACATATATGTATTTTTCCTACAAGATTATTGTAATCAAATACTTGTAAAACACTTTTTTTTTTTTTGAATAGTATGTGTGGAGTTTCTTGTCCGTTCTTCTCCATAACAAGCTACATTTCCGAATGGACGGTAGAATCAATTATTATTACATTTAATTTTTATTTTTGACGTTCGAAAGTGCCGCTTAATGGCCTAATTGAATAAAGAAATTTTGATTTTGAAACGACATTCCTGAAACACATCCATATGAGTCGCGAAAAAAATCAGCTGTTCACTTCGATCAATAATACACTATATTATTATTTATTATATTATAGTGTATAATAATTATTCATGATATGTGACACCAACAGACGATTATCCATGTATGTACTACGTATGTGCTAGGGCATGTAATATCGAAAGATTTTCAATTCCGATTTTGATTGCCGGTATTAGATCTCAATATCGGAATCGCAGCATCATTTCAGCTGAAATACGTCCACTGCTGTACACAAGCCTCCCCCAAGTGTCGCCACATTGACCGATCCCGATCCGATCCAGCGGATTCCCGTAAATCATTAATCAATGAAAATATCATTGTTACAAACGGGTTCTATGAAACTGTGTATTTACTTTTACTCTTAAAGGTAATATTTTTAGTAATCTCGAGACTGTAAAACCGGAATTCAAGGCACATATAATTTTTTTATGAAGTGAAGTTTAAGTAAATAAGCGCCTAATTAGTAAATAGATTATGTGACCACTGCTAATCACCGTAGTCAACGGGCTTAGCCGCGCTTTCCCGCTCGGCACTTCACATAGAGCTAAAATAAGGTATTTTTCTGATTACGGCATTCTGATATTGAAATTATCGAAATTTCAATTCCGATACTGAGTGAGTATCGGAATTGAAATTTCGATAATTTCGTTCTGATATTACGAGATTCCGATATTCATACCCTAGTATGTGCACCCAAAGGCAATCTCCGGTTGGTGCAGGACTTTTGTTAAATATGGAGACAAACAATATTTTGTTATTTATAAAGAGTATTATTGATAGAAGGCATTTCAGTACATTTTGTCGAGTTGCAAACATAAATATATGAGGCAGACTTCAGAAATTGCTTTGTATGTATTTGTTACACTCCGTATATATATGGTGTGAGTTTCTTTGAAAATTAAAGTGATCAGCCGACATGTCTAAAGCATTTACTACACCAACAGTCTGATCGTCGATAGAGTCTTATCTTGAAACCTTGTGCCTAGGTTGTGCATTTTGAACTTTATTTTAACTAAGATAAAGTTTCTCGTTCAAAACAGACTTCTTCGTTGGAATAAAGTTACAACCACAAACAAAAGATTACTGCACCTGTAGCCAAGTGGAAAATATACAATCGATAACGGTAGTAGAAAACGAATCAATGTATGGAAATGACACATCTGACCGTTAAGTCACGTGGTCAGACCATACAAATAGAAGGCGTTACCGATTGTAGAAAAGATTCGATACTAAACGTTTGTAACTTGGCTAGGCGGGCTGGATTACTGTTCAATCTGACAATTCTCTTTCTTCCAGACTCTGCTTCGTTCTTCGAAGAAGATGCTCTTCTGAAAGAGTTCCAACAAATCGAATCGAAAGAGGAAACCAAGAAGACTTAAATGTGATTTACTTAATATTATATTATTTTAATATTTAGTAGTTATTTCAACGTGTTAGGGGCAAAAACTGAGAACGCTCTTGAATGGAAACCAAATACCGGTAAAAAGTAGTACAAATAATTATTTATCGTTAAAATAACTTCAAAAACCCAGTTCAAAGAAAAGCTTATCCTTTGAGTAGTATAATTATGTTTGTGCCATTTTTTTATATTAGAGAACATTTTTCATCTCTATAGAAATACAGATTCTATTTTATGTTATTTACGTACAAATAGTAGCATTTATACTTAATATTAGCACAGATAAGATATTACGAGCATACAGATGCTTCATCACATACATAGAAACCGTGCCGACATAACAAGCGTTTTTCGTCGGACTAATCCGACTATTTTACTAAAAGTACCTCATACGCGGTCGGTTTTGTCCCAAGCGATAGATGGTGTTACCAGTGACTTGCAAATAAAAGGGTTTATTCGGTTCGTCCATTTTTTTTTTTTTAATACAGTGACGATTTGTTGTACAGTATTTTTTGCACTTCTTTACAGTTTCATTGTACCAAAATGTGTCAAAATACTTTTTTTTTAAATCGATTGGAATGCCTCAGAAATTTAAAACCGCGCCATCTATTGGAATACATTTTAAATGATCCGTTCAAATAATCTTTGAAATGTGAAATAGGAGCTCAATATTCCATAATTTAATGCTTAGGAGAGTTGATTAAACAAGAACATACAATTTTTATAATCAATTCTAGAAAATGTTAATTTTACACAAAAATCAATAACAAATCGACGCATATCGCGCCATCTAGTGACATTTAATGAACCATATTTCCTTTCTCAGCGTCGAACCCCCGTGATATTAGTTAGGAACATTTAAAGAAGTTCAAACTTAACATGAATTTTAAATTCAAAGAGTCGTTTTTCAGATTTTGGCTCTATAAACATGTTCTTATGTATGAAAGTGTATAATTTTAACACTAAACGCACAAAATGAATACCACAGACATAAATCTAACTAGATAACGCAAGTCCCTCGCATCTGTATGAAAACCAAGCGTGCCACTTTTTCACACACAAATTAAAAACAAATTTACTTACCAATGAAAGAAAACATTTCCAATGCCTCGGCCAACTTTTTCTATACATTCTTTACAGCTCAATACAGCATATACAAAGGCTTTTCTAGATTTCGGTGGATGTCCGTTGTCGATAATTCTAAATGAAAAGATCAGAATACGATCATTTATCGTAATTTTACTCCGTTTTTGACACGCGAAGTACATACATTCGCGTTATCTAGTTACGATTTATATCTGTGAACTCAGAATAGATACAGCGTATTGATCTACTTATTGTAATTTGATGCAGATACACTTTGAAATCACAATAAAATTATTTAAGAAGTTTAAGTACCAGTGTAAGTCAAGTAACATATTATTAATAACAGACCAGTTCTGGAATTGAATGTCAGAGAATGAACGCACAGAATGTTTGTTTTTTATTTGTTGGAGAGAAGGAAAACTAAATCTAATCTTAAAAAGAGGTAATATATTTTGAATAGGTAGAAAATGCCTAAGGCATTAAGTCTGCATCTGTACATTTGTGTGCTTAAAGTATTAAAACAGTAATGTCTGGAATAGGGTAGTTGACAAAAATATCTATCCAGTCCGTCAGTTAGATAACCTAAAAATATTAGACACTTAGGTATTTTTTCTATTGCCAGTAAACGTCACGGTGTGGTACACTTTATACTGACAAAGTGACGTCACAAGCTCTCCTGAACTTTGATGCGCTTTATCTTTGTAAATTTTTACTTTTTTGATAAAGCAAAAAATACGTGTACGATATTATTTGATAATCTCACTGACGGACTAAATAAAATTATCATTTTTCTACCCAGAAAACATCTCTACAAAAATTATTTCAGTGATAAAAAGCTACACCTATCGCTGCATGTACATTCGTATAGTTCTCGTCTAACTTCGTAGTAAGTCTCATACAAAAACAGCACCGCACCGTGCTTTGAGCATCGGTAAGCCAACTTCAGAGATGATTGGCGAGAACTATACTGGCTTTTAGCCCAGAAAAATGCTCAGTTCTTGAGGTAAACGCCATGAGAATTAAAAAAAAAAAAAACGATTTCTCTAACGAATTGCAAATAAAAATTAAGTGCCCCTAAATAAAATCGTTTATAGAATTAATATTGAATGAATATATTAAATGTCTATATTATACCAAAAATCTGTCCTATATCAAATGGATTTTTGGATGTTTAGACACTTGATATCTTAAATAATAATTATTTCTAAAAAAAACGGCTTATTGTATCTAAAAATATTTTAATATATGACTGAAAAATGTATTTATAAAATTGTGTGCTAGTGCCTTCGAAATAAAAAGCAACTGCATGAATTTTCAATTCCGCTTTTGATGTTTAGATAAAAATAAATGATATTATGAAGGAAACGTGTGATAGAAGATGTTATTAAAAGATAAAAAACTATAAATTGGAATGTGGCTTTTAATTAATTGACTATTTTTCTGGAGGCGAAAATAACCTTATCACGAAAATTAACATCTTTTAAAACAAATCGCGAAAATTTTCAGCTGGTCTATATATTCAGAAGAGCAGTTTTTTTCATATGCCCAAGTTCTTCTCCACACATTCTTTTCTCGCGCCGTCTAAACAAGCCCTGGTGGCCCTGGGCCTGCTTCGACGGCACCTTCCATAACCAGGAACCCACTGCGTGGAGAATCTTACCTAGCGGAAGTAGAATGTCTGGAAGGACTTGAGAGGCCTTGTCTAGCTGTTTTTGGCAAAAAGTTGTTCATAAGTATACACGAATATTTTCAAACTCTGATAATCTGAAATGTCGTGGTGGCCCAGTGGCTAAAACCTCGCCTCTCGTGCTTGAGGTCGTGGATTCAAATCCGGGCAAAAAACAATGTGACTTTTTTAAATTCATGAATTTTCTAAGTTTATCTTGGACATCACTAGCAACGGTGAAGGAAAACATCATGTAAGTCTGAAATAGCCAAGTCAGAGGCCTGTGGGGTTCCCAGAGGCGGCTTAATTAACTCTGACACCAGACGTGGCCACATCCTCACACGAAAAGAAGACCCTCTGATTGAGAATCTTGGATCCTACAAGGTCTATATCCGCGAAACCGCGATACGCGGCAGCGGTAACTAGGGGTTTGTTTTTTTGGAAACCGATACCCGTATAGTTGGAAAGTGACAGTCCTACAATTATACAAGCATACACAACTTACATTTGCCCCGTGGTGGTCTCCTGGTCTCGTTCAATTCCGTGTCCGGTCGGAGGTTATAGGGGGAAAATATATATATAATAAGGGACAACCGACATGGTCTGGGCTGGGATTCCCGGCAGACACCTAGACACGTACCATTTAGACAGCGCATTTGTATTAAGTTTACCCATTAATAGGAATTTCTTAGAGTAGCTCGGAATTCTTATTTGTACCCGGTTTATGCCAATATGCTCACACCTGTGCTATGCCTCTTCGGGGAATACAGGATAGAATGGATAGCATAGATGGACCCCTATTTCTGCACAACATCCATTGTGCGTGCAGGCCTCCTCTCTGTGCGGTTTGGGGGATGTCACATGTCTTCGAATTTTTGGTTCTAAGACATGCGGTTTCCTTAAAATGTTTATCTACTTCGGTTTCGTTATATTCGAATTATAAAATTGACAGCGGTTTCATTATGATACCCATAACTACATCGGGTTGCATTACGCGAATCGTCATAATTCTAAAACACAAGCAAAGATATTCTGAACATACAGCCAGGTACCTAGAATATTACTTCGAAATCGAGACAATGTAAATGATGTTTTCAAAAATGGAACAAGTTTAGAACAAAAGTACGAGTATCGTATACTATTTGGCTGTTGCGGCTACAAGATCATTGCCTTATACCTAATAAAGACTAAATACAAAAATAAAATAAAAAGTGGACGCGGGAAATTTTTTTTGAGTGAAATTTTATTCCAAATTTTATTAAAAATGTTTTCAACATCAAGTGATATTGAAAATACTCCAGACTAAATAATAAATAGATCCAGAATAAATAGACCAGTTACGGATACAAATAATTTACTACCAGAAAAATCAAGACATGTATATGAGAAATGAAATACTAAACACACTTCCTGAAATACTTATTTGTCCATATATATATATGTTTTATTCCTTCCTTCGTAGATAAAATCTTGTATGCAACTGTACGTTAATGGTCTTTTAATAACTCGTGCCAACCTATTTCGGTACGCGCTACGCTTGTACCGAAAAATGGCACTCGTATTAAAAGACCGTCCATAACGTAACAGTTGCATAAATAGCTATTTCCTTCACCGTTTTAAAGCAGTGGTGATGAAATAATTTACACAAAGTGAAGCCTGGGTCTTTTTTTGCCTTTGTTTAAACCCAAGACCTACAACTTGTAAGTCGCGGCAGTTGATGTTTTGTAATAGACTCTATTTACTAAAATCTACTTAAGGGTCAAGATGAAATTCTTCCCTAATAAATTTGAAACTAAAAATATTGGTCTACTTAATTTTTGGACATAAATGAGAAAAATATAATTATTATGTTATAGGGTTATGCACTACCCGTCCGTGTCTGTGATCCGAGTTCAAAATGTTCTGAATTATGAGAGATTATGACGGATAGAGTTCGGATGTAGTACGTAAGCTTCCATACAAGAAGTACTACGACTACTTCGGAACCGATTTTCACGGACCCAGATCGGATGTAGAGCGTAACCGCCCTTATTGTGTCTATAGAATGTCTGGGAAGTCAATAAATGTATTGAATGCATAATATTTATTTATGGAGATTATAATGTGATAAATATTTTTTACTTTGAAATTAGAAAATAAATATTGATATTGTCTAACTTTTTGTTTTGTTTCGTTTCATACTTTCTGCTATCACCAATGTTTCACCAGTTTCGGATAAGTTGCAGTTACCTTATCCGACATATAATGGGCGCGGGTGGCGCAATGGTTGAGCGATTGACTGCTGCGCTGCGTGTCGCGGGTTCGATTCTCGCACGGGACAAATATTTGTATGACCTACAGATAGTTTTTCCGGCTCTGGGTTTTGTGTATGAGTTTATATTTTTGTAAACTCACCCACGATACAGTTCCTAGTTTCGTAGTGTGCGGCAAACTTTAAAAAGTCGGCCAAGTGCGAGTCAGACTCTCACACGAAGGGTTCCGCACCATTATCGCAAAAAACACGTTTGTTGTATAGGAGCCCCAGAAGAAATCCTCGGAACAGTGAGGTCGCTCCGTGAAGCCTCCAGGAAACTTCTGCGGAGCTTGGCTGGCTTTGTTATAGTGCTAACACACGTCCGGATTTGGTATTGGTACGGCCGGACCACGGATTTGTGGGCGGAGTTAGTCCGACTTTGTGTAGAGTGGTCCTTCGGACATTATTATTATTGTTTCAGAGTCTAAGTGCGGAAACGGGAGTCCCTACTACTACTACTACCTGAAAATATCAAAAATCTTAAAAGCAAAATTGAACAGACATCTGGATTCATGGTGGCATAGATGCTGCAAGAGAAACAGGCATTATGATATGAAATAAAACGGAAGCTTGCATTTTTTTAAATATTTTTATTATCATAGATGTTTACATTCGTAATGATGAGCGTATAATATTTACAACCAAGAATTGTAACCATAAATGGCAGTGCCACAGTACCCGGACTTAAATATGACACGTCGGACTTACAGAGAGAGAGATAATGTCACACCGGTATGAGTCAGCAGGCGCGGATACAGGGAGGGGGCCATTGCCTCCCCTGGGCCTCGACCATACTATATTTCTTAAAAGAGAGCTTGATATCTGCGACATATGTTAAACTGACGTAAACGTTATTGTTACGCTATTGTTAGCCTCTCAAGCGCTATTGTTACTGTATTGATACTGATAGCTGTCGCAGAGGTCAAGCTATCTTTTATGAACAACAATGTTTTTTTTTTTCTTTTTTTATGAATGGTCAACAGAAAATTTATCTCCGATGCAGGGCGCTAAAATCTCTCAACAGATGTTGTCTATACTCTGATACTTTTAAGGAATGGTCAAAACCTATATCTATCAATGAATTCCTAGTATTTTTGAGGTTACTTCGCTCGCTCTTGATCAGAATGGTTTTCAAGTTTACATTTCATCAAAAATCCTACTGGAAAACATGGTTGTGTTTACCAAGGAGATTATTAATACGATCCGAAAAGCAGGTACAGTATAAATTACAATGACACCCCTCCTAGAGAGCCGTTTGCCCCCCCCTGAGCGCAATTCTGGAGCCGCGCCTGTGAGTCAGAGAGACAATGTTCTACATTTTTTTAAACTCAGTAGTTTGCTCCCAGTATTTTACTTACAGAGACTGCCTCTCTGACGTCTACAATGCAATATCTGACTTTCAGATTTTCTGATATCTGCCTAAACTAATGACTGTCAAAGTTGTACTTTACCGTGATCTCGGTATACTCAGATCAAATAAAAAGTCAAGATGGAACGTTGCAAACAACAAAGTGAAGCCGGTTCAAACTAAGCCTTGCCGTATAAATACACAATTATACGCTTACACGTATAACGAAACTACCCTTTAGCTTGTCAGTTGAGCTTTATTATTTGATCTGTAAGCTCGAAGGACAAGCTAAGGCCTAATTTCGTTGTACGTGAGTGCGTGTAATTCTGTGTTTGTACGGCAAGGCTTAGTTTGAACCGGCTTCACTTTGTTGTTTGCAACGTTCCATCTTGACTTTTTATTTGATCTGAGTCGGTATATAATTAAAAATATCCCGATTCTAATGTTAATCTTAGTGACCATGACAGTTTAAAAACTTATATCTGCGTATACAATTTATTTATTTATTTACTCATACAATTATTTTAAAGGTAGAACACAAGGTAATAAAAGTAGTCTTACAATACGAGACGCCTCTCGAAAACTGATCACACCTACTCAGCTCCATGTGCCCGGTATAAGTTACATAACAAATGGTCACCCATCCACGGCCAGACTTCTGTAACCGTTGCTTAACCTTGAAGATCTTCATTAGCTACAAACGCATACTCTTAAACTCTCAAACACTACCATGTGTCATATTTAGAACCTTGTACTGTGTGTTAACTAGAATAATTTAGAGTGGCCTCGATACATTGGCATTATGTCTTTTAAAAACAGACTGAACCCTAGCCTTTTAATCCAACTACATAATATTTACGGTTGAAATTCCTAATTTAAAAAATATTATTTCACTAAAGGTACAATTGATTTTTAAATGTAAATGGCCTGTCTACGTATATATTTTTTTATTTCAATATCAATATTGGTATATAATAGCTATGTATGTTTGATTATTGTGGCTTATTTTTTATCTAATGTTAAAATGTTCGAATGATAATATAAATGGTTTTTCTATAGCACCATTCTGTGGCAGTTTATGATATGTACTTAACTATGAAGATTTAAACACACAAAAATCTAACAGAAATGACTTAAAAATGCTTAATATGAAATTAACAAATTTTTATAATACCTAGAATTTTGTGGGGCAATTATACCGATTCGTAATAAGAAAGCAAAATAAAGCTCTGACCAAACTGAGGCGAATCCCGCGCGGGATGCAAGATGAAATTTCTTCGCGCTGATTAGGTCAAATAAGTCGTATGGAGGTGTTAACTCTGGTGCGAAGAATCGCGTGACTTCTTGAACATTCAAACAATAAACGCAATCGGTCGCAAATTGCCATATATTGGATGCTAGGTTTTGCTTCAGAATTACGAATCGGTCTATTACAGCAAACAAAAAATGTTTAGCTAGATACAGCTGAAATAACATTTTTATTACTAAAAAGAAACTTAAACATAATAATTTTGCATAACGAATACATAATTCCTAAAAAAAAATACTTGACTATGCCCAAAACCTCTTTGACACATGTAATATCAACAATTTTTTTTCTAACATTAATAATACCTTAATAATAGGAACCGAAAACTAAAATAATGTAGTTACAACCGTCAAGTAAAGTACTTACATCACCTTTTTTTTTAAGTTGAATTACAACTTGAAATAATTTTACATATAAATTTTACAACCGATTTTTTTGTCAATAAATTGCCTCATGTTTTCTGAAAATTCATTCTCATGCAAACTTGATGATTGATCATCATTGCTTATTTAGTCAACCTATCTGATAGGTAACATAAGATTTAATTTATTAAATTTTAACTGGTTGGGTTTTTACGCGGAACGCAAATATGTAATGCAATGTGACAATCGGGCTGTTTATCTTAGAAATATCTGAATTTATTTTTGAAGGATTGTCGAAACGAATAATTTACAACCTTTGTAAGACGACCTCTTAGTGCATTTTATGACGATTTCTGAATTATGGATTGAAATTTAAAGTTAAATATTTGTCGAACCGGAAGACGATGCATTGTAAGGCCCCCCACTAGGTGGACCGATGACCTGGTTAAGGTTGCGGGAATCCGCTGGATGCGAGAAGCACGGGATAGGTCAAGGGCAGGCCTATGTCCAGCAGTGGACGTCTTTCGGCTGAAATGATGATGATGATTGGTTGAACCCTACTTAAGCCTGAAAACCTATCAACATTTTACATTAAAGTTCGATTCGACACGTTCTTAATACTTAAATACTCAATTCAGAAATCGGCATTCGGATAACTAAAAGGTGTTTTCAATTTACAAAATGATCTTGAATTGACTGCTTTACATGAGAAACCTATAAAAACGCACTGGTCGTACTGAATCCTGCGCGGGATGCGGGATGCGGAATGAAAATAGCTCGCCCCGACTTTGTTATCTAACTTGTAATGGAGGTGTTTAAACTTGCGGTCATAGTTGCGTGACTATCAATGAAACAGTCAACGCAAACTGTCGCAATCCGCATCCCGCGCGGGATCGCCTCAGTTTGAACAAACCTTTACTCTGTTCCAAAATGCCTAATCGAGTCTGTTTTTATATTAGCTGTTGTGATTGGCTAACGGAAATATTAACAACCAATCACAGACATGTATTAGATTTGACAGACAAAGTTCAATAGGCTTTCAGAAATCGAGAGTGATTCTCATAAAATTAAATACAAAGAAAATATAAAAATATTGCAATTACGACATATTATATTTTGTCTAAAGCAACATATTTTGCAAATATATGAACGTTTAATTGCTTTGTTTTGTGCTTGATGGAATAATAATATTTTTATTGTTTATAAAAAAGTTAACATACTTAATAATGTTAGGTGCTTGGGAAAACAAAGAAAAAGGATTTTGCTTACAAGTCTATTATTGTCAAATCTTCATTGACTGGTGATAAATACGATTATAATTTTAGTATGAATACATGGATAATTTAATTAAACATATACCAGTTTTCAGAAGATATTTTTACCCAAAATGTCATTTTCAACGCTTAAATAATTTTACCTGAATAAATATAGTGGTTTGACAGATTTATAATACATCTTCAGATAAAAATTATCTCACAAATTAAACATTTGCTATAAATAAGTGTTTTTATTAGCTACTGCAAAAAATAACAATTATATAAAAAAAAAACAATTATCCATCAAAAGGTCTAACTGGGCTCTTGCAAACTAAAGATGTGATTTTTAAAATAAGATACGGAGAGTTGCCGAAAAATTAATAAATTTATTGACAACCAAAACATACTTAATTATATTTTTATAATTGGTCGCGAAGAGAGCTTGTAATGAACGTATGTATGAAAAAAACACCTACTTTTATGAATTCGGTTGAAAAGTAAATTAGGGTACTTCGTATTTTGTTAAGCTGTTATTCCAAGGCCCCAAAAAACAGTTTTAAATGTGTTTTTGTAACGTTTTTAAATATGCAGCCTAACCATTTTGAATTAAAAATACTGAGCTCAATTTTATTTAAGAATATATAAATCATAGCAAGAAGTTGTTTTTCAAAAAAATATTACAAAACTATGGTTGTTCCTATTGCATCGTATAAAATATACAAAAGTTGCAGAATAACCAATAATATTTAGTTAGCAATTATATTTTCATAATAGGTAAATTTTTTGAGAGCTCATCATCAAATACTCACTTGGTAGTTATAAATTTGAATTTCGAATGCATTATAACTTCTCTATTGCTAACAATTTTGCTTTCAACCAGTAGGTACATGATATAAATTCAAATTCAGAATGTATATTCAAACTTACAGGTACTTTTCCATGATGGCCGATATGCCGCCATATTGGTCTTTCTTCAGTTGTCGTTTAGATTCAGCTTGCAGTAGACGCGTATCGGGATAATTCTGGTAAAACCATGCCAACTGCCTGGAAGAATTGTGCAATCTACCATGAGCTTGTTAACAACACCGTTCGGTGGTAGGAAAACGGATAGAATAGGTAAGGAGGGGGTAAAAGGGATGTTAGGATTTGAATCATATGTGTTTGGGTCAAGAATAATGGTACAGTAGCATAGGTACGTCAAGTATATTAAAAAACAAAATAGAAATGACATTAAAGGGGGCAAAGTGGAACAACCGATTTCTTTGTTTATTTGGACTGCTCAAATCTAATCTATCCGAGTCGAACTTGGGATAAAACTATATGGCAGTGGCTGGATGCAAAAGAGGACAAGGGTAATATGAGAAAGCGGTAAGGGTAATATGAATAAGGGGTAAGGATAATATGAGTACCTAAGGGGTAAGTGTAAGAAGAGGAAGGGGTAAGTGTAAGAAGAGGAAGCGGTAAGGGTAATATGAGTAAGGGGTAAGGATAATAAGTGTAGCTAAGGGGTAAGTGTAAGAAGAGGAAGCAGTAGGGGTAATATGTGTAAGGGGTAAGGGTTATAAGAGGAAGCGGTAGGGGTAATATGAGTAAGAGGTAATAATAATATAGGTAAGGTAAATAAGGACCCGATTCGACTCGGATAGGTGGAAGATATGAGAATTTAATACTCCAAAGATATCCCTTGAATCTCGTTGTCTTTTGCTTGGATTAAAGTCTGTATATCAATCGGTTAATTAAGGCTACACGAATTAAAAACCACCCAAAGTACTGGGGTTTTTTTTATGTTTCCGCAAGCAAAGCCGCTTCCAAAATCAAGTAATACCACAGGTGAAAACCAAGAATCCAAGTAAAATTTAATATCTAAAAAGACGTCCTTCAAAAATTAAGATACGCAGAACAATCTTTGCTACAAAATCAGGTCCAAACCAATTTCTGTTATTAAGTAGAAAAATTAGGGCTAAAGTTATCATAGAGACGGACAACAGAATATAACAGAAATACTGGTAGTAATAGTATAGAATGAAGGAAGTTATGATAGTAGATAATATGTCTTGGCATGGATCTTTTACCTCGTTTTCTGCACGTTCTTCATCGCTCTGGTATTGGACATCTAGTTCTGAGCTGTTGACGCTATTCTCCCAGTCTTCCGAGGATTCTATTGATGACGCGTCTAGGTCCATTTCCGCTAAAAAGAAAATGAGAATATTTCAAATCTCTTGGCCATAAAAACTTGACCCAAAAACTTGTCGAATAAATGACAATGAAGCGAGATAACACCATTTTGTAGAACCTTTATAAATAGCTACTTCCTCTCTATTTATAGTATGAACTAGTATGAGAATAGCCCATGCAATCATAAAATATTTGTCAGTCAACAAAGTGGTAGCGAGGCTGGTATTGGTCCAATAGTTTAGTATGGTCCAAATATTTGGTATATACTCGTCTAAATGTTTGGTATTGGACCAAATGTTTGGTATCGTCCCAAATGCTTGATATTGGTCCAGAAATTTGCTACTGTTTCAAATTCTTACTACTGCTCCTAATGATTGGTATTGGTCGAAATCTTTTATTCCTAAATTATTAAACTTACCAATAACCAGAGGCCTATTATTGGGTGGGACAACAGGCAGGCGTTGCGCGGTATCCAGCTCCCGTGCGCCGTGGCGACTATTGCCTGACCTGCCTGATTGTCTTGGAGGTTTGCGTCGGGTGTGAGGAATATTGGTCCAAACGTTTGGTATTGGTCCAAATGATTGATATTGGTCCAAATGCTTGGTACTGCTCCTAATGTTTGGTACAGGTCTAAATGTTTGGAATTGCTCCAAATGGTTGGTACTGGTCCTAATGATTGATATTAGTCCTAAATATTTTTATTTTCTTATCAATATTTAACCAGGAGGCTCATGTCTATTGGGCGGGACGGCAGGCAGGCGCAGCGCGGTCGCGTTGATAGCCAGCGCCTGCGCTCCGTGGCGACTACTGTCTGACGGTTGCAGTGACAGGTCTTGGAGGTTCGGGTCGGGTGTGAGGAATATTGGTCCAAACGTTTGGTATTGGTCCAAATGATTGATATTGGTCCAAATGCTTGGTACTGCTCCTAATGTTTGGTACAGGTCTAAATGTTTGGAATTGCTCCAAATGGTTGGTACTGGTCCTAATGATTGATATTAGTCCTAAATATTTTTATTTTCTTATCAATATTTAACCAGGAGGCTCATGTCTATTGGGCGGGACGGCAGGCAGGCGCAGCGCGGTCGCGTTGATAGCCAGCGCCTGCGCTCCGTGGCGACTACTGTCTGACGGTTGCAGTGACAGGTCTTGGAGGTTCGGGTCGGGTGTGAGGAATATTGGTCCAAACGTTTGGTATTGGTCCAAATGATTGATATTGGTCCAAATGCTTGGTACTGCTCCTAATGTTTGGTACAGGTCTAAATGTTTGGAATTTTTCCAAATGGTTGGTACTTGTCCTAATGATTGATATTAGTCCTACATATTTTTATTATCTTACCAATAACCAGAGGCTCATGTCTATTGGGCGGGACGGCGGGCAGGCGCAGCGCTGTCGCGTTGATAGCCAGCGCCTGCGCTCCGTGGCGACTACTGCCCGACGGTTGCAGTGACAGGTCTTGGAGGTTCGGATCAGGAGTGGGATGCTCTTCGGCGTATCTCACTAGGGGGTGTTCCTGGGGATACAATAATTTCGGCATAAAATAACCGTAGGAAACTCACATTAAAGATATCCAGTTGTCAAATACACATGTAACTTGTAATAAATTGTGGAAGAAGAAGGCATACCATTGTGCCATATAATTTTTGATTGACGAATATCACAATGGCATGCAAACTACATATTTGCAAATTTTTAAAGACTTAATGATAATTCTATAGGTTAAATGGTGGTCTTAGATCACTTTGTTCTTATATTTGTCTGTCTTGTAACATTACCGACATTTGGCGCCTTGTTTTAGTCGTCTATACTCCATTAAAACAACATTACACATTTTTATAACCTTTTTTACAATTCTTTCAACTTCTATTCATAATGAAACAGACGACTTAGAAACAAGTAAAATTTCAAAATTTATAAAACCCCCGACACATTTATCTTGCGAAAACATCCCGATTCAAACAGTAAAACGCGCATAACTTTTGAACGGCTGAACCGATTTTATTCAAACTTAGCTAAGAACACTCTCGATACCTTCAAATAATCACCTTTCAACCAAAAACTAAATCAAAATCGGTTCATCCGTTGAGGCGCTATGATGCCACAGACAGACACACAGATACACAGCAACACACCTGAAACTTATAACACCCCTCTTTTTCCGTCGGGGGTTAAAAAACCGACCAAAGCGTCTGACTTCGCACATTTAGGGTTTCGTACCCAACCGCTAATTCAAGTTGGAAAAATGAGGGAAGAAAAATCTGATTTATCAATATGTTTATTTGTTAGTAAAATATGCGTAATAATAAATAAACATTATCACCAAATTTGAAGTTCAATGGGCAGTTAAAACTACTTCGGAAAAAAAAATTGTAAAAAAAAGCTGACTTTGGTGGCTTCTCATTCCTTTGTATTCTAAAATTTTATTATGGAAAATGAATACAGTATTTATCTAATCAAGGAGCTCTAGTTGTATACAACGGTACCCCACTTGATGGGGGAATCATAATTTTTTTGGGCCTCCCGTTGACTGTACGGGAAGCCTCCCCCCAAGCAACACAAATTGGCTGAATAATCATTGTATAAAAGCGTTTCTGTAAACTTCAAGATGATATAGTTGGCTGATTAATGTCTGCATAAGCGCTTACACAGATGTTATTCAAGCAATTTGGGCACAAAATAAAGTCCTTTAATTTGTATAATAGCAATATAATCGTCACATAGTAGCTGAATAAATGTAAAACAAGTTTAATATCCTCTGTACAATCGCTGATCTATCTTTTTAACAGCTATTACAACTCTTTTAACCAGTTGAAAGTGTTCAAATTCAGTTAGTCAGTCATTATTCAGTATTTAAATTATTAGTACGAAACTTTTATGGAGATACTTATACAAATAACATTTAATGTGACTTTCACCAACACATCATATTCTGCAATGATGTATATTATTGAATTTTGATAAGTAAACTTTTTCGAGTGTTTATGTTAATGGCGAGTGAATTATTACTGCGCATGTAACTTTATTGTGAATATACATATATATTTACTGTAAATTTTTAAAGCGCCTCAAGATAATGCTACCTTTCAAGAATTAAAAAATGTTTTTATAATACGCTAGGTATGAAGAGTGAAAAATTATCAATGCTTTTGTGACTTTTCGACACCGACTTCGGAAAAGAAAGTTATTTTTTGCTTTGTAGTTTTTTGGTTCATGAAGTCGGTTTGATTTTTTGTTAAAAAGTTTTTTATTTTTCTCTTTTTAGTTTTGGTAGATATCTCCAATTAACATGATAATCATTTATGGCCAAAGTACATCTCATGACGATTCCAATAAGCCGAAGCACGACTAGGATACATTGTTTTATTTCAGAGTTCCAGTGCCTACCTTCCGGCTTCATCATCAGAATGGTGCCATTTTTATCAGTACCATTCATTTATAAGTATTTGCGTCATCATAGTCGGTTAACTATTCGAGATATTTTATACCCGTGACATACTTAGCATTTAGGAATTCCAGTGACCATCTGTGGTCTTCTTCATCAGTTCCACTTCACCAAATTATACTTTCTGAGTGCAAATGATTGCATTGTTGATGAAAATACCAAAATCACTATATGTATGCCTATAATATTTGAGGAGTTCCCTCGATTTATCTAGGATCCCATAATCAGATCCTGACCTGATGACTATGGGACCAACTAGGAAGTATACCCTTCAAAAAAAAGAAGATTTTTTGAAATCGGTCCAGGCTTCTTTGAGTACCTAATCGGGGAACATAAATAAAAAAAAAAAAGATTCCGACGAATTGAGAACCTCCTCCTTTTTTTGAAGTCGGTTAAAAATAACTCCATAATTTTATACTCTACATTAGTAGTTTCTAGCCGCATCATTCAAGGCCATCATAATTTAGTTCAATTCAGTTCAAGTATAAAAAAATCATTTTTGCAAAAAAATACTACCGACTTCCAAATACAAAACTACAAAGTGAAAAATAACTTTATTTTTTGAAGTCGGTGCCTTTCGTAGGTACCCTTTTTTGCGTTATGGACACCGACTTCAAAAAATAAAGTTATTTTTCACTTTGTAGTTTTGTATTTGGAAGTCGGTAGTATTTTTTTGCAAAAAAGTTTTTTTTTATTTTTCACTTTTTAGTTGTACCTACCTAATAGGCAAGTTAGTAAGGTAACTATAACGCCAATATTGATTTCATGAAACTTGAACTTAACCGTTGAAATGAGAGATCTGCGTACCCCTCAAGACCGTACTGGCGTGATGTTATGTTATGAAATGGTATAAACAATAAACAGACATGCAATTGCAGCAATCCCGAGAGATTTGCCGCTGTTTATTGAAGAGTTCTGTTGTATATCTCCAAAGCTCTTTATCAGACCTCCACCAAAAAAAAATGGGACCAATTTCGGAACATACGTTTTCAAACAAAAAAAGAATTTTCAAAATCGGTCCACAATTGACGGAGATATCGATGAAAATACACAAAAAAAAAAAAAAAACTTGAAGTCGAACATAGAACCTCAAAAAGGATTTTGGGAAGTCGGAGAATGAGGGTACTTACAGGATGAGTCAGTTCACAGATGGGGTTCAGACGGAGGTCAATCATCTCGAGGACAGTAAGGTAACGTGTGTCGAACTCGGGCGGAAGAGATGATATCTGCGAATAAAATAACATTTTATATTACTATAGCTTCTGCCAGCGGCTTCGCTTGCGTCAAAAGTGTCTTCCAAGGGGACAATGCGCAATTCCAGACTATTATCAAACTCTGTGCCAAAGTTCTGGCGTGTAGTAGTATCCAGCCTTTCGCATTTATAATATTAGTAAGAAGTAAGATTTTCTTACAATTTTAATAGCATAAACCAATGATATTCAAATAAACAGATATTTTATGAGCGCGCGCATTTTGAAGACTCGAATAGGTCACAATTGTGACCTTTAATCTTTAGTTTATGTCACGCATGGCGAAGAGCGATAGGCTTTGTTGAAACAAAAACAAAATAAAATAAATGCCATTGTGATTAAAATAAATATTTTTTAATGTTAGATGAATGAAAAGTATGTATGTTTGCTGCCGATATGTGCGGCACACTTTTTTCAATTGTTTTGTGAGTGTATAACGTATCTGTTTATTTGAAAATCATTGGCATAAACCCAAATAAAGATTTTTTACTTGTGAGTGGATTGGGTCTCTTTTTTGTGGGAAGGAATGTCTAAGTCGAATATTTGCTTCGAGTGGAACATTGGTTGTGGATAGAGAACACAATCCCGAGCATGTGTTTTAATCCCGGGATTTTTGAAGCCTATTTTTGATTAGACCATGTAATGTGTTTTCTAATTGGGGCCCAAATGAAAAAAAAACTTTAACGATTAAAAAGAAAAGGTTTTTAAATGTCTTTGCACAACACAAATCACTATATAATAAGAAAAGAAAACAAACTTTTGCGAGAACAAAAATATTAAACTATTTAGAATTTCGAAAATATAATCGCAGAAATATCAAAGCATCCAATGTTTGACTTTTAAGCCTGCTTCATAGTTTATTGCCGACATAAGCAGCAGCTGAAAACGCTCGCTCAGGTTCTACGCTGGTTGGAGTACGGCGCATGCAAGGGTTGTTTTTTGTTGTTATGTAATAAATGCTAATAATATAATCTAGGCAAGGTTATTTATTGTCAAGGCGCAACGTACTACAACTTAAGGCGCCGATTCCCTCGAGTAGTTGATTTAATAAAAAAACTTTTTGCAAAAAAATACTACCGACTTCTAAATACAAAACTACAAAGTGAAAAATAACTTTATTTTTTGAAGTCGGTGTCTTTCGTAGGTACCAATTTTTTTGCGTTATGGACACCGACTTCAAAAAATAAAGTTATTTTTCACTTTGTAGTTTTGTATTTGGAAGTCGGTAGTATTTTTTTGCAAAAAGTTTTTATTTTCACTTTTTAGTTGTACCTATCTAATAGGCAAGTCAGTAAGGTAACTATAATGCCAGAATAGATTTCATGAAACTTGAACATAACCGGTGAAATGAGAGATCTGCTTACCTCTTATGAGAGTACTGGCGTGATGTTATGTTATGAAATGGTATAAACAATAAACAGACATGCGATTGCAGCAATCCCGAGAGATTTGCCGTTATTTATTGAAGAGTTCTGTTGTATATCTCCGAAGTTCTTCATCAGATCTTCACCAAATTAAAATGGGACCAATTTCGGAACAAACTTTTTCAAACAGAAAAAGAATTTTCAAAATCAGTCCACAGTTGACGGAGATATCGGTGAACTAAAAAAAAAAATCTAAACGTCTAGCCGTAATTTTTTGGTTAAAATATATGTTACATTAGACCATTTTCTTAATAATTTTACCTAAGACAATTTTGAGTTTTATTCGTCTAACATAGTGTAGTTAATTAATTTGTAAAGTTATGTCTAAAACGGACAAAAACGCGACAATCGCACCAAAACCGCTGGGCATATTTTAATGGAATTATCACCATCTCAAAGACAATTTAAATAACTACATTTTCATCCGATACTTTTTTTTTAAAGTCTTAGAATAATAAGGAAAGTACAAAAAACTACTAAATTTTAGACCGCACGGGTGTGAAACGAGGGCGCGTTTTGTTCCCTCAAGGTCGTTGGCGTTAGTCGTCGTCTTAAGACTTGTTTGTGGCAATCCCGAAAATCCCGAGATTAGCCAAGTACAGTCATGGGATTTTCGGGGCCAGAAAACCACATTTGAAAGCCAAAATTTACAGTTAAAATATAGAATCATAATTATATTGTTACTAGCTTTTGCCCGCGACTTCGTCTGCGTTGTATTCGTAGTACTTCGGATAGCCTATTTCTATATCGCGCAATTATTGGTTCACCATACAAATTTCCACAACTTTAAGGATGATTGCCGGGATAAAAACTGTCCTATGTCCATCACACGGTTAAGCGGTTTAAGCATGAAAAGGTAACATACAGACATACAGAGTTACTTTAGAATTTATCTATACTAATATTATAAAGAGGTAAAGGTAAAGTTTGACCGTGGGAAGGACATAGGATAGTTTGTATTCTCTTGGCATTATAAAACACATTTTACGCGGGCGAAGTCGCGGGCAGAAGCTAGTGCTCTATAAAAGACAGCTGATCTTGCTTCGCTGATCGATCCAATGTTATCAGCCACATTTGGATGGAAGAAATCCTAGGGTTTAGAACTTCCTGAATGCCATATTTATCATCAGGTACACAAAATACCAAAACAAATTTGCATCAATATAAAAACAGCTACCTATAAATAAAAAGGTTATCGCAACTGGAACAGTCTGAGACGATAACTTGATCAATAAAAGCGTAAGTCATTGCACTGTTGACATAATAAAACAAACAACATTGTGCAAAGGTATTCTCCAATGTGTATCGATTACTGTCTGCATTGTTCTAAAGAGAGAAATGATAATGTTTCGACAACATAATATCGGTTGTGTAAGGAGAGAAATTTCTACGGCATTTAAATTATTGACAGGGTTAAATGTAAATAAAATTATTCATCAAAAATCCTTATTTTTAACCGACTTCCCAAAAAGGAGGTTATCAATTCGACTGTATTTTTTTATGTTTGTTACCTCAGAACTTTTTACTAGGTGAACCGATTTTGATGGTTTTTTTTTATTTGAAAGCTGTAGCTTGTCATGTGGTCCAATTTAAATGTCATCAAGATCTCATGAAGACTTCGGAGATAGACATCAGAACTCTTCAATAAATGACGGCAAATCACTCGGGTTAGCTGCAATCGCATATCTGTTTATTGTTTACACCATTTCATAACATAACATCACACTGGTACGCACTAAAGGGGTACGCAGGTGTGATCAAGTCATCCTGGTATACTTTCGTTCCACCAGTTTTCGTTAAGTTTCATGTTATTGGGTTAATCTATTCTGGCATCACTTTGGGCATTTATAGCATATAGAACTGGTCCGTTATGAACCACAACTAAAAAGTGAAAATAAAAAAACTTAAAAAACTAGCGTTTTTCCGTCAGTCCGCCATCTTGGGCCGTCCGCCATATTGGATTTAGAATGACGTCACTTAGCTAATCATGCATTGTCACCCAAACTAAACGTGTATGCAAAATTTCATCTTAATCGGTGGAAGATAACTGCTTTTAAATTCAGTTGCAAGATTTGACCCGAACACACTTACACACATATATACATACATACATTGCAAGTTGAATAAAAGCTTGTAAAAAAATGGGACCATGCCATCATCATCATCTTCCTGCCTTTCCGTGAGTTGGGGACGGCACAACACGTTTTCTTCTTTTTAACCAACTTCCCAAAAAGGAGGAGGTTTTAATCCATCCTATCAACCATCACGCTATCACTGACACACGATGCATCTATATTTGCTTTGAACTTCCCCTTTTTCTGAACACATCCATATTATATTCATTACTCTTTAGTCACCGTACCCAGTCCTGTCCCATTAATTGAGTTAAATGTACTACGTACTAGAGGAGACTCCTCAACTCAATTCTTTGTAACACGCGTTAGAGCGCGCGTACCCCAACTCACTTAGTCTGTGGCAAGAGCTCGCTGCAACGTGACATGTTTGGGGACTAAGTTTTGTTTCTTATAAAATGCCTTCGTGTGTATTGAGATATTGTTCAAACAACTCGAGAAATATAAATAAAAGTCAAGGAATGAGTTTTCAACAGCAAGTTGAAAACACGCTTAATTTAATTAAATTTTAGACGCCGCGTCACCGCGGAGGCGGGAGGGCGGCCATGATTGTGTAAATGTCAAAGAGTAAGAAAAAGTTCATCTGCGCGCATTGAATGTTTATCTGTGAGAACATAACCCCGCTCCCCCTCGCCTGCTTGCCCCGCTGTCACCGAATTACGCGCAATCTTTTGTTTGAAATAGCTTCTCTAGTACGTAGTACATTTACCTCAATGGTCCTATTCGCCTTTTTGGGGTCGTCGGCTCATCTAGGTCAACCTTCGTTTCGAGTTACCCTCGCCAGGATTCGATTGCTCCAATTGGAGTCCGGTTAGACTGGCAGCCGACCCCAAAATAGTTCATTAAAAGGCTAGGCATTGTAAAAAAAAATACCCATGTTCCTTCAGTTACTTGTGCCAGGGCCGCGGTTACTCTCTTACAAATGTATCCGCGACACTAAGTATACCTGGCTTACGCACAGGACCGATCAGTGTGGCGACGCTTGGGGGAGGCCTATGTCCAGCAGTGGACGTATTTTGGCTGAAATTATAATAGTTTTTTTTTTCAAATCAAATCATATTTATTTTTTGTGATTGGATATCATCCAATGACTTCTCTCGCTCTGGATGAAGCGGGAGGGCGTGTCAGACTTTTACTGACTAAAACCCACCCGTGTTCCTTGGCTGGCCCTAACGGACCCCGTCAGTTTTTGCTGACATCTCTTTGAGGCGCGCGTGGAATACTACGCGCCGTCGACTTAGGGTTTGGTCCTTATCAGACGACGAGTTACTCATTACTCGCCGTCCGCAAGCCCGCGACTACGGTGGCCGGCAAACAGCTTGCGACTCCCGACGCCCAGGACGTCTAAGTTCCGCCTCCTCCTTCGCGAGCATTACTGCTTTGCAGAAGGAGGCGACAGCTTCCCATTCCCTCTTGCCCCGTACCATGGCCTGAACCAGGGCCGAACTCGTGAGGTCGCCACTGCCGGAAATGATGATACCTGGGTTCGAATCTTCAAACTCACGACCTAAGTCTACTACTCAACTGGGCCACCACTACTCTGCAAACAATGTTTACTGACCCGTAAACACATACAAACAGATCCAAAACAACTATCTTTAGATCAAATAAATATTTGATCCATGCGAATTAGAAGACGCAATTCGAAGCGCAGTATAATATAGCCAATCGATTTCTCACTGCACTCAGACTGACCTTGTTTTCATATTAACAAATATTAGTAGGCCTAGTCGCCTAGATAATTGGCCCAGATTTACGTGTTTAGCGACGTCGTGGTCGCTCAACAGGTCATGGACCGATCTAAAGCGGCGGTACGCAGTTATGCCATATCCGCCTTTATGGTAAGACTAGCTTTTGCTAGCGGCTTCACCCGCGTGAAAGTCGAAAATTATCCCGAGGCACAGATAATATAATACTAGCATACAGATGCCTCATCCCATACAAAGAAACCGCGCCGACGTAACTAGCGTTTTTCATCTGATTAATCTTGTTATTTTTGTAAGTACATCAATCGCGTTCGATCCCGTTTCACGGCAATAGATGGTGTTAGCAGCGACTTGCAAGTAAAAGAGTTTACTAGGTTCGTGAATATTTTTTCTTTATAGGCAATGAAGGTTCGTTTTATAGTATTTTTTTGCACGTTTTTAGTTTATTTGCACCAAAATGTGTTGCAATGCAAATTTTAACAATCGAGAGGAATGCCTCAGAAATGTATAAATGCTCCATCTACTAGCATCAATTTTAAATGATCCGTTAAAATAATCTTTGAAATGTGAATTAAGAGCCCAATATTCCATAATTTTGTACTTAGGAGAGTTGATTAAACAAGAACATACAATTTTCATGTTCAATTCCAGAAAATGTTAATTTTACACACAATTCTATTGAATTGTGTTTACATGTCGCGCCATCTAGTGAGATTTATTTGAAACAAACTTTCTTTCTTAGCAATGAGACCCCGTGCCCGAGGGAACATATTCCCGGCATAAAAAGTACTCTATGTGCTATTTCAGACTATAATCATCTCTATGCTAAATTTCATCTAGATCCGTTCAGCTGTTTGAGCGTGAAGTAGTAACAAACATACAAACACACACTCACACTTCGCCCCCGTGAAAAGTATTTTATCATCCCAAAGGAACATTATACCGGGATAAAAAGTTGTCCGAAGGGAACAATGTGCTATTCCAGACTATAATCTATATCTGTGCTAAATTTCATCCAGATCCGTTCAGCGGTTCTGGCGTGATTGAGTAACAAATATACATGCACACACACACATACATCCAAACTTTCACTTTTAACCGACTTCCCAAAAAGGAGGAGGTTCTATGTTCGACATTATGTTTGTATTTTTTGTTTATGTTCACCGATATCTCCATCAATTGTGGACCGATTCTGAAAATTCCTTTTTTTTTTGAAAAAGTATGTTCCGAAATTGGTCCCATTTTAATTTGGTGAAGATCTGATGAAGAACTTCGGAGATATACAACATAACTCTTCAATAAATAACAGCAAATCTCTCGGGATTGCTGCAATCGCATGTCTGTTTATTGTTTATACCATTTCATAACATAACATCACGCTACTACGCTCTTAAGGGGTACGCAGATCTCTCATTTCACCGGTTATGTTCAAGTTTCATGAAATCTATTCTGGCGTTTACTAACTTGCCTATTAGGTAGGTCCAACTAAAAAGGGAAAAATAAAAAAAACTTTTTTGCAAAAAAATACTATTATATTATAGACTTCCAAATACAAAACTACAAAGTGAAAAATAACTTTTTTTTTGAAGTCGGTGTCCATAACGCAAAAAAATGGTACCTACGAAAGACACCGTCTTCAAAAAATTCAGTTATTTTTCACTTTGTAGTTTTGTATTTGGTAGTCGGTAGTATTTTTTTGCAAAAATGTTTTTTTATATAATATTAGTAAGATATTTTATGTAGAGTGAAGAGTGAGGTGCGGTCGTTAGATCCGCCACACTTGGTAATTGTCCCGTTATCAATGGCGGTCCGATACCAGTCGGGTGTGCGGATGAATTTAATTGCATCCCAGGTCCCCGACTATGGTAGCGGTAGAAACGTGTGGTTTTCGTCACAACCTTCCGTTCTGCCCAGACAGAACGTATCCATGACGATTTCCCCACAAAAAAGGTCACGGATTCAACAATGCTGGGAAAGCCTTATAAGAATCCTTAAACATAACTTGCAGTGTTGGAATACTGGAGAAGCAAAGAGCTGGCCATGCATGTGTAAGGACCTATAGCCATTGGATCAGACGATCAGATACTTAGCGTGGACTCCAGGTACATGAACCGAATGATTGTGGCTCAACTTGAGGGAGACTTTGAAGGTATGCGGAACAGGGTGTAAAGTCCCATAAACCTCCATAGAAAAGGAAGGATCCTTCGAACAGACAGGTGTTGTCTGGTCCGGTCAAATGCCCAACGGTTATTTTTGGATTGTTGTATGTGTCCTAATCGCGCCGAAAACTTTGCTTGCGCGATGCAGGATTTGTGTGACGTCATGTCATTAGTTCGTAAGACATTGCGGTGAAGCGCAGGGATGGGTACCTACTCGGTCTAGTAAATAGTACGGGCTCCGAGTAGGGTAGCCAACCGTACTCTAAAATAGAGTATTGTACTCTATATCATGTAGACGTCCTCTATAATCTATAACACTAATAGAGTATGCTGAAATACTCTTTAATACACAATGTTTACCTATACTAGTGCCCGCCACTTCAGCATTTACTGAGAGAGTATTTTCGGTCATGCATGTGAAGTGGCGGGAAGAGAGAAACAGAGCTTCATTGAAATTTATTAAAAACTCTAAATTGATATAGATTAAGAATCTATATAAATTTAGAGTTGGAATGTTTGGAGTCATACAATCCATTTAAAAACCATGAAAAATTGTTATGTGCTGTAAAAAGTACGAAAAAATAACTATTTAAAAATATAAAAAAAATAGTCTTTTTGGAAGTCCGTACTCTTTATTTACCTCCTTTGAAATCAGGATATACTCTATTTCTTCTAATAAAAGTCCTAAAAAGCTCCGAGTGATTCTTTCTGCCTACTATAAGGCCGAACGCTCGGCCGAAGGGAGTGCCTCGCCACTATACTCGGTAGATGTAATCATGATCAGGCTACAAGGATTAGGATTCTAAAGCAAGAACATAATATATTTATTACGTGATTTGATTAGCTATAAACCACTACCCAAAACAAACATCTGAATGCGGAAGATATACGAGTAAAACTATAATCATATTCGAATCTGTAACCTAGAACAGGTTTCGTTCCGTCTTTGTGCCGATTATGTAGGTATGAAGGTCGCTTGAAGGCACATTAATATAAAAAGTTGAGGACAATCACAGCGAATAATTAGTTACATAAGCATTAGTCTTAGTCAAGCAGTTTGACGACTCGATTCACGTACGAAATTATATTTTTATGATATGTACGTTAGACTGCTCGCTGGTATCGCGATCGTAGGTGCGACTGTTGAGTTGGGGTCCCGAATTCGATTCCCAAGTGAGGCAGTGTCTTTTTTTTTTAACGTGGAGAAATGCTCATGTATACTGCGCCACCACGGGGAGATAGTGCAGTTATATGGGACTCCAACCCACTAAAACTCCATGGTGTCCTCCTGTGCCGGTTATGGCGGGAACACGGGCACGCTTTAGAACTCACCGCGAACCCGCCACGGCAGTCCGTCACCGGACCGGCACCGGCGCACCAGAACACATTGCACGCCGTGACCACTCCAGGGACAAAACCAGCACATGGAGCCAGATGACCCCGTGTATGACAGGAGATAGGGATCTCCCCTGCGGCTCACCGCGTCCGCCATCAGACGGTGACGACCCCGTAAAGGCCGCGGAAGGTAGGGAGAGCCGCGTACCGCAGTACCGACACTCCTCTCACGCCCCGTCCTCCATCTCAGCCGCGATATCGTATGGGAGGCACTGGGAAGCTCCATCGACATCGCGGCCAGCCTCAATTGCGATGTCGCTTCTGTTACAAAACGGCACCGCAACCTACTTGTTAGCCGCTACGTCGTCGGCTTAATCAGCAAAAGCCCTGACGAGCGGCCCCTCCTCGGGGTCCTCTTCGCTTCACCGTGGGTGACCAAGCCACGGCTACTGAGCCCCCCCCGCCTCGACAATGCGGGAACCAAACGGGGGGGTCTCAGTGGAAGCCTGGCATTTGGAATTTGACGGTGTAAAACCCCTATGCCTTGGAAAGCACTTTAAGGCATTTGTGCACTATATTAAGTAATAACGTCCGCCGTATTTGTAGGGCCTACAGATAGTTGTCCAGTTTTGAGGCTGTCCAATACATTTTAAGAAAAGTGGTTACCGCCGTAAAAGGGGGGGGAGGGGGGGCACCGATTGGTTCTCATCGAAAAAGCATGATTTTAGTTATGGCAGCAAGATACGACCGATAACAGTAAAAAGAAAGAAAAAATTAAAGAAAAAATAAAATTATGTGCATACTGCACCGCAAAACGTCATTATAACATACGCCATGATTTGTAGAATTTGTGTCGCTGGTTCCATTCCCGCTCATCATTTCAGCCGAAAGACGTCCACTGCTGGACATTGGCCTCCCCCAGGCGTCGCCACATTGACCGATCCCGTGCGTCTCACATTTAGCGCATTCTCCTTATCCAGGTCATCGGTCCACCTAGTGGGAGGCCTTCCATTCCCGCCCGGGGAACATCTGCATATACATCTTAATATATATAAATCTCGTGTCACAATGTTTGTCCTCAATGGACTCCTAAACCACTTAACCGATTATAATAAAATTCGCACACCATGTGCAGTTCGATCCAACTTGAGAGATAGGATAGGGTAGGGTAGGTAGGGTAGGGTAGGGTAGGTAGGGTAGGGTAGGTAGGGTAGGGTAGGTAGGGTAGGGTAGGTAGGGTAGGGTAGGTAGGGTAGGGTAGGTAGGGTAGGGTAGGTAGGGTAGGGTAGGTAGGGTAGGGTAGGTAGGGTAGGGTAGGTAGGGTAGGGTAGGTAGGGTAGGGTAGGGTAGGTAGGATATTTAGTAGATGAATGTTTGGTGTTTTTATGGCAAAACAAAGTTTGCCGGGTCAGCTAGTAATAATATATAATTTAAAAGAAAAAATTACCTGATTACTATTGAGCTGCAGGAACATAAGGTCGGGGCACTTAAGTATGGAGATCGGGAACTCCCTGACCCTATTGTTTCTGAGGTTGCAGTGGACCAGGGATTCCATATTATCCATGTTGTTGGGTAACGTTTCTATGTAGTTGTTCTCTAGAGTCAGCCATCTGAAATATCAAAGACTTAAATAGTAAAAATACGGCTGTCCAAATATTTGCTTTACATATTCATCATATAAGAAACAGCATTTTACTGGTCCGAGCACCTCCCCACTCCCAAAGGTAGCCATATACTAGGATAGGAAAGGATAGATGGACCCCACTTAGACTCGCATTTGCTCTGTTGTACGTGCAGGTTTCCTCTCTTTTAGAGGGAATGGACCGTAATCCACCACGCAGGCCCAGTGCATGTTGGTAGATGTCACATGTTTTCGAATTATTGGTTCTAAGACATGCCGGTTTCCTCACGATGTTTTCCTTTATCATTTTGACAGCAGTGGTGATGTAATAATTTACACAAAGTAAATCGCCTGTCTGGCGCCAAACCCACGACCTACAACTTGTAAGTCGCGGCCGCTACCACTGGGCCACCACTCCTCTTAGCTATATACTAGACCCAAGTGAACTCACCACATGGTCTTTGGCGCATTCGTTTGGGTCTAGTATGACCTACGTTTATGCATTTTTACCCGACTGCCGAAGGAGGGTAATGTGTTTATCAGTCTATGTATGTATGTTTGTTTGTTCCTATGTGGCGTTCTAGAGACCAAACGCATTGGCCGATTTTGATGATTTTTACGTCAATCGATTCGTCTTAACCCTGCGAGTGTCAAAGGCTACAAAAAAAAATGGAAAAGAAAAAAATGGCGGATTTTGGGCGCCATTTTATGGGTGGGAAATTTTTTTTTCTTCCAGACCTATCGTGTGGGGTATCAAAATAAAGGGTTTTAAGAGGTGATTTCAAAAATATATAACACTTATATGTTCAAATGTACCTAATTTAAAAAAAACAACTAAAAAGTTGTAAATAAAAAAGTTTATTAAAAAAATCAAAAAAGCTTTTGATTTTCTTCATGTTTACGTCTTTTATTTCGCTTTTTAAGCAGTCGGGTTTTTTTATTTTTTTAATCATTACCATCATTAGGCAGAAACTACAGGACACCAACTGATTTGGATATTTGAAAAAACACACATTAATTGATTGTTAATTGTTTTTTTGTGTGGACAGTCAGCAAAAAAATTGTAATCACCTTACAATCTTACAAACAAGGCCAAAATTTTTTTTATTGTTAAAAAACATTATAAAAACCACAGACATTTCGTGCCAATTTAATTTGAAATGAATTACTGCAGATAAAACTTTTGTTAAAATAAAAACGTAATTTAAGATTTAAATTCCAAGGCAATTTTTTAATACCAGTTGAATATTCATGTGGGAAACATATATACATAAATACAAAATTTGTTGTATCATGGTATGTATTTTGTAAAGATTTTGGATATCTCAAGTGTTTCTCCCAGCGAAAACCCAAAAGACACTGCCTGAGCTGGAACCCAAACCCAGCCACCACAACCCAATGCAAGCAGTTTTTCTTTGATTTATAAAAGTCTGACATGAATTTTTAAATATAAAATATGATATTATGTAGTAATGGCAAAAGTTTTCTTTTTTTTTTATTCTTTAACAAAAAACTGTGCCAAGGCACATCTGGAGATAAATGTTATTGAAAACATTTGAGTCTGAGCTCAATTATTAAGAATTAGTATAACAAAAAGTTTATAAGGTCAAATCCAAGGTTCTATGAGTATTTCTACACAAGTAACCTTGACCAGAGAACACACAAGTAGGTAGTAGATTTTTTATGAATGACACACTGTATGAGGTCATTACTAGTGGCAAAAAAAGAATTCTAATTTTGAAAATTAAAAAAAAATATTGTTCTCTATAGTATCTGTACTATTTTTTTGCTAACTGGCTATTCTTTTATAATTAATTAAAGTCAGTTTCTTTTTAAACATTCTTGGTGTAAAAACTTAAATGATCAAAAATATAGTTATTTTTTTAAATGATAGTCAACTTACCTTAGTTTTGCTAACTTGGTGATTTCTTCAGGTAAAGATATGAGCTCATTGCCTCTTGCGCCAAAAGTATCCAGTTTATCCAACTTCCCTATTTCTTTGGGTATCTCGCGCAGCCCTATCCTGTTGCACCAGAACGCTTCAAGGTTCTCAAGCTCCCCAATCTCCGGTATCAACACTTTTAAAGGATTATAACTTATATTTAAATTCACCAAGTTTTTTAAATCGCCGATCTCTGGTGGGATATGCGTGATATTATTATAGTCTAGGGTCAGCGTTGTTAGGTTCAATAACTGTGTTATTTCCTGTGGAACCACTGTAATTTTATTCCTATGCAAGTAAAGGTGTTCTACATCTGAACAGGTATAGAGCAAATCTGGAATTTCGACGATTTCGAACGCGTTTAAACTCAGCCGGGATTTCTTTTTGACTATGGCCTGTTCGATTAGGGCCAGTATATGGTTTTCACGGATAAATTTTAATATTGCACTCATTTTTGTATCTATTTTTGGTTACATTTCTATTGCGCTTTTGAATTTGTTGTGAATGTGACAGGTGTGTTTGGTTCACAAAATTATTATGCCAGATAAACATCTGGGTCTAGCAAAACATGAGAGTGGGATGTCGAGATGTAGATTTTGGTGTAAGAGAGAGATGGAATAATAACATCGCGCTGGAACGTTTCTTTGACATTACATAATTCACTGTGTTGCTATATCTCAAAATAAAATTTCTACTAATCAATAAATAAAGTAAACTACACATGATTAGAGATTTCGTTGTAGTACAACTTTTACAATGCAGAAGTACAATTACGTTATATAAGATGTTGAATAACATTAGTCGGAATTTCAATAAAATATTGAATTTGAAATATTGAATCAATAACCTAAAACATTTACAATACAAAGAATTTCAGTGTAAAGGATCGTAACCACTGTATCGATTTTCCGCGGTAGTTGTGAAAATGGCTAACTTTAATCGCCGTTTAAATGATTAAGTGGATACAACTATTGTATCAACAATCTGAGTGGATTCAAATATGTAAATCGATCATATTCCTCTAATGTAACTATACATTGAAGTTATGTACAGTTAGTTTCATGTAAAGACGAAAGGATTTGATAAATCAACATGCAGTCATATATTGTTAAATTCATCTTTTTGATATTTTTTATTGTACAATGTTATATTGTAGACGCCAATGGTAAGTATTTATTAGTAAACATAGGCATTAGAAATGCAAACAAACACGTTTTTCTTTGTTTATTAGTGCTATAAATAAACTTACAAATACTACATTGACCTTGATTTAATTACGCTAATGAGTACTGATTAAGTAGGTATTACTTACACGCACAACATTTCTATATATAAAAAATTCAGTTATAAATAGCACCTTCTGTTGTTGTTATTTTATGGTTTTTATTTACATACAATTACTTTAATTATTAAAAACACGACACATTTGAATGATTACTTCATAAGAGTTCGATCAGAATGTTAAATATTTTCAAACCGTAACATGTTTAAATTATAATATTTTTTTTAGCTTTTGACCTACTTTTATTACGATGTTGATAAACACACTTCATTAACTATTTTCAGCCTCCCAAAACAAGAGCTCGCATCATCTTAGAAGGCTAGGAGACGATGACTACTTCAAATCCAAGCCCTCATACCGCTCATTTCAGCCTGTGTCCATCAGATATCACAAATCAACGTATCCTAGAGCTGATGATAGATCTGACTATGATATCACGTCCTATGATACGGAGTACGGAGGCGTTGTATCGAACTTTACGTCTTCCATTTACGATGATAATCCTCAGCTGTACCCTAATCCGGAGTTTGTGTCTAGGAGTAATCAAGGTGAGCATTTTTTCAGTTGCTGTTATTCGTAACTCCTTGTGATGGTAATCTTAGTTGCTGACAGAGACATATATTTCGGGGTTTTATTAGATGTGAAGATTCATCACCTATTTATATGCTTTTATGAAGATTAATTACACCAGAGTTAATCAAAATAAAAGCGGAGTAATTTATAATATTATAATTTAGGAGTACGTCAATAAGGTAGGACTTTGAGCAGCTGGCTCTCGATCTAGAACGCCTCCTCACCAGCCAGCTCAGCTCCAGATAGTACGAAGATGCGCGATGCGTATTTGTCAGTCGTTTCCTTGCTCTTTTTATTTAAAACTGTTATTGACAAATATTTAAAGCGTATTTTGCTATAAAAACGTAGTTTTTGGTTATGTATTCGAGGCTAATTACGAGGGCTGATGTAATTTGTATCATATAAACGAACCCTAACTTTATATCTAAGTTGCCCTTCGGTAGCTTTGAATATCAAGGCCCTCCTAAAGTGTCAATAATTGTACCTATCTTTAAATGATTGATTTTATTTTGTGAATGCGATGTATGCGCACTAATCGTACTATAAACACTGATGCCGCAGTTATAAGCAAAACAGCAGACAACAAGGTAGATTCGGATTCAGATCTACCAGATGACTCCCTAGCTGATGCAGATCTGAAAGAGCACAACATTATAGACAGCGTGACTTATCTGTATGGATTCAATAACTGCCATGGAGTTAGGAACGAATGGATGATACTGGTAAGTTAATTATCATCTTCATTAGACAAAAAATTTTGTTCTTTCAAAAAATATCTGCATTTTTGGCGATACGAATTTTCTTTGAGCTTAGAGAGTAAGAGAGAGATGTTTTCGGCGTACCTTAAATCCTATTGGGAAATCATCTGCCATCGTTTTACATCTCTACAGCATTCAACCCCCACCAACAACTGACTAATATCTTCGCCATGGTATAAGCTATTCTTAAAAAAAATCTAATATGAGAAAAAAGAGGTGTTTAGTACAGTAAAACCTTTCATCTTCACCCAGATCTTTATCACAAGCGGCATATCCGTGGTACTACTCATCAGCGCAGTTATGTGGCTAATGTGGAGCGAGTACGCGGCCGAGTTCCGTCGCAGTAGCAAGTTGTACCCCATCAATATTAACTTGTGCTGCTGCTTAGCTGCTTGCACTGTCATTTATATACAGGCTGTTATGGTAAGTTTATGTTCCTTTCTTAATTGTTTTTTTGTATACTCATAAAAGTCAAATAAAAAAAGTTAAGTACCTTAAATTAATTACTCAAGTACAAGAAAAGCTCGCTTCTCGCTTGTAAATACAAAAACGAAAAGTGTGCGGTCGGAGGACCCCCGTCAGGAACGAAGTTCCTCATGCCTTTTCTTTAACTCTGAATGTTGGTCCACTGCTGAACTGCTCAATTTACCGTTTACAGTGAACGTCTTTTAGCTAATATGATGATGATGAATTTATTAAGCGTATGTTTGGAATGTGTATTCCAACACTCGCAGCAAGAACATCACTTATATTTAAAGAAGAACATTCAGTGTTATATTATAATAACGATATTTTCTTTGTTTCATCATATTTGTTTTCTTCTTCAGGGCGTATCATCCCCCTCTCAATGTGAGAGGATAGCACTCCTCCTGCACTACACTCACGTTTCCTGTGCGATGTGGATAGTGGCGTTAGCGGCAGCAGTTGCAGAGTACTGTGCATGTGATACTCTACTACCACTAAAGTACAACTACCTACTAGCCTATGGCGTGCCAGCTGTTGTCGTCATGGTAAGATAGACCTGAGTAGTGCATCTTATAATAACCAAACTAGCTGGTTTCTCTGTCGTAAGTGCATAAGTCCTAAGCCTGATATCCAATTTTCGTACTCAAAAAACGATCAAATTCAAGTTGCAATATCATCTCAGTTATATTCAAAATATTCGTGATGTTTTTGACGGATTGTGTAATTAAAAATACGGGTGCCCTTCAGATCTCTCTCGAATTAGTGTATGAGAGTGCACCTGTGTTTGCGCACACTTTTGTTTGATATTATATCTCCCACGCCGAGATGGCTTGTGTGCACCAATATTAGGTGTCGTGGCCGAAACTTAGCTTGCAGGATTATAAAATCGAGCCGGTCCACCATAAGTTAAAAGAAGTATTGTTAGGATGCTCACTTATGTGGCTCCTAAAAGCAGTTCATCAAAGACTTGGAGTTTCGCACTCCGTTTTCCGCAGGCGGCGGCACCCATGGTCAAAAATTGTTTTTTTGTTTGTGAAAATAAGAAGTATTTTACCTTTGAGTGTAATAATGCATTTGTTGACTCTCATCACGTGTTAGGTTAAACTGCTAGCGCAGAGAGTAGTTGAAACGAATAAATAGCAATAAATAATTAAGATTTTATTTTCAGTTCAACTACGCTCTTTCAATGGAACACTATGAGATAAAGCATTACTGCTGGATGTCTATAGAAAAAGGCATGGTCATGGGTTTTATGGTACCAGCCATGATCTTAATACTGATCAACACAGGTATAATAATACTAGGCCTACAAAGTGTCAATAAAAAGCAAGCAGAAACCTTAACTGCCAAAATACAAGAATTAGTCGACCACCATATAGCTAATTGGCCTAAAACAGATCAAATGGATGATAAAAATGGCAGTATTGATACGTTAGATAACATATATACGCCAGGCAGTAGTAGGAAGAACACGGATAGTTCAGAAACACTGGACAAAGATTATGTTGGAAGTGAGGACGATTGCCATTACGTGAATATGGCAATACCGGGGGAGAACGGTGAGACAGGGAGTGAGGTGAGTTGCCAGATCAATATTTTTATCACTTTGGTGATTTTTTGATCTTACTGAAATGGTAGTTTAGCACTTATTGAAATTATTTGTTTTAGCCCAATTTAGCTCAAGCCGCAAAAGCCTTGCATGATAAGAGCCTCCTCAATATGTTGTACATGGACAATGTGTCTTGGAAATGGAGCTGGAATACTGAAGGCAATGAATTGAAGACTTATTTGAACTTATGTCTTGTGTTGGAGCCATTCTTTGCCATCAATTGGGTGATGGGTGTAGTTGCTATAGAAAATGCTGCACACTGGTCTACGCCAACGATTTATTTGATTCTCGTCGTTGTTATGGTAAGTTTGGCGATAATCATAAAAAGATCGGTAAAATAAGTACAATTTTCTGTTGAACATCTTGTTTTTTTTGGATAAAATATTCCTATCATTTTTATTATTTTCAGTACATTTACCTAACAACTACAATTTGCACTACACTGCCCATTATAAAACCGAAGAATACCGCACCGTGCTGCGAAGCCGTTATCAGTGAACCTACACTTACAAGAAATAGGTAAACATCTACTTAATCATAATAAGAACATTTTACAAAACGCAAGATTAAACTTCGACTCGAGAAGATAATTATGAAACTTTTTGACCATTGGCTGGTAGTCTCTCTCTTTTTCAATCTCTTGTCTGCTGTTATTGTGGGCCCATTTTCTCGCTGAGGAGTCAAATTCGTCTCTAGATCTTTGCCTTGATCTCTGATATCACTTTGCATACATAAATGTAGTTATTAACGAAATATTATTTTTTACAGGACAACGGACAGCATTCCCCTCTTGGATCCCGCAATCCAGCAACCAATCGTGACTCCTGCACCCGCAGACACCATAAGTACTATCAGTATTTAATTTATTTTAAGTACTTGGTTGGTTTAGCCAGTTCAGTCGGAAAAACGACTTTGCTTGTTACGAAATACGATTTAAAATCGTTCAGAAGAATGGTTCTGTTTTGAGGGACAGCGGGATCACAGAAGTATGACAGAGTTTATGGCTCCCTGCTAAGCTATAACTTAGGAATTGACGAAACTGTTTGGAATATAATCATTTTACACAAATATTGATTTTGTGTATAATATTGTTCAAAGATTTTTTTGTGGAATTCCGAATAGTAAAAGAAAATTGCCAATAAAAATTAGGTTAACTGATTGAGAATGAAATTGCTGGGGAGTCTACGTTTAGATTGCTGTCACCGAAAAATTATAGATGGCTTTTAAAAATATTGCTCGGTTTATTTATTATTTCTCATTTCATTATTTATTTGAAACGTTAGCCTGCATGATTGAATTAAATTCTACCATAGTGAATTCAGAATTTTACTCTGATATCACAATTCAATATTGATGTTGCCCGGTTTTATTTTTCGTTTCCCATATTTTTACTGCAGTAAAATTATTTCGAGTTTATTTTTGTCCGTTAGTTACTTTTTTTCCTCACCTACCTTTAGTAACTATCGAGTACTCACATACAACAAGGTTAGTCTTGGGGAACATTTATTTTGTTGGTTTTCTTCCTTTCCAGAAAAGAGTTGATTTCAATAAATTAGGTGGTATGATAGAGTTAAAATGAAATACGAAGAGCCTAAATGACGGCGATTTTTCGTCACAATGTGACTTTTTAATTGTTAAGCTGTTTATTGCCTTGAGTACAAATTAGCAATTGAAAAACAATTGATTCTGGGATCTAAAGTTCCCAATTGTACTCAAGGGGTATACCAATACCACTGTCGCATAAATTGAGTCAGATCATACCACTAAGATGATGTTTCTCCTTGAGAAATATGTATTTTTACTGAAAGAATGTAAAAATATTGATTCGGCATCAATATTTTTATATACAGTGGTATGAATTGTGTTTTTATTCTTAGGGCCAACTGTAATGAGGAATTGTGTCTTCTTATCTTAATATAACTAAAAATAATTCTTATTATTCATATCTAAATAGAGTTATGTAGGTACTGAACACTGAAAAATTCAGAACAGTATAATTCTCTCCCAGAAAATGCATTTACAATTTAATCATTAATATAATTATTCAACTTAAATGTGATTCATAAAAAGGAATTTTAATAAAATAAGTAATTTAGATAAATGTGTGTTGAAAAAAATTATAATTCGATTCCATTTCAAATCATATTAGATAAAAATGGCGTAGTTATGGAACTTATATGCTTCTAATTTATTTCTGGGAGTTGTATGCCTTTTAGTGATAAAATATCAATAAAAGCAGTGACAAATATTTCACGCACAATAATAAATAAAAATACCACTAAATAAACTACAGAAGGGTCCAAGAGACTATACCTGATTTCTGGAAAGAAACTATCACCTCGACGTCATAAATTAAACTCATAGACATAATAAACAAGGAGATATGCCCGGTAGACAAAAATATATCGGCAACCTGTGTCTCCAGTTTGCTCCTACCACACGACATCTAGTACACATGCATTTCAGTAATAGCAATAGATACGCAGTCGCGGCAAACACCCACATTTCTAAAATCAGAACGTACTACAAAATCAATTATAAATCTTATCTTATCAAACACAGCGTTCATTTACCATGCACCGTACAATTTAGCCACAAAATAACATCTGCACAAGCACATCACTAACTTGTCACAAGAAGTAGTAGCCGTACTACGCGATGCATCCACTTAATAAATAATCGTTTTGTGATTTTTATATTGCTTCTCCAGTCACTTAGCGACAAACTTAGATAGTGGTTAAAAAGCAATGTATTTATTGCAAAAGTAATAGTCGCTGTGATATTTGAAAACAAAAATTAATGACATGGTCACTGTGCACAGCACGTCGCGCAGACACCGACTTGCCTCCTTGCCACTTCTACTGTTTTTTTTATATTTCTATGAGTGAAGCAAATGGCGGAAGAAAATAAATTCAACTAATCACATCAGTTAAGCATCTGTTGCGATATTTTTTGTTCCAGAAATTGGATCTTCGTTTTATTACTATAAGTACTCTGCATCTGGATTTTCGACTGGTGAAAATATAAGAAAAAGAAACGAAAATCTAGCATCTACCAAGAGCCAGATTAATGTCACTGCTTTTATTGATCAACAATTCCCAAAGATTAGGTTACTGGCTCTAGATTTTATAATCTATCTATAAGGACTTTTCTACCGCAAAGTTTACTAGGTATAAGTTATAATTCTAGAAGTCTATTCATTGAATTCTCATTCATAAAAATATAAACGTTTGGCTCATAACATAACTGTGCATGGTCAGGGTGCTGACAATAACATAATTATATTGAAAATTCTACGTTTATGTGCTATGTAATATTTTTAATACACCTAATGGGCGCAGCAAGGTAAAACATAAGCTTCATCCACTACGATCCTTGATAAGTTTAATATTACCAGAGATCTACAACTGACAATAAATTGTGAAATATACACTGCCCACGGAAGTACTTAGCTAGGTAGTCCTCAGCTACGCCCATGTTAAAATTAATTATTAGTTTATACTATTTTCTGAAGAGTTCTTCTTCCCATGTTAAAATTAATTATTAGTTTATACTATTTTCTGAAGAGTTCTAAATATATTCAACCTTAATGGCGGCTCGGAACACGACCATTAAGCCCGTCCCTGCTCTTGTAATATGGAGTTTCAGCGTACTATATTATCGGTTTCTTTAATGTTGGTACAACTAATATGCTAAGAACACAAGGGCAAACGAGTTTCGTTCATGTTTCATCGGAACGACCAATACTAGCAAAAGGTCTATTTAAAGTTGCATAATGATGAAATTTTTGCAGTAAATCTGTCCTATCACCAACTCATTAACCATCATCCATGCCATAGCTCACGGCCTCACGCCTATAAACTAATATCGAGTCGAACAAGATCGGTGCAAAATATAGGCCTACGAATATGTTAATTCAACTACTGGGACAATAGATGGCGCTGAGCGAAGTCATTAATTTTAATAATGTTGCCAGATAAGAATAATTTATGATTAAATCGGGGTAAAATATTTTGCTAATATGCTTATTCTGAAGTATTGAATATTTAATAATATAAAACAAGAACTGCCTGAATTCAATAATGTAACGCTTATTCAAATAAGTATGATCGTATTAGTTTTGAATATAGGTAATTACAAAATGTCTACGGCAATAAAAATATCAAAATCTCGTCGGAACTAAAATATAAATGTTTGAAACTTACTACTTTGATTGTAGTTAAGATTTCATTTGTGATAGAAGATAGTGTGATAGCAATATTGTTGCCATGACGAGTTTTAATAAATGTTTTAAAATATCATTACTTCTTTGTTTTAATTAGCTCACCTACACATAGCCTTCAAATTAAATTGTTTATCTAGCATAATCCGTCCAACTCGTAGCGAAACAGCCTGCATCCTTTCGACGAAAACTATCCATTGTCTCAAGACACCAGTTCTGTGATACTTGGCCCACAGTTTGTTTGTTTCATGCATGCGGCAGACATTTCCTGCCCAGACCCATTTATATCAAAAAGGGTGGTAAGTCAAAGCTGCTGTTGGGGTAGTACCTTACATAATGGTGCTACCAATTTCATGTCCGTGACTACCGCTGGCCACCAATGCCAATCGCTTCCATAATTTGGTAAATAATTAGTACTCAATTGGTGCTAATTAGTACTCGAATAGCAAAATTGGTACCTTTGTAGTTTTCGAGAAAATCGACTCTGAAGGTGGTCCTGCGGTAGTCACGCTCCATTCAGCAGGACCACCATGAGCGCCGAAAACGGAGGCATGTTACAGTTATTCTTAAGTATACAAATAATTACTATCCATAAATGTGATTCATTTCGTAATGGAGCGTGACTACCGCAGGACCACCTTCAAAGTCTATTTTCTCGAAAACTACTGAGGTACCAATTTTGTTGTTCGGGTACTAATTGGTACCAATTGAGTAGTAATTATTTACCAAATATGGAAGCGATTGGCGTCGGGGTCCTGCGGTAGTCACGGACAAATATTAGTATGTAAATCCTTTTCCTTTGTAATGAAAAGACAATATGGAGTTGTAGATATCTTTTTATGTGTATGTGGTCAGGTTGTTTAGTCCCTGTGAGGTTAGGCAATCCTGTTATAGTGCTCGCCAAACTTCTGGGCCACCCTGAAGTTGGCTTTCCGATGCGCAAGGCACGAAACTGTCCTGTTTTTAACCCCCGCCGGAAAAAGAGGAGTGTTGTAAGTTTGACGTGTGTTGCTGTGTATCTATCTGTGACATCATAGCGCCTAAACGGTTGAACCGATTTTGATTTAGTTTATTGTTTGAAAGTTGATTTTGTCGAGTGTTCTTAGCTATGTTTGAATACAATCGGTTCAGCCGTTCAAAAGTTATGGGCGTTTTACTGTTTGAATCGGTATGTTTTCGCAAGATATCGTGTCATAATTACGTATCTACTATGTACTAAATAAATTATGTAGCATGAAATAAAAATGTGTCGGGGTGTTTTTAAAATTTTACTTGTTGTATGAGATTTACTACTGCGCAGCCATTGTAGCCAACTTCGGGGCGGCCAAGATGTTTGGCGAGAACTATAGCCGTCTCTGTCCCTGTTGTAAACCAGTAAACCCATCGCATGAAACCATGATTGATACTGAACATCTCTAAGTAGTCAGTGATACTGATAGATCGTCGGTTAGTGTAGCTTTGAATGAATGAGTCACAGGAAATAAACAAGGAAATATTTTTCAAATTCATTACTTGATCATGTTCTGACTAATCGCCGTCTCACAGCGGAAGTTTGATGCTACTGTAGGCGATTAACATAATGAGTAACAAATAAAACAACTAATATTCTCTTATATCGAGTGTATTTCTGGATAAATCGGTTACAAAATACTTATCCAACGCCCGCCATGTATCGAGCCGAAGCTCAAGCTTACATCCGTTAGCAAGATGAATCTCAAACGAAACTAGGTGACCGTATAAAATCGTACATTCTTTATATTACAATCTAAACAGTATAAAAGCCGACCGGCGTTCGCTTACCAGTGTTTACAATTTATTAAAAAAAAGATCGACGCGTACGCTGCATTAAAATTTAGTTTGAGCTTAACTTACTCTTTAGTTATTTTATAGGAAAAAATATATATAATAATTAGTATAATTTAAATTATTACATAAAGATTCCTTAATGGCTTTGATAGAGGCTGTCGCGGAGCGGCCGTGGGTTTACAGTTGTTCGACTGCGGGCCGCTCCAGTTTAGAATCGACTGCAAAAGCTTAAGGATTGAAACGTTATATAAAAAAAACCCATGCGAAACAGTGGGTGGCACCGCGGGCCGCCTGACAATACTGACTAAGACCACAGAGTAGGAGCTTCATGCAGTAGTGCAACGGTCAACGTTGGTCTACTGCATGTAGTTGTTTTGTGGCGGTTTGAAGGTTGTTTTCTGGGGCGGTCGCGATGCTCCGCACGTCGTCGGTCGATAAATGCTGACTTATTGGCGGTCGGTTGCGCGCAGCTTCTCTTCAACAGCCTCCTGCGAGGCCTCCGAGAGGTCGGTCGCTTGGATGTACTTCTGTACGCCGACAAGCGACTTCTTCAGTGCGTCGAACGAGCTGCGGACAAAGGAGCAGAGAATTAAAACATTGTAATCTTGACTAATATTATAAAATTTGTTTAGACGTGTAGTGCTATCGCTGGAACCACTACACTTTTTTGAAAAAATCTTTCACCTTCTGATAGGTACATTATTCCAGGACCCCCCCCCCTATGCAGCTCGCACTACTGACAGCACCGCGGACGCTGCTGTCGTCGGTGCGCATGTTTGTGTGATTGTGCCTTTTCGAGCGTTTGTACGTAGTTTCCATACTGTCTGTATATTTATACTGTGACCCAGGCCACTAGTCAATCATTAACACATCTGAAGTATAACATGTTTTGTTTCTTTGTAGCCTAGGTACAATAACAAGCTCAACAATTTGCAGTTGCATTATTGAAATGAATCGAGACATGACACGCCTTTGTTTTTGCATAGCCATGTCTTGTTTAGGCGTGACAATTATGTGACGGTAAGATTTTATCGCGCACGCATATTCGTTCAATTCGATGACCAATGCGGTATATTGCCAAGAAATTAGATTGGCTAACGGAGTGAGAATTGTAGGCAGTACATTTTTTACTACAAATTGTTTCTCATTTCAGTAAAAACCTGTAGGATAGCTTATGCCATAGTCAAGATTATAAATTAGTCATCAAGGTTGTAGCTGGGTGGACTACCTAGAGTACACCGGACATAAATTTGAGATTCCATCATCCTTGGAAGCTATTCCGATTCACACTAGACACGTAAAATGAAATGTGAGACAACTGTATCATTTATGTAGATACCTATCTAATCTGAATTAATTTTATAAACAGGTATAATTGTTTAATTGTAGTGGAACAACTTGCGACCCACGGATGCCCCTCAAGTTAAAGGGGAAAATTTTCAAGTCCATGATTAGACCTGTCGTACTGTATGGATCTGAATGTTGGGCTGTGATGGATAAAGAGATTGCATGTAGCAGAGTTGAGAATGTTGAGATTGATGTCTGGAGTGACGAGAATGGATAAAGTGAGAAATTAGTATATTAGAGGAAGTTTGAAAGTGGCGCCAGTGACGGAAAAGTTGAAAGGAAACTATTTTTCCTGGTATGGTCATGTGATGAGAAGGGATGAAACGCATGTTACTAAAAGAGTTATGAATAAAAATGTGGATGGATGGAGAGGGCGGGGATGGCCAAACAAAAGATGAATGGACTGTGTGTTGAGTGATATGAAAGAAAAGGGAGTCGTGACGGGGGACAGGACGGTATGGAAGAAGAAAACGTGTTACGCCGACTCCAAGTAACATGGGACAAGGGCAGGAAGATGATGAATTGTTTGAATGTAGAAGAAGGTTTATGTCGTGAAAAATGCACATTCGCAATAGAATAGGCCGCGGAAACGAAACCTCAAGACAAGCTAGTGGGAAAATGTATTTATAACATACAAATCTTATCTTACCAATATTATAATTATGCAAAAGTTTGGATATGTGTATATTTGTTACTCAATCACGCCAGAACGGCTAAACGGATCTGGATGACATTTGGCTCTGAGATAGATTATAGTCAGGAATAGCACATAGGATACTTTTTATCCCGGGAATAGGGTTCCCTCGGGATAATTTTCGACATTCAAGCGGGTGTAGCCGCTGGCAGAAGCAAAAGAAAAATGACAAAGGAAATCAAAAATTCAAAGCCATGACTTTCGTTTCAAGGCTACGTCATCACATACAAATAACATTTCCAACGATTAGTGTATCGTGTTGATAAGGATATCTCGGTTCTTAGTAAACATGATTCGATCGTATGCGTCAGCGCCAATGATTTCGAGTGTAGGGCGCGGCCGTTTGCGGATACGTTGTTCAGCTATAATGACGAAAAAGTAATTGTTTAGAGGAAATGCGGTCGCAGACATCCGACTGAATGTCATAAGTCATCTTCATCAGCTTTTTAACGTTCCCACTGCTGGGACACAGGAGCGAGAGAAAAGGCCGTAATCCACCACGCTGGCCCCGTACGGGTTGGTGGATGTCACATATCTTCTAATTTTTGGTTCTAGGACATGCCGGTTTCCTCACGATGTTTTCCTTCACCGTTTTTGAGAGCAGTGGTGATGAAAATAATTTGCACAAAGTAAAGCGCCTGCCTAGGTTCGAACCCAGGACCTACAACTTCTAAGTCGCGGCCAATACCACTGGGCCACCACTACTCTCTGCTCTCCAATATGCTTAGTAAAAAGTCATAATTCGAGGTTTGGCTCTCGACTATTTTCTCCTCCATTATTGGATCAATTTAAAAGATATTCTATAAACTGAAAAACAAAGATATATACTGTACCCCTATGTTTTCCTTTGATGCGCTTTTTCTTTGTAATTCTTTTATTTATTTGTAAAGTAAAAACTACGTCAATACGTGTCCAATATTATTTGATAATCTCACTAACGGACTAAATAGAATTATAATTTTTCTACCCAGAAAACACCCTTATTGCACTCATCCACTTTATTATATTGCTAACAGCAGCGAAGTACAAAGAACGATGAGAGGCCTTTCAGCAGTGGGATATAAAAATACATTGAAAATGGAAAAAACGTGCATATTTTTTAATAATTTCCTAAGAAAATCCGATATCAAGCATTTGTCTTGGAATTACAGTATTCATTATTTCTATAACATTGTAATTTTATCGAAAGATGATTATGATTTTCAAGATAACGTAAACAAAGAGATTTTTTATCAAAACTAGATAGAATATGTAAAACAATTGAATTTGTTGATAGCATACTCTCTTGCATTCCTTATGCGGTAAGCAATAAAAACTGGCCAAGTGCAAGTCGGACTCGCGCACGAAGGGTTCCGTACCATTGTCCCAAAAAACGGCAAAAAAATCAAGTTTGTTGTATGGCAGCACCACTTATATATTTATGTTATTCTGTTTTCAGTATTTGTTGTTATAGCGGCAACAGAAATACATCATCTGTGTGAAAATTTCAACTGTCTGGCTATCACGGTTCATGAGATACAGCCTGGTGACAGACGGACAGACAGACAGATCGGGGAGTCTTAGTCCCCGTTTTTACCCTTTGGGTACGGAACCCTAAAAACTATGCGAAATTTTCCACTGCTCAAAAATTTAACCTTCTCCCTTTCAAAGTTGACTGTTCTTTTCATTCATCTCGCTAATGGTAAGCAACGGATGAGTCTACGATGGAACGAGCGTGTCCAGGAGATAGCGACGTCACGGTTGGCGCAGTAGCTTTTGCGCTGCGTGTTCAATTACTACAAGGAACGAATTTTTGTATGCAGATAGTTGTAAATGTGTGAGATGCACCCGCGATACAAGAGGATTTCCTTGCAACGATTTTTCGATTTTTAAAGTAGAATAAATTATGACGTCAGTTAATTTTTTTCTTTTCGGCCCAATTTTCCACAAAAAAATAATGACAACTACCGTCATGCTAATAAACATTATTTCCGCTCAGAGACGCGTTGTTAACGTTCGCTATATATAATCTCGTGTTTTTGGCAGCTGTATGCAAGGACTCAGAATTTATTATCACAAGATTACGTCTGGAACGACTAGAGAGCGCTATTTAGATATAAATGTATTATCTATAGTACAATTTTGTCACAGTAGAGATATTTATTATGTGCATTTCAGAGTACAAATAACGCGTGGAGTATGTCATAATTGCTTTGGGGTGGTGACGTGTGTGTTGACTCGTGTGAACACCCACAGTGAAGGATGTTCTAGCTTTTAGACTAGTATTTTCTGGGTAATAAATATCTTGTGTACAAGAGCACATCAATTTTCTCATGTCACTCGGCAATCTTCGCATTTCCGAATACAAACGAATTCTATTTGCCAAGTCCAACAATTATTAGATTGATTGTGTATAAAAATTTGAATTCAGAACTAAGAACTTTATTGTTGTTTTGATTTCCGTGTGGACTATATAGAGCTATAAAACTATTTTCATTTTTAACCGCAGCAGCTTTCATTTAAAATAGTTTTAACAATTCTTATGTACTATGGGCCAAAGCTATATCTGACCATTTTGAAAACAAAATCCCGTGCACATCTTGTGCACGTTGTTTTCAAAATGACCACAACTGCGTCCGCCCTTTTTGCGTCGACCATAAACAAATGACTTGTTTGTTTTTTTGCAGTCTTTTTTTATTACAAAAACAAGGGGCTGAAGGTACTAGAGAAACAGTCACCCGATGCTGCGATGCTATTGGTTGATGAGTATAAGTCGGCGTTAATTTAGCGGGCGAGCCATGCAAGCAGAAATAGTCCTTACGGTGGTCAGATGTAGCTTTGGCCGATTGTACTTCCAAGTTGATTGAAAGCGTCCGGTCTTCATCGAGTACAAAAGCCAACTGATAGAAAGCCGACGACTGACGAAACACGAAGTTTGGCGAGGGACATTGAAAAAAATAGTTCTACTGTAAAAGCTTGAGCAAATTGGAGTAACAAGTGAGTAGGATTTGTTGATCGCAGTTTGTTATAAGCCGACACGGACGCTAATCCTTTCACGGCCTTACAACGCCTACAGGTGTGCGAAATATGGCTTCCGCATGGAGGCATATTATTATCTATACTTATATTATAATCTGAAGAGTTAGTTTGAACGCGCTAATCTCAGACACTACTGGTTGGAATTGAAAAATACTTTTTGTGTTGGATAATCCATTTATCGAGGAAGGTTATAGGCTATATAACATCACGCTACGACCAACAGGAGCGGAGCATAAATATAAAAAGATGCAAAAACGGGCAAAACATATTCCTTTTTGAGAGCTTCCGTTGCGTGCGCTGCGTAAACGGTTTAAGTTACGCAAATATCTTAAAAAGTTTCTCTTTAAAAGTTCAAAAAAAACGTCCACGAGAGCATATGTCTATCTTTTAAGATTGACTCCCTATATATATTTTTTTATGGTAATGACGGGAGCGAAGCCGCGGGAGTCACCTAGTTACAGATAAAATTCAGTATGATGGCTGCAGCCTGAGCAGTCATACTTTTAAGTTTTAATCAGGACATGATGTTGTTAGTTTCAGATTGAAAATTGACCAAGATTGTTATTTCCACCAGTACTTATGATAATTTTTTTGACATGTTCATAAAGGCTTCACTATCACTAAAATCAGTACAGTAGTCCATAGCTGGAAATACTGTGGGATTTGACTCGATTTTTGGCTATTTGAATGCAGCTTTTTACCAGGCTGCCTCAGAAGTATCGTAATATTTTTCTTTATTTCTGCTAACAACAATTTATTTTATTTAGACTTCATGCACAAAGGTTACAAAGGTGGAAGACTTAATGTTTTAAGCATTCTCTTCCAGTCAACCAAGGGTGGTGTGAAAAGACAACAAGGCAGATGCATTCTTTAATTATTAAAAACTAACCACCTATATACTTATCTATATCTAAACTAATACTAGCTGACCCGGCAAACTTTGTTTTGCCATAAAAACACCAAACATTCATCTACCCTACCTAACACTACCTACCCTACATACCCTATAAACCTCACGGAGCCCGAGACCTTTCAAACGAATGCAAAACCGTGGAAATCGGTTCGTGCGTTCTGGAGTTATAGCGTCAGGAAGGAAAACCCGACTTATTTTTATATAGTAGACTAGAGGACACCTCGCGGTTTCACCCGCGTAGTTCCCGTTCTCGTGGGAATACAGGGATAAAAAGTAGCCTATGTCACCCGGGGATAGAGTAGCTTCCCAACGGTGAAAGAATTTTTGAAATCGGTCCAGTAGTTTTGGAGCCTATTCGGTACAAACAAACAAAAAAATCTTTCCTCTTTATAATATTGGTATAGATTATAGAGAGGAAAGATTTGTATTTTTGTATGTAACGAATAAACTATAAAAACTGCTGGACCGATTTCAAAAATTCTTTTACCGTTGGGAAGCTACACTATCCCCGGGTGACATAGGCTACTTTTTATCTCTGTGTTCCCACGGAAACAGGAACTACGCGGGTGAAACCGCGAGGCGTCCGCTAGTTATTTATATTTTGAGATCCAGAGACAGCAGAGGTTGTGTGCCTGTATTCCTATCAGTTCTTATCATATGGTGAGGATATTTACCTGGAGTACAACATCTTCTTCTTGACCTTAGCGGTGTCGGGGCACCATGACATGAGGAAGAGCTTCTGTTTCTTGCTAGCCTCCGACGTGCCCTGGCACTGGTGCGTGTACTCGAAGTCGAACAGGCCATATCTGGAAAATACGATACCAAAATTGAGTAAAATTATTACAAGTCGATGCTGTATAAGCAGCTGTGACTGATGAAGTCGCTCCACAAGGATTCCTTTATTACCTAGGTACGCCGAAAGAAAACGCCCAGGAGGAGGACATACAGAGTATTCATAAAAGGTGTGCATATGTGAATAGTCATACATATTTGCTGCAATTACTTTATTAGGAGTGTGTGTATCGTAACAGGTGTCATTTTGTAGTTTCTGCCTACCTTCATGAGAGAAAACGCATGAGTTTATGTATTTGTATGTGTATGATGAAACACCAGAAGGTTTGTGCGCGATTGCAAACTTCATTTTCTCTTTAGAAATCTGTCTTATGAGGTAAAGAGGCAGACGTAACATTATGTATTTGTTGCAGGTGACGAGATCTCGATGTGGAATAAAGCCAAGTTTAAAAAAAAAAGCTCTATAGATATTTTGAGCTTGTGAATGGATGTGTAAAAGTGCAAGTCATGCATCACATTTACGTATTTTCTTCTGTTTATTTCGACTTGCTAGATTCGTATACAAACTAGGTATCAAAGATCTATTTCAGTAAAGTGACAATGGACGACCTTGATAGATGAAATGGCCTATCCTCCTTTTGGTTTCAAACTTCCCGTGGAAAATCCCAACAATAGACGGGTATTTTTTCCCACCATTAAATACGCCAGCCATTTTTATAAACTTTGTTCTACGCGCAAATTCTCTTCAACTGGGTCTGCCATTATTTGGCCGGTCGTTTTTTGGCTAGCTTATATTCATCATTTCAGCCAAAAGACGTTCACTGCTGGACATAGGCCTTCACCAAGTAGTGCCACATTGACAGGTCCCGTGCGTCAGATCCCCGCAACCCTCACCAGATCATCGGTACATCTAGGGAGAGGCCTGCCGATGCTGAATCTCCCAGTAGGCGGTTGCCAATTCAGAACTTTTCGCCATCGACAATCTGTTCTGCGAGCAATGTGCCCGCAGTCTAGTTACATCTTAAAGTTAGTTATGAACAGAGTATGTTACCTGCACTCTCCAGTGCCGCCCTTCTGCAAATCCTCAAGGAACTGATCGTACTCGGCGTTGCGCTCGCCGACGGTCTCCACGTCGATCTGTTTCTCGTCGCGGATGTAGAACACCACGTAGCGGTGTTTCTTATCCTTCTTTATTTCCTCGTACGTCGTTTTACAAGCGTCCGATACTGTTACTCCTGACGCCTGGAAACAAGATGGCGGATTAGGATTTTAAAATGGCGGCATATACAAAATGGTGTCGATAAAGATGGAGGAATGTCTCCTACGGGAAGAATCAGCCTCAATATAGACAAATAGAGTACAGAAAAGGGAGGGCTTTCCTTAGCAGTGGGATATAACGTGCTAGTTACATTAGAAATGTACAAAAAGTAAGCGCGCAAATTTGACATGAAAACATGTGCCTTTCGACACGCATGCCCTTGACAACGACACGAGGTTTTTCTCAAAATTGTTTCTTTTTATGAATATTTGCTAATGACAGTTATAGTAAATAAATATTTAGTAGCTAAACTCCTTGTAAGAGCTCATTGTATTTACAGCATGTTTTTTTCTACCACCAAAGCCATATTTTCAACAAAAGCAAAAATCTCTTAACACTAAAGACAAATACATATTTCGAGTGGTAAATTACGAATCACAGAATGTAACAGAACGGGACTGATGATTAGGGACCATTGCCAATCGAAAAAACGACAGTATGGCAATTAATTTTCGAACCGATTACTTCTTATTTAAAGCAAAGAGCTCTAGTCTTTGTATAAAATAGAAGCCATTGATAAACGTGAATTTGTGAAATACCTTCCGCAAGAAATATCAAAGAGAAATTCTTATACATCGTTAAGTATCTAATGAAATATTTGAAGAGCTTGCGGGTGGGTCGAGCGTTCCCTATTGCAGAAGAATCCTTCAATATCGGCACCCCTGCGTTCTTTCCGCATGTAATTAAAATTCTTCACCTATGATCAATGTTCACGACTCCGAACCGAATACCGTTGCTCGTACCCAAATTAGATTCCACCGTGTAGTCAAATTCGGATACGTTTTTGTCAAATATGAGTAAATTAGTAACTTCTCTCGGATCGACAAAAACTTAAGAATATTGTACCGCAATAAGCCACACTGAAAGGCAATATCTACAATTTCATGCTATATAAGGTAACTCGTGGTGGTACCGGAACGAGATTGGTGTTCTGTAACCGCAGGTCATGAAGAAGATGTCGGGAACAATGCACAGACCCGAAAACAAGAAATAAGGTAACGTAGGTAACAAGAACAGCTTAGAGATTGTTGATTTATCCTACTAGGGTTCTTTCAATTTAGACGTTTGGTGTAGGAACTTCTGCGGTGCCGCAGCGTTGCGACACCAAACGTCTAAATAGAAAGAGCCCTATAATCATCTGTATGACCTAGACTTGTAAGAGTTGAAGAGGTTAGACGGCAGTCCCACAGAAGCCAAACGATGCAAGAATGTGCTACTTACAGGATGAATGCACGATCATTTACAACTAGGGCGTTCCCTGGGCTCCTGCCAGAGGAACGGCGAGATCAAGAAGATGTTTCGATGTTTAGTGTGAGGTACTAAACGCTAGGCTGATTCGTTTACACGTAAGTGTTGGAAGGAATAAATGTTTCTTTGGGCCATTTCAGAGAAATGTTTTGTCTTTAGTGCGAGGTTATCTTGCTGACCTTATATTTTATTGTAGTGTTGATTTGTTTGTTTACATTCGCTGATTAATGTTATAACTTTTTCCATAATTCAATTAAAATTTCACAATGTAATTATTTTGCAGAAGATCGGCATCCTGGTATTTTCTGCATTCTTGTTAGCCGCAAGCAGAGATAGCAATGCGAACGCGTTGGATTCAACGGTCTACCAAATAAGTAAACACTGTCTTTGGCGAAAACTGTGCCGAGTGTGAAATTAAGTAGGCTACATCTACATCATAAATTGCAGCAAAATTGAACAACACCACAAACAACTGCCTTATAACCAAGCGGTTAGTTACATCATCTATTTCCGAAATCCCGAGTACCTTTAACAAAATGCCCATTAAAAATTCAAAAGGCAAAAGCAACATTTCCTGTGGACCTAAATCCCGCTTGAACGGAACTAGTCAATAGGCATGAAATGGGTGTCTATTGTCTAACAGGCGGCCAGCCAACGATATTAAAATAGACTCGCGTAGATACGATTTCTAGTGCGGTTGTAAGATTTGCGAAGTGATTGGTCTAGCTTTATTTTTGTTTCGTAGTAAATTAACAGAACATTTTATTAAGATTTTTATTCTAAGAATGAACCGTTTTCTTCTACTATTTATTGAACCAGAAACTAGTGATTTTATGGACCAGAACCCAACGAGGCGTGAAACTAGGAACTAACTAAAACACTAATTTCTTTAGTAATAATTTAATTAATAATAATAATTAAACGTTTAATTGCCTTAATTTCTTCAGTAATTGATTGCATCAATGAACTTGAGAGTATTTTCAGACTTATTAATCAGCAGAAAGTCAGTTCTTTTGTAAAATGGTCAATAAATATTCAGAGTACCTTCATAAATTTTTGCCAGAAACTCGGGACGCTGCAAAATAAATTATGTAAGTATGTGGGTAGTCTTAATAATCTGCGTTATATACGGAGGCAGCTGTTGTCGCATTTCATTCAGTTCTATTTCAATTAAACACAAGGCTGATGCAGTTAGATCTAAACTGTTTAACTTTAGATTGCATTGTAGTATTTATTATTCGATATAAATATCAAATGTGTGAGGCATAGAGCCAAATAGACGAAATCACAAAGCAGTGAGTAGGACAATAATAATTAGGTGAACGAACCAATGAGAAATTGTTTCATTCCACCTTTGAAATTCGAAAGAAAATTAAAAATAATCTTTGACAATTTTACGGCTTGTTTCGAGTTTGTAAAGATCTGCCGACGCAAACAATTTTCAAATGTATCATTTGTTTTTATTACTCATATCTTCATATAAATTCAATAATCAAAGTACAAAGCCGATGTACCTCTGACACATCGATAACACAAGAAAGAAAGGAAATATCAAACCTCTTTCAACTGTACCAAAGAATCGCAGACGCCTTTCACGATTTGGAAACTACCCACATTTAAAATCAAATCTTATTTCGATACTCTTAAAGTCTGTAACGTTTCGCTTGTCATCTCGTGACTCACCCGGAATGTTATCATCGTTTATCTGAGGTCGGGTTCGAAGCACAAATGTAATGTTTCCATAAATTTAAAATAGGTATAATTGTTATACTCATTTGTTTTGTTTGTACAGGTGGTTCACGGTTCAATGAGTATCGTTTATGCGGGATCAAGTGGGCTTGGTCTAGAGTTGTTTAGTCAACAATACTGTGTAATGTTAGACTTGTCTGTTCTATTCCTTGACCTAGTCCGAGATAGACCTTGTGGTCGTTCGCTCCGGCTGGATATCGTACGTAATAAATACTGGTAGTGGGACTTGGATTACATTTGTAAAACATGTGATAAATTTCGACTATTTTGGTCGCACGTAAAGAATTTTGGACGTAGAAGTGACTAACTCGCACTCTCATCTAAGTGCGAATTATTACAAAGGTTTGACAACTGGCATTTCGGAGCACATAACTAGCAAAAGCCGGTTTATAAGTTCATCATCATAGTAACAGTTATACAAATGACCGTTGGACTTTAAATTCTGGACAAAAAATGTTGATGAATCACCGTAGAAAAATCTTCAAACGAACCATTCAACACTTAACAAAACCGTAACACTGCTAGAGGGATCTAAAACCGACAGTCCCCCGCGTGGTACGTTAAAAATAGCCCTAGTCCACACCCGCCGAAGACATTGGCCGTAGCACGATCTAATAATAGTTCGGTGCATGAACCAAGACACGTGCGTTTCTCTAATCCTTTGGGGATGTGCACATGTTACAGTGTAGCTTGATCTTTGAAAATTTTGAATTTTGGAAGGTGAAACCGATCTCTATTAAAAAATTCGGGGGAAAAATTGAAGGTGACTTTTCCAGTTCGTTGAGATTTCAAGGGCTTTTCAAATTTAATATGCTTTAGGCCTTTGGTGCAGTTATGAAACCTCGTATCCTTCTTTATTATACCAGAAGACGGTTTTTGGAAACAGCATTGAAGAATGCGAACTGTGAGCAATGGTCCACACATTTTTAACTGACGACTACAATGAATCTATTTCTCGCAGTATAAAAGCGAATCTATTTCAGTATCTAATATCTGAATGATGTCATTGTTATTGCATTTCTTAATTTATAGCGTGTGTAAACATCAGTACATTTGGATATTTTCATTGTAATGATCGTGAACGTCAGCCGCTTTTCTATCGTAAATCACGGAAAATGTTTCGCAGGGTTAGCTAAATCATTGCCAACGGATCGGTGATCTCATAGTTTGATTTCGTTCCCACGTAGGATACTGTTGCAATTGCACCTCATTAATTTTCGGTGAATATACGTTTTTGCTCGGGCAGCCGAAAAAGACGTTTTAATAATGCCCACAGAAAATGTAGCTTTTTAACTGCCGAAATGGAACGTGTCTCTTCGCTCGAAGTTTTCAAACCATTCCACTGAGTAATTGATATTTTCTTCAGACGAGCTAACGGCGTTGGGATGAACAAAGCGTTTCTAATTTAGCAATGCTGTTTGAATGTCAAAAGGTTCATAACTTAAACCACCTTGTCCTTTGCGATCTGGGTTATTTTCATCTTTGTTTCGCCTTCGCCGCACAGCTAAATTTTAAGGTCAAACATTAGTAAGAACTGTACAGTTTCTATCCAGTAGGGTTATACATCGTTACTCAAACGTAATCTACGAGCTATAGACGTATCTGCCCATTCTGTTTAAGCTCTACCCACATAAAACATTATTTTAATGTATTCACAGCACGTTTAGTTAATCACCATATACTTGCATTATTTCTGCCTGAGCGGTTGCATTTCGCAGTTTGCAGTCCATTTTGACGCATTAGGCGAGATTATCGTCATACAATCCTACGGCACTGCACTTCGGGTGCCGATCGATTGTCCGTGGTTCAGTACTGCAATTCAGAATTCCCGGCAAGCTACTGAATTATTTATTAGATTCGGTTTGTACGGCCTTTGAAGAGCCTTGAATTTGTCAGGTCAGTTCCTTGATGATGCTTCTGCATTTTATAGAAAGTAGACGAATTGAAAACCTTGGAAATAGCGGAATCGATTCACTGAAGGCAATATAGTACAGCTTTCAGAGATGCTCTTAAGAACGCAATCTTGATAGAATTATTTATAAGTCTTGGAAAAGACGACGTGAAGATTTTACTTCAGAAAATCTTTCTTATACATTTCAAACTGCTTGAAAATCTCGACTTCGCGTTAGTTTTAATCGGAGAAACATCACTATTAATCAAAACTGTTTTCAATTAACGCCAATTTTCTACAACTTAAATTAGAAATTGCTGTTCGATAGAATTTTGTCCTAGTTACAAAAAAATTCTAAGACATTCCACTCTTTCACAGAATTAAAAAAATATAAGATAACGCTACAAATGCTCGTATATCTGCTCATGTCATGTTTCACACATGAATTAGCTTTATTGTTCATTACATTCATTTGCTCTGAAACTGAACATTCCAGTTTTTCTAATATTACAGAAGATGCGGATAGAATTCATGTTTTTCAATGACACGAATGTGTCTTTGCTACAAGTATTGAATAGCTTTCAATCCTATTTCGCCATTCTATATCTACAATAGAACATGCCCTTTCTCTTGACCGACTTTTACAAATGGTCCGGGGCGATTAGCATCTCAAAAAATCTATGCCTTACCATTCGTTGGCATTTAGAATATTCTAGACTAGAATAAGAACCAACAGATTTTTCTTAAGCAATCTCCAGCAGTGGGCGAATTCGGGTTGCTGATCTCATAATCTCATCATTGATGAAAGGAAACTATGGCTTTGAAATAATAGCACGAGTTACTTGCATCAAATTATTTGCCAGCATCAGACTTGGTTTTACACAATGTAGCGCGTATCATAGCAGTGACGCCAATCGGAACGGAAAAAATAATACTACCCACATTTGTTTACTGTCGTACGACCGACTCTGCTATTCCTGAACATTTGATTAATTTTATTTAGATCCAGCTTTTGCGGGATTTTGGAGCATCACACAGTTATTCTGAAAGCATACATCAGAAATGTTTTAGAATATCTTTCGCTGTTACATAAGAATGGTGGGTTTCGATGTGCTGGGTTTTGGCAAACTCATTAAACTCCGCCTAGCAGTGCTCTAGGCTCCATTTTCTCTATAATCTTAATAAAATATAACTCAATTACACTTCTGCGGCGTTCTAAGCAGTTTCCTGCGACAGGGGCATCATCAAACCACTTTAGATAGGGAATTTAACTATCTAGCTTGCATACCATGAACATAATTGTTACGTTTTATACGATTTCTGAGGAAGTTGGTTACAGTTAACTAGCCGAGTAGGTTAATTTAAATGAATGACTCATAACTGACGAATGGAATGAAAAATATTCCGCTATTATAATACCGCTTTCCGTTATTGATAAGTAAGTATATTAATGTTGACATTTAATTTTGAGGATATTTGAAAAGCTTAGCACTTTTCTCTCCTCTTCAATTAATATTGAGTGCAGATCATTTGCCCGTGGGGCTCCCGCATTTAACTCGTCTCCGCTACCAATTCTATCTTATGTAGTAACATCGGAGGTTTTAGGTAATATAATATGAATCAATATAACAGGTTGATGACCGTGATTATCTCATATTCTTTAAATAGTGAAAACATTAGGCAAGTAATCAGGAAAATGATTCAACTGACACAATACTTTTATAATAATAATAATATATGAGGAAGGACAACATATTACAAACAGGATACTGACAAAATAACGAAGATGGGAATAACACGGGACAAATTTAAAGCCAGTGGGTAGAATACACGTAGTAACATTGACTTTCAGAGTAAGAGATACCGTAAAATTAAATATAACGTCATTTTGCGATAAAAAAAGTGATATGACGGACGTCGACCTACGAGTCGGGCGAACACACAGCAGATTACTGCTCGGAATGCTTCAAATTGACACGTAACTAAGCCGTTGGTTTTGTGGAAATGTTTCAGGAATATTTACTATTTTTTATAATTTGTATTTCCTAGTAACATGACTTCCGAGATCAGAAGAAACGGCACTTTCCACGATCGCACGAGCGCCAAAGTCTATGCTTTCCTAGACCTGACTATATTTAGAGTTTAAAGGAATGAAAAGAGGTTACGTCAATTTAATTGTCGTGAACAGTTTTAGGTTAGTTTTGAGTCTATCTATCAATGTCATATCTGACTTCTGTCAAATATGTGTGACCATATAATATTTTCGATATCTTGTTTTATTAACAATAGTACAAAGATTAACAAATTAGATGTCAAAGTCACAACGACACGTCAAAAAGCGTTGTCTTATAACTATCATTTAATTGTCTATTCGATCTTAATTGACATTTACCACTGCAACAAAATGTCTTCGTCATAAACCTATGCAAACTTTATTCTATTACTCATTTCTTTTTGAAGAATCACATTAACAATACAAATAGTACATTTACTTTGGATTGCCATACTGTCTCCTTTCAGTCTGCTTCATTACAGTATAATCACCGCATAAGTATCAACGCGGGCGGCATTGTCCTATAAATAAAAATAAAACTGCTGCGAAGGTCATCGACCTTAATGTCAGTCGGTTAACTACAAAAGTATGCGTCACTGGCTGACTCAGGTGACTTGCGAATGTACAGATGAGTAAGTTACAGTTGACTGGACTAGGTACGACATTTTTCTTTACGTATTTCTTTAGCAATGAGACGTTTGTTAGGACTTGAGATGTCACGGTTTTGTGGGTAGTAGGTGAAGGAAATCTGTCAGCTCGTCAGCTGTTTATGTTTTGGGATAGCGACGTTAATCGGTTTGGTCAATCTCTGATCAGACGGGTATCTATTAAGCCATTAGGTGAAGATGTTGATGAAAAGATCATCAATTCGATTCTCACATCGACTTTTATCAGATTTCGGCTTTAGCATTAGCATTCAATGGCTTCTGGTAATACTCGTTAGGATCTTTGATATAATATGCAGCTTTCTCATGTGCTTTATTGTCTACATAATACCCAACTACAGCTGTAAAACCATCATTAGATAAATACAGATCATTCTGGTTAAAAACAATAGAAGCTGAAATAACACGTAAAAGAAAAGATAATCTCAACAAATTCCTCCATTTTATTTTTACGATCAAGCGAGATGTGTCGTAGTAACGCCACTTTTCGCCCTTTGAGAATCCCCCTCATGCTTATTAGCACTCAAAAGGGGAGTTTCGACAGGGGACGAGGTTGTCGAGCTTAGCGATTAATTTCGCTTGCTACCATCGTCCGTTACGGGCTGATTGTCATCTGTGTATTTTATAAAGAAGTAATTTTTGCCCGCTACACGGGGACACAATATGTTAAAATCTACTGTACACACCTATCTATAAAAGCTTTTGGTCACCACCTGGGCACGCAAGCGCCAAATGAGAAAATAATGATATTCCATATCTAATTGAAATTCAAATGATCTTTGTGACAAGTATGATTTTGAAACCAGTTTGATGAAACTAGTCTCGCCTTCTTTCTTTATTGTGCTGTCGATTTTGTTGACTTAAGCTTGGCTTAAAGCTTAGTCATGCTAGATTCATTAGTGTCAGACTTGAAGTGAGGTCTAAGTAGACAGCACTTAGATTTTGAAACCGATGAAAGATAGCTTAAGTTAGTTTTTGTTTGATAAAACTGTTAGGTGACGAATAGGTTTTGGGTTTGGGAATTTTAAGTTTTGCGGGTTTTATACATGTAACATTTTTATTAAATGTTTATCGGCATCTAAAACGGACGATGACTCAAATGGCAAATTACATCGAATTACAACCTTGTTTCGATAGAGCGATAAATTACCGATAAGCCAACGATATTATCGTAACTAATTGATTTAACATGATGGTATTAATATTAACCTTAGTACTCAATTGTGTATGGATACACCCGTTTTGGTCGACCTAGCGTGATTAAACCAGACTGAAGTCAGACACTGAAACACCTTGAACTCTGAAGATTATTTATGGATCAATAGCTGGATTGCTTTTGAGATGAGAACATTTGAAAAGGATCCAAAGCGAAAACAAAATGAAAATGCTAGAATATGCTATCGGCTTGGTGAATAGTGTGAGAAAAGTTCGTAACAATCGCATCTTTCGAGTGATATTATGGATTGCCATTACTTGTAAATGACACAGGGATGACGACATTTCTGCAAGTATTGATAACGAACATAGAACATTCGTTATAACAAAATTCCATTTGAGCACCATTGAAAATAGACTCAAATGGGATCCACTAGACGGAGTCGCCTTCTCGCCATAATCTTCGCAACCATTGTACTGTTCTTTCTGTCTAGTCAGTGTGATTATAAGCAGATAGACAGAGAATCTTAGGCTTAGCTGCGGTTAAATTATAGGTCTGGCTGCCACGGCCGCTAGAATTGACCGCGGGCAAGTCTGTCGCTCGTATCATTCCCTACTGCAACTGTCTATTATGGCATTCAAGCCATCGACAATAAAGAACAGATCAGACACATCAGTCATACAGGCAATAAATTGAATATTGTACACAGAGAGAGAAAGTCTAGACTTCAAATATGGCCTAAACATTACAGTATGACTCACAAAAAGTAAAGTGACTCACGGCACGCGTTTTTATACGCTACTGACCTTATATGGTCAGAGAAACTTCATTTGTCAATGGAGTTTCCTTAAGAGGCCTTTCTATAAATGGTTAATAATATTAATATATGGTCATGTTTTTGTTTGTTTAGTTACGAATCACGGTGTATTTAGAGTAACATTTGTAATCTTGCAAATTGCTACGATTTTGCATCTAGGTCTTATGAGTTTTGGGTAGGTCAGTGTTGTGAATTCAGCCTTGAATGTCAAGGAAAGGACAGTGTGAAGCTGAGGAAAGATAATGCAACGTCTACTGCACTAAGTTGGATGCATGGAGCACACGTTCCTTGAGCTGGCGTAGTTTTTTTTATTACGTTAATAATTTATACAAATATTATAAAGCTGAAGAGTTTGATTGTTTGTTTGAACGCGCTAATCTCAGAAACTACTGGTTGGAATTGAAAATTATTTTTGTATTGGATAGTGGATTTATCGAGGAAGGTTATAGGCTGTATAACATCACGCCACGACCAATAGGGGCGGAGCATAAATTAAAAATGTTGCAAAAGAGCTTCCGGTTTAAGTTACGCAACAATCATGTATGTAAGGTAGGTAGGTTAGGGTACGGTAGGGTAGGGTAGGTAGGATAGCGTAGGTAGGGTAGATGGGTAGCCAGTTGACGGGAGCGAAGCCGCGTGGGACAGCTAGTTATACATAAAATCAGTTTGGTTGCCTCCAACTAAAGCTCTAACAAGGCTCTATCCGTAATCGAATTGTCCACTACTTCAGATAGCCCTTTTCCAGGTTACGATTAACGATACCAGCCCTCATGCATCAGCCATCATTTCGCTCAGGCCATCGCGTCATCTCGAAGTGTTCATGAGTAGTTATCATCGTATGGTTTAAAATCGGTATGATTCTGACTTAGGTAATAAAGTTCTGATTCAAGATTCGGCAAAATAAGTGACACATCAATGACACGATCCGTACATCCTGCCGAATTCTGTGTAAATTGGAGCAGAAATTCAGATAGTTTTATGTGGCTAGAAGTATCTGCCCAACGTGTATTTGTAAGACGGAAGTATCAGTACAAATGAATCATTATTTGTTCTTACTTAGTATTCATCTCAATACTTATTAGTTAGTAATCAATGACTTGTCAGTTACTTTTTAAATTTAAAGTCGGCTTGCTCTTGAACAGTATCTCATCTGCACTTCTAATCAAGTTGACAATCTACAATCGATAACGCTAGTAGAAAACGAATCAATGTATGGGTATGACTCATCTGAATGTTAAGTCACATGGTTAGACCATACAAATAGAAGGATATGACATTAACAACGTTAACGATTGTAGATATTTGATACAAAACGTTTGTAACTTGACTTGGAGGGGCGCTGGTAAGCCATGATGTAGTTAACGGTGAAAATATAAAAATAAATAACCTATCCACTCTTGACTTAAAGACCCCTAGATTGTAGCTATCGGGAAACATGGACTCCAGCAGGGAATGCCACTTTTTAGGTTTACTGTACGTATAATAAAAGTATTCTCAAAACGTTTGGTGCGTATGGGTGGGATGTTCACCAATGACTATAATATCCTTTTAAAATTCGAACTCGCACTATTCACTAGTAACTTTTATACAGGATTTATTGAAAAGGGGGCGGTAGATGAATAAATTAAATTAAAACTTTTATTTCAGACAAAGTTCATAGGATTAGTAACAAGAAAAAACCCAGCCACGCTTAAATGCCAAATTATTTACCATAGTAATTGTAGAATAGAATCATTTTTTTTTAAAGATTTTTGCTAGGATAGTCAACTAGAAATGATTGAGAACACAATTACTTGCCTAAATACAATTCAACATTTTAAACTTGCATGTCAGCCCTCAGACAGTGTCACAAAAAACATGGGACAGCTGCATAGTCTAAAACTATAAAATCAATGGCTGTCTGTGGGCCTTGTAAACAGTGGTGGTGAGATACTGTCAAGTGTTAGAGAGAGATGGCAACTAGACTCACCTTACTTCCCCTCTGAGGAAACAGAGGAATGAAAGAGGGATTAACAAAATAGTTGGTTTTAGAATATGTTGGTACAAATAACTAAAATTATTGAGAGGCAATTTGACTTTATTGTGGTGAGATCAATGTAATAGTTGAATACAATAAAATATGCCTATTTGTCTCTGTCCACCAATTATCCTAATATTTGATAGGTACCAAATGCTTTAGAAATATTTCAACTTCATATGGCTACCATTGCAGTACCACAGTTATAGTTGCACTCATTGCGAGGGCTATATCTAGGAGTTAACTAGGCAAACTTCTGTAAATCCAACTGGATGCAAAAGCAGTATTCTCTATCCTTTGCTATAATTATAAGAAAGGATAGATAGAGATAGGATAGGTCCAGAGGAAGCTATAATCTTCTTCAGAGCCATTTTCCCAATGATGTTGGGGTTGCCTATGAACTGAATGGAGCTGAACACCAGTATTTTATTTATTTATTCATTTACACATACAACATTTTATATAAAAGGACTAGTCTATCTGATTAGAAGCAGTATTTAGGCAATTTTCTGATTTGATTCTGTTGGAAGCTGTTATTCGGTAGTTTCATATGGTGCAAGGAAATTATAAGTAATGTTTTCTTATTAGACTAAGGATAAATAGCAAGAATTCATTAGTCAGAATGAATAATCATGCCATTAAAGTTAATTAATTCCAATCTTATTTATTGCCTTCTCTGATAGACTTGTTTTTAAATTCTCTGACTTGAAATACTGGTCAATAAACTATGATGAGTAAAATGTTGATAAGTAGACGAGGTATTAGTCACAAGTTCAAGTATAGTTAGAATATGTAGCATTCCTATAACATTATTCATGATAGATGATTTTGCATATTTTCAATTATTCATGCTTCTGAATTAAGGACAGATATATTCAAGTATAGTTAGAATATGTAGCATTCCTATAACATTATTCATGATAGATGATTTTGCATATTTTCAATTATTCATGCTACTGAATTAAGGACAGATATAGTCATAAATTGCTGCTAGTAGGAAGTTGTGGACAATTAAACTATACCTTCAGTTGTATACTATATATAGGATATGTGAGATAATTTCTGATGATTTTCCTTGACAGAGCACCACATACATTTTGTTAAACGGTTTTATCATTGTTCGTTTCAGCCAATAAGCTGTATTATTAGCAGGAAAACTACAATGATAAGAAAATTAATCCTATACAGTTAGATATCGGCAATTTGCGTTTGGCGTAATGCCATCTTGTTGGACCTTATTGATTAGCCGTAGAGACCAATTTTGCGCGTTGCAGGTACCTGTCAAAATGTTTGATACAGCTAGATTTTCGTCAATAGATTCAAATAAGTAACGACCTTGACATTGCCAGGCCGATACCCCCGGCTCACTTTTATAATGACGTAGCACCGGCTGCGGTATTCAGACGCGCCTATTCGCCCCAAAATAGACTCGAAATGTATGTGACAAGCAGTACCGCGATCACTACGCCTTATATGGTCAAACGCAAGTGCGATTGCGCGACGATGCATTCCCTGGAAAGTTCGTTGCCCCCGGCACGCTACACACCACTGATAACTCATCTGACCACCACATCTGCCTCTACAGCCCCCAAATATCATACAACACCCCATACGGCACTCCTGACTCGTCAAAAAAGGCGTTGCAGGAATAACCTTTCAAACGTACGTGAAATCCAATACCGGCCTATCACGACGCAATGGTCACTCATCATGTCGCCGGAGACCGACATGTCCGTGATCATAAACTCGAAAACACAACACGTGGCATCAAATCACTGAACGGTGACAACGAATTTTACGAAAAGGCGTGCAAACTCGGCGATGGGATGTGCGAAATATGGCGGCACCGGTCACTGAAGAGCGATTTCCCGTGAAATTGCGGCAATCCAATTCGTAATTTACCACTCTCGTAATGGAAAAACACAACACGGCTGCTCTGCACTGTAATTTATTTTCTTCACTTACCATTTTTTGATGTTATACACGTAAAAATTTCACCACTAACTTCACCGACACCACGACAACGGCGACCGGAACGACACTGTTCGGAATGTTGGCCAACCCTTTTTACGACACCCAATGAGCGCATGCGTCAAACTGATTGACAAAATCAATACAATGTCCTTTTATAACAATGACGATTCGCACAAACCAGCACAATCAGAGTAATTTAAATTTACACTTTTGTATTTTAATAATTATTTTTAGGACACGTATAGAATAAAATAATAATATCTAATTTGAAAGTGGCAGCTGCAAGGTGACAACTTTCAGAAAAGTACACTAGCAAGTCTAGCAACTCCGTTTAGCTACGCGATAAAACGTACTGAGTGTGCTCGAATAAAAATGTTATTGATAAATAAAAGTCACTCCAATGTTGGTAAGATTAGATACCAGAATACATGACACTTTGCTGAGCCAAGGATAAAAATACTTTTCTACAATCAACTTTAAAAAGTGAGTCACTGATGACGACAGCGCGTCAGCCAATCAGAATTTTGCATTCAACAAATGCCCATATACGGACAGACGGAAACAGCCGCAAAATCGCAGATGATGTTTGAATTTGCGCGCGATTTAAGTTTTTACAATACCGAATTTTTCCAACAATATATTTGATGAGTTTACGTGAATTTATTTTTTGACCTTGACTTACCTGCTATCTCAATTACTTTGAACATGGTTGTGGTTTTGTTTTCCTTACCATTTATGGTAGTGATATTTCGCATGACTATGTTGTAAACATCATTGCGTTGATAATGATCTTTCAATTCATGTTACTCAGTGTTATCTACATCTTGGAGAAAATTCTAATGATAGGGAATTCCGTACAACAAAAGGTAAAAAGATTGTTTAACAGAAGTATTTACTTCAAACTTGTATTTAAGTTTACGTATCCATATTTAATTTGGAAAACTGCTGGGCTCTAGCTCAAATGCCAATTAAAATGCCGGAAAATGACAATAACTTTTTTCAAAGTTGGCTGATAATAATAGGTTTATAGTAGTTTCCGTTTGTACAATTTTACATTTCGTATTCAAAACAGTCTACTTAGAGATAAATTCAGTACCTATTCAAGGAATAGTAATTAGTTCAATTCGGAGATTTCCAAGGAGCAAAATTTATTTATTTGTTTACCCTCGCACTGGAACGCCTTGCAGCAATTACACCAATGGAGCACAAATTTACAAATACTGAGTACAAGTGCAGGTTTCCTCACGATGTTTTCCTTCACCACTGTCAGCGATGTCCAAGATAAACTTGAAAGTATGTATGAATTGATAAATTCAAATTGGTACTTGCCCGGATTTGAACACACGATCTCAAGCAAGAAAATAAAGAGGCATGACAGATTTGTTACTAAAATCGTATGAAAAGAGTTTCCAACCAATATTTTTGCCCACTTTAGCATGGCAGATTCAACCTATTACTTTTTATGCAATTTTCAGCCAGCTGAGATAAAAATATTGTCATTTGCAGACATATTCTCTAGCTCCATGGGAGATGGGACATGGTAATAACAAAATAAAAATTGTAAGTTGTAATAAACAAAATATATTTAATATCATAAATTATAAAAATAGCTACAGCACTTTTATAACGTAACATCGCTTTTTTGTCCTTAAAAATAACATATTTCACAAATGGTCAATAAGGGGATAATTATTAACAGATAAAATATAAATAGTTAAGTAATTTTGGGGTTTTTAGTTTTTATTTAGTCACAGGTTGTGAAAATTGTTAATTAAAAATGAACGAGTGTAGGTAGGTACTAATATAATATTATCTGTGGTACCTACTAGTAGTCTAGGCATATAATAATATGACTATAGTAGTATTATATAATCTATGCTCCCTCTAGTCTCTATGATACCTACATGTAAAGGATTTTCTGGATAAAGTTTATTTATCTTTTACCATATCGTTATTGTTTAAATTTTCTATTTCACAATCGATAGCATATTTTGCAATTGAGTTTAAAGATTATTCCATAACATTCGCCAGATTCGCCTCGCCTCTTAAATATATAGGTAGGAATTCTGTGTATGAGTTCACATAGACTTAAAAAAAAAATGATATTAAACCAGATATTGATCATTTCTCCTTTAATTTAATTCCATCTCTTGCCTTATGCCAATCTATGTTTATATACATTCAATTTCTGAACTTAGAATTTGCAATTACGAATTTGTCAAACTTACTTCGAATTCTCAATCCAAAAACCAGGGGATAGTCTCGAACAATACACAATTATTACTAGAATATAATTGTGCACAGCACTTTATATCTATTGAAATGGATAAGTATTTTCATTTAAAATCCATACCAGTAGAGGGCGCGGTTTTAAATTTGTTAGGCATCCCACTCGATTTTTAAATTTGTATTGTAACATATTTCGGTACAATAAAATTGTAAGAACGTGCAAGAAATACTATAAAACAAATCGTCACGTAAAGAAAAATATCGACCGGGTTTGATGTACTTTTCGTAAAATAGTCAGTTTAGTCAGACGAAAAACACTAGTTACGACGGCACGATTTCTGTGTATGGGATGAGGCATCTGTATGCTAGTATTATATATATTATCTGTGCTATAGTCAATATAGAATGTGCTTAGCAATCGCTAAACAGTGTCGAGATTTTTGAGTGATAGTTTCCACCTACCACAGGTAATATAATACTAGCATACAGATGCCTCATCCCATACAAAGAAACCGTGCCGACATAACTAGCGTTTTTAGTCTGATTAAACCGATTTTTTGACCATCAATCACGTTCGGTTCCGTTCCACGGCGATAGAATAGATGGTGTTAGCAGTGAATTCCAGTAAAAGGCTTTATCGGTTCGTGAATTTTTTTTTCTATAAATACAGTGAAGGTTTGTTTTATAGTATTTTTTTGCACGTTTTTACAGTTTCTTTGCACCAAAATGTATTACAATGCAAATTTAAACAATCGAGCGGAATGGCTCAGAAATTTAAAAACGCGCCATCTATTGGCATCAATTTTAAATGATCCGTTCAAATAATCTTTGTAATGTGAATTAAGAGCCCAATATTCCATAATTTTGTGCTTAAAGAACATACATTTTTTATGTTCAATGCCAGAAAATGTATTTGCACACATTCAATAACAAATCGGTGCATATCGCGCCATTTAGTGAGATTTATTTGAACCAAATTTTTTTTTCTTAGCGCTGTGACCCCGTGCACCTACATAGTTACATATCTAAGAATTCCCCATATACTTATGATACCTCTTATACATAGTATACAAGTTACTCATGGTCATTTGCCCGACATAACCAACTAGCCCCCTCTTCAAGAACGCCATAGCATAAGTGCTGTCACAAGCTTGTATGAGTAAGGCTACAGAATTTTCTAGATGTTGGCGGACCATCTTCGTTGGAGCGTTTCGTTCTAGGGACGTGCAAAGGTCGGCAACGGTGTACGCTGCGATACGTGAGACGTGCTTCTTGCGTTTGCTTATTGACTGGGTTAATCTGAAACACAAGGAAATATATGTAAGTATGTTCATGAATATGAGGAGCTCGTGGCTAAATAATAACAGCCGCACGGGTCGATCATCAAGGTTAAGCAACGCTTGCGAGGTCGGTCCATGGATGGGTGACCATTTCCTCTGAAAGCACGTTATGCGTGATGGTCAGGATGGCTGGACCAAGAGAGATTTTGGAGGTTTGAGCAATACCAAGCTTTTATACCTATTTTATACTATTTGGTACCAGACATCAAATTACTAGTACCTCGCTAAAGAGGGAAAGGTATTACGAGGAAAGTGGCCAGCCATTCTGACTTCAGGATGGCTGGACCAAACCGGTTTCACCTAGTTGTAGGCGTTATAACTAGATCATCTTTTCATTAAAGTATAGTACCTATTCAGTACCTCAACATATGTTTTTCTTATATTTTTTAGATAAGCCATAAATAAGTTACACCTACAAGAAGAAGAACTCGCAATTGCCCGATTTTTTTAAAGCCAGTAGATACTTTATAACGAAAAACTAAACATGTTTAAAATAAATAAATAGGAATCTATAAATATAACAAAAATAAAAACCGGCCAAGTGCGATTCGGACTCGAGCACGAAGCGTTCTGTACCATTATCTATAAAAACGGCAAAAATAATCACTTTTGTTGTATGGGAGTCACCCTTAATATTTGTTTTACTCTATTTTTTTGTATTTGTTGTTATAGCGGTAACAGAAATACATCATCTGTGAAAATCTCAACTGTTTAATACTGTTGTGCTTGTACTGTTTAATACTAATGATTATCATAATTATGAAAACAGATACAAATATTTTACGTATACCCACATTTTTCTTAGAAATAATGTTTGACTGTATTTTACTATCTAAATCAAATTTAACTTGAGTTGAAAGTAGAATGACAAATGAAAAAATAAATGCTATCTAATAATAATGAATCATTAATTATGTTGAGTAATACTACATAAATAGTTAGATAACAGAAGTTTTGCGGAAGTAAGGATACCATTGTATTAACTAATGAGCAGTAAATACAGGACAATTTATAAATCATTAACTAAATCACAGTGTGTTTCTGCCCATGAATATGAAGATTTTCAGGTACCAACTCAGAAATCCCAAAAAAAATCTGCTATTTCTTTTTTTTGGTCGAGTAGGTATTAACTTGTATATGTAAAAGCTGTTTTTTAGAGTTCGTACCCAAAGGGTAAAAGGACCTTATTACTAAGACTCCGCTGTCCGCCAGTCTGTCTGTCTGTCCGTCTGTCACCAGGCTGTATCTCATGAACCGTGATAGTTAAACAGTTGCAATTTTCACAGATCATTTATTTCTGTTGCCGATATAACAACAAATACAAAAAAATAGAATAAAACAAATAGTTAAGGGGGGCTCCCATACAACAAAAGTGATTATTTTTGCCGTTTTTATAGATAATGGTACAGAACGCTTCGTGCTCGAGTCCGAATCGCACTTGGCCGGTTTTTATTTTTGTTATATTTATAGATTCCTATTTATTTATTTTAAACATGTTTAGTTTTTCGTTATAAAGTATCTACTGGCTTTAAAAAAATCGGGCAATTGCGAGTTCTTCTTCTTGTAGGTGTAACTTATTTATGGCTTATCTAAAAAATATAAGAAAAACATATGTTGAGGTACTGAATAGGTACTATACTTTAATGAAAAGATGATCTAGTTATAACGCCTACAACTAGGTGAAACCGGTTTGGTCCAGCCATCCTGAAGTCAGAATGGCTGGCCACTTTCCTCGTAATACCTTTCCCTCTTTAGCGAGGTACTAGTAATTTGATGTCTGGTACCAAATAGTATAAAATAGGTATAAAAGCTTGGTATTGCTCAAACCTCCAAAATCTCTCTTGGTCCAGCCATCCTGACAATCACCGTTAAGCCGTTGGTCCCGGCTGTCATTTGAAGATCTTTGACAGTCGTTACGAGTAGTCAGAAGTTTGAGATCTGACACCAGTCTAGCCAAGGGGTACCGTGTTACCCAGTTACTGGGTTGTGGAGGTCAGATAGACAGTCGCTCCATGTAAAACACTAGTACTCAGCTGAATCCGGTTAGACTGGAAGCCGACCCCAACATAGTTGGAAAAAAGGCTAGGCAGATTGATTATGTTTATGAATGTTTGGTCGGTAAATTGTTTTTTCGGCAAGTAAGCCTTTTCCAAGTGTCACCAGATATTAAACCTGTGATATATTCTAAAATAGGCAAATGTGACAAATAAATTGTGGGCTTTCCATAAATCTGACTTAAAAAATTGTCCAAATCAAAGTCTTCAAAGTCGAAAAATTTAGGGAAAGCTTACAATTTTTTTTTTATATTCGTAATCTTTTTTGAGACTTTGCCCCACACTAGGAATTTCTTCCTGTATCATGGGTGCGTTTACAAACATTTAAACTCACTTTGTTCCGTGCGGGAATCGAACCCGCGACACGCAGCGCAGCAGCCGATCGCTTAACCACTACACCAATCGTATCGTCAAAATTGCCCATTTATATAATTTTGGGTCAAGCCACAGCAGATTACATGAAAATCATAGGCACAGCACGGTCAGTGTTTTTTTTGGTAACCTAAAACGAACCAAGTTCGTATCTATAAGTTCATTCAACCGGCCCCTCGAATAATCGGGTCGCAAACTTTCTAATTTGTGGTCGAAGAGGCCGGCTGACAAAGATGACTCACTATTTTCTTAACGCGAATTTACTTTAAAACTTTTCAGATATAGTCCCGGTGTCTCTCAGCAAGGCTCACTATCAACTTTAGTCTGTTTAGATAAAATTATAAGTCAAAAAGTCAATAATATTTATTTCAACTAGGCCATTAAGCGGCACTTTTGAACGTCAACAATTAAAATTTACAAGTAATAAAAATTGATTGTACCGTGCATTCGGAAAAGTAGCTTGTTATGGAGAAGAACGCACAAGAAACTCCATACTTACTCTTTTAAAAAAATAAGTGTTTTACAATATTTACATAAGTACATACATTAATAAATTTATATATGTGGGGACGATGCACCCAGAATACCACAACACACTATACTACGTACAGGTATAAGGTATTAAAACAAGTAAGTATTACACATGTACTGTGCAGTTATATAATAGATACTAGAAAATCATTAACATCCGAAGCGGTTAAGTTATGACCAATTCCAACTTACGGCGCCCGTTCACGAACATGACGCATGAATCGGCACCTCCCAGCTCAACCATCATGCAAAATAACTTACTTCTCAATAGAATGCGCAATTTCAGCCAGTTTCTCTTCTATACTCCTTTCGACTTGCACGTGTGTTGTGGCTCGTTCACATAGTGCTGATATCAGAGCCCTGTAACACTGCATGTAGCACGGCCATCTGAAATTGAGACGGGTGAAATTTGGAATTTTGTTGGATTTATTAAGGCTAATTTTAACCCTCATTTTCCGATTTTGAGGGTCAGAAAAACATTAGCCTCTATGCCTTTTGCGTTGCAGTGGCACAAAAAGGCTACAATAGACAGATAGATGTTTTGAACTGAATAGCTGGTAGGTCTAGTCAAATAGTTAATAATCTAAACTAATATTATAAAGAGGTAAAGTTTGTGACGTCGTAGGGGGTAATCTCTGGATCTACTGAACCGATTTTGAAAATTCTTTCACCAGGATAAAGCTACATTATTCCTGAGTGTCATAGGCTATAATATATTTTCAAAAAAATTAGAGATCCTTATGAAAATTGCAATAATGTAACCCAAAGTGGCAAAATGTTGCCTGTAAAATTCATTATTTGGCGTGCGCTGAGAAAACTATTGGGTAGGCAGGGTTGGCAGGGTAGGCAGGGTAGGATGGGTAGGCAGGGTAAGCAGGGTAGCCAATTGACGGGAGCGAAGCCCCGGGTGTCAGTTAGTAGATCATAAGCGAGGCATCATGAATTCGATACTATAATATTTGATTTTTCAAAGAACCAGTATTGTGCCAACTCGCTACCTAGTCAGTAGTATTAGGAACGTCTCCGAATGTGATGGAATGAGGGCTTCCGTTTTTGTGCTCACCAGTTGGCGCCACTGGCGAGAAAGGTCCTTCTTTTTTATCGAAAAAACCGGCCAAGTGCGAGTCGTACCATTATCACAAAAAATGGCAAATAAATCATGTTTGTTGTATTTTTGTTGGCCCCACTTAAATATTTAATGTATTCTGTTTTTAGTATTTGTTGTTATAGCGGCAACAGAAATACTCGTACATCAAATGTGAAAATTTCAACTGTCTAGCTATCATGGTTCAGATTCAGCCTGGTGACAGACGTACAGTGGATTCTTACTAATACTCTACTACTATCAGTGGCGTAGCGTGCCTTGGCGGGGCCCCGTATAAAAATTTGTTTGGGGGCCCTTATGAAAGGTAAAGATTTCCCACAAAAGAAAAAATATGTTTGCATAAAATTAAAAGAAATATTTATTCATATTATTATCTATCTGTCACTTTTTCCAAAATTTTTACAAACAATTCTAATTAAATATACACTCTCTTTGCCTTTTTTTCGGCAAACTGATTTATTAAATCATTTATTTTTTCTAAAGTTTCTGCCTCTATAGACAATAGTGACAGGTCTGACAGGCGAAAAAAAAATTGGGAAGTTTTTAATAAGTTTTGCTTACGCACGTCGGGGGGCCCTGTGGCCCGGGGGCCCCGTATAATTGATACGGCAGATACGGCGGTAGCTACGCCCCTGACTACTATACTAAAACGTGACGCCGCTTTTTACCCTTTGGGTACGCCACCCTAAAAAAGAAGAACAAAATTTTCGGAAACATAAAACTCTATAAAAGTTGTGGTTGGCAAATAACGTACCTATATTAATCTGCCATATGTGGAAAATACAACATTAAAAAAAATTAAATAAACTCGCGCTAAAACCCGACATTTAAGAAATTTGACATTTTGAACACCTCACTCTACTCCAGCGCCTCTAGCGGCAAATTTAAACGCGGAAGCCCTCATTATTATAAAATGGGTAGCGAAATGAGGGTGTACCAGCTAAACACGTCTGCTTATAGTTCTCGCCAAATTTCTTGGCCACCCTGAAGTTATCTACAATGGCTAGTAAATCTCATACAAAAACAAAATTAACTACCAAATAATTGAAACGGATCAAATTTATCTTCTTGCTCTTGCCCCATATTATTTGGGGTCAACGCTACACCTTACTCTTCTTCCATTCCGTCCTGTCACGCTATCACTGACTCCTTAGATCTCATTTTTGTAGTTGATAAACCATAAATGTAGCAACATACCTGTCTTCCAGAACCTCTTCCCTAGCCAGGAGCAAGTTATTCAGCACTGCGACGCATCCCTCGAACAGCATGAAGAAAGTCTCCCAGGATTCGTCACACCTCACACCAGGCTTGGTTCCTAGGATGTAGTGAATCAGATGCTTCCAAAAGTGTAAGAACGTACCTGTCTTCTAGAACCTGTTCCCTAGCCAGGAGCAAGTTATTCAGCACCGCCACGCAACCCTCGAACAGCATGAAGAAAGCCTTCCAAGATACGTCACACCTCACACAAGACTTGGTTCCTAGGACATAGTGAATCAGATGCTTCCAAAAGTGTAACAACCTACCTGTCTTCTAGAACCTCTTGTCTAGCCAGAAGCAAGTTATTTAGCACTGCCACGCAACCCTCGAACAGCATGAAGAATGCCTTCCAAGATACATCTCACCTCACAACAGACTTGGTTCCTAGGACGTAGTGAATCAGATGCTTCCAAAAGTTAACAACGTACCTGTCTTCTAGAACCTCTTCTCTAGCCAGAAGCAAGTTATTCAGCACCGCCACGCAACCCTCGAACAGCATGAAGAATGCCTTCCAAGATACATCTCACCTCATAACAGACTTGGTTCCTAGGACGTAGTGAATCAGATGCTTCCAAAAGTTAACAACGTACCTGTCTTCTAGAACCTCTTCTCTAGCCAGAAGCAAGTTATTTAGCACTGCCACGCAACCCTCGAACAGCATGAAGAATGCCTTCCAAGATACATCTCACCTCACAACAGACTTGGTTCCTAGGACGTAGTGAATCAGATGCTTCCAAAAGTTAACAACGTACCTGTCTTCTAGAACCTCTTCTCTAGCCAGAAGCAAGTTATTTAACACTGCCACGCAACCCTCGAACAGCATGAAGAAAGCCTCCCAAGATACGTCACACCTCACACCAGACTTGGTTCCTAGGACGTAGTGAATTAGGTGCTGGACTTCGAATGTTATGTCCACGAAGTTGTAGTCTAGAGATATCTGGAAATATTTTAAAAAGATTTTTCAATTATTAGTTGTCATGGTACGAAGGTTTCCGACGTCGGCCAACGAATTTAGTAAAACGGTTTTGTTGGTTTGTGACAATTGTTTTCTTTGAATACTCGTACAGTGACGATTTGTTTTATAGTATTTTTTTGCACTTTTTTACAATTTTATTGTATAAAAATGTTCTACAATATAAATTTAAAAATGCCCACAGAAATTTCAAATCGCGCCATGTGTTAGAATCTATTTTAAATGATACATTCAAATAATCTATGAAATGTGAATTAAGAGCACAATATGCCATAACTTTGTACTTAGGAGAGTTGATTTAAAAAAAAAACATAAAATTTTATGACCAATTCTAGAAAATGTTAATTTTACACACAATTCAATAACAAATCAATACATATCTCGCCATCTAGTGACATTTATTTCAACCAAATTTTCTTTATTAGCGCTGGGACGCCGTGACTTAACTTAGTAAATGATTCATGATTGATACTAGTTAAAAATATTGGAAATACAACTGAAATGTTATTAAAAAATATTAACCGCTATTCCTCTCTCCTAGACACTGACCGTATGTAGAATGTTGCTGTGCCCGACAGGGTCTTATATTTACCACATGTATGTACATTATCAGTCTTATTACAAAAAACGAAATAAACCTTGGTTTAAACCTGTACTATCAAGTCCAGGCTTATCTGCAAAACCATGGTCTAAATTTGTTCGTACTACAAAACTTAAAAAAACCGTGGTTTTTGTAGTCCCGTCATTTGAACCATTGTCAATATATCAACCACAGATTAATACAAATATCATTCGTTCACCATAATATCATTCAATTGCAATGTTCCGTATGCCCAGAAATAAAAACGTTTTGATAATACGATAATGATGATAAATTACGATTAAGAGTGTTAAAAATATCGAGATTTTGTTATTTTGCATGGATTTGTTATTTATCGATTGAAGTTTTGTTTAGATTTAAGCAAATTACTTAAATTCTTAATAATTACTAATAATACATCTACGTACGTGTAACGAAACGTAACATTCTCGCGCGTTATATGAAACTATAACAATAAACAAAACCATCGCAAGCTGAACAAAGTTCACTAAGCTTTGGAATTTTAAGTTATCGAAGTCTCTAATATTATAGAGCAATTGCCTCTTTGTTAATAATATATTGTGTTGGACCAACAAAAAAAAACGATCTGAGAATTGGAGTACCGAGGAAAAAGTAATATCCTCAATAATATATTAAATTAACCATGTTAATATCCATTTTCGGGTAAAAACAACAAAACACAATAAAAAAGATGCTATAACCTAAAAGAGAAACTGACAGATACGACTTAGACCATCGTTAAACTAGGGGCCGCCGAGGTTTAGCGTTAGACCATGATTTGGACTACGGTTTATCGCTAAACCATTATTTGTAATATCATTTTTGTGTAAACCACAGTTTATAGAGATTTAAACCTGGATTTTTAGTTAAACCGCTTTTTGTAATAAGACTGTATGGGTGCAATAAATTGAAATTGAATTTAGTATCTTACCTTTTTCGCTGCTAGCAGCATTTCAGATAACGAATCCAAATCCAGCCTTACAATTTTACAAATATCATCATCAACTTTGACAACTTTCACTATAACATCGTCGGTAGAAATTTCTTCAGTTATCCTGGCAGCATTGTCTTCAAACTCATAGTGTTGCCGCATCCAATTCCTTAAATTCTTACACGCGCGGTACATTAATTTTGACATGGCAACACATTTGGGGCCCACTATGTTTGCTTTGAGGCACTGTGACCAGAGATATTTGAATACTTTTCGGTTTGTGATTTCTGTGCTGTTGTCTTTTTGGATTAGCGATGGTTTCTGCAAATATAAGAGAAAGCAGTGTTACAAATCGTTGATTTTTTCAGCTCAGTAAATAAGCATGAAGAGCCATTACGTCGTGCTAAGCAAACTTAAAACATCGTTCTGTTTTCATATGTTTCGAGGAAAAACAATGCTTTTAAATAAGTATAGTGTTAAATGAATTTAGTTATTCGTGGTACAATTTGAATTGTTGTTGTTGAATTAAGTATTTTACCTAAGTTTGCAATATTTGAAAGTATGTGAGAACCATGTTCCTAATTATCAAATTAATGAATTTACCTGTTAATGCTTTTAATACTTTATACCTATACGTAGTATAAATATGTAATGCTATTCTGGGTGCATCGTTCTCACATATTTGAATTTGTTAATGTATGTACTTATGGAAATATTGTAAACCATTTATTATTTTAGAAAAGAGTAAGTATGGAGTTTCGTGTCCGTTCTTCTCCATAACAAGCTACTTTTCCGAATGGACAGTAGAATCAATTATTATTACTTATAAATTTTAATTGTTGACGTTCAAAAGTGCCGCTTAGTGGCCTATTTGTTTTTTTTTTTTTACTGTGAATTAAAAGAAGAAAAATCTATTATTCAAACTAAACTCAAGTACAGGGCCACCTGTCAGGCAGTGGTAACAAAGCCTCTATAAGCAGCCCTTGTATTCTATTGAAACTTGGTACCATACTAGGCCAGTTCAAGACACAAATGTTAAAACTGTCGTGCGGCCTACTCTACAAAAGATGTACACAAATAAAGTAAAAATTACCTTCAAAACCACCAAATTATTAAGATCACTGATAAAGTTCGTCACATAACAATCCACAGACGACAATTCGCATACAAACTTCAATGTAATCCCCATTTCTTCAAGACAACTGCTACTTATTCTTTTCTTAATTTGTTCTAAAATTAATCTAGTTTTAATACTTCGCCATATTTGTACGAAAAGTTTGTCTTTTTCTTGGAAAACGGAGTGTGTTTCCAGTTTCTTGATACGTCGTAGAACTACGCTAAGCAGTTGGATTGCGGAGTCGATGTGTTGCGGTTTCGAGTCTGCGTTTTCTATTGTTTTTATCTGGAAAATAGATGAGTAAAAAGTTAGTTATATGGAAGTAGATGTTGGCTTCGGTTAAATGAGTTTAAGCGAAAAATTTCTTTAAAAGTATTAGTTACCGTAACTGGTAAATATTTTTACCACGGCCTGAACAGCTGCTATTAACATACAATTAGACTAATATTGCATTCGAAATTGCAAAAGGTTTGGGTTCTCTCTTCGGTTGTATCGGATTGCCGTCCCTCCTCCTCTCATATGTGTTTGGAAACTCACTTAATAGCTCTTACGCCAATGGTTAGTTTCAGCTAAGATTTTGGCCAAAATTCGGTTAGGAGCAATATTATGCCAATACAAGAGAATCATCATTATCATATCAGCCGAAATACGTCCACGTCTGGACATAAGCCTCCTTCAAGCGTCGCCACATTGATCGGTCCCGTGCGTCAGTGGTTGAAAATTTTTCTTTTCTTTTCATTGGCAGTGGGCAGGGCACATTACTCGCAGAACGGATGACCGATGGGGCAGAAAGGTTCTGGAGTGGCGACCGCGAACTGGAAGACGTTACGTTAGAAGGGCAATCGAGAGGGCTATGTTTGGAGTTTCCTTGCGTGATCGAATCAGAAATGTAGAGATCCGCAAGAGAACCAGGGTTACCGACATAGCCCGAAGAATTGCCAAACTTAAGTGGCAGTGGGCAGGGGCAGCGGCAGCCATTGATCGCAAAATGGATGGCCGATGGGCACAAAAGTTCTGGAGTGTCGACCGCGAACCGGAAGACGTTGCGCTGAAAGGTCTTCCACCAGGTGGACCGATGACCTGATGATTGCGGGGATCCGCTGGATGCGAGACTCACAGGATACAAGAGAATAAGGAAAGAAAATACAAGTAAATGAGTGTGTACAGGGAACAAAATACCTATATCCACTGAAGGGTAGGTTAGGGCAGGGGTGTAAGTCTTCCCCCCCGGTGGGTTCCCGCATTGTCGAGGCGAGGGGTCTCAGTAGCCGTGGCTTGGATAACCACGGTGAAGCGAAGAGGAACCCGAGGAGGGGCCGCACGGCCCCTCCTCGGGTCAGGGCTTTTGCCGATAAGCGGACGACGTAGCGGCCAATAAGTAGGTTGCAGTGCCGTATGGACGGCATCGCAACTGAGGCGGGCCGCGATGTGGTATGGTAGGCATCGCGGCTGAGGATTGGAGGCCGCGGCGGGAGAGGACTGCCGGTATAACGGTGTGCCGCTCGCCCTACCCTCCGCGGCCTGCACGGGGTCGCCACTGTCTGATGGCTGACGCGGTGAGGCCGCAGGGGAAGAGGAGTGTTGTTATAGCGTTGACCGCTCTCCCTATCCCCTGCGGCCGAAAAGTGGTAGGTGGCGGGGACACTGTCCTGATCCGTCACATGGAGACCAAGGGTGCCATACACGGGGTCGTCTGGTGCCCATGTGCTGGTTTGGTCCCTGGGGTGGTCACGGCGTACAGTGTGTTCTAGTGCGCCGGTGATGGGTAAACCCCAGAGAAGGGTCCGGAGACGGACAGTCGCGGCGGGTTCGCGGATGTATGCTAACGCGTTCCCGTGTTCCCGCCATAAGCGGCACAGCAGGACACCGTGGAGTTTTAGTGGGTTAGAGTCCCACATAACTGTGCTATCTCCCCGTGGTAGCGCAGTATGCATGAGCATTTCTCCACGAAAAAAAATAAAAAATAGAAATGGGTGTAAGTCTTCCACCTCGTACCCACTTGTAGTATGGCTGAAATTATTTACATTAATAAAATGAATACTTACAGCATTCTGCACAAAGAACTCCAAAGCAGTCAACAAGCATACCAAATTCTTGACATCATCACCATCTGCTGCATCACAGTACCTCGAAAGAGTCAAAGAATACGCCACCATCGCGTTCAGTGTTGCCACACTACTCTCAGAATCTACCATACTATCTTCAGTGTTGCTCACGTCGTTTTGTGAAAAACTACTATTACTAAAATCGATGTTTTTAATTGATTCTAGTAAAGATTTATGTAGCTTTTCTTGTAAGTCTGCTAATATGGATCTGAAGGCACTTGCGGTTATGGCTTTCTTCTGTTTGACTATTGATGGTAGAATTAGGCAAGTGATTTGGAAGACAGGATCGTTAAACGATTCCATATCAGAACTAGTCTTCTTATTTTTCTTCAGAAGCTTTTCTACAATATTTTTGACCTGGTCACTGTCAATACGAACTTTTTTCACTGCCAGTTCAAGCAGGCTTTTTATGACCAACAAACTGTTTGGTGTCTTTATTTTTAGCGTTAGCAATTCCAATAGATAATTGTCTTTGAAATTGAAAATGGAATCAGCTGGGAGTATTTTGTATAAGTCTGGTCTTTGAAGACTTAATTCGAATATGCTTTGTAATACATAATCTATGTTTCGTTTTAGCTTCTTTACGCTTGAACATTTCTTGATTGCCAGCATAACGAAAATTGCTACCAATTGGTAGTTTTCCTCTAAATAATGTAAAGGCAACTGTTTAAAAACATTCACTGAGTTTTTAATCACATCTTGTGATTCGGTATTCATAGTTATTTCATTAAAATAATCAACTAACGCTACTTCTTTTGCGTAGGCAGCCATATTGAAGTCTGTTTTCCCTAGCATTTTGCTCAACGATTCTCCGTTTTCAAAGAATTTAGCTACATTTTTAGCTGTTTCTAGTACCAACATATTTAACAAATCTCTGTTGGAAGTTATGGCATCAATTTTGAGCACATCCAAGTCAGGATCACCCAAGCAAAGTTTGATCAAAGATTTGGCCAACAACTTTACATGTGATTTGTCTAAATCTGTAAATAATATTTTACAGAAGTAAGTGTTCTGTAAAAGGGATGGGTTGGCGCTGATTTGTTTGATCAAATGTGTTTTAGTTGATGATATGGTGGCGTTTGGCTGTTCTTGTTTGTTCCTTATTGATAGTAATTGGAGAGCCATTGTTTTAGCTAAGATTAGGTTGTCCTGGAAGATAAATATGATATATCAGTTGAGCACATATTGTGCAGTTTTGGTTTTTCACATCTTATTGGACAAAGAAAGCCAAGGGAAAAGATATTATTATGACAAAAACAAGAGAACGTATTCTTCAAAGTGGGAGGTAAATCAGACATTTTTCTTACTTCTTCAACTTACTTTATGATGTATTATGCATAATAGTGCAAGATTTACACATACCACAGATAATATAATACTAGCATACAGATGCCTCATCCCATACAAAGAAACCGTGCTGACGTAACTAGCGTGTTTCGTCTGATTAAGATGACTATTTTTATAAGTACTTCGATTGGGTTTCGGTTCCGTTCCACGGCTATAGATGGTGTTAGCAGCGACTTGCAAGTAAAAGTGTTTTCTCGATTCGAGACCATATTTTTCTTTAAATACAATGACGATTTGTTTTATAGTATGTTTTTGCACGTTTTCACAGTTTTATCGCAATAAAAAAAAATTACAACCCGTGTGGCATGCCTCAGTAACTTAAAACCGCGCCATCTATTAGAATCAATTTTAAATGATCCCTTCAAATAATCTTTTAAATGTGAATTAAGAGCCCAATATTCCATAATTGTGGGCTTAGTAGAGTTGATTAAAAAGAATATACAATTTTTAAGATCGTTTCTAGAAATTGTTAATTTAACACACATTCAATAACAAATCGATGCATATCGCGCCATCTAGTGATTTATTTGAACCAAATTTTCTTTGTTAGCGCTGGGTACCCGTGCACATACATAGTTAAAATGATAAGGGAAGGTTTTGTTCAGCAGTAAGACAAAACAGGCTAACTTAGCCTCAGCCTAGGTCCAACTAATATTATAAACGTGAAAGTTTTGAGTATGGAAGAATGTTTGTTACTCTTTCACGTTTTTATCTAGATGGTAGGTTTCTTTGGAATGCTTTTGAGTCTAAAGCATCCTAAATTTTAGAATTTCACGCGGGCAGAGCTGCAAGCGGTAGGTATTAGTCACCGCCAGATAACAAAAAAAAAAAGTCGTCAACACCTGTCTACCAATGTATTCCAATATGTCAAAACGACACGAAAAAAATTTAAAGGCAGTGTCGCTAACACGATCAAAATAAACGTATCGCGGTAAGGGGCATCTGTGACCACTTGGCATTCAATAATGAGATATCTCATAAACGCGTGGATCGTTTTAAATTATTGAAATAGATTAAATATTTCTACGCCTATACTTATTCTTTGAGACAAAATTATCAAAATATCTCAATAAACAAAAAATCATGTTTTCAATTCTTTTATTTTTTTGTTATCTGGTGGAGGCATTAGTGAAAATATACTCAAAACTCACCAAAAGCACAACCGTTTCATCATCCTCAATCTTCGCAGCAAGTGCTGACCATTGCTTGTTATCCAAACAAGGCAACAGCACACTAAGGTCTAAAACCTCCGATGTATCACTGCTAGGAGATATATCCAGGTTTACGTTACTGTATTTTATTTTCAGGAGCTTCAGCTGTGCGAAACTTTGACATACTTTGAGGAATGATGTTATTAGAGGTGGGTTCTGAAATGTAAAACATGTATTGTAAGAACAGTGTAGTACGTTTATGGGGCAAGCGACGTAAATTTACATGATTTTGAGTAATTTCAAGGTAGATAATGCTGGGTGCTAGTGTCCGACCGATATTTCGGTTTCGGTCGAATTTCGGCAAAAAAACGAGTTTCGGTTTCGGCGGCAAAAATGCCGAAACCGCATTCGGGCGTTCTCGCATGTGCATAACTCCAGCTTCCTCATAAGTGTTAGGATAATTCTATCTATGCCAATATTTATGGCATAATAGCAGCAATCAAAGTACGGAGTCTTAATTTAGCTGCCATAAAAACTTCGTTAATATGAGTCGTTTAGTATGTGTCAGCTGGAGTGACGTCACCCCAGCTTCCTCATTCAATACAGGCAAACCAGTGAGGTTGGCTTTTGGACTATAGTCAGAAAAATAAGGCATAATAGCTGCACATGGAAGGAAAGAACTGAACGATAATACGTAAAAAGTGTTGAAACTACGATCAAACAACGTGTGTGTAAGCTGGAGTGACGTCACCCCAGCTGCCATGTCATATCTTCCGAACAAAAGAAGTTATGATTATGTATTATAGGTCACAAATTAAGGAATAATAGCTGCCATTGGCAGCAAAATTTTCAAATGTCTGGTCAAAATACTCTATAAGTTATTAAATCGACAAGTATGTGTAAGCTGGAGTGACGGCACCCCAGCTGCTCATGTCATATCTTCCGAACGAAAGAAGATATGATTATACATTATAACTGAAAACATAAGAAATAATAGCTGCCACAGGCAGCAAAATTTTCAAATCTCTTGTCCTTGTAGTTTCCACGTAGTAAACAAAAAATAGTTTCCGCGCCAAAAAGATCAAATTATTACTTCGGAGGAGGTACGGAGCGGCGTTGCCGTTAAGAATCTGCTATTATGCCTTAAATATTGGCATAGATAGAATTATTCTAACACTTATGAGGAAGCTGGAGTTATGCACATCGTTCTCGCGCTGTGGTCGTTTATGTTCGGCGCGTTAAATTCCATCTAAGTGAAAATGTCGATGACTGCATAGCTATGTGATTTAAAGATAAAAAAATAAAGACAAACTGATAATAATAACATTTTCTTTATTTTTCCCTCAAAACATGATCCTTGTAAGGAAGTTTCGGTTTCGGCCGAAACTGAGACTGATGCCGATATTCGGTTTCGGTTTCGGTCGGACACTATTGGGTGCATTTTTCATCAGCTTTCAGTTTTGTTTGCCAATTTTAATCAAATAAAAATATGGATTTAAGATCATTTTCAGTTGACGTTTGCAAGTATCGAAATAAGAAAAAGTAAATACTTACATAGCTAAGCTTCAAAACACACAATCCGAACTTGCCCAGACACTCCTCTTCGAACTTAGTGTACAAATTCCAGAAGTCTTCAGCTATGTTCATTGGTACCGTGTGATCCGCCATCTTGTTGTGTCGTAAGAACGACGACAAAATGGCTGACAGTACTTCTGTTAGTACTATAATTGATGGGCCTGGAAAATAAGAGTTATTTTTTATTAAATGGCTGTGGCGAATGACAATTTTTGGATGAGGTATAAGCACAGATTACCTCCCAATAGATACCGCATGCCTACTGTTTTGTTTGATTCCGAAATCACCAAATTTGGCGGAAAGCACGGGTTGCGCTGGGAGTGACAAGTGCGCTGTGATTGGCTATTCAAGGTCACGATACCTGTCGTAGTGACAGGACATGCGCATTAAATGTCGATAAAAATATCGATATTTTTCAAACAGAATGGTATTTTATGTATAATTTCTTAGCCGGCGATTTTATAATTACTTTAATAATGATAAAGAAAAAACATCGATCGAGAAAAGATTTTGATTTTGGCCAAAAGTGATTTAAATTAATTGTAATCCTATGTAAACAAGGTCACACTGAGCTCTTGTTATGAGTAGAGCACAATTCGTTCAAAGTAAAAATAAACCAAATTGTTAATTTTAAATAATCAATTTTAACAAAATTATTTTATTCTCCTATATACCTAATTAAACATCGATCATCGATAATTTTCGAAAAGCAAAAAACATATTTTCTCAACATTTTTACTTCTGTGGGAAAAAGATAGCAATATAATAATGTCTTATGAGTGAAAGGGACTTTTACAAAAGACATCAACGAGCGCTACTAATTTTGATTTGATAACCATTATAACTTGACCTTTTTTAGATTGGTTAATATTTATTACTTTGCCTACTGGTGGAATGTTATCCCATCTTTTTTTGAACTTGAAGGGCTGGTTGGTTTTACAGCACAAATCGTCATTTTTTTAAAGGCAAACCGTTGATAACTATTTTTTAAACAGAATTAAAACTAGAAATCGCTTGCGTCCCTACAGCTCTAATGTCTGGTCGACACTAAAGAGATCATACCGTGCACTGAATTATATCAGCCTAAATAGGCTGATGTGTGGTGCGCGTAAGTTGTCTTCTATGCGGAATCTATTGGGAGGTAATCTGTGGGTATAAGTTAGGTGCTTATTCTTTCTAAGAGAATCACGTTGGTCTGTAATAATACATTCCCGAATCAAGAGTTCTAAGACTAACATAACTAGAGGTAGTGTGCTTTTGTAGTGATCGCAGCATTGCCAGAATGTAATTTTTGTTACATTTTACTTTACTTTTGACCTTCTCATGCAACACGATTCAAAATGACACTTTTACGTTACTTTTATGGAATTAATAAAAATATTGAAATATTTTCAGGAAACAAAAAAAAATCGTGAAACTGAACACATCTAAAAATTTAAAAGAAAATTTTGCGAATTCCACTAAAGAAAATACTACTGTGAAGTTTTATAGTGTGCACAGTATATGCCATTTGGTCGTATGAAATGGTACCTTTCATAATCGGCGAAGAAACGTGAAATCTTTTCTTTACAACTTTGCTTAACCTTATGAGGCAAAAGGTGTGATCATTGCTGATCATGCATAGCAAAAAGGATTGATACAAGAAGCAATACTTACTGACAAATCCTTCTTCCAACATCATCAAACAATGCACTTCGAAATCCTTCTGCAATGACTCTAATAACTCCTTATTTTGTCTGAACATCAATTCCCAAGTCATCTTACCATACAAAGCAACTGACTCTTCAGGAAATAAATCAGAACCTGTTATTATTTTATTCTCTATCTTTTCGAAATCTTCGCCATTTTCTTTCGCTTTCTTGACCTTCTGTTTCAGTTCAAACTGCTCAGTATTGCCAACTTCCAAAATATTTTTTACTGATGGTAGAATTTGATTTATAAAAAGAGTTCCTCTGCTTAACTTAAATAATATCTCTATTAAACAATTCATAGTTTCCGTATAAGATTCTGCTATACTTGAACTGTTTTTCTTTGCTGTCATGATTGGAGGAAGAATTAAATTGAGTTTTTGCTCGATCAATACAGGGTCTAATTTCATAGCAATTTTTATTATTTGTAAAGTAGTTTTGTCCAACTTTCCTTCAAGTTTTAGCTGACCCATCATAACTGCTTGCAGGAAAGATGTGAAGTTCTTCTTTATTTCTACTTTTGATATTTTTTCACCAAAAGTATCAGTTAGCCGTACATTTATATCAACTTCGTTCTTCAAAAGAATCTCAAGCATATTCAAAAATAGAGTTCTCTTTGTTTTAGCATCATTGGCTGCCAAAATAGAAGGTAGATTCATAGCTGGCACTATAAAACTCTGTTCCATATTCAAAACATTAGCCACCATGATGTAAAAAGCAAAAACGATCTGATTCTCTTTTTGAAAAGAACTCACAAAGACATCTATAAAATGTTGTAAGAAATTCGTATCATTTTCAGACCGATTTTTAGGAAATTCAAAGAAAGTATTCATGATTTTGATTACCGATTGTATGTTATCACCTTTTTCTGCAATCAGTTCTTCTATATTATCTTTACGGATTAGCGTTTGTAAGAAACTGATGAAGAATGATCTCTTGTTGATAGGAAACAAAATATTCTGGCATACATCAACTGCAGATTTTCGACAGTCGGTATCCAAGAAACTGAAAATAGTTTCCAGATTTTCTCCGTTCAATAATTTGATGATAAATTCTAACTTCTTTTTGGATTCTCTGTAATACTTTATAAAGTTGTTTAGAATCTTTTGACTCAGTTGTGCATTTGTGTCATCGTTTCTCAAGAACTGTAGTAATGTAATAGTAATAGTTAGGTAGTCATCAATTTGTAAGCTTAATTGTGAGGTGATTTTAGGGTTCTCTAAAAATGTTGAGATGTACTTTATGTCGGTAGTCTGGAGTGGGTTCCGCTGTATGTATTGTGATACAATCTGAAACGAGAGACAAAAGTTAATGTTAGTTATAATAACTATAAATTGTTATATGTAAGGGGGGTTTGGTTTCCGCACTTAGTCCTTCAAGTGGACCTTTGTGCGTGGGTTATAATAACTATTTCTTCTGTTAATACTTCATGTGATTAAAAGATTTTTGGTGGAACTAAAGATATTCAAGTTTTTTCCTATTGTATTTGTTTTTGTGTGCAATAAATAGTAAGAATAAAAAAAGACGCACAATGACTAAAACCCCTCGAGTAGTTTTAAAAGACTGCCGAGCCTGCATGAAAATAGTACTAGGATGTGCCAATGCCATCATGATTCTATTGTGTGAGAAAGGTGGAGCTAAACAGAATAAATAGCACAGTACCTTTTCCACAACAGATTCATAATGCAATGACATGTCATAGTTAGGGGTTCTGTAAGGATTTACGGGTGGCCTGTGCCCAGCAGAGGCAAAGAACCTTCCTATACTTTATTGTACACCTAATTAGTTCAAAATATTTACAAAAGCCACTTAGCCAATATTTAGCCCACTCCCTCTATGAGAGGAGGCCTGTGTTCCAGCATTGGGAACTTTAAAAAAAAGGCTGATGATGTGATTTACAAAAAAAAAAGTTTAATGGTTACAATAGCAGTCTTATAGCTGACATGTCTACCAAACAACCTTTGGATGAAAAGAGTAATATTAATTGTCTATGTAAAATCTGCCAATCAATCAATCAATATCAATTTCAATATTAGGCGCAAGACTTCTATGAAAAAATGCTCAAAAAAAAGAAATAAAAAAAAAAAAACAGAAACAATAAATAAGATTATAGATTGTTAACTTTTGAAGCTATATTAATGAGAAAAAATTATTTAACAATATGTGTATGTGAATTTCCAAAACTATTCAAGGTATTGAAAATTCGCATACACAGATTGATTTATATTTTTTCTCATTAATATAGCATCAAAAATTAACAATCGACCAGATGTCAGATAATGGCATTTTAGTTATACCACGGCAGAAATGTCAAACATACCTGTATCAATTTACTCTTCAGCTCACTAGTCAAGTCATCAACTGCTGACAGCCAATTGAGTACATTCCTCAGCTCCTCACTATTTAGTTTATTCTTCTCGGTCAAGGTATGAAGCCATTCAGCCACAATCCTCTCTTTAGGAGCGGTGGGGAAGTGATGGGATTGCACCACGTTTTTGGCGAGACATAGCCTTTTGGGCAGCGGTGTCTTTTCATCGTCTAGACGACGTTTTAGTTCTGAGAAAAGAGATAAGATATTATAAAAGAAAATATATATCTAATGAAGACGTATTATTGAAGGTTGACGAGATAATATTGTGGGTTACAGTAAAATTTTAAACTCAAAACATTAAAAATTAACACGAAAATAGACAATGCTGATTTTAAGAGAAACTAAACATTACATTATTTAAAGTGATGGAAACTACTGTAACTTATGAAATTCACCTACTAAATACTCATAATCATTCAAATTATTGTGGTACATTTAAGAAAAATTGTTATTTTGTATGCATTGAGGTTATGTTTTGCAGATCCCATTTCAATCATGTTAAGAATAAAAGCTTACCGTTCAGTGGATTCAGTGCCATGATAAAAAAAGCACGAAAACTATGCTATACAAACTTATTATTTGAACAATAATTAATTATTTAAAACATAAAAACGCAATGTTCTTTTCGCATGCTGTATTGTTGTTACTTAACGTTATGATACTGCTTTGCTCAACTTTGCTGATTACTTTTGAAACTTAATGTCACTTTTTACTTTCGCAATCACATATCAGTATGTTTATAATAAAACTCATTTTATAGCTTTTAAAAGATACCTTTTAGTTCTTTGTTTTACGTATTGTAAGATAAAAATAATCATCAAATAATTAATTAATTAGTTTTGATGTCGAATATCACGCTTACTGGCTGAAACTAAACGCAATCGTATAGTCTCTCGTAGGTTCGACAGATGGCAGCACAGAAAAAATTAAAACCAGAGTTCAATAAAATACAGAGTAAAATTCGGTATGGTCTGAGATAATAATATTTTAATTCGGTATTAACGCGAGAATAAAAAAAAAGGCAAATCGGATTTGCCTCTTATACTTCTCAAGTTACCTACCTAGAAGTTTTAGCCAGGGTTTTTTGGCAGAAAAGTCATATTTCCCTGGTTCAAACAAGGAAATTTTGTTTTCCTGAATACTTGTATTAAGTTGCCTGTACACCAAAGATGTGCGAGGTAGCGAGGCGGTGCGCGAGGAACATTTCAATTCAATCAATATCATGGGCTATGCACATACCTGCGTTGCGGCGCCGCAACGCCAGAAACGGCGATTCCGCCGGTCACCACAACGCAGAAATACGCGTCGTGCAACACGCGCATTCCGGCAGACAACAGTCAGTTTGTCTGTAGGACGTTTGGAACCAACCACGCTTCAACACTCTAGTAAAAAAAGACAGATGTTGACCGTGATATCTCGATATCATTAGTATAGGAACGCCACATTTTGTGGGATACAACTAGAGCAAGACATCCGTTGCGGTGCGGCACCGCAACGCGAGTATGTGCATAGGCCTATATGGAGTCATTTTAATTTCTTAGTCGGACTTAGCGGAAATCTGGTGGAATAAAGGTTACCGCCAGCTGATAGCCCAGTGGAGGGAGGGAATTTATATATGGAAGATGGGAAAGTAATGAATTTCAAATACAGTCAAAAGCACATAGGTAAAGCTTTTTATTGGTGGTGCACTGGTTCCGTAACGTAAAAAAATTTAATTAAAAAAATCAAAAAACCCGACTGCTTAAAAAGCGAACTAAAAAAAAAGACGTAAACAAGAAGAATATCATGCTGTGCAGTCGGAGGATACATATACTCAGTCTGGCTGACCAAAACCGGATGTATCCTCCGACTGCACAGCATGATTTTCTTCTTTTTACGTCTTTTTAGTTCGCTTTTTAAGCAGTCGGGTTTTTTGTTTTTTTTAATTAACTTTTTTTATTTACAACTTTTTAGTTATTTTTTTTATTAGGTTCATTTAAACATATAAGTGTTATATATTTTTGAAATCACCTCTTAAAACCCTTTATTTTGATTCCCCACACGATGGGACTGGAAGACAAAACATATCCTCCCCCACAAAATGGCGCCCAAAAGCCGCAAATTTTTTCTTTCTCAATTTTTATGTAGCCTGTGACACTTGCAGGGTTAAGACGAATCGATTGACGTAAGAATCATCAAAATCGGCCAACGCGTTTGGTCTCTAGAATGCCACATAGGAACAAACATACATACATACATATATACATAGACTGATAAACACATTACCCTCCTTCGGCAGTCGGGTAAAAAGATCGCTGGCCATATACCTGCGCACTGAAGGATTTATCGATTCCAGCCTATTCCAAAGCACTAATTAGCTAGTCGATTATTATGATTCTAAAATAAAACAATTATGTTTATACTAGCTTCTGCTAGCGGCTTTACTCGCGTGAAAAGTGATTTATCATCCCAAGGGAACATTATACGAATAAATACATTTGAATTAGATTTCTTAATGCTTTCCAAAAATACCTTTTGGAAAACAGAATTTATTTTTGGATTAGGTACGAATATTACGAATGAAAAATAATTAATTGAGTTGGGCAGCGAGATGAGCATGTTGGCATCGCGGGTAAAACCTGGATAAGGGAGGCACAGGAACGTGGGGATTGGCACAAGAAACGAGAGGCGTATGCCCTCAGCCCTCATCAGTGGGCGAAGTCAGGCTGCGGATGATGAACAACGCAATACAAATAAATTACATTTTAGTAGCTCCAGTTTCATGACTCTGACTTAACTCCACAGGCGAAGCCTCACTCCTGTAGCGTAGCTATGTTGTAGACGTAGCAGCGTAGCCTAAGCTGCTTGTCTTAAGTGCGTAGCCTGAGCTTTTTATTTTATCTGCGTATCCTAAGCTGCTTGTCGTAGCAGCGTAGCCTAAGCTGCTTGCCGTAGCAGAGTAGCCTAAGCTGCTTGCCTTGACTGCTTGCCGTAACAGCGTGGCCTAAGCTGCTTGCCTTAACTGCTTGCCATGGCAGCGTAATCCGAGCTGCTTGCTTTAGTTGCGTAGAAGTACCTGCGTAGCCTAACCTGCTTGCCTGAGCTGCGTGCCGTACCTGCGTAGCCGTAGTATTGTAGCGGTAGTCTTGTATTACTATATACCGCTACTAGTTTAGTCTAAGCTGCTTATGCAAGTTCTTAGCGAGGCCAGCGCTAAGGCTAACGACGTGGCAGAATACTGGTAAAGAAAATTTTGCAAATGGAATCATCGACACGATGAAGAAGAAGTCTAAGCTGCTTGCATTAGCTGCAAAGCCGTAGCTGCGTAGCCGTAACTGCGTAGCCTAAACAGCATGCCTTAGCAGTTTAGTCTAAGATCGTAGAAACTGTGGCTCCTCAAACCCAACTGAATAGTAGCGGTAGTCTCGTAACCTAAGCGGATTGCCTTAGCTGCGAAGCCTAAACAGCTTGCCTTAGCAGTTTAGTCTAAGCTCGTAGAGAATGTGGCTCCTCCAACCCAACTGACTATGTTGAGTTTGCAGAAAAGCTCCCAGCGGGCCATAAACAGCAATGGCCCACCTGGAAATCCATAAACCGGTTACGAATCAAGTGGGCCACTGTAGGCATAACTTAGGGGATACTCTATTCAGCCAAACTGTGACTGTGGATCCACCCCACAGACGATGTCCCATCTCCTGTCCTGCTCCTGCAAAAACCTGAACCATGCAAGTTCTTTGTGAGGCCAGCGCTAAGGCTATCGACATGGCTGAATACTGGTGTAAGAAAATTTTGCAATTGGAATAATAATTCATCGACACGATGAAGAAGTCTAAGCTGCTTGCCTTAGATGCGTAACCGTAACTGCGCAACCTAAGCTGCTTGCCTCAGCTGCGTAGCCGTAAATGCGTAGCCGTAACTGCGTAGCCGTAACTGCGTAGCCGTAGCTGCGTAGCCATAGCGGCGTAGCTGTAGCTGCGTAGCCGTAGCTGCGTAGCCGTAACTGCGTAACCTAATCTGCTTGCCTTAGCGTGGATGCGTTTGATATCCACCAATCATATTATGGCACTGGTAGCCTATGGCTCTGAGACGTGGTCGCTCACAATGGGCCTCATCAGAAAGCTTACAGTCACCCAAAGGGCAATGGAGAGGGCTATGCTCGGAATTTTCTTGCGTGAATCAGAAATGTAGAGATCCGCAAGAGAACCAGGGTTACCGACATAGCCCGAAGAATTGCCAAACTTAAGTGGCAGTGGGCAGGGCACATTGCTCGCAGAACGGATGGCTGATGGAGCAGAAAGGTTTTGGAGTGGCGACCGCGAACTGGAAGACGTTGCGTTGGAAGGCCTCCCACCAGGTGGACCGATGACCTGGTGAAGGTTGCGGGGATCCGCTGGATGCGGGAAGCACGGGACCGGTCAATGTGGCGACGCTTGGGGGAGGCCTATGTCCAGCAGTGGACGTCTTTCGGCTGAAATGATGATGATGATGATGACTGGTGGAAACGGGTTCGACTAAGCTATGTTTTTAAATGGAAGTATGCGTTCTATGGATGGGAGCGATGGATACTGCATAGCGCATCTCTGTTGTAAAAGCAGCCTTCTTCATCATTCACACAATCCATCTATCTTGGTCTTTCCATGTTGACTGTACGTGCCGCAATCTAGTTTCCCGTTTAGTAACCGGAGCCGAACCGGAACTGAACCGGAACTGGCCTTCGTGTCGTCCGGGCCTAAACTCCTTTGTTAGGGGCTGTCAGCTACATAAATACGGTAGTGATTGATTGAGAAGTGGGTAGTGTAAGTGTAACTAAACTATTTAGATATACATGGTTTGTTTACATTCGTTTGATAACCTGTTAAGGTTGCCCTAGTGGATCGTTCTTCCATACAAACGTAGTATGGCGATTACTCCAATGTTTGACGGTGTACGTTCAAAATAAATTTATCTATCAATTTGTCTCATTATTATCTAGCTCTGTATGGAAACAAAAAGAAAACAAAACATTTTTTAAAGTTACAAAGGGTCGAAAGTACCATATTTCAACACTAATTTTATCGCATCTTTGGGTGGAAATAAATACCATAATAAAAAGGAAAACTGCAAAACAGTTGAACTACTATCTAACTAATCTATCCCTGTATTTACAAACAGGGATAGATTAGTAGTTCAACAATGCAAATGATTTTATTTTGAACAGATATATTTAGTCGTTTTTCATGATATCCATATTCCCAAAGGTCTGTTTATAAAATTTCTCGCGCTCGTTTTCGTCCTAAATAATCATCCATTTTGCTACAAATTTGCAAAAGTGTGCAATTCGTACGCGAACTAGCTTATTACTGCTCATCACAGCATCTATCTCTTTCGCACGTGTTGTCGGTTGAGATAGCATGCATTTTAACCCCGCGCACAAAATAGTTCGTGCCGTTGACTAGTGCAACCTTAAGACCCACTTGCACAAAAATTTTACTGGCTAACACCAGGTTAAATCGTTAATATTATATGATATATTATTGTCAATTTAACCTCGTTTTAGCCACTAACTCTGAGTTAAGTCTTTCATTCAAATGGGCCTAAGAGGATAAGGTTAGCAACTAGAGTTAAGAGTTAAGACGGGCTGGTGTCAGTAACTCCACGTCTAAGCGCGTATTTTGCGTGGTTAGCACCTATTACGAATGTTTGTAAATTTCATGTTTGACTTATTTCCCTTTTTCAAGTGATATGGTTTTTTTTATTGCTGGTGTGAACCTTGAAAAGGCGCCTGATTTTTTGGGAAAAGACCAGGGAGTGTGGGCTTTTTGCCTCACCAACCCGGTAATCACCATCAGCACCTGGAAGAGGCCCCATCACCTCTTAAAAGACCACCCCTGAACCCCCTCTGTGCTACGCCTGTTAGGGCACAGCCTAGAGATGAAAAGTGAATGTTTGAACTTACGAATAATTATACCATTACACAAAACCTCATGAGCGCATATACATTCAAAACGGCATTTGAAAAACCCTATTTAATCTGGCAACTTTAGCAACTTACCAGGTAAGTTTCCAATATTGCCGGCACATCATCGAATTTTTGTTTCTAAGACATGCCTGTTTCCTAACGATGATTTCGTTCACCGTTTTTAGAGCAGTGGTGATGAATTAATTTACACAAAGTAAACCCTGCCTGGGTTCGAACCCACGACCTACTACTAATAAGTAATATTACTAGTAAGCCTGTATAATTAATTGTTCTTTATAATTAATTTGTAATTATCTATGCAAATATGTGAAGATAAAGTAAAACTATGACACTGGTAAATTTATAATAGCAGACCCCATAGTTTTTTAAGAATTTCAACTAAAAATTTTATAACAAAAGAAAGAGGGTATTTAAACCGAATGAAATTATAACTTACCTGTTGAATAACGTAAACTTCTTGGCCGCCCTGAAGTTGGCTACAATGGCTGGGCAGTAGTAAATCTCATACAAAAACAGCACTGATCCGTGCCTTGCGCATCGGAAAGCCAACATCAGGCCGGCCCATAAGTTTGGCGGGAACTTTACCACACACCATTCGCTTAACCACTGCACAAAGCGGGCCATCAAAAGGATTTTCAAAATCGGTTCAGTGGTTTTTGGGAACATCGCGAAAATACGTACATACATACATTCAGCTCAAATAAAGAATCTGTTTTTTGAAGTCGGTTAAAAACGTCAACTTGTTGTTGCTGATCAAATCGTCTTGCAAAGTTTGACCCTTTTATACAAATAGATTAGGTCGTGGTGGCCCTGTGGTTAAGGCCACGCCTTTGATACAGTAGGTTGTGGGTGCAAATCCGGGAAAATACTATGGTTGGTACAATCTGCCTAGCCTTTTCCCAACTACTTTGGGGTCAGCTTCCAGTCTTACCGGATTCAGCTGAGTACCAGTGTTCTACATGGAGCGACTGCCTATCTGATCTCCACAACCCAATAACTGGGTAACAAGATATCCCTTGGCAAGACTGGTGTCAGATCTCAAGCCTCTGACTACCCGTAACGACTGTCAAAGATCTTCAAATGACAGCCGGGACCAACGGCTTAACGTGTTTTCCGAGGCACGGAGGAAACTCGGTATGTTGAAATGGTCACCCATCCACGGACCAACCTCGTCAAGCGTTGCTTAACCTGATGATCGACCCGTGCGGCTATTTTTATTTAGCCACGAGCTCCTCCACTATGGGTGGTACACAATAATAATAAATTACAAAAATCCACTGCATTTTGTAATGCAGCTATTTCCAACCGTTCGTTTACAAGATATTGCTTTTGTGCATGCAAGTCTATTTCTAGGTATGACTCCGATGATACCAGATACTGTTTGCTAGTGTAAATTGGTATGCATTGAACAACACTTTCTACACGTAAAGCGATCTAAGTTATTACGAAAAACCTTGACAAGAAAATGCAGTTACCGATATATCCACAGATAAATATTGTTAAAACTTTCAGATATAAGAATTCAAAGACTGTATTCATCATATAATTGTATTACTTTGTAATCGGCTTTACAGAACGTCTCCAATTTTCCTGATTTTCATGATCCACATTCTTTCATAGCTCAATAATGATTGATTGTGATTGGCTGTCCTTTCCTCGTTGACACCGAGGAAAAAGACCAGTATCAGGCAATGGAAATTAAACACGACATTTTGTCCGGAAGTCAGCATTGAGCTACTACTTACAATGAAAAATATCAAAAATTATAAAAAACTCAAAATGTAAACATGTTCAGAAATCCACATAAAAATCAACATGTTTTATGGTATAGATTTAACAATGATTAATATTTGTTTTTATACAAACTTCCGAACTTCCCCCCCCCTCAAGTTAAAGGGTAAAATCAACAAGTCTGTGATTAGACCTGTCATACTGTATGGATCAGAATGTTGGGTTGCGAAAAAGATGGATGAAAGGAGATTGCATGTAGCAGAGATATGAATGTTGAGATGGATGTGCGGCGTGACGAGATTGGATAAAGTGAGAAATGAGTATATTAGAGGCAGTTTGAAAGTGGCGCCAGTGATAGAAAAGTTGAAGGGAACCGTTTGTCCTGGTATGGTCATGTGATGAGGAGGAATTAAACGCTTGTTACTAATAGAGTTATGAATATAAATGTGGATGGATGGAGAGGAAGAGGAAGGCCAAAGAAAAGATGGATGGACTGTGTGAGGAGTGATATGAAGGAAAAGGGAGTCAGTAATAGCGTGACAGGGGACAGAACGGTATGGAAGAAGAAAACGTGTTGCGCCGACCACAAGTACCATGGGATAAGGGCAGGAAGATGATGATGACAAACTTCCGAAACTACCAAAACATTTCAATAGAATTCAAGACTTATTTTATTTAAACAATGCACATGAATTTTTATCAAGCTAACTATATGGCATTCAAATTTTATATACCTACTTATATCAAGCTTAACATAAAATAAAATTAATTTCACTACTTTTTAACAATTATAAATCTTGCTTATTTGGAAATATATTAACTTATATTCAATTGAATATTATAAAAAAAAACAAACCTATATACTAATACAAAGAGGAGAGGGAAAAGGGTTCATTGTGCATCATTGAGTTAAATGTACTACGTACTAGAGGAGCACGCGTACTCCAACTCACTTAGTCTGGGGCAAGCGCTCGCTGCAACGTGACACGTTTGAGAACTAAGTTTTGTTTCTTATAAAATGCCTTCGTGTGTATTGAGATATTGTTTAAACAACTCGAGAAATATAAATTAAATTCAAGGAATGAGTTTTCAACAGCAAGTTGAAAACACGCTTAATTTAATTATATTTTATCAAATTATTGTATCTCGTGACGGCGCGTCAGCGCGGAGGCGGGAGGGCGGCCATGTTTGTGTAAATGTCAAAGAGTAAGAAAAAGTTCATCTGCGCGCATTGATTGTTTATCTGTGAGAACATAACCCCCTCCCTCTGCTTGCCCCGCTGTCACCGAATTACGCGCAATCTTTTGTTTGAAATAGCTTACTCTAGTACGTAGTACATTTAACTCAATGTTGTGCATCAAAAAAATCGTCCACATCGATGTCAATGGGCATTTGAATGAAATAATGTCAATTATAAAACTTAATTATGTAATTAACTTTATAAAAAATATGCAAATATTTATGATATAATTTTTAAGTTCTCCTTCTCATCTATTATTTCCTTCAATAACTTTTTCTCACAAGCCTTTGTCATCGCTATTCGTAGCAGTCGCCGCTGCTGCGTAAGCTTCCCATAAATTAATCCACAAGACTCTATCACGAACCTTCTGCATCCATTCCGGTCCACAATGTTGGGTAAATATATCTCTCCATCTCTTTCTTTGTCTTCCTTGCTTTCTTACCTTCTAACAGAATCTATTATTTAACCCTCTCATCAATCTAGTATTTTATTCTGTGCTAGTACTCTCCAATCTACATAGATGCTCAGTTCCACTTCAGTAATCTTATTCTCTGCCTTACATCGATTAGTTTCTTTAATTTTTTTATTTATCTTTCAGTCCCGGATCTACGATTTTTTCTAACCGGGGCAAAACCTTGATAGTGGCGCCCCCTCCCTTCAGTGTTTGAGAAAAACTGTTAAAACTGTCAATGAGTAGCATTTGTTAAAATAATAATCTTTTAATAAATTTAAACTTTTTATTATCTAATAACTTTCATTTGTGACATATCACATAAAACAGAAACACAGAAAAAATATATAACCAGGAAAGACTACAACTTTACACGGCGTGCTTTCTTTTCTGCCGAAAGATTCTATTAGCTCCTCGAAGTCCGTAGCATGGGCAGTTTCGTTTTCAATGGCTAAAAAAGTTAGCTTTAAGCTATAAAAGTTTGTTTTTCAAACATATTATATTAAGATTCGATTACTTGATAAAAACCTATGAGATTGTAGGAAAAGAGGCTTCATTTGTTCGATATTTCGAATTCTTGTCTCAAGGATTTGGCGCCCCATGAAACTGCCGCCCGGGGCAAGTGCCCCGGTTTGCCCCCCCTTAGATCCGGGGCTGTTATCTTTGACCACTATCTCGCCTGATGGTTAGCGATGATGTGGTCGATGGTGAAGCTAGCTTGCCTAGAAGTAACTTATACACCCTTGACTTAAAGGCCCCAAGGTTGTAGCTATCAGGAAACAAAGACTCCGGCAAGGAAGTTCACTCCTTAGCTGTGCGCGCAATGAAAGTATTCGCAAAACGCTTTGTACGTATGGGTGGGATGTCCACCATGTACCGGTGGCGCATTGCCGTACGTCTTGTTATCCGATGATGGAAAGGGCTAGGCGGAATCAAATTGTGCAGTTTCATCTCACACTCCCTGAAATGTAACCGATAAAAAACCGACTGGCTGGCAATTCGGCGTCGATGTTGAAGGCGCTGGAGCTTTGAGGAGACCAGCGCATCGTTGCCGATAAACCTCTTGGCCCGTCTGTCAATCGACTTAAATGCATCAAGTTGGTATTTGGCAGATCCGTCCCAGAGGTGAGAGCAGTACTCCATGCGTGCCCGAACTTGCGCTTTATACAAGTAATTTTCATCCGTATTGTTTCATTCTTTACTTTGTCTGATTGTTTTATGTGTATATCAAGCTTATACCAATGTCAATCAATCTACCTAAATTTTTCCTATCTATGCTTTCTTTCTAACATAACCAGTATTACAAGGAGCGATTGACGTTCTGATTTCCACAACCCACTTACTAGGTTGTAACATAATTCTTTTCGTGTGAGGATGTGGCCACCTCTGGTGTCAGAGTTAATTAAGCCGTCTCTGGGAAACTCACAGGCACGGGGTCTCAGCGCTAAGAAAGTAAATTTGGTTCAAATAAATGTCAGTAGATGGCGCGATATGCACCGATCTGTTATTGAATGTGTGTAAAATTAACATTTTCTGGAATTGAACATAACATTTTTATGTTCTTGTTTAATCAACTCTCCTAAGCACAAAATTATGAAATATTGGGCTCTTAAATCACATTTCAAAGATTATTTTAACGGGTTATTTAAAATTGATGCCAATAGATGGCGCAGATTTTAATTTCTAAGACCAAAATTTGCATTGTAACAATTATTTTAACGGGTTATTTAAAATTGATGCCAATAGATGGCGCAGATTTTAATTTCTAAGACCAAAATTTGCATTGTAACACATTTTGGTGCAAAGAAACTGTAAAAACCTTTACTATAATTATATAAAGAAAAAATATTCACGAACCTAGTAAACCCCTTTACTTGCAAGTTGCTGCTAACACCATCTATCTATCGCAGTGGAACAGTACCGAACGCGATTGATGGACAAAAAATAATCGTTTTAATCAGACGAAAAACGCTAGCACGGTTTCTTGTAATATATTATCTGTGCCATAGGCTTTGACTTGGCTAGTTCAGACTCACATTAACTATATAAGTCCAGAAGCCTTATTGCGTAATGAATTCGACAAGGCAAAGGGCAATGAGTGTGAAAAATTTACCAATCACATAGGAAATCCACATCGCGTCTTTCATCTGACATGTGATTGGTCTTATGATCTTATGCTCCAAATTCATTACGCAATAGAGCTGCAGGTATTCTCACGATGTTTTCGATGTTTTTTCTTTTACCGCTGCCTGTGATGTCCAAAATAAACTTAGAAAGTACATTATGAATTTGAAAAAGTCACATTGGTACTTGCCCGGATTTGAAACCCCGACCCAAGCACGAGAGTCGAGGTCTTAACCACTGGGCCACCACGACAAGTTATGTTACGTAGTAACAGAAGATATCTATCCCTTGGCCAGACTAGTGTCACATTGGCTGCCTTCCGCCTGTTACGAATATAAAATGTCGTCGATCAGGACCAAAGCTTTACCGTGTTTACCGACGAAGAGTAAGAGTCTCGGTTTATCATCATCATCAGTCTATAGCAGTTCGCTGATGGACATAGGCCCCTCAAATCTCTCTCAAGTCTCGATTTTCGGCCGCTCTCATCCAGCTGCTACAGCCAGACTGCGAAGATCGTCGCTCCAACTAGCCTGAGGGCGTCCCACGCTACTTTTACCCATTCGTGGTCTTCACTCGTGACCCTAACGGTCAACGGCTAATATGGCCGGCTGATTGCCACTACAGCTTGCTTATTCTCTAAGCTATGTCGACAACTTTGGTTCTCTGCCGGATCATCTCGGTCCAGATTCGATCCCTATGAGAAACCCCAAGCATAGCCCTTTCCATAACTCGCTGAGCGAACTTAAGCGGTATATAACTCGGTATATAATGGATGGGACCCATTCACAGACCTCTACAAGCTTTGCTTAACTTTGAACGAAATTACGCTTTAACTTATTACTTAGACCGGAGCGTCTCGTCGTCATGTATGTAAAACGTACGCCACTCCAGATAAATGTTATCTTATGAAAAGCTTAGAAGAAATGGTCATCCACAAACGGAAGCCCCCTTAACCCACTAAAGCCTTTCAAAACAAAATAAAAACTCCAGACGTCCAAATCTAATCACGATAAGTAAACGTCTAAATATGAAATGAATGAGCAAAAGCGATTCATTCACAAAACGTCAGCCATTTTCTGAAAGGTTACTTATAAAACGAAATTATATTCTGTCATGATCGGGATGCGTCGCTAAATAGGCCAAGGAGAAAATTTGCGCAGGCGCGAAAGCATTGATTTTCCTGCGCATGACGTCACAAAAACAAGATGTCTGCCGCCTGAACAAGTGAAGCTCAGTCCTCAGTATAAAACATTTTAAAATAAGGAACAGGAGCTACAGTTAGTGAAAGGACGTCAGATGTAACAAGTTTATGCCAAATCCTTCTGTGACTGATGATAAAAAGGGACACATTTACACTATTCCATAGATAGATGATACATCGCGTGTGTTTAGTTAGCCAGTGATACGGTAGCTAAGGAGATGGTTTATCGTATAGTTCAGAAGAATTTCCTGGCGGTGTTCGACGTAACTACAACGATGCTGGTCAAGTTTACATGTTTATGTGAGTAGAATATCCATTTTATTTCTTATTATTCTTAAAGTTATAGTATTGTGAACGAAAAGGGCGCAATTATCAAATTTTCCATTGTTATTTTTTCTGTCTACAAGTGACAATATAGGACGAAAGAGGAACGTGAATTTTCCGTCGGCAAATTCAAGGTTCTAAATTCAAAATATCAAATGATGACTACTAAGATAAATTTAAAAAGTTTATTATTTTTTTTGTCAAATAGCAACATGGTGTTTCAACATACAGCCGAAATACTAAATATATTTTTTAATTCAAGTAGTGTTAATTCCATGGGGAATAATTAATATGTTCAATTAACGTTAACATACATTACGCACTTTCCTTTGTTACACGGTGTACGTGTTTTTATTTTAATTAAAATCAAATTAAGAGGTCTGTTATCGCGTGCTTCCTTTGAGTTAATTAACGTGTTGATAGAGTATTGTAACAATTAGCTTTTTATATTTATTTCGAGTATACGGCCTTCTTCGTTACGGGTTGTTAAGGAAACATTGGTTTAGTACGGTAGTAAATTATATGAAAGAAAATTAGCGTTAAGTATTTTAGCCTTGTTATTAAGTTACTAGTTAGGATTTCTAATCTACGAGAAAGTTGTTTCAGGCTTTTTGACAGGCGATATTTAAAACATTTTTCTTGTATTTTTTAAGTGTGTTAATACGTTTTTCTTATCAATTTATAGCCGTTAATGTCTTGACTTCACGAGGGGTAACTTTTATCGGTGGATTTAAACCTTGATGACACTTCTAAGGGTACTTAAAATCTTGATGACGTTGAGTTACTTTCATCATGATTTTCGATTCAGTCAAAATTTGAATAAGGATAAAAGCTCCCTAGCTTTAACCCTGGAATCATAGAGACTATGCTATCCTGAATGAGATCTTAACAATAAAGACAGATAAAAAAGCTTTCCCTTGATAATATCTATTGCTAAGTGCATTTCTAGATTTTTTCATTCACAAGATATAACTTGGGGTCAGTGCAACACGTATTCTTTTTTTTAAATATTCTTATAATGGCCAATACGATGGACATTAAAATCGTTTGGAGGTAAAACGATTTTAATGTCAATTTTCGAATTATTTTCAAGGTCCAACTCATTTATTTCATGCCCCTTTACTGTTTCGGAAGTATAAATTAATCCGATGTACTTTTTGGAGGTACATATCATTCTAATATTACTAAATTGTACCCAGGCGTACTGCTCAATACCGTTACCCTTACATAATCTTTTAGCGTCGTCTCACGACACCCTCGGGAGGGCGACATTCTTCCAAAGGACTTATATTATGCCGGTAGATTCCTTCGTACATTTTTGAAGGAAATTCTTGACAATATTATTCGTGGAGTTTATTTTTAAGAGGCTCTTTGTAGGGTCAAGACGTGTGGAAAGTGGTTTTCGATTTTATCCATCGGATTTTTTATCGTCATCGTTTTCCTGTCCTTGTCCCGTGTTACTTGGGGTCGGCGCAACATGTTTGCTTCTTCCATACCGTCCTGTCCCCCGTCACGCTATCAATGATTCCCTTCCCTCTCACTCCAACTGTCGTTTTGATGGAAGACATCGTATCTTTGAAGAGATTGATTTTAAGGGTGAATTTCACCATTTAAACTGAAGCGATCAGCACAAGTAAACTATGTTCTCTAGATTTGCTAGTTTCAATAATATCCACAGCAATGATGACACTGACAGTCCTTGAATGCAGTTTAGATTTGCTGATCACTTTCAGTTTTATTGGTGAAATATATCTTAAATTGATTTTCGTAACGATTAAGGGCCTAAGCTCTTTCTTAAAAATCCCTGAGCTCTTTATCAAATGATAACAGATTCTTTACTCTAATTCTCTACAGAGAATTTGAATTTAGAATATGCTCGTCAGTTGCTAAACAGCTTAGACGTTTTTATATTAAGGCCCTAATTGACTATGGTGATTCCATAGCATTGGCCACGAAGTCTGTAGATTATATATCGTAGCAATAAGTCTTCAGGGTTTTTATAATAAGGTACTAGGCTAGCAGTTGTTTGTAGTAGATAATGGATTCTACAGGATTTCATTATGGTTGCTACGCAGTGCGCAGATGTTCGTAGCATATGGCTACGGAATTCCGTAGCGTAGTTTTCGTAGACGCCTACGAAAACGTCTACGTAGGCTCATTAACCGACTTCCCAAAAAGGAGGAGGTTCTATGTTCGACTTAAAGTTTTTTTTTTTTTTTTTTGTTTTTTTACCGATTACTCCGTCAATTGTGGACCGATTTTGAAAATTCTTTTTTGTTTGAAAAAGTATGTTCCGAAATTGGTCACATTTTAATTTGGTGAAGATCTGATGAAGAACTTCGGAGATATACGACAGAACTCTTCAATAAATAACGGCAAATCTCTCGGGATTGCTGGAATCGCATGTCTGTTTGTTGTTTATAACATTTCATAACATCACGCCAGTTCGCTCTTAAGGGGTAAGCAGATCTCTCATTTCACCGGTTATGTTCAAGTTTCATGAAATCTATTCTGGCGAAATAGTTCCCTTACTAACTTGCCTATTAGGTACGTACAACTAAAAAGTGAAAAATAAAAAAAACTTTTTGCAAAAAAATACTACCGACTTCCAAATACAAAACTACATAGTGAAAAATAACTTAATTTTTTTAAGTAGGTGTCCATAACGCAAAAAATGGTACCTACGAAAGACACCGACTTAAAAAAATTAAGTTATTTTTCACTATGTAGTTTTGTATTTGGAAGTCGGTAGTATATTTTTGCAAAAAGTTTTTTTTTTCACGTAAATTTTGGTGTCGTTTAAGCTTGAGGAATTTTTTATATGTAATGACAAGTAAGATACATTTTATGTAATAGGTGTTACACGGTAAGAGGCAAACCAAAGACACGACGGATGGGCTGTGTGAAAGATGATAGTACTAGAAAGGAGCTGACATTTCAATAATGTCGGCAAATAGAAATCTATGAAAAGAAAAGACATGCTGCGTCGAGTCGTCGATTCTAATAAATTGATATAAGGGTGATATGTACTTTCTTTATCTCGGATATCGCTACCAACGGTGAAGAAAAATACATACATACATAAACTCACGCCTTTTTCCCATGGGGGTAGGCAGAAACTACAGAACGCCGCCTGCTACGATTCTTACATACTTCTTTAGCAGCACTCACGTTCATACATCTAGTCATACACACACGCCGGTTATGAGTACTGTGCACCTGGCCTTTCTGAAGAACATCACCAAAAAAGTCTATGTATGTCTTTCTAGAGCGTCCCTTCCCGGCGTTTCCATTCACCTTTCATTAGTTTCCTTCTATTCATCTTCTCAACATGGCCAAGCCAGAAGAAAAATATCTTGAGGGAACCTGGACTTATAGTACCATAAAAGCCGGCTAGATGCCACACTTTTTGAAATCATTCTATATCTCTTAGTTAAAAAAGCAAAATACTTTATTTGTAAAACATGTCGGTACTTTGGAATTTTATGAAAAGTAAAAAAACATTATCTTTAATATTTCCAAGGTATTAGCGATATTTGCGGACCCCTATTTTTTGGAACATCTATCCCTCATAGGGGATAGCTGCCTAATCCATGTAAATTACGTTTAGTATAGATACCCCGCCGAGAAACAAGGCATCTATCCCGCAAAAACTTTGTTCGCATTTTGCCTTCCCATGCAATCGCACAGAGACTTGAGACACGGTCAAAGTTGTGATAGTTGGAGAATCTTTCGATATATTAATAAAATAGCATGCGATTCAACCGCGAAACTAGTGTAATTACAATTGAGGCAACTATACCCCTAGGGCAACTGAACCCCTAGGGCAACGATACCCCTGGAGCAACTATCCTGGTTTTACCCTAGTATAAGTTTGCAATGGTACAGTTACAGCAAGCTGGTATGATTATAAGGGTGATATAGGAGATGTTTTTACGATTCTAGTCCAATGACACTTGTGAAAAATCTTCAAGTCACTCGTAGATAGGGATGTTGCATGGGTAGAAAAATGATAATTATATTTAGTCCGTCAGATAGATCAAATAACATTGGCCACGTATTTCAAGGGCGGATTTAAGAAGGGGCACGGGGGCACGTGCCCCCCTCCCTCCCTCCCCGACGGTATTTTTGTGTATTATGGGGATTCCATCACAGTACATACTTAGAAGCAGATCAAATTATCAGAGTTGTTGTTTAAATATATGAGTAAAACTCTTGCCTATTTCTGGCTGGAATTCCATTGCCAGTGACTAATGGCACTGCCGAGCGATCTTTCTCCACCTTACGCCGATTAAAGTCATATCTTCGCAACAAGATGACATAAGAACGTTTGATTGGATTGGCTTTAATGCATATCCATCAAGACAATGCGGCAAAAATGGACGCTAATGAAGTGCTGGACATCTTTAGCAGGACAATAAAAGAAAACCACCTTTATTAAACATTTAATTTTCTATTGTTTTGACATTTTCACAAAACATACTTTTAGTATCGTACTTCAAGTTTATTTCTAACAGTTACGAGTATTGTTGTTTTTTTGCCCGTCCGCCCCTTGTGCCCCACCCAGAAAAAAATACAGATTCCGCCCTTGACGTATTTTTTGCTTTACCAATTCAATAAAAATAGACAAAGATAAAAGCGCATCAAAGTTCAGGAGTATAAGCTTGTGACGTCACGATGTCAGTATAAAATGTACTAACGACGTGTCAAAAGAAAAATACGTGTCCAATATGACGGACAGAAAAGTAATTTTTCAGTCAACTACCCTATTACTTTTAATTCTGTAGTGTAGTAGTCAATATGTCATTGACTTTTCCATTAGGAATGACAACCTTCGTTCTTTGAGAGGGTCACCTTCGAAATCCATTAGCAGTCGCTTGTAAGTTATTTTTAGTGTGACAATGTCTTATTCAGGCGTTTGTATCGGTTTCCAAAACACTAATCGACAGAAAAGTGTTCTAACGCGCTATTAAATATCATTTTAATCACTTTTATAACTAATATAACAACAGCCAAATCAATCCATTGATACAGTATCATTAAGCTTTTAGAAATTGGGGATATGTCGGATACATGCATACTTACCCTTGCTTCTTTAAATCTATATGATTGTTTTCTTTAATAAATAAGGATGTTCTAATGATTTATGCCGTTCTAATACCAAAAACTAATACCACAGTGGTATTTGTTTTTTTTAAATCATATTTATTTTGTATTCCGAACACATACCATGGTTTACTTTAAACAAATACCAAAACAAGTACAAAGATATAAGGTACAGTCAGCAAAAATGCTTTGTAAGTAATTATAAGACTTTTAATTGAAAAAAAAAACAGTTATATCCAAAATAATAAAATTAAGTAAGCATTCATTTTTATATTTTTTTTTTTTGCAACTACATCAAAACAAGAACAATATACTTACTGTCAAAAAATACAAAATATCTCAGAAAATCAACTCATAATTTATATTAATAGGTTCACTGTCCAATTAGTAAAACAATAGTTAGTATTAGTATTATATTACGATCACATAAAAAATATTAGAAAACCTATTCGTTTGATTAGGTTTGACTGTGCTGACTATACCAAATTCAAGTTGTTGGTATTCGTTCGCACTTTAAATTTAAATATTTAAAGAGTGGTATCCGTTCGGAATAGAAAATAAATATGAGTTGAAACAAATACCAGTGGTATTAGTTTTTGGTATTAGAATGGAATAACTCGTTCTAATTATGAATAAACTCGCCATGATCTGCGAGTCTTTAGGCCAAGAGCAGAATAGGTTACCTACTTCTAGGGCAGCGTGTTCCATCCATCGTCGACCACATCATCATTTACCATCAGATATTGGTTAAATACGATCCTTAAAAACTAAATAAAGACGAAGAGTCCCAAAAGGGTTCTTTTTTCGATTCGTATCTTCATCTAGAATTTAACTTTCAGAATTTACACCAACACACAACATTCCTAAACATTGCCCGATTCAAACATTGTTATCTAAACAACGCAGAGTGCTTACGTTAGGGAGGCACACAGTAAAACGCAAACCACTTTTTAATTAAAAAGCAAACGGCCAGTAACATGAGGAACAAAGAAAAGTTGAGTCCATTGCCCGTCTATTGTTGCTACTTTGAAATTGAATCACGGTCTGGTTGTCACGCTGTGTAGAGAAGTTTCTTTATTCAGTGCTGATTGGAAACTAGCTCTGTTTAGGTTATCGCTTACTAGCGACCCGCCCCGACTTTGCATGGTACAAATTATATACACAAACCTCCACCGTTTAATACACTTTCTATTGGCGCCGTGACAGCGACTATGTTTTATACTATTTAGAGATTAAAGACTAGATAAGAGATATAATCAGTTTTGCAAATTCTAACACTGGATAGCAAAGACCACTGACGTAGTCTTTAACCATCATCAGCCTTCTACCAAGTGTCTTAGCTAAAAACAAAGCCTAATCAGGTGGTAGTGTATTACTTATTGTTTGAAAAATCTCGTGTATTCATTCTTTCCATAAAAAGCTAAATATTTAACATAAAATGGACTGTTTTCTAAGAATTAAGAAGAAAGTTGTTTTCAACATGGTAAACTGTTGAAATAACATCACGTTCTAGTTGTCACGCTGTGTACAGAAGCGACAAGGTTATATTATATTCATATGTAACTAAATACTAGACTAGAATTAGCGATCGCTACGCATCAGTCTATTTCTAGGGTTTTGAAACTCTAAACGCTACATCTACGGTGTGATCATATCTAGCTGTTCAATTATTTTAGTAATAGGTACTATAGGTCCAGTATCTCAATTATCACGCGGAAAAGTACAACTTAAAAAATACAATATTCCGTTTCGTATTTAGAAAAGTTGAGTCCATCTTGGTCGGCTTTGTTGCTACTTTGAAATTGAATCACGCTCCAATTGTCACGCTGTGTGAGAAATTTATTTATTCAGTTCTCATTGGAAATTAGGAAACATTAGTAGCATCACTAGCTATGGCAATAGAATTTACAAAAGCTCGCATCGTTCATCGCCAACTGTGGCCTTTGCCAAATAATTTCAATTCTGTGTCCGTTGCCATCCAAAGAAAAGGACAACTATTTTTTTTTATAAAGAAAAGTAGAACCATTTTGCGAAGAACTACTTAAGAAAAGTTGAGGCTGTTGTTACTGCTACTTTGAAATTAAATCACGCTCCAGTTATCACGCTGTGTAGAGTAGGTTCATTTATCGACATGATTTTATTTCTGATTGTTAACTAGCTAAAGTTAGGTCATCACTTGCTGGTTACTTGTCAGTCTATTTCATCCACATCACTACTCATGAATTTCAGCTGGTTCATTCCAGAACGAATGTGTAGATCACTTGGACTGGATTGGATATCAGTTTAAATTTTGAAAGAGTCGACCCAAAAATATTTTTAAAGTATTTCAGGTCGAATCACAGCTAGGTTAAAGATAACCTCAAAAATGTGGGTTCTACAGTATCCCAAGTCGGTCCTAAATAAACTTTTTAAAGTGAAAAACAGCCCGTGTTGCGGCAACCTAAGAAGAAAGTTGAGTCCAACACGCCGGCTGTTGCTACTTTGAAATTAAATCTGACACGCTCTCGATAGAAGTTTCCTTATTTATCGTCAGATTTCAGTTCTGGTTGAAAACTCATTTTATTAAAACTGTTTCTTACAAATGATAGTTTTATTTATTAGTAGGTCTTAAGAGATAGCATTTATCAACGTATTTTAAAGTTAATAATTAATAATCATCAATACATATAAAACATCGAAAATATAAAAAAAATTGTAGTTATGGCATGGCAGGAAGGGTAGGTAAGTTGGGTATGTAAGTAAAGTAGGGTGAGTTGGGTAGGGTAGGTATGTTGGGTATGGTAGGTAATTAGGGTTAGTTAGGTAGGGTAGGTAAGAAGGGTAGGTAGTTGACGGGAGCGAAGCCGCGGACACAGCTGGTAATATAATATTAACATTATTCAGACAAAATCCATAATAAGACACGACGGATAGGTCGGTTTGTTTTAAAATCATTGTTCTATTTGAGATTATGGCTAAAGAGGAGCTCGTGGCTAAATAATAACAGCCTCACGGGTTGATCATCAAGGTTAAACAACGTTTGCCGAGGTCGGACGGTGGATGGGTGACCATCTTTACAAAGTGGGATTCCTCCGTGCCTCGGAAAGCACTTAAAGCCGTTGGTTCCGGCTGTCATTTGAAGATCTTTGACAGTCATTACAGGTAGTCAGAAGCTTGAAATCTGACACCAGGCCTACCCAGTTACTGGGTTGAGGAGGTACTAGTACTCCTCAGCTGAATCCGGTTAGGCTGGAAGCCACCCTCAACAAAATAGGGAAAAGGCAAGGCGGATTTATCGATGGATTGGTCTATTTGAGAGTACGTCTAATCTAGTTGTCCGTGTTGTTTATTCATAAAATTCTAAAAACACGAGAATAACAGACAGTATGCTTAACAAAGATAATTTTTAAAACTAACTTTTAATTGACTTTAAGTACGAAACAGAATATCGCTTGACAATACTTACCCAATGAGCCCAAACATTGCTATCTTGTCTGGTTGAGAAGTTGCTATGGCCACTTTCCGGGTCTATCATGAGACCAGCTCGATAGTACCATGTTATTTCAATGTTTCCTTAGTTACATAAGTGCGCCAAGGAGCTATGGCAGAAGTCCATAGATTGTTATAGCTGTTGTTTTTCATTGTTTAGACTTGTATACTAGTATTTTTGCCTATAATTAATTGAAAGTAAGTAATTCATTTATTTCTACTACACTACAGTATTCTTGCCTACCTGCAAGGACACCCCTTGCAGGTAGGCTAGGTAAGAATACTGTTATGCTACTGTTACTGTTATACTGAATAATTATATATTGTAAAAAGTTGAGTCCAACACGGTCGCTATTGTTACAACTTTGAGATTAAATCAAACTTCAGATCTCGCTCTATACAATACACGCACATAACACGTGTGAACTTGACATAGGTAGACTTAAGCAAAAATTGTACTGATTGTTCTGCCTTATGATTTTTTCCTTGTTACTAAAAGAGCTATGAATATAAATGTGATGGAGGGAGAGGAAGGCCAAAGAAAAGAGGGATAGATTGTGTGAGGAGTGATATGAAATAAAAGGGAGTGAGTGATAGCGTGACAGGGGACAGGACGGTATGGATGAAGAAAACGTGTTGCGCCGACCACAAGTAACATGGGATAAGAGCAGGAAGACGATGATATGTCTTTAAATATCTCAGGACCCTGGGGTCCTGGTCCTTTGACTTGACTTTGTCCTACTGGTCCCCTGTATGCACTACGTAAGTGCATCCAAGGACAATCCGCGGTTGGTGCAGGAATATTGCAAAATATGGAGACAAAATATATTGGGCTAGTGATAGTTATCGAAGACTTTATTGCGTAATACGTATTTGACAATTGTACAGAAAAACATGTACTATTTTAACTGAAAGAAAAATATGATTATAGCAAAAAGTGCTCTGGCTAACTAAACTCAAACGAGCGAAGTTGCTGTGAAATTAAACTTCCATTAAAAATCACCGAAAACAAGAGTTTTAGTATAGTAAAAGAATTACGACAGACCTTACTCAAAATCGCTTATCTTTCGTCATTTCCTCGCAAACTTGGAGAAAAATGGCTGAGTCGTGGCAAAAACTCCCTAGCAACACATCTTTGTAATAATAACTAATTCTTCGCTCGTGTTGGCATGATATTTCTTAATTTGTTACTTAATAAAAGAACAGCAAAAATAATAGTAACCAGCAAAGTGCTAGACGTGAACATCTTGTCTGTGTCTCGTTTTGGTGCGAATACTCAAAATTATTTCTCTTTTGTTTCTATCACCATTCGGAGAGGCTATTTTATGCCGAGTGCGTTAAAGTAGCTTAAATAGTTTTGGATGAAACCATTTTTACTTCAAGATTCAACACCTAACAAAAAAGTAGGTACAAACACGTTTCGCTTGTACTTTGAAATAGAATCACGCTCCAAATACCAACACGCCGTGCGCTCAACACTTTTCATCTGTCGGTTATTGTTGTAATATTACGTAAACGTGACAGGTTCTCTCTCTCCGATATATTAAGTTTATTCTGAATAGCGTGACAGCTGTCATTTGTAAAGAAAAAGGCGGTTAGTACTTTAATACAACCATAATTCGTACAGAAATCGACTTGTTAGTTCTTATATCAAGTTTTAAGTAACGGCCCATTAGGAAAGCTGTAAGCCTTTTTGTAACATTGAAATGCAAATGAATAAATACTTTATTTTTTATTTTATTTGTTATAGTCTCGCATTTGACCACTATCTTGAATGATGTTAAGTGATGATGTGGTCGAAGGAGAAGCACGCTTGCCTAGAAGTAATCTATTCACTCTTGACTTGAAGACCCTTAGGTTGTAGCTATCAGGAAACAAAGACAGCAGGGAATTCCAATCCTTAGCTGTAAGCACAATGAAAGTATTTTGAAAACGCTTTGTGCGTATGGGTGGGATATCCACCATGTACCGAGTCTTGTAGTTCGATGATGGAAAGGGCTTACTTATTAATTTTCTCATTTGTTTCTTAGTTAATTTAAGGATTTTGGTAAAATATAAACAAAATACTCTTCTGCTTTCAGTATTAATTTAATGTCTTTATTAGTTACCTAACAATAATGGGTTGAATATGGACAAAGAAAAGATGACCGATGTATTGTATTGGTTAACATTTAGGGGATCAACATGGTCGGGGTGGTTAAATTGGGACAATCCCACCGCACTATTCCCAAACCACTGCAACTCCTGAAAGCCAGAATCAACAGTGGCGACCACCAGAAAAGCGCCGAGGCAATGAAGCTCGACGAAGTCCCGGAGAATGAATTTAACTGTCTTGGATTCCGCAACGAAATTAATCAGAAAAGAAAATGGAGGAGTAAGAAAAATACAAATTTCCACTTCCCTCCATATCAAGCAGGAGACAGAACAAACAAGACCAATAGGCACAAAGGGTCGTTTACAACTGGGATAAGCCCAGTTGCCTAGCACCACGGATAAAAATTAGCATGGGTCCTAACATTGTGAGCTGTTATATTTGATTCCAATAATAGGTATGGCAAAAGCGCTTGAACGCACGGAAATTTGTTCTAGTTTGGTCGGGGTGGTTGAACATTCTAGTCTTCTTACAGTGGTTTTGCAGAAAATGTTGAAAGTTACATTAGACGCAAACTTAATTGGTAAAATATGTACACCCACATTTCACAATTTATGTTTAAGTCTGTTGTTATATAGTGCCTTACACCTTTGGGAAATTCAAGCGTACTGCCATCTTTTACGTGTAAATTTTATTTCAAATATGCAATAATTTTGTTCTCTCTATTTCTGTGTGGAGATAATATATGATTTTCAGTCAGTTCATGTAAAATACTGGTTTTTAACTACATTCTCTTAGACAAGAAAGTAGGATTAATGCAGTAGAAATGCGTTCCTTGCGAAGTATGTGTGGTGTAACTTTAAATGATAGATTGAGGAATGATGTAATAAGACAACATTGTGGTTTACAAGTAGATGTAGTGACTAAATTTGAAAGGTTTGTCCATGTTGGGAAGATGAATGAAAGGTGACTAACGAAAGGTATTTACAAGGCAGACATGAATGGAAACGCCGGGAGGGGACGCCCTAGAAAGACATACATAGACCTTATTGGTGATGTTCTTCAAAAAGGCCAGGTGCGCAGTACTCATCAATCACCCCGATTTCCTCATGATGTTCCATTCAAACTTAATCTCTTAATACTTAATCAGATACTACTTTTCACTGCCTTTGCTGAGACAAAAAGAGTCAATACCTACTAACTTAACAGATAATAAATAATAGTTAAAAAAAAACAAAAAAATACGCTTCAATAGAAAACCAAACTAAAGTTTAAATTAAGAATAGTGTGATTTAAAAAAAAGTATTTTACTAAAGGAACATGGGTGAGTTTAATCCCCAGTTGCCCAGCTCAAAATTATCGGAGAATTAATGTGACAAATTGTCAAGCACGCGTTATCTGCTGTGATTGGCTGTTGAAAATTCATTCAACCAATCACAGCAGATAACGCGTGCTTGACAATTTGTTACACTAATTCGCCGATTATTTTGAGCTGGGAAACTGGGGGTTAGTCGGTAAAAGTCTGACACGCCCTCCCGCTTCACCCGGAGCGGGAGAAGTCATTGGACGATTTTCAACCCAAAAAGTTACACATAAAAGTAGATTATTTTAACAACAATCTCATTGTCAGTCTGGTAACCGCTTCTCTTGACTTCCCAGCAACGCGGTTTTAAGTTGATAAGCACCAGTACATATTAAATCCACCCAGCACTTTACACCGGTAGAATATTTAAACAGCTAACTAATTATTTCGTAGTTCCTCGTAAAGATGAGGCAGCTAAAGGGATTAAGTAAATAGGATAAGGAGGAACATCCTCCTTTTTGGCTTTTCCTGTTAAGACTACCATTTTCCTGTTAGTTAACTTGTACGAGAATACAATGCGGCTAGAATTTTTATATGTCTGGGTTCTGTTCAGACCCAATGTATGTTGTAAACGTAAGAAAGAAAAAGAAAGAAAGAAAAAATATTTATTTGTGACCCGCACAGGAGACACGAGAAATATGCAAAAAATTTAACAAAAATCTCAGAATTACAAACGTTTTAACTTACTTTAAAAAACTGGCCAAGTGCGAGTCGGACTCGCGCACGAAGGGTTCCGTACCATTATCGCAAAAACCGGCAAAAAAGTCACGTTTGTTTTATGGGAGCCCCACTTAAATATTTATTTTATTCTGTTGTTGTTATAGCGTCAAAAGAAATACATCATCTGTGAAAATTTCAACTGTCTAGCTATCACTCCTAAAATATGTGGATGTCTCTAACTATTCTCAATCTAATTTTTTTTTTGTTTTTCTTCTTTTAATTGGACTTATTACAATAGTTCGCAATCATCTTTATAGCCCTTTGCAAAGAATAGTTACAGCACTGATAACAACATTTGTGCCACATGTTAAATTTAGTCTTGTTAGTTATATATATATATTTTTTTTACTTTGTATAGATTCTTTTACCGATTATTTTGTGAATGTGTGAACATTGTAGGCCTTCTAGATGTAAATTAACATTTGTTAACTTTGTTATATATTATATAAACTTTTTTTTTTGTAGTTCCTTATGACTTATTGTCGGGCCTACGTTGTCCCCCCATAGTACTAATGCTGTAACATGGAAATATTGTAAAACCAAACCATTTTTAAAGGAGTAACCATGGAGTTCTTAGACATTAGACATGTGGTTGTTGGGCAAAGAAGACAAGATAGTTAAACGTTGAAAAAACCCTATTTAGGGTTCCGTACCCAAAGGGTAAAAACGGGACCCTATTACTAAGACTCCACGGTCCATCTGTCTGTCTGTCCGTCATACAGTCGGTCACTACGCTGTATCTTATGAACCGTGATAGCTAGGCAGTTGAAATTTTCACAGATGATGTATTTTTCCGCTATAACAACAACAGAATAAAATAAATATTTAAGTGGGGTTCCCATACAACAAACGTGATTTTTTTGCCGTTTTTAGCGATAATGGTACGGTACCCTTTGTACGCGAGTCCGACTCGCACTTGGCCGGTTTCACACACTTAATAATAGTATTAAGGTGAAAGTTTGTGAGTGTGTGTGTGTTTGTACTTTTTCACTCTCAAACGGCCGAACGGATCTTGATGAAATTTGGCACAGAGATAGATTATAGTCAGGAATAGCGGAAAGGGTATTTTTTATCCCGGGAATATGTTCTGTCGCGATAATTTTCGACTTTAATGCGGGCGAAGCCGCTGGCAGAAGCTAGTATGTAATATTTTTATTCCTGAAGAAAATCGTCTCTAAATGTTACCGTATTGGTACGTGACTATTAAAAGTACCTTTAAAACTAAAATATCCTTCCTGGCTTTCTCATGATGTCCCACTAAACGACTTTCCCTTCACTTATGGGGGTAACTTTCATTTCCCACGTGCGTAGTCTACGCTACGAAGGTCTACGAAACGCTACGTGCTACGGTGCTACGAGGTGCTACGAACTTTTAAAGGTGTTGAATTATTCTCATTACGGTTGTATTTCAGGCTGTTTTACACACAGGAAAACCCTTTTGGGAGCTTTATTCATGTTTCCTGGTTTATTTAAGGGATCATTTAATTTGTTGCTTATAGAGGAATATACTTTGTTGTTGTTATAATTTTTTAATCATGTTTAGGCTTGCGTTCGACCACAGTCTGATCTGCTGGTAAGCGATAATGATAATAGTCGGCGATGTAGCTCGCTTGCCTAGAGGTGATCTATTCACTCTAGACTTTAACTAGGGGTCTCTAACACTTAAAAATACCTTTTTGTTTGAAAGAGTATGACCGAAATTGGTCCCATTTCAATTTGGTGAAGATCTGATGAAGAACTTCGGCAAATCTCTCGGGATTGCTGAAATCGCATGTCTGTTTATTGTTTATACCATTTCATAAGATAACATCACGCCAGTACGCTCTAATGGGGTATGCAGATGTATACAGTTCACCTTGGCACACTCTCAATTCACCTGTTATGTTCAAGTTTCATGATATTCGGGTAATCTATTCTGGGCATTATAGGTACCTTACTAAACAACTTGCCTATTAGTTAGGTACAACAAAAATATGAAAAATAAAAATCCTTTTTTACAAAAAAGAACACCGGCTTCCAAATAAAAAAAACTACAAAGTGAAAAATTATTTTCTTTTTGGAAGTTGGTGTCAATAACGCAAAATATTGGTACCTACCAAAGACACCGACTTCCAGAAAGAAAGTTTTTTTTTCACTTTGTAGTTTTTTTTTATTTGGAAGTCGGTGTTCTTTTTTGTAAAAAAGGAGTTTTATTTTTATATAATATTTGAGTTGTATTTTCTTTTTTGGAAAATAGTGTTTTATTTTCTTTTATATCACTCCTCGTACAGTTCATCCATAGTCTGGTTATTTGACTTTTCTACTATTAAATAGACATGTAGGCTGACAATTCCACTTTTTTTCATAATAATAATAGTTCCACCTGACCTTTAGAAGTTTCTAGTAATTGGCATCAGTAATTAACGGTACTGTCGCCGCAAACTATAATTACACGTAGGTCACAGCTTGCCATAGTGCGTAGGTTGTTAGTGCTGTCGCTCTGTCCACGTTGTGTAGGCGTTAGTGCTTCGACGTATTAACATAACATCGCGGCTGTTTTACTCGAATAGGTAGACAGAGGTGTGTAATACACATTCAGTTAGTTATTTTCAAGTCCCTTGTAGTAGGCAATTATTTTATCACCACTGCTCTCAAAACGGTAAAAGAAAACATCGTGAGGAAACCGGCATGTCCTAGAACCAAAAATTCGAAGACATGTGACATTCAACAAACCGGAGTGGGCCCGCGTGGTGGATTACGGCACATTCCCTCTCACAGAGAGGAGGCCTGTGAATGATGAGAAGGCTGTTGATGATGAGGAAGCAAGCCGAATGCCGGCCATGAATCGGCATTGCTTTTCAGAAATTCCTCAAAAGAAAGATGATGGAGCAAAGTATGAAAGCCCCATGGGTCGATCTTCAAGGATAAACGACTCTTGCTGATCTCGGGTCGTGGATGGGTGACCATATATATAACATACCGAGACTCTACGGAGTAGTTCTCAGAAGCCTTTGGTCCCGGTAGTCAATTATGGGAATCCCTCTCTTGGCATATTTTTTTTAGACATAATATTGTTTGGCTAAACTTTTTGCGTAACTTTTATTTGCATAATAATACTGTGGCACAATAATACTTTGGCATAATGCAAAGGTTAGCTGAATTGTAATTCGTCATAATAATTGTATGCGAGCCGTAGCAGGTTGCCAGAGGCGACCAGGAAGCCGATGCTACGGAGCTGAGCAAGGGTGCCTATTCTTTGTTACGTAAGGGCGAAGGGGTTGCACTTCCCGCAGCGCCGGAGAAGTTGCAGAAGCATTTTTAAAGTGTCACAAGCAACTTAAAAGTATCTTAATATCAATATTTACGACATTCGATATTCTGTACTTCGATATTTTGATAATATATATATTTATTAAATTAAATATATTTGATATAAAGAATCAATTGAATTTGAGCCGCGAACATGTTTATTTTATTCCAAAGAACATTATGCGTAAATATCATTATGCGTTTATAACATTATGCTTAATAAAATTATGCATCATTATTATTAAGCCAACAGTATTTATGGCAATATACATTACGGCAAATCATTTAAGCCTAATAATATTATGCGTAATGATCATTTTGCTGAATTTTGTTATGTCAATGTAAATTTTATCCATGGAATATGTTAGGATAATTGCCGATTTTAACGCGGATTACAGATAAAACAGGAAGATGCCATTACTAATTATAGGGGTCAGAGATCATCGAATAGCGTGGGTAGTTGTCAGTTAACCCACGCAAGATATACGAGATCTGCTACAGTGTCCTTGTTGCTTGTTATTTACTACTTGCGTAGGACGTGCACGCGTACTCTTGAGTCAATATGGGGGTGTAGTAAACAAGAAGATTTTTGTTGGCCTTTGGTTTTTTTTTACAGTTAACTGTTTTTTTTTTACAAGCTTTTATTTAACTTGCCATGTATGTATGTAAGTGTGTTCGGGTCAAATCTTGCAACTGAATTTTAAAGCAGTTATCCTCCACCGATTAAGATGAAATTTTGCGTACACGTTTAGTTTGGATAACAATGCATGGTTAGGTAAGTGACGTCATCCTAAATCCAATATGGCGGACGGCCCAAAATGGCGGACTTGTTATTTTTTGTGCACTGCACTGATATGGGTAACAAATGAAAGGGTTTGCTGAGAAGAATACGAAAAAATTACCTACCACCAGTCTTGCAAAGGGGTGCTGCCATACCCAGTTACTGGGTTGTGGAGGTCAGATGCCTATCAGCCACAGGGCCCACAGGGTATTCTCTTGCATATGGTTAGATTGGAAGCTGACCCCACTATAGTAGGGTAAATGCTAGGCAGAATGACTATGTGTAGAGGACAGATATCGTCCAATTGTGTGGGTAGCTGGAACCCACGCGAAAAATACGAGATGTGCTACAGTTTCCTTGTTGCTCGTTAGTTACTACCTGCGTAGGACGTGCAGGCGTACTCTTCAGTAAATATAGTTGTAGTAAACAAGATAACAAATATATTGTTTGGTCTTTAGTGTTGTGATAGATTACTTGGCTATAACAGTTTATAGTTTTTTTTTTTTTTTTTTTTTTTTTTTTTATCTAATATAGGCTCGCGCTTGACCACTATCTCACCTGATAGTAAGCGATGATGTGTGTGTTTCTATGAAAACCAGTGCAAGCAATGAATCCAAATGCCAGCCAATAAGTGTAATCAAGGCAATTATTTCCTGCCCTTGTCCCATGTTACTTGGGGTTGGTGCAACATGTTTTCTTCTTCCATACCGTCCTGTCCGCCGTTACGCTATCTGACTCCCTTTTCTTTCATATCTCTCCTCACACAGTCCATCCATCTTTTCTTTGGCCTTCCTCTCCCTCTCCATCCATCCATCCACGTTTATATTCATAACTCTTTTAGTAGTATGCGTTTCATCCCTCCTCATCACACGAACATACCAGGACGAACGGTTTCCTTTCAACTTATTGGGCACACGGTTGGCGCAGTGGTTAAGCGATTGACGCGCTGCGTGTCGTGGGTTCGATGCCCGCACGGAACAAATATATATAGATAATTGTTCCGGCTCTGAGTGTTATGTATGTGAGTTTATATGTTTGTGAACGCACCCACGATACAGTAAGAACTTCCTAGAGTAGGGAAAAGCTTTATTTATTTAAAAAAACTTATCTGTCATGGACTCCCAGATCTGTTAAAAGGAGAAGAGGCAGGCCTTTTAAAAGGTGGAGAGACGACATTGCTAAAACTGCTGGAAACCTTTGGGCCAGGACAGCTAGACATCGCGACAAATGGAAGCATTTGGAGGAGGCTTTTACTGCCTCAGGCGGTCTTTACACTAAGATAGAGACAGAAAACATATATACTAACACACAACACTAACAAATATTAAGCTAAGTTTTTTTATTACTTTTTACTAACACAATAATGTAATTTAAGCCGATTTTTGTCTAATAGTTATACAATTTTAATCCTTTGTACTTAGTAAGGAATTAATAAAAGCTTTTTTATTTTATTATTTTATCTGTCACTGGCGCCCCTTTCAAACTTTTTCTAAAATACTCATTTTATCCATTCTCGTCACTCCGGACATCCATATCAATATTCTCATCTCTGCTACATGCAATCTCTATTCATCCATCTTTTTCACAGCCCAACATTCAGATCCATACAGTACGACAGGTCTAATCACGGACTTGTAGATTTTCCCTTTTCATTGAGCAGCATCCGTGGATCGCAAATTATTCCAGTGACCTTCCAGTGACATTTCATCCATCCTGAGTTGATCTAGTGCGTTACGAGCACCGAACAGCAGTAACGAGTGTCGAAAAGTCAAAATGTTTGGGGTTGCACACGTGACAGCGCTGATAGAATATATTTTTTATTAATTTCGTGCCAATATCAAAAATACACACACCTAGAAGGATATCTTTAGAAAAAAGTGCTTGGTTTTTGCAGCTTTAGTATGTAGATGCTATTATAAAACTATCAAGAAAAAGATTGTATTACTTTAACTTGTATTATTTTTTGAATTATTCATCCGCAAAACCAACAAACATCTTTCACGAAATCCATGATCCGATTGTTGACAGAAAATCAAGAAAATCTACATTCCCAAACGTTACATTCCACCAATATTGGCACTGCGTGCCAAAAAGAACAAATGACTTTGGCAAACATTTGTCGGACAACTTTTAAATTGAATCACGCTCTGGATATTGTGTCACGCTGTTCAGAGAACTTTTTAACGGCGCTTCAGCGTGCTACTAGAGTTGTGACGTGTTAATATATTTTTAATGAACGGCTGACATTACAGTGAATTTTTCAACGCTTTAAGTTTAGATTTTAGCGTCGAAGTTCAACTTATAAGATTAAATAAACATAAGAGAAGACAATTTATATAGAACTAAAATGTTGGAAGATTTGTTACCAAGTAAAGATATGTGGATCTGGATCATTCTTTTTTTTTCTTTTAATTTAAATTTATCTTAGTTTTTAATCATGGTCTGGCAGTTTGAGTAGTTTATGCGGCCTACCCGAATGTCCTTTCTTTGGTATAGTTCGTCGAATCGTTGAGCTCCTTAAACTCTGAGTTGAGCTGCTCGATTATTGAAAGATAAATGCGTGCAATGACTGGACATTTCCACTCAATCTGGCTGTTTCTTTCCTAAAAAGACCATTTCAGACATCAGTCTACATGGTATTCTATGATCTAACCAAGATTTTGTCAGGACTTTAAAAGAGACTGTGACCTCTGAGTTTGTTTCGGCCTTTCTTCTCAGAGTAGTCAGATAGGAAACGCCGACCTCATCTAGTTTTAAAAAATATGTTCGACATGTAAAAGTGTTTGTACAAACCAACTTACAGAAATAAAATCATTTATTAAAGTAAAAATAATCTAAGGTGTCAATAATAATCATTATCTTCCTGCCCTTGTCACATTTTCCATGGGTGAGGCGCAACACTTTTTCTTCCTCCATACCTATCTCAGCAAGTGCCACGATAAATTACGCTGCGCTGATATTATATAGGGCCCACTGTTGATGCCACGGACACATTCAAATAAACGGATCATACAATATTTTAGGAATAAAATATATAGTAGTGATAAAATATATGTATAGAAAATACAAAAAAAAAAATACAAAAATTACAACCGACTTCCAAACAAAAACACTACAAAGTGAAAAATAACTTCAATTTCGGAAGTCGGTGTCAAAAAACGAAGAAACGAAAACATTAACAATAAACTTAAACAAATTTGTGGAATGAGAGTATACCAGGGTGAACTGTTTACACCTGCGTACCCCTTTAGAGCGTACCAGTGTGATGTTATGTTATGAAATGGTGTAAACAATAAATAGACAAGCGATTGCAGCTAACCCGAGTGATTTGCCGTCATTTATTTAAGAGTTCTGATGTATATCTCCGAAGTTCTTTATCAGATCTTGATGAAATTTAAATGGGACCACATGACAAGCACCAGCGTTCAAATAAAAAAAGAATCATCAAAATCGGTTTATCCAATAAAAAGTTCTGAGGCAACACAAATAAAAAGAAAACAAAAAAACAGTCGAATTGAAAACCTCCTCCTTTTTGCGAAGTCGGTTAAAAAGTTGGAAGATCACGTTTTTAACCCCCGACGGAAAAAGAGGGGTGTTATAAGTTTGAGGTGTGTTGCTGTGTATCTGTGTATCTGTGTGTCTGTGTATCTGTGTATCTGTGTATCTGTGTATCTGTGTATCTGTGTATCTGTGTATCTGTGTATCTGTGTGTCTGTCTGTGGCATCATAGCGCCTCAACGGATGAACCGATTTTGATTTAGTTTTTTTTGGTTGAAAGGTGATTGTATCGAGAGTGTTCTTAGCTATGTTTGAATAAAATCGGTTCAGCCGTTCAAAAGTTATGCGCGTTTTACTGTTTAGATCGTGATGTTTTCGGAAGATAAATGTGTCGGGGGTTTTTTAAATTTTGAAATTTTACTTGTATATACTTGTATCATCAAGGCATTCAGGTGCTTTTCATTTGTTGATATTGTTGCAAAGTTACGAAGTTTAATATTTCATGAACTTTCCCTTGTTGTGTATTATTTTTAACCCCCGACGGAAAAAGAGGGGTGTTATAATTTTTAACCCCCGACGGAAAAAGAGGGGTGTTATAAGTTTGAGGTGTGTTGCTGTGTATCTGTGTATCTGTGTGTCTGTGTATCTGTGTATCTGTGTATCTGTGTGTCTGTCTGTGGCATCATAGCTCCTCAACGGATGAACCTATATTGATTTAGATTTTTTTGTTCGAAAGGTGATTTTATCGAGAGTGTTCTTAGCTATGTTTGAATAAAATCGGTTCAGCCGTTCAAAAGTTATGCGCGTTTTACTGTTTAAAACGTGATGTTTTCGCAAGATAATGTGTCGGGGGTTTTTTAAATTTTGAAATTTTACTTGTGCCTTATATTTTTCATGGTCTTAGGCCGTCCTTTGTTTCGATTTAGAAAAGGGTAGTCTATACATTTGTTTGAGATTTTGATTATTTTGTTATTTAAGGGGCTGAATACTCAAAATAGGCTTTCTTTTAAACATTTTTTAGCCAAATCTATTGAAGATGTGGCAGCAGAAAAAAGATATGTTAATCTTGATCATATTTCCGAAAACTTTGTTGTGGCCGAAACACGTTTACGCACAAAAACCTCGATACAATTGAATGGCAAAGTAACCTCTTACCGTGATCTTCAAAAGATTTTTCCGGTAATACAGACCAGCGTACATTTGTACAATTAACAACAATAACGTATCATAACAGGACGCAAAACTTCATTGTCTTATATATTGAAGTTTCATTCATTATTTTTAAGTAATTCATATTATTATGTTTTGTAAAAAAGTCTATACAAATTCAATCGTGCTTCTCTTTCCATCCAGTGCAATTCGACAGTGACCGCTTTGCGGCGTTGCTAGGTGGACGTATGTCGCTTTTTTCCGCAAAAAGCAAAAATAATATTCAATTTATTTCTCGTCAATTCAATCTGTCAAAAAAATATCAGGTATAATGCAGCCAGATCATGTAGCCTGGTGGCTTTAATTGGAACTAACGAAATCACAAGTAATATTGTCAAAGTCTGTATTATTTTTATTTTTTGGCACTACCGCTGTCACTGGCATCTATATTTTTGTTGTATTATAAACGACTCACGTCGTTTAGTTTACTTACTAAGTCCATAACTAAAAAGTATTTGAACCTCTTTGAAAATACAACAAATGTTATCTCAATTTGAATTAAACAATATTTAAAATATAGGTGAGGTCGAATTCGATTTTAACCTTCTTCGTTCATGTGAAAACAAAATAAGCAAAACACACAGACCATGGAATGGTCGTAACAACCGCGCTGGCAGTATCTCGAAATGACAGAACTAATAAAATTTTCCGTATCCATTTGTTTCAATCTTTGTTTCTTTCTAACATGCTGTATGTTAGTTGTACCTAGAACTGACCAAAAAAAACCCGACTGCTTATAAAGCGAACTAAAAAGACGTAAACAAGAAGAAAATTATGCTGTGCAGTCGGAGGATACATATTCGCGAGCTGGCTGACAAAAACCAGATGTATCCTCTGACTGCACAGCATGATTTTCTTCTTGTTTACGTCTTTTTAGTTCGCTTTTTAAGCAGTCGGGTTTTTTGATTTTTCAATAAACTTTTTTTATTTACAACTTTTTAGTTATTTTTTTTAATTAGGTATATTTAAACACATAAGTGTTATATATTTTTGAAATCACCTCTTAAAACCCTTTATTGATACCCCACACGATGAGACTGGCAAAAAAAAAACGTCCCCACAAAACGGCGCCCAAAATCCGCCATTTTTTGTTTTGTCTCTAGAACGCCACATAGGAACAAACATACTTACATACATAGACTGATTAACACATTACCCTCCTTCGGCAGTCGGGTAAAAATGTCAAATTCGTGAGAAATAGGTTATCATCATCGTTTCAACCAAAAAACGTCCACATGTGGACATCCGGACATCAAGGACTGATCAATGTGGTGATTCACCACACCATCACCACATTGATCAGTCCTGTATTTCTTGCAATTAACTATCCCAATTGCAATAACGGGATACAATAATAGTTTGTTAATCTATTAATATTGTTAAGCTAATTATTAATTGATCTTATAATTTTTCCTAATCGGCACTGATAATTCTTATTTATTAACAATAAATCCGCCGATGTGTATTCTGCTCATCCAAACCTACGGTTCTCAGACATGGTCACTCAAAGACTTACACTTGGGGATTGCCAGAGATTTACGCAGCATTCTGGATGTAAAAAGAACAGACCGAATACGGTTAAAAAGGCTGCTCGGCTCAAATGGGCCGACGCCATTACGGCTCACGTTAGTTGCATGCAAATTGACCGCTGGGCAAGCCTCCACAATCCTGAAGATGGAACGCACCGTTGAGGCCGGCCCAGAAATAGGTGCCGAGATGATTTGGACGCGTACCGTGAGGGCTGGTTCTAGACGGTGCGGGAAAAGAATGTCTAGAATGACTTGGGTGTACTCTTATGAATTTAAATGGGGATGGCCAAAGAAAAGATTGATGGACTGTGTGGGGAGTGATATGAAAGAAAAGGGAGTCAATTATAGCGTGATGGAGGACAGGACGATATGGAAGAAGAAAACGTGCTGCGCAGACCCCAAGTAACATGGGACAAGGGCAGGAAGATGATGATGATTTCGGAGTTTTACCAGTAAGAATTAGTAAATCTTAGGTTTTGTCGGTAAATAATAGGTTTCGGTTTTACAGTAACATATACGACACATATACGTGGTTGTGAGGCATACACGGTATTTTGTATATATGTTTTTTTTTGTTTTTTTTTATGGTATGCATCGTGCCTGGCGCATATAAACCTTTTTCTTCCTCTCTATATACAACAAACAATAGCAACAAATCGTTTCAGCAGTTCTGTAGTGATACGCCTACAAACAAACAGTCTCCCTAGTACCACTATGTAGGTGGTACAGTTCGGTGGTACTAATGGGAACAAAGGGCTATTTGCACCCTGTCTATTTGTTTTTAAACTCTATTACACAGAAAAAACGGCACCACGTGACCTCACCACAGTGGGCTGATGTATATCAAAACCCAGTAAGTGCCTTTAAACTATTATATTCCAGGATAGCGCAAAAATATACTATGATTTGAAACAGGGTATGGAAAGTTATCTTTATAGTAACTAAATGACATATCAATATTTCAAGAGAATACTAAACAAGGAATACGAACCTACGAGTTGTACAAATGATATTAATAGTGTCCTAAATTCTATTGGATATTTTAAATATGCATAAAAAAGACAATTCCGAACCTAGTAAGTTCTGGATATTTGCAAATTTAAGGTATTTTATAATTTGATAGGACTTTCCTATTGTAAATAATGATTAAATTGATTAATGAAAGCACCAAATCTCAATTCAAATTTCAAGTTTTAGTTTAACGTTACAAAGTCCATTTCAGTAAAGTAGAACTCATAAAATAATATAAATAAAATTATCTGGCTATAAAACCGTTATAAAAAAAATGTCACCTACTGTGTTCTTATATTTGGCAGTCGCATATAAGCAGACATAATTGTAATATTTATTCAATTTGCACGGCAAAGACTCGTATGACACTAGCCAGATTACCTATTTTAGTGATCTTTATTGTCGTAGCAATAAGGTTGCAATCATAGGCAAAATAACAGTGAACGATCTGATGTCAGATGCTAGCCGCCAGTTTGAAATAAGAACTTGCGCGGTAATATTTTTGTAAAATCCATCGGAAGAGTCCGTTTATGATGTGGGCCTCTGTGGTCGGCTTGTGTATTTAATTTTCAAATAATTTTCCCTCCAATTTAAAGTTTGCCCCTAAGCTACCGATGACAGTGGGCGTGGCTTAGAACCTTAGATGCCGATTGTCAACTGTTCGACTACAGCCCCTTAACTCAAACATTGAGAATTTTTCACAAGTGCCACAAAATTGACCGGCGGCGACGCAAAGATTTTGAATTGTCGAAAAATATAACTGTCAACTTTCAACTGAAAGTACTTAAACATATTAACTTTTACTATAGAAACAAATTTAAAATAGCGAAAAAAAACAGTTTTCCATATTTTCGAATTATGCATATACGCGAGCGAACAGATTTTTACCCGACTGTCGAAGGATGGTAATGTCTTTATCTATGTATGTATGTAAGTATGTATGTATGTATGTTTGTTCCTATGTGACGTTCTAGAGACCACACGCGTTGGCCGCATTTGAAGATTCTTACGCCATCGATTCGTCTTAACCCTGCGAGTGTCATAGGCTACATAACAACTGGAAAAGAAAAAAATTGCGGATGTTGGGCGCCATTTCGTGGGCCAAAAAATTTTTTATTCATCGAAACCCATCGTGTGGGGTATCAATCATGATGATGAGGTGATTTCAAAAATATATAACACGTATATGTTCAAATGTACCTAACTAAAAAAAAACTAAAACGATGTAAATAATTTTTTAATATAATTTAATAATAATTTAATTTTGCATATTTCTAAGTTGATACCATAGTAAAAATACTTTACATAAGTCACAGCGGATCTTTGTGTCTCTGAAGTTGGCTGCAAGAATTTGCAAAGTAGCTATTTCTGTGTCAATTTGAAGTTAAAGAGAAAGCATTAAATGACTGCCTCTTTCACTCTCTTACGTTTTTCTCATCGTCCTATCTCGCTTACTGTATGCAGTATACTTGATGACAAACTGTTTCTTGCGCAGTGGTTCACAGAACCTAACTTCAGAAACACAAATATCCACTGTGACTACAGATATAAATTGAAAAAACCAAATGTTTTTTTTTAACAATCTTAAAAAAAAAACATGAAAAGAATACTTGGCACCATCGTTTTTTTTCTACATTTGTTTTTTTTTTAGAAAAAGTGAAACATTAAATTTGGTAGTATTGTTTTAATTAAAGACAAATTATGTTTAAATAAATAGTTAACTATGAACTTAGAAAATACTTAATTTGTTACAATCAGAATGATCTTTTCTTTGTAATTATAAAAATCCCCGTCCGGAAATGGTAAACTTCAGTGGGTGTTGCCAATTATTTTAAGATATTTATGTACTATTTAACAAAAAACAAATGGTATAATCTTATTAAAAAAATATATCGACTCATATACGTAACCGCCTTACTATATTTTTATTTTCGTACTCTTGAAAAAAAACCTACTCCAGAAAAAAAACTGTTTTTTTCAATGTTTTTATTAAACGTATTTTTTTTTTTTAAATAAACATTTCTTACAACTCTAAACCGGCGCAAAGATTTTGAATAGTCTAAAAATATAAGTCACTCTACTTTTAACTGAAAGTACTTAAGAATATTAACAAATTTTACTATAGAAACAAAACTAAAATTACGACAAAAATCAACTTCACCATATTTTCGAGCGAACAGCTTGTTTTTTGCACATTTCTAAGTTGATAAAATCAAAATCAATAATTTTTTATTTCACATAGGCCTACATGGGCACTTATAAAACGTCGAAAAAAGGTGCACGGTTCGGGTTGGTCGTTTCCTATGGAGAAGAACCGGCAAGAAACTCCATGGTTACTCTTTTAAAAAATGGTTTGGTTTTACAATATTTCCATGTTACAGCATTAGTACTATGGGGGGACAACGTAGTCCCGACAATAAGTCGTAAGAAACAAAAAAAAAAGATTATATAATATATAAAAAAAAATAACAAATGGTAACTAACATCTAGAAGGCCTACAATGTTCACACATTCACAAAATAAAAGAATTTAAACAAAGGTAAAAACAAAACCGAAAAAAAATTTTTGTTAATACCATTGTAAAAGTACTGTACAGTAGACACAGCGGATATTCGTGCCTCTGAAGTTGTCTGCAAGACCCTGCGCAGCGCAATTTTTGTGTCAATGTTGAAGTTGAAGATAGCATTAAATAACTGTCTCTTTTACTCGCTTACGTTTGTCGCATCGTCCTATCTCGCTCACTGTATGCAGTATACTCGATGACAAACTGTTTCTTGGGCAGTGGTTCGCAGAACCTAACTTCAGAAACACAAACATCTACTGTGACTACTGTAACTCCTTGAAGGATAGAATGCAAGGTCATCCTGTGGAGTCGAATGAAAAAAAGTCTATGTACCCATCACTTAGACCCTTAGTAATAACTAGCCATTTTATTAAGGACCCACTCGGACATTTTTACGCCCTGAAGCTCTCATATTTTCTTAACCCATATAAAAATACCTTCGCCTAAATGTTAAGGTCAGCTCACACCGCAACGCGAAGCGACGCGAAGCTTGCAGGCAGTACGAAGCACGGCCGAAGCATCGCCGCGTAGTGTGTTGTCTTTTGTTTTAATTCTCTCACTCAAACGTGTACCCTTTCGTTTTGTAAATAGAGTTCCAAATTGTATCGATTGACTCATATCATACAGGGTAGACCGGATGTTTTACTGACGCCACAATTTGGTCATACATGGGTAATTCTAAACCGAAGCGAACTCACCATGCGATCGGTTATCTTCGGGAGAAGTGTTAATGATATGGTGAAAGCGTATAAGCACAGATAATATAGTACTAGCATAAAAATGCCTCATCCCATACAAAGAAACCGTGCCGAAGTAACTGGCGTTTTTCGTCTGATTACACTGATTATTTTTTGTCCATCAATCGCGTTCGGTTCCGTTCCACGGCAATAGATAGATGGTGTTAGCAGCAACTTGCAAGTAAGGGTTTACTCGGTTCGTGAATATTTTTTCTTTAAATACAGTATTTTTTTGCACGTTTTACAGTTTCTTTGCACCAAAATGTGTTAATGCAAATTTAAACAATCGAGTGGAATGCCTCAGAAGTTAAAAACCGCGCCATCTATTGGCATCAATTTTAAATTATCCGTTCAAATAATCTATGAAATGTTATTAAGAGCCAAATATTCCATAATTTTGTACTTAGGAGAGTTGATTAAACAAGAAAATACAATTTTTATGTTCAATTTATTTGGAACTCACTGCCTGCGTCTGTGTTTCCGAACGCATACAACCCGAATCTCTTCAAAGTTAGAGTGAACAGGCTTCTTCTGGGTAAGCTCACTCCATCGTCGACTATGTCTCTGTCACCTCTGACTTAGACTAGAGTCAAGAGCAAATCCATCACAAAAAAAAAACGATAATTTTACACACATTCAATAACAGATAGGTGCATATCGCGCCATCTAGTGAGATTTATTTGAAACAAATTTTCTTTCTTAGAGCTGAGACCCCGTGGCATAAGCAAGGTTGGGCCGCCACATCTTAATATTATTACAATTTATGATTGAATAGCTTTCTTAAAACGAGTGTGTGAGTAGCGTGCGTGCGTCGGTGTGATCTGACCCTTATCCTAATTTAATATATAAAAAATATGGATCTATCTTTCATATTTCGTTACATAAGCGTATGAAAATCAATAAAGAGCGGCCTTTCTTTTGTTTTTTTATCTTGGATACTGATTCAGCTATCTCAAGGGTTGAAGGCAAATATAATGTAGATTTTTATCTTGTTATGTTACTAGGTTCGGCTTGAAAACGTATTTATTCGGGTCTGTGTGTTCTTCAATGTAATATTATCAGTGGCGTAGCGTAGTGGGGGCGGATGCGAAGGATGCGGCATTTGTCGACAAATTTCTCGGCCGCTCTGAAGTTGTCTGAAATGGCTGCGTAGTAATAAATCGTTTAAAAAAAAACAAAACCCCGACTGCTTAAAATGCGAACTAAAAAAAACTTTTTGCAAAAAAATACTACCGACTTCCAAATACAAAACTACAAAGTGAGAAATAACTAATTTTTTTGAAGTCGGTGTCTTTCGTAGGTACCATTTTTTTGCGTTATGGACACCGACTTCAAAAAAATTAGTTATTTCTCACTTTGTAGTTTTGTATTTGGAAGTCGGTAGTATTTTTTTGCAAAAAGTTTTTTTATTTTTCACTTTTTAGTTGTACGTACCTAATAGGCAAGTTAGTAAGGGAACTATTTCGCCAGAATAGATTTCATGAAACTTGAACATAACCGGTGAAATGAGAGATCTGCTTACCCCTTAAGAGCGAACTGGCGTGATGTTATGTTATGAAATGTTATAAACAACAAACAGACATGCGATTGCAGCAATCCCGAGAGATTTGCCGTTATTTATTGAAGAGTTCTGTTGTATATCTCCGAAGTTCTTCATCAGATCTTCACCAAATTAAAATGGGACCAATTTCGGAACATACTTTTTCAAACAAAAAAAGAATTTTCAAAATCGGTCCACAATTGACGGAGTAATCGGTGAACATACAAAAAAAAAAAAAAAAAAACAAACATGAAGTCGAACATAGAACCTCCTCCTTTTTGGTAAGTCGGTTAAAAAGACGTAGGTAAACAAGAAGAAAATCATGCTGTGCAGTCGGAGGATACATGTTCGCAAGCTGGCTGACCAAAACCAGATGTATCCACCGACTGCACAGCATGATTTTCTTCTTGTTTACGTCTTTTTAGTTCCCTTTTTAAGCAGTCGGGGCTTTGTATTTTTATTTATTTTTTTATAACTTTTTAGCAATTTTTTTTTAGATTTATATATTTTTGAACATATATGTATTATATATTTTTGAAATCACCTCTCGCGGCGTTCGAGGCTCGTAAGTGGTCCACATTTACATTACAACACACATTACACATACACATACACACACATTATATCGTTAAATTTTTTGTGGTAATTTTTTTATTTTTCGGTGTTTTGTCGGTTCGAATTTGTGCTCGGCTCGTCTAGCGTAGACGCAGCTTTAGATTGACGGTGCTCTCGAGATTTTATGAAAATGACGTCAAATGCACAACGCCATCTATCGAATATGGAATTTAACTGTCCAAGTATCTGAATTGCGTGTGTTGTGATATTTTACTTCTTGAACATTTTAAATTCATCTAACTTTTGATAGAGTATACCGATTGCGATGAAAAAGAAACTAAGTAATAATTCAAGTTATTTATTATTTATTTATTATATACTTTATTGTACACCACTGAAATAATTTCAGGACAAAACATTTATAAAGATAAGTGTACAATGGGCGGTCTTATCGCACAGGGCAATCTCTTACAGACAACCTTTGGATGGACTGAACGAGAGAAGATAGACATAAGTGTACAAAAACTATACTAAATGATATTACTTAGATATAACATAAAATACATACATACAAATAAAATAATATACTAATAAATATCAAATATAGAACAGAGAAAGGAGAAGAATAGTTACAGAGAAAGGAAATGCTCTTTCACCATTTTTTTAAATGAAGGTAATGTTTGCGCACGCCTTACCTCAATAGGTAATGCATTCCACAAACGAGCTGCTTGAACCGTAAAAGATTTGTTGAAGAAGGATGTGGAATGCATACGAATGCTTAATTTTAGGTTTTCCGATGATCTCAAGGACCGAGAATGTGTGTCACAGAGGAACTGAAAGCGTTCTTTAAGATAAAAAGGACTAGAAGTTACACACAATTTTATGTATAAAAGGTTATCTACATTGAAAATTTTACGTGATGGGTGCACAAATAAACAGACACACAGATAAACGGACAAAAAATCCAAAAGTGCTGGAAATGTGTTCTGTTGGTTATCCTATAACAATCAATCTGCCTAGCCTTTTTCTCAACTATATTGGGGTCGGCTTCCAGTCTTAGCTAATTCAGCTGAGTACCAGTGTTTTACAGGGAGCGACTGCCTATCTGACCTCCACAACCCAGTAACTGGGTAACACGGTACCCCTTGGCAAGACTGGTTTCAGATCTCAAGCTTCTGACTACCCGTAACGACTGTCAAAGATCTTCAAATGACAGCCGGGACCAACGGCTTAACGTGCTTGCCGAGGCACGGAGGAAACTCGGTATGTTGAAATGGTCACCCATCCACGGACCGACCTCATAAAGCGATGCTTAATCTTGATGATCGACCCGTGCGGCTGTTATTATTTAGCCACGAGCCCTAGCTATTTTTTTTGGAAATGTTTTCGATGTACAAAAACGACTTTCCCACAGATTTCCCAATGTCGAACCTTTTATTTTAAAGACTAAATTACTTCTTCTTCTTCCTGCCCTCTGCCAGATATTTGAGGTTAGGACTCGCTTATCTGCTCGGATGGTCTATCCATGATGGATTGTTGTCGATGATGGTACCTATTTTCAGCTCTTTTAGATTTCTCTCGACAGTGCTCCACCAAGAGGCTGGTGATCTGCCCCTTGTACGTTGCTTGGTGACAAAACGAAAGACTAAATCATAGTAGACACATCGGGTCTTCTTGTCTCTGAAGATGGCTCTGCCAACCATTGTTAGTGAGTTTACTGCATAGAGTAGGCGAGATAGACCGATGCGACAAACGTAAGCGAGAGACAGTTATACAATGCTAGCTTCACATTCAACATTGACATAATAAAAAAACATTTTTTGCAAAAAAAATATCACCGACTTCCAAATAAAAAACTACAAAGTGAAAAATAACCTTATTTTTGGAAGTCGGTGTCTTTCGTAAGTACCATTTTTGCTTTATGGACACCGACTTCCAAAAATAAGGTTATTTTTCACTTTGTAGTTTTTATTAGGAAGTCGGTGGTATTTTTTTGCAAAAAATGTTTGTTTATTTTTCTCTTTTTAGTTTTACCTACCTAATAGGCAAGTTTTTTAGTAAGGTAACTATAATGCTAGAATATACTACCCGAATATCATGTAACTTGAACATAACCGGTGAAATGAGAGATCTGCTTACCCCTTAAGAGCGAACTGGCGTGATGTTATGTTATGAAATGTAAAAACATAAAACAACAAACAGACATGCGATTGCAGCAATCCCGAGAGATTTGCCGTTATTTATTGAAGAGTTCTGTTGTATATCTCCGAAGTTCTTCTTCAGATCTTCACGAAATTAAAATGGGACCAATTTCGGAATATACTTTTTCAAACAAAAAACGAATTTTCAAAATCGGTCCAAAATTGACGAAGATATCGGTGAACATACACAAAAAAAAAAAAAAACATGACGTCGAACATAGAACCTCCTCCTTTTTGGGAAGTCGGTTAAAAATAGCTGCTGCGCAGGGTCTTGTAGCCAATTCAGAGACGCAAAGATCCGCTGTGAGTATTATACTTCCTTCTAGATGCTAGTTAACATTTGTTAACTTTTTTATAAAATATATAATCCTTTTTTTGTTTTTTTTTTAGTTTCTTGCGAATTATTGTCATAAGTCGGGCCTACGTTGTCCCCCCATGTCTAAGTACTAATGCTGTAACATGGAAATATTGTAAAACCAAACCATTTTTAAAAGAGTAACCATGGAGTTTCTTGCCGGTTCTTCTCCATAGGAAACGACCAACCCGAACCGTGCACCTTTTGTCGACGTTTTATAAGTGCCCATGTAGGCCTATGTGAAATAAAAAAAAAATTATTTTTTTGATTTTGATTTTTTAATAAAGGGCTGATACCACCAATCTACATAAAAAATACTTAATGTAAAAATAATGTATGTTGAGGACATTATTCGCGTGTAATACCACTCGACGTGTTGGATATTTCATGTCCAGCGCAAATGACGGTTTGATGAGGATTGTTCCTATTAGATATTATTATTATAGAGTAATTTGTTTTGGACATTGTAATATGGGTTAGGTTTAGGACAGAAGATTTTTTATTAAGATAATGGTCGCTGGATTGTTTCGTAAAAGTTTAACCCCGATTTTGTACGGAATAAAAATGATATTTATATTTCTAAGAACCTACTTGTTTAGATAATATATTTGAGGGTCGGGCAACCTCTTATTGGGCTCAGAAATTCTCAAAAAATCTGAAAATCATTGGCCTTTTCTAAGTCAAAACAAAAGACAGTCCGTAACACAGATGCTCATACTCGACTCAAAATCAAAATTACCTACCAAGCAACTGCCAACCAATCCAGCGTTGCCAGAATGTAACATTTGTTACATTATATGTTTCTTATGTAACATACATGTAATACGACTCAAAATGTAACTTTTACGTTACTCTTAGGACTAAATAAAATATATTGAAATTTTTTCCATCAAACAAAAATTTTCGTGAAACGGAACGCATCTAATAAAGATTTTGTTCGTCGTGTTGTCGCACCTAATTTTGTGATACACAAATTGACCTATTGCATATTCACTCACTTACACTTTATTATTTTTAATCCATTTATTTTAGGCGACAGGGCCCATATAAAATAACTTAATTGTAATAATGGCGTTAGTAACTATACAAACTTATACCTTAACAGACGTGCGATCGCAGCAATCCCGAGAGATTCGCCGTTATTTATTGAAGAGTTCTGTTGTATATCTCCGAAGTTCTTCACCAAATCTTCACCAAATTAAAATGGGACCAATTTCGGCACATACAATTTCAAACAAACAAATAATTTTCAAAATCGGTTCGCAATTGACGGATATATCGGTGAAGATACACACAAAAAAAAACAAACGCAATGTCGAACATAGAACCTCCTCCTTTTTGCTAAGTCGGTTAAAAATACTAACCAACCAATCACAACTGTCTTAGAGTTGAGCATGAGTCAATGCTGCCGGAATACCGGACTAAGACCATAAGAACATGGAAGGTAATACACAAGAAGGGTTAAAGTTCATGAAATATTAATGTGTTTGTAACTTTGCAACAATAACAACAAATTAAGAGCCCCTAAATGCCTTGATGGTATAACGTGAATCAGTTTCAAGCTTTATCTTTTTAAGATAAAGGTTCAAAGTTTAACGCAAATGTATATTTGTTATTGGGTTTTCGGATCCTACTGGACATTCTCAGTCAGTAGCAGCTCGTGGTCTGCTATTGCTTTTTTTATAGTCTATAGGCTTGCGTTTGACCACCATCTCGCCTGATGTTAAGCGATGATGTGGTCGACGGTGAAGCACGCTTGCCTAGAAGAAACCTATTCACTCTTGACTTAAAGACCCCTAGGTTGTAGCTATCAGGGAACAAAGATTCCGGAGGGGAATTCCACTCCATAGCTGTGCGCACAATGAAAGTATTAGCAAAACGCTTTGTGCGTATGGGAGGGATGTCTACCATGTACCGATGGCGCATGGCCGTACGTCTTGTAGTCCGATGATGGAAAGGGCCAGGTGGAATCAAATTGTGCAGTTCCGTCGCACACTCCCCGAAATGTAACCGATAAAAAACCGACAGACTGGCGACTCGGCGTCGATGTTCGAGGCTCTGGAGCTTTGATGCGACCAGTGCATCGTTGCCAATAAGCCTTTTGGCCCGTCTGTCAATCAACTCAAGTGCATCAAGCTGGTATTTGGCAGATCCATCCCAGAGGTGAGAGCAGTACTCCAAGCATGACCGAACTTGCGCTTTATACAAGTTGAGCAGCTGTTCAGGCGTGAAGTACCGTCTCACCTTTGCAAGAATCCCAAACTTTTTTGCAGCTAACTGAGCTTTCGCCTCAATGAATTGACCGAAGTTGAGGTTCGATGTCAACGTAATACCAAGAAGTTCGAGGTGGTCCGTGTGGGTCTTAGCAGCATCGAAACTGACCAGATTGGCATCACCCCATTCGGAGACCGCCTTCAAGGACTGGTTCAAGCGTTCAACCATGGCCTCCCGGAGAAACCGAATCTGAGGCCCAGTAGCCCGTGCGCCGGACACGTATCTCTCAGCAACAGTGCTGTCGTCTGCGTACCCAAAGGTTCCGGGTTTTAGCAGATCATTAATGTGCAGCTAGAATAACGTTGCTGAGAGCACTGACCCCTGAGGGACACCGGCGTTGATATCTAACTGACCGGACGAGCAGCCGTCGATAACCACTCGGATGGATCGATCCCTCAGGAAGTCCGCAATCCAAAAAAAACAGACCACTAGGCAGACCGAAGGAAGGAAGCTTATCAATGAGGCTTTCGTGCCAGAACCTGTCGAAAGCCTTCGAGATGTCGAGGGAGACGGCTAGCGTTTCCCCGTGTCTCTCGATGGCCTCACTCCAGATGTGAATGGCATACGCTAAAAGATCCCCAGTGGACCAATTTCGGCGGAAGCCGTATTGGCGGTCACTGAGGATGTCGTTCGCTTCTAGGTATACCAGGAGCTTACCGTTGAGCACACGTTCCATACTCTTACAGAGGATGGACGTTACAGATATGGGTCTGTAGTTGGCCGGGTCAGCTCGACTGCCCTTCTTGGGCACGGGCTGCACGTTGGCTTGCTCTTCCTTTTTGAAAGCTTCTGTTGCATGCGCTGCGTAAGCGGTTAAAGTTGACGGGAGCGAAGCCGCGGGGGATAGATAGTTACACTATAAATCTTGGATCAAATTATTAAGGAAATGGTCTAAACTAACATATATTTTGTACAAAAAATTACAACTAGGCGTTTTTGCGGGGGCATCTGCGCCTCCACTAGAATCGTACAATTTGCCGGGATAAAAAGTATCCTCTGATATACTACTCAGCAATTCTGTAGTTTTTGTATCAGTGAAAGTTTTCGTAATCGAATAAGTAGTTTCAGAACTAACTCTTACTAGTGGAGATAGTTTAGACTAGTTTAGATTTTGAGAACGGTTGTTAAAGTGGGCATGAGGCGTTTGCCAAAGTGATAGTAATAACTTTTTTGTTAAAATTCTTTTATTTTTCCTTTTTAGGGTTCGGTATCTCAACAAGTAAAAAAATGGTGAAAAGATTACCACATTATGTAAGACATTTCTGTAAATAAACAAAGTGAAAAGATTGCTAGTATTCGATAAAACAGAGTTGTGTAAATATTACTGTGTGTGGTGTAGTGTTCAGTGTAATGTTCGTCAGAAAGTTTAAAACCGGCCAAGGGCGAGTCGGACTCGCGCACGAAGGGTTCCGTACCATTATAGCAAAAAACGGCAAAAGAATCACGTTTGTTGTATGGGAGCCCCACTTAAATATTTATTTTATTCTGTTTTTAGTATTTTTTGTTATAGCGGCAACAGAAATACATCATCTGTGAAAATTTCAACTGTCTAGCTATCACGGTTCATGAGATACAGCCTGGTGACAGACAGACAGAGAGACGGACCGCGGAGTCTCAGTAATAGGGTCCCGTTTTTACCCTTTGGGTACGGAACCCTATAAAGGAACCCTTATAAGATCACTCTCTTGTCCGTCTGTCCTTGTGTCACCATGGATTTTCTCAGGAACGGGTGGACCTAGCAAGTTGATTAATGAATACCATGAATGAATGTATAGCAGATATTGACTTAGGTCTATAGTCCCTATTAGGTGTATACAAATCAAGGTGCTGAGTCAGCACGATAAAAAGATATCGGCAAATTTAGATTTACGCGAAAACTTGAAAGTAACAATTTTTTTTTTTTCAGAATTTTCCTTTTACCTTTTTTTAACCGAAATTGACAATTCTTGGTCAACCGGAAGTACCGTATAGGTTTTGGGTAGAAAACCTATATGGTAGTTCCCGTTGACCTACAATCGACTAAACCAAAAACAAGTAAAATTTCAAAATTTAAAAAACCACTGACAAATTTATCGTAAAAGTAAAACGCCCATAACTTTTGAACGGCTGAACCGATTTTATTCAAACATAAATTATATTAAATATTGAAATTGTACTTGTTTACATAACATTTATTTTCGGACAACCCTTATCGCTGATTAGAATATCAAATTGTCTGGAGCCAAGAGTTCTTTATTCAAATTCTACCTTTTTCTATAGCCCCGCTTAAAGAGCTATTATGTATGTCTTATATTGATGTTTTTTGGTTTCCAAATCCTTAGGTACCTATTGAGGTGTATTAGGTACCTAAGCATTTGGAAACATATAAAACTAGATAGCTTTTCAGAAATGGCGATTAAGGTACGTAGGTACAAAGACATTATATAATAATTTGTTTTTGTAATACCGAAACGTGTCGCACGTTCAAGCTAAGGTGAAGCTCCCACTGAGACGCTTTTTCGACGGGTTTTGACGTAACGATACAATATAGAACTTTACCTACAAGAAAGGTACACATTTCAGTGTGCAAATAAACTCGAACTTTTTATTCAGTATTGACATTTCAGCTTGTGGGTGGGCCACAAGCACAAAACGTTCTCCGAATACCTTCATTATGCGTACAGCTAAGGAGTGAAATACCCTGCTGGAGTCTGGATTTCTTGAAAGCTACAATCTGGGGGTCTTTAATTCAATAGCAGAAAATAGATGCGCCGCTCCGCCGTCGCCGCTTACATACTTTGTGTCAATAGTATTGTATAGGTTACTTCAAGGTGAGCGTGTTTCATCGTCGAAGACATCATCGCTTACCATCCTGTAACATAGTGGTCAAACGCGAGCTTATAAAACATAGTTCTCAATTGTATCGCTATCGCCTTGCAGCGTCGCTTCTCATCTCGGTATAAGCTGACCTTAAAGGACATACAATTTTATTCGTCCACAGTCCAGGGCCACCTGAAGTTCGATACTAATTCAATAATATTTCAATTCCAGTAAAGAAAATGTCTTTAGATCAGGCAAAGGTACAAGCAATAAAAAAGATTTTTTATTGAAAATTCGATCTAAAAATTGACGGGGGGGTGATCATAAGCTCTTAGAATAAGGTTATTTTGAGTGTGTGTAAGGGACAGATGTATGATGACTTCGGGGAATTAGCCATCGGGCATAATATGACATTCGAAAACAAGCAGTAAACCAATTATTTGCAGTTATAGCCAATGAGAAAACCAGGAATGATATACTATTCCTAGTAAAACTATAGAATTCTGTTCATTAAACCCTGCTGGTTTGTTTTTCCTCCCATCCCATTTTATAATCCTTCTTTTAGTCTTCTTGAATATTTTAGGTTGAAATAGCTTTCGACTTACTGGCACGTCCAGCCAATAGACATACGATCTAATCTATCGAATAGACTATCGCTGCAATGGCTTTAAAACGTACGCTCGATCTAATGGCAATTCGAAATTGTATTACATCGATGTTTTGGAATTTTGGCGATTCGGACGTTTGATCTGATGAATTCGGGACATTAGCCATCGGGCATATGACTTGTTACATCTGTCCACACACTCAAAATAACTCTACTCTAAGAGCTTATGGTCACCCCCCTGGTTTCATGGTAACACACCAAAGATAATTGTTATAATATCAAGTCATAATTATGGATTTACTAGAATTTATTGCCTCTTTGGTCTTGTGAACATAAGCACTACTGCTGAGTATGAGGTCCAGATTTGATTCTCGAGTCGGTCTCAGTAGCAGTAAAAGGAAGAGGTTCTTTGTTCGGCTGTAAGTGTGTTAAAAAAAAAAAACACTACTTCATCATCATCATCATTTCAGCCGAAAGACGACCACTGCTGGACATAGGCCTCCCCCAAGCGTCGCCACACTGATCGGTCCTGTGTGTTTTGTATACACATGACTCCCGCAGCCTTTACCAGGTCGCATTTGACCGATTACTACGACAAATATGGACCGGTTTTGAAAGTGTATACCTTCGAGGTAGTCCCATTGTCACAAAGGCAGTATCTGATGAGGAAATCCTATGGAAATCGAGGGAACTCCTCAAATTTTATAAGCATACATTTATTTATATAAACTTCATGTACAATGGTAATACATAGGCGGACTTAATGCAGCAAGGCATTCTCTACCAGTCAACCTTTGGGTTAAAAAGGACAAACAAGTGGTAGGAGTACAAAATAAAAATGAACAATAATTAAAGTCGGATATTAATAAACTATCTAACTAATAAAATACATAAATAATTACTAAAACAATAGACTAATAAATATTATAATAAATACCATATCATTATTTATTCTAAATGAAACAGAAATTTAAATATAATAACTATGACGAAGACCGAGATATGTAAGAGAGGACAAGTAATAGTTCCGGATTCTACGCTTAAATGAAAATTTACTCTCAGCTTTTTTAATGTCAAGGGGAAGCACGTTCCAGAGTTTTATAGTAGAGACAGCGTAAGAATTAGATATAAACCCAGTGCGGTGAGAAGGAATTTGGAGAAGTAAGTTTTTGGAAGCTCGAAGGTTAAGATCGTGAGAACTGCCCAACACTTTAAAATATTGTTTTAAATAATCAGGAGTACAAGGATCGTTCATGATGTTGAAGAGCATGCAGAGGGATCTTAGGAACTCCTCTGACGGATAGGCAGCCATTTGATTTTGAAATTTTTTCGTCAACATGGCAAGCATTTGCATTCAGATAGTTTCATCTGGTGAAGTGGAATTAATGAGGAAGATCACAGATGGCCACTTGAACTTCTCAATGAGAAGTATGTTTTGGGTAAAAGATATCTCGAATAGTATGACTGTGGTGAAGGAAAATTTCAATAAATGATTCTAATGAAAATGGTACCATCGAACTTATCTGGTGATGAAGCCTTAAGGTAGGCATCGGCAATCCGTAATAAGACAATGTATCCTAGTCGTGTTTAGGCTTGTTAGAATTGTTATGAGAAGCCCTTTGGTTATAAATGACTTTCATGGTAAGAAAAGATACGAAAGCTAAAAACTGGCCAAGTGCGAGTCGGACTCACGCACGAAGGGTTCCCTACCATTATCGCACAAAAAAAACACGTTTGTTGTATGGGAGCCCCACTTAAATATTTATTTTATTCTGTTTTTACACGGTAACAGAAATACATCATCTGTGAAAATTTCAAGTGTCTAGCTATCGCGGTTCATGAGATACAGCCTGGTGACAGACAGACAGACGAACAGTGGAGTTTTAGTAATAGCGTCCCCTTTTTACCCTTTGGGTATGCAAGCCTAAAAAGAGAAAAATAAAAACTTTATAACCAAAAATAAATATTCTTTTGACTATGAACTTTGTCACAGTACCTACCAATGAAAGAAACTTTTAAACAAAAAAAATAAACCGACTTCCAAAGCCTAACACTACAAAGCGAAAAATAACAATCTTTTCGGAAGTCGGTGTCAAAAACGAAAAAAAAAATAGGTATCAAAGACACCGACTTCCGAAAAGCAAGTTTTATTAATTATTAATTGTTTTGTTGAAAAAAAATATTTTATTGGTAATGTGACAAAGTTCAAAGTCAAAAGAATATTTTTTTGGAAGTCGGTTTTTTTTTGTTAAAAAGTTTTTTTCATTGGCACTGTGACAACATTCTAACATAACGTAGTTATATTTCATACAGGACACCTTATACCACCTTCGATTAACGGCTTCAGTCCATACTAAACTTTTATGACGTCTAAAAATAGATTTATAGAACCGTTAAGTGCGTTACTGAATTATTGATCAGCTGTTTCAGTCAATAAAATGTTTATTGCTCCTACCTGGCTTTGTTTCTGTAAATTATAAAGCACTCCAGGTTGACGCCATTTTGTGACTTGAGTAGGTAGACCGCAGTAGTAATAAAAGTTAAGATGATTTTTACGGTACGCTTGGGAAGATTGGGAGAGCTCTGTGGGAAGGAGCTCACCCGGGGAAGTAGGTACTATGAGCGGGGACTCTGTAGTTCCAGGTTCGGGTCACAAAGACAAATTAAACAAAAAAATAAAACCGACTTCCAAATAAAAACACTACGAAGTGAAAAATAACCTCAATTTTCGAAGTCGGTGTTCCGGTTTTCGTTTCTTCGGTTTTTGAAACCGCCTTCCGAAATTGAGGTTATTTTCACATTGTAGTGTTTTTATTTGGAAGTCGGTTTTATTTATTTGTAAAAAAGGATTTTATTTGTCACTTTTTAGTGGTACATAATGGACAAGTTCTATAGTAAGGTATATCTATAATGCCCGCAGTGATGCCAGAATAGACTACCGGAATAACATATAACTTGAACATAACTAGTGGATTGAGAGTGTACCAGGGTGAACTGTACACATCTGCATACCCGTTTAGAGCATACTGGCGTGATTGTATGTTATGAAATGGTGTACACAATAAACAGATATGCGATCGCAGCAATCTCGAGATATTTGCCGTCATTTATTGAAGAGTTCTGTTGTATATCTCCGAAGTACTTCATCAGATCTTCATCAAATATGAATGGGACCATTTGGAAATAAACTTCTTTCGAACAAAAATAATATTTTGCATAGAAACATCCGAATTGAGAACTTCGTTTTCCTTTTTGGGAAGTCTGTTAAAAATCATAACGGCGTTCTTTAATGCAACCAAGTCTTTTCATAGCTAGTACAAAATCAGACACTTTTTTGTGACACATGCCACTTCAAAAGCCGTGAAAGGTCCCTTCAGCAAACAATCTTTACAGTACTAACCTTCATGATACCCATTTCTCCCGCCAAGCAGTGTAGCTGTGTTTCGGTTTGAAAGGTATAATACCTTTCAGCTTTGTCTCTGGGATGGAAATTCATCTGTGATTTCTTTGAAGCCTTGTTATTGAATATTGCAGTAGGCGACCTCCAAACCTAGCAGCTTGAATCTAAAAGCATTATTTTATTCACTGATAACCGTGAAAAAAAGCCCTTTTAGTCACTATTTTGGTGTTTGAATTTAGAACACACCAATATATTCGACCTCCATCTTAATGCTATACCTCCTTGCGCTAAAAATACTCGATACAAACTCCTTGTGCAAAGAATACTCGAAATACAAACTCCTTGTGCTTTTCGCTCCTATCTTTCTTTTTCTCGTAGTCATGGTATAATAGCTATTTATGCAACTGTTACGTTATGGACGGTCTTTTAATACGAGTGCCATTTTTCGGTACAAGCGTAGCGCGTACCGAAATAGGTGGGCACGAGTTATTAAAAGACCAATAACGTACAGTTGCATACAAGATTTTATCTACGAAGGAAGGAATAAAACACAGATATAGACAAATAAGTATTTTGAAACTTAACTACACACTGACTATTGTTTATCCCGCGTCCACATTTTTTTAATTTAGTCTTTATTAGGTATAAGGCAAAGATCTTATAGCCGCAACAGCCAAATAGTATACGATACTTCTGTTCTAAACTTGTTCCATTTTTAAAAACATCATTTACATTGTCTCGATTTCGAAGTCATATTATAGGTACCTGGCTGTATGTTCAGAATGTCTTTGCTTGTGTTTTAGAATTTATGACGATTCGCATAATGCAACCCGGTGTCGTTATGGGTATCATAATGAAACCTCTGTCAATTTTGTAATTTGAATATAACGCAACCGATGTAGATAAAGTATGCAACTCTTAAAGGGATTTATAGCGGGGGTCATGAATTCGAGTCCCTCAGGATTCTAACACTTGATTCTCTCGCTATTCCCGTGATTCAATCATCATGAATCACTCCCTTTTTTTTTTTTTTTTTTTTTTTTGGGTGGGAAATCATCCAATGACTTCTCCCGCTCTGGGTGAGGCGGGAGGGCGTGTCAGACTTTTACTGACTAAAACCCACCCGTGTTCCTTCAGTTGCTTGAGTCAGGGCCGCGGTAACTCTTTTTCAAATTTATCCGCGACATGAATCACTCCCTACGATCGTGATTCAGTCGTTAGAATCCTTCACTTGCTCGTGATTCATCTATGGCCCTCGATTTAAATCCGTCCTTTATTCACTAATTATATAATATACTTTTGGGAATTTGGGAATATCTTTCAGTGTTCAATCTTTTCTGCAACTGACAACCCTTAACGGAAACTTCTGAAAAGTTCGCGACAGCAAAAGTTGCTGTCTGTGAAATGCCTTATTGATATGGCTTCTCTTTGAACGTGGGTTTCATTCAGCCGCCGTTTTAAAAATCAATTAAATTCAAAGTCTATTTTAGTTCGTTCGTGCGACGATGTTATTTTTGTTAGTTTATTTAAAGAGAATTGAGCTCGTGACGAAGTCGTTGTTATATTTAGAAGTGTGATGACGTGGATTTTGTAGAATTTCGGTACTAATTTAGGTCTACCACCTCTTGTGGGAAAATTCTAGAGCAGTTATTGGATATTTAGGCCCTAAGCTCCTAAACCCTATTTAGACAGAAATGTTGTAGAACTTGGATACTATTTTAGTATAATTTAGGTCTGCCACCTTTATAGGGAAAATTCTAAAGTTGTTATTTAATATATAGCCCGTAATTTTAGGGCTTACCGAAACTAGCAATTACCGAGAGGTCTACATATATTCTTTAAATTGTGGCATTAGCTGCTACGCGCCTTGTAGATAGTACACACCTAGAATATAATAAGAATAGATTAGATTATGAAGAGAGGACGAATACAAAAGAAAATTCCTACTTTGACGAATAGGCAGCAGACTTATTGCGTAATGAATTTGGCAAGGCAAAGGGCTAAGCATATGATCAATCGACCAATCACATAGACGGAAAATCACATCGCGTCTTTTATCTCGCTTGTGATTGGTCTTTGCCTTGCCGAATTCATTATGGTGGCACTTTACATCGCTATTCGATGTTCGGGTTTTTTTTCGTCTTTATTCGCTATATTCGTGTTGAGTTCCGAATAACACGAATACACCGACTACACATCGTTCATAAACAGCAAATATGCCGAACATTTACTAATATTTTTGCTATAGTTTATGCATATGGGACCCGCTGACCCGCATGTTGCGGATCCTATATGCAGGTATGCATTTGATAATATTCCAAAAATCGCATAACAAGCTCATTTGTCCAATCCATTTTGGCACGAACAAGCTGTAAACAAACTACATAAATACTTATACAGGTCCGCCAATGACGCGCACCGCACACTACTGAGCGAGCGATGCCAGTAAACGAACATATTCGCCATATTCGCAATCCTTTGATATGTTGCAAAAAACCGACAGCCGGGTGGATACCAGTGTTCGGGTATTCGGCGTATTCGTCTTGTTCGGAGAATAGGCAAATATAGACGAAGAGAGCTACTTCACATCGTCCTGTTTGGGCGAATAAGACAAATACGCGAACACGAATAACGATGTGAAGTGCCACCATTCGCAATAATTCTGCATACTCTTCGCCCTTTGCCTTGCCGAATTCATTCAGCTGTTCGTCAAAGTAGAAATTTCCTTTAGTATTCGTCCTCAATTCATAATCGAATCTAGATAAACTATTAAGTTTTCTTGCTTGACAATAATATATATGAGGTGTTCCCATGGTAGCTTGTGTTTTTTTTTCATAACTCTTTTCAGTCTTTTGGCTAAGAACATCTGGAATATTTACAAGTAGGATGAATGGAGAGGGTAAAGAAAATATGTATGGACTATGTAAGATATTATTTGATGGACTGACATGGAGTAAATGAAAGCGAGTGTGATTAGCATGATGATTGACAGGGGCAAATCGAAGAAGAAATTGTATTGCCCCAACACTTAAGAGGAAATGCGGTTGCAGACATCCGACTGAATATCTAAGTAAAAAGTCGTAATTCGAGGTTTAGCTCGCGCCTATTTCCTCCTCAAATATTGGATCAATTTAAAAGATATTCCATAAACTCAAAAAGAAAGAAATATACTGTGCCTCTATGTTTTCCTTTTTACGCGACTGCCGAAGGAGGGTAATGTGTTTATCAGTCTATGTATGTATGTATGTTTGTTCCTATGTGGCGTTCTAGGGACCAAACGCGTTGGCCGATTTTGATGATGCTTACGTCAATCGATTCCTCTTAACCCTGCGAGTGTCACTGGCTACATACAATTTTTTTTAGGTGATTTCAAAAATATATAATACTTCTATGTCTAAATGTACCTAAATAAAAAAATAACTAAAAAGTTGTAAATAAAAAATATTCGCTTTTTTTGATGATACATTATCTTTAGAAGCACTAGAACCCTCCAAAAATGCACAAAATTACGCTGTCAACAGAAGCATATTGTACAAGTTTGGCAACTATAAATGAAAAAAGAACAAAGGGGCATAGTATATATTTTCCTTTTCCAATTTATGGAATATTTTCTAAATTGGTCTTAATTGGAGGAGGAAATAGGCGAGAGCCAAACCCCAACATTACTTTTTACTAAGGAATTTTCGTCGGAGTTCTCTGCCCACATTTCCTCTCAAGTAACATGGAAAACGAGAAAGCTGATGATGGGTAAAAAACTTCTTTGATTTAGAATTTGTAATATATTTTTTTCGTAATTTAACTTACTCAATATAAATAGTGTATCTGTCTTGTTTTAAGTTCAGGCTCCATAATTTCAAAGTTTTATTTTATTCTGTAAAATATATTACGTTATGTGGAGGTCCCAAGTAGATAACGTAGGTCCAGGTACCTAATGGTCCTACTCCCGAAATTTTCACAACCCAAAAACCTAATCAGCATAAAAATATAGTAAACCTTTTTACATTAAACTTATTTCATCTCTGACGCTAAAGTTCTGGCTATATAACGACAATGTACTACTTTAGTTTCTGAATTAATAAAAGGGAAGAGTCTAAGTTTGTAACGGTTCCGCGAATAATGATTAAAAGTTTTTTTTTTTGATATTATGTAATATAGTATAATAATATAACGCCTGTACATCCCAGGGTTTGATAAGCATAATAGTACATTATGGTACAAGTGTGTAATGTTGGTGATTACCGCTGAGGCGCCATTGAGACCCGAGCCGTTAGGTGAGGGTCTTAAGAGAGCCGAGGACGGTAATCATCAATATATAAGTGTATCATACGACGTTTTACAACACACTTGTGAAGAAAATAATACAAATAAATCATTTCCAACAGTGAAATCGAGTTGTGAATTTCTTTTCGCAATGGCGGGCAAAATTAATCAGTTTTCCTATGCGCGCGCATCTAACAATGGCGATCGGCCATAGACTAAAATTAATAAGTTTTCTTTTTTTTGGCTTTTCGCGGATATCGTTTTAGCATCGAACAAAATGGGGCATTTCAAGTTTTCTTTATTACAGACAAAAACAAAAGTTATATTTGAGTGAAAATTTTATTTATTAAACAAGTACACGTTGAAATTATCTATTTAAATACGAAGTTGCATGAAATGTATTGCATTTGTACTATTGAGCACGATCTTTTTTGTATCGAAACTTTTTTTAAGAACGTAGCAACTCAACCAATAAATTAAAAAAAAAACTCTCTAACTCACTTGTGATTAATAGCAATGAAAAAGTCACAGTTTGCTAACAGGTGTCATTATGTGCCTAATTGCAGTGAAATTAGAGCCACTTTATGAGCAAGTGCGTTGAAAAATATAGTCCCATAATTTACATGGGCCTAACGAAATTCAGCATAATGATCATTACGCATCATACATGCTTTGCCATAATATATATTTCCATAAATACTGTTGGCATAATTTTAAAGCATAATGTTATAAACGCATAATGATATTTACACATAATATTCTTTGGAATAAAACAAACATGTTCGCGGCTCAAGTGTGGCCCCCGGGCCTTAACCTAATTAATTTGAGTCCTTATATCAAATATATTTAATTAGACATTTTACTGACTTACTCGTAGGTAAAACAATTTTCAATCGATTCAAATCGATATTAAAATTTTCTATATTTTGAAATTAATATTTTTCCCGTAGGTATTTTAATTTTCGACGTCCAAATATGTATCCATAAAATTATTATGACGAATAAATATTATGCCTTAAATATTTATGCAACCCGAAATTATGGCAAAAAAAAAATAGACCAAATGACAGTTATGGCTAACCTTTGCATTATGCAAAAGTATTATTATGCTTATAAAAGTTATGCGAAAACGTTATGCCAAATAATATGATGATACCGATTCAAACAGTAAAATGCCCATAACTTATATACATATGCTTTTGAACGGCTGAACCGATTTTATTCAAACATAGCTATGAACGTCGGTGCTCCGTAGACCAATTGAAGTTTGACCAATTGGTCTATGGGGAAAAATACTCTCGACAAAATCACCATTCAAACAAAAATTGTTTTTTACAAAATCAAAATCGGTTCATCCGTTTAGGAGCTATGATGCCACAAATAGACACACAGATGCACAGCAACACACGTCAAACTTATAAAACCCCTCTTTTCCGGCGGGGGTTAATGAAACATGACAATTTCAGCAGTCATTATACACTAGGAAAGCCACTTACCAAAGGGTGACTGACCACAAAATGGTTCCCTAACACCGTTCCACCAATTCTGTCACGGAACACGAAATAACTTCGAAGACACGTCAGACAGTAATCATAACGCGGTATAATAAAAAATAACGGTCGAAACCTTTCCACTTTCGGCCATTTTAACCAAAACCAACCCCTGTTTAGGTAAAGCCACGTTGTCACTTAGAGCTGTAAAATGTTAAGTAGGTATATACGCGTGTGTAGGTATAGGTATAAAAAATATAAGCGTGGAAATGCAGGGTAAATGTGTGGGAAAATCATATTATACGTATTCTGTGCCGTGTCGTACCTTTGAAAGCACGTTAAGGTTGCCATAGTCGACGGCACGAACTATTATGTGCGCGGGGTTTAAATGAATGCTATCTCATCCGACAACACGTGCGAAAGAGATAGATGCTGTGATGAGCAGTAAGAATCTAGTTCGCGTACGAATATACACTTTTGTAAATTTTTAGCGAAATAGATAGGAAGAAAACGAGCGCACGATTTTTTTTGAACAGACCTTTTGGAATATAGATGTCATGAAAAAACGACTAAATGTATCTGTTCAAAATAAAGTTATTTACATTGTTGAACTACTAATCTATCCCTGTATGGTGACTGTTTTGCAATATTCCTTCTTCTTATGGTGTTTATTTCCGCTCAAAGATGCGTTAAAATTAGTGTTGAAATATGGAACTTTCGACGGTCATAACTTTAAAAAAATTCTATACAGGGCTAGATAATGATGAGACAAATTGTTTTTATTTTTATTTTGAACGTCCACCCTCAAACAGTGGATTAATCGCCATACTACGTTTTATGGGAGAATGGTCGACTAGGGCAACCTTAAACGTTGGCCCCGACAGCGGCAGTCTTTTGTAGATCTTTGATAGTCGTTACGGATTGTCAGAAGCCAGAAAGTCAGAAACCCATTCTTGTGACGTATTCCACATTGGGCACCCGTTTTAACGGCTCCGTAGGTATTCCAAATTCGGCACCTATCAAAATTTTTCGCAGGTGCCGAAGTGGAATGAATTATTTTTTTAAATTTTATTCCACATTTGGCACCTCCGGGTCAGTACGTATTAGTGTTATTTAATATTTTAAGTATTTGCCAGCTACCGCTTTCAAAATGTGGAGTGAACTTTACTAAAAGTTTTACACAAAAAATAAACCGACTTTCAAAGCAAACTAAGCAAACAATAATCGTTTCAGAAGTTGGTGTCACAAAACGACACAAAAACTAAGAGGTACCAAAGACACCGACTGCCGAAACTAAAGTTATTTTTGCACTTTTTACCCGACTGCCGAAGGAGGTTACTGTGTTTATCAGTCTATGTATGTATGTTTGTTCCTATGTGGCGTTCTAGAGACCAAGCGCGTTGGCCGATTTTCATGATTCTTACGTCAATCGATTCGGTCAAAACTTGGAAATAGAAAAATGGCGGATTTGTGGCGCCATATTGTGGGGCCCCAATTTATTTTTTACAGACCCCTCGTGTATGGTATCAAAATAAAGGGTTTTAAGAGGTGATTTCAATAATATATAACAATTGTATGTTTAAATGTACCTAATTGGAAAAAAATATTAACTAAAAAAAAAAAAAAACAAAAAGCCCGACTGAACTAAAAAGACGTAAACAAGAAGAAAATCATGCTGTGCAGTCGGAGGATACATCTGGTTTTGGTCAGCCAGCTCGCGAATATACTATATGTAATGTATCCTCCGATTGCACAGCATGATTTTCTTCTTGTAGTCGGGCTTTTAGATTTTTTGAATTAACTTTTTTTTTTGTATTGCTTTGAAAGTCGGTTTATTTTTTGTGAAAAAGTTTTTGTGAAGTTCACTCCACACTTTGAAAGCGGTAGCTGGCAAAAACTTAAAATATTAAATAAAACTAGTAAACAAACTGTCAAACACAAACTGAAAACAAATAGTTCGTTCGCCAGCTCAATTTATACGGCTGAAAGCAATAAACATGAATAACCAAGCGCTCGGGTTGGCGTGGTTGCCAAACCCGTTATAACTGTGGTTACCGCAACCGTTCGGACCATTCATGTCAATTAACGTTTCGGAATCGTTAATGAAACAGTGAGCCGGTATTCCAGTATTTCGGTAACGAGATAAAGTTGCTTTTGAATTTTTCATTAGTTGGATTTGCATTTCATATTACGTTCATTGGTATGACTGCTGGTTTTACAAGTAAATTTTAAAAACCCCCGACACATTTTTATTTCATGATACTTAATTTATCTAGTACGTATTAGATACGCTTCGATCGGAAATCTATTAATTTAATTATGATAATATATATATCTGTGTGCTGCACCGTCATCATGTCCTTCCTAAAATAGTTTCAGCCCACGCTGTAAGATTTTTTCTCCATCCATATCTACGTGATTCTATCTACTAATTCAATGCGGGGGCGTTAAAAGAAGTTAAGTACAGATCCTATTTTCAACTTTCTAAGTCAGACATCTATTCCTAGAATCCTTGTCTAACTCACAAAACACGTACAAACTTGGATCTTGTTTGGATCCATCGAGACTCTCGTTAGCTGGTGTTAATGAAATCTGTTCGTCGTACGTGTACAGAACGTGACCGCGTCTAATCGGATTAGACGAAATATGGAGTTTTTGAACCTAGGAATACCAGGATCTTGTTTATAAACGAATTTTCAAAAAGAAGGACGTTCTTTTTTCGACTTTGATTGAAGAAAGAAAAAGTATGTTCCGAAATTGGCTCTATTTTAATTTGATAAAGATCTGATGAAGAACTTCGGAGATATATACATCAGAACTCTTCAATAAATGACGGCAGATCTCTCGGGATTGCTGCAGCAGCATGTCTGTTTATTGTTTATACCATTTCATAACATAACATCACGCCAGTACGCTCTAAAGGGGTACGCAGATGTGTACAGTTCACTTGGTACACTCTCATTTCACCAGTTATGTTCAAGTTTCATGGTATTCGGGTAATCTACATACATACATACATAAAATCACGTCTTTTTCCCATGGGGGTAGGCAGAAACTACAGAACGCCGCCTGCTACGGTCCTAATCGGATCCTAATCAGATCGGGTAATCTATTCTGGCATTATAGGTACCCTCAGGCAAGTTGCCTATTAGGTACAACCAAATCGAGAAAAATAAAAAAGCATTTTTACAAAAAAATACCACCGGCTTGCAAATAAAAACACTACAAAGTGAAAATAAACTTTCTTTTTGGAAGTCGGTGTCCAACAATTGGTAAGTACCTAAAGTTATTTTTCTTTTGTAGTGTTATTATTTGGAAGTCGGTAGTATTTTAGTTTTTTTTTTTCTAAGTGGCGTCTCGCAGTTTCAATCTAAGTGATTGGCTACTGCTTAACCGGGCTAACCTGAGGAGACTAAGCTATATTATAGCCTCCAGCCAAGGCACAAACAAGTTTTCTAAACCTACAGCGATTGCGCTAAGGGCTACCCAGTATTTTAGTAGTTTTTGTAAGATGTAATAAGGATACAACTGAATTTAGGTCGCGCGGGTGTGGAACGAGTGCGCGTTTTGTTCCCTCAAGGTCGTTGGCGACTGTTGTCGTCTTAAGTAATTGAATAACAAATGACTATGTCGTCAAATGTTTCTGAAAAGTAGCAACAAATTTGTCCAAGACAAAAATCAAGGCTCAAAAACTATCTTCTAAAACTTCAATCTAGAAGTCAGACCACGTAGACCAAGATTCTTGGTACCACAAAGTTAGATCTGTACAGATTCTGTTCTTACTAATGAAATTCGTCAATGTACCCAATCCGACTCACATGGCCAGCTATCGAGTTATAGCCAACAAACAAACAAACAACTGTTTTTTTTGTTGTTTTCTCTATTACACCCTTGTATCGGGAATTGGCTCTCGACCTCTGAAAATAAAAGGCGTTCTGTTTGTCAATTTGTTGGGCGGTAGTCTGGTTTGTTTTGATAGTGAAGGCATATTGAAACTCTTTTGTTTTTTATTGTTAATTGGTCGCCGGACAATGGAACGTTATTTTGAACTTCTAAATTGTCTTTGCCATCGAATTAGAAACTTTTTGATGACCAATTTATTTGTCATTATACCTTTTACAATCAGCTAACAAACATACTACCAAACAAAACATTTTTTCAACACACTTGCTCATAAAGTGGCTCTAATTTCACCGCAATTAGGCACATAATGACACCTGTAATCAAACTGTGACTTTTTCATTGCTATTATTCACAAGTGATTTATAGAGTATTTTTTTTTAATTTATTGGTTGAGTTGCTTTGTTCTTAAAAAAGTTTCGATACAAAAAAGATCGTGCTTAATAGTTAAAATAAATTAATATACCTATTGCTTGCTCATTTCATGCAACTTCGTATTTAAATAGATAATTTCAACTTGTACGTGTTTAATAAATAAAAATTTCTAATATAACTTTTGTTTTTCTCGGTAATAAAGAATACTTGAAATTCTCCATTTTATACGTGGCTAAAACGCTAACCGCGAATAGCCAAAAAAAAAGAAATCTTATTCTTTTAGTCTGTGTCCGATCGCCATTGTTAGATGCGCGCGCAAAGTAAAGCTGATTAATTTTACCATTACAAAAAAAAAACACTGTTGAAAATGATTTTTTGTGTTATTTTCTTCACAAGTGTGTTGAAAAACGTCGTATGATACCCGTGTGTATTGATGATTACCGTCCTCGGCTCTATTAAGATGGCGCCTCAGCGGTAATCACCAACATTACACACTTGTACCATAATGTACTATTCTCTTTCTAAATTAGTTTTGATAGCCGTCGATTCAGGCACTTTTTGATGACGAATTGATTATTAAGTAGGTACTCCTTTTTGTAGAATGTTTTTAGTGGCCTCTGGTAAATAATATAGTGAATGGAAAATAATCAAAGAGTCAGATGCTACTTACTATTCTGAAGCAATTCCGATTCTGAAACGCGAAAGAGGTGGCCAAGCAAGGTTCTTATCTTAGGGACTCAAAAAAAATTCGTTTGAGATTTCGTAATTCATTATCTTCCTGCTCTTGTCCCATGTGACTTGGGGTCGGCACAACACGTTTTCTTCTTACATACCGTGTCATCCACCGTAATGCTATCACTAACTCCCTTTTATTACTTACTAGCTGACCCCGCGGCTTCGCTCCCGTCAACTGGCTATCAGTCTACCTCCCTATCTATCCTACCTACCTACCCACCTACTTTACCTACCTACCAACCTACTCACCTGTCTGCCTGTTTTCTCAGCGCACGCCAAATTATTATTTTATAGGCATAATTATGCTACCTTGGGTTACATTATTGAAATTTTCATAAGGATCTCTAATTTTTTGAAAATAAATTATAGCCTATGTTACTCGGGAATAATGTTGCTTTCTATGGGTGAAAGATTTTTAAAATCAGTCCAGTGGTTTCGGAGCCTATTCGGTACAAACACACAACATACATACATACATAAACTCACGTCTTTTTCCCATGGGGTAGGCAGAAACTACAGAACGCTACCTGCTACGATCCTTACATACTTCTTTTGCTTTACTCACATTCATACATCTAGTCATACACACACGCCGGTTATGAGTATTGCGCACCTGGCCTTTCTGAAGAACATCACCTATAAGGTCTATGTATGTCTTTCTAGGGCGTCCCCTCCCGGCGTTTCCATTCACGTCTGCCTTGTAAATACCTTTCGTTAGTCGCCTTTCATTCATCCTCTCAACATGGCCAAACAATCTTAACATACTCTTTTCAATTTTAGTCACTACATCTTCTTTTAAACCACAACGTACAAACAAACAAACAAAAATCTTTCCTCTTTATAATATTGGTATAGATGACTCCTAACACATCCCATCCATCTTTTCTTTCCATACCAGGAAAAACGATTTGAGGGTATGTAAATAAAAAAATAAAACTTTAATTTTACCAACAGAGATAAGTATCCCACCAAGGAGTTAATGCGAGTATTTTTCCAAACTCTTGACAGTTTTCAAGGTTGCTATCGCGTTTGTATCCACTGGGATATCTCCCCTTTCTTTGAGATGGGTCGTCTAACTTATGCCAACTGATATTCTTTAAAAATGTTTTGTGAGGTAACTATTTTTCCGTATCATCCTCGTTACTTTTAGATTTTTTTATTGGTCTATCTACAATTGTTACACTAATAATAAACTTATATTACAAGCAATAATATATTCAGAATGACACTCTGCAGAAGAGTGCAGAATTACCTCTGAGAGCCTCTGAGCATTTTCCGACGATAAATATTTACTTTTCACCTTTATTCTATAAACATTTTTGATTTTTATTTTTATAGCAAAACTGACGTTCGTTCGTTAGTGAAATATGTATTAGGTTTTCATATTTTATACAAGAGCTCATTTGCCGAATGAAGGTATTATTTATTCAAGTTGTATTCAGTGAAAATCAATATTGGCAGCCATTCTTCGTTTATTAAAATTGAACCATGTAATTTTAAAGAGGCGAAACTTTTTGCAATTGACTGGTTTTTTCGGCCTTATATATTTTTTTTTTAAATATCGCTGCAAATGCTGAGAATCTGTTTCGAAAGTCTCGCACGGGTTCTGTATGTATGTTTGTTCCTATGTGGCGTTCTAGAGATTAAACGCGATGGCCGATTTTGTTGATTCTTACGGCAATCGATTCCAATCACTGGCTACATTTAAGGCGATATATACGCCCCAATGCTAACGCAGTACTGGCCGTGCGCCCGCTCAATGCCAAAATATCAATATCGAAACTCCTTTTGAACAGTTTTGTTTGCAAAATATTATTTGATTTACATATGCTATGTTAGGTATGAAGAAATTCCAGCCATCAATTTTACTGTGTAAAAATATTTTTAAACATCTAACTCGTTTTGGAGGAGTTTCCAAAAGTTGCGAAAAAATATCGTGTTGTTAATTATTTTTTTAAATCAAAACTATTAATCACACGAATAAACCTTATGTTCAAAATTATGTACATGAATCAATAATAAATATATATTTTTTTCAAACCTTAAAAGGTTGTTACTGAGGAGTATGCTTTAGAAAGTTACCGTTTTACGGCACTATATATGTAGTATGTAGGCCCTTAAATGCCGGATGGAAAATAGAAAAATGGCGGCTTTTGGGCGCCATATTGTGGTGGCCCAATTTTTTTTTTACTTATCCCTCGTAATGATCGGTCGAGAAATGCAAAAAAAAAAAAAGGATGTTTCAAGATAATAGGCCTTCGCGCGCGATGATTTGAGCTTCTAGTTATTCGAGATTTTGATGCATCGAGGTAGTGAACTGCCGCGCTTATAATTTATCGATTTCAAGTACTATCGAGTAAACGTATTCGAGCAAGTGTTATTCGATCTAACGTCATTCGATTTCAATTAGGGAACCCATGTTTAGAGTACCTGTCATGTACTAGCGCGAGAGCGCATAGACTCCGATTTGCTACTGGGAGATTCCACAAGGGAAAAACCCATTAAACACTTTGCTTAAACAGCTAATCGACGTCATGATGTTATTACCCGACTGCCGAAGGAGGATAATGTGTTTATCAGTCTATGTATTTTCATATGTACCTAGATATTATTATAAATAAACTAGCGGACACCTCGCGGTTTCACCCGCGTAGGTCCCGGTTCCGTGGGAATACAGAAATAAAAACCGGCCAAGTGCGAGTCGGACTCGCGCACGAAGGGTTCCGTACCATTATCGCAAAAAACGGCAAAAAAATCACGTTTTTTGTATGGGAGCCCCCCTTAAATATTAATTTTATCCTTTTTTTAGTATTTGTTGTTATAGCGGCAACAGACATACATCATCTGTGAAAATTTTAACTGTCTAGCTATCACGGTTCATGAGATACAGCCTGGTGACAGACAGACAGACAGTCAAACAGACGGACCGCGGAGTCTCAGTAATAGGGTCCCGTTTTTACCCTTTGGGTACGGAACCCTAAAAAGTGGCCTATGCCACCCGGGGATAGTGTAGCCTCCAAGCGGTGAAAGAATTTTAGAAACCGGTCCAGTAGTTTTTAAGTTTATTCGTTACATACAAAAATACAAATCTTTCCTCTTTATAATATTATATTAGTATATAAAGAGGAATAGATTCACATATTACCGTCCGAAAAATGTTTGTAGCTATGTATGCTACAGATAAAACTTGTAAACTGAATTGCTAAATGACCAGCAGTTGTATATAAGTCATCAATCGTGTTGCTCGTTCTGCCTATAAACTTTTCCACAATGAACTAACTAGCGTAGTGATGTGCGCGTTCGGGCAAAAATATAGATAGATATATTTATTTATTTATTTATTATATACTTTATTGTACACCACTTAAATAATTACAGAACAAAACATTTATAAAGATAAGTGTACAATGGGCGGTCTTATCGCACAGGGCAATCTCTTACAGACAACCTTTGGATGGACCGAACGATATATTTTTGTTTTGAAATTTTTGCTTTATTTTAAACTTTTTTACAGATGACTAACTAGTGCAGTGATGTGTGTGTGTTTTGAAAAATATCGATAGATTTGTTTAATTTTGAAAATTGTTTTTGTTTTGTATTTTTGTGTCTTTTTTTATTTTTAGGCAGGCGATATGTATTTCTTATTTTTAATAAATTATTCCTATAAGTATCTTTAGTAATCTTTATTAATTACTAGCTTCTGCCAGCGGCTTCGCCCGCGTGAATGTCGAAAATTATCCCGAGGGAACATATTCCCGGGATAAAAAGTATCCTAAGTGCCAGTAGTCGTAGTGCCAGCCTATACTCTATATCTGTACCAAATTTCATCCGGATCCGTCCAGCCGTTTGAGCGTGAAGAATTAATAAACATACAAACACACATACACAGACACTCACAAACATTCGCCTTTGTAATATTAGTGTGACTATTGTCAAGGGCTAATAGTTTTTGTAATAACATAAACTATTTCAGTAGAACTATTTTAGTAGTAATTCCCGGGAAAGAATAAAAATAACCAGGTTCTGAACTTAGTATAAAATTGTATAATTTTCCATTGTACATATTATACCAAAATCAAATCTATTTACCAAATAAACTACACGTTAGTAACCTTTGGCAAATGCGATGCACAGGCTGGTAAACGAATGAGTCTCCTATGGGTTGGATATCCAAAACCAGAAGACTATAGGCTCATATCTCCTAGTCTTGTTGTAAAACTCATGAAAAGAGTTTTCAGCGAGATTGGGTAGGAGTAGGTTACCTAGGGGACTACAATAGATCCCAATGGGTCGAAGTGTCCGAGAGATTTCTCGACCCCTTCACAAGATAATGTAAGAAAACTTTTGACAAACATTTCTCAACCGAAAAAAGCCCAGGATGGTTCTGAACTTGGTATAAAAGGGCATAATTTTCCATTGTCCAACATATTCTACAAAAATAAAAAATGGAATCTTTTTACCAAATAAACCAAACGGAAGTAACCTTTGACACACATTCTCAAATAAAATCTCTCATAACGTACAAAAATAACCTCAAAAATGTATTATTATACGGATGACGAAGCATTTTTGATAATTTAATTAATCCGCCCCAACACAAAGATGTTTTGTACCAAAACCAGGCCGAGCTATCATTTATCATTAACTTTGAATTCGTTTCTGAATGTAAGGGCTTTTACGCAAAGTATTAATCTTGCGCCAAGCTTCTTGTTGAAGCACAAATCTAGGTCAGACGTATGTATAAGACAGATTATGCTCTTTACAGTGTGGTAGACATAATGAAAAGAATTTATTCTGTCTTGCGACGTGTAATGTCTTGGTTGCGTAAGGGGATGAAAAACTGTTTATTGCGTTGAGATGCTGTGTTGTTGAAAGACCATGTTTATTTTTAGAATAACACGTTTTCAGGTTTATCAAAATCCCAAATAGTCTATTTCAAATAAAACTTAGAAAGAGAAAGAAAAAAAGAGATGACTCTATACTTCATAAAAGATAGCACGTTATTTTTAGCCGGTCAAGCGCTATTGTTACTGTATTGATACTGACAGCTGTCGCAGAGATCAAGCTATATTTTATGAAGTATAGTTGCAAATTCGCAAACGTCAGTAGGTCTCAATGGAGAAGAATTTGCAAGAAACTCCACGGACACTCTTTTCCATCAGTTTTTATTACAAGTTTTTGGTTATATCAATCTTGTTAAAAAAATACATATGTGTGAGAACGATGTAAAACGACGTGCACGTAAAAGCGTCAACAAACAATTTTTAAAAAAATGCAATAACACACCGAGGCAGCTAAGTTATGAGTAATCCCAATTGATGGCGCCCGTTCACGAACATGACGCATGGATCGGCACTTATGAAATTCTAGTACAAAGACTAAGGAACCTTACTGATGGCGTGACTCAATTTAAATTGCGTCGATAACATGGCGATGTATGGATTTTCGAAGAAAATTTCAAATGCAAATTGGTCGGCCGAATTGCATCGTATTGCGTCCATGAGAACGTAGGTATACTTGCAATTTCGCTTTGTAAAAATTGCTTATCAGCGCGATATTAAATTAAATCACTTCGGGCCATTAGAAATCTCGCTAAAATATAATTTGTAACCATTTTCAAAAAGGAGGAGTTTGAATGTTGGTTTGTTTGTTACGCGATTACTCCGCTAATTATGAACCAATTTTGATATTCCTTTTTTTATTTGAAAGCTGGTGCTATTCCTGTGGTCCCAATTTAAGTTTGATCAAGATCTGACGGATATTAACATTATAAGCGGGATATTTACCATGTTTACTGTTTGTAAACATGGAATCGAATCATGGAATGGATGAATCGAGTTGTGAGTGACAATGGTAGCGGTACCGAGTGCAAAAAACGAACAAGAAAGAGGGTAGACCGTTTTGTCTCCTCATAAACACCCACCCGCAATGACTTCTGTTTATCCGTGATCATGGTGCTTGCAACAGCACCGAAATATCGGAAACTCGCTACAAACAGTAAACATGGTAAATATCCCGCTTATAATGTTAATATTAGTGTTAGTGACCATGACAGTTTAAAAACTTATATCTGACGGGTAGTTTTTAAGTTATCCTTAACAATGCGTGTTTTCATGGTAATATAAAGTAATAAAACTATAAAGAGAAAAATAAAAAAGATTTTAACAAAAAAATAAACCGACTTCCAAAACAAAACACAAGTCGGTGCCAAAAACGAAATAAATAGGTACCAAAGAGCAACTACTGAAAAAAAAAATTCTTTTTCGCTTTTACTGTTTTGTTTTGCAAGACGGTTTAATTTTATTGTAAATTAATTTTTGGTATTTAATCTCTACTCAATGTTTGATTTAATATGTATCGATATTTTCAATGTTATCCACACAGATGTCACCCATCACTAAACAAATCAACGCTATTATATGCACTTGACCGTCTTTCCTTGCGGTACACCACGCAGTACCTAAGTGTTGTATATGTTTGAAAGATTCATTTTAAAAGTTTGTTTGATATTATTGAGAGATTCGATACATTAGTGATTAGTAATGTGCATGATTAAAAAGGAAATTATGATATTTGCGTGCTTGTAAATACTTTGCTCGTGATCTGGTGTTGGGAAGTTAGGGAATGTAGTTAAACCTGTGCTGTTCTCAGTGACTTTTATCAGAAATGTGACAATATTTGGGATGTGAGATACACCTACGTATAATTGAGACTATTAAATTAAACCATTGGACAAACAACAGTCAATCAGTTAAATTAGTTCACAGTTAGGGAAGATCAATTTAACTAGTTTAAAATTTAAGGTTGCATAAAATCTAAAAGGTTGTACAATAAAGTGTAAATAGAGTTGTGAATATAACTCTAGAGGGTTGTTCGACAAAGTGAAAATAGGGTCGTCTAGTAAACTCTGGAGGGTTATTCAACAAAGTGCAAATAGGGTTGTGAATTTAACTCTGAGGGTTAATCGACAAAGTGAAAATAGGGTCGTCTAGTAAACTCTGGAGGGTTATTCAACAAAGTGCTAATAGGGGTTTCAAGTTAAAACTAAAGGATTGTTCAACAAAGTGCATATAGGGTTGTGAATTTAACTGGAGAGGGTTATTCGACAAAGTGAAAATAGGCTCACCTAGTAAATTCTGTAGTATAATTCAATAAAGTGAAAATAGGGTCTTCTAGTTAACTCTAGAGGGTTATTCAACAAAGTGCAGTGTGTATATATCTATGCGGTGTGTGTTGGCAGTGTTGTTGGTGTGCTCAGTGCAGAGCCTACAGCTGGACAGCCAGGCGTCCACGCGGAGGCCGAGGGTCACGAAGTATAGCAAGACGACTGCTGCGCCTGGAGGATCTACGGTAAGACTCATCATTATCTTCCTGCCCTTGTCCCATGTTACTTAGAGTTGGTGCAACAGGTTTTCTTCCATATCGTCCTGTCCACCGTCATGCTATCCCTAAGTCCCTTTTCTTTCATACCCTCACTCAGTCCATCTCTTCTTTGGTCTTCCTCTACCACTCCATCCATATTTATATTCATAGCTCTTTTAGTAACATGCGTTCCATACCTTCTCATCACATGCCCATACCAGGGCAAACGGTTCCCTTTCAACTTTTCTGTACATGGCGCCACTTTGGAACTGCCTCTTATATTATACTCATGTTTTACTTTATTGTTTCTTGTCACTACGCACTAACAACTCCGCGGTAAAAATATTTTAGTGTAGGTACCTATCGCCGTCCATTGTTAGAGATAATGCATCCACAATACCCGGTCATCCGCCATGCATCAAATCCATCCCAACTATATTATACCTGACTGTATTTTATTATTTTTATTACTGATAAGCTTGCGCTTGAGTGATCTCCCCTGATGTTAAGCGATGATGTGGTCTACGGTGAAGCACGCTTGCCTAGAAGTATACTTTTTCTTACTTTTCCCAAAATATGATTTAGACATAACGATTTTTTACATTAAAAAACTGGCCATTTTTATTGGGCACCGCCACCGATACAATTTTGCAATTTTGAATTTTGTTTTTATGTGGGTTTGTATTCTGTCTGTGATTAAGCTTACATGTTTAGGGTATGTTAGGTTAGACAGTTATGCGCCATTTCCGTTTGAAAATGTGTCTTTTATTTATTTATTTATTAACAAGGCACACCAACGACTCAATTACACATCAATACTATAAAAAAGGACATCTAGAAAAGATCCTGTGTAAACAAGTCACTTACAGGCATGCACATCATTCACAGCATTAGTCGCATGTATTGTAGAAGATATATAAAACAAAAATAATATCAAAAAATAAATTGAAATTGGCTATAAAATTCTTGTAAATACATTGTTAAATAAAATTTAAAAAAGAGAATTAAAAAAAAAATGTATCATCACATATGTCATTGAAAAATTTAGAATTCAACAGTTATTTACCCTAAAAATGTCACCGAAATGCTGCAGTATGATTTGATAACGAGGTCATGTTATTGCTTCTATAGTTCTCGCCAAACTTCTTGGCTGTCCTGAAGTTGGCTACAATGGTTGCGCAGCAGAAAATTCAGCAAAAACTGCACCATTTCGTGCCTTGTGCATCGGCAAACCAACTTAAGGCCGGCCCAGAAGTTTGGCGAGAACTTATACCTTAGAACTTGTTATAAAACTGGTCAAGTGCGAGTCCCATTCGCGCATAAAGGGTGGTTCCGTACCATTATCGCAAGAAAACGGCAAAAAATCACGTTTGTTGTATGGTAGCCCCACTTAAATATTTATTTTGTTCTGTTTTTAGTACTTGTTGTTATAGCGGCAACAGAAATACATCATCTGTGGAAATTTCAACTGTCTAGCTATCACGGTTCATGAGATACAGCCTGTTGACCGACAGACAGACGGACAGTGGAGGATATTAAGTATCCTTAAAGAAAAGTGATAGCAAGGCCCGGGTTGGCCAGGATATAAAGATTGACTATTTCAATATTCCACACCCTCCACTGCTTGTGCTTGTGAAAACATCTTTATGCAATTTTGAATAAAATGATCTTTGAGTATCGTTGCTGCTAGCGAACGCAAAGCGTTGGATGGCCTCCCTTAATGAGAAGCCGCAGGATGCGAGACCCATAGGACCGGTCTTTATGGAGACACTTGGAAGAGGCCTATGTTCAGCTGTACATGTATTTTAACCTACTTCAAAAAAGGAGGGGGTTCCTCAATTCGACGGTAAATACATTCTTTGTTATGTGTGTTCGCGGATATCTTCGTCGTTTATGAACCGCTTTTGATGATTCTTTTTTTGTTGGAAAGGAGATATCCCAAGAGTGATAATAAACCAGGATTTGAAGATGAGATCCTAGAGAAATCGAGGGAACTCCTCAAATATTATAGGCATACATGTAGCGATTATGGTATTTTCATCAATAATGTAATCATTTGCACTCAGAAAGTAACATTTTGTGAAGTGGAACTGATGAAGATGGCCACAATGGCTACTCTGAAATAAAACAATGTTTCCTAGTCGTGTTTGGGCTTATTGGAATCGTCATACCTACCAAAACTAAAAAGAGGAAAATAAAAAAACTGTTTAACAAAAAATCAAACCGACTTCCAAAACAAAACACTACAAAGCGAGAAATAACTATCTTTTCCGATGTCGGTGTCAAATAACGGAAAACAATGGGTACAAAAGACACCGACTTCGGCAAAGAAAGTTATTTTTCGCTTTGCAGTGTTTTGTTTTGGAAGTCGGTTTGATGTTTTGTTAAAAAGTATTTTTCTTCTGAAACGATCATGATGACGACTCACCCCATCAATAAAGTCACAGCTCACTAAGATCATATTTTCTTCTTATTGCAGGAAGCAGTAACGGAAAGAAGTCTGAACACGGCGACATATCGACTGCTGGGCAGGGACGGGGAAACCTGCATCCTGCTGATGGTGGACGCGCTGCTAGATATATCATACGTCACCAAACTCAATGAGAGAGCTGTGAGTATAAAACTTCTTCAAACGATTTCACGTTCACAGATAATATAATACTAGCATCCCTAGTCAACGACACGAACTATTTTGTGCGCGGGGTTAAAATATTGATGCTGTGAAGAGCAGTAAGAAGCTAGTTCACGTACGAATTAGCACTTTTGCAAATTTGTATCGAAATGGATGATGATTTAGAACGAAAACGAGCGCGCGAAATTTTATAAACAGACATTTGGGAGTCTAGATATCATGAAAAAACTACTAAATGTATATTTTCAAAATAAAATTATTTGCATTGTTGAATTACTAAACCGGTGGCGCATTGCCGTACGTCTTGTTGTCCGGTGATGGAAAGGGCTACGCGGAATCAAATTGTGCAGTTCCATCGCACACTCCCCGAAATGTAACCGATAAAAAACCGACAGACTGGAAACTTGGCGTCGATGACCAAGGCTCTGGAGCTTTGAGGCGATCAGTGCATCGTTGCCGATACGCTTCTTGGCCCGTTTGTCAATCGACTCTAGTGTATCAAGTTGATATTTGGCAGATCCGTCCCAGAGGTGAGAGCAGTACTCCATGCATGTCCAAACTTAAGCTTTATACAATTTGAGCAGCTATTCAAAATAGCTGCTCGAATTCGGCGTGCAGTACCGTCTCACCTTTGCAAGGATCCCCAACTTTTTTGCAGCCAACTGAGCCTTTGCCTTAATGAATGAACCGAAATTGAGAGTCGATGTTAACGTAACACCAAGAAGGTCGAGATGGTCCGTTATCGGCACGGTTACACCACGGAAAGATGGAGCCGGGTGGAATAGGCTCTTTTTTGCGGAAAAAGACACGCCTGGGTCTTAACAGCATTGAAACTGACTAGATTGGCATCGCCCCATTCGGAGACTGCCTCCAAAGACAGGTTCAAGTGCTCAACCATGGGCTCCCGGAGAGAACGGATCTCAGGCCCAGTAGCCCGTGTGCCGGACACCTATCTCTCAGCAACCGTGCTGTCGTCTGCGTACCCAAAGGTTCCGAGTTTTAGCAGGTTATTAATGTGCAGCATTAATACCTAACTGACCGGACGAGCATCCATCGATAATCACTCGGATGGACCTAAGGACCAAGAAAGGAAGCTTAGCAATAAGCTCTCATGCCAGACCCTGTTGAAAGCCTGCGAGATGTCAAGGGAGACAGCAAGCGCTGCCCCGTGCCTCTCGATGGCCTCACTCCAGACGTGAATGACATACGCTAAAATATCCCCAGTTGACTGATTTCGGCGGAAGCCGTATTGGCGGATACTGAGGATGTCGTTGTCTTCTAGGTTTGCCAGGAGTTTAATTTTCAGCACTCGTTCCATACTCTTACTTTAGAGGATGGACGTTACCGACCCGTGCGGCATCACTCGGTCAGCTCGACTACAACTACTACTACCGAAAATTCCCGTTAAGTAGTCGTAAAATCATTTTACGACTCCCATAGGTAGAGATGACTGCTATATTCATTGCCTAGAAGGATATGAAACAACTTTGTTGAATTATAATTTTCTTGAATTGACTTTTACTGTTCCGACTCTGTCGTGGGCGTAACTCTTCTATACTATAATATTATAAAGAGGAAAGATTTGTATTTTTGTATGTAACGAATAAACTTGAAAACTACTGGACCGATTTCAAAAATTCTTTCACCGTTGGGAAGCTACACTATCCCCGGGTGACATAGGCTACTTTTTATCCCTGTATTCCCACGGGAACGGGAACTACGCGGGTGAAACCGCGAGGCATCCGCTAGTCTAGTATAAAATTGATATTATAAAGAGGAAAGTTTTATATTTTTGTATATAACGAATAAACTTGAAAACTACTGGACCGATTTCAGAAATTCTTTCACCGTTGGGAAGCTACACTATCCCCGGGTGACATAGGTTACTTTTATCCCTGTATTCCCACGGGAACGGGAACTATGCGGGTGAAACCGGGAGGCGTCCGCTAGTCTAGTATAAAATTTAAATATCTCTTGAAGTTTCTAGAATCTTACAGCACAATATCTGCGATTTATTTCCATTCTTATTCAAGGACCACATAAACTTATAGTACAAAATTGAAGTATCGTTCGAAGTTTCCAGAATGTTTCAGACCATAAAATTAAATGTATGAACTTGATCGTATAAATCAAATTCTACGAGCCATGTTATGTAGGTGGTTTATAGTAATTAACCTTATAGCTTAAAGTTCAGCAAGGTTTTAATTAATTATCGTGTTATCATGAACTTTGCTGTGAATATCAGGGCCGTATGTTGCGGGGGTGTGGAGGATACTGAGAATGGTCTAGATTTTAGAGGTAAAGTTAGTATAATGTTAGGATTTAAAGTTAGTGAATAGTGTTTTCGGATTTTAAGTAGCACTACAAACTGTCTTTTGTGTAAATTATAGCCTTCCCAAGAATATATAGTTTGATTTTGGGTTGTTTATTCTAGTCAGCGACTAGCCACAAACAACAACACACTGAGAACTAGGTATACTGTGCTATAGAGGTGAATAAGAATATACTTCGATTAATTCATATTTTATTTCTATATGAGAGGCCAAACTCGTAATAAGGTGAAGAGGCCAAAGGTTTTCATAATTAACTTTTGCTGTTAATATCAGGGGCGTAGGTTGCGGTGGCCTCGGTTATGAGACATGACACTGTACAAGGATCCTAAGAATAGTCTAGAGGTAAACTTAGTTAGGATTTTAGATGCTAGGATTTAAAGTTAGTGAATAGAGTTTTAGAAGTTGTAGTTACAGCTTTTGTCAAGTGATATTCTATCATCGAAAGCGTGGCGATAGGCCGTCAAATAGGCAAAATTGTATCGGATTGACAAGCAATATCGGAAAATCACGTGATCAATCCCTAACATTTTGATATTTCGACTGTCGCTTTTGCTGAATCGAATGCCATTTGTCTAGAGCCTATGACTCGTTTGGCGTAATAAGGAAAAAATTATGAAGATTTTCCTAACTATTAAGAAAGGTTTTCATTAATTAAACTTTTGCTGTGAATATCAGGGTCGTATGTTGCGCGGGCATGGGTTATGATAACATGAGTCTGTAGGAGGATACTGAGAATAGTCTAGAGATAAACTTAGTTATGATTTTAGATGTTAGCATTTAAAGTTAGTGAATAGAGTTTTAGAACTTGACGATACAGCTTTTGTGTTCGGAAATTATACATATATATATTTTTTGGAATGTTCTTGCTTAAATCTTGATTTAAAGTTACTTTGAAAAAGGATTTTTAATACCACTTAAAACGCTTGAAATAACAGTAAAGAAATCATCTGTTGGTCTATAATTTCAACTCTCAGTGCCTGCCATTCATTTGTGTTTTACTTTATTTCAAAAATCACAGTCATATCGTTTTTTTTCAATTAGGCCATTTAGCGGCACATTTGAATCTCAAAAATTTAAATAAAAATTAAAGTTATTTTTTTTCATATGCAATCTACAAAGGCTCTATAAAGAACGAAAGTAAGAAAGAGAGAGAAAATACACATTTATTTTGAAACAGTTCATCAATGAACAAATCAAAATCTAATCTATAAACTTTCTAATTACAGGATGCTAATACATTCGTCCCGAACAACGCCAACGTTGCCGGCGTGTGCAAGGAGAGTGATGCGGAAACACTCCTGCTGACCTTCAAAGACTTCGCTCTAGAGTTCTCGTTTTCTAAAGTAAGTGACTTAAGTGTTTTCTACTGGACCGTGGCGGCCATTTTGATAATTTTGACAGATCTGTGACAGGTCGGCCGGGCGCCATGTCGTGAAAAGCCCGTGCGCGAATACAACACCGTTATCTCAAAAGTTTTGTATGGGAACCCTACATGAAACTTATGTTGTTGGATTCGTGATGAAATAAGCTATCGGATTTCATGTCACAAAAAATACGTCAAATGTTGATGGATCAGTCGGTGTCATGTTACGTATGAAATGTTACCTACTGGATCAGTCGTTGTCACGCTCGACCGGAATGTTTACATAAACAATAGCACAAAGAACACGATAGTACGGGTTATGCGCACTTCGTCCTATTCGCACTTCGTCCCATTCGCACTTCGTCCCGCGTTCGCAGTTGGTCCAGAACAGACACTAGCTGACTACATTCCTGAAGCGGCTTAGTAGGCGTTTCGGCCGCTGAGTTTCATCCGATCCGGCCGAAACAGGAATTCATTATTATTAAAAAAAAAATATGGTGTTTCGGACGAATACTCTTTTAGAGGCAAAGTAACGTCAAATTAAAATGATCACATTTTTTGCACCATTTCGGATTTGGAAAACCACAAAATTTCGTTAGAACATTGTGTTGAACTTTTAGTATTTTAAGTTACCTTTTTTGCTGAGAACTCATTTTAAGATCATAGAAAAACACATGAGATTTTAAGATTTCTAGTATATGTTTTTTTGTAAATGATAATATTTGATTATTGTTTGGGACGAACTGCGAATGGGACTAATTGCGATTGGGACCAACTGCGAATAGGACTAACCGCGAATGGGACCAATGCGAACGCGGGACAAAGTGCGAATAGGACAAAGTGCGAATGGGACGAAGTGCGCATAACCCGATAGTACCATATTGTTTAAGTTTTGGGCTTGATCTACGAATACTTCTTTGTAGATCCAAACGAACATTGATGGCCAATGAAATCCACAAGGAAAGTTTTTGCTTCAGATTAAGTAACACTAAAGAACAGGTATTTTTTCATACAAAGAGAAGGCTTGGATACTCGCTGAGGGAGTATGCTAAGTTACAAAGTAGTAACAAGGATTTTGGAAGGAGTTCTAGAAACTACCCTACATTAGAGCTGTATTTTATTGTTGAAAGACTCTCGTTTTATCACTATGTCACCTGATGGTACGCGATGATGTGGTCGACGATGGAGTACGCTTGCCTAGAAGTAACCTATTTACTCTTACCTTCGACTTCGTGAATCAAGCCTTTAAAAAATCGGTGTTCCTGTTTTTGTTTCTTCGTTTTTTGACACCGCCTTCCGAACTTGAAGTTATTTTTCACTTTGTAGTGTTTTTTAACCGACTTCAAAAAAAGGAGGAGGTTCTCAATTAGTCGGAATATTTTTTTTTAATTTTTTTATTTATGTTCCCCGATTACTCAAATACGCCTGGACCGATTTCAAAAAATCTTGTTTTGTTTTGAAGGGTATACTTCTTAGTTGATGCCATAGTCATCAGGTCAGGATCTGATGATGGGATCCTAGAGAAATCGAGGGAACTCCTCAAATATTATAGGCATTTATATACCTAGTGATTTTGTTATTTTCACCAACAATGCAATCACTTGCACTCAGAAAGTATAATTTGGTGAAGTGGAACTGATGGAGAAGACCACAGATGGCAACTGAAACTCCTTAATGCTAAGTATGTCACGGGTATAAAATATCTCGAATAGTTAACCGACTATGATTAAAAATGCAAATACTTATAAATGAATGGTACTGATGAAAATGGTAGCATTGAACTGTTCTGATGATGAAGCCGGAAGGTAGGCACTGGAACTCTGAAATAAAACAATGTATTCTAGTCGTGCTTGGGCTTATTGGAATCGTCATGAGATGTACTTTGGCCATAAATGATTATCATGTTAATTGGAAATACCTACCAAAACTAAAAAGAGAAAAATAAAAACTTTTTAACAAAAAATCAAACCGACTTCCAGAACAAAAAACTACAAACCAAAATAATAACTTTCTTTTCCGAAGTCGGTGTCGAAAAACTAAAAAAAAATGGGTACAAAAGACACCGACTTCGGAAAAGAAAGTAAAGAACACGATAGTACAGGTTATGCGCACTTCGTCCCATTCGCACTTCGTCCCATTCGCACTTTGTCCTATTCGCACTTCGTCCTATTCGCACTTCGTCCCGCGTTCGCAGTTGGTCCAGAACAGACACTAGCTGACTACATTCCTGAAGCGGCTTAGTAGGCGTTTCGGCCGCTGAGTTTCATCCGATCCGGCCGAAACAGGAATTCATGATTATTAAAAAAAAAAATGGTGTTTCGGACGAATACTCTTTTAGAGGCAAAGTAACGTCAAATTAAAATGATCACATTTTTTGCACCATTTCGGATTTGGAAAACCACAAAATTTCGCTAGAACATTGTGTTGAACTTTTAGTATTTTAAGTTACCTTTTTTGCTGAGAACTCATTTTAAGATCATAGATTTAAACACATGAGATTTAAAGATTTCTAGTATATGTTTTTTTTGTAAATGATAATATTTGATTATTGTTTGGGACGAACTGCGAATGGTACTAATTGCGATTGGGACCAGCCGCAAATGGGACCAACTGCGAATAGGACTAACCGCGAATGGGACCAACTGCGAACGCGGGACGAAGTGCAAATAGGACAAAGTGCGAATGGGACGAAGTGCGCATAACCCGATAGTACCATATTGTTTAAGTTTTGGGCTTGATCTACGAATACTTCTTTGTAGATCCAAACGAACATTGATGGCCAATGAAATCCACAAGGAAAGTTTTTGCTTCAGATTAAGTAACACTAAAGAACAGGTATTTTTACATACAAAGAGAAGGCTTGGATACTCGCTGAGGGAGTATGCTAAGTTACAAAGTAGTAACAAGGATTTTGGAAGGAGTTCTAGAAACTACCCTACATTAGAGCTGTATTTTATTGTTGAAAGACTCTCGTTTTATCACTATGTCACCTGATGGTACGCGATGATGTGGTCGACGATGGAGTACGCTTGCCTAGAAGTAACCTATTCACTCTTACCTTCGACTTCGTGAATCAAGCCTTTAAAAAATCGGTGTTCCTGTTTTTGTTTCTTCGTTTTTTGACACCGCCTTCCGAACTTGAAGTTATTTTTCACTTTGTAGTGTTTTTTAACCGACTTCAAAAAAAGGAGGAGGTTCTCAATTCGTCGGAATATTTTATTTTTATTTTTTATTTATGTTCCCCGATTACTCAAAGACGCCTGGACCGATTTCAAAAAATCTTCTTTTGTTTTGAAGGGTATACTTCCTAGTTGGTCCCATAGTCATCAGGTCAGGATCTGATGATGGGATCCTAGAGAAATCGAGGGAACTCCTCAAATATTATAGGCATTTATATAGTGATTTTGACCCGCAATCAGAAAGTATAATTTGGTGAAGTGAAACTGATGAAGAAGACCACAGATGGCAACTGAAACTCCTTAATGCTAAGTATGTCACGGGTATAAAATATCTCGAATAGTTAACCGACTATGATTAAGAAAATACTTATAAATGAATGGTACTGATGAAAATGGTACCATTGAACTGTTCTGATGATGAAGCCGGAAGGTAGGCACTGGAACTCTGAAATAAAACAATGTATTCTAGTCGTGCTTGGGCTTATTGGAATCGTCATGAGATGTACTTTGGCCATAAATGATTATCATGTTAATTTGAAATACCTACCAAAACTAAAAAGAGAAAAATAAAAAACTTTTTAACAAAAAATCAAACCGACTTCCAGAACAAAAAACTACAAACCTAAAAATAACTTTCTTTTCCGAAGTCGGTGTCGAAAAACTGAAAAAAAATGGGTACAAAAGACACCGACTTCGGAAAAGAAAGTTATTTTTTGGTTTGTAGTTTTTTTTGGAAGTTGATTGTATTTTTTTGTAATTTTATTTTTCACTTTTTATTGGTTCTTAATGGACAAGTTCTTTATTGTAAGGAACCTATAATGCCCACAGTGACGCCAGGATAGATTACCCGGATAACATGTAACTTGAACCACAGATAATATAATACTACAGTCTTGAACATAAACAGTGGAAAGAGAGTGTACCAGGGTGAACTGTACACATCTGCGTACCCGTTTAGAGCGTACTGGCGTAATTTTATATGAAATGGTGCAAACAATAAACAGATATGCGATTGCAGCTATCCCGAGAGATTTGCCGTCATTTATTGTAGAGTTCTATTGCAAATCTTCTAAATTCTTTACTAAATTAAAATGTAAAATGGGACCATTTCGGAATAAACTTCTTTCGAACAAAAAAAGAATTTTGCAAATCCGTTTATATATGACAGATTCATGCCCGACTTCCGCCCCTTTTATGTATGTACATACATAAAAAAAGAAAGATATCCACAATGAGAACCTCCTACTTTTTGGGAAGTTGGTTAAATACAAAACAAGACCAAACCTTCTTCTATTTTAATATGATCAAATCTCCATTGCAACACACAATTGTGCTAAAACACAGGAGAATAAATCGGTTCAAGCACTAAATACCCACTTCCCTCTTTCCAGACTCCAGGTGGCGAACGCTGGTACGCCGACAATCTCCGCCTCACTTACAACTCCAGCGCACGCATCCTGGAACACGCAGCCAACCAGGGCCGCAAGGTCACCCTCAGCACAGACTCCAGGGAACTGCTGTTCCCCACACCCGTCGGCAAGTCCTACACATGTCCTGAAGAAACTGTCATTGAGCTCGCGGAGGAAGATGCTAAGTGAGTTATGTTTATTAGTTCTTGGTTTTCTAGATGGCTGTAGAATGTTGAATGATATGTGTTGACCAATGAATTTGCCTAGCTTTTCCACAACTATATAGAAAGAAAGAACGAGAGAAATAAAGAAAGAAGGAAAGAAAGAAAGAAGGAAAGAAAGAAAGAAAGAAACATGATATGAAATAAAAAGGAATGAAAGAAATAAAGAAAAAGACGCGAGATAAGCAAAATACAAAAAAAAAGTTAATTAAAAAAATGAAAAACGGGTAAGCAGACGGGTTTTTTGTTTTTATTTTTATATCTTTTTAGATGACATTTTTTTTTCGAGTTAGCTACATTTATACATATATAACTGTTATATATTTGAAATCACCTCTTAAAATCCTTTATTTTGATACCCCACACAATGGGTATTCCATCTTGATTGACTAGTGAAGTGCGTCTATCGATAAGATTGCTCGATATTTCGACATAAGAATACTCACAGGAAAGAAAAAGCTATTATACATTAATACCTCACACAATGATCAAGAAAGAAAAAAAAATTGGGCCCCCACAATATGGCGCCCAAAAACCGTAATTTTTAGGTTAAGACGAATCGATTGACATAAGCATCAACAAAATCGGCCAACGCGTTTGTTCGATAGAACGCCACATGGGAACAAACATACATGCATAGATTAATAAACACATTACCCTCCTTCGGCAGTCGGGTAAAAAAATAATAACCCCGTGTGTGACCAAAAAGGCTCCTATCTCAACATGCTTCCAGTCTAACCGGATTCAGCTGGATATTAGTATTTTATATGGAGTGACTGCCTCTCTGGCCTCCACAACCCAGTAACTGGGTAACACGATATCCCTTGGCAAGACTGGTGTCAGATTTAACACACGCTTGTAGTCACTGAAGGGATAGGCAGATGTGTTCGCCAGTTATAGGCCCATGAAATAGAAGGCCACACTAGTGTCCGACCAAAAGTTCGGTTTCGGTTGAGTTTCGGCAAAAAACGAGTTTCGGTGTAGTTTCGGTTTCGGCGGCAAACCTGCCGAAACTATGACCGAAACCGAAACTGCATTCGGCAGTTCTCGCGCTGTGATCGGTTATGTTCGGCGTGTTAAATTTTATCGAAGGGAGTATTTCTTTGAGATGTTTTTTTTCTTAAATGGGTTATTATGTTGATTAACATACTAATAAGTGAAATTGTCGAAGACTGCTATGTGATTTAAAGATAAAAAAATAAAGACTGACTGATTATAATAATGTTTTCTTTATTTTTCCATTAAAACATGATCCTTGTAAGGAATTTCGGTTTCGATTTTGGCCGAAACTGACACTGTTGCCGAAATACGGTTTCGGTTCGGTTTCGGTCGTTAAAACCATTTTCGGTCGGACACTAGGCCACACAATGATGTTATATACATATACATCTGGGTGTTACCGACATCTGCTCGGCAATACAAACACAAGCTGACTAGCTTGAGTTAACTCAGTCCGTCCTGTATCTGGCCGCGACACGAACGTACGCTTCAACAGTATGTTTATCTCTTTCTGACAACGGGGTTGTATTCCTATTCATATCTCTGTGATCTTTTAACCTACTGAGTGATAGAAATAAAGTTTCAAGTTCCATAGGTTCTATGTAGGTAGCTAAAGTAAAATATCGCTGTTTTTATTTCTATAAAATGAGTATGATATCTCTATTGGTAAAATATCACAGTACAAATCTAGCTTTAGGCTAGAACTGAATAATAACATATAGTTTGGAAACCTGCTAACCCACTATGTCTTCCAGCCCCGCAACAATCCACCGCGCCAAGCTGTACCTCCGTGAGATGCGCCTGCAAGCGTTCATGTACAAGCGCGGCGGAGAGTTCGGCCCTCCCTGGGCATGCGCCCGGGCCGCACGCGCCCGGGCGGAAGCCGCCCCCGTCGCTGTGGGGGCAGCACTAGCTCTCGCCACGGCCGCCACACTCTGCGCCTATGCCGCCTGGCGCTACCTCAAAGTCAAGAAGGTACAGTATGACACTATGGAATAGGCGGGCAACACCAATTTTTGAGGGTTCGAAATTTGAACTTGTATTTTTTTTAGAGTTGTTTAGTAAAGTAGGTAGCTTTGTTTGGGTTGTTTCAAAAATAGAATTTGTTTGAAGTAGTAATGTTGCCACATAGATTCTCAGTTCTAAATTTTAAAGTATGACATTTGAAGTAATGTACGTGATTTGAAGATAATAAATAAAAGAATACTTACTAAAATTTCATCAAGTTAGATAAATTGACCCTAGATAGTACATTCTCAATTCACAAATATTCAAATAAATCTAATTAAAATATTTTTTTTCTTTTCAAGGTAAACTTCTTTGCACTTAAATGAAAGTGTCAAACTAAAAAAAATAAAAAAATTCCTTCTATTCTTGAGTTTATCTTTTTTTATTGTTTTCAAATCGAAAGATGACTTTGAACCTTTGAATTTGAATCTTCTTTCTCAGGTTTTTTTGAAAAAAAAACGAACTTTTTTCCAAAAAAATATTTATAAAAGCGAGTTTTGAAGTAGATCGTTGATATAGTGTGATCTATAAAGATTGTCTTGTATGCCAAGTGGTTAAATTTCTTAGTACGGTAGACCAAACTGTTGTTATGTGTAAGAACTAAGAATCGAGTGAGAAATATTAATGATATTATGCATTGTTTGAACTTTTGCGCATATTTAGGGGATTTTTTTATTTTCATATCGTAAATTACTATTGACCTGTAAAAAAAGAAAATAAAATTGAATAAAGCACAATTACCTACATATCAAAATACTTGCCACACTAAGAAATGCTTACATATCGAAATCATAAAAAAAAAATAATTGAAAACTGTTCCCCTAAATATGTCTACAAGTGTATGTCACGAGATTATTGTACAATACGTTTTTGTAATAATTCTAGAATAATTCTTAAATAAAATGTCATATTTTTTGTCAATGTCTAATAATGAATGAGAATTTAAAACAACAAAAAAATATGGTGTCAAATCAGTAAAAGTTTGTCTTGTCGATGTTTCTCTCAATCTTAAAATGCTTTTAAGTACAAAATGTCTTTAACCTATTAAAATAAAATATTTTTCTCTCTAAAAAAGTTTAGACTTATTATAAAAACGTAAATCGCGCGAAAACTATTCACTTTGATTGACTAGTGATGCGCGCTTATCGATAAGATTGCTCGATATGTCGACACTAGAATAGTTACAGAAAAAAACTATTATTCAATTAACTGTTTTATATTGATATGTATATTCAAGGAATCTCTCAAATAATCAGAAAATTATTAAGTGACTGTTTAAAGATGTTGTTAAAGGTTGGTATGATGTAAAAATGTATTTAATCCCCATGTAACCCCAAATAACCTAAATAGGATAGTTTTATGAATTATTGTAACTTGTGTTAAAGAGAAAATTGGCTTACGTATAATTTGAAATATCGTAAGAAATAGTTTAGAATATTTTTATTATGGGTGTAGTCAGGATTAATAGGATACCAGATAAACAGATATCTACTGAAATATAAGCTTCGAGCGATTTTTTCTTCTTGTGTATGTGAGTTAGCACGTTAGCTCGTAGCTAAATAATTACAGCCGCACGGGTTGATCTTCAAGGTTAAGCAACGTTTGACGAGGTTGGTCCGTGATGGGTGACCATTTCAACATACCGAGTTTCCTCCGTGCCTCGGTGCGCACGTTAAGCCGTTGGTCCCGGCTGGCATTTGAAGATCTTTGACAGTCATTACGGGTAGTCAGAAGCTTGAGATCTGATACTAGTCTTGTCAGGAGGTACCGTGTTGCCCAGTTACTGGGTTGTGTAGGTCAGGTAGGCAGTCGCTCCATGTAAACCACTGGTACTCAGCTGAATCCGGTTAGACTGGAAGCCGACCCCAACATAGTTGGGAAAAGGCTAGGTAGATTCAATGTATGTTAGTTCAAAATTTCAAATGTTTGTAAACGCACTTAAGATACAGGAAGAAATTACAAGTGTGGGGCAACGTTTTTATTAAAATAGAGAATAGACTTTATTGTATTTGAGTGGCTTACAGCTAACAATACAAAATATAACAGTACAAGCTAACATAATAAACACAGCAAGCCGACATTTAGCAAAGAAGTATTGTTGAAGAAGTTAGAAGAGTCAGTGAGAAGAAATTAAAATCTCAGAATATACGAAGTATCAATAACGGGCAACTGTTAAATATAAAGAAAAGCAAGTAATGTTTTGATTTATCATGTACATAAAAGTACAGTTAAATGATATGAAGAAAAAAATTTGTGTAGTGCGAAACATTACAAATAAGGATTAAGGTTGCCCTAGTCGATCATTCTTGCATACAAACGTAGTCTAGCGATTATTCCACTGTTTGACGATGCACGTTCGAAATAAAAAATTATATCAATTTGACTTATCAATATCGTGTATGGAAACAAAAAAGAGAAAAAAAAATAAAAAAAATATGAGTGTCGAATTTTCTATATTTCAACACTAATTTCAACGCATCTTTGGGCTCAAATAAATACCACAAGAAGAATTAACATTGCATAACAGTCACCATACAGCTCAGATTAATAGTTCAACAATGCAAATAATTTTATTTTGAACATATACATTTAATCGTTTTTTCGTGATATCCATATTCCCAAAGGTCTGATTATAAAATTTCGCGCGCTCGTTTTCGTCCTAAATCATCATCCATTTCACTACAAATTTGCAAAAGAGGGTATTCGTACGTGATCCAGCTTCTTATTGCTCATCACAGCATCTATCTCTTTCGCACGTGTTGTCGGATGAGACAGCATGCATTTTAACCCCACGCACAAAACAGTTCGTGCCGTCGATTAGAGCAACCTTTAAGAGAAAAAGTAATGGATTCTGATGAATTAATCGCTCATCATGGTGTTATTTCTGAAAGTTATAAAATAAATTAGGAAGAAACAAAGGGATTAAATTTAGGAAAGAAAAGACGATAACTGAACTAATCCTGACTATGCCCATATAAATCATATATTAAGTTAAAGAAATCGAATTATTTAAACAATATAATCATAGTTTAATCGATCATTACTCATTAATACATATCAACGGATAATAAAAATATACTTTTTAATTAAAAATATCATTGTAATTATAATAAAAATATATTAATTTGTGATTGTTTGCGGTGTGGTTTTATACTACAACCGTTATTACGTGTACAAGCAATAAGTACGTTTTTATTGAATGCCGTCGTAACGACATTGTGGCTGAATAGATGTTGTATTTGTGCGCAAAACTTGGTCTCCACTAGTGTTTTTATAGTTTTAGGTGATTAAATTTAAGTAAACATGTATAGATACAAATTATATTAATTTTTAGCTGGTAAAGGATCTTTTGTGTATATTTTACTGCTAAAGGCGAATTTTAATATAACTTTACATTTATTTGTAAGATAAATAATAGTATCAATCTGCGTTTCGTAAGTTTTTCCAATTCAGAATACCCATTGTCGATCTACCTCTACAATCTTCCATACTATATTTTTCTAAACATTTTTTTTCTACACCTTTCTAAATTTTTAGTTTTCTACAGCTTGCATAGAATAGGGCATATCTTTTTAAAAACTATACCTTTTAGAGTTTAAATTGTTTATATAGGAAAAGCATATTTTAGAATAATGGAGATATTTTTTAATGGTATTATAATCTTTGACCAAGTTTTGCTAGTTAAGACTCGCTGTGTGTTATGCTTCATGTTAGAGTCAAAAGACTTTATATTATTTACTACTAATACTTATTCATCAATTACTACACATATCGTTTATTAATAATGTATAAGTTAATGTGGAAATACGTTTGTGATCATTGTTGTATCATAAGTTATAATTTGTATGGAGTTAGGGCTAGTATAAGTTAGTCTTATAGTCCCTTGTAATCGCTTAGCTGTACATAGCTTTTGTTCGACGACAGCTCCTTGCTTTATTTTGTATATTTAAATTTTTCGATATATTTATTATATTACATTACAATAGCTTTTCTCATTCTATTGTATTGTATATATTTCTTGACTAAGTAAGCCACTTTTCGAATTTTACGATTTGGATAGCACTGTTTCATCTTCGAAAATTTTACTCTTAAATAGAGCTCGACTTGAGATCGCTTTTGGGCTCGAAGAGGCTTACAGAAGATTGATAATGTGGGTTCCTATTTTTTTTTACGCACAGCAAACAGCAATGCCACTTTTCCCGACTTAGATGTTTTTTTTTTTTGCACAAAAAACATAGTTACAAAGAAACACAGATAATAATGTTAACGAAGAAAATGTCGCAAAAAGCCAATGTTGGTCGGGCTCTAACTATCTAATAAAATAAATTAAATTCATCTTAAGAATTCTGATGTTTCTGAAAACTTTTTCTACTAGATGAGAAAATAAATAAAATATAATTCTATTTTCCTAATATTTTGTATTGTACTCCTGTAGATTTTTTTCCTCAATAGTTTTGGTAGCATAACGTACATATCGGTGCATTTGTATTAAATGATATTGTACTAAAATATTAAAAGCCATACGATTTGTCTTCCAGTAACTGAGTCTATATATCAATAGCGAGTATTGTAGCTTATTATATACATTATAATTATGAATATAACGCAAAGGTGGTGAAATTATGCATTTATTGTTCCTCTGTAACTATTCTCTCGAGGTTTTAAACCTTTGAGAATGATTCTTCATACGCAAAAAATCCGAAAACTCGGTTTTGAGGACGAATAAAATATTTGACACCAAAATTATTATAATAATATTAAATAAAACCATAATAATCACCACCGATTAATATTTAAGTGACATATCTCAAAATTATTGTAATTTAGTGCGTTCATTTATTGAATTGTCTTTATGAATAAATGACGACAAAATACTCTTAAATTTTTTTATTTAAAACCTTTAAAAATTTGGTAGACAAAAGTATCGATGTATTTTTATCATTCTATTGCACATCACTAAAATAGCAAGATGAATTTAGCGCCATCTAGTAGATGCCAAAGATACTTTGTTACTCTATTAGTAACTCATCTCAAGCATAGATGGCGCTATAAACCTTATGTGAGAGAATGCGTTCTCGACAGATTGTAATTTGACTACCTACATACATGAGGAGGGACGAACATTGATCGTGTTTACCGGCCTTGTTCACCGAGTACTGAGTGTAGGCAATTTAAAACTGTAACACGGTAGTTCGTGTTGTTTAGAACTCGTTATTATATTGGTATTTAAATTTTTGCACTGAATAGGAGAGAATATTGTTATTTTTGATATATCTTTGAGATTCTCGGGCCCATGGGTTTGCGAGGTTTCGTGGATCGATTACCTAAAACTATAGGACTATTGACCCCTATCTGACCACTGTCGATCTACAATGGCTATAAAATGGCAGGGGATGACTTGCACACTAAATTAATGCCCCCTCCCCCCTTCCCATAAACAGTCGCTAGCACTTTAGTGACTAGCGCTAAGGGGACAACATATACGGAGGTGCTTGAGGAGTGGAGAGGTATGCCACGGCTTTCAGGACAATCCTGGAAGTACGGTCAAGGTCCCTACCAGCATCTTACTTGGTTAACTGCCTTCCTCTACTTACTACTAATAACTAACTAAGGACTAAGTACTTAATTACTTCCACTTAATGCTTCTCACAGGGCTTCTCACTGTACTCGTTCTCTCTTAGATCTAATTCTAGTTTCTAACCCTAGCAAAGTAGCCCGACCTCATTTTTCTTTTTTCATTTATATATTGAATTGGATACCTATAGGGTTAAAGTTAAAATTAATTAGTGGATAAAAGACTAAGATTACGAGGCAACCGAAAGTCTACTTACCTGGATCAGCTAAATTATTTATATCAATCACATCAAAACGAAGGCAGCAGTCCTCTCTAAATTCCAACCACAAACACAGACGCACACTCACTCTACACAGACCACAATACACCACACCACATCATATACCCTTCTCCCTTACTTACACACACACACACTACACTTTCTCATGACAGACACCCCACACAAATAGCATACACACAAACATTAGTATTTAATTAAAAATACTATTAAATTGTGTCTAATATATCTTTGCCATTTAGTCTATAATAGTCTATATCTTGCCTGTGACTATCCGAGTCTGCTAGAACGCTCATAATTTGCTTATCCACTATTTATGCTTCCTAAGATTCAGGATCTTCCTGGTTTAGGAGTCGGGGCTCAAATGTAGTATTGACTGTACTTTCCTATCTTTCGCACACTAGTTTTTGTTGTTAATTTCTCTGTACCCTAGTTACAATTATGTGTACTTTAATATGTGTATTTCTGCTAATAAATATTATATTATATTATTATATATATCTTTCCTCCTAAACGCAGAGCCAAATTTCTATTCCTTCGTAGATTCAAAAACGTTGGTTTAGAGTGTTTATGGACTAATGCGGGTATGATTGACTGACTGGTCTCCAGTGTTCACCTGCTATAGGATATAGTCACTATGGTGTCAGCGTTCAGCAGGACTATCTTAGAATTGTGCGAAACACATGTTCCCCTTAAAAAGGTTAGAGTCAAACACGTTCCAGCGCCATGTCTATCCCCAGTAATAAAAATTTAGATGGATAAGCGTGACAAGGCTAAGTGTTTGTAGGTTCAGAACCAGTCTGCATCATAGGCAGGCGCACAGACATCAATCTAACCAGATAACGCAAGTCCCTCCATCTGTATGAAAACCAAGCGTGCCACTTTTTCACACACAATTTAAATACAATTTTACTTATCAATGCACGAAAACATTTACAATGCTTCGGCCAACTTTTTCTATATAGTTTTTACAACTAAATATGGCATAATTAATAGATTTCAGTGGATTTCCGGTGCCGATAATGCTAAATGAAAAGCTCAAAGTATGATCCAATGATCATACTTTGAGCTTTTCATTTATTATTTGGGTTTTTATTGAGCAAATTGTGAATTGAGGTCCATGAATGAATGTGGCGCCTTTTTGCAGTCCTACAAAAACGACTGCAGCGATTTCGCATCTTCTTATCCAGTCCCAGTTTTCCTCCGTGGGCCGCTTCCAGTACCATTTTTTTTTGTTTACTCTGGGGTCCTACAAAAGGCGCCTGGATTTTTTAAGGATAAGACCAGGCCACCGTCTTTCCTGGAGTCAATTGGTGGCGGGACAGGATCCCCATTCTGACCACCCATGACCAGTGCCGTCTTTACCCTATGGGCACATGGGGCCCGTGCCCAGGGCCCCCATCCTCAGGGGGCCCCGAAGGACCGATAATTTATCTCACATTAAATTCTCAAAACATTTTCGTCGGGCACGAAAATAAAACTTACTATTGTCTTAAAATTCAAGTCAAAATTATAACGATTTTAATTAAGCAAATTAAGGCAAAATCAAGACAAACTTTGCCTTTTTCTTTTAGAATTATAAAATTTCCATAACATTTGATTTGATTTTGACTTATTTAGCTTAGTTAGAATCGATTTATGACAAAAAGTCATATTCAAGCCTACACTTGGCTTGAAATCTGGCGAGTTGACCAAAAAATGCAAAGAATTTGCAGAATTTTATCATGATGATATTAATACATGTGAGCTCAAAACAGAATGTTTACATTTAACCCAATATTTAAAAAACATAGCAAAGCAATCAACGTATTTTTTATCTCAACCTAATAAAGTCATCTAAATTAGATGAAACTTATCTTTGGATAAATTTCTTCTAATTTGATGAAGTTGTTTCAAGAAGGGTTCATTTTCGCAGCCTAAGAGAATAAAAAACCGGCCAAGTGCGACTCGGACTCGCGCACTAAGGGTTCCGTACCATCATCGCAAAAAATCACGTTTGTTGTATGAGAGCCCCTCTTAAATATTAATTTTATTGTTTTTAGTATTTGTTATTATAGCGGCAAAAGAAATACATCATCTGTGAAAATTTCAACTGTCTAGCTATCACGGTTCATGAGATACAGCCTGGTGACAGACAGGCAGACGGACAGTGGAGTCTTATTAATAGGGTCCTGTTTTTACTCTTTGGGTACTGAACCCTAAAAATGAATTGCGAACAACAATGTTACAAGACCGACTAAGTAATTTGTTTATTATGTGCATAGAAAGTAACATCCTTCAAAAACTTGACTCTGCTATGAGGATATAATAGAAAATTTTGCTCAACAGAAAGCCCGAAAGAAACCACTATCGTAATCGTAACCAAAAAACCAGCAGCATACTAATATCATTCATGAAATATTATATTATATAGAAGATCATAGTAGAAAAATGTTAGTATAGTTTGCTTTCTTTACTTTTCAAAAGGGCCCCAAATTCTTGTGTGCCCGAGGGCCCCGGCATAGTTTAAGACGGCCCTGCCCATGACCCCGGAGTCACACCTGCCTACAGATATAAATCTAACTAGATGTCGCGATTGTATGTACTTCGTGTGTCAAAAAAAGGAGTAAAATTACGATCAATGATCGTAATTTGAGCTTTTCATTTAGCATTATCTGCACCGGGAATCCACGGAAATCTAGAAAAATGCTTGTTTATGCTTATTGAGCTGTAAAGATTGTATAGAAAAAGATGGCCGAGGCATTGGAAATGTTTTCTTTCATTGGTAAGCAAATTGTTTGTGAAAATGTGGCTCGGTTTTCATACAGATGAAGGGACTTGCGTTTTCTAGTTAGATTTATGTTTGTGGTGTGGTCTGAGCAAACCATCATCAAAGCATCTTTTGCGAATCGATCCACTATTTCATTGTCTTCCAAGCCAACATGAGCCGATATCCACTGTAGTACAATATTCCTTTTCTTAGAGATAAGTTTACATAAAGATTTAATCATATTGTACGCAATCGGAATACCCCGAAACTTGGTCGTACAACGAGTTAAATGTTGAAGAGCGTTTTTCGAATCACTCAGAATCACATAATACTCGAGTATTATGTCTTCTCTTCAACATCCTTGTTAACCCTGCATACCCTGGATATCTGCGCGATCGCTTTTCCTTTACACGCGCTGCCGATATGTCCAGTGTAGATCCTACCTAAGGCATCATCTAAACTTCCCCTCCCACAATACTAATTTCTATTGCCACTCCTTCTCTGTTCATGCAGTACGACTGTGGAACTCACTTCTACCTGAAATCCGACTCTAAAAATGTATCTTTATTCAAGAAAGAGGTCAAAGAACATTACTTTTCCACGATCTTGTAATTTTATATATTATTATATTATATGTTGTATGTATTTTATCTTTTATATATGTAGTTAAGGTATATGTGTAATTTATTTATAATTTGTTAAGTTATTATTGTCTATTTTAGGTTTCCTTATTTCTTTCTACACACTGTGTCTTCGTCTATCATCCAACTTTCCTGTCGCAGGTCTGCTGGAAGAAATTTCTATTGAAATAAGCAGTACCTTTGTGCTCTTCTATCTGTATTCTTTCTTTTCTCTGTTAAGTGTTTTGTGTGTACAAAAAGAATTACCGCTCATTTTTCTAACTCACCAATCACCTTCGACAACCACTCTAATCTTCCTTTGACAGCAAATACTTCAGTCTCTTTCCACCCAATTGCAGAACTAGATATTGGGAAATGTATCCTATCTCCATTAAGACGGTAGGAGACGATGGCCTTCTACTCCAAATGTATCTACCAATTTTTTGTGAAGTAGTTCCTGTCGTAACTCACATAGTATATTTTTCTCTTTTTGAAAACTCCTTTCCTCCAGCTTGGAAGAAGGCATACGTCCTACCGCTTTCTACAGTTTCAAATCCCTTCTCACCTTCCCAGTCATAAGCAACTGTCTTGCTATTTGTCCTCTAATAGCCTGCTGAGTCCTTACCAATCTGGTTTCAGACCTGGTCACAGTACTGTGACAACTCTTGTCAAAATAATGACAAAAGACCTGGCTATCTATACTAATATTATAAAGAGGTAAAGTTTGTGACGTTGTAAGGGTAATCTCTGGATCTACTGAACCGATTTTGAAAATTCTTGCACCGGTAGAAAGCTACATTATTCCTGAGTGTCATAGGCTATAAAATATTTCCAATAATGCAAATATATATATATTTGCAATAATGTAACCCAAGGTAGCAAAATGTTGTCTGTAAAATACATTATTTGGCGTGCGCTGAGAAAACTATTGATGATAGATACAAATTAGTAAGTAGGGTAGGTAGGGTAGGTAGGGTAGGTAGGGTAGGTAGGGTAGGTAGGGTAGGTAGGGTAGGTAGGGTAGGTAGGGTAGGTAGGGTAGGTAGGGTAGGTAGGGTAGGTAGGGTAGGTAGGGTAGGTAGGGTAGGTAGGGTAGGTAGGGTAGGTAGGGTAGGTAGGGTAGGTAGGGTAGGTAGGGTAGGTAGGGTAGGTAGGGTAGGTAGGGTAGGTAGGGTAGGTAGGGTAGGTAGGGTAGGTAGGGTAGGTAGGGTAGGTAGGGTAGGTAGGGTAGGTAGGGTAGGTAGGGTAGGTAGGGTAGGTAGGGTAGGTAGGGTAGGTAGGGTAGGTAGGGTAGGTAGGGTAGGTAGGGTAGGTAGGGTAGGTAGGGTAGGTAGGGTAGGTAGGGTAGGTAGGGTAGGTAGGGTAGGTAGGGTAGGTAGGGTAGGTAGGGTAGGTAGGGTAGGTAGGGTAGGTAGGGTAGGTAGGGTAGGTAGGGTAGGTAGGGTAGGTAGGGTAGGTAGGGTAGGTAGGGTAGGTAGGGTAGGTAGGGTAGGTAGGGTAGGTAGGGTAGGTAGGGTAGGTAGGGTAGGTAGGGTAGGTAGGGTAGGTAGGGTAGGTAGGGTAGGTAGGGTAGGTAGGGTAGGTAGGGTAGGTAGGGTAGGTAGGGTAGGTAGGGTAGGTAGGGTAGGTAGGGTAGGTAGGGTAGGTAGGGTAGGTAGGGTAGGTAGGGTAGGTAGGGTAGGTAGGGTAGGTAGGGTAGGTAGGGTAGGTAGGGTAGGTAGGGTAGGTAGGGTAGGTAGGGTAGGTAGGGTAGGTAGGGTAGGTAGGGTAGGTAGGGTAGGTAGGGTAGGTAGGGTAGGTAGGGTAGGTAGGGTAGGTAGGGTAGGTAGGGTAGGTAGGGTAGGTAGGGTAGGTAGGGTAGGTAGGGTAGGTAGGGTAGGTAGGGTAGGTAGGGTAGGTAGGGTAGGTAGGGTAGGTAGGGTAGGTAGGGTAGGTAGGGTAGGTAGGGTAGGTAGGGTAGGTAGGGTAGGTAGGGTAGGTAGGGTAGGTAGGGTAGGTAGGGTAGGTAGGGTAGGTAGGGTAGGTAGGGTAGGTAGGGTAGGTAGGGTAGGTAGGGTAGGTAGGGTAGGTAGGGTAGGTAGGGTAGGTAGGGTAGGTAGGGTAGGTAGGGTAGGTAGGGTAGGTAGGGTAGGTAGGGTAGGTAGGGTAGGTAGGGTAGGTAGGGTAGGTAGGGTAGGTAGGGTAGGTCGGGTAGGTAGGGTAGGTAGGGTAGGTAGGGTAGGTAGGGTAGGTAGGGTAGGTAGGGTAGGTAGGGTAGGTAGGGTAGGTAGGGTAGGTAGGGTAGGTAGGGTAGGTAGGGTAGGTAGGGTAGGTAGGGTAGGTAGGGTAGGTAGGGTAGGTAGGGTAGGTAGGGTAGGTAGGGTAGGTAGGGTAGGTAGGGTAGGTAGGGTAGGTAGGGTAGGTAGGGTAGGTAGGGTAGGTAGGGTAGGTAGGGTAGGTAGGGTAGGTAGGGTAGGTAGGGTAGGTAGGGTAGGTAGGGTAGGTAGGGTAGGTAGGGTAGGTAGGGTAGGTAGGGTAGGTAGGGTAGGTAGGGTAGGTAGGGTAGGTAGGGTAGGTAGGGTAGGTAGGGTAGGTAGGGTAGGTAGGGTAGGTAGGGTAGGTAGGGTAGGTAGGGTAGGTAGGGTAGGTAGGGTAGGTAGGGTAGGTGGTAGGTAGGGTAGGTAGGGTAGGTAGGGTAGTAGGGTAGGTAGGGTAGGTAGGGTAGGTAGGGTAGGTAGGGTAGGTAGGGTAGGTAGGGTAGGTAGGGTAGGTAGGGTAGGTAGGGTAGGTAGGGTAGGTAGGGTAGGTAGGGTAGGTAGGGTAGGTCGGGTAGGTAGGGTAGGTAGGGTAGGTAGGGTAGGTAGGGTAGGTAGGGTAGGTAGGGTAGGTAGGGTAGGTAGGGTAGGTAGGGTGGTAGGGTAGGTAGGGTAGGTCGGGTAGGTAGGGTAGGTAGGGTAGGTAGGGTAGGTAGGGTAGGTAGGGTAGGTAGGGTAGGTAGGGTAGGTAGGTAGGTAGGGTAGGTAGGGTAGGTAGGGTAGGTAGGGTAGGTAGGGTAGGTAGGTGGTAGGGTACGGTAGGGTAGGTAGGGTAGGTAGGGACGGAAGGGTAGGTAGGGTAGGTAGGGTAGGTAGGGTAGGTAGGGTAGGAAGGGTAGGTAGGGTAGGTAGGGTAGGTAGGGTAGGTAGGGTAGGTAGGGTAGGTAGGGTAGGTAGGGTAGGTAGGGTAGGTAGGGTAGGTAGGGTAGGTAGGGTAGGTAGGGTAGGTAGGGTAGGTAGGGTAGGTAGGGTAGGTAGGGTAGGTAGGGTAGGTAGGGTAGGTAGGGTAGGTAGGGTAGGTAGGGTAGGTAGGGTAGGTAGGGTAGGTAGGGTAGGTAGGGTAGGTAGGGTAGGTAGGGTAGGTAGGGTAGGTAGGGTAGGTAGGGTAGGTAGGGTAGGTAGGGTAGGTAGGGTAGGTAGGGTAGGTAGGGTAGGTAGGGTAGGTAGGGTAGGTAGGGGTAGGTAGGGTAGGTAGGGTAGGTAGGGTAGGTAGGGTAGGTAGGGTAGGTAGGGTAGGTAGGGTAGGTAGGGTAGGTAGGGTAGGTAGGGTAGGTAGGGTAGGTAGGGTAGGTAGGGTAGGTAGGGTAGGTAGGGTAGGTAGGGTAGGTAGGGTAGGTAGGGTAGGTAGGGTAGGTAGGGTAGGTAGGGTAGGTAGGGTAGGTAGGGTAGGTAGGGTAGGTAGGGTAGGTAGGGTAGGTAGGGTAGGTAGGGTAGGTAGGGTAGGTAGGGTAGGTAGGGTAGGTAGGGTAGGTAGGGTAGGTAGGGTAGGTAGGGTAGGTAGGGTAGGTAGGGTAGGTAGGGTAGGTAGGGTAGGTAGGGTAGGTAGGGTAGGTAGGGTAGGTAGGGTAGGTAGGGTAGGTAGGGTAGGTAGGGTAGGTAGGGTAGGTAGGGTAGGTAGGGTAGGTAGGGTAGGTAGGGTAGGTGGGTAGGGTAGGTAGGGTAGGTAGGGTAGGTAGGGTAGGTAGGGTAGGTAGGGTAGGTAGGGTAGGTAGGGTAGGTAGGGTAGGTAGGGTAGGTAGGGTAGGTAGGGTAGGTAGGGTAGGTAGGGTAGGTAGGGTAGGTAGGGTAGGTAGGGTAGGTAGGGTAGGTAGGGTAGGTAGGGTAGGTAGGGTAGGTAGGGTAGGTAGGGTAGGTAGGGTAGGTAGGGTAGGTAGGGTAGGTAGGGTAGGTAGGGTAGGTAGGGTAGGTAGGGTAGGTAGGGTAGGTAGGGTAGGTAGGGTAGGTAGGGTAGGTAGGGTAGGTAGGGTAGGTAGGGTAGGTAGGGTAGGTAGGGTAGGTAGGGTAGGTAGGGTAGGTAGGGTAGGTAGGGTAGGTAGGGTAGGTAGGGTAGGTAGGGTAGGTAGGGTAGGTAGGGTAGGTAGGGTAGGTAGGGTAGGTAGGGTAGGTAGGGTAGGTAGGGTAGGTAGGGTAGGTAGGGTAGGTAGGGTAGGTAGGGTAGGTAGGGTAGGTAGGGTAGGTAGGGTAGGTAGGGTAGGTAGGGTAGGTAGGGTAGGTAGGGTAGGTAGGGTAGGTAGGGTAGGTAGGGTAGGTAGGGTAGGTAGGGTAGGTAGGGTAGGTAGGGTAGGTAGGGTAGGTAGGGTAGGTAGGGTAGGTAGGGTAGGTAGGGTAGGTAGGGTAGGTAGGGTAGGTAGGGTAGGTAGGGTAGGTAGGGTAGGTAGGGTAGGTAGGGTAGGTAGGGTAGGTAGGATAAGCAGGGTAGGCAGGCTAGGCAGAGTAGGCAGGTTAGGCAGGGTAAGCAGAGTAGGCAGGGTAGGCATGGTAAGCAGAGTAGGCAGGGTAGGCAGAGTAGGCAGGGTAGGCAGGGTAGGCAGGGTAGGCAGGGTAGGCAGGATAGGCAGGGTAGGCAGGGTAGGCAGTATAGGCAGGGTAGGCAGGAAAGGCAGGTTAGGCAGGGTAGGCAGGGTAGGCAGGGTAGGCAGGAAAGGCAGGGTAGGCAGGGAAGGCAGGGAAGGCAGGGTAGGCAGGGTAGGCAGGATAGGCAGGGTAGGCAGGGAAGGCAGGGCAGGCAGGGTAAGCAGAGTAGGCAAGATAGGCAGGGTAGGCAGGAAAGGCAGGGTAGGCAGGAAAGGAAGGGTAGGCAGGAAAGGCAGGGTAGGCAGGGTAGACCAAGGCAGGTTAGGCAGGGTAGGCTGGGTAGGCAGGGTAGGCAGGGTAAGCAGGGTTTTTTTTTTTTTTTTTATTTTTTTTTTTTTATGGCGCCTACCTCTCCGCGCAAGGCGGAGTCTGCGAGCTAATGGGTTCCCCGGACATAGTCCGAGACCTTGGGGACTCATTTATTCAAGGTCAATTTTACACATTACATGAATCTTATTAATAACATTAAATGTCTATTACATATGAGTTTCTTAATTTACATATTTTATACAGACTTATTTTACCTTATTGTATAGCACGTTATTAGCGATACCTAGATTCTATTTTGTTCATAGATTATGTATCGCTCTGTGCGCTTCCCATTGTATATATATATATAGAATTTCGAGCACTGCTGTAGTTATTTGTTTCTATCTACTGTTCGTTTTGCTGTTTTTACACAGTATTTGATGAAATCTGTACTATACTTTTTGTCTGCTATAAGTTTACTAAGATTCTCAGGTCGTATTGTAATCCCCAGCTTTTCTTCAAGCTCATACCTTTCACGGGCATATACCGGGCAGTCAGTAATTATGTGGATCGCTGTCTCGTCTTCGTCAGGGTCACAAGCGCATGATGGGCTTTCCTTACACTTGAACCTGTTCAGGTATTCTGAAAACCCACCATGCCCAGTCATCACTTGGGTAATCAACCCTGTTGGTCTTAATTTTCTGACGATGTTATAAGCGTCCACTGCGTCCGGGAAGAAAACTTTCGTCGTTGCAGCTGTGTCCCCCGTTCTGTATCTCCGGTTCCATTCGACAAGCGAATCCTTCCGGATTTGTCGCTTGGCGAATGACACCGGACACTGGTCGTAATCTGGCCTCTTTTTGAGGTGTAATGCCGCTTCTTTAGCCAAGTGGTCGGCTCTCTCATTTCCCTCCAGCCCCGCGTGCGCCTTTATCCAGAACAAAGCCACATGCTTGTTTTGGATGCTGCACTTTCTCAGGTTTTCCCTGGTCTCGACTGCGAGGGGATGAGAAGAGCGGTGGTTTGCGACCGTCTCCAGTGAAGATCGTGAGTCACTGAAGATGCCAAAAGACCTTTCTGTGTGCTTATAGATCTCCCGCGTGGCTTTGCATATGGCCAGCAGTTCGGCCTGGTAGACCGTGCAGTGGGGTGACAGCTTCATTTTTTGGCATTTGGTTTCGGCGCCATTGCTCCAGAGAGACAATGCCGCCCCCACCTTTCCATCAATTTTGCTGCCGTCCGTATATATCTGCACTGCTTGTGTGCAGTGGTGTGCGAGTTGTTCTTGGTCTGCCAGGCATATGAACTGCAGACTCATATGTTCCGCCGGGTGGGGTGTCGAGGCAAATGCAGTGCGTCGCTCAACGTCCCTGTCTCCTAGCACTGGCTGAGGTACTCCCCTCCTCGCCTCATACAGGGCAGCTGCCTCTCGTATTCGGAGATCGAGGGGAAGCATCCCAGCCAGCACCAGCGCCGAGTTTAGGGATACGGTGCGATAGGATTTGCACACTTTCTGTGCAAATCCTCTTTGGACCGCATTTAACCTCTTCATTACACACAGCTTGGTGGCTGCGGGTGCCCATGCACTTGCTGCGTACATTATAACCGGTTCGACTACTGCCGTGTACATGGTGCGGATGACGTCGGGGTGGAGGCCCCAGCTGACCTTCGCAGCCCTCGACAACTGGTGGTAAAAACCAATCGCCTTTTTGCACACATTCGCCACGTGCTTATTGAATGTAAGCTTGTTGTCGATAGTTAGTCCCAGGATTTTGATCTCTTGCGTCATGCCAATGGCAACCCCTCCCATGCTCAGCCGCGGGGTGTCGTACTTGAGTTTCCGCGTTAATACCATCGCATTTGTTTTATGCGGTGCGAATTTCAACTTGTTACTAACACCCCACTGATAAACATGGGCGAGGGCGTCATTCGCCTTCCGCTCAATCTCGATCGCTGAGTCGCCATCAAATACTAGCACCACGTCGTCAGCAAAAGCTTGGCAGTAGTCTCCCCGTTCCTCCAGCCCCTTTAGTAAGGGGTCCAGTAGGGTGTTCCAGAGGATCGGTCCTCCAATCGATCCCTGTACACAGCCCTTTGACGTCTCCCGTACTACCTCTTCGCCTGCATACCTGACCCTGACCCTTCGGTTATTGAGGTAGCTGTCTATGATTCTCCTCACATTTACCGGGCATTTTTCCTCAGCCAATCTGGTTCTAATAGCTGGCCACCATGCGCTGTCGAAAGCTCCCTCTATGTCTAGCGACACCATAACGATCAGCTTGCGCTCTGCTAGCTTGCTGCGTACGTGCTTTACCAGATCATAGAGAGAGTCTTCCGTGCTCTTCTGGGGCATGAACCCGTACTGGCGAGTACTGAGTTTCGGTATTATGTGCCATTTCACTCTGTTTATGACCATTTTTTCCAAGACTTTTCCCAGCACCGGCAACAGGCCAATTGGTCTGTAGGATTTTGGAGCCGTATAGCTATCTTTCCCGGGTTTCCTTAGGATCACGACTGTGGCTTCCTTCCAGGTCCCGGGAAAATAGCCCAGCTCCAAGCACTTGTTAGCCAGCGCTAGGAAAGTTCCCGGATCATAGTCGATCGAATGCTGGCAGATATCGGCCGTGAGGCCATCCGCCCCGGGGGCCTTTTTGGGGTTAAAAGTGCGCAAGGAGGAGTTCAGCTCCTCGATGGTGAACGGTGGGTCATGCTTTTCATCATGACCCATGACGTTCACTTTTTCAGCCGTCGTTCTAACGCGCTTATGCTCCTCTCTGTCGCCTTCCCTACTATCCCCGGGGTAGAATGTTTCGGCCAGCAATTCGGCAGAGTGGAGATTGTCCAGTACCTTTCCGTTCACGATCAGGGGCAAGTCTTCGTGCCGTTTCTTGGTTCGGCCTATTACCCGGTATATTCCGTCCCATAACCCTTCCCCGTCTTGCCTCTCACAGAAAGCTTTCCAGCTTTCTGTTTGAGCGTTTCTGGCTTTTATTTCGTATTCTTCCTTTATCTGCAGGTACTCAGCGACGACGGCCTCTCTCCTGACCGGTGCTGCACAACGGATTCTGCGCCTCCTGGTGGCGACTGCCCTCTTCAGCGTGGCGAGCTCCTCCGTCCACCATGGTAAGCTGACCCTGTTTTTTGGCTTTATTAGGGGTATACTTATGTTGGCTACCTCTATAATTGTGTTTTGGTATTCCTGAATTTTGTTTTCTAAATCTACTGTGTTTTTTATTTTTTCTATTTCTAAAGGGTTCGTATTTTGTTCTGTATGCAACTGGGTCAATTTCTCACGAAATTGATTCCAGTTCGCTTTCTTACTATTAAATTTACGTGTCGTCCTACTAATCTGTATACCCCTCGCCTTCTCCAAGGCCAACTTGAAGGTGATGGTGTTGTGGTCTGAGCTCGTCAAGCCTTCCACTACCTTCCAGTCATCCACCAAGCCGAGCAGATCCGTCGTACAAACCGTTATGTCGATTACACTTGAGTAGAGGTTGGTTCCACGCACTGTGTGGAACGTTGGAGTACCGCCGACATTGAGTATCTGCAGATCCATCTCTTCCAGAACACCAGCCGCCTCATTACCTCTGCTATTGGTTTTTTGGCTGCCCCACCAAGAGTTTTGCGCGTTGACGTCGCCGCCCATGATGATCCGCCGGCCGAAGAACCGCTCAATCTTCTTTAGCTGCTCCAAGTATGGCCCTATCGGTTCTGGCTTAGGTTCGAAGTAGAACGAGACTACCACGATCTCCCAGGCAACTGTCCTCATCTTCACCACCGCGATGTTAGGTGTGGTGAAGTCCGGGCACTGGACGACGTCTATGTCACCGTCAAAGACAGCGATTGCTGTCTTGACGGCACCGTCTTCCGTTCTGTTGCACTGGTAAATTCTAGCGCCGTGGTAGTCCTTCATTCTACCTATGCCTCCGATGTACGGCTCCTGGAGCAGTGCAAAGGCCATGTTCCTTTTGTTCGCCTCAAGCATTAATTCATTGGTTGCCAGTGCCTTTCTTTGCAAGTTTGCTTGGGCTACTACGTATGGCCTTGTGTTTGAGTCGGATATTCCGCCGGTGACCACCTTAGCAATACGCCGTCGTGCTTCGGGCCATTGCATCCCATTTTCTTCTTATGGGGCACTCTTGGCTGAAGGCGTTGTGCTCCACTTTGTCAAGTTTTGCCCGTGTGCAGTTGCAGCATGACGGGCCCGCTCCCTCAAGCCAGCCTGGGCAGTCTGCCTTCATGTGTGCGCCCCCACAATGGCTACACCTTGCCTGGGATTCCTGGCAGAAACGCCTGCCGTGTCCGTATCCCAGGCAAAGCGAGCACTGGACTAACGGAGACTGGTCGACCACTTGAATTCTCTGGAACTCGATGTGTACCGACCCAGCCTCCGTCATTCGTCGCCAAATTGTGGGGGACACCCGCACTATGACGTGACTTTGGTGCGGATTTCTCGTGCGCTTCCTGTAGGCGATCTCTAGTCGGTCAGATTTGTCGACTCCTTTAAACAGGTCCTTATTTTGCTTTCTGAGCGCACCGAGAATCTCCTCGTCGCTGTTGTACTGCATCACGCCTTTGAGCACAACTAATGGGTCTTTATTCTTTAGGTCTTCGGCTCTCAGGTTTTCTGACTTTGTGAGCCTGGCCTTTATCTTTTCCCTTTCTTCCTGATTCCTAAAGCCCATTATGACCTTCCTATCCTTGGCCTTTCTTACTTTTTCTACTTCCACTCCTCCCTCCTTCGCGTTTACGGCCTTTCTTATTCGATTCAACACGTCCTCGCCTGTCTCCTGCTCGTCAGTCGCCGTGACCACCAGCGAGTGCAGTGCGGTCCGCTCCGGAGGCTGTCTCCCAACGGACGACACTACACTCGCGTAGGTTTGTCTTTCAACTTTTTCGAGCTTTTCTTGTAGTTTGACCATGCTTTCTGTATTTGTTTTAATCAGATTCGCATGGTCATCAAGCATTTTTCTAAAAGCCTCTCTCTCCTTTTTCCTTTCCCAGTCCACTATCCCTTCCTGGTCCGCCCTTGAAGGTATAGGCGATTTTAGAGGCAGTTCCATCTTTTTTGTTTTTGTTGTGGACTCTGCCTCTTTAACCAAGTTGTAAAACTTTTCCGCAGCCAGAGTGATCTCCGCCTTTATCTCGGTTTTTATGTTCCTCGAGAGGCCTAGCTGGTTCTTAATTTTTGCTAGGCAGATCCTGGCTTCGGTTACTCTGTCTTTTGGCTTTGCTGGCTCAACCTGGGTGGGAGACGCGGCAGCGGTTGTGGTATTGGTGGAGGTAGAGGGGGTGGTTTTTAGTTTTTCAGGGGGGGGTTGAGGCTTTGTTAGGGACTTTTTTGTCTCCTGCTTTGCCGCTTCCCATTCCCCGATACTTCTTCTGACGGTTGAAATCGCCACCGGTGGTGTTTTTTCCGGTGCAGTGTGGTGTGGTGAGGTCCTCGTAAACGTGGAGTTTAAAGGGGGGTTTGTTACCAATCTTCTGGGAATGGCCTCCTCTCTCTCCTTGTTTTGGGCTGGTGTCCTGCTCATCATTTTATTGCTGGGGGTTGGGTGGCGCCTACAGATGACACTTACAAGGTTGTAAAGGGCCTTATAAATGTGTGTCACATACAAAATTATTTGTCAAATTTAATTATCCAGGGGGTATTGTATAGGATGCCCCACTTTATATGTCGCTGTTGATTTTCTCCTTATCAAATAGGGTACTGATCAACAGTTTTAATAATTTTCTATACTAAAGTATAGCAGTACAATAGTACTGCTATATGTCCTAGGTTAAATTTACCAACTATTTAAAAAAATAAAAACAATTTTAAATTTGCAATAAAATGCTAATATTATCTTATCCTAATATATGGTAGCACAAAGATACTACCATATGTCAACAGTAAACATTTTCTACAAATTAAATACTTAAATAAGCAAAATAGTGCTTATTTTATCTTAGCCTACTTTATACAGCAGCACAATAGTGCTACTGTATGTCCTTAACCTATTACAGGTGTTTATAGCTAGGGTCTGATGGTTCTAAGGAACTGAGGTCGTCCGATATTTGGCGTTGAAGGTGCTCTTCGTATCCTGATGACCCGTCAGTAAGATAAGTTGTTGGTTTCTTACTGTATACTGCCCGTTGATGTTGGGAAGTTTTTGTTGGTCCTGGCTTAGCCGGTGCAGATAAGAAGATTTCTGCTGGGGCCAGTCAATCGGGCTTCTTGAGCTGGTTAATTTAAGTCCAGGTTCGGTTTGTCCAGCCCTGGCCTGGGCCGAGATAGGACGAAGGGGGTGCGGCTATAAATTAGGGTTGAGGGGGGGTTTCTGTTGGGGCCAAAAGATAGGGCTCCTCAAGCCGGTCACAACGGGCCCAAGCTCGGGTGGCCTGCCTCTATATTTGGCCTAGATAACCCGAGGGGTTTTTTTTTTTTTTTTTTTTTTTTTGGTGATCTGTTGGGGCCAAAAAATAGGGCTCCCCAAGCCGGTCACTATGGACCCAAGCTTGGGTGGTCCACCTCTATTTTTGGCCGAGATAACCCGAGGGGGGTAAGGTAGTTTGAGGGGGTTGGGGGGGAGGAAAATCCAAAGATTTTGGAGGGGGTGAAGGCGGGGGGGAGGGGCGGGGGGGTATTAAAGTGGGGGGGGGGGGGGGGTATTAAAGTGGGGGGGGTGAACAGTAAGAGGGGGAGGTAGGTATTTGGTAAAGTGGGGAGGGGGTACACAATAAAAGTCCAACCTCGGGTAACGTCAGGCCAGGGGTTGAGGAGTTCCCTCGAAGTTTCCTGCTGAGGATTTTATGGAGCTGTTCTATAGTCAGCTCTATAGGCAGCTCGGCAAAAGCCAACACGCGGATAACGAACCTCGATGTCTTCCACCTTCAGGATTTTTCGACCACGTTTTTTCTTAGAGGTTAAGTATGGCAAACGTGGTCGCACTGATTAATTTTTATCTGCGCGAGTCTGCGCCTTAAAAATCTGAAAGTTGGTATGGTGTAGGGAGCCACAGTGGGGGTCAATATCCCGTGATAAAAACAATATGTCTTCGCTTTACTTTTTGCGTTATTCACTAGCGAAAAAAACACTTTGAGGTTAAACCAGAACTGCACCGTAAAATCTTGGTCACACACAATTTAAAAGTTTTGATGTCGGAATCTTCACGACTCGTCGATGGCCCACAGGTGGGCAAAACCAGTTTTTGTCTCTCGCACCCAGGCGAAGTCTTGGAGGAAGGCTGGTATTTCTTCTTTCGCCTGAAGGTCTCCGGTGTTGCACCGGAAAAATCTGGAGGACACCTCAGAATGTGCGGGCAGCGAGGGCGCAGCCCAGCACTCCAAAAAATCAGCGGCTCACTACTCAGAATTCAACAGCGTTTAAGGGTTTATGGAAAATACTTCCTGAATTTTTCTTCTTTTACCCAGGAAAAATCCCAAGAGTGGAGTCCGATGGTTTCTCTTGGTGCGCGCATACAGCACTCACTAGCCCGAACACTCTGAGCTATCACTCACTGAAAACTGCGATAAGTTTCCGATTTTCCCGATTTTTGAGCGCGGAGTCGCTTAAAACTGAACTAGCGAGGGCGGGGGATCGCGAGAGACGGTGGGGTAAGCAGGGTAGGCAGGGTAGGCAGGATAGGCAGGAAAGGCAGGGTAGGCAGGGTAGGCAGGGTAGACAGGGTAGGCAGGGTAGGCAGGGTAGGCAGGGTAGACAGGATAGGCAGGAACGGCAGGGTAGGCAGGGTAGGCCGGGTAGGCAGGGTAAGCAGAGTAGGCAAGATAGGCAAGGTAGGCTGGAAAGGCAGGGTAGGCTGGAAAGGCAGGAAAGGCAGGGTAGGCAGGGTAGGCAGGGTAGGCAGGGTAGGCAGGGTAGGCAGGGTATGCAGGAAAGGCAGGGTAGGCAGGAAAGGCAGGGTAGGCAGGAAAGGCAGGGTAGGCAGGATAAGTAGGGTAGGCAGGGTAGGCCGGGTAGGCAGGGTAGGCAGGGTAGACAGGAAAGGCAGGTTAGGCAGGGTAGGCAGGAAAGGCAGGGTAAGCAGAGTAGGCAAGGTAGGCAGGGTAGGCAAGATAGGCAGGGTAGGCAGGAAAGGCAGGGTAGGCAGGGTAGGCAGGGTAGGCAGGATAGGCAGGGTAGGCAGGAAAGGCAGGGTAGGCAGGGTAGGCCGGGTAGGCAGGGTAAGCAGAGTAGGCAAGATAGGCAGGGTAGGCAGGAAAGGCAGGGTAGGCAGGAAAGGAAGGATGGCAGGAAAGGCAGGGTAGGCAGGGTAGGCAGGGTAGGCAGGATAGGCAGGGTAGGCAGGAAAGGCTGGGTAGGCAGGGTAGGCAGGAAAGGCAGGTTAGGCAGGATAAGTAGGGTAGGCAGGGTAGGCAGGGTATGCATGGTATGCAGAGTAGGCAGGATAGGCTGGGTAGGCACGGTAAGGCAGGGTAGTCAGGATAGGCAGAGTAGGCAGGAAAGGCAGGATAGGCAGGAAAGTCAGGGTAGGCAGGGTAGCCAGGGTAGGGGCAGGGTAGGCAGGGTAGGTAGGGTAGGCAGGGTAGCCAGGGGTAGGCAGGATAGACAGGGTAGGAAGGGTAGGCAGGGTAGGCAGGTTAGCAGGGTAGGCAGGGTTGGCAGGGTAGCCAGGGTAGTCAGGGAAGGCAGGGTAGGGGCAGGGCAGGCAGGGTAGGCATGGTAGGCAGGATAGCCAAGGTAGACAGGGTAGCCAGGGTAGGTAGCCAGTTGACGGGAGCGAAGCCCCGAGGGTCAGCTAGTGGAGAATAAATGTCTTACTGTATTTGGTTCTACAAGACTTCAGCAGTGATTTTTACTCAGTTGATTTTGACAGTTTCTTAGGAATCCTTTCCTCCCTTAATGTCTCTGCGCCGGTAATTGAGTGGTTCAAATCTTATCTACGGGGCCACTCGCAGACTGTTAGATCCGGATACGCACTACATCCGATCCGTATCCGTGAAATTTCGGTTCCGAAGTAGCCGTAGTACTTCTAGAAGGAAAGCTTACGAACTACATCCGAACTATCTCCGTCATAATCTGTCATAATCAATGATATTCAAATAAACAGATATTTTATGAGCGCGCGCATTGTGAAGACTCGAATAGGTCACAATTGTGACCTTTAGTCTTTAGTTTATGTCACGCATGGCGAAGAGCGATAGGCTTTGTTGAAACAAAAATAAATGCCATCGTGTGTATTTAGAAATTGTACCAATTATGATACCAAAGTACATAAAACAGAAGGAATCTCATACCATATGTAAGTACGCAATACACCTCAATTTACTAATTTATTTAATTTTTTTTCTTAATATTATGATATTTGGAGGTTAGAAAAAGAACAACATTGGTGGTCAGAATAATGTTTGTTTACATTCACACGCAAGTGACAAACAATAGCTGTCTCTTTTTTTCTTGTTGGTTTTATCAAGCCATCCCTTTCGACTTGTAGTGAAATGTCAGATGAATGAAAAGTGTGTATGTGTGCTGCCGCTGATGCGCGGAACACTTTTTTCAATTGTTTTGTGAGTGTATAACGTATCTGTTTATTTGAATATCATTGGTCATAATTAGAACATTTTGAACTCGGAACTCAAGTCACGCACACAGATCACGGACACGGACGTGTAGTGCGTAACCGCCTTTAAGGTCCACAAAAAATAGGTTGGCGGTCCGGATCCGTACCGTGGTCCGCCTTTTGGTGACCCCTTCTCTAAGGTTTGCGTAGTACCTATAGGTAGATTTGGTATTTTTTATTTCTTACCTACAAACTACATAGTTTTCGTGTAAGCTACCAAACAATGTATTTGTAAAATCCAAAATCATCATCACGATCAGCCTTTTAATGTTCCTACTGCTGGTACACAGCCCTGCTCTCTGTGAGAAGGAATGGGCCGTGTCTTCGAACTTTTGGTTCTAGGACATGTCGATTATCTCACGATGTTTTCCTTCGCCGTTTTGAGAGCAGTGGTAATTAAATAATTTACAAAAAGTAAAGCGCCTGCCTGGGTTCGAACCCAAAATCTACAACTTGTAAGTCGCGACCGTTACCACTGCACCACCACTGCTCCAAAAATCCAACAAAATTATTTTATTAACAGAACCCCTTCTCGTATCATTTTACAATGCCTAATTTGTCACATCACCTGTACGACTAGTGAGGGGACATCAAATCACTAGGGATGATCCGCAGTTGATTGCGGATAATTATACGCGCGCTTAGACATATGCTGTAATAACCCTAGGGATAAGGGTGCGTGATTGTAAATTAAGCGTAAAATTTTGGGATGTTTTGTATTTTTTTTTAATTATGGGTTTGTGTTGGGTGTAAGCAGATAGTAGACAATATCGTGTGAAAAGATTATCTCACAAATTAAGTTTTAAAAGTATTCCTTAGGTACAATAATAATCGTCTATCGTTTGTTTGTTTGAACGCGCTAATCTCAGGAACTACTGGTTGGATTGAAAAATTATTTTTGTGTTGGATAGTCCATTTATCGAAGAAGGTTATAGGCTATATAACATCACGCTACGATCAATAGGAGCGGAGCATAAAGGAAAAATGTTGCGAAATAGGAAAAAAAAAAAAAAACATTTTGAGAGCTTCCGTTGCGTGCTTCCTTCCGTAAACGGTTTTTTATTTTTTTTATTTTTATTATCAATAGGCTCGCGCTTGACCACTATCTCACCCGATGGAAAGCGATGATGTGGTCGACGGTGAAGCACGCTTGCCTAGAAAAAACCCATTCACTCTTGACTTAAAGACCCCTAGATTGTGGCTATCGGGAAACACAGACTCCGGCAGGGAATTCCACTCCTTAGCTGTACGCATAATAAAAGAGTCCCCAAAACGTTTTGTGCGTATGGGTGGGATGTCCACCATGTACCGATGACGCATCACCGTGCGTCTGGTTGTCCGATGATGGAACGGGCTGGGCGGAATTAAATCATGCAATTCCATCGCACACTCACCGAAATGTAACCGATAAAATACCGACAAGCTGGCAACTCGGCGACGATGTTCAAGGCTCTGGAGCTTTGATTTGACCAGTGCTTCATCGGCGATGAGTCTCTTGGCCCGCTTTTCGATCGACTCTAGTGCATCTAGCGTAAACGGTTTAAGTTAAGGAAATATGATGGAATAGTTTCTCTTTAAAAGTTCTAAAAAAAAAAACTTTTTGCAAAAAAATACTACCGACTTCCAAATACAAAACTACAAAGTGAAAAATAACTTAATTTTTTGAAGTCGGTGTCTTTTGTAGGTACCATTTTTTTTGCGTTATGGACACCGACTTAAAAAAATTAAGTTATTTTTCACTTCGTAGTTTTGTATTTGGAAGTCGGTAGTATTTTTTTGCAAAAAGTTTTTTTATTTTTCACTTTTTAGTTTTACGTACCTTGTCAAGTTAGTAAGGGAGCTATTTCGCCAGAATAGATTTCATGAAACTTGAACATAACCGGTGAAATGAGAGATCTGCTTACCCCTTAACCCATATATGCCCAGAACTATATTGGGCTGCCGATTTTGGTTATTTTGAGATATGTTTATGTTGATAAACCTCTTTATTAGTATTGACTAGTTATAAAATATTTTCGTTTAGTAAGTATTTTAGAGGTGTTCGAAAACGAAACAACGGGCAAATATCCTACATTCGTTATTGGTAATTAAAACAAATGATACGGGTCGGCGTAAAAGCAATATCCTAAGCGCAAGGCTGCAATCCACGTTTCAAAGCCAAATCTGATAGCCTTTCCCCTGATGTGCTGCTTACAATCGTGTCTAACATAGTAAGGTATCACTGATTCACTATGCTGATGTCCTTTTCGATCACAGCATATTGCAGAAACTTCTTATTTAGTAAATCAAAAAGAGGGCGGACTTTAGCCATTTTGTCATTAGGGCAGAGGTTGGTGTTATAGGCCACATGGAAATGTCCAAGAATTACATCGAATCGGTTTCTCCGCATGTTTTTTCCCACCAAGATATTGTGCGTATCTTCATTAGTTTCTCAATATCCGACGTCGCGGCAGTGGAGAATATCCAGTCAATATCAAAATGCCAATGAAACAATAAATGTCACTTTAACTGAGGATAAACCCTGGGTTTCTTTTTGTACTGCATAAATAATAGAGTGACGAACAATGTGCATGATATTTTCGTGGCTAAAAACCAATTCAAAGAAATCAACTGGTTCTGAAGCATCGGATAAGGTAATTACTGATCTTGGGAATGGTGCTATCCACTCGTCATGATATTGGGGTAAGTCTCACTTCACCCATTTTCGAGCTGTCTTAGGCGGTGGAGTTGGTAGCGTAGGTTGAAGCGGAGGATTATCTATACATCGCGATGGCCGGCCCTGTTTACGGGTTGATAAAGGCTTGACGTGCTTCGGTGTACAACTTCTTCTTCAGACTCGCTGCCATCACTGATATTTGTTTCACTTAGTATCAGTTCAGCTGGTGTCAATAGTTGACGACGTGACAAATTTTCAAAACTTACATTTGTTTCGTCCCCCGAGTCTGAATCCGACACAATTCTGTTACCTAGAGGGTCGTCAGTTGCTGTCACTTCATCATCCGAAGCTATACGTAAATCATTGATGATATCAATGAGATCATTTGTAGTTAACCATGAGTTCCACATAAAAACCAAAAAAAAAACAGATTTAGTACAAGCCTAACCTGTATATTTGCCCGACGTATCGTTTTCGAAACATGAAAGTTATAAAGGCAGTGTGGGTATTTATAAATTATTATTTACTCATTCTAAATACACGAATAAGTACATAATTTACCTAAATTTACTACAAACCTTTGATAAGTACAAAGCTTTACTCAATTAAACAGTTACATACTTTTTTCTGGCAGACGACATGATTTTTGCGCGACGTAAAACACGACACAACTTGCACTGTTTACTATTTGAATCAAATGTCAACGCTGCTCAAAAATTTTTGTTGCAAATAGAACCTACTTACGTAGTATTGCGATAGATGGTGTTTGTTTTGCATTTTACTGCGCTAACAAACGATTAACAATGCTTTTATGAAAGTACTACCTCTTGTTTCGTTTTCGAATTACTGGGCATATATGGGTTAAGAGCGAACTGGCGTGATGTTATGTTATGAAATGTTATAAACAACAAACAGACATGCGATTGCAGCAATCCCGAGAGATTTGCCGTTATTTATTGAAGAGTTCTGTTGTATATCTCCGAAGTTCTTCATCAGATCTTCACCAAATTAAAATGGGACCAATTTCGAAACATACTTTTTCAAACAAAAAAAGAATTTTCAAAATCGGTCCACAATTGACGGAGTAATCGGTGAACATACAAAAAAAAAAACAAACTTGAAGTCGAACATAGAACCTCCTCCTTTTTGGAAAGTCGGTTAAAAACGTCTGTGACAGCATGTCTATCTTTTAAGATTGACTCACTCACACCTTTTTTTATGGTAATAAAATTTGTTCATTTGCGAAGGAGTTTTAACAACATCTATACTAAAATTATAAAGCTAAAGAGTAGGTAGCGTAGGTAGGTAGTGGTAGGTAGATAGATAGCCAGTTGACGGGAGCGAAGCCGCGGGGGTCAGCTAGTATAAAAATAAAGAAGTAATACCTAAACTGAATAATGTGTGGAAGAATATATGGGGCAGATCTTTGACTGTTGTAAGAAACACAAAACAAAAGAAAATCTCAGACACTCCTAAAACATTTAACCCAAGCCACGCTCCAATAATTCCTACATACACAAAATCATTAAATCTAACAAAGAGCTAATTCAGGCAGACTAATAATAATTTATGGCAACACTGCCCTCCCCGGGGAGTCAATTAAATTCATTAGGAGCACAGATTATATTGCAGGGGTCGGGTAGCAGTGTTGCCATACCAAATAATTGTCGGCAAGTAATTGAGCGTTGTTGTCGACAAATTGGGATGCTATTTTGTTATACCCACTTTTACTATATAGATACAAAATTATCTTTGCATTGCATGATACTGACGCCCTACCTAAATTTGTATTTTACAGTGGAAGAAATATAAATTTAATGAACAGCTTTTTCTTCTCTGGGCACTGAAAACTTGGAGAAAACCCCAATTGGAAATTAGCAGATTTTTTATTTATTTTTATTTACACTAATATTGTAAAGAGCACGACCTTTTTTGTATCGAAACTTTTTTAAGAACAAAGCAACTCAATCAATAAATTAAAAAAAAAAACTCTTAAATCACTTGTGAATAATAGTAATGAAAAAGTCACAGTTTGATAACAGGTGTCATTATGTGCCTAATTGCGGTGAAATTAGAGCCACTTTATGAGCAAGTGTGTTAAAAAGATAGTTAATGATAGACAGACTCGCGTTTGACCACTATCTCACCTGATGGTCAGCGATGATGTGGTCGACGATGAGGCACGCTTACCTAGAAGTAACCTATTCACTCTTGACTTGAAGCCTCCCAGGTTGTAATGTAGCTATCGGGAAATACAGACCGGCAGGGAATTCCACCCCGTAGCTGTACCTACGCACAATAGAAGTATTCCCTAACCGTTTAGTGCATATGAGTAGGATGTCAACCATGTACCGATGATGCATCGCCGTCGCAGTACGTCTTGTAGTCCGCCGATGGAACGGGTTGGGAGTTAGTTGATGCAATTCCATCGTACACTCCCCGAAATGTAACCGATAAAAAACCGACAGGCTGGCAACTCGGCGACGATGTCCAAGGCTCTGGAGCTTTGATTCAACCAGGTGTCTCATTGCGGATAAGCCTCTTGGCCCGTTTTTCGATCGACTCAAGTGCATCAACCTGGTATTTTGCAGATCCGTCCCACAGATGAGAACTGATCGAACTAGCGCTTGGTACAACTTAAGCAGCTGTTCTGGCGTGAAGTACCGTCGCAAGGATCCCTAACTTTTTGACAGCCAGTTAAGCCTTTGCATCAATGTACGGGACAAAATTGAGTGTCGGCAGATTTCTATACTTGATATTATAAAGAGGTAAAATTTGTGAGGTTGTAGGGGGGAAATCTCTGGATCTACTTAACCGATTTTGAAAATTCATTCACGAGTAGAAAGCTACATTATTCCTGAGTGGCATATGCTATTTTTTTATCTCGGAAATGGGAGCGAAGCCGCGGGGAACAGCTATAAGTAATATGGATGTGCTGGCAGTCCTCCTTCGAGCGATATTTTTCACAAAAAGCTCTACTACTACGAACAAGATTTTTTAGGAATTCTTTTTAGTATTTTACCGACAAAAACTAAAGTTTTAACCTTTAATTAAGTAAATTAACCTTTTCTGTGTAATGTGCGGTGTCGACTAGCGACACCCCGCGACTTTGCGTCCCTGACAGATTTATTGTCACAAAAAATAGATGAGTGACTTTCCTTTTGTGAGAGAATAGTGTGGATGCGTTGTAGCCGTGTATCTGAATTGCGTGTTGTGATATTTTATTTCTAGAACACTTTAAATTCATCTAACTTTTGATAAAGTGAACCGATTGCGATGAAACAAAAAAAACTTTTTTGCAAAAATATACTACCGACTTCCAAATACAAAACTACAAAGAGAAAAATAACTTTATTTTTTGAAGTCGGTGTCTTTCCTAGGTACCATTTTTTTTTGCTTTATGGACACCGACTTCTAAAAATAAAGTTATTTTTCTCTTTGTAGTTTTGTATTTGGAAGTCGGTAGTATTTTATTGCAAAAAAGTTTTTTATTTTTCACTTTTTAGTTGTACCTACTTAATAGGCAAGTTAGTAAGGTAACTATAAAGCCAGAATAGATTTCATGAAACTTGAACATAACCGGTGAAATCTGCGTACCCCTTAAGAGCGTACTGGCGTGATGTTATGTTATGAAATGGTATAAACAATAAACAGACATGCGATTGCAGCAATCCCTAGACATTTGCCGTTATTTATTGAAGAGTTCTGTCGTATATCTCCGAAGTTCTTCATCAGATCTTAACCAAATTAAAATGGGACCAATTTCGAAACATACTTTTTCAAACAAAAAAAGAGTTTTTGAAATCGGTCCACAATTGACGGAGATATCGGTGAACATATTACATTATGTCGAACATAGAACCTCCTCCTTTTTGGGAAGTCGGTTAAAAACTAAGTAATACTTCAAGTTACGCATAATTTTTATATATACCAGTTATCTACATTGGTTTTCTATATTTTACGTGACGATTGAACAAATAAACAGATAAACAGACAAAAATTTCAAAAATACTGGCAATGGGTTCTGTTGATTATCCTTTAACACCCTGGCTTTTTTTTAAATATTTTTAATGTACAAAAACGACTTTTCTACAGATTTATTATAATATGTGTTGATTGATGATGTTGATTTGTATTCTTATATGCATGCCATTTTCCAAGGCAACATGACGTTCTATCATTTTGTATCCTAACATCTCTTCATGCTGACAATTTGAAATGGTAAATATCGTGGAGAAAAAAAATTGATTTTATTTCATGGGACTTTAACGAAACTAACGAAAAGTGGGTGTACACTATAGGAAAGCCCGTGTCGAACCCTTCTGGAAATATAGGCATTGAGCTTGGCGTCCAATGTTAGTTCTGCCCGCCTTATCCCCTTTATTCCAAAGTTCCACCCTTCGCCATTGCTTTAAAAAACAAACTCAGTAGCTATAATGAGGTGTCACGTAACAAAAAATCCAAAATAAATACTTGAAATTGCTGCATTTTTAAAATAGTCTTCGTAAAAACATTTGAGGAATCCGTAAGGATATTATGTTCCTTCACTTTTTGCCGCCAATTTGTCATATTTGTGTCAAAGATGACGCATTTTTGGTAATTTTTGACAAAACAGCTTGTTTTTTTGGCAATTAAAAATGTGTTGGGTGTCATATTTAAATTTTGTTTCGTTTTTAATGATGTCTAATTCCCGGTTTAAGAAAAATAAAACGAGTAGGTAAAAAGTATTTGATAGACTATTTCTAGCATAGACAAAGAAAATACTATTTTAACCAATCGGAGTCCGGTGAAAAGTGGATTTGGAGGAGTGATAATTTGATGTTCTTTTACGAGTGAAAAGGTTTTTCTCTAGTTGGTTTTGGTTTTAAGTTCAATATTTCTGACCGAAACAAACTCTGTCTCTTATCTCTGGTCTACCGCGTCCTCTCATAAATCCTTTTCGTTTCGTTCCAGTTGGGCCGGGCGAGATCAGAAAAATCATACTCTCCATCAAATCCAAAGCGGTGGGCTGTGATAATATCACTGCCCACCGTTATCGGATCACCTTCTACCTCCCATCACCCATATCGTAAATTTTTCCTTGTTTTCCGGAGTATTCCCCTTCCTGTGACGTAAAGCCTATGTTCGTCCACTACCTAAAGTTTCCAATCCCACTCTTCCAACCCACTTCCGTCCAATTTCCATCCTACCCTTCCTATCCAAGTGCTTGAGGCTTGTGTCCACAAACAACTTTCAAACTTTGTGCAGTGTAAGTCACTCACTAGCCCTCTTCAATCTGGATTCAGGCCCGGGCACAGCACTGTGTCCGCCCTCCTTAAAGTGACTGGCGATGTGAGGGTAGGTTTGGAAGGCACCAAAGTCACTGTACTACTGTTTTAGTCGATTTCTCAAACACCTTCAACACCGTTAGTCACGAACTCACGACATCCTATTAGCCATTCTGTCCTATTTGATGGTCTCTCCCGAAGCACTGGAATGGTTCACCTCTTACCTTCGGGAACGCCAGCAGTCGGTTCACGTTGGCGAGTCCTCATCTCACTGGTCTAATTTGGAAACTGGTGTTCCTCAAGGCGGCATTCTTTCTCCTCTTCTCTTTTCTATTTTCATAAATCTCTTTACTTTCGAATTTCAGTGTGCGTATCATCTGTATGCAGGTGACCTGCAGTTATTAAACAGCGACTTATCTGCTATAAAAACTTGGTCCGATAGATTCGGTGTGGCAGTAAAACTCAATAAATGTCAGGCGATCATCATTGGGAGTCACCGAAGCATCGCTTTGCCACCTCTATTGTTTGACAGTAAAATTGTTCCTTTCAGCACTGATATAAAGGAATTGGGCTTGCACATCGATAATACCCTTAACTGGCGTACTCAAGTCGCTAGTGTGAGTCGGAAGGTCACTGGAACGCTGCGGGCTCTGTATCGTGTGAATAACTTATTACCATCGAACACGAAGGCAATGCTTGTGCAGGCCCTAATTTTTCCTATCATCGATTATGGTGTCGTGTGCTACTATGACCTGAATGCAGATCTTCTCAACAAACTTGACCGTCTTCTAAATTACTGCATTCGATTCGTTTTCAATTTGCGTAAATATGATTATGTCTCTGCGCATCGATCGCTTCTAAAGTGATTGCCTATGCGCCAGCGCAGAGAGCAAAGGGCTCTAACTACGTTGTTCTCATTTCTCGCCTCTTATAATTCCCCTAGTTATCTGGCACCTCACTTTAACTACATTTGCGCCAACCACAATAAAAATCTACGGTCATCCCATAACCGCCTTCTTCAATGTCCCACTCACCGCACTGACTTCATTCACTGTTCTTTCTTCGTTCAGTCTATTTCTCTGTGGAATGCGCTCCCCCAGGAAATCAGGATGGCAACCAACCGGTTAACCTTCAAAGTTAAAGTTCGTGAGCACATTCGCAAGAAGTTGGCAGTAGTATCGTCACAACGCTAATGTTTTTCCATTATTAATCTAATTTTACTAATGTATAAGTATATCTATATATTTAGTTTATTCTTTTGAGTATATATGGTATAATTTTCTTGATTATATTGTATTTATAATTTATATATATTTTTTGCATAAACCTGTTTCGTTTAATGGTCAACATTGCTTAAATAGCTTTCATCTAGAGTCAAAAGTCTAGTCATTATAATTATTCTTTTATTTAACTTTTTTCTTATTTATTAAATTTTTAAATATTTTTACAAAACAAACAAAAAAGAAAAACATTTAAAAATATAAAAAATAGAGGCCCACCGGTATCGGGAACAGGGTCCAAGCTACCGGCGGTCAGGGCTCCAGAGAGAGGAACCTCCTAACAATACGAGCCGTGTCCAGCAGTACTGCTTTCTGGATCAGGCCCTTGACCCAGCCGCCTAACGAGAGCCTCCTAAGGTGTTGGTCGAGGCTCGTGGCTATTAAGCCATGGGCTGACACGACTATCGGTACAATGATCGCTGAGTCCACATCCCACATGTCGACAACCTCGCGAGCCAAGTCAAGATACTTGATTTGCTTATCTTTCTCGGCTTTCACGAGGTTCCCGTCATGCGGCACAGTTATGTCAACAATCATTGCACGCCTCTCGATTCGGTCCACCACCACTATATCAGGCTTATTAGCGATAATAGTTCTGTCAGTGATGATGGACCGATCCCAGTACAATGTGATATTGCCATTCTCGAGAACTGGGTCGGGCACATACCTGTAGTACGGCACCTCCGACGCCACAAGAGTGTATTTCAGAGCAAGTTGCTGATGGATAATCCTGGCTACAAGGTTGTGCCTATGCAAGTACTCTTCGTTAGCTAGACGAGAACAACCAGAGATAATGTGGCGGATCGATTCACCCGGACGGTGACATGCCCGACAGATGTCAACCGTGCCATCCTTTACAATAAATCTCCGGTAGTTATTCGTCATGATAACTTCGTCCATAATTGCACAGACGAAACCTTCGGTTTCCCCAAAGAGGTCACCGAATCGCAGCCAGGCTACGGACGCTGATTGATCTACTTCGGACCCATGTAGGGCCCGGAAAAAGCGTCCGTGAAGCTCCTTACTCTGCCATACCTCCTTGCGGTCGTTAGTGTCAAGCACTACAGGCTTGCGCCAGTTCTCATTCGCCAAGGAGATCGGGGTGAGTCCCTTGTCCACTGCTACTACATCTCGATGAATACCCACGTCGGTGTTTAGAAAATATTCTCTGAGATTGCATATCTCGCGGTTGTGGAGATTTTTGGCATTTAAAAAGCCTCGGCCTCCACACTTCCGCGGGATATACAATCTCATGACTGACGATCGTGGGTGATGCATTCGATATGCAGTCAGCAGTGTACGGACCCGCCTATCCAGGGCGTCAAGTTCCGTTTGAGTCCATTTGAGTATGCCGAAAGAGTACATCAGCACCGGCATGACCCAACCGTTGAAGGCGCGCACCTTGTTTCCGCCCGAAAGAAGGCTATTGAATACCTTCTTCAGGCGGCCAAAGAAGCGTTCCCTCAACGATTGCTTCATGTCTATAGTACTGATACCTAACGCTTCCGACATACCCAAATACTTATAGGTTTCGTTTGGAGAGAGGGATCTCAGGTTTATGGAATCCGCAAGTTGAATTCCTACGGATTCCACAATCTCCCCTCGCTTTACATGCATGACCGCACATTTGTCCACACCAAACTCCATCCTGATGGCGCTACTAAAAGTTTCAGTTACCTTTAGTAGCTCCATCAGCTGAAGATTGCTGGGGGCAAAAAGCTTCAAGTCATCCATGTAAAGGAGGTGAGATATAACCTGACCACCTCTCTTCAACCGATAGCCTAGCCCTGAATTCTCCAGCATCATGCTTAGAGGATTCAAGGCTAGGCAAAACCAAAGTGGACTCAAACTATCGCCCTGGAATATACCTCGCTCAATCCTTACAGGTTCGCTATTCCTCTGGATATTTCGACATCCTGGATAGCGAAGGACTGTGCTCCATTGCCTCATACACGACATCAGGAAGGTGCGTAGAGTTGTATCTATTTTATACAATTCTAGCACCCTCATGAGCCATGTATGCGGCACCGAGTCATAGGCCTTCTTATAATCTATCCAACATGTCGACAGATCCTTTCGGGAACGCCGAACCTGTTGGCTAATGGCCATATCAATAAGGAGTAGCTCCTTAGTACCGCGGGACCCGTTCCTACATCCATTCTGAGAGACCGACATGATGGAGTTATTGTCAACATGTTTATTAATTTTTACTCTCAAAATGGATGTAAGAACCTTATAGACCGTTGGTAAACATGTAATTGGTCTATAATTTTTGGGTTCCGCGGTGCTACCAGACTTGTGGAGCAGGTGGGTTATACCTGTCGTAAGGAACTTGGGTAGCGAACCAGACTCTAAGGCTGCCTGGTACTGAGATGCCAAACGAGCGTGTGACCTTTGTAGCCACTTGATCCAAAAGTTGTGCAGTCCGTCCGGTCCTGGAGATTTCCAGTTCGGCAACGGACGGACTGCACGGGCTACATCTTGGGGGCTGATCGTGATAGCCCCCATTTCTTGTATTGGATCACACGCTCGTTCGACCTCCCGAGTCCATTCACCTTCGGTGTGACTGACAGGCACCGACCAGATGCTGCGCCAGAATGAAGACATAGCGTCATCATCCGGCAGGTGCGTATCAGTCACACCTTGGTTGGGTCGCTCCCAAGCCCGATAAACCCACCTTTCATTACTTTGGAATGTGCGATTCTGGGTGTATCGCTCCACTCTCCGCCTGTACCTACGAATACGGTTTGCCCATGCATACACTTTTTGTTTCAGGAAGTCGATGCGCTCTGTGACATGGGATATATAGTCCCGGGGGCTGACATCAGTCCCCGAAAACGCCCGTCTCACAAAGCGCATCACTCTAATAATTATTATTAGGTTTCTCGTTTTTTTTTTTGTATTTATTAGTCTATTTTATTTGTATATGTGTACTATTAATATATATGTAAGTATATACATTTTCGTATACAATTTGTTTAAATATTATTTTGTACCCGTTCACAACGTTGTCCTTTTTAACCCTTTGGGTTGACTGGTAGAGAATGCCTTGCTGCATTAAGTCCGCCTATATACCACTATTGTACATGAAGTTTAAATAAATAAATAAACATTGCACCTACCACTAGTTGTCTCTGCATCACCCAAAGGTCGACTGGTAGAAAATGCCTAAGGCATTAAGTCTGCCTCTGTACGTTTGTGTGCATGAAGTCTATACCAATATTATAAAGAGGAAAGATTTTTTTGTTTGCTTGTATGTTTGTTTGTTTGTACCGCATAGGCTCCGAAACTAATGGGCCGATTTCGAAAAATCTTTGACCTATGGAAAGCTACATTATTCCCGAGTAACATAGGCTATAATTTTGACGGCAGCGAAGCCGCGGGGGTCAGCTAGTATTAAATAAATAAATAAAAACAATGACTTCGGTTTCTTTTTCTTTTAACTACTGTAAGTAATGCAGGATTAACCGGTTGAATGCCGTATAATTCGGGGTAATGGTTGAGCATGCCAAGCTAGGTCATATCTCTACCAACTTTGAGGTAGGATTTCGTCAGCCAAACCGTCACCTCGCCTCACCAATATTATAAAGAGGAAAGATGTGTTTGTTTGTTTGTACCGAATAGGCTAGGAAACTACAGGACCGATTTAAAAAATTCTTCCACCTATGGAAAGCTACATTATTACCGAGTAACATAGGCTATAATTTATGTAACAAAAAATAGAGATGCTTATAAAAATTGCAATAATGTAACCCAAAGTAGCAAAATTTTGCCTCTAAAATTCATTATTTGGCGTGCGCTGAGAAAACTATTGATGATACATAAAAATTATGTACTACATGATTGAAGTACTCATTATTACCTAAAAAAGTCTCGAGAGAATATCTCACTATTATAGTTAAGTCACAATAGCAGCATTTGTGTTCTAAAATTTAATTAGATCGCCGCCGCCGCCGGTAGAAACCATTCAAATAAATAGTTTAACAAATTGGCAGGTAGGTAGGGTAGGTGAGTAGGTTGGTAGGTAGATAAGGTAGGTAGGTGGTAGGTAGATAGCCAGTTGACGGGTGCGAAGCCGCGGGTGTCAGCTGGTAATTAATAATAATATACTTGAAAGATTTATGCAAATAGTTTGTCGGTAAGTACATTTATTAAAGTGATTTTCCTCTCTCCTATACCATATTAAAAATTTTGCTGTACCCGACAGGACAGCGCCTTCCCGCAACCTTAACCAGGTCATCGGTCCATCTAGTGGGAGGCCTTCCAACGTATCGTCTTCCGATACGCGGTCACCATTCCAGAAGTTATCGGCCCCATCAGCCATCCGTTCTGCGAGCAATGTGCTCTGCCCAATGCCACTTAAGCTTGGCAATTCTTCGGGTTATGTCGGTAACTTTGGTTCTCTTGCGGATATCCTCGTTTGTGCCATAATCACGCATGGAAACTCCGAGCATAGTCTTCTCGATTGCCCTGGTTGGTTGAAGGCGCTGGATGCGAGACGCACGGGATCGGTCAATGTGGCGACGCCTGGGGGAGGCCTATGTCCAGCAGTGGACGTCTTTCGGCTGAAATGATGATGATGATGACAGGACAGCGTTCATAATAGTTACTATTTATTTATAACTAGCTGTGCCCGCGACTTCGTTCGCGTGGTTGTCGAGAGCAAAACAACGTCGTTTAGATAAGAGTATATCACCTTTTTGATGATTTAGATAAGAGTCCTGACTTTGGTATAGTTGATTACGTTAATGCTTCTCTATATACTATGTTAGCGGTGGAATTACCCGGAGCATATACAAAAAGGTTGTTTGGGTTGCTAACACGTGATAGAGAAACATAGAGTTGGCCGTGTGAAAAACAATCAAAAGTAAGGTCTACACCCGCAACGGATAACGTCTGGCCTTGGGCTTTATTAATAGTCATAGCGTAACAGTCCCTTTCTGTGAATGTCTCTGACTCACGTGAGAGAGAGTGGCGCTCCCGATCAGCAGACAGCCGGTCTTCGCGTTCCTGGATACTCTCTTGAGACCGCAAAGTCGCGGTCCGTGTTCTTTGTGAACTTAAACGTGACTCCCTTTCGGTGAACGTTTCCGATTCACGTGAAAGAGCGATGTGCTCTCGGTTAGCAGATAACCGTGCTTCACGATCTTCTTCCGATTCCTGAGACCTACAAAGTCTCATCCTTTTCGCATTTCGGCTACGCAGCGAAAGGTTAGTTTTTTTTCTTTGAGGCATTTTCAAGGAAAATTAAAGCAATAAACAAAACTAACAACACTTATGACTGAATAGCCTACAAACTTAAAAGAACGGTGCGTCGAACAGTCTAGTGTGACAACGTATCGTCTGTTCGTGGTCGTGACTCAACGAATTGGCAACACTAACTTACTGTATAACGATTGGCACTATTGGATTCAAACTACGAAGTAAATCAAATACAATCTTAACTTCGTACTTCAAACCAATGACCAAAGTTGACCAAACGAAACCAATAAGATAAGCAAATACTTTTTTTTCGACCAATTTAGAAAATCGATAAACCAAGCAACCAAAGAACTTTTACGACACACGCAAGAACTTTTAAGACACCTAACGAAACCCAATTTGCCTAGTAAACACGGTGGACGTCATCCTCGCGCGGAAAATCTTAACACCGCGATTCAGAAAATGACGTCATTTGCACAACGCCATCTATCGGATTTAGATTTCAACTATCAACATTAGTTCTATTTTTAGTCTTAAGATGTCGTTGCAAGTACTATACTTAATTGCGTAACGTAATATTTTACTTCTTGAACTCACTAAATTAATCATATCTTTTGATAGAGTGAACCGATTTCGATGAAACAAAAACTAAGTTAAACCTCAAGTTGCGTATAATTTTTGTATATAAACATTGTCAGCATTGAATTCGTAGATTTTACGTGATGTGCGCACAAACAAACAGACAAACAGACAAACAGACAAACAGACAAAAATTTCAAAAATGATGGAAATGGGTTCTGTTACTTATCTTTTCACACGCTGGCTATTTTTTGTTTCAATTTCTTCAATGTACAAAAATGACTTTTCTACAGATTTATTATATGTATAGATTACTCCCTGTCAGTGTACAAAGGATGCAATAAAGAATTGGGGCATCACTTTATTCCATAACTCATTTACTCACAATTTCGTATAATTTATAAATACACTGAAACAATAGAACAGGCACCACGCTCGGCTTGCAAGCGACGTCGCGTGAAATGTATCTGTCACATTATTAGCGAGAGAATATGACACAAAACGTGCTATTTATAATGTTTCTGATGACTCTGTGAGTGTCATGCTCTGCCGCAGAGCCACCCTTTTAGAAACCGGTCAATTATATCTTAAAATGATGTACGCTAAACGTACATAATGTACGTATAGCCGTTATCGCTGTACGTGCTTCAGGTAATGATAAAATAGACATTGATTGTGGCTCTGCTGCAGAGCATACTCTCTAGCAGAGCCACACATAACATGTACTCAGACAAGATAAACGCTACTGTTTTTTGATGAAAACTGTTGTACGAATAGAGTTTATTGCGTACGTGTTGAAAAATATCATTTTTAGACAATAGTTTTATTTATTTTAACTTTATTAAAATTTCATAGAAAGCGCCTGGTTATATTGGGTATTGTCAACAAGACCACTAGACGACACCACCTGGGGTGTCTTTTCACCTTAATGAAGTTCTAAACTCATCATATACATTTACCGTTGTCGGCTGTGGTGTAGTTACCAACAAAAAAAAATGTACACGATACCCCAGCGGTGTCATTTTACATTCATGGGTTACTTTACATACATGGGTTATTGGATGAAAAGTAATAAAAACTGTTGTACGAATAGTGTTTATTGCGTACGTGTTGGAAAATATAATTTTTTGACAGTAGTTTTATTTATTTTAACTTTATTGAAATTTTCATAGACAGCGCCTGGTTATTTTGGGTATTTTCATCGAAACTAGTAGACGACACCACCTGGGGTGTCTTTTCACCTTAAAGAAGTTCTAAACTCAACATATACATTTACCGTAGTCGGCTGTGGTGTAGTAACCAAAAAAAAAATGAAAACTATACCCCAGCGGTGTAAGTCCTTAAATGCTGATTTTTGTTCTTCTAAGCACACTGACAAACATTTTGCGTGCTTCATTGTAATTTGATAAGTAATTGAAGAAAATAATAATGGAATTCAACATAAATAGTCACTGAAAACTAATGTCCCTAAGGCCGCTATCCTACTGGCGTTTTACGAGCGATGCGTTTGCGCAGCGACGACGCTGCACAGACGCGACGTTGACGTCGCGGGACTCTAGTGGCAAGCGTTACTGCTGAGACTTCGCAAAGTTAACGACGCGTCAACGCGACGGTAACGTTGTGTTTTTTGGCAACTGGTTCAATCACGACGAATATTGATTATTGTAAAACTTATGCCACTGGCGTCTTTGAATAAATAAAGCAGGTGGTTAAAAATATACACAAAAGCGTTTTGTATACATACCTTAAAAGTTATAACAAGCCTCTCTTCTGGTGATACAAAAATTCTGAGAAGTGTCTAAATATTGTCATTTTGAATAACTTCTAAAAGTTCGTTAAATGTAGTCTAGCTAGCAAATATTTATAAAATTCCGATTCATTATTTTTAATATTATTAGAGTATAGTGCAAAATATTGTGTACGTTACCCCAACAGGAAAGTGACTCCTAGAGTGATATGAGTGGAACGTATAATTAGAGCGTAATCTGCTGTGAATGTGCGCCAAATAAAAAATAAGTGCGAGTCGCCGTTTTTGAAAAACACGGAAAAAACCATTCCTGCTGGGGTAACGTTATTCCAGCAGGAAAATTCTAAACGAATGATCGGAATGAGAAATATTGTGCATGGGCAGAGAGCTTATAGTTGTGCAAAAATGTGCGCCGAAAATATGATTGGTGCGTCAGCAGGTTTTCGAGATATTGCATTTCCTGCTGAGGTACCGTTTTGCAGAATCGTGTATCTCTAAAACCATTATACGTGCGCATGTAGAATAAACATACACGAGTAGCTCTTGATTTGTGCGTATTTGTGCCGGAATTAGATTGAAGAAAATATTTATAATTTTCAAGTAATTGCGCTTTTTTGAAAACCCGAAAAGCATTCGCAGCGCCTAAATGAGAAAACGTATAAGCTCGCTGAAAACTGTTTTCAGTTCATCTTGACGCTTGTAATAACCATAAAAAGTTACAAAAGCATACATGCCTGCGTTATCGAATAATATTTCTAAAAGTCAAAACGAGGGTGTCATAACTTTGACGGCAAAATACATGAAACCGACATAACCCAAGATACGTAGGTGTAAACCACAAGTATGTGCGTTTAGTCAAAAATATATAGTGAAAATATTCAGCTTGGAATGTTTCGCATTAAGTAGATTAAAACAAAAAATAACCTAAAGATACAGTTTATAAATAAAAAAGACAATTAACGCAACAGTAAAAAAAACAACGTAGGGTAATACATTGATTATTTTTTATTATTTTATACATTGATTTAAACCGTAGGCTAGATAAATTAACATTGAGTTTTTAGGGTCCCGTACCCAAAGGGTAAAAATGGGACACTATTACTAAGACTCCGCGGTCCGTCTCTGTGATTTTCTGTGGTTATGCAATTTTACAGATTGTATTTTTGGAACTTATGTAAATGAAAAGCTGATCTGTGATTTTAAATAATAATGACTACACACGGTACAAATAATTTGATTGAACTATGTGTTCTAATATTAATAGGTTTGTAATTTGATGCCATAATTACCTTAAGAAACAAAATTAAGAGAAAAAAAAGGTGCATTTAATGTATTTTTAATTAGCCCCCAAAATTAGATCATACCAATAAACGTTTGAACGCGACTGTGCGGAAAACAGCTTATGTTTAATACGTCCAATTAAGAAAGTCATCGATATGTATGAATCCGTCGCTTTTTCGTAGTCATTTGGATTTTGTCGGATAACCAGTCATTGTTTACATGTTTAGTTTTTTGTTTAAATCTACATAATGCGAAACATTCCAAGCTGAATATTTTCACTATATATTTTTCACTAAACGCACATACTTGTGGTTTACACCTACCTATCTTGGGTTAAGTCGATTTCTTGTATTTTTCCGTCAAAGTAATGACGCCCTCGTTTTGACTTTTAGCAATATTATTCGACAACGCAGGCATATATGCTTTTGAATCTTTTTATGGTTATTACAAGCGTTAAGATGGACTGAATACAGTTTTCAGCGAGCTTATACGTTTTCTCATTTAGGCGCTGCGAATTTTTTTCGGGTTTTCAAAAAAGCGCAAATACTTGAAAATTATAAGTATTTTCTTAAATCTTATTCCGGCAAAAATACGCACAAATCAAGAGCTACTCGTGTATGTTTATTCTACAGGCGCACGTACAATGGTTTTAGACATACACGATTCTGCAAAACGTTACCCCAGCAGGAAATGCAATATCTCGAAAACCTGATGACGCACCAATCATAGTTTCGGCGCACATTTTTGCACAACTATAAGCTCTCTGCCCATGCACAATATTTCTCATTCCGATCATTCGTTAAGAATTTTCCTGCTGGAACAACGTTAACCCAGCAGGAATCGTTATGTCCGTTTTTTTTCAAAAACGACGACACGCACTTATTTTTTATTTGGCGCACATTCACAGCAGATTACGCTCTTATTATACTTTCCACTCATATCACTCTAGGAGTCACTTTCCTGTTGGGGTAACGTACATCAAAATATTCACTTTCTTGTAATCGATTGGATCATAAAGGATTTACTCAAAATTTACGATGAGACTTCCTTTTTCTTTTACGTAATTTTTGTCTAAGTAGCAAAGCCAACAATAGTGTTTTCTCGTCGGAATCCATTTTTAACCGACTTCAAAAAAAGGAGGAGGTTCTCAATTCGTCGGAATCTTTTTTTTTTTTTTTTTTATGTATGTTCCCCGATTACTCAAAGACGCCTGGACCGATTTCAAAAAATCTTCTTTTGTTTTGAAGGGTATACTTCCTAGTTGGTCCCATAGTCATCAGGCCAGGATCTGATGATGGGATCCTAGAGAAATCGAGGGAACTCCTCAAATATTATAGGCATTTATATAATGATTTTGGTATTTTCACCAACAATGCAATCACTTGCACTCAGAAAGTATAATTTGGTGAAGTGGAACTGATGAAGAAGACCACAGATGGCCACTGAAACTCCTTAATGCTAAGTATGTCACGGGTATAAAATCTCTCGAATAGTTAACCGACTATGATTAAGCGAATACTTATAAATGAATGGTACTGATGAAAATGGTACCATTGAACTGTTCTAATGATGACGCCGGAAGGTAGGCACTGGAACTCTGAAATAAAACAATGTATCCTAGTCGTGCTTGGGCTTATTGGAATTGTCATGAGATGTACTTTGGCCACAAATGATTATCATGTTAATTGGAGATACCTACCAAAACTAAAAAGACAAAAATAAAAAACTTTTTAACAAAAAATCAAACCGACTTCCAGAACAAAAAACTACAAACCAAAAAATAACTTTCTTTTCCGAAGTCGGTGTCGAAAAACTGAAAAAAAAATGGATACAAAAGACACCGACTTCGGAAAAGAAAGTTATTTTTTGGTTTGTAGTTTTTTGTTCTGGAAGTCGATTTGATTTTTGTCTTTGATTGTTCGCCTCAAATTGTAGCATGGGCGCGAAGTTAATGTTGTGTTCAACGGTTGTAACGCTTTCCACTAGATTCTCGCGACATCAACGTCACGTCTACGCAGGGTCGACGTTACGCAGACGTTGGAGGAACGCCAACGCTCGTAAAACGCCAGTGGGACAGCGGCCTAATGGTATTGAATCTGCATGGACGTATCGAAAAATTTCACATATTTTGTAATACTACCTTTTCTGTAGTTTAATGAAATGTAAAAAAAAAATTATAACAAAACCGTTGTAAATAGCTTGAATATAATTTATATGCTCATTGAAAAATCCCATTGAAAATAGGTTGAATATAATTTATATGCACATTCGAAAAGTAAATAAATCTAGTAATATTATATTATCTTACTAATATTATAAAAGCGAAATTTGGATGGGTTTTATTTTATATGTTTGTTACTCAATCACGCCAGAAAGGCTCAACGAATCTGGATGAAATTTGGCACAAAGATAGAGTAGAGTCAGGAATAGCATATATAATAATTTTTATCTCGGGAAATGTTCCATCGGGGTAATTTTTGACATTCACGTGGGCGAAGCCGCTGCTTCGCCCACTTGAATGTAGAAAATTATTTATTTATTAATTGCCAGCGGGCAGAAGCTAGTAGTATATTATATAGGAGTAAATATAGCAATGGCTACAAAACATTTAGCTGACACAAAATAACCCGGCGCTTTCTATCAAAATTTTAATAAAGTTAAAATAAATAAAACTACTGTCTAAAAATTATATTTTCTAACACGTACGCAATAAACACTATTCGTACAACAGTTTTCATCCAATAACCAATGTATGTAAAATGACACCGCTGGGGTATCGTGTACATTTTTTTTTTCGTAACTACACCACAGACGACTACGGTAAATGTATATGATGAGTTTAGAACTTCATTATGGTGAAAAGACACCCCAGGTGGTGTCGTCTAGTGGTCTCGTTGACAATACCCAAAATAACCAGGCGCTTTCTATGAAATTTTTAATAAAGTTAAAATAAATAAAACTACTGTCTTAAAATGATATTTTTCAACACGTACGCAATAAACTCTATTCGTACAACAGTTTTCATCAAAAAACAGTAGCGTTTATCTTGTCTGAGTACATGTTATGTGTGGCTCTGCTAGAGAGTATGCTCTGCAGCAGAGCCACAATCAATGTCTATTTTATCATTACCTGAAGCACGTACAGCGATAACGGCTATACGTACATTATGTACGTTTGGCGTACATCATTTTAAGATATAATTGACCGGTTTCTAAACGGGTGGGTCTGCGGCAGAGCATGACACCTCTGTGAGGTGCATTGTGAGACGAGGAAGAGCGCCCGGTTTCTAAAATCAACTAATCGTTTCTTCAACTACTTGTATTTGTATGAAATGCGTACAGCGAAGAGATTTTCACTTATTGTTAGTAATAGATAAAATGATATGTAATGTCAACATTAATTTACCTACCTGTACATTTGGGCTATTGCGGAGATTTTATATCAAGATTGAATAGATTACTTCTAGGCAAGCGTGTTCGATCATCGAGCACGTCATAGCTTACCATCAGGTGAGATAGTGGTCAAACATAAGTATATAAATAATAAAAAAACCGGCCAAGTGCGAGTCGGACTCGCGCACTAAGAGTTCCGTACCATTATCGCAAAAAAGGGCAAAAAATAAGTTTCTTGTATGGAGCGCCCACTGAAATATTTATATCCACATTTATAGCCACAGAAATACATAATCTGTGAAAATTTTAACAGTCTAGCTAGCACGGTTCATGAGTTACAGCCTGGTGACAGACAGACAGACAGACGGACCGCGGAGTCTTAGTAATAGGGTCCCGTTTTTACCCTTTGGGTACGGAACCTTAAAAATTAGGGTTACACTGCAGAAAATTAAAATTTCACAACTGCTTACATAGATCCAGATTTTGGAATAAATATTTTTTTACTAGCTGCCACCCGCGACTTCACACTTCACCCGCGTTGTTTTAGTTCTTCATGTTTATAAATTATAGCTTGTTATTCTGATGTTTATGCTATTAGCTTGTTATCGTGTTTATAATAAAGTACATCGGTTAATTGATATTTACACGTTGACTAAGTTTGCGCTGAAAGAAAAGCTAACAAATTGGTTGCAGAATTTATCTTACGGCGATGCGGAGGATGTTCTTGCGGTCGCCTCATGAGTGCCTGGAAAAGGTACTCAGGGGATGATCGTCGGAGTATCTTCTGTATTGTTGGGTTAACTTCTGTAATATGATAGGTACGTGGTACATACACAAGTAAAATTTAAAAATTTAAAAAACCCCCGACACATTTATCTTGCGAAAACATCCCGATTCAAACAGTAAAACGCCCATAACTTTTGAACGGCTGAACCGTTTTTTTTAAACATAGCTAAGAACACTCTCGACACAATCACCTTTCCAACAAAAAAAACTAAATCAAAATCGGTTCATCCGTTGAGGCGCTATGATGCCACAGACAGACACACAGATACACAGGTACACAGATACACAGATACACAGATACACAGATACACAGACACACAGATACACAGATACACAGCAACACACCTCAAACTTATAACACCCCTCTTTTTCCGTCGGGGGTTAATAAAATAATAAATACTAATGAGCAGATTGTGTGTCTCGTTGGTTTTGGTGGTACTGGTCTTGGAGACTATGCCTGCAATTTTGAAAATATCAAGGTACACGTAATCAATTTGTTTCGTTTAATATAGCAATAAGTTGTATGTTTATAAATACATTATCATTATGTAATTACTGAGTCACTAACATTTAATTTGTAATAATCAATGGTTACGAGGAACTTTGACTCCTGAGATACAAGTATCTTTTTACTTAGTTCAGGAGCCAGCTGTTCAACCTGATTCTGACCACCTTTTGTACAATTGTTTAGTGTATAATTAACCTTGTGTTACTGTTTTGTACAATAAATTTATGTTTGTTTTGTTTGTTTGTTTATATTTCTGCAATGTTTCAAAGAAACCGTTCGGCATAGTTTTTGCGTGATTGAGTAACAAACATCCATCCATCTACACAAACTTTCACGTTTATAATCCTAGTAGAATTTAAAACTTTACGCTCACAAAAGTACAGAGGTGGACATAATACCTAAATAAAAAAACAAGCTTTGACTATGAATGTGGAAGGCGTGTTTTATAATAATACATAACAGTAGGCAGACAAAACCGGCAGATGAAACGCATGTTACTACAAGTAAAATTTAAAATTTTTAAAAACCCCCGTCACATTTTTATTTCATGCTACATAATTTATCTAGTACATAGTAGATACGCTTCGATCCGCAATCTAATGAACATGTAATTATGACACGATATCTTGCGAAAACACCCAGATTCAAACAGTAAAACACCCATAACTTTTGAACGGCTGAACCGATTTTATTCAAACATAGCTAAGAACATTCTCGTTTAAATCACCTTTTAAACAAAAAAAAACTAAATCAAAATCAGTTCACCCGTTTGGACGCTATGATGCCATAGACAGACAAACAGATACACAGCAAAACACGTCAAACTTATAACACCCGTCTTTTTCCGGCGGGGGTAAAAAAGAGCTGTGAATATATAATGTGGATGGATGAAGAAGGAGAGGAAGGCCAAAGAAAAGATGTATGGACTGTGTGAGGAGTGATATGAAAGAAAAGGGAGTCAGTGATAGCGTGACGGGAGACAAGACGGTATGGAAGAAGAAAACATGTTGCACTGGCCACAAGTAACACGGGACAAGGACAGGAAGATGATGATGCAGCAGACAAAAACCAAAGAATCGATGGATAGACTTTGTGAGAGATGATATGGATCACAGATCATAAGAAACAATAGTTATTTTTATGGTATGGAGCTTTCTTACGATGACGGCAAATGTAAGTGTTTGGAAAAATAAAGCATACTGCGACCGACCCCAAAATAATTGGGATAATAGCAGCCGGGCGAGCACGGCCTCTGTGGCTTGGGTCACGCATTTTATGTGTAACTGTGATAAGAATGTGTGACATAAAACTGTCTCAGTAGGCCGTGCTCGCCCCGCAGGAGAATCTTGAGTTACTTGAAACAACAATTTTAATTTTAATCTAGGAACCGGTCGTAATCAGCCCTAGAGTTTTAATAATTAATTTAATTTGACCTTGCTCACTGTTGTACCTGGTGGTATCTATTGTGTAATGTTGTACATAGGTACAACATTATACAATAGATCCTACAGACTTAACACCGAACATTCCATCTACTTAATTCATAAAGATACAATGGAACAGGGGCATAGCTTTCGCGTTATCAGCCGTATCAATGATACGGGGCCCCCGAATTACATGGGCCCCGAGTCCTTGATGCGGACGTATAGAATCAAAATTACATAATGGCATGGCGGCCCAGTGGCTAAGACCTCGCCTCGGGTGCTTGAGGTCGTGGGTTCAAATCCGTGCTAGTACCAATGTAACTTTATCAAATTCATATGTATTTTGTAAGTTTATCTTGGTCATCACAGGGAACGGTGAAGGAAAACGTCGTGAGGAAAACTGTACTTATAATGTAAGTCTGAAATACACAAGTCAGAGGCCTGAGGGGGTCCCAGAGGCAGCATTATTAACTGTAACACCAGAGGTGGCCACATCATCACACGAAAAGAATGAAAAGTTCGTTAAATATGTTATCCAAAATCTCAAATTCCTTTTAATTCTTACAAATCCTTGAGAAAATTCCTTTTTCCATTAAATAAACTTAATTTGTAAGATTATCTTAGTATAATCACAATGAAAACTTAAGCTGTCCCAGACAGTATTCTCTCATTTTTAAGTTCGTATCGTTCGTTTACATTATCCAAGTCAAGCATCCAGACTCCTATATTATTAATTTTGTAATAAAAGTTCTCTCTTTTGGTCTTTGCTGTAGTCGGGTAAAAAGGCCCCCCGGGGAAATTTTGTAACGGGGCCCCCTGTATGACTTGCTACGTCACTGGAAAGTAAGGTATTTTTATAAGTAAAATCGCCGCCATCTTGTAGTTCAGGTTACAATACTGAATGCTTCACATGAATGATAGAAATAATGGCGGAACGAGACACTGTTTATCACCCAGCTCGGGTTACGTAATGATGCGCTGTCGTTACGAGGAGGTGGGGTGGGCAGGCATGTAGGTAGCGCTATTTATTTAAATAATGAGAAGACACAAATGATAAATAGGAATATCTGACGAAAATATTTTGGGATTTCTCAAAATCTGTCCACTTTTAAAAATCGAAGTTTAAAAGTCATCAGATCTAAAGAAAGCTTCCTTTATTTTCCTTAATTTCCTTTTTCTGTCATTTTGCATCAAGCCGCACTCGATTAAATGAAATTGAACGGTCCTCGTCACGTACACGTTAAGAGTCCTTTTCAATACAGTTAAACATGGCGTACTTTCAGAGGCTATAACTATGATTCGAAAGTTAAATCTTTGGCACAGGCATCTTTCTATTACGCGGTCGTGACTTTTGTTTACAAGCTCGATCATTAGTTTTGCAGTTGAGTTTTAAATTTATAAGTCAATTAAAAAAAGTTTAGTAACAAGGAGTTTTCATACATAAAATAAAATAGGATAGATTTTATACGAGGAAAAATAAATGATTCCGTACGTGTCATTAAAAACCCTCGCCTTCGGCTCGGGCTTGTTAATGACAGCTCGTTTGCAATAACCTACTTTCCACCCTTGTATCACAATATACTATTTTTTACCCGACTGCTAGGGTTATGTTTTTCTTCGCGAGTATATTGTATGTTTGTATGTATGTAATATTACCGCTGGATGGATCTATATAATAAAGACACCGTTCGATACGTCTTGACCGCCCAAGTATTTTTAGGTAGGTGAAGTAAAAAAAAACAAACATGGCGGACTTTGGCCGCCCTATAACGCTTTTCAAGCAGTCGGGTTTTTTGATTTTTTTAATTAACTTTTTTTGTTTTCTTCCAAAGCCATCGAGTAGGGTACCAAAATGAAGAGTTTTAAGAGGTGATTACCTACCAAATATGTATAAAAGTAATAAGAAAAAAAAATTACTAGAAAGTTGTACTTAAATAAAAAAAGTGAATTTAAAAATCAAAAACCCGACCGTTATGAAGCGAACTAAAAAGCTGTAAACAAGAAAAAATCTTGCTGTGCAGTCGGAGGATCAGGGGGTCAGCCAATTCGCGAATATGTATCCTCCGACTGCACAGCATGACTTTTTCTTGTTTACAGCTTTTTAGTCCGCTTGTGTTTTTTTTGGTAATCTGAACCATATGGTTGCCGAAACATTGCAGATTTATGTTCTTTGTGTTCTCACAGAGCAAGCCGCACCTTCTCAGCCATCAACTTTTCACCCTAGATTTGCTTGCTAAAAACCCCAGCCTCCTCGAATGGTGAAATTAACCATAAAATTGTAAACCAAACAAATGCATGCTACATTACGTCACTTCACATTGTCAATTTGTCAACAATCCTCGAGACGTTCGACATTCAAACTTTTTTGGCGCGATTTTTATCTTATTCAGTCCATTGCGTTCAATAGATGTCGCAAATGTGTGATAATCCCCATTATTTCCTTAGGATTATTGTGAAGGAGCAGGTCGATTTTGACAAGAGCTTGATCCGAGATTTGGTGTGCTTCTTGTCAATCAACATCTTGCTTGTGGTGCTCCCCGAAGTGGTAGACAGAGAGTAGGTGATTTTTTATTTTAACTTTTATGGCCTGGTTGCTAGGACCTTTTAGCCACGTATAAATGGGTTTTAATATTCTTTATTATGCATTAGAATGCGGAACTAACATATTCTAATGTTTTTTGGAGTATTTGGCAGCAAATTATATCGAGTCAGGCTTCCCAGTAAGCTTTGCGGAGGTAGTCAATACTACAATAAATATTCCGCTCCACTATCCCGAGATCACTTCTGTCAATGATTTCCACATATTGTCCATTTGCGTAGACAATTGAGACACAAAACTACACCAATTTTATATAACAATGAACACTAGGAATTAATCTGCAAATAATATTAACAGCCGCTGAACTTCACCCGAAAAAAGCCCGCCAAAAACCCCAGTAGGTAATAGTGACTTAGGGTGGTACAGATAACACAAGATTTGTTCTGAAGTGAGAATTAGGGTTCTTGTAATAGGTCGCAAAACGGAAACGGTCAACATTATTGTTATTACTAAACGGTCTCAACATCGAGACTACAAAATGCAACTGAGGATTCGCTTAAAAACACTGCCCAATCTTTTTGGTTTTCCTTTGATTCTTTAGGACCTCAGTTGGCTGCTTAGACATTGTAAATCGCGATAAAATCACAAGACCAAAGGGATCATCATCAGTCTTTAAATGTTCCCACTGCTGAGACACAGGCTTCCTCTCTGTGAGAGAGGAACTGGGCCTTAGAAAAACTGGTTAACCACCGCTCAAAAGAGTAGCATGGTGGACCAGTTTTTCTTGACCAAAAGATAGTCACCAAAAATTGAAGATGTTGTCTAAAGATAGAGGTGCAACCAATGATATTCAAATAAACAGATATGTTATGAGCGTGCGCATTGTGACTCGAATAGGTCACAATTGTGACCTTTTAGTCTTTAGTTTATGTCACGCATGGCGAAGAGCGATAGGCTTTGTTGAAACAAAAACAAAATAAAAAAATGCCATCGTGTGTATTTGTAATTTATTTATTTATTGATTAAAATAAATATTTTTTAATATCAGATGAATGAAAAGTGTGTATGTGTGCTGCCGCTGCTGCGCGGAACACTTTTTTCAATTGTTTTGTGAGTGTATAACATATCTGTTTATTTGAATATCATTGGGTGCAGCTAGCTGAAGAGATGAATAAAAAAAAACGAATTGCTTAAATTTATTTTACCTCTGGAGAACCCTAACTGTTATTTCTAAGAAAATTAAGATTTATTTGATGCAGTATTAAAGGTAACTGAGGACGACGATCTGTAGTAGGTTAAAAGTTCGCACGTGAGTCCAGCTAGCCCAATTACAACAATTTCACACCCTTCAAAATTCGAACTACAATAAATCTCCATCTATGTCACGCTAAACTTTTTTTTTCCACCATTCTGTTGAGCAAAGGCGTGACGCTGTTAATCCTGCGTTAGGCCTGTTACACAATGACGCGCTTGACAAATGAACACTCCATTGTTACTGCGAAATAGATTTTTATACCGATTTTATCGGTTACCGGAATATGGTAAATTGAAATAGTATAATGGAATATTGGAGATTATTATTTGGTGATTTGCTAAACATCGTAGGTGTGAATACTAACACCTTTCAGAAGAAACTGCCTAGGCTTTCACGAACTGTTGGGGTCAAACTATTTCGGTGTTTGATTGAAGTTGGAGCTGCCTATCCGACCTTCACAATGCTGTAAGTGGTTAACAGAATCTTGATTGAGAAGCTTTTTCAGTTATTTTGAAATCCTTAAGCTTCATCACAGCACCCTATCGCTTGCTTTAGAAATCTGATTATTGAATACTAGAGGACGCCTCGCGGTTTCACCCGCGTACTTCCCGTTTCCGTGGGAATACAGGGATAAAAAGCCTATGTCACCCGGGGATAGAGTAGCTTCCCAACAGTGAAAGAATTTTTGAAATCGGTCCAGTAGTTTTGGAGCCTATTCGGTACAAACAAACAAACAATCAAACAAACAATCAAACAAACAAAAAAATCTTTCCTCTTTATAATATTGGTATAGACATAACAATAACATTGTTCTAAATGAATGATTTTGATCATAGCTCTAACATTTATTAGTTTAGAATTTAAGCCCGATATTCTGTGTTTTAATACGCCTTGTCGAGTTCTTTGAAAGACAAGTCCATTAAAATACACATGCTACTTAATAAAGTTCATTGTAAAAACTGCATGTCTACGCATTCTTTTTTCAAAATTCATCACACCATTTTTTTCTCTACTTTTTTTTTCTAACATCTTGATCCTGTTGGGGCGAAGGCGTGCCAGTTAATCCCGCTCCGGGTGTCACGGGAGCGACACAAAGCGACAATAGACCGCGGGTGCAAATGAACAACCCTATTGTGAACACTTGCGAGCGATACTGTAGGGTTGCCGAGACTTGCATTTTTCTTACGACTTGTAAAGAGGAAAAGCAAAACTACATAGATATTAATCTCTTGGGTGCCGTAAGTCCTAGATTTTGGGAAACCTAGAAGCAATTAGCTTTCTGTTTTAGTTTTTGAGTGCAGTTGTGAGTGTTACCAACGACTTGGTCCATGAAAATAACTACATAATTATCTAACATCATCAAATTGCAAATTTTTATAATTGCTGTAATCAAGCAAATTTTTCAGTATTTCTTCTAAGCATGACGATGGTAATCTTAATTGTGTCAGCTGAAAACAGTGTAGTATTATGTAGCCTTAGCGTCGATCGTGAAAGCATTTGGGCATGACAGAACTGATAACTGGTGTCCCATTATTTGCTAAACATTACAATGGCTAAGGCGAAGTTTAATTTTCCAAAAATCATTTTAAAATATCTCGCTGCCAAGTGCCAACCCTACGTTCCTAAATCAGCAACAATGAGTATTACATCGCTAAATCTAACGTTAACAATGGACCATTGCGCATTTGTCCCCCGCGGACTTCGGTACAACCATGGTGCAACACTAGTGTCAACTAACACGCCCTTTTGACAGTCTTGACGTAATGAAGTGGCGGGCAAAAATGGATTAGGATGTTTGAAGTGATGTCCTTTACATGTTTGGTGAGATATTAAAAAAAACGGCCAGGTGCGAGTCTGACTCGCGCACAGAGGGTTCCGTATAAACAGCTACATCACTGACCTCTATCATACAAGTCCTCTGGACTTCATATTATCGATGACAAAATGAAGACATTTTATTTTCGCCATTTTGGCGCTGATAGCAACGTGACCTAACGTGAGAGTACATGGAACTAATATTAGAGATGGGACACAGCCTTCGGTAAAAAATACTTTTATGGGCTTTATCGATCGTGAGAATAATTTAATACGTAAGAGAAAAAAAAACCAGTTATTTTTATTATGATTAATTTTTAAGTAATAGAATAATTGCTGTAAACGTTAACTGAAAAATATTTTCAGTCAGATTACAAGCTATAAACTAGTGGATAGCGTGCTAGTAAAGTTATAGCACATTACTGTCAGATCAGTGAGATTTAAATACCGGGGATAGGCTAACAACTTATCCTTAAAACCAGTATATTTGAGCAAGTATCTTCTCGAACACTAGTTAGTTAATACTTACAATCGTTCGGATTCACTCGGTTGGCGCCCATCGGGTTCGTGAAGGGAACACCATTTATACAATAATAATAATAAATGAGATGGATAATCATTTACAACGGAAGTTTTTCTCGCTCTCATCGCTGAGATCCTGTCTCTGTAGTGTTAAGGTGCAAATAAGAGTGGTATCGCATTCCAGCAAGGTGAGACTTTAACTTCAGTTTCAGTTTCAGATGCAGATAATAAATTATTTGACTTCAAAACATTTGTTAATATAATTATAACTATCATGATATTATTCCAAAATTAATTCCAGGCTCAGGAACGTGGTGATTGGTACAAGAGAGAGGCCTGTGCTCAGCAGTGGGCCAAGTCGGGCTGTGGATGATCATGATGATGATTCCAGAATTTAGTTATTACACACGCTTTTGGTTGCCGAAATATCGGTAGTATCCTATCTCTAAATGTGTCAATTTTAGTTTCCTGATACCCTCGAGCGGGGCGCTTTGAATCAGCACAAAAATCAACTGTCATTTCATATAGAATGTTTAGTCCAGCGTACTTGTATAATAGAGGTCAGTGAGCTACATTCACCAAAATAAATAGGTAACATTACTGACGTGCATAAACAATTAAAGCACCGAACATTGCTCTAACGAAGGGACTATATTAACATTGCCGTTCGAAAACTGTTGTCCCCATACATCAAGACATCAAGTACATTTTATAAGTTGGTAGACTATTAATCTGTGATAATTTTCCTTTTAACTTCGTTATATATACTACGGCCGTGAATTTTTAGACATATCCAGAAGCAACCATTTAGCTGGCAGGGCCCCTACACTTGATTCTAACAAAAAATTGCCATTTAAGGCTTAATTTTAAGCAAACGGATATCTGAATCGAAAAATGGTTTTCACAGATCCATAATATTTTTGAATGGTCTAAAAATATGTTTTAGATATGGTTTTATTTTACCACTTTGTCGGCGTGATTGATATATATCTATGCCAAGTTAGAGCTATCTAGTACCTACTAAGAGACTCAGAGCAAAGCTGCGGACGGAGAGACGAACATGGCGAAAGTATTCCTTGTTGACTAACGGAACCCTAAAAAAATATGGAAGCATCGAGGGTTTTTCAGTTCTGTTAAATTAACCATTTTGAGAATCAAAGGGGTCTTAAGTTCATTTAAATTTCACTATAGGGATCATTGTAAGGAAGCGCTACTTTTAGGGATTCAAAATGTTAGAGCAATAGGGATGAAAGTTACGAAAATTGTCATACAATTGGTATTTACAGTCGGATTAGTTATAGCAGTAGTAAAAAAGTTAGAGGTTGAGGCTTTATCTGTAATCTTATGGTTTCACTTAAATATATTAGCCACAGTCTTCTTCTAAGCGTATCGATAGCAAATATAGTCTCTAAATATTATGTTTGGCCTAGAATTCTGCCACGGCTAAACAACACAGGGCATGCCGCGCAAGATTAAATGCGGACATGGTCTGCGGGGAAACGCCACACAAACACTGAAGGTTGGAGTCACCCGAGAATCTGTGGAGTCTGTGTTTGGTGCGGCCGACCTGCGTGCGGAGTCTATTAAGAGTTTTCAAGGTCGGCCATGGGTAACGCGTGCCCAGGTGGGAGAGTCTCCGAAGGCTCGATGAAGTAGTCAGGAGGCTTGAGCTTCGCATCTCTCCGAGGTGGCGGTGCCATCAGATGGACTTACGCAGCCAAGGAAGGTGTTTCGGCTTTTGTGCCTTTCAGTCACCGAGCTGCATCCGTGCATTGGGTAGCGAGGGTCGTTTTCTAGATTCGCCCTCTCCGCGGCCCACAGCCACAGTGCCACAGTGGTAGCTGGACTATAGAAGGTACTGTGCAAATGCTATGGCCGTCTGACTAAATATTAGGACTCGTAAGTCAATCTTGACTTGAAGAGTTCTTTATCTAAAACTAGCGACCCGCCCCAGATTCACACGGGACAAATTATCTAAATAAACCTTCTTTGTTTATCACTCATTATATAAGTGCAAACTATATCAATATTCGTTGAGTGGTTTAGAAGTTAGCGGATAAACAGAAATGGCGTCAACAGACGCGGACGTCGACATTGTTTTTAACCCCGCCGGAAAAAGAGGGGTGTTATAAGTTTGACGTGTGTTGCGGTGTACCTGTGTCTGTCTGTGGCATCATAGCGTCCAAATGGGTGAACGGATTATAATTTAGTTTTTTTTTGTTTAAAAGGTGAATTAATCGAGAGTGTTCTTAGTTATGTTTGAATAAAATCGGTTCAGCCGTTCAAAAGTTATGGGCGTTTTACTGTTTGTATCGGGGTGTTTTTGCTAGATATCGTGTCATAATTACGTTTTCAATGGATTGCCGATCGAAGCGTATCTACTATGTACTAGATAAATCATGTAGCATGAAATAAAAATGTGTTGGAGGTTTTTAAATTTTGAAATTTTACTTGTATACTAGTTAAGTATTTAGATATGAACCTTTTTCATTTCTAAATCTCTTTGGTTTTACGTAAAATGGCATTGAAAGATAGAAATCAGGCTTTACTTTTTACAAGCCTTTATTAAACTTGCAGTGTATTTATGTATATATGTACGTGCGTTCGGATCAAATCTTGCAACTGACTTTTAAAGCAGTTATCCTCCACCGATTAAGATGAAATTTTGCATACGCGTTTAGTTTGGATGACAATACATGGTTAGGTAAGTGACGTCATTCTAAATCCAATATGGCGGGCGGCCAAAGATGGTGGACTAGTTATTTTTTGTGCACTGCCATGATATGAGTATCAAATCAAAGGGTTTGCTAAATAGAATACAAAAAAGCTTGTTAATAAAAAAAAAAATGTTATTAAGGTTACACTAGTCAAAAAATCTTCCATACAAACGTAGTCTAGAGATTACTGCACTGTTTGACAATGTACGTTCAAAATAAAAAATGATATCAATTTGTCTCATCATTATCTAGCCTTGTATGGAAACAGAAAAGTAAAAAAATACAATATTTGAAAGTTATGATCGTCGAAAGTTCCATATTTCAACACTAATTTTAACGTATGTTTGGGCGGAAATAAATACCATAAGAAGAAGGAAAATTGAAAAACGGCCTCCATACAGGGAAAGATTAGTAATTCAACAATGCAAATAATTTTATTTTGAAAATAAACATTTAGTAGTTTTTTCATGATATCTAGACTCCCAAAGGTCTGTTCATAAAATTTCTCATCTTAATCATCATTTATTTCGCTAAAAATATGCAAAAGTGCTAATTCGTACGAGGACTAGCTTCTTACTGCTCATCACTCTCTTTCGCACGTGTTGTTGGATGAGATAGCATGCATTTTAACCCCGCGCACAAAATAGTTCGTGCCGTTGACTAGGGGCACCTTAATATAATAACACAATCAACTTTCACTCACTGTACCTATAAAATATAAACAGAATAGATTAAAAACCCGTAGCCAAAAATCTTCACATTCCAAATTCCAGCGGATTAAAAGTAAACACAACAGAATTAGCGGCCAATCTTTATCCGATCGCCATTCGTTTCCACAAACACGGTGATATTATTTGTGATATGGTTATCAGATAAAGGATTGTCCTCACTCAGGAATCAGGATTATTAGGGAGTGTTCCCACGTGATGGAATCTGTGATATCGAAGGTTTGAAGGAAGTAGCGTTTTTTGGGATTAAGCGTGAGGTGTGAAATTCTATCATTGTTATAGTTTTGATCAAACTTCTATTTAGCTCTATATTTGTGATAGTTAAAGAAACACACATTTATTTGACACAAGCCACTAGAGCACACAACAAAAACATTTAAAAAAACCAGCCAAGTGCGAATCGGACTCGCGCACGAAGGATTCCGTACCATTTTCGCAAAAAACGGCAAAAATATCACGATTTTTGTATGGGAGCCCCACTTAAATATTTATTGTGTTTTTAGTATTTATTGTTATAGCGGCAACAGAAATACATCATCTGTGAAATTTTCAACTGTCTATCTATCACGGTTCTTGAGATACAGCCTGGTGACAGACAGACAGACAGACAGACGGACTGCGGAGTCTTAGTAATAGGGTCCCGTTTTTACCCTTTGGGTACGGATCCCTAAAAACGACTACAACGGTTACCTTTAAAAACATTAAACAAAAACAGTTACCAGCATATGCTGAGGAATCTGGTATTCAGCATGCCCAATCGCGTAGAAGCTGTATTGAGAGCACATGGAGGAAACAGCAAGTACTGAGTTATCAAAACCTACGTTTACACCTAATAAAACCCCTACTTAGAGGTTTGGTTTTATTTGCAAAATAGCCCCAATTTTTTAAAACATTTAATTTAAAATTTGAACACAATATTTACGTTTTTAGTTGGTAATATTCTGATGCGCTGTTAAATGTACTTCAATATTGCAGACGGCGTCAGTAATTTGGTGCTATGTCACTGGAAGTTTTTCATTGCTCGCGAGTGTATATTACGTTTATGTTCATAAAACATTTATTTTCACAAATTAGTAAAATTAAATTGATGAGTCATGCCAGGTTTATTCGATGAATCATTTATGATTGAACCCCACCTACAAGACTATGCTCCGCGCTTAACATAAAAAAAAGTTAATTTAAAAATCAAAAACCCGACTGCTTAGTAAGCGAACTAAAAAGATGTAAACAAGTTGAAAATCATGCTGTGCAGTCGGAGGATCAGGTAGTCAGCCAGCTCGCGAATATGTATGTCCGGTTTTTGATTTTTAAATTAACTTTTTTTATTTACAACTTTTTAGTTATTATATTTTTTTTTCGAATCACATTTAAACATATAAGTGGTATATATTTTTGTAATCACCACTAAAAATCCTTGATTTTGATACACCACTCGGTGGGATTCGAAGAAAAAAAAAATTGGGTGACCCCCAATATGGCGCATAAAATCCGCCATTTTTGTTTTTTTTTAACGTCACATATCTAAGAACGCTTGGGCAGCCAAGCCCTATCTAACGATGTATTAATTATAAAAATCCGTCTAGTGGTTTGCAAGATAAGAGGTATTAATAGTACATTATGGTACAAGTGTGTAATGTTGGTGATTACCGCTGAGGCGCCATTGAGACCCGAGCCGTTAGGTGAGGGTCTTAAGAGAGCCGAGGACGGTAATCATCAATACACACGTGTATCATACGACGTTTTTCGACGCACTTGTGAAGAAAATAATACTAATAAATCATTTCCAACAGTGTAAACGAGTTGTGAATTTTTTTTCGCAATGGCGGGCAAAATTTATCAGTTTTCCTATGCGCGCGCACCTAACAATGGCGATCGGCCATAGACTAAAAATAATGAGTTATCTTTTTTTTGGCTTTTCGCGGATAGCGTTTTAGCCACGTACAAAATGGGGAATTTCAAGTTTTCTTTATTACAGACAAAAACCAAAAGTTAAATTTAAGTGAAAGTTTTATTTATTAAACACGTACAAGTTGAAATTATCTATTTAAATACGAAGAAATGTGTTGCATTTGCACTATTGAGCACGATCTTTTTTGTATCGAAACTTTTTTAAGAACAAAGCAACTCAACCAATAAATTAATAAATGAAACTCTTTATCTCACTTGTGAATAATAGTAATGAAAAAGTCACAGTTTGATAACAGGTGTCAATATGTGCCTAATTGCGGTGAAATAAGAGTCACTTTATGAGCAAGTGTGTTGAAAAGAATATTACATACGTAGGTACAAACATACAAGATACGCGCGAAAAACATAACCCTTTCCTTGCAGCCGGGTAAAAATATGGTCATTGGAAGCTGTCAGTTAAGACTACGAAATTAAAAATCACACTTTAGTATTTTTACCACGGCATGCAGAGAAAAAGTATCTACTTAGTGAAAGTTACAATGAGAATAAAACATTCAATAAAAAATCTTTACAAGCATCGAAATAAAAAGCTTACACCTACATTGCCAATACTCTCAAAACACGTTTTCATACCAGCTTTAAGCCCAAAATCACTTTTTTAAGCATCCGTTAGAGTAATATAACACCTGAACGCACCTGATACAATACTTCACGCCCATTGGTCGATATTTACGAGGGGGTGAGTTAACTGCACGCTGATTGGTGGGTCTCAAACGGGGGTGGAACGCCGTCGTTCGGTGTCAGATAACAACCCTTATTAAGTGAGATTCGAGTGATTTAGGGATTTCGATGGAGAAGGGTGCTTGTACAAAATGTTTGGATACTTAATTAATTTTAATTATCTATAGATTTAGTTTTAAATTGCTGTCGCTCTGAGAATATTCACATCTTGTCCAGTTTCTTTGTTCTGCCCGCAGTAAAAATCTTCGCACCGCCTATATTAGTCTTCTAGAACATCCCTCTCTTCACTTTGGGTTTTTCCATTCCTCCTTCTTTGCCCAGGATCCACAGGATGGCAACCAGTTGGTTGTCTTTCAAATTGAAGGCACGCGAGCACATTCGCAAGAAGTTTGCAGAGTCATCGCAGAATTGATTCGTCGGTTTCGGTTTTAAATTCAGATATATTTATTTGCATAAACATGTGTATACATTCAATAAATAATAATAATAGGTGCATGCAGGATTACAAAAAAATTGAAAAAATCCGACTGCTTAAAAAGCGAACTAAAAAGATGTAAACAAGAAGAAAATCATGCTGTGCAGTCGGCGGATATATATTCACGATCTGTCTGACCAAAACCAGATGTATCCTCCGACTGCACAGCATGATTTTCTTCTTCTTTATGTCTTTTTAGTTCGCTTTTTAAGCAGTCGGGTTTTTTGAATTAACTATTTTTATTTATTACTACTTATTTATTTTTTTAGATTTAGGTACAATTTAACATATAAGTATTATATATTTTTGAAATCTCCTCTTAAAATGCTTTATTTTGATACCCCACACGATGGGTTTGGAAGAATAAAAAAATTTAATCCCACACAATATGGCGCCCAAAAGCCGCCATTTTTCTTTTTTCAATTTTAATGTAGCCTGTGACACTCGCAGGGTTAAGACGAATCGATTGACGTAAGAATCAACGCGATTGGTCTCTAGAACGCCATATAGGAACAAACATACATACTTACATACATAGACTGATAAACACATTACCCTCCTTCGGCAGTAGGGTAAAAAAGAAAAAGTCCAAACATGTTTGCCATATACTATGGCGTGCAAATCTTGAAAAAAAATAATTAATACAATAATAACAGGCAACGAAATACCTAATGAATGATTAAAAATAATGAATGAAATGAAAGTAAAGGAAATTATTACAAATGTCAACAAACCAAAGTAAGACATTGAAGATAATGAAAATTAGAAATATCAAGCAAATGTCAAACAACAATATTTTTTGTCAAATTTACATACATACATAAACTCACGCCTTTTTCCCATGTACAGAAACTACAGAACGCAACCTGCTACGATCCTTACATACCTACTTCTTTTGCTTCACTCACATTCATACATGTAGTCATACACACACGCCGGTTATGAGTACCTATAAGGTCTATGTATGTCTTTCTAGGGCGTCCCCTCCCGGCGTTTCCATTCACGTCTGCCTTGTAAATACCTTTCGTTAGTCGCCTTTCATTCCTCTCAACATGGCCAAACCATCTTGTCAAATTTATGTGTACAATTATCAATTAGTGTCAAATATCTATATTGTTGGTATGTCAAATCCATATAAAATGTATAAAACACTCGATTCTTCAAAATTCTCAATAACATTATATATATTTATGTATATACCTTATCTCTGCGCTGGATGCGAGACGCACGAGATCGGTCAATATGGCGACGCCTGGGGGAGGCCTATGTCCAGCAGTGGACGTCATTCGGCTGAAATGATGATGATGTTGATGATGTATCTTATAATTATTAACTTTGTCTAGAGTCCCCAAGTGTCCAAAAGAGTGTTCAGTTGCAAGCACTTTTCATTAAGTTCGCTTAATCCGTCACAAACCAAGCACTTTCAAAAGTAAAACACTCGACACTTTTTACTCTTTTAAACAAACAATAACAAAAATAATCAATCGACACAACAATTGCACACATATTTCTAATGGCGCCAAACCTAACCTCAAATGCCCGCCCAGAGTGACAGCTAATTTGGCGGCAAAAGGCACCGCTGTGTGCTCGAGACGATGTTATTGTAAACAAAGTATTAGTTACTGTAAACTAATTGTAATCTTAGATAGGCAAGTAGGTTGTAGGCGGTCATTTGACCTTTTTGTTTTATTGAATAAATTAGTTAAGGATGCAAGTGCTTACACGTGGCAGAATGGGTTTGATTTGACTGAGGCCACCTTTAATTTTTTTCATCACACTTGCACGTAAAAAGTATCTAAACAAACAGGTTAACTTAGCCGTAATGCCCCATATAAAACCCTCGGGCTTTCTTTTTGTCATGAAACCCTAGGGCGGTAAGTAATATTTTTTTAATTTATAGCACAGCACACAGGTCATGCAAGTTCAAGCAAGGAGTTTACACACAATTGAAGAATTGTCTTAAAATGTTATCTAAACAGGAATTTCTTTGCAATCTCGCTAGATATTACTTAAATACTCAACTAATGTTCTTAATAATCGATTTTAATGGTTATAGTATGAAAACGTCGAAATTATTTAATTCTTTTTACACTCCGTCTTGGCTGTATACCTACGTAAGTATTTGCCCTTAAAGTTTCTGAATGAAACACTGTGTAATCTGTGATGTGGGCAAAAATTCGCGAACCGCTTAAAAAATAGTTCACGTATTTCGTAATAACAGCTGTGACGACTTGTGTATTAAAGCTATAATTCATAATTATTACTCGCAAATGTGATGAAAAACATTGTATGTATCACGGGCGGTACGGGAATTACGAACCTCGACTCAGAAAGCCCTCAGTCTTCGACTTCGGGCTTCTACTAGAGCCTCGATCGTAATTCCTTACTTACCGCCCTTAATACACAATGTACTATTTTCTACGGTTTTTTAAATTTACACTTTCCCTCTGACCGTAAAATGCCATTACCATCATGGTTTGCTTATGTGTCTATTGTCTACCCGGGTGAAATTTTCGAATTAGGTACTACCTAGTACAAGAGTTAGAACCAGTTTTTTTTACTTTTTAGAAAATGTTGTTCTATACTGACCCGAGCCCTATTGGCACACTATTGTATTTTCGCTTCGATTTAAATATTTTTAATTTTTAGGGTTCCGTACCCGAAAATAGTCCAAACGGAGCGCTATTGCCGTCACACACTTGTCCGTCTTTCTGTCATACAGCCAAAGGGTTGTGGCTACAGTCTTCAAATTTTCACAGTATAAGTATTTTGATAGGTACCCAAAGCCATGCAAATTGTCAAAAATATAATTCTAAATGTTTTTAATGGGGGCTGCCATACAGCAAAAGGGAGGCGCCTACCCCATTGAGTGGGGTATCGTTGTTTAGAGCTCGTTGAGTAGATACATACTGTATTTTTTGTTTAAAAAATATTTTAAAACAAAGGCATGAAAAGCCACCAAAGTCAGCTTTTTTTTTTTTTTTTTCTGAAGGTTTTTTTACTTTCCCATTGACCTATGAACCTGAAATTTGGTGATGATGTTTATTATTACATATATATTACTAAAAAATACCTATATATTGACAAATCAGATTTTTCATTGAAATTCCCTCATTTTTAGGGTTCCGTACCCTAAGGGTAAAAAACGGGACCCTATTACTAAGACTCCGCGGTCTGTCTGTCTGTCTGTATGTCTGTCTGTCTGTCACCAGGCTATATCTCATGAACCGTGATAGCTAGACAGCTGAAATTTTCACTGATGATGTATTTCTGTTGCCGCTATTACAACAAATACTAAAAACAGAATAAAATAAATATTTAAGTGGGGCTCCCATACAACAAACGTGTTTTTTTTGCCGTTTATCGCAATGATGGTACAGAACCCTTCGTGCGCGAGTCCGTCTCGCACTTGGCCGGTTTTTTTTCTATTACATCCAACTTGTTTTTGTGGTTTGGTACGGAACGCAGTTGGTCGATTATTATTTAATATTGTGATTTGTGCCAATAAACTAAATTTTCTTTCTTTCTTCGTCTGTCTCAGGTTTTATGAAACCTACGAAAGGTTTCATAGGTTTGGTAGGTCTTAACGTGCCTAGGTTACACCGATCTGTATTTGGCCGGTATCTTTTTGTTTTTATAACCTTAATTCGGCAACACGACCTAATGTTTTCCTGAAAACATAAGTACTCAAAGTAGAACTGTCGTCACCCCGTCTCAAATCACATCAAAAATGTATTGTTTATTATGAAACAGTAAACCAAATATTCAGGTGAGTAAACTAAACCTACCTACCTATGTAAGTAGGTATATGTATATGCTTCGGCGGTGCTTAAGATATAATTAATTTAGTGCGTACTTGAAATTCGAATACATACGTATTGTAAGTACTTTAGGTACTTATACGTAGAAAAATAAATATTTATGTCATCGTAATTCGTAACTTTACAATAAATGGATATTTCCATACACTTCTACTTAGTGCATACAAATTAATTGCGTAATACATTTGTAAACAAAATAAATTTCGAAGAGTTCAACGATTTTCATTGGCATTATTTTTAACCAATGTGTGGGGAACCTACAATGAATTAAGCTATAGACTTCTAGTGGTCCTAGTAAACTCGAACAACTAATGTCAAATCCTTTACGTCATTTTCAATTAAATAAATATTGGTCCTTTGATCCGAGCTGATAAACGTTAGGAGATAAAAGTAAATTCAACCATTTTTTTTTAATATTATTTCCTGACGGAACAGGCTAAGGACTGAGACCATGCTGCCTAGTCATCAGTCGTCTTAAGTGCATAATATCCTTCTTGAATTCTTTAATATGCATTAGAATGCCGATGTAACAGATTCTAATGTTTATTGGAGTATTTGGCAGCAAATTGTATTGAGTCAGCCTTCCCAGTAAGCTTTGCAGAGGTAGTCAATACAACAATAAAATACTCCGCTCCACTATCCCGAGATCGCTTCTGTCAATGATTTCACATATTGTCCAGTTGCGTAGACAGTTAAGACACCAAAACTACACCAATTTCATATCACAATATCCACTAGAAATCAATTTGCAAATATTATTAACAGCCGCTGAACTGCACTTGGAAAAATCCCGCCAAAAACTCTCAACCATAAATATAAAAGGAGATCAATCACTTTTTTTGGAGCTTTAGTACCGACCTTTGTACAGCAACAAAAAACCTTATGTCAATATAAAACCTATTGTACAAGAATACTCATGGAATTACCTTGATTTTGATATCTAGTGGGATTGTCTAGATTCAAATATTGATATAAAATGGCTCTTTTCTGTAATTAATATCAAGACTAAGTGCATTTCGTTACTTATTTGGAACAACTTAACATAATTTTCAGTCAAGTATGTTTTAGGGCAACCTGCAGAACCTATGTGCAAAAAGCCTGAATGTGTCCGGCTTTATCCGGACGCCTGACAACGCTAACTACACCCAACGACGTAAGTTGTATAAAATCAAAACACCTGATTAGGTCACACAAAAAGTACATCTTTTAATAACATCAGAAATTGCTTTTACCGCAGTTTTAACGTAATAAGGTTACTCTTAAATAGAGACTGGATTATATGCATTTACATACGAAATTGCATAAAAATCAAAATCAAAATCAATTTTTTTATTTCACATAGGCCTACATGGGCAGTTATAAAACGTCGACAAAATGTGCACGGTTCGGGTTGGTCGTTTCCTATGGAGAAGAACCGGCAAGAAACTCCATGGTTACTCTTTTAAAAATGGTTTGGTTTTACAATATTTACATGTTACAGCATTAGTAGTAGTACTTAGATATGGGGGGACAACGTAGGCCCGAATTATGACAATAAGTCGTAAGAAACTAAAAAAAAAAGAAAAAGATTATATAAAAAAAGTTAACAAATGTTAACTAGCATCTAGAAGGCCTACAGTGTTCACACATTCACAAAACAATCGGTAAAAGAATCTATACAAAGGTAAAAAATAATAAAAATAAGTATAACGAGACTAAATTTAACATGTTGCACAAATTTTGTTATCAGTGCTGTAACTATTCTTAGCAAAGGGCTTTAAAGATGATTGAAAACCATTTTAAAAAGTCTAATTAAAAGAAGGAAAGAAAAAATGAGATTGAGAATAGTTAGAGACATCCACATATTTGTGCCGTTTACAAGTTACCAGGGAAGCTGCATGCGCAGAAGGAGCTAAGGCCAAATATTTTTATCTTCAACGTAGTCCTTGATTTTATAATATGCTTTTTTAACAAGGATACGTTTGATGTAGTTTTTGAACCTTCCATCGGTCAGTTCTATAACTGACTTTGGCAACTTGTTATAAAAGCGTATACTGTTTATAAGAAAAGACTTGCTAGTTTTCGTTAATCTGAATTTGGGTATTACAATTTCGTGCTTACTGCGTGTATTTAAATTATGGAAGTCGCTTCTAGTTTTGAAAAGCCCCCGATTTTTACGGACATACAAAATACATTCCAAAATATAAAGTGAAGGTAGAGTCAGTATATCGATCTCTTTAAATTTTTCTCTGAGGGACTCGCGAGGACCCATTTTATAGATTGCGCGGATTGCCCTCTTTTGTAGGATGAAAATTGAGTCAACTTCTGCTGCTGATCCCCACAGCAGAATGCCATAAGACATAATACTGTGGAAATAAGCATAGTATACTAACCTAGCTGTAGCTACATCGGTTAGCTGCCTTATTTTCCTTACAGCATATGCAGCCGAACTTAACCTACCCGAAAGAGTTATAATAATAAGAGTCATAATTATGCGGAAATTGCATAATGTATATTTAAACGAGCAATTCTTGTATATACATATATATAATCTGAATCTCGGAAACGGCTCCAAACATTTTCATGAAATTTTGTATGCAGGAGGTTTCGGGGGCGATAAATCGATCTAGCTAGGATTCGTTTTTAGAAAACGTCGTTTTCTCTATTTTCACCCAAGCAGAGCTCGGTCGCCGACGTACTTATATCAAATATCGTGTGATGATGCATATTTTCGCTATATTTATTAATAAACTCTATAGCCAAAATATAACCCATATAAGTACAATAACAATTTTCACTTATAAAAATATTTTGTCAGGTTATTTCCTTTTTTTTTAACCCACTTCCCAAATAGGAGGAGGTTTCTCAATTCGACCGATTTTTATGGAAAGGAGATATCCCAAGGATGGTACCATGATAAGGAAACCAGGATCTGATGATGGGATCCTAGAGAAATCGAGGGAACTCCTCAAATATTATAGGCATACGATAGCGATTTTGGTATTTTCATCAATAATGCAATCATTTGCACTCAGAAATTATCATTTGCTGAAGTGGAACTGATGAAGAAGACCTCAATGGCCACTGAACTCCGAAATAAAACTTGTATCCTAGTTGTGTTTCGGTTTATTGGAATCGTCATTAGATATTCTTTGAACATAAATGATTTTCATGTTAATTGGAGGTACTCTACTAAAACTAAAAAGAGAAAAATAAAAAAACTTTTTAACAAAAAATAAAACCGACTTCCAAAACACAAAAATTGTTTATTTTCCGTTATTCGACACCGACTTCGGAAAAAAAAGGTTTATTTTATCTTTTTGTAGTGTTTTGTTTTGGAAGTCGGTTTGATTTTTTGTTGACAAGATTTTTATTTGTTTTAAAAAAACTTTACTATTGCATATTTCACAAATATTCATGCATATTTTACGCATTTGTCATGCATATTTCAAGCTTTTTTGTTGCATATAATCCGGCCCTTACTAATAAGTCACAACAAGCCGTTCATTCACACGCTGTTTCCTGTATTTTTGCTAACTAATAACTAAGTCATTGATAAACATCAAGTAAGTGAAACAAGCACCGGGTTTGAACTTGACTGTTGTGAAATAATTTGTGCTGTGTCAGTACTATTCCCACGATATTGTTTGATGTACGTTTTGTAAGACTCTGCTGGTTTATTCTAGAAGTGGGATTATATTATGTAAAAGGGAGAAGCTAAAAGAAAAGTTAATAAAATCTAAAAACCCGACTGCAAAGATGTAAACAAGAAGAAAATCATGCTGTGCAGTCGGAGGATACATATTCGCGAGCTGGCTGACCGCAGTCGGGTTTTATTTACAACTTTTTATTAACCGACTTCAAAAAAAGGAGGAGGTTCTCAATTCGTCGGAATCTTTTTTTTTTTTTTTATGTATGTTCCCCGATTACTCAAAGACGCCTGGACCGATTTCAAAAAATCTTCTTTTGTTTTGAAGGGTATACTTCCTAGTTGGTCCCACAGTCATCAGGTCAGGATCTGATGATGGGATCCTAGAGAAATCGAGGGAACTCCTCAAATATTATAGGCATTTATATAGTGATTTTGGTATTTTCACCAACAATCCAATCACTTGCACTCAGAAAGTATAATTTGGTGAAGTGGAACTGATGAAGAAGACCACAGATGGCCACTGAAACTCCTTAATGCTAAGTATGTCACGGGTATAAAATATCTCGAATAGTTAACCGACTATGATTAAGCAAATACTTATAAATGAATGGTACTGATGAAAATGGTACCATTGAACTGTTCTGATGATGAAGCCGGAAGGTAGGCACTGGAACTCTGAAATAAAACAATGTATCCTAGTCGTGCTTGGGCTTATTGGAATCGTCATGAGATGTACCTACTTTGGCCATAAATGATTATCATGTTAATTGGATATACCTACCAAAACTAAAAAGAGAAAAATAAAAAAAACTTTTTAACAAAAAATCAAACCGACTTCCTGAACAATAAACTACAAACCAAAAAATAACTTTCTTTTCCGAAGTCGGTGTCGAAAAACTGAAAAAAAATGGGTACAAAGACACCGACTTCGGAAAAGAAAGTAATTTTTTGGTTTGTAGTTTTTTGTTCAGGAAGTCGGTTTGATTTTTTGTTAAAAAGTTTTTTAGTTATACTTTTTTTTACGAATGACTTTCAAACATATAAGTGGTATATATTTTCGTAATCACCTCTAAAAACCCTTCATTTTGATACCATGATGGGTTTAAAAAAAAACAAATTGCAACTACTACAATATGGCGCCCAAAATCCGCCATGTTTCTTTTTTTTAAAGGCACTTGTTTAAGAACACTTGGGCGGCCAAAACCTATCTAACGATGTCTTAATTATAAAAATCCGTCAAGTGGTTTGAAAGATACGAGGTAATAAAGAATATTAAATACATACATACATACATACAAACATACTTACATACAAGATACGCGCGAAAAACATAACCTTTTCATTGCAGTGGGGTAAAAAATAGGGGTTTTGCATCAGGATGCCTGTATAAAGCTGTAATTTTTGAAACAAAAATTTGCGGCAACAAATTGTCAAGCGTGCGTTAACTTCTGTGATTGGTTGACTGAATTAGCAACGACCAATCGCATCTCTTCAGTTGTGTTCAATTTGTGGCGCGTCGATTATTTCTTTCCTAAAATCAGATTTACGAAGAACCTCCTTATAATTTTTCAGCCACGAATTAATTTGCTGGAGTGCCCCACAATATTCGTTTACCTGAACGACCTGAATAACGCCTCCAACACTGCAATAAAAGTGACCACCTGCTGGACCCAAACATATTGAAAATGTACCGCGACACGGTAAGAAGAATAATTTAAACAATAAGTTGTAGGTGTGCCTTTTGAATAAGGTTGTTGTTGTACTATATTCTGGTCAGGTTGAATGCTGCTAAAACCCAGGCGTGTCTTTATTCCGCTAAAAGGAGCCAATTCACCCGGCTCCAACTTTCCGTGGTGTGACCGTGCCAATAACGGACCATCTTGAGCTTCTTGGCGTGACGTTGACGCTCTCAATTTTGGCCCATACATTGAGGCAAAGGCTCAGCTGGCTGCCAAAAAATTGGGGATCCTTGCAAAGGTGAGAAGTTACTTCACGCCGGAACAGCTCCTCAATTTGTATGAAGGCCAAGTTCGGTCATGCAGAGTACTGTTCTCATCTCTGGGAAGGATCTGCCAAATACCAGCTTGATGCAGGCTCATCGGCAATGATGCACTAGTCAAGTCAAAGCTCCAGAACCTTGGACATCGTCACCGAGTTGCCATTTTGTGGGTTTTTTATCGGTTACATTTCGGGGAGAGTGTGCGATGGCATTGCTCCCACCTAGCCCGTTTTATCATCGGACTACCAGACGCACGGAGATACGCCATCGATACATGGTGGACATCCCACCCATACGCACAAAACGTTTTGGGGATACTTTCATTGTGCGAACAGCTAAGGAATGGAATACACTGCCGGAGTCTGTGTTTCCCGACAGCTACCACCTTGGGGTATTTAAGTCAAGAGTGAATAGGTTTCTTCTAGGCAAGCGTGCTTCATCGTCCACCACATCATCGCTTACCATCAGCGTCAGGCAACATAGTGGTTAAGCCCGAGTCTATGAATAATAAAAAAACCGGCCAAGTGCGAGTCGGACTCTCGCACGAAGGGTTCCGTACCATTATCGCAAAAAACTGTAATTAAATCACGATAGTTGTATGGGAGCCCCACTTAAATATTTATTTTATTCTGCTTTTAGTATTTGTTGTTATAGCGGCAACTGAAATACATCATCTGTGAAAATTTCTACTCTCTAGCTATCACTGTTCATGAGATACAGCCTGGTGACAGACAGACAGACGGATCGCGAAGTCTCAGTAATAGGGTCCCGTTTTTACCCTTTGGGTACGGAACCCTAAAACCGATTATGCTGATTATAAATGCGGATTAAGAAGAGGGGTTTTTTTGTTGTTACATGAACATTAAAACGGTTTGAGCGGCTCACAGCGTGCAGCGTCTAAAAACGGGCCCACATAGGACGATAGTAACTGAAGAAGGAGTTATAAAATCCAACTTCATAAGCCAAGTTAGAAAAAATATTATCTATTTGAGTACCACCGTGAGTAGAGGCAAGCGTTTGTAATAAAGATTTATAACCAGCGTTACTTAATCATTTAAATACTGCAGTATTTCCGTTACGGAGATAGTCTTCGTTAAAATCTCCAAATATTTACAAACCGAAAACAAATATTTCAGTATGAGTATTTTCAAACAATCTACTCAACTACCAAAAAGTAAATTCAATGATGGGAACAAACTACCAACGTAAATAAGCTGCAATAAATGATCTATATGAAGTACTTACGTGAATTGCGATACGTACGAGCGCGCGTTAGAGCTTCGGGGAATGGTTGGTACGTTCCTGGATCCTCCCACGCACGCTCCTTGTTTCTTTCTCTTTCGGAATTTGAAAAATTTTGAATGTATTCACTAATTCGTTTTCGAAAGTTGGTATTTAAGTAAGTTTTGAATGGCTCTTGTACACAAATTTTACTGTTCCAATTCCAAGTACCTACATTTTTTAAGTTGGTCGACTATTACTCGTAAAATTGTAAAGCCTACTTAGCTGTGATAGTTTTCCTTTTAATTTCGTTATAGTATACTACTGCCGTGATTTTTTCACATAGCCAAAAGCAACCATTTCCCTGGCACTTGACTCTAACAAAATTATGCAACTTAAAGCTTAATACGCAAACGGATCACTGAATCGAAAAAAAAAGTTTTAAGATACCCATTATATTTTTGAATGGCCTATCAAACGATACCCCACACCATGGGAAAGACGAGAAAAAAATACATCCCCACTTTACGTCTATAGAAGGTAATCGAAAAAAAAAAAAAAATATTTTATTTAATCATTTTGTCGGAATTATTATTATGTATATCCATGCCAAATTATAGCTTTGTAGTACTAAGAGTTTCTGAGCTGAGCTGATGACGGATAGACGGACATAGCGAAATAAGGGTTCCTTGTTGACTTCGGTACCCTAAAAATGGGACCACATGACAAGCTCCCAGCTTTCAAATAAATAAAGAATCATCAAAATCGGTTCATTTAGTAAAAAGTTCTAAGGTAATACACATAATTTAAGAACTACTAACACTATTGTTAACCACTATTCTCGTTCTTGAAATGTAATGTTTGTATGTCGTTTTGTGGCAATTAAATATTTTTTCTTTCTTTTCTTTTCTTTCTTTCATAAAAATACAATTGATAACCTCCTCCTTTTTGGGAAGTCGGTAAAAAAACTTTTTAACAGAAATACAACCGACTTCAAAATAAAAACACTACATAGTCGGTGTTCTCGTTTTGGTTTCTTCGTTTTTTGACACTGACTTCCGAAATTGAAGTTATTTTTCATTTTGTAGTGTTTTTATTTTGAAGTCGGTTGTATTTTATGTTAAAAAGTTTTTTTTATTTTTCACTTTTTAGTTGTGGTACATAATGGACCATTTCTCCAAAGTGAAACCAGAATAGATTAACCCAGAAACATGCAACTTAAACAAAAACGATGGAATTAGAGTATAACAGGGTGAACACCTGCGTACTCCTTTAGAGCGTACTACAGTGATGTTATGTTATGAAATGATGTAAACAATAAACATACATCCGATTGCAGCTAACCCGAGTGATTTGCCATCATTTATTGAAGAGTTCTGATTTATATCTCCGAAGTTCTTCATCAGAGCACCAGCTTTCAAATGAAAAAAGATTAATCAAAATCGGTCCACCCAGTAAAAAGTTCTGAGATAACACACGTAAAAAAAAGCAGCCGAATTGAAAACCTCCTCTTTTTTGCGAAGTCGGTTAAAAATTGTCTAAACGACCAGCCTAGCGAAAGAGAAAATCATAGAGTCTGCGCTATCAAAGGTTACTTTAACCCCAACAAAAAACCGTTGCCAAGCTCTCCTGCCCAGCACCACGGTGGCAAGTCGTGAACATACCATCGCTCGTTCGCAGTACATAAGTGTTGTGTTCCCACGGCTGGATTCCAGGTAAAACCGCCGTAAGACATGTGACACCAGGGAAACAGCTGACAATACTGCAGATTCGCTGTATTACGCGGTACTGCGTTTTCAATTGTCACCTTATTCAAATGTTTTGTTTTGCGGATTAATTGTTATAGGTATTTAGATGTTTTCTTTCAGTAAGTATTCGATAATAGAAACTTAGAACGATATAAATATTATATATATTTTAGTCTATTTTTAACCCCCGACGGAAAAAGAGGGGTTTTATAAGTTTGACGTGTGTTGCTGTGTGTCTGTCTATGACATCATAGCACCTAAACGGATGTACTGATTTTGATTTAGTTTTTATTGTTTGAAAGGTAATTTTGTCGAGAGTATTCTTAGCTATGTTTGAATAAAATCGGTTCAGCCGTTCAAAAGTTATGGGCGTTTTACTGTTTGAATCGGGGTGTTTTCGCAAGATATCGTGTCATAATTACGTGTTCAATAGATTGCCGATCGAAGCGTATCTACTATGGTCTAGATAAATTATGTAGCATGATATAAAAATGTGTCGGGGGTTTTAAAATTTTGAAATTTGTCTTGTATAGTCAATTGTTTGATATGTTTTCTTTTTATTGTCCCTCTGCACACGGTCTCTACATATCTTTTTTTTCAACTCTCCTCTCGCAGGTATGCTGGAAGAGATTTCTTTGAAATAAGTACCTTTGTACCTATTTTCTGTTCCATCTTCTTCTTGTCTCTTTATTATATATGTGTACATTAAAGGTTCAATAAAGAAATAAAATACCCCCGACACAAAAACCTCTAAAAAGTAAAAAATAAACCACGTATAATATTCACAACGGATATTTGTGTCTCCGAATCGGCTGCAAGACCCTGCGCAGTAGCTATTTTTGTGTCAATATTGAAAGTAAAGATAGCATTGTATAACTGTCTCTTTCACTCGCTTACGTTTGTCGCATCATCCTATCTCGCTTACTCTATGCAGTTAAACTGTTTCTTGCGCAAAAGTTGACAGAGCCAACTTCAGAGACACAAAGATCCGCGCTCGCGTTGATAACTGCCAACGTTTAAAGCGGTTTATTTAATTTACTTAGCGGTTCCCCGACGCGTGTACGAGGTTTATTTTTTTGCTTTTTAGAGGTTTTTGTGTCGGGGGTTTTTTAATTTGTAATTTAATTCTTATTTCATGCTTTTTAAACTACATATAATATACCTAGACACACTTCAATCGGCATCTATCGATACACGTAATAATGACACTATATCTTGCAAAAAAAAAACAGATTCAAAGACTAAAATGCGGATAACTTTTGAACGGCTGAACCGATTTTATTCAAACATAGCTAAGAACACTCTCGACAAAGTCAGCATTCAAACAAAAAACTAAATCAAAATCGGTTCATCCGTTTAGGAGCTATGATGCCACAGAGAGACATATAGATACACAGCAACACATGTATAACTTATAACACCCCTCTTTTTCCGTCGGGGGTTAAAAATAAACACATATCCTGAAACTTTTAACTTAACGCAACATATAATATATAATCCCCTAAGGGTTCAAATATAACAGCTCACAATGTTAGGACCCATTAATATTTTTGATAATTTTTATCCGTGGTGCTAGGCAACTGGGCTTATCCCAGTTGTAAACGACCCTACGTGCCTATTGGCCTTGTTTGTTCTGTCTCCTGCTTGATATGTAGAGATGTGGAAATTATGATTTTTTTCCTACTCCTTCGTTATTCTTTTCTGGTTAATTTCGTTGCGGGATTCAAGACAGTTAAATTCATTCTCCGGGACTTCGTCGAGCTTCATTGTCCCGACCCTTTTCTGGTGGTCGCCACTGTTGATTCTGGCTTTCAGGAGTTGCAGTGGTTTGGGTTATAGTGCGGTGGGATTGTCCCAACAAGGTACAGGTTTCCACCGCATTACGCCGCAGTTGCTTGTGTTTGAGTCCAATATGCATTCGCATCGCATAGCCACCTAATGTATACGCGTACTACCCTGCACTAAATTCTAATTCATACCACGATATTACTAATATCACAAGATCTACCTGGTACCGTGGTTTTTGAAAAATATTACCTAGGTATTTCAATAAATCAGGCAGGTTTTTTTGCTACCAAAAGCAATCCTTAAAAAAACGGAATACATACTCTTTGGTACGTAATTCTCTGAGTAGCCTCTTGGTCCTCTAGGCCCTGCATTGGGTATGCCGTATGAGGTTTAACAAAGCTACCAAAATACTTTTTTTTTTCTAGGCTGGACCATAGAGGAAACTTTTGTAAAAGAGGGTATTTTTTGGTCCTTTGTTGATCCATATTAGCAGGGTGTTTTGTATTGTATCTTATATTTAGTGGAGGGCGAAAAACAGTATTTATTTAAATACAAGGAGCAACAATATTTGAACTCTATAATTATTATCGTTGTATGAGGCAGCTGGTAACCTATGTTTCACCCGCCTCCAAGCTATGTTTTGATGTTCGAAAAATATTTTTAAAACTGTAACTTATAAAATTCATGTGTGCAGTTAGGCATTCTTGAAAATATAGTTTTCTTGAATAATATTCGCAACGATTAATGCCCTTGCCCTAGACCTAAAAAACACGCCAGGCCATAAAAAACCTTCGACGGCCATTTTGCAAATCAGACGGACCTAGTCGTAAAATCCCGCCTTTTTAGAGGTCAAACGTTAAAAAATAAAAATAAAAATTTAAACTTGGAACACCCGGCGATGCTCCGCCCCATCTCCCGTCTCTGTCGCACATTTGCTATCTTTGTCTGGGGCTTTGAAATGCGAGATACCTTTTGTTATTCGAGCCTACGCCTTCGTTTGGTGAGGGTGTGACTATCTAAATGAAAAAGACATTATTAATTTTAATGCGAGAATATTTTTAGTGAAAAAGTGACAGTGATTTTAATTATTGTGGACTTGGATTGTGCAAAGGTGAGGTATTTTTTTTGTATTTTATTTTTGGTGGTTTTGTTCTGAAAAAAGAGTGTATGCATTTTTTATATATAAAAAGAAAAATATGTGCTTTGTGCATAAATTAAAAAAAATACCAAGTTTTGCGGCTGGATATAGAAAATCTGTTTAGAGCTACGGCAAATCTGCCTACCTAAGTTGTAAAACAGTTTTATTGAAAATTTATTTGAATTTGATTAAATAGTAAGTTTTTTTTTAATTTTCCCAGCCACTTTTTAAATAGTTTTCCATTTTTCCTATTCTCGGCGATTTTCTGACGACCTGAAATTTATTAAAATACTGTTAAGTTTCGAATAAAACAATATATTTTTTACCGACTGCCCAAAAAGGAGGAGGTTCTCAACTCTCACTCTGTCATTAGACGGATTTATTTTGTTTTTAGGGTTCCGTACCCAAAGAGTAAAAACGGCTCCCTATTACTAAGACTCCACGATCCGTCTGTCTGTCACCAGGCTGTATCTCATGTACCGTGATAGCTTGACAGTTGAAAATTTTACAGATGATGTATCTCTATTGCTGCTATAATAAAAAATACTAAAATCAGAATAAAATAAATATTTAAGAGGGGCTCCCATACAACAAACGTGATTTTTTTGCCGTTTTATGCGATAATGGTACGGAACCCTTCGTGCACGAGTGTGGCTCGCACTTGGCCGGTTTTTTATTTATATAGGCATAACTCCGTCATTAGACGACATTATATTGTTGTTCTTTTTTGAAATTATTTTTTTGTTGAATGGGTATACTCTCGAGGAATGGGACCACCTTGTCACCAAATCAGAATCTGATGATGGAATCCCATGTAAATCGAGGGCACTCCTCAAATATTATAGGCAGACATATAGCGATTTTGATATTTTCAATAACTTTGCAAGCATTTGCTTTTCACTCAGAAAGTATCATTTGACTTCAAAAAACAAAGTCATACTTCGCTTTGACGTCGGTTATTTTTTTTTGTTAAAAAGTTTTTTATTTTTTGCAAGTTTATTTATTAGATTATGATAGCGGCTCCAATGGCGTGATAAAAAAATATCCTAAAATTGACCAATCTATATAATATTCATCAAAATTAGTTCAGCGAATTAAGCATGAAAACATGACAGCCAAGCAGTTACAATTTACATTCGTATCTATACCAATATTATAAAGAGGAAAGATTTTTTTGTTTGTTTGTTTGTACCGAATAGGCTCCAAAACTACTGGACCGATTTCAAAAATTCTTTCACCGTTGGGAAGCTACTCTATCCCCGGTTGAAATAGGCTACTTTTTATCCCTGTATTCCCACGGGAACGGGAACTACGCGGGTGAAACCGCGAGGCGTCCTCTAGTTTTCAATAACTTGACAAGCATTTGCACTCAGAAAGTATAATTTGACTTCGGAAAACAAAGTCATATTTCGCTTTGCTTTAGACGTCGGTTATTTTTTTTTGTTAAAAAGTTTTTTATTTTTTGCATGTTTATTTATTAGATTATGATAGCGGCTCCAATGGCGTGATAAAAAAATATCCTAAAATTGACCAATGTATCTCTTCATCTATATTATATATATTCATCAGAATTAGTTCAGCGAATTAAGCATGAAAGCATGACAGCCAGACAGTTACAATTTACATTCGTATTTATAATATTACTATGGTTTGGATAGTAGGAAAAATCATTTTCTTTGAAAAATCATCGCATGAAAAATAAAACAATGTTGCTTTCAAATGCCGCATTCATCATCATCATATCAGCCGAAAGAAGTCCACTGAATTTAAGATTCACCATGGCTACGGATATAAGCTATTTCTTATCCCGGGAGTAAGTTCTTTTAAGGCCCTTACTCCATTTTAGTGCCGTAAAACGGTAACTTTCTAAAGCATAACGGCTAGGCTAAAAGGTTTAAAAAATATACACATTTATTATTGATTCATGTACATTATTTATGAAACATGTGACTACTTTTGCTTTAAAAAAATAATTAACAACACGATATTTTTTCGCTTCTTTTGCATACTCCTTGCTCCATGTGTTTACAAATATTTTTACACAGAAAAAAATATGGTTAGAATTTCTTCTTAACCTACATAGGATATGTAAACCAAAATATATTTTGCAAACAAAACTGTCCAAAAGGAGGTTCAATATTGATATTCTGGCTCCGAGTGGGCGCACGGCTAGTAACGCGTACATTGGGAAATAAGACGCAAAACTCGTTAAAATTAGGTAATGAAAAGTGTTTTCTTATCTCAAAGGACTCCAGATTATAATCTATCCCTGTGCAAAATTTCATCCAGATCCGTTCAGCCGTTCTGACGTGATTGAGTAACAAACATACATCCATTCATCCAAACTTGCGCATTTATGCTGCCTCCCGTGGCTCTACCTGCGTGGTATTAGTACTTCTTCCGATATCTTCATAAATTATAGCCTATGTGTTATTCTGATGTAAACGCTATATTTCTGTAAAGATTCATCAAAATCCTTTCAGTAGTTTTTGCGTAAAAGAATAACGAATCCACCGTCACAAACTTTTACATTTATACTAGCTTCTGCCAGCGGCTTCGCCTGCGTGAATGTCGAAAATTATCTCAAGAGAATATATTCCAATTCCTATATGCTATTCCAGACTATAATCTATCCATGTGCCAAATTTCATCCAGATCCGTCCAGCCGTTTGAACGTGAAGAAGTAACAAACATACAAACACACTCATAAACTTTCACGTTTATATTAGTAGTAGGTTAATATTGAAACTTTTTAATTACATATTCTAATTGCAAGCTATGGTATTCTACAATTTCTAATATTTAAATTAGATCTTCCGCCTGAATGCGACGGCTACGGCGACTGCGAGACTTTGTCAATATTAGCTCAACTAACATGGGTTTGTTTTGCGATAAAATATTCTTTTTCAAAGAAGTATTAGTCCTTTTCTCTCTGCCTGCCTAATCACTTAGCAGACACAAAAGACAACAATTGTTTCTGGGAACCATAGTTCCTAATTGCACTTTCATCATCAGCCTTATAATGTTCCCACAGCTGGACACAGGCATCCTCTCTGTGAGAGAGGTAATGGGCCTTAATCCACCACGCGGGCCCAGTGCGGGTTGGTGGATGTCACATGTCTTCGAATTTTTGGTTCTAGGACATGCCGGTTTCCTCACGATGTTTTCCTTCACCTTTTTAAGATCAGTGGTGATGAAATAATTTTCACAAAGTAAAGCTCCAAATTGCACTTTAGTTGTTAATATTATAGTCGTAGAATCGTCGTAGATAAAGCAGTTAGAGGTGTAGGTACCTGTCTAACACTGTCTTTTCCCCCCGGTTCTGTTTAAGTCCCATGACTGGAAACGAATCTATTGTCATTTACCGGACACAAACTACGGTTCCCGAAAAATTGCTGCTTGAAAACCCTCCTAAAGAAAATATCTACGAACACCCAAAACCTTTTATTTATTACTAGCTGTCCCACGCGGCTTCGCTCCCGTCAACTGGCTACCTACCTACCCATCAACCCTACCTACTCTACATACATGATTGTTGTGTAATTAAACCGTTTACGCAGCGCACGCAACGGAAGCTCTCAAAAAGGAATAATTTTGCCCGTTTTTGCAACATTTTTCATTTATGCTCTGCTCCTGTTGGTCGTAGCGTGATGTTATATAGCCTATAACCTTCCTCAATAAATGGACTATCCAACACAAAAAGAATTTTTCAATTCCAACCAGTAGTTTCTGAGATTAGCGCGTTCAAACAAACAAACAAACAAACAAACTCTTCAGCTTTATAATATTAGTATAGATTGATAGTCTCGCGCTTCACCACTATCTCACCTGATGGTAAGCGATGATGTGGTCGACGATGAAGCACGCTTGCCTAGAAGAACTCTTGACTTAAAGACTCCTAGGCAGTGTTTCTCTCAGGTATTTAGAAGCTTTACTGCCCCCCGGGGCTTTTAGAACTTAATCAATAGCAATAGGTTGCCGCTCGTTCAGATTTACGTATATTCGCGACGAATATCCCTACAATTTGGCAAATTATTTAATCCTGGTATCATTTTAGAGCTGGAAATCCGTTGTTGACGTGAAGTGGCACTAAACCAACCAATCAGGAATTTAGTAGTGCATGACATATTAAAGTAGCCAATCAGAAACCAGAATAGCGCCTAGAAAGAACGACACACTTTCGAGATTATCGCCAACCCTTTTCCTCTAACGCTATCCCATAAGGCTCTCCCACTCTAAACAGCTGTTTATAGATAGTAATTACGCGAAATTTGTAGAATGAAAATTATAGCTGTGTCCTTATCGTTAAGTGTATGCAAGAAAAAAGCCACAAGGAATAAGATTTTTGTAAAGAATATTATTCTTCGTGGCTTTTTACAATGTTGCTTTGACAATTTTGGTTCAGCTTATAGCATCTTTTATTCATTAAAATATTAATAATAATTGGAATTGATTTGATATATTACTTTATTTCCTTTATTTTCTCCGCTCCCTCTTAACCGCCCTCCCGGAGAACTTTGTCTGAAAGAAACACTGCTCCCAGGTTGTAGCTATCAGGCATTACAGACTCTGGCAGGGAATTATACTCCTTAGCTGTACGCAAAATTAAAGTAAACCCGAAACGTTTGGTGCGTATGGGTGGGATGTCCACCATGTACCGATGACGCATCACCGTACGTCTTGTAGTCCGATGATGGAACGGGCTAGGTGGAATTAGATCGTGCAATTCCATCGCACACTCTCAGATACGTAACCGATAAAAAATCGCCAGATTGGCAACTTGGCGCCGATGTTCAAGGCTCCGGAGTCTAGACTCGACCAGTATCTCATTGCCGATAAACCTCTTGGCACGTTTTTCGATTGTCTCTAGTGCATCCAGCTGGTACTTGGCGGAACCGTCCCAGAGATGAGAGCAGTACTCCATGCATGACCGAACTTGCGCTTAATACAAGTTGAGCAACTGTTCTGGCGTGAAGTACCGTCTAACCTTTGCAAGGACCCCTAACTTTTTGGCAGCCAGTTGAGCTTTTGCCACAATGAATGGAATTTTAACGACTCCTCATCTCATTGCCGCCGCTTGAGGTTCTGCTTCGCCTCTGTAGGTAAACTAAATCTAGATGACAACAACAGCGAGAAAATCAGTTTTTTTCTTTATATTTCTAGGAAACTCGCGCAGTTCATCGAAACCATTTTGTTATCAGTTCACGTCCGCTCGATGTCATGTTATGAAAACATCACTTCGTATTTTTACCCGACACCAACGAAAATTCTTATAAATAATCTTTAATTGTCACGGAAATACAATATCCGTCGCATAGTTTGAATTAAAGGTTGACTGTGTGTTTGTTTTAATTAAAAAAAATATACAAACATAATGATTAAAAAACTTAAACAGTCAATGTAGGGAGCTCGTGGCTAAATGGTCCAAGCGTGGCGATCTTCAAGGTTACCGAGATCTGTGGGTGTCTATCCAGGGAGAGTTTTCCTAGTAGGCGTGGATGGCAAAATCTATGAGTCTTGGGAAAAACAGTTAAAAGCTTTCAAAAGAGACATATGCCCGATTTTGATGAAAACTAAAACTGCATCATTCGATTTTCGAAAATTCAATATTCCTGGCCAGAAATAGATCCCGTTGATTTTGAAATACTCTGTATACTCCGAAACCCTTTCGTGCCACGAAAAGCGCGCCAAGTCTATGGTCCCGGCTGTCACTTGAAGATCTTTGACAGTCATTTGGTGCTTTTTATTTTTAAGCATACCTCGGCAGTCCGAAAATTTGTCCAATCTTGTCAACCAGGCAAACAGTTACTGGGTTGTGTGGGTCAGTTAGGTAGTCGCTCCATTTAAAATACTGGTCAACTGCATCCGGTTAAACTGGAATCCGACCTCAAAATACATACCTAATTGGGAAAGAGGCTAGGCGGATACATTGGTGGATTAAAAACATATATTGTTTTTTTTTTTTGGAATAAATGTCTTTTAAACCTTTTATAGTCAAAGTAAAAAATATGTGCCTCAAGATAAAAGTCAGTGTGTGTTGCCAGTCACACATGGGACCACAGATCACCTATGGGACCGAGACGTGTTCGCTCACAATGGCCCTTATCACCTAAAGGGCAATGGAGAGGGCTATGCTCGGAGTTTCCTTACGTGATCGCAACAGAAATGAGGATATCCGCAGGAGAACCAAAGTTACCGACATAACCCAAGAATTGCAAAACTTAAGTGGCAGTGGGCAGGGCACATTGCTCGCAGAACGGATGGCCGATGGGGCCGAAAAGTTCTGCAATGGCGACCGCGAATCGGAAGACGATGCGTTGGAAGGTGGACTGATGACCTGGTAAAGGTTGCGGGAATGCACTGGAGGCTTATGTCCAGCAGTGGACGTCTTTCGGCTGAAAATATGATGATTAATGATGAAGCTTTAATACGTTTGACGGATACTTACGTATGTTCTGCTTACCTACATTGTTGCCATAATGTGCGTTAGCAATAATTTTATTTTAATAATTGGTTATGTGTTTGTGGTTGTTTATTATTCCCTTTGTCGGTAAGGAAGGGGCCAAAGGACCGATAGTTTCTGGGGTGTCCTATTTTTTGTCAAACTTTTTGTTAGTAGTTAAGTTTACTTATTAACCTAAAAATATCTAACTAGCATTTTCCCGCGGCTTCACTCCCGTGCACCATCTAAAATAATAGAATAGAATAGAAAACATTTATTCGCCATAGATACAACTCAACAACAACAAACACAAAGTAACAGAGTAGAATACAATAAAAAAAAGTACAAACAAGGTTTCAAGCATTCATCTCGCTAAAACCGTGCGTTTTTTGACTAGCTTATGGCCAAATGATTTTCGGCGATAATCGGATCGGTACTGCCAGTAATTACCTTTTACGTTTACATGTAGAGAAACATAAAATTTTACTATATTAGTTAAGATTAAGATAAACTACGTACCACAAATAGCTTCTTTATCCAAATTGAAAATGTTTCATCATCATCATATCAGCCGAAAGACGTCCACTGCTGGACATAAGCCTCCTCCAGACATCGCCACATTGACCGATCCCGTGCGTCTTGCATCCAGCACCTTCCCGCAACCTTAACCATGTCATCGGTCCACCTAGTGGGAAGTCTTCCAACACTTCGTCTTTCGGTACGCGGCCACTTAGTTTCGCAATTCTTCGGTCTATCTCGGTAACTTTGGTTCTCCTGCGGATATCCTCATTTCTGATGCAACCACGCAAGGAAACTCCGAGCATAGCCCTCTCCATTGCCCTTTGTGTGACTTTAAGCTTTCTAATGAGGCCCATTGTTAGCGACCACGTCTCTCAAAATGTAATGGAAAATGTTTACAACAACAATTTTGTTTCAGTTTACTGAATCACCAGAATAACAAAAGAAGCTTCTGTGATGAAATCTACAAATATAGAGTCGTGTTCCGATCGCCTCAGTCCATCTAGCGACTTGACGAGCGAGTCTGAAACATCTCTACCACCATTTCCATACGACAATCAAAACGGAAACTTCTACCAAGCAGAGTTAAACGAAAAACAATACTTCTCTTGTAAACAAAAAGCTAAAAACGAAGAAAAAAGTCCAAAAGAAATCTATTTACAAGAAAGCAACAAAATGGCGTTCGAAAATTACCTTTCCCCGCCAAGAAACAAAAAGTATTTGAATTTCGAACTCAAATTGCCGCCAACCAACGACAATCTATTTTCCCAAATCGAAGGCGAAGACCGGATGCGTTCAGGCTACTTCAACGAGGTGCAGGATTTAAAAAGTTGCGTTCAGAACGAAAATAATCCTAATTTGTCAGAAATGAAGCTGAATCAGCAGATTTTTGATAATGTTAATGTGAATAGTGAAAGGGAGAGAGTTCCACAGACGTATTTTGCTGAGAATGAGAACAGTAATTTGAGGAGGTGTTTGAATTTTAATACGGAACAAGTGCAGTGTGTTTGTGAGGCGCTACAGCAGAAGGGTGATATTGAGAAGCTAGCGGCATTTCTGTGGAGTTTGCCGCCCAGCGAGCTGTTGAGAGGACATGAAACGATATTGAGGTATATATTTTGTTACTTAGAGTTAAGATTAAGCAGTACTCTAGCGAACTGTAAAAGATATTAGTAAATTATTCAAGAAAGTGCATTTAGGACAGCCATTCTGGAAGAAAACGTAAACTGTGATGCAACTTCAGAATGAAGAATGTTTGCTTTCAGATTGCATATATAAATATTTGCCTATATTTAATTTTGTTGGTTGCATCGCCATCTCCACCATTACAGCCGTCGGTGTATCGAATTGTTTAAAAGGATTATGGAACTCAAACTGCCGCCAATTAGCGTTTTTACTTTCCAAAAAACCAATAATATCATGTCCCAAATTTAGGTAGAGCTAAATTAAAATATAATTAAGGCTTATATATTTTTGATTTTATACTCAGCCTTTTCTTGAACACTTTTTTTTGTTTTCTTAGGGCACGAGCGCTGGTAGCATACCATAGAGGCGTGTACCAGGAACTTTATGCAATATTAGAGGCGCACTCGTTCCCGCCTAGACACCACACAGCTCTACAGAATCTATGGTTCAAGGCGCACTATAAGGAAGCCGAGAAAGTACGGGGAAGAGCTTTGGGTAAGTCCATAATATAAAAATTATGTAACTTTTTTATGAAAGTCTAGCTAGATAATATGAATCATTTTCATAGGAAAATATTGATCATAGTTATATTTACTGTACCTATATGCCGTTCGTTGACTTGTGTGTGTCCTGGCAGTTGAGCTTGTGAGTATGTCATATTCTCTCTTATTTCCTTCTAATGGTGGCACATGTTTTGGTTCATTCGGTTCCCTTCATGATGATTGAGCTGAGTGGTGCCAATCCATGCGTCTTGTTCGTGAATGGGCGCCATCAGTTGTGATTAGTCATAACCTAGCTACCTCGGCCTGTTTTCAATTACTTATTGTATTTTTAAATTGTTGATTTTACTCTAGACACTTTTATGTCGCTGAGTCCCTCGTTACGCTCATGGTTCAATATGCCGCCCGTGACGCAAGACACTTCTTTATCCCCTTGGTGCAAAATCTACAATTTCCAACAGCGATTACGAACTAAGGTCTTTACATTATAAAATCAGAGATAATTAACATAAACCTTTTACATTTAGGTGCAGTAGACAAATATAGATTAAGAAAAAAGTACCCTCTACCGAAGACGATATGGGACGGAGAAGAAACAGTGTACTGCTTCAAGGAAAAGAGCAGGAACGCCTTGAAAGACTGCTATTATAGAAATAGGTAAGAGACCATATTGTAATAAGCGCAATTTTCTTTCTACCATTCTGTATATTATTCCTAGGGTTAGAAATTTTCATTGTATCTAACCTATCGAATCACAGGACCAAAGGGATCACAGGACCACACGGATCACAGGACCATATGCATCTCAGGCCAATATTATAGAACGATTCTAAATAGATCCTCCTTCTCCTTCTTCAATCGCTGCCTTATTACTGAGGATTGTGGTCGCTGGACCCCTTTAAGACGACGACAGTCGCCAACAACCTTGAAGCAACAAAGGGCACTCGTTTCACACCCGCGCGACCCGAAATTCGGTAGTTTTTTGTACTTTCCTTATTATTCTATGACTCAAAAAAAGCCTTAGACCAAATTGTAGATAGTTCTATTGTCTTTGAGATGGTGACAAATTCATTAAAATACGTTCGGCTGTTTTGGTGCGATTGTCGTTTTTTTGTCCGTGTTAGACATAACTTTACAAATTAATTACACTATGTTATATGAATAGAACTCAAAATTTTCATAGATCAAATTATTAAGAAAATGGTCTAATGTGACATATATTTTTTCCAAAAAATACGGCCAGCCATTTAGACGTGATTCTTATTTTAAAATCACCTAACGAGGGATATCTGCACCTTCCGGTTTATTGTTGCCATTACCACCAGCTAAAATTTGCTCTTTTTCCTTCGGTATTTCCAAAAATGACCAGCTTTTCAGGCCGTCATCTCCCCCTCCGCATTATGTGGCCGAAATAGGTCAAGATACGCTATAAGTAAATTGTAGACAATTGAGCCTTGATATGGAGTTGAGAAAGGACAGACACATTTGTGCGTTTGGCTGTCCGTTGTATTCGAAGCATCCGCTTCCAGCACCACATTTCGAATGCGTCTATCCTCTGTCTTTCCTGCTCGGATTGTCAAAGCTTCAACTCTATAGAGGATATTCGGGCAAACCAGTGCTCGGACCAAACGGGCTTTGTTCTTGGAGCTTACACCACGATTTTCCAGATGTTCTGGAGGCTTGTCATAGCATCCTTTGCCATAGCTATCCGTCGTTTTATTTCTGGGACGCAGCTGCCTTTAGTAGTACTACTTCTTCTTTTCGTGTCGATAATCTCAAATTTTACTCAACTAAACTCATATTTTGTCTGACCAGTATGTAGCCACCTGTACCGCTCTGTTATTTGCCACGTTCAGGTCCTGAAAGGTGCAGGTGGCTGGGCACGAAGGGCAGATAAGGAGGTGGGGCATATCCTGCGACGGGGCCCCACACTGGCACTGTGTTTGCGATGGGTCTATGAGACTCCATTTGGCCAGATTTTTTCTACAGCGATCAACCTGTACCCGCAATCGGTTTAGGGATTTCCAGTTTGGCCACTGCAGTTCGTGTCCAGGGGGCAGATGCTCTGCCGGAGTGATGGAGTATGGAGGGGCAGGATGTGCGTTTTGCCACAGTTTACACCTCTCGTCAGTTGCGCTGGCTTCCAATGAGGTCGTGTGTCTCAGAAAGCTTTTGCGGCTTTTTAGGCGTGCAGGTTGGAGTTGATGTTCATATAAGGGGTGGCGACTGTCCCGTTCTTGTAATAAATAATAATAATAATTTCAGTATTAATATTCATTAGCCTTTTAATGTGCCCACTGTTGGGACACAGGCGTCCTCTCACAGAGAAGGAATGGGCTATAATCCACCACGCGGGCCCAGTGCGGATTGGTAGATGGCCGCATGTCTTATTTTTGGTTCTAAGACATGCCGGTTTCCTCACGATGTTTTCCTTTACCGTTTTGAGAGCAGTGATAAAAAAATGTATACTAAGTAAAGCGCCTGTCTGGGTTCCAACCCTACGACCTACAACCTCAGATCAAATAAAAAGTCAAGATGGAACGTTGCAAACAACAAAGTGAAGCCAGTTCAAACTAAGCCTTGCCGTACAAATACACGATTACACGCAGTCACGCACAACGAAATTACGCCTTAGCTTGTCCTTCGAGCTTACAGATCAAATAATAAAGCTCAACTGACAAGCTAAGGGGTAGTTTCGTTATACGTGTGCGCATATAATTGTGTATTTATACGGCAAGGCTTACTTTGAACCGGCTTCACTTTGTTGTTTGCAACGTTCCATCTTGAGTTTTTATTTGATCTGAGCCTACAACTTGCAAGTCGCGGCCGTTCAACTTCCGACCGACTTGGCCATCACTGCTCACTTATCGCTATTAATATTAGAGCCCAGCTAAAAAAAACTGTCCAATACAGTATCGATGCCTTCGATAGCTTTCCCGCACGATCTATATAAGCTGGATCTCGTCTAGAGCATTTTAAATGGTTGAAAATGAACCTAGTTAAAAAATTTGAGCTTTAGACACTAAACAGCTATCCATCCAACATTGATGGGTATGAACATACCAACGGACAAGGATAAGAGGGTCTAATTTTGCCGGAAACCAAGTGGAAATTCTTTAATAAATGTTCTTACCGATATAAAAGTAATTGGTTTGGCCGTCTATGAACCGGCTGTTATGAAAACAAAAAAAAAAAATAGTTTGTCTGCATTTAGTTTGCGTGGATACCTTCTATGTACCATTTGAATTTGCCATTCACAACCGAGTGTTCAACAAAGTTTGCCCCCCACAGGTACCCCACTCCTGATGAGAAACGAGCCCTCGCGTTGAAGACCGGGCTCACCCTCACACAGGTCTCAAACTGGTTCAAGAACAGGAGACAGAGGGACCGCACTCCACAGCAACCTAATAGACCGTGAGTTTCTATCTTTGCTTTTCGCAAAACCTACGAAATTTCATACACTATTAAACTCATTTTGGCTTTGAATTTTTAAACAGTCTTCTTTATTTTTTTTAAACAATCAAATTTTTAAACAGCCTTAATTATGAATAAGAAACAAATTTCTGTGTCTTTGTTTTCATAGAGTAGACATAGAAGATTTATATATATTTTTTTATTTATTAGAGGTACCCGAAATGTCTTGTTAGAAAATAAATATAATCCGAAACTGATCACGCTAACGTTGTTTGGCGATAATTTTTCATCCTATTCTAAGAATTTTAGTCCGTTCTATTCTTCATTGTTTTAACACTTACAGGATACTGTTTCAAAGCTCTGAAATCAAATACAGCGACACTTATCGACTTCAGCCAATCAGTTTACTATACTCATGTTTAACTATAGGTAAACATAAGTATAGGTACAGTCACCCACAATAACTTTATACGCTTAGCAATAAAAAAAAACAAAAAGCCTGAACTACGGTAAAACTTAGGATTTAGCGGTTAGACCTCAGATTTACCAATAATACTGGTAAAAGTCTCACGGTAAATTTTAGGTTTTCTTCATTAAAATTTTATGTCTTCGAATTTTTGGTTCTAAGACATGCCGGTTCCCTCATGATGTTTCCCTTCACCGTTTTAAGAGCAGTGGTGATGAAATAATTTACACAAAATGAAGTGCCTGCCATGGTTCAAACCCACGATCTACGAGACGTAAGTCGCGGTGTTACCACTGGGCCACCACTGCTCTCAGTAATCGTACTTACCTTTTCTATATTAAAATCAATGGCAACATTAAAATAAATCAAAAAACATATATTTTTATTACCTGGCCCTATTTAGTGGTGGGCATTCTTCAGAAAGCCCGGTAAATTTAATTCTTTCCATAGTTTTTAGCATATTGCCTACTCATATTGGGCATTTTTCCAATTGTTTGGGCATTATGAATAATGCCGTATTAATGACATGGTCCATAACACATACCGTAAAATTTTGGTCGTTTATATCCCGTGAAGTGTCTTTGGTACCCCTTGTTATGATAATTTTGCAACACCGACTTCCGAAACGAAAGTAATTTTTGCATTTTTTGTGTTTTGCTTTGGAAGGCGTTTTTTTTTTGTTTTTTTTTTTTATAATTTTTAGTGTTACGTACCCAAAGGGTAAAAACGGGACCCTATTATTAAGACTCCGCGGTCCGTCTGTCTGTCTGTCACCAGGCTGTATCTCATGAATCGTGATAGCTGGACAGTTGAAATTTTCACAGATGATGTATTTCTGCTTGCCGCTATAACAACAAATACTAAAAACAGAATAATATAAATATTTAAGTGGGGCTCCCATACAATAAACGTGATTTTTTTGCCGTTTTTCGCAATAATTGTACGGAACCCTTCGTTTTTTATCTTTACAAATTGATACCGTTTCATGTATCAAAATTTTACAGTGTACTGTGGAGTTAGGCAGATGTAATATATAATTACACATTTTTGGCCTGTTATGTTGAAATTTACAACGTGTGCACATATTAATGTCCGTGACTGTACCCATGGCTGCCACGGTAACCTTCAGACGAAAAAACGTCGACGCGTCACCAAACAATGGAGCTCTGAGTCGAAACAATAAATTGTTAAGTTTATTTACTTAACCTTTAATAGCTCAAGCGTGTGTTGGGACGTAGGTAAGTCTGGCTTGGAGGTTTAGGGACCCTGGAGAAGGTATGTGGGTTCGAATAAAACCATGTTTGATTACAAACTTAAGGTTGCACTAGTCGACGGCACGAACTATTTTGTGCGCGTGGTTAAAATGCGTGCTATCTTATCCGACAACACGTGCGAAAGAGATAGATGCTGTGATGTGCAGTAAGAAGCTAGTTCGCGTACGAATACACACTTTTGCAAATTTGTAGCGAAATGGATGATGATTTAGGACGAAAACGAGCGCGCGAAATTTTTAAACAGATCTTTGGCAGTATGGATATCATGAAAAAAAAGGACAAAATTTATCTGTTCAATATAAAATTATTTGCTTTGTTGAACTACTTATCTATCGATGTATGGTGACTGTTTTGCAATTTTCCTTCTTCTTATGGTATTTGCTTGCGCCCAAAGATGCGTTAAAATTAGCGTTGTAACTTCCAAGTATTTATTTGTTTACTTTTTTGTTTTCATATAGGACAAGATAATGATGAGACAAATTGATATCATTTTTTATTTTGAACGTACACCGTCAAACAGTGGAGTAATCGCCAGACTACGTTTGTATGGAAGAATGACCGACTAGGCCCTAGTCAATAGGGCAACCTTCAAATAATAATGAAATGCTGTTCGTTATTCCTTCCTTGAGATTGAGAACGGCAATTTTTTTTATAAGAATGTTCGTAATGGCCCGAATATGTTTTCTAGGGAAATAAATGATTGAAAAAGAGTACCAGGAAATTGGAAAACCGGTAAAAGTGAAAAAGGACTAAAGGATGAACTCTGTTTGGATAGGACAACGTTTGCCTGGTCTATGGCAAAATGAAGAACTTTTGCTAAGTTTTTGAGACATAGATTTTTAATTTCAACACATTGGTATTTAACTATACAAGAAGATATTTTAATATTTTGAAACAATAAATAGTTCAAGTTTATTTAATAGCTTGTGGAGAGTCCCTAAAGGACCCGTAAAGGATTTGAAATTTGGCTTACACACACAAAATCGCTTTTAATATTGCTATTAAACTGGTAGCAAGGGGTGACCATAAGCTCTTAGAATAAGGTTATTTTGAATGTGTGTAAGGGACAGATGTATATGACTTGTCTAAATACGTCCCTTACGCACGCTCGAAATAACTTTACTCTAAGAGCTTATGGTATAGATTTCGATTTTTCTTTAGGCTTATTTGGGAAACTTTGGCGAAAACAGTTATTCATAATTATGTGCATATGAATTGTTTTAGACTGTTTCAAAATCCAGATAGGTATACACAGATTTAAATAGTATTATAAGTATGTTACTAATTTTACCTGAACCAAAATTTAAATTCGTAGAAAGAAATAACTAATCTGTTGGTAAACAGCGTAAAGATTTTTATTTTATCTATGCCCAAAATAATAAATACTTGAATAGTTAAAAAAAAACTAAGAACTTGTCACGTTCCATGTTTAAATTATTACAGTAGCTCACACGTGTTCGAATCTTGACCGGCGAAGCTTTACCAAAATGTTTTTTCTAACATTTAAAACATTTTTTTTTTCGCAAGGGACTGTGCATTGTCATAAACCGTCATTATGGGTCATTAATCAATTGGAAGGAACAAAGGTCAGGGTTTAAAAAAAGAATGCACATGTGGTCTATGGGTGGACATTAATGACGTTAGCGTTAGGGAAGAATTACCAGAAACAATTGTCACTAGGCTAGAGTGATTACTTGGAATTGAAATAACCTACTTGCTAGCTTTTTTATAAGGGTCCTGTACCCAAAGTGAGTCTGTGTCACGTCGTCTGTTTTTAACCGACTTTCCAAAATGGAGGCAGTTCTATGTTCGCCTCCTTTTTTTGTTTATATTCACCGATTTGAAAAATCACCGATCTCTTGACTAAATAATAACAGCCGCACTGATCGATCATCAAGGTTAAGCAACGCTTGACGAGGTCGGTCCGTGGATGGGTGACCATTTCAACATACCGAGTTTTCTCCGTGCCTCGGAAAGCACGTTAAGCTGTTGGTTCCGGCTGTCATTTGAAGATCTTTGACAGTCGTTAGGGGTAGTCAGAAGCTTGAGATCAAACACCAGTCTTGCCAAGGGGTATTGTGTTGCCCAGTTACTGGGTTGTGGAGGTCAGATAGGCAGTCGTTCCATGTAAAACACTGGTACTCAGTTAAATCCGGTTAGACTGGCAGCCGACCCCAGTATAGATGGGAAAAGGCTAGGCAGATTGATTGATTCACCGATTTCGCCGTCAATTATTGTGGACCAATTTTAGTAAATCTTTTTTTTTTGAAAGAGTGTTCCAAAATTGGTCCCATTTTAATTTGGTGAAGATCTGATGAAGAACTTCGGAGATATACAACAGAACTCTTCAATATATAACGGCAAATCTCTCGGGATTGCTGCATTCGCATGTCTGTTTATTGTTTATACTATTTCATAACAAAACATCACGCGCCAGTACGCTCTAAAGGGGTATGCAGATGGGTACAGTTCATCTTGGTACACTCTTATTTCACCGGTTATGTTCAAGTTTCATGATATTCGGGTAATCTTTTCTGGCATTATAGGTACCTTACTAAATAACTTGCCTATTAGGTAGGTACAACATAAAAGTGCAAAATCAAAAAACATTTTTACAAAAAAATTACTACCGACTTCCAAATAAAAAACTACAAAGTGAAAAATAACTTTCCTTTTGGAAGTCGGGTTCTACAAGTTCGAGTACTAAAAACACAGACTTCCAAAAGGAAAGTTATTTTCCACTTTGTAGTTTTTTTATTTGGAAGTCGGTAGTAATTTTTTTGAAGAGAAGTTTTCTATAATTCTGTTACAGATAGGGCTGAATTTAATAATAGGTATCTATTAGGGATGGTTGGCTAGATAATCGGGGTTAGTGCTGAATAATATGCCACACGGGTCGCTTTTGAGTTAAGCAACATTTGCCGAGGTCGGTTCGAGGGTAGGAGATCATCCGTAACTATAAATGCAAGTACGGCCCACGTAATTGTGGTTCTAAACCGTTTACACAAATTTAAATTGATTGTTAAACCACGGAATTTGGTTTAAAACGGTTTATTTACAACTATATCCATAACTATAAACTCCAGTAGCTTAATTGCGTAAGTGAATTCGGCAAGGCAAAGGGTTTTGACCCCATCAATCGACTAATCACATAGACGGAAATCCACATCGCGTCTTTCATCTCGCATGTGAGTAGTCGATTGATGGGGTGAAAACCCTTTGCCTTGCCGAATTCACTTACGCAGTTAGGCTGCAGATCTCGGAAAGCACATTCCTTTTTTAATTCTTTTTTTTTTTAAACACGTTGCCCTACACTAGGAATTTCTTCATGGATAGTGGCGACACGCAGCGCAGCAGCCGATCGCTCAACCACTACGCCAACCGTGTCATCAAACCCTTCACACCCTATATTAAGCCGTAGCTCCCCGCTGTAATTTTTACATCTTTTACACTTCGATAGTCGTAACGGATAGTAGGATAGGGATTTCCAAAGTCTGACAACTAGTCTTGTCAACGGGTATTATTAGATACCCAGTAACTGGGTTCTGGTGGTCAAATTGGTAGTCACTCCAGCAGCCGTATTGCGTCAGTGAATTAGGCAAAGAACACGTTAAAGTAAGGGTGATGACTTAAAATAACGACTTTCGTATTGTGTAATACTCTCGAAAGGGGTTAGGTCATGGAAAGGATAAAACTCATAGGGTGGGAAGGACGAACCCTTTCTAAATTATTTACGCAACACCAAAAAATTAAAAGGAATGTGTCATACTCTTTCATGGAGTTTTCCCTTTGCCCTGCCGAATTCACTTACGCAATTGGGCTGCAGGTCAAATACTGGTACCTTAGTGCATCTAGTTAGACTGCCCAATATTCGTCTGTTATACTTCTTGGCCATCCTGAAGTTGGATACAATGGCTGCGCAGTAAGTAAATCTCATACAAAAATAGCACCGCGCCGTAGTGCCTTGCGCATCGGAAAACCATCTTCAGGGCGGCCCAGAACTTTGACGAGAACTATAGTTTGTTAAATAAGTCCAGACTCCAGTGTAAATGTTTGTTCTTTTTGTTTCAGTGAAATGCTAGTACCAGCACAATACGCGGGTCCCCAAGGAGGTTTGGCACAAGCATTACTACCCAATGCCTACTACCACCAACTACAAGATCCAACGCACTATTTACACAGCGGAGCACCGTAGATGTTGCCATAAGAATAATAGTTTAAAAATACCAGTGCCACAGATAATATAATACTAGCATACCAGAGCAAAAAAAAAAATGATATTATTGACTGTGAAAAAGTGTTATTTAAATTAAGTATATTGTTGTTTTGAAGCATCTATTAGATTGTAAATAGTTATTTTACTTTAGAACTTAGAGATTTATTTAAGATTCATAATGCAACTAAGCAGTAAGAAAATAATATTGCCATAACTCTTGCTCAATCGGCATCTGTCATAAAAATTGTTCTACGAACCGTGGTGGACGTGGTGGTCAAACAGGAACCTAAGTACCTACTTAATAAGATGCAAGTGAATTTGGTAAGGCAAAGGGTTTGACCCCATGAAAAAGTATAACAAAGACTCTTTAGATAATTAGGTATTGCCAAAAATTATTAGACTGTTTTGAAAAGAGTATCTTCACCAATGAAAGCGTCCAATAATTTTTGGCAATACCGAATTATTTAAACAGCTATTGTCATAATCTTTTATGGGGTCACATCCTTTGCCTTTCCGAATTTACTTACGCAATTAGGCTGCGGTCTGTTCTTTCAAATACCCATAACCTATTATAAGATGATTTGGGAAAATATCGAGGTGTACCGTCAACTTATCTAAAGCGACTATATCTTAAGCGACTTCTTTTTAAGATGCATTTTATATCTTAAAGATTAAGTTAAAAACGCGTCTCACCCTCAGTTTCCCACCTTAAAATTATCGAAGAAAAAATATGACAAATTGTCAAACACGCGTTATCTTCTGTGATTGGCTGTTAAAACTTCATTCAACCAATCACAGCAGATAACGCGTGCTTGACAATTTGTCACATTAATTCTCCGATAATTATAAGGTGGGAAACTGAGGGTTAGTATAATTTTCCCGACCTATATATAGATACGTATTTTATTTTATGTAAACGATTAATTCCCTACTATATTGCTATTTAGTTATCATGAAAAACTTAATAGTTCCTAAATGCCATGTACTTTAATTTTAGTTAAATTGATTTATTTAGTTTAGTTAACTTCAATTAAAATGGTTAAAATTTGATCTAGTATAACGCTTAGCATTGTGATTTTTAACCGCCCGGATTTTATCCGCGCGCATTTTTATCCGCGTACTGAATGGTAACTAGCACGCACTGCGAATAAAATACCGCGCGATTTTTGTCTCTTTCTACATGTTCATAGAGCTCAAAATATTCGCGCGAATTTTAACCGGTGGATTCTGTGGCAGACACAGATTTGTTGCGACTTTTTTTTCATACAATTCCATAGGGCGTAGAATTTGCGAATTTTATCCGCGCGGCTAAAAACCGCAGTGCGTGCTAAGCCATAATGTTCCAAATAAAAAGTCGTACTGTAGGTGCTCGGGTACCTACTGAGTACTGTCTAGGTACATCGAGCTTCAAGCCGGTTGTAGACCAAGAGCTATACTCACACGAAATAAAAAATCACGGTTAGAGGTAAGTACTTCTGAACTGCATTCTAGTGTGCAGACCGCAAACTATGTAACAAGGTATAGAAAAATACCTCAGCTCTGCGAACTAACAAAAGTAAGGCCCTGTTTTTTGTTTCGTAGTCTCAAACAATGGTCAAAATAAGCAAACCAATTATTGCAATTTTCGGTAAAACGCGTTTGCAACTTATTTGACCATTAGTGATGGCAACAATTATTGATGAATACCAACTTTAACGCGCTTTATCGAAATGTGCAACCATTGGTCAGCAAATTATCTACTAATAACAAACTGGGCCTCAGTCAGCTGTAGTTAATTGAAATGAAAAGTTTACGTTTTCTTTATTTTACCGTCAATACCGTCAAAACATTATCTATCGTAAAGTACAGTTCGATTCAAACTTAATAGCGGCTCGAAACTATCTGCTACTCGCTGCGCAGTACCTAGCAATTTCACGTGACAGCGGGAGTGTAGGGTAGGGTATTGCGCAGCGTGTAGGGAACTTCAAAACCGCCATTAACTTTACAACACATTGGCGGCGTTTTTTAAATTAATTTGTCCGGTAAAATTAAGTATTTTGTGATTTGTGCTCAAAATAGTGAATTTTGTAATATGTTCGTAATTCTAAGGTGCTGTTTAAGTTTCAAACCATTGTATTCTAGTCCGGAAGCGAATTAAAGTTCTATAAGAATTTAATATTGTTTTATTTAATGGTAAAATGAAGATGATATCTACTGACCAGCGACCTCACAGCCCCTAAACTACATTTGAAATAACATTAGACATGTGATTTTGAGTTCTATCCCGTAAACATAAAGATGACATAAAAAGCATAAACCTGATACCAAAACCAACTGTTTACTACAGCTACCATTTGTCGTATCACCAACGCAATAGAAGTCAAAATCGGTTGAACGGGCCGTAAAATGGGCTAATTTAAACGTCTAATGTTATCGCAAATGGAGTATAGTCGCCTTATAACAGGCGAGCGATGTCTGTCAACACTTAAGACTAAAAGATCATATACAGGTCGCCACTAGACCATTTCAAATTAGTAGCGACCACTTCTGTGATGTGTCGATGTCGTGCGCCTGTTGCGTCAGAGGGCACGCAATGATCTACTGCTGCCATGAAAATAATGGGCGTCAATATTACGAAAGTTGCCACAACTGCTGGGAATGTTTCCAAACTTGCCGGCAACATTGGGCAAGAAACGTAGGTATACTCGTAAATAGAAAACAGCTTTTACAAATATAATATATTTATAAGAAGTGGCCTGCAAGTAACAGACTTGGAGGAAGAGTCTGTCGCCTGAACAGACACCTCAGAACTCACCAGAACTAAGAAGGCGCGGCGCGTTTATTCAAATGTTGCGACTGTGCCATTTACTGGTGCAAATTGGGAACTTTACCTATAATTTTTGAGATTGACGCTTCAGTTCCTGCGCGCTCTAAAGAAACAAAATAGAAGAAAAGTGTTTATTCCGCACGCGCACCCAACAGGTAATGTATACAGCGCCATCTGTAAGGCGTGAGAGATAAACGCAATGGCGCTCCTGCCACTGACCTCTATTATACAAGTACGCTGGACTAAACATACTATATGAAATGACAGTTGATTTTTGTGCTGATTCAAAGCGCCCCGCTCGAGCGTATCAGGAACTAAAATTGACACATTTAGAGATAAGATACTACCAATATTTATAAAAATTAGGTAATACTAATATATTTGACTGGAAATATTATAATATTGTAACTAATATATCAGTATTAGTGATATTTTTAAATTACACTAATATCAAAATAGTAGACTTGGCAAGGCGTATCACTCATCTACTGTATTGACGTCTCGTAGTATGTTGGAACTAAATATCTCATATTTGTATTGGTGATGAATATTATATTAATGCCTAATAATCAGTTATAATATGTTCAATAGCAATGTGTAATACTAAATTCTGGAATCATCATCATGATCATCCACGGCCCGACTTCGCCCACTGCTGAGCACAGGCCTCTCTCTTGTACCAATCACTACGTTCCTGAACCTGGAATTAATTCTGGAACAATATCATGATAATTATAATTTTATTAACAAATGTTTTGAAGTCAAACAATTTATTATCTACATCTGAAACAGAGCTGAAAACTGATTTCAGCGGGGGTAGGGTCATCTCGATAACTTATTTTCATTACTTTATTATATAATATTTAGATCAGATTTAAACAATGCACCTGCCATGTTATCTCTTCACCACCCTTGGTTGACTGGTAGAGAATGCCTAAGGCATTAAGTCCGCCATTGTACCTTTGTGCATGAAGTTTAAATAAATAAATATAAGTCTTCACCTTGCTGGAATGCGATGTCACTCTTATTTGCACCTTAACACTACAGAGACAAGATCTCAGCGATGAGAGTGAGAAATACGTCCGTTGTAAATGATTATCCATCTCATTTATTATTATTATTATATAAATGATGTTCCCTTCACGAATCCGATGGGCGTACAACTAGTGTACTTGAGCGAGGAGATACTTGCTCAAATGTGATAGTTTTTAGGATAAGTTGTTAGCCTAACCCTATATTTAAATCTCACTGATCTGACAGTAATGCGCTATAACTTTACTAGCACGCTATCCACTAGTTTATAGTTTGCAATCTGACTGAAAATATTTTTTAGTAAACTTTACAGCAATTATTCTATTACTTAAAAATTAATCATAATAAAAATAACTGTTTTTTTTTTCTCTTACGTATTAAATTATTCTCTCGATCGATAAAACCCATAAAAGTATTTCACCGAAAGCTGTGTCCCGTCTCTAATATTAGTTCCATGCGACTCTCACGTTAATTCACGTTGCTATCAGCGCCAAAATGGCGATAATCAAATGTCTTCATTTTGTCATCGTTAATATGAAGTCCAGTGTACAATGTATGATAGAGGTCAGTGCGCTCCTGCACTGACCTTTAACATACAAGTACGCTGGACTAAACATACTATATGAAATGACAGTTGATTTTTGTGCTGATTCAAAGCGCCCCGCTCGAGTGTATCAGGAACTAAAATTGACACATTTAGAGATAGGATACTACCGATATTTCTAAAAATTAGGTAATACTAATATATTTGACTGGAAATATTATAATATTGTCACTAATATATCAGTAATAGTGATATTTTTAAATTACACTAATATCAAAATAGTAGTCTTGGCAAGGCGTATCGCTCATTTACTGTATTGACTTCTCGTAGTATGTTGGAACTAAATATCTCATATTGGTATTGGAGATGAATGTTATATGAATGCCTAATAATCGATGCCGAAGCGATGTGTAATACTAAATTCTGGAATCATCATCATGATCATCCACAGCCCAACTTCGCCCACTGCTGAGTCACCACGATGATCACCACGTTCCTGAGCCTGGAATTAATTCTGGAATAATATCATGATTGTTATAATTATGTTAACAAATGTTTTGAAGTCAAATAATTTATAATCTGCATCTGAAACAGAGTTAAAGTCTTCACCTTGCTGGAATGCGATACCACTCTTATTTGCACCTTAACACTACAGAGACAGGATCTCAGCGATGATAGCGAGAAATACGTCCGTTGTAAATCACTTGGCAGAATTTCCAAGGCCGAAAAACACACTTAGGTGTCTTGGCGTGGCGTGGCGAATTCTGACGCAGTTGATTACAAAACTAGTTGAGTTATGACGTAGGCTGGAACAGAATCATTTGATTGGTGGATCCCACGACACGACACGTATGTTTCCGCATTTTTCTGACGACTCAGTGTTACCAGGATAATGGGACTGAGCCATGGGTTCCAGACCCAGTTATTCACAACATTTACACAATAGATACTAATGTAGTAGTACTTCGTCTTGGCGCAAATAAACTCTTTATAAGCTTTTATTTTAAATTGCCTTGTGATTGTTAGTACCAGAGCCAAAGACTACTTAGGTAGAGATACTACGGCGAGACCTGTCTCTGCCAGCAGCTGTGAGGGCCATGCTGGCAGAGACAGCAAATTGGAGGGAAATGGCCTCCTTCTGTGAGACTGTGATGGCCCAGAAGGAGGCCGCCGAGCGGGAGCGTGAGAGGGAAGATCCTGCTCGAAGAAGAAGGCGTCGGGGAGGCAACCGCCTCGGTGCCTAAAACGCCGAAACCCCGCCTGCATCACAAGCAGGTGGGACTCCGGGGTCGCGAGTGGTCAGATTGGGGACACTGTCCACCCACCGAGTGACTTCAGGAAGGACGGCAGCACAGTTGTCACGTGCTGCCGTACACAGCGTGGCTCAGGGGAAGCTATTCTTTCAGCTTCCCCAGGGATGTGCCCTAATAGGCGTTGCACAAAGGGGGTTCCGGTTTGGTCTTTTAAGAGGTGACGGGGCCCCTTCCAGGTGTTGATGGTGATCACCGGGGTGGTTTTAGTGAGGTAAAAATCCCACACTCCCTGATCTTTTCCCCAAAAGTCCAGGTGCCTTTTGAAGGTTTCCCCCCGTAAACAAAAAATAAGTCGTGTGGCACTCGGGGACTGCCGCGGTAAAGCTATTGCATAGCATTTATTCTAGATCCAGTCCTGGAAAATGCGTCAAAAAAATTAAAAACGTTAAAAACTCGAAAACGTAGCGAGCCAAACCCGCATTTATTTACTATTAATAAAACTCTAAAAAACAAAAAACGTAGCGAGCCAAACCCGCATTTATTTACGATTAATAAAACTCTAAAAAACAAAACAAAAATACCCTTATTCACATTGAAATAAGGTCGCTTTTATTTGACAAGCAAAAGTGACCCTTATTCTCATTAGCATAAGGTCCACATTGATCACCATTGTCACAGAAACAGCTCAGAGTGACCGATAAAAGGCAAAAAAATTACGACCAACAAAAATTTTAAAACCCTCATATCTCAGAAACGGTTGGAGTTAGCGCATTTCTGACAAAAAATTTGCCCCCCTGCCCCGCACTACTTCATCCAGATCGCCTTTCTTTGACAAGCAAAAGTGACCCTTATTCTCATTGGCATAAGGTCCACATTGATGGACAGTGGGGAGCGTGAGGTATTTTCGTTACGGAATTTCTGGATTCGGTCCCCGCGCTCAAGGCCCGCGAAAGAAGGTATGCAATAGCTTAAAAAAAAAGGTAGAGATACTACTTATTATAATAGGTAAGTACATACTTAGGTATGTGTGGGCCCAACCGATTGAGTTCAAATTTTACATAGACATTTAGTTACTGGGTAATAATAAGTTTTCGAGACTCTGGGGTCATCAACATTTCCACTGGTAGATACATCTCACAGCCTTGTACAGCCTTGCACTATATTATGTTCTGTCTCTAGGTGGAATATTGGTCTTTTTTCTGAAATCACCATGACATAATTTGTTATTTTCCTCGATAACATCCTGCGTACAGTTTATAGACGTAGGGCCAGGTAAATGGAATCGCTTCCCACATAACGAGAGCCGCTATGAACCAATTATGTGGGATTTTGGGTCTTCTTATGAACCATTCTCGGAAATTCCGTTTCGGTCTCCCTATATAAAATGTACTCTGTGGTTTCGGTGACATCGACATTACATGACGTGACGACGATGATGACGGCGTTGAATAGGTAATGTTAAACTAACCTTTCTATAGAGATGTCATTGTCAAGTCAACTTATGGCGGCAAAAATTTTTTAGTCTTATTTTGATTTTAAGAGTTTTTCACTATAGAGTTGATAATTTTAGTCTTTCTTTGGTAGTGTTGTTGGGTTAGCAGTTAGTTTTATTGGTATTACGAGTTTTCTTGAGTTAAGTGTTTTTATTAGTGTGAATTTCAAACAAGATTTTTCTTGGTGTTTGTGTTCTAACATCCAGGGTTTGTATGAACCTATTTCTTTAATAGATTTAATTTTTTTAACCGGTATCCGTCATGGATAACAAGAAACCCCCTGACCCTCCCGATCCCTTTGATTACAGTCCGATTCTAACCATTACTCTCCCCGATGACAAAATTGATAACGCTATGGACTCCGAATCTGCGCAAAGAAAAAGACCCGCATGCTCGCCCCCCGCTACTCCCATCAATCCTCCGAAACAATCCAAGCATACGATAGGCAGACACACATACAACTCAAGAGATAACTCACCATATGTAGTTCACGTGTCCCTAAAAGATGGACAGACCTCTGGCACTGTTTTACATCCTGTTAAGTTTGGTATGTTCCTCACAAATAATAACTTTGCTAATGTTATTCTCGGAAGCTTGAAACGTTTGGGGCGAAATAGACTCGCAGTAAGTTTTAAGACTCACCTGGATGCGAACAGTTTTCTAATAAGCCCAATACTGTCATCCCATGGATATATTACTTCTATCCCTATATATAACGTTACGCGCATGGGTCTCGTCAGAGACGTACCTATTGAGTGGACAGAAGAAGAGGTCATTGAAAATATCAGGGTTCCCACTGGATGCGGTCCAGTTATTAAGGCCAGGAGAATGAACCGAAAGGTGAGTTCTCCGGGCGTTACTGAGTGGAAGCCCACTCAAACCGTCATTCTTACCTTTGATGGCCAAGTTTTGCCAAATCGTGTTTATTGCTTCTACTTTACTCTCCCAGTTGAAAAGTATATGTACCCAACTATTCAATGATTCAACTGTTGTCGTTTTGGTCACACACGCACTGTATGTCGCTCACAACCACGCTGTTTTAAATGTGGTGAAGACCACCTAGGTGATAGCTGCCAAGTCCCCACTGAATTTGGCTTTTGTGTTTCCTGCTCTGGAAGTCACTATGCCACCGACAAGTCTTGCCCGGAGTTGGGTCGGCAAAAAGGAATAAAAGCACTGATGGCTGAGAAATCAATCTCTTATGCAGAAGCAAGTCAGGTATTCCCACAAGTTTCAAGATCGTATGCTGAAGTAATTAGATCATCTCCAAAAACCAAACCTATAGCCAGTCCTCTTCTGTTCCCCAGATCAACTCCCCAAACTCCAAAATCACACCGCAAAACTGTATTAATCAAACCAAAATCCCATGCCCCCCTGTCACCTAGTTATGATAAGCAAGCTCACCAAGCCCTTATTCAAGACTATTCATTCACTCCTGTCCAAAATGGTGGTGCTTACCCTCGGGCAAGTACTAACAGTCCTATTTCTTCAGAAAGTATTTTAAATATTATATCCAGTATGCTAATGGCTATATTAGCAAACACTGCTCATTCACTACCTGACCACGTTGCCAACAAATTGACATCTATAATGAATTATATTCACAATGCTCCCCCTTCACCTTCTTCAGTGGAACGTCAGGAGTATTACTCCCAGAAAACATGATTTACTTTTCCTCATTAATAAATTCAAACCATCAATCTGCAGCATTGCTGAGACATGGCTTCGTTCTGAAAGTAATTTCAGAATCCCATGTTTCAATGGTGTTCGACATGATAGATCAGATGGATATGGGGGATGTGCTTTGTTCATCAATAACAAAGTATCATTCACCCCAATTCCTCTACCCTTTGTAGGTGACAACATCAATGTTGTTGCTGTTAAGGCTGAGGATATAATTGTTTTTAGTTTTTATATTGCATACCCACAAATTGATGACCTTGATATCATAAAAAGTATGTTAAGTAATGTACAAGGTCCATTACTTGTCGTGGGTGATTTTAATGGTCACCACTATAGATGGGGGTCAGAAACCTGTGACAATTTTGGTATAGGCTTAGTGGATATATTAGATGAACTTAATTTATGTGTGATAAATGATGGGTCTGCCACACGTCGGGCTGTGCCTGGGCAAAATAACAGTTGTGTTGATTTGACATTTTGTTCATCTAATATAGCCAGCCTTTTTAATTGGAGTCGCTTGAATATGACCTATGGGAGTGATCACTATCCCATCATGGTGGAAATACCTTCCAAAATTATCCCTGATGGAATCTATGCTCCTCTTTTAAAATATCAACTGAACTCAGTTGATTGGGACCTTTACTCAAAAATTATAGATTTGCGCGTCTCCTCTCTTCCTTCCATTAATGATGAAAATGCTCAGGAATGCTTTTTGTCATTCTCCAACATAATATCTGCTACAGCGGATGATTCCTTCCCTTCCAAAAAACTGCCAAAGGGCAAAATCCCATCTCCGCCATGGTGGGATAGGGAATGTTCTGCTGTGATCAAAGCTAGGAATGAGGCCGAAATGAATTTTAACTTAAATATGAACCTGGAGAACATCATAGCTTTTCAGCATATATTGGCTAAGTCAAGAAAATTACTTAAGAAAAAAAAAAAGAGATAGTTGGCGTAGGTATTGTGATTCACTGAGTCCATCCACTCCAGTTTCAGTAGTATGGCGTAGGTTGAAATCCTTTAGGAATAATTTGAGGCCTCTCTCTGGGAGCATAATGTCTGATGAGCTTAGTCACCAGTTTTTTTCTAAATTAGCCCCAGCTTATGTTCCTGGTAAATATGAATGTGTCTCAATGAACCACCAAACAGCATCAGATGATCCTTTGGACAGACCATTTACATTGGAGGAACTTAAATCAGTCCTTGCCCATGTTAGGGACTCTGCCCCTGGGGTGGATGGATTCCCATATTCCTTCATAACCAAAGCTGGAGATAAGACCCACCAGTATTACCTGGACTTGGCCAATTACTGCTTTTCCTCTGGATATATTCCTCCTGATTGGAAGGTTCAAATTATTATTCCAATATTAAAACCTGGTAAAGATCCTAGTGATCATTGTTCCTACAGACCAATTGCTCTATCGTCCATACTCATTAAACTCTTGGAACACCTTATTAAAAACCGTCTGGAATGGTTTGTGGAGAGCAGGAAATTGCTACCAACATCTCAATTTGGCTTTAGGAAAAGCCTGGGTACAGCTGATAGTGTGGGTACCCTCACATCAGAGATCCGGTTGGCCCTTAGTAGGAATGAGTCTGTGGTAGCCGTTTTCTTAGACATTTCAGCTGCATATGATTCTGTCCTCATCCCTGTTCTTGGGCAGAAAATGAAAGAGCTGGGAATCCCGCCTAAAATTCGTCAGACCATATCAAATATCTTTTTAGACCGTAGTCTTAAATTAAGAATTCCTGGGGAGGAGTCTGCACCAAGATTAGCTTGGCGGGGCCTTCCTCAGGGATCCGTTCTTAGTCCCCCTTTATACAATATTTATACCTGCAATTTACCTTCCTGTTTAAATCTTAATTGTAAAATCCTTCAGTATGCTGATGATATTGCGTTATTGGTCTGTGGCAATTCCATCGTGGATGCTGCTCAATCTATGAATGTTTCTTTGTCCTCATTAAACCAATGGCTGTTAGATCATGGGTTATCTTTAAGTGCTCCAAAAAGTACATCAGTTGTGTTTACTCGCAGACGTATTATCCCTCAACTTGACATTAATATAGATGGCCAAGTTATACCAGTCAAAGAACAGGCTAGGTTTCTGGGAGTTATCCTGGATTCTAAATTGTCAGGTGTGGACCACATTAATAATACAGTTAAAAAATGTGAGCGCTCAGTTTCGATTCTTAAGGCTCTGGCAGGTGTCTGGTGGGGGGCTCACCCATACACCTTAAAACTGGTATACAATGCTCTGGTTAGAAGTGTGTTGGATTACTGTAGCTACTTAATTGAGCCATGTAATAAAGAAGCCCTACGTAAATTCGATGCAGTCCAGGCCAAATGCCTTAGAATAGTTATTGGCGCCATGAAATCTTCCCCCATTAACGCTCTCCAGGTTGAATGTGCAGATCCTCCCCTTACCCTTCGTAGACAATACTTAGCAGATCGTTTCTTGTCAAAAGTTTTCTCCCTCTCATCCCATCCCTTACTTCCCATTTTGGAGCAAATCAACCTTTCTTTTAATGTCTCTTCTTACTGGAATAATAAATGTATTCCATTGATGAATAGGTACAGGGAGCTTAAACAACTCTCTTCGCCTGTTTGTCAATACCCTTCTCTTCCAGTATTTGCTTCCGCATATGAGGTGGTCCATTTCAAGCCAAAGATCGTCTTGGGCCTTGGTATCACTAAAAACTCCCAGGACGTAAAAGCAGAGTTTGCTCGGGCTATTCAGAGATACTGGAAGGGTTGGAATTTGTTCTATACGGATGCATCTAAATTATCATCAACGGGGTGTACAGGTGTTTCAACATACTTCCAGAACTCTAAAATAGCTCTTTTATTCCAATGTCCGCCAGAATCTTCAGTTTTTAAACTTAAATTATTCAGCTCGTGGTCAGCGGAGTGGCAAGCAAGCTCGAAACTCAAAGGGGCATATTATGCCAACATTCAACCTGACATCCAGCGGAAACCTTGGTTTTTCAAATGCCCTAAAATGTCTAGAAGAGCTGTTTCATCCTTGTGTAGGCTGAGACTCGGTCACTGCTGTAGTCCAGTATTCCTAAATAAGATCCGTGTTCGTGACTCTTCCTTGTGTGAGTGCGGCCTTGATGATGGTACATTAGACCATATCTTTTTTTCATGTCCTTCGTATTCCCACTCCTTTGACTTGTATCATACGCTTCCCAACATTAAAATCCCCCTCCCTATCAACTTCCATTCCCTTTTAGCAAATTTCTCTCCTAAAGTTATCAAACTCCTTTCAAAATTTATAATTGACAATGGCATCAAAATGTAGTTACTTTTTTTTATTTTTTTTTTATCAATGTCTATCTTTGTTATCTACCACAAAGTTCGTCGGCTCATCTCACCGCGCTGTCGCCTCTACATGACACTGGAAGAATAAACAAAGTTCGACGGCTCGACTCACCGTGCTGTCGACTCCACATGACACCGAAAGAATAGCTCAATTCGACGGCTCGCGTCATTGTGCTGTCGTCTCTACATGACACTGGCAGAATAGTCGGCATCGGCTCAGTTGCCAAAGAAGAAAAAAAAAAAAAAAAAAAACCTTTCTATAATATTAGGCATCGTGTACATTATCAGTTAGGCATAGCACGCACTGCGATTTTTATTCGCGCGAATTTTTTTTCGCGCGTTCTGTGGCCTATGGAGTTGTATGAAGCTGCACGCACTGCGGAAAAAAAATCGCACTCCAATAGAACTAAAAATTTCGCGCGGAAAATAATTCGCGCGAATCAAAATCGCTGTGCGTGCTATGCCTTACAGACCCAAATAATCATAGATTGTATTACTTACTTTTTACTTAAAAATAGTCGATTTTCAGAGTCCCTGAACTAGTTACTACTTGTCGCATCCCTAACAAACGTCAAATTCGTAATTGCAAAATATATCAAATCGTCTGATCGAAGTTCTTTGTTTTCATTTTAACTTTTTTAAATTTAGGTAAAACAAGCGATAAAACTGTTGAAAAGTTATTGAAATACGATTGTCCACAAATTTTAGTGCCACAACTAACGTTTAGAGAGTCTACATTTCGTCAATGACGTAACAGCGAAGGGAAGTTACGATGAGCGAAACAAAATCTTTCGTAAACTTCTCTTGCCAGCGATGTTTACAACCGCTGAAGCTTGACGAGTCCCTGCACAACCTGGGTGAGCATACAATCGCTGATCTGACTCTCCAGATTCGACGCAACAATGAGGTCGACTTGGATATGCAGTCCACAAGTTTGGAAAATTACGTACCTCCGTTCCGCATGTCAGAATCGGGTAACGGCGCAAATGGATTCATGGTTATCTCTGACGGCTGGGAAACAACCTCAGTAGGTCACCAGTTGCACGTCAAAGCTACTCTGTTCGATTTATTATCAAATAATTCAGATGTAGACCATCCTCTTTGTGATGAGTGCACAGACACATTATTAGAACTTATGGATGGTCAGTTGAGGCAAACAGAGGCTGAATGGAAGGACTATAATGACTATCTAAAAAAGCTTGAGGATGACAAAGAGGATTTGAATTTGGAAGGGCTAGAGAAAGAGTTGGAAGACTGGAAACAAGAACAAAGTAGATTATTACAGGAGTTGTCTGCGTTACAAAAAGAAGAAAGGGCCATGAAAGAGGAAATAGAAATCCAAGAAAGTGAAAAGGACAGATTGGAGACGCAACAAGATGTTTACTGGAGAGAGTACACCAGATATCGGAAAGACTTGATGACAATTGAAGATCAAATGAAGTTTTACGAATGTCAACTTTCATATACTCAGTCACAGCTAGAAAAATTAAAGAAGACTAATGTATTTAAGGCTACTTTCCATATTTCTGATTCTGGTCAGTTCGGTATCATTAATAACTTCAGACTTGGTCGGTTACCATCAGCGCCCGTTGACTGGTCCGAAATCAATGCAGCTTGGGGTCAAACAGTCCTGCTTCTTGCTTCATTAGCAAGAAAAATAAGCTTTAATTTCCAACGCTACCGTCTCGTGCCATATGGTAACCATTCATACATTGAAGTAGTGGAGGACCAGAAAGTTTTACCTCTTTATGGTTCAGGAGGTTTCCGTTTCCTCTGGGATACAAAGTTTGATGCAGCTATGGTAGCTTTCTTGGACTGTCTTCAACAATTTAAGGAGCAAGTTGAAAAGGGTAATACGGGCTTCTGTCTGCCGTACCGAATAGATAAAGGAAAGATTGAAGATACAGCATCTCCGCCACATGCCTATTCGATAAAAATACAATTTAATTCAGAGGAGCATTGGACTAAAGCTCTGAAGTATATGCTGACGAATTTGAAATGGGCTCTGACATGGATTTCATCACAATTTAGTGAGGATAAACAAGAAAATCCATAAGAAAAGGATGCTCTCTATCTCTTAATATTTTACTCAACATTTGGCTATGTTTAGGTAGACTTCTGAAAGAGCTCAAAATCTACCTTAAGATTTTCTAAATTGTATTTAGATTTGAGATAATTGGAAAATCAACTGTCACTATGACAGTGTCGCTGCTTGAATGGTGTCCCATGCATTTTCATAGCGCATAATACCAATGCTCTATTGCCATATGATCGACACTAAAAATGTCAGGTCACCCTTTCGAGCGCAGCGATACTCTCGCAGCATCAGTGTGCCAGTGTGGAGCCCCTGGATCACCTCCTTTCCTGCTCAACATGCACAATCACCTGCACCTTCCACCACTTGAATGAGGCCAATGACAGTGCTATCCAGGAAGGCACAATTTGATCGGACAAAATTTGAATCAATACAACACTTAAAGAAGATGAAGAGTGTGGCGTTATTGACGCCGAAGCCTCTTTGCTCAGAAGACTACTTTTCAACACCTAAAAAAGTAGGAAATGTAAATAACACATTCATTAGAAAAATATTTGTATAATTTGGCAAATACATAATCTTGAATACCTGATTTCTGAATTAAGTATTTGAAGTGTAGGTACCTTTTGGTAAAACTCCAGCTTGAAAATCTGACAGACTATTGTACATACAGACTATTAACTTGTAATTCTCAATTCAGAAACTGGCTGTAATAAATAGTTGCAAGTTCGAAACGCTATTGTTATCTTAATCATAACTAATGTAATATTGTCAAGAGGTAAAATTTGTATGTTTGTAAGAAGGACTGATCCGAAAATTCTTTCACTGAGAATGCAACACTATTGCTGTAAATTAGGCAGACCACATATACCAAAAAAATACGGGCCCTGTGGGATGCGCCACAAAGCAAAGAACAAAATATGCTGGATATTTAAGTTTCATATTAGAAACTAAATAATTATACTATTTGTTGTGTTCAGTACAATGCTGTGATTTTGTCTTTATTCCCAATTTTGTAAATAATATTCAATAAGTAGCTCTACTTGATATGTAAATAATATAGTATTATATATAATAAATATATTGCAGTAACTATTGACTAGCATGTGTTATTATTACTCATTTTCCTTATTATATATACACTCTGATTTCCTGTTTGATAGTAACCCACTTTCAACATGTAGATTATAAAATTTAGTTCAAGCGCCATCTATTTTACTTTATAAGTATTAACATCGTTGTAGTAAAAAGCTGGAGATTGAAATACATTTGTTTGAAAACAGATGGCGCATTCTTATTAGCTCTAGATACTTTTAACAGATGGCGTTGTCTCTTTTTAACCGACTGCAAAGATGTTTAGACTTTTTTAGTTGCCAGGTCTTATACAAATGCGTACAGAACTCTTTTTACAACGTGACCACAAAAATATCTTCTGTTCCAAATATATTTTCTTTATGTAATCTAATACATAGTTCTAGAGAAGCGACCGCGGACCGGAACACGTTGCGTTGGAGAGAAGTTCCTCATTAGAAGGACCGATGGCCTGGTGAAGGTTGCGGGGATCCGCTGGATGCGGCCAAAGTTGTGAGGGTGACACTTGGGGGAAGCTTATGCTTAGCAGTGGACGTCTTTCGGCTGAAATAATGATGATTACTTATTGATTGATTACTTTTGTACGGAATAGCTGTTTTTTGCTATATTAAAGTAGGTACCAGCTAGCCAAACTGACTTGATTTGTGAAATGTAAAGCTTTTAGCTTACAACAGCATGTCTTATATAAGTTCTAGTTCTAGCTAGCTGTTATTTATCTCAAGTAATTCTAGTGCTTAATAAATCGCTGTGAAACGAACTGTCACCGGCACAAGGGGTTCCCTGCGGTCTTAGTTTAAACCTCCTTTGTACGTAGCGTGGTGCGACTGGGATTTTGATGTCTTTGTACTGACTTCTGCAGTGCATAGGCAGGTAGGTAGGTACTTTTTAGTATTGTAGCTGAACTTTGCCTATGCATTTGCCAGAGCGGAATTGCCGCAAGAAATCGTACTTAGTGGCATTCGCATCTCACTCTGCTAAGAAATACGACATTCGCTTAGTTAAAAACATTAGTTTCTCAGAATTTTAAGTTTTTGCTTCCATGTGACTGCCCCTGCCACCCCAGGGTCAAAGTATGAGTACATATAGGCCTAGCGGTTTATTTTATCAACCTCTAAGAATTCAACCGGAAAGCAAAACAACTGAGGAACTGTTTCGTGTGTAGCATAAATAGTGTTTGAATTCAATTTTGTACACAAAGCGATTGCCACAACAATCCTTAAAGATATTTAATTGTATTCAAATATGCAACTGATTGCTATGAAGATTCATATATAGGCGCTTCTTGTGACGGTGGATTCGTTTTTTGTGTACCTACTTTTTTTTTGTTTTCTTTGTTCTTTTGGAATATATACGTAATTTATAGCTCCAGTCTAGAATTTTCATTTTCCTGCCTAAACACACATCTCAGCAAATAGATTATCCTTTGATTTAGTTTATTATATTGAGTATTTATGGTATAATTAATTATATTTATAGTTTATATGTATCTATATTTAAATAATCCTGTTAAGTAAGTTTAAATTTTAATATTGCATCTGCCACTGCATGCGCTGTTTATCTCTCTGTCACCCAAAAGTCGACTGCTACAAAATGCCTAAAGCATTGATTCACCTCTGTATTTTTGTGTGCATGAAGTATTAAATAATAGTATATTATGGTACAAGTGTGTAATGTTGGTGATTACCGCTAAGGCGCCATTGAGACCCGAGCCGTTAAGTGAGGGTCTTAAGAGAGCCGAGGACGGTAATCATCAATACACACGTGTATCATACGACGTTTTTCAACACACTTGTGAAGAAAATAATACAAAAAAAACATTTCCAAAAGTGAAAACGAGTTGTGAAATTTTTTCGCAATGGCGAATCAGTTTTCCTGTGCGCGCGCATCTAAAAATGGCGATCGGCCATAGACTAAAAAGAATGAGTTTTTTTTGGGTTTTCGCGGATGGCGTATTAGCCAGGTACAAAATGGGGAATTTCAAGTTTTCTTTATTACAGACCAAAACAAAAGTTATAATTGAGTGAAAGTTTTATTTATTAAACACTGTACGAGTTGAAATTATCTATGTAAATACGAAGTTGCATGAAATGTGTTGCATTTGTACTATTGAGCACGATCTTTTTTGTATCGAAACTTTTTTAAGAACAAAGCAACTCAACCAATAAATAAAATAAAAAAACTCTATAACTCACTTGTGAATAATAATAGCAATGTAAAAGTCACAGTTTGATAACAGGTGTCATTATGTGCCTAATTGCGGTGAAATTAGATCCACTTTATGAGCAAGTGGGTTGAAAAAAAGAAAAGAAAAAAAACCCGACTGATTAAAAAGCGAACTAAAAAGACGTAAACAAGAAGAAATTCATGCTGTGCAGTCGGAGGATACATTTTCGCGAGCTGGCTAACCAAAACCAGACGTATGAGCAAGTTCTCTCGCTTTGCTCGCTCACTTAAGCTCCCGTCATCCCCTTCGAACCTAACCTATCCGTGTCGGGGTTCTCTAAGCTCGCGAGCTCGCTTCACTCGCTCTTGGACTAATTCGTTGAAAACACAAAAACAGCCGAACTTCCGCGCTGCACAGCGATGTCGCCTCGATGGTTGTTCAGCTATTTTCAAAAGAATAATATGCCAAAAAAGAAAAATATAACCCCAAATACAATTAAACTATGTAACAATATTATTACCGCAGCTCATAAAAACCTCCTAAAAGATATTACTCAAACCGGATAAATAGTTACTTATTTAGTATAATAGTCACCCATTCAGTATATTTTTCGCCCGGTTAATAATAAAAAAAAGAAACCTCATAATTTGGCAACAAAAAGAAAGAAAATGTTGATGTTTTTGTACCTCATAAAAACTGTGCGCTTTTTCGGTGTTCCGAAAAAGCGCACAGTTTTTATGAGTTAGGCCACAAGAGCGAAGACACGAGGAAAAGCTAGTCGTCATGCTATCCATAAGGAAATGAATTAACATTCTCATTATAAATAAATTAAATCTATTCGACATTCAAATTAACATTTTAATTGCATCAAATTACGAATCCAAAGGCCTCATTAGTAAAACAATTTAAATATGGAATCCTAAAAAACAGTAAGAAACAAAAAAAAAAGTCATTTCATTTCGTATTTCAAACTTGCAAAGGACGTTCTGTGACTACAGACAGAATGCGTACCTTTGTGACGTTACAAAGAGCGGGAAACCCTCAAAGGCGGACATTTTGAAAACGTTTCGTTCACCCGTGGCAGTGCGAGTCGTGCATACGTAGTTAAAATCCTTTGTTTAGTTTCAGGTGTTTCTTTCTGGTGAAATGCATTTTTTGGTTTCGTTTTTTTTTCAGGGGTAATCAAGATGTGTGAGGTTTTTTTGAGGATTTGAAGGGCTGTTTTACAAAATTTGGATGTATCGTCTTACTACTTGGATGGAAGATACGTCACCAAAACTTCTCAAAAAATCTGCCGTATCAAAATTGCAGGGGCACGAACGAAGCTTATTCTGTTACGATCAGAAAATGCTTTTAACTACAATACAATAGACCAAAATCAGACTGCTCAATATGATTTTGGGTCAATAATTAGATAGGCTTGAAGAAAGTGTAAGAGGGCTCTTATCTTTAGTTATTTACCATACTTAAATAAGTACTTAAATTGTAATATTTCTGAGTAGCGAACGACATCTTAATAAACATTGAATCGTCAAACAAACTAAAAAAAAGAAAAGTGAAAAGATTTAAAAAACAAAGCAGACATTTTATACGAGACGGAGTCCTAATAACTGAATAAGTAGAAAAGTTGTTAAACAAGGCAGCTGGAATAAATAAGCTAATTTAAATGCATTGAAACTACAATCACGGAGGAACTGAGTTCTAATATTACTATTTACTTTGAAGGTGTATACAATCTTGCAAATGAGATGTTCCGTTTTGATTACAGTAATAAGTAAAATTATGATACTTTATTATAAAACTATGTACTTGATAATGTTACATTCGCAGGCACACGTCTCCATCTTTTAGGTTAAGCAACTTTTGCCAAGGTTGGTTCGTGAATTCATCTATGATAACGAGAGTTTGAGATCCCTTCGTGCCTTGGAGAGCTCGACCAATGGCTTAGCACTGGTTCCTGTCATTTGTAGATCTTTGGTAGTTGTTGATGTTTGACAGCGGGGAAATTACGTTTTTAACGGTGCCAGACGAACTCTTAAAGGCATGAACTATGAATCAAGAGATCAGAAACTTCCTTCGGTTGAGATAGAAAATGTGATTCAGTTTTTTAATTAGGATGCAGGTCATTAGAAGCCCGAAAGTCTAAAAATCTTGCCAGTAAGTTGTGAAGTTTACCTATGCAGTCACCTCATGCAAAATTCTTGCTTTCAGCTGCTGAATGCGAGCTAAATGTCGGCCCCAACGTAGATGACATATAAAAATAAAAATAAGTGGGCTGATGATGGCCATTGGCCACAGTTTCATTCTTCCACAGGGCGACTACAGAGTATATCTACCACTGCTAGTAAAGTATAGGAGAACAAGTTCTTTGTTATTCACTTTTTAGGTGTGGTACATAATGTGAATATCATCAAAGTAGTCGAAGTCAATTAAATACGTACCATTAAGAGGAAATATGGGCAGAGAGCGCCGACTGAATTTCCTTAGTAAAAAGTCATAATTCGAGGTTTGGCTCTCGTCTATTTCCTCCTCCAATATTAGACCAATTTAAAAGATATTGCATAAACTGCTAAAGTAAAATGGAAAATGGAAAACATAGCGACATAGTAAACATGTCGCTATGTTTTCCATTTTCCATTTATATTTGTCAAATTTGTACACTGAGCCTCTGTTGACAGCGCAATTTTGAGCATTTTTCGAGGGTTCTAGTGCTTCTAAAAATAATGTATCATCAAAAAGGAAAACATAGAGACGTAGAATGTATCTTTTATTTTCAGTTTATGGAACATATTTTAAATTGGTCCAATATTGGAGGAGAAAATAGGCGAGAGCCAAACCTCGGATTATGACTTTTTACTAAGAAAATCCAGTCGGCGCTCTCTACCCCCGTTTCGTCTTAAGGATAACACAAAAACTACTGGACAGATCTTGATCAATTTTAAATGGGACCATATGAGAATCACCAGCATTCAAATAAAATCCGGCCAAATGCGTCTCGGACTTCGCACATTTAGGGATCCGTACCAAACCACCAAATGAAATGAAATTTATTTGCAAGAATATAGGTACTTACATAATAACATGGTAAAATAATTAAAAATAAAGGAAAAATAAAAGGGAATTAAAAAAAAAATCTGATTTATCAATATATTTATAATTACATTTTTAAAATAAAATAATTAGTCAGTAAAATATTCGTAATAATAAACATAATCACCAAATTTGTGGTTCATAGGTCAATGATATTCAAATAAACAGATATGTTATGAGCGCGCGCATTGTGAAGACTCGAATAGGTCACAATTGTGACCTTTTAGTCTTTAGTTTACGCATGGCGAAGAGCGATAGGCTTTGTTGAAACAAAAACAAAATAAAAAAAATGCCATCGTGTGTATTTGTAATTTATTTATTTATTGATTACAATAAATATGTTTTAATGTCAGATGAATGAAAAGTGTGTATGTGTGCTGCCGCTGCTGCGTGGCACACTTTTTTCAATTGTTTTGTGAGTGTATAACGTATCTGTTTATTTGAATATCATTGTTCATAGGTCAATGGGAAGACATAAAATTCTTCGGAACAAAATTTTGTAAAAAAAAAAGATAATTAAAAAAATCAAAAAACCCGACTGCTTTAAAAGCGAACTAAAAAGACGTAAACAAGAAGAAAATCATGCTGTGCAGTCGGAGGATACACATTCGCGAGCTGGCTGACCAAAACCAGATGTATCCTCCGACTTTTTTTTTAAAATTTACTATTAGTTAACAAAACAGATAGGTGTTGCAACCAGCACCCTTGCTAAGTTATAAAATAACTCGTATTAAGGGCAGTGGTACAAGTCCATATACAATAATTTAAACTTTTAACAAATTGCAGGCAATTTATAACGCTTTAGTTCTTTTTTTAATTAGGTACATTTAAACATATAAGTGTAATATATTTTTGAAATCACCTCTTAAAGCCCTTTATTTTGATATCCCACACGATGGGGTTGGAAGGATAAAAAAAAAAATCCCCTCACTAAAGGGCGCCCAAAATCCGCCATTTTTTTCTTTTCCAATTTTATGTAGTCAGTGACACTCGCAGGGTTAAGATGAATCGATTGACGTAAGAATCATCAAATTCGGCCAACGTGTTTGGCCTCTAGAACGCCACATAGGAACAAACATACATACATAAATACTTACATACATACATAGACTGATAAACACATTACCCTACTTCGACAGATGAATAAAAAAGCTGACTTTGGTGGCCTTAACCACCCTTAAATAATTGTCGAAAAGAAGATGAAGCGGAAACCAAATAATTGCCACTTAATTTGGCCGCATCCTGCATGAATGCTTCTCTTCCTTGCACAGCTCTTTTCAAATTAGATAACTATACTCCCTTCCCTACATTCAACCTTTATACTCTATCCTTCCCTTGCAAAGCCACTTGCAGGCTTTAGCTAGTAAGACAACGATCAACTGAGCTGATGTTCTCGTGATAATCCGGCGCGCAGTGCTCAGGGCACGCGTGGTAAGTTGTTCTACATGTTTCAGGACATACGGGTGAGAGTTTAGGACGTGCGCGTCTCGTCGATTCCATGTTGTACACTAATACACACATCAACACGGTCTAGGGATATTTCATACTCAATTAAATAACTCGAAAAGTACTGGCCGCATTGGAATCTTTTATACACCGATTTGTTTGTAATTTATCTCAGACTAATTCCAAATTCAAATTTTTGAAAATTATTTTGTTTCGGTGGCATAAAAATGTCTTGATGTGTAGGAGAGGGAATTTTCATTTGTGCGAAATTTAGAAAACAATACGAATTACGTTTAGTTACAGTTTTTTTTCATTTTTAAACGAAAGATAAAGTTAAAATTGAGGTATTGTAGCCATGCAACGCCAACATTTGACGAGGGCGGAGATGTTACGAGCTGTGGGAATGCTGGAAGCTGGGTCTGTTCAGCGTAATGTTGCTGAGGCCATAGGGATGCCCACCAAAATGTAATTTCAAGATTGTGGACACGCTATCGTGCCACAGGTGAAGTAGCGGAGAGGCACCGGGGGCCAAGTCGCATCACTACCCCCAGACAAGACCGATTTTTGCAAATTACTGCGCGAGCTCAACCAAATGCAACGGCGACTCAATTGGTCCAAAGGCTGCGAGTGGAACACCAAGTGCTTGTGAGTGACCAAACTGTAAGAAGGCGACTGCATGAAAGCAATCTACGCTCTCGTAGACCACTCCGGGTCCCACCTTTACGGAGAGGCAATCGTGGACGACGATTAGAATGGGTTCGGAACCACGTGGACTGGGGCCGTGAGCAATGCTCCAATGTGCTGTTCACGGATGAATCCAGGTTCGGCTTCCATCCAGATTCACGAAGGACGCGTGTTTGGCGAGTTCCTGGACGATGGAGCCGTCTTCAGAACTCTCAGGAAGTTCACCCATACCAAGGAGGAACAATTATGGTTTGGGCAGGAATTCGTCTTGGAGGACGGACGGATCTCGTTTGGGTGCGGGGCAATATGACGGCAGACCGATACGTCCAACAGGTGCTGGGGCCCGTAATCTTGCCCCACAGGACACAAATGGGGCAAGATTTCCTGCTCATGCACGACAATGCCCGGGCACACACGGCGAGAACGGTAGCAGCTTGGTTACATACACACAATGTTAGGGCCTTAGACTGGCCTGCTCAATCGCCAGATCTAAATTCCATTGAGCATGCGTGGGATATGCTGCAAAGAAGAGCTCTGAAGGAAGTTCCTGAAAATCTGGCTACAGAAGATCAACTTTTTGCGCACCTGAGAAGGACATGGGACAATATTCCGCAGCAAGACATTGACAACCTTGTTCTGAGCATGCCGAATCGTTGCCGATGTATTATGAACATCATGGGCGCTTTCTCAGACTACTAACTTCAAGTTTATAAACACAAATTAAATGATTTTTCAATTTTTTTCAATTTTTACTCATAAATTAAAAGTTAATTCATATACAGTTTCCGTCTATGCTTCATTTTTTTTCATAAAATCCTGAAATTTTAATCGAAGTACCTTAACCATTTTAAAAAAATGGTAGAATATTAAATAACGTATCTTTGAAATATATACATGTCATATAAATAATTAACACATTGATAGTAATTCGCTTTTTTAAAAATATCCCTAGACCGTGTTGATGTGTTTACGTTGGTATTAGTGTACAACATGGAATCGACGAGACGCCGAAAGACGCAGAGACCAAGGCTAGGTAACAAGTGTCGTCATCATCATCATATCAGCCGAAAGACGTCCACTGGACATAGTTCTCCCCCAAGTGTCATCACATTGATCAGTCCTGTCCGTTTCGCATCCAGCGGATGCCCGCCGCCGTCATCAGTCCATCTAGAGAGAGGCTTCCCAACACTGCTTCTTCAGGTATGCGGTCGCCACTCCAGACCTTTACGTCTGGACAGCTTTTAACTCTTTAAAAGGCGCATGTCCGTTCCTGCATGGAGTATTGCAGCCACTTTGATTATATACTTGTCTAGATAGAGCAATGCAAACAAACGACGCGCTAAAACTGTCTCCAATTGCGTGATATGTGTGAGTACCGCTCGTGTACTTATTGTCGTCAAACTGTCAATGTATGCATGTTTAAGGATGCCTGCTCCAAACTATTAACCTACCTTTTCTGCATTATTTAATATGATGAAAGTTAAACAAAACAGGTTAAATTAAACAATAATGTTGTAGATTAGTGTATCATTTATTTTAGTAACAACAAAAAATACAATGGAAAATATACAGTAATTTATAGATTGAAACACATCTCTTTGTGTTTGATCTCGGAATATCTTTCTCTTTGATTTTATTGCCTGGGCTACGTTAAGGTAAGTTGTCATTTACTGATCAACTATATAATGTAATTTTTAAAATAATAATGTTCTTCTGATCGAAAGATTATGTAATGCTATTTGTATTTTGTCTCCCATAGTTTCGTTAAATCTCCCTAGTAATAAATTGACAACACTGGCTAAATCAGACTAACCTACAAAGTAACGAATTAAAAATCGTGTGTTCTTATAATAATAGTGGTTAAATAACAAAACGTACCGGTGAAAAGTGCTCTTGGTATTATTATACGGTTTTCCCACATAATTGCTATACAGTCTGATGGCAGAAACCGGCATAATTAATTATTTTTCGTGAACACGTTACCCTTAGGTGTTTCAAATGACACTGACGTAAGTAAGAAGCGAGTCTACCAATTTTAGTAGACTTTATTTGGGCCGTTCAGGTAGGGTCAATGTGGCATCTAGACAAGTATATAATCAAAGTGCAGCCACCTCTGGGATGGCTCAGCTAAATACCAGCTTGCCGCGCTTGACTCGGTGGAACGCAGAACTAAGAGACTAAACTGCCTGCTTATCCGTCTTCTACAGACTGTGACTGACATCTAGACGCACTGCAAGTTACCACCTCACCTAGGTGCCATTCCACCAATTCGCACCAAGCGCTTCCAAACATCATTTACAATCTGCACAGCAAAAGAGTGGAATTACTGCCTGCGTCTGTGTTTCCGAACGCATACAACCCGAATCTCTTCAAAGTTAGAGTGAACAGGCTTCTTCTGGGTAAGCTCACTCCATCGTCGACTTTGTCTCTGTCACCTCTGAGGCTCTGACCTAGACTAAAGTCAAGAGCAAACACATCCTTTCCAGACCTTTCCGGTGGAAGTGCCTGTAGATTTCTGACTAATTAAACTATACTAATGAAGCCGAAGATAATACATTATCACTTGTACTCATTCATCAGCCGTTGTTGCCAATTTCATAAATATGATTACATTTTATTGCGTTCTGGACACCGGAAATTATCATATTCCTTTGTACAACACAGGCATTTCAACGCAAAAATGGCTTATAGGACTGCAACGATTGCCGGTATCTTCCTGTAATGGAATAAAACATTATCACTTGTACTCATTTATCAGCTGTTGTTGGAAATTTCATGAATATAGTTGAATTTTATTGCGTTATGGACACCGGAATCTATCATATACCTTTGTACAACACAGGCATTTCAACGCAAAAATGCCGGGACTTCATTGTAAGTAATAGAAGTAGAGATTTCTCACATCGCATGGGTCATTGACGGTTTTTTACCCGGCTGCAAGGAAAGGGGTTATGTTTTTCGCGCGTATCTTGTATGTTTGTATGTATGTATGTATGTAATATTCTTTATTACCTCATATCTTGCAAACTGCTAGATGGATTTTTATAATTAATACATCGTTAGATAGGGCTTGGCCGCCCAAGTGTTCTTAGATAAGTGACGTTAAAAATAAACAAAAATGGCGGCTTTTGTGCGCCATATTGGGGGTGACTCAATATTTTTTTCTTCAAAACCCATCGAGTGGGGTATCAAAATGAAGGATTTTTAAAAATGATTACAAAAATATATACCACTTATATGTTTAAATGCGATTCTTAAAAAAAAATAGGTAACTAAAAAGTTGTAAATAAAAAAAAGTTAATTTAAAAATCAAAAACCCGACTGCGAACTAAAAAGATGTAAACGAGTAGAAAATCATGCTGTGCAGTCGGAGGATACATATTCGCGAGCTGGCTGACCACCTGATCCTCCGACTGCACAGCATGATTTTCTACTTGTTTACATCTTTTTAGTTCGCAGTCGGGTTTTTGATTTTTATATTAACTTTTTTTTTTGGTTCATTTTATTTAACTGTTAATCATCAAAGGTTAACAGGTTAAAAAAGCTGTTATATTATTAACAGTTTTTGAATGTTCAACCGTAGCGTTTAAAGTTAATTTATGTCAACGTTCAATCATTGGCATTTTTTTTTAAAATAATTTATTGATCTCATAAGAATTAAAGAAATATTATACATAATATAGTATTTTTTATTTCTTTCTGTATTTGATTGATTTTAACAATGTAATCTTCACAACATTTTCTCTTCTCAACAATTCTTGTTAAAAGTCAACCCGTATGTTTTACGAAAGGGGATAGCAACTGATTCTTTTAAACACATGTGACTTTGTCACTTATCTAGAAGAACAGTACTGTACCCACTAACTAGATTAAGATCTTTAATGCATATCTCAATTAACTATGCAATGTATTTAGTCCTTAATTCATGAATAAAATTTATTTTATTATTATAACTAATGACAATCCCTTCGTACTCTTTTAGGCTTAGCACTGGCTGGGTACAAATAGTATGTAGGCGTACATAAAAGATCATTTAATTTTATACACATTCAAATCAAATTTTAATAATATTTACATTAATTTTATGAACATTGCTTTTTTGTTGTTACATTACACTAAATAAAAAAATCTAAACATTTGAGCTTTCTTGTCTCACTCATAAGTATGACATGCGAGTGAGGATCACCACGTTTATGATCCGATGCAACGTCATGTTCGGTATCGTTCGGAAGTATTCGTTTCGCAAACTAGTTTATTCTCAGAAATTAATAAAATAAAAGTGAAATAATCTATTGAACCGTTGACGTTAATTAACAGTTTATATTTTTAACTGTTTTTTTTGGAACTGAGTAAAATAATGAGTATTGAACGAATGCGTTTTGTGCGTTGACGTTGACAGATAATATTTTCAACCTGTTGTTTTATTGAGCATTAACAGTTAACTCGTTGACGAATGAAGAGTCATTAAAAAAAAAACAGTTTATTGATTCAACGACCACCTCTATCTTACATGTCATTGTCTAAAACACTGTATTTCGATATTGCTAACTACGTAATGGGTGTAACGTTCTCACCCGTATGTTTTCCTATATAATCTGCAATCTTATCATACACCAGTTCACTTTTGCATATAAAATACTTAGCGACTCAACTTTTAAACTGAAGACTAATCCGTTTTAAACTACGATCAGGGTTGGAAGCGACTTTAAAACTACTCTCGTATTGACTCGTACCAAGCTATTTGTATCCTTCTGTTCATGTCGTTGGTACGTAATATTATCTACATAGTGAAAAGTAGTGTTTGGGGTCTAAGTGTGGCAACATTTACAACACGCTCTTCTCCATAGAGATCTTACCTATGCTTTGGAAAATGCAACTAGCTTTATAAAAACCTTTTTAACAAAACAAATAACCGACGAAATAACTAACAGAAAAACAAAAAATATAAAAAAATACTTTGAGTCTAGCATTTTTAGTTGGTGACAAACAAACAAACATGCAAATTTGGGACCTAAAGCGTAGAATGATTGTAGCTAGGTTGATCTACGATCTCTTGATGGTTCGTTTGGCGCCGCCTCAAAATGCTAGATTTAAAGTTTTTTTTTTTTTTGCTTTTCTGTTCATTATTTCGTCGGTATTTTTTTTGTGTTAAATCTTTTGTTTTGCTTTTCAGTTTACATAATTTCATCAGAATCGGTTCACAATTGAAAATTCAGTGGTAAAATTAGCAATAAATCGTTTTTTTTTAATTTAAATGGTTCCAATTTTGAGGTAAATTCTATGCAATAAAAATGCTTTTTGAATTTGGACCACTCTATAAAAAGTTATGCGTATAAATAAAAATATACATGTCGAATTGAGAAACTCCTACTTTTTTTTTCGTCGGTTAAAAACTAGCTGTGACTTCACACGGGTGCAATTTAACTCTCTGTGGATTTTCCAGGAAAAAATCATTGGTACAAAGGTACTTATAATCCCCGGCACGTAAGTTGGCAAGAGTCTTTAGATGCGCAGATGTCCTTTTTTTTAGGTCTTTTGGTAGTGAAGCGGGGCGTGAGGAACGTTTAGCAATCTATGTGGTGGTTGGTCAGTTCGCGGTATATGCCCACTACGCCAAAACCTTGCCAACTCACGTGACGGGCACTATACCTTGTCCTGATAATTACTAACACAAATAAAATAATTAGCGAAATAGGTGCAGCCGTTCTGAAGTAATGCGCTCACTATACAATTAAACGCACCAATTCAGGAATGCTTCAGGGTACCTATAAACTCTATTCGGCAATTGATTTATTTATCTTAAATGATTTGTGTTTCATTATATTTTTTTTTTTTTTTTTTTTTTTGGTTTTCTTGCAATGACAAGAATATTTACTTTTTAAAGTATTTTATTATTTTATTTTAATTATTATGAATGTGAAGACTATGTGGATCATTCTTTTTTTTTGTTTTAATTTAAATTTATCTTAGTTTTTAATCATGGTCTGGCAGTTTGAGTAGTTTATGCGGCCTACCCGAATGTCCTTTCTTTGGTATTGTTCGTCGAATTGTTGAGCTCCTTAAATTCCTTCTGAGTTGAGCTGCTCGGTTATTGACAAATGCGTGCACTGACTGGTCAGGTCCACTCAATTTGGCTGGTTCTTTCCTCAAAAGACCATTTCAGACATCAGTCTACATGGTCTTCACATGATCTAAACAAGATTTTGTCTGGACTTTAAAAGAGACTGTAACCTCTGAGTTTTCTATCGGCCTTTCTTCTCAGAGTAGTCAGATAGGAAACGCCGACCTCATCTAGTTTTAAAAAAATATGTCCGACATGTAAAAGTGTTTGTACAAACCAACTTACAGAAATAAAATCATTTATCATTAATATTCAAAATCAAATCGAAATGCTGCTAATCTAAGTTCTCGAAAAAGGCTTGAAATAAAAAGTCTAATTACAAAATGGCGTCGCTTTTATCCACAAAGAAAAGCTCAGTCTACATTTTATTTTTAATTTATTCACATAGAACAACCGTAGCCACTTGCCAGTTTATTAATGCAAATACATGTAAAACGGACTGGCTGTAAATTATTTTATTTTTTTAATTAATTGTCAGCCCTTATATAGGTGTTGATAGTTTATTTTTGTTCTTTGTGATATTCACCTTTCTTTTTGTATTTTTGAAATATTTTTCATGTATATTTCTTACTGCTATTATTAATTTAATTTAAAAGCCGTGTTTATTAATTCCGGATATTTTTTATAATTATTTATGAACTCCGAAAAAGACATGTCTATGTTTAGCGAACGAAAGAACAATGGCAGGTGTCCATACATTGTTTTAGCTGAGATTAAATTTCTACGTCATTAAATGAAAAATATCTGGTTTAACTCAGGGTGATGTTCTGAATTAGTTTGTGCAAGAATTTTTGTTCGACAATGTAGAGAATAATAGATATTCAGTCATAAACTTTTGTAGGCTATGTCTGGGTTATTTTTAATAATGTGATTAATAGGTAATATTATTTAATTTAGTGGAAGTAAAGGGGGAATATCGCATTAGTATTTCCATTACCTAGTTATTTCAGCGTGAAATGTACTCTTTGGAAAGAGTATATTTATTTAAACTAAGCGACTTCGACGTGTATCAAAAGGTTGTCCTCAATAACCAAGCTGTTTTTTTTAGACTTGGATACTAGTCTTTTTGCCATCATTAATTGAAAGTAATTCATTTATTTCTACTACACTACAATATTTTTACCTACCTGCAAGGAACATCTACACTTTGACATGAACTGTATTGTTAACTCATTTACTGCAATAAACACAATAATCATATTATTACTTAATATAGTTACTACTTGTCACTTAGCTGATAAAATATATAATGGCAACAATGAGCTAAAGAAATTAAATAAAAATAAAATAACTTTTTATTTAATATGACTTTTTTAATCCGTTTTGAACCAGCCCAATTATACTTTAAAAAACGTAGACAATTAATATAATGTCTTTCGTATATAACTCACTTCCAGACGCTCAAATTCTAGTCAGCTAAGATTTCGCCATTGTTCTTTGCAATTCATATAATACCAGCCTATATTGTTCTCGCCAAACTTTTTGGCCGCCCTGAAAAGGAGCCGGTCCACATGGCGCGTTGCATCGGCGGCGGCGTTGCGTCGACGTAGCGCTGTCGCTGCGTTGTTTTAATATATGCAAAACGACTCAGCGTTGACGCAAGATAGTCTTATAAAAGTAGATAATGAATTAGAAAAGGTCACATTAGCTTCTGCTTTTATTAAATCTACTGAGAAACAATTTCTGACATTAGACCATTTCATTGTCAAAGTGAAAATGCAGTCTCGACATAAACATAAGAAGGATATGCTCATAGCACGATATACAAGACCAAATAATACGTAACGAACGAATTGAGCGATTGCCGCAAGTTAACAAAAATCGGGGCAAAATTAATAGGCCGTCAGAACTCGAATCTGGCCACGAGCTGATCAAGTAGGTGGGTAGGTAGGTAGGTAAGTTATATAGGCATGTCTGCAGTTTCTGTAACAATAAATAGTTTTTGTTTCTGCAGTGGGACAACGGAACAGCACAGGCTTATAATAAAAATATTGCATTTTTCTTTATGTTTTATTGGTATGATTGAAACAAATAGTAGACATTACAATATTCCAAGCAAGTCTCAGATAAAACAAAATAACAATTCCAAGCAAAAAACTTTTCATTGCTTTTTGAAACAACTTTGAAATTTTGACATCGTAACGATGAATAATACAGTGCCGATGTCACCACAATATACATTACTAGAATATTTCAGAAGGTCAAAATGGAATATGCAAAAAGTCCATGCCCCGTTCATCCTCTCACATAAGGTGTAGAGTCTTCCTCCACTCACTTGATTCAATAAAAATCTTTGTTAATTTGGTCAATTTGAGTGGCGTTATTTGAGTCAAGGAATTATCACTGCATTCCTTTTATAAAAATATGCAGGTTGTGTCCTATGGTGACGCAAAATAAGTTAAATATTTCAGTTTTGATGTTACTTTTATCTGGCTTCATACTTATTGAACTGCTTTGTTGGTCTTGCGGTCATAAGTGCGACTGTTAGGCGTGATGTCAAAGCGTTTCCTCCCCGGTGGGTGCCCGCATTGTCGAGGGGGTAGCTACACTTATATGGGCTCAGTAGCCGTGGCCTGGTCACCCACGGTGAAACGAAGAGGAACCGAGGAGGGGCCGCTCGTCAGGGCTTTTGCCGATTAAAGCGACGACGTAGCGTTCAACAGCTAGGTTGCGGTGCCGCTTGGGCGAAATCGCAACTGAGACGGGCCGCGATGTCATATGGGGCCTCCCTTACCCATACGACATCGCGGCTGATGGTTGGACCGCGGACCGCGGTGGGAGAGGAGTGCCGGTATTGCGGTGCGCCGCTCTCCCTACCTTCCACGGCCTGGACGGGGTCGCCATGGCAGACGCGGTGAGGCTGCAGGGGAGGTCCCTATCCCCTGCGGCCGAAAAGTGGTAGATGGCGGGGCCACTGACCTGACCCGTCACAGGGGAACCAAAGGTGCAATAAACGGGGTCGTCTGGCACCCATGTGCTGGTTTGGTCCCTGGGGTGGTCACGGCGGGCAATGTGTTCTGTTGCGCCGGTGATGGGGGTTACTCCCCAGAGAAGGGTCTGGTGACAGAAAGCCGCGGCGGGTTCGCGGTTAGCGCATACTCGTGACGCATACTCGAGTCCCTATCATAAGCGGCATACGAGGACACCGCGGCGTTTTAGTGGGTTTTAGTACCACATAACTGCGCTATCTCCCCGTGGTAGCGCAGTATGCATGAGCATTTCTCTACGATAAAAAAAGGAGGCAAAGTGTTTAATTTTAAGGAATTTGGCAGCCCGGAGTTTGGAACTTGGCAGTGTGAATCCTGAGCCACGGCCTCGGAAATAACGTTAAGCCGTTGGTCCTCTACCTGAAATCTCTCTCGTGATACGACCTGTCGAATTGCTATCCCTTCGGACTACACTTGCACTTGTGTTTGCACACATTCTTTTGCATTATAATATCTCCTGCGTTGATGGCTGGACTCCGCTGACATGGGTCGCTGTGGTTGAAATTTAGTCTGGAATAATCTATAGGTTCAATTTAATTCAATTTTTATGTTTATAGCTCCATCGATGAACATTCGATGATTTTGCCAATGTCAAGGTAGATGAAAATAGTCGGTTTAAAATTATGCATACTGTCATATAACTATTGATCAGTGTTTGTAGCGATGATCTCCATTGTTCACCATGCTAAAAAGGGACAAAACAATTTTGGTTAAAACATATAGAACAGCACAAAATAAATGTTAAAACTTCAAGTATATAATACATAAATAGAAATACTAGCTACAGTTGGATTTTGTTACTATTAATAAATCTATAAAGAATTTTTACTGCGGGGGTATGGACTAAAGTCAATAGAAACGGGATGTTAATTGGGCGGGGAATGTTATCAGGAAGCATGTCGTAAAGGGGTATAGTTAAACGAGGACAGGAAAAAAATAAGTGCTCCAGAGTACCTTCCGCTAGACCGCATTCACACAAAGAATTGTCTCTCACGTGTATTTTGGCCAATAAGACAGGAGTGCAAACAAACCCAAGTCGGAGTCGAATTATAACGGAGGTAGCTGATTTATTTGAAAATTTAAGTTTGCTGAACCAACATTTAGAAGGAATATATGGTTGAATAGAGCCATAAAATTTTCCCTTCAATAAACGTGAGTTTTGCCAATGGGACTCTATAGGTTAGTGAACCTTCTACTTTTCTCTATGACGTGGCCTCACGCTTTGAAACTGTCAAATTGACGTGACACTTCATAATGACGTAGCTGGCCAGTGACAAATGGCAGAGAGGGTATAGACAAATTATTGTTTGTTCGGGAGCCACTACATAAACCAATGTGTTTAGAAAAATGTACTGGTTTTGTACACAGTGTACACACATTTGTGTATATTTCCCAAAGGGTCAGATTGTACTTCGTTTTTAGACTTGGATCGATGATGATAATCGAGTCAATGTTCCTGAGGATGACATTATAAAATAGAGTAGACTGCAAATTAGTTTTTTGTCAGTCAGGTAGATCAATAAAATTTATTTGACACGTATTTTTCCTTTTGTGTGTTTAATATCGTGTGTGGTGCGATTCACTTTATTTATACTGACAAAGTGACGTCACAAGCCCCCACTCGCGAACTTTGTTGCGCTTTATATTTGTAAATTTATATTTATTTGATAAAGCAAAAAATTCGGTTCCAATATTATTCGATAGTCTCACTGACGGACTAAATGAATTATCATTTTCATACCCAGGCAACATCTTTATTAATCATTTTAAAGTATTTTCGCGGTTCAGGTAAACACGTTTTTGCTAAATCAATGAATCTGCCTAACCTAATTCAAGGTCGGCTTCCAGTCCAACTGGACGCAGCTGAGTACCAGTATTTTACGTGTGACGAGCGTCGGAGAAGTCTCAGCGTGTTCCGAGCATCGGAGAAGTCTCAGCATGTTCCGACTTCCGAGCATCGGAGTCTCAGCATGTTCCGAGCATCGGAGAAGTCTCAGCATGTTCCGAGCATCGGATAAGTCCAATTGATAGAGGTGGGCTGACGGGTAGTGATTACATTTGAAGGTATCGATTCCTGGTGTAGTATTGCAAACAAAGTAATCGATTACAAAAATACTCGGTATTGGAACAAGTGTTGATACCAATGAGTAATCGTTTCTTTTTCGTATCCCTAGGTAATTAGTCATAAATTGTCGACTCGTGTGGGTTTTATTCTTAACCACAACTTCCTTCTATGGCTTTTCCTTATCAAGATTATCTAGTTATAGGTAGGTAATTAGTTAGAAGTTTGATGCATGAATTAATCGTGTTGAAATATGGCGAAGCTTGAAATCTAGTGGTTAATCAGTTCGTATTTCGATGAGCTCGTTCAATCTACGTCTGGATAATCAAACGAATACCTCCAATACTCGTTACGGTTAGTTAGCCAACCGAGTCTAGATTGTCAGGGAACTGGTCTCAGAATTATCGATTTTGACCATCAATTAGATTGTGGAGGCCAGTATAGTGCACAGTTCAGTTTGAAGAGAATCTCACTCAAGTGATCGTGCACAATTCATTTGAACAATTCAAGCGAATTCATTTGTTTTAAAATAATCATCGCGGATTCACAACGAGAATTCGAAATTCGAACGCTCTGGGTTCGAATTTCGAAGATGTTTTTGATCATAGAGATTTTTTCGTTATTCTTAATATATAAAACAATGACGTGTTAGTTACACCATTTATAACTCAAAAACGGCTGGATAGATTTTCATGATCTTTAGTTTGTTGGATTTATTTCTGCCCGAATAACAGAATAGCTATTAAAAATCGGCAATATTAACGATAAACAAAATTCTGAAGTAAATTCATTTTCCCATACGTTTTGCGAACACAGCGCCGTCTCTGGTACATGGCAGAAATAAAACACGGACCAAAATGAACATAGCATTGTATACTGGTTCCGGTAATGCTAGAAGATGGCGTTGTCGATTATTCTGAAATTCAAAGCAAAGTCGGGTTAGTTACACCATTTTCCCATACATTTGTTTGAGGTGGTACGAAGTTTGCCGGGACGGTTGTGATGACAACTCGTCACACTAGCTATTTCGTCGCTATCCATAATAGGTTACTTTCACTAATACGTCACTTTGTACATGTAGTCAGTTTCCCAACTTGTCTGAAGCCATATTTCCCAACTCGTCCAACATTTATGTTAAATGTAAGTTGTTATAGTTGTTATAGTAAGTTACAAAATTATAATCGTAGGTACCCGATGCATTACCGGGTACAAATAAAAGTATATTTCAAATATTAACCAATGTACCAGTCTTCAGAATTATTTGCTTGCATGGCGCAGTGGTCGCTGAGCCATATTTGGTCCCCTCCCGACATAACTGAGTGGGAGATCCTGACGGTCTAGTGGCTATCATCGGCGGGAACACGTCTAGGAGGACACTGCTGGGTTGCCACCTTTCTGGATGCCATAGTCAACATCGGGGCATACTTCTCGCCCAAAATGAGTTTCGCCGACTTCGAGAGTTTCCTTGTTCAGTCAGGAGCCGTCTTACTGGCCAGTATCAACCTCACCCACGCTTTTACTTGGGGATCTCAACGCCAAATCTGCGGCATGGGGATCCCCGGTTTCTTATATCAGAGGAAAAGTGTTGGAGAATAAGACGAGAGATATTACGACGGGTCTAGCCGACTTAAATCGGGGCTGGACTAAATCGTGTGTGCGGTACCTGGGTGTCAATGGAGACACTATCGGACCACCTATACTTACGTTGTTACGTCTCCGCCCAGACCGTCGGTGTCCGTAGCCAATTCCCGCATAGAGACGGTCCTCGCGTCCACGCACACTTCACAAGGCGGCCTTTGTAGGTACTGGTTGTCTGCGGAGAATGAGCAGCTGCAGTGACCCTAGACGGTAGTCCGCACTGTGAGTATTTGCGGCAGCGCCGGCAAAGCCGTACTTGGAACATGAGAAGGCGCTAGGGTATCGGCACAGGTTGCGTCCCACACCGGAAGTCTACCCACCCTTCACGAAACCAACGTCATGCCATCTAGTTTTTTTCTTAAATAACTTAAAATAAGATTATTAAGAAATCTTTTGTATTTTGTTTTAGTTTTACTAAAATAAAATTATAAACAAAACATAACATACGAATATTTTGTTTAGATGTTTTGTGCTTAATTGTACATAAACGTCGGACGAGTTGGTAAAGAGACAAAATAAGGCTTGAGACGAGATGGGAAACTGACTACATGTACAAAGTGACTTATTAGTGAAAGTAGCCTATTAATGATAGCGACGAAATAGCTAGTGTGACGAGTTGTCATCACAACCGCCGGGACAGCTTGTATATACATATCATATGTCGATTTAAAGTTGATGACGTCTGTCAAGTTTGCTTTCTGCTGCGCAGTACCTCACCCCTTATCTCCACTGTCACATAATTTTGCTGCTGTGCTGCGACTCACGGTGTGGTTCGAGCCGCCTTTAGGTTTGATTATATCTGAAATGTTGACATCGACCCTCAATTTTGGTCCATTCATTGAGGCAAAGGCTCAGTTGGCTGCAAAAAAGTTGGGGATCATTGCAAAGGTGAGACGGTACTTCACGCCTGAACAGCTGCTCAATTTGTATAAACCGCAAGTTTGGTCTACCACTGCTACTAGTTTATTTGGCACACATAGATACACACAATGTAGGTACAAATAAAAGGCAACTTAATTTTAAAACAATTACATACATAGTGTGCCCCGCGGCTGCGTCAAAAAGGTCTAGTACTGCTCTCACCTCTGGGACGGATCTGCCAAATACCAACTTGAAGCACTTGAGTCAATTGGCAGACGGGCTAAGAGGCTGATCAGCAACGATGCACTGTTCTACTCAAAGCTCCAGAGCCTTGAACATCGACGCCGTGTTGCCAGCCTGTCGGTTTTTTATCGGTTACATTTCGGGGAGTGTGCGATGGAATTGCACAATTTGATGCCGCCTTGCTCTTTACATTATCGGGCTACAAGACGTACGGCAAAGCGCCATCGGTACATGGTAGATATCCCACCCATACGCACAAAGCGTTTTGTGAATACTTTCATTGTGCATACAGCTAGGGAGTGGAATTCCCTGTCGGAGTCTTTGTTTCCTGATAGCTGCAACCTCCGGGTCTTTAAGTCAAGAGTGAATAGGGTACTTCTAGGCAAGCGTGCTTCACCGTCGACCACATCATCGTGAATTCACAACGAGATAAAGCGTTCGAATTTCGAAGATGTTTTTGATTATAGGGCTATTTGTTTAATATACACATAGGTTGATTTCAAGTTGACGACATCTGTGAAGTTAACTTTCCGCTACGCAGTACCCCTTATCCATCGACCACATAGCCCCTAGACGCCTAATGCTTGATCTAATACATCAAAACAATTCTGTCAACTAGCTGAGGTATGAGGCACGGGGTACTGCGCTCTGATTGGTACCTTACCAAGGTCATACGCATCATTAAGGGTGGGACAGGTTTAAATAAAACCAGGAAGGTATCGATTTTTATAAATAGTATTTGTATTTTTTTAAAATTAATATTACCTTTTTTCTTATTAATTATACGGCGTTTTAAGATTTTAGTAATAACATAAAATGCTGAAATAAAAAAAAAAGAAACAGAATTCTAAAGGTAAACATACTTTTTTTTCGGTTGTTGGTTCTTAAATATAGTTATATTAAATATTAGTAAAAATCGTAATCAAAACATCGTTTCACAATTAATAAACTATTCAATTTAATGCCTGTATTTGTAAGGTTTCTAGTTCTATCGATAACAGATTTGGTCATAGGATATGGTGCTTCACTAGTTTTGTTAACGAAATTATAGAGGACAAGAGATAGCGAAAAAAATACTTTAAAAAGAAAGAGACGCAAACATGCGGTGGGCGTGTTCACCTACAAACTTGACCAGTATAATATGAACTCCGATAAATAATATTAGAAAATAAATCTAATTATGTTTATGTAACTATTAACTTATCAATTTAATGTTATGTTATTGAATGTGCTTCACGTCCAACCAGGGACGTGGCTTGAAATATTTTTCCTACAAAAACAGGCTAAAGGATAGGTATAATGAGGTATTGAGGTACTTACAGGATACTTGGAACACTGCATGGAGTCGGGTGATCACCACACTTGCCCTTTTAGTCTTATTTCACGATAGTTTTTCTTCGCGCACGCGAAAGTTAGCCGGCCGGCATTTTTATCGAGTTCTTACTGAATAGTTTTGTTACCCGCCGTCAGATGGCGGGATTGAGGTAATGTCTTTTATGCACTCGCAGATGTAGGAGTGCCTTTTGGCGGCAGATTTGAAGTACACAGATAAAGGAAAGGAAGGGACAAGGGAATTCATCCCAAAGCCTGTTCATATCCCCCCTTTTGAAATCAACCAGGGATTTCATAAGATAAGATAGATAAAGTTCGAGACTTACAGCCTATGCGGATTCATAAGTCACGATGCTGATAAGATAGATTCTGAATTTAAGTTTAAGTTGAGAACTAAATACGTTTATAAATGTAATGTATAAATGTAAAGTGTAATATATATAAATTTTAGGATATTTATGTAGATCATTAATTATTTAGTTCTATGGGAAGTGGACGAACTTTGACGGCAGGTCTTACAAGTAAGCCTTTAGATGTTTTGACTGTCACCACACGAGTAATATTATCTTTACCCGTATGGAGCTGTACACCGCGAACTAGTCTCCATTCGTTAGCAGGTAAGTTAGGTTTGAAAATGGTTACAAGATCGTTCAGTTTTGGCTTACGGTTGCCGTGTTTAAACCACTTCAGTCGCTGTTGCAATGTATGCAAATAGTCCCTTTGCCAGGTGCGCCAGAAGCTTTGTGATAGGCGCTGTAATAGCTGCCAACGAGTACGTAAAGTCTCGTTTTCAGCAAAAACCGGTTCAGGTAGGGAGATTAAAGATCGACCGATGAGGAAGTGACCAGCTGTAAGAGCGTCAACCTCGCCGGGATCAGAAGATAGTTCCACTAACGGTCTAGAGTTTAACATGGCTTCCACCTTTGTTAGAACAGTATAAAATTCTACAAACGTAAGAATTTGCGATCCAATGACACGCTTGAGATGGTATTTTGTTGATTTTATACCGCTTTCGAAGATGCCTCCGAAGTGAGGACCGGACAAAGGATTAAGTTTCCACGTGATACCTCGAGAAGCGAGCTGTCTGGAAATACCATCGCTTTCACGGTAGAGCATTTCGCTGACTTCCGACAAATAACGCTTGGCACCCACGAAGTTAGTACCACCATCTGTAACTATGGAGTGGTAAACTATGGGGCAAAGATTAGCTTTGTAAGTTTTAGCGTTACGACTCCTACCTTCTTTTATGATACCTCCAAAATTGATGCCAATTGTTTGGAAACAATGACCCAGTTGCGTACGGGAAGGTGGAAGGTCACCTAGTACAGTTTGAAGTGCAATAGATTTAGCTTTAAAACAGGTCACGCATTTCGATAACCGCGATCTGATAAGAACTTTAACGCTGAGTATCCAATATCGACGCATAAATAAAGATTTGAGTAGGCGAAGCCCACAGTGAAGATAAGCTGTGTGTAAGTGGTCAATCAGAAGAGTACTCAATCGAGAAGTCTTAGGTGAGAGGTATGGATTTTTGACGCGACCTGGTAACGATGCATGCTTGAGACGTCCCCTCACTCGCAAGATTCCGCGAGTGTCAAGATAAGGGGAGAGCTTAGATAAATGTTTGGTTAAATGTTTATTGGAGTTTATTAAAGATATGACATCATTAAGATTTTGATGTTGAACATACTTTGTCAAATGATTTAAAGATTGGCTTAATTCAGTGGCTGTCAGGTAAGGTATTACGTTATGCTCAGAAAGTTTAGCTTTCGCGTTTTTAATGAAACGGGAGAACCATGCAACCACTCTTTTTAATGGAAAAAGAGAGGAGTGGCGTTCCATGAGAGATTCAAGCACGTCAGCTTCGGGTGTCACACTAGCATGACACGCGCGTGATGTTGGCTTGAGTTCGAGCACATTATCTAACACTTCTACTGCTGAAACAGGCCAGTTGAAGAGTTCGTTAGACAACCACTGAGAACCATACCACCAGTTTTCGGCAGATGATAAAGATAAGCAAGATAAGCCACGACTATAGATGTCGGCTGGATTGTCATGGGTGGACACATGTCGCCACTCAGTAGGCAGAGGACTGTCGTTAATTAGAACTACCCTGGGCACAACAAAGGTCATAAGTGAATGTGGCTCAGTATTCCACCACGACAAGACAGTCGAGCTGTCCGTGAATAAGATAGATTTATTTAAGATGAGTGTTGAACTAAGCAAGGAGTGAATGCGATTTATTACTTTGAATAGTAATACAGCATTGCACGGCTCTAAACGGTTAAGTTTCACTTTTAGAGGTGCTACCTTGGACTTAGCAATTAAAAGATAAAAACGCCATAAATCTTGAAGGAGCAATTTGGCTTCTAAGATACAAGGTGTGAGCCACCCAAGAGGGTCAAAAATACAAGCGATGCTGGATAAGATGGAACGCTTCGTAAATTCAGCGTCCTCGATTGGGGACTGTGGGTAACTGAAATTATCACTCACAGGATCATATTGGACTCCTAAGGTTTTTAACGTTGATTTATCACTTTCTTCGGAGAAATGTTTAGGGTTTTGATAAAGATCTAACGATTGACCGTTAGTGGTTTTAGAACTGGCATCGAATACCACTCTCAATTTAGTGGTCGTGCTCTCCGGGCGAACGGCGCAACTGTGAGGGATAAGATAACGATTGAGAGTAGGTACGACGGCGCTAGGTACGGTGTACATGTGATTTAAATTCTCGTACTCACGCATAGAATTAATATAATCGGATTTAAGTTCAGTCTGACGATTAAGTTTCTTTTCAAGATGAGTCAAACGCGACAAAGTATTATTATAAGATTTCCCCAAAGAACGCTCGCCATCCTTTAAGAGGATAGGTACGACGTATCGTCCGTTAGGTTCACGATAGGTTAAATCAGTGTACATGCGTTCGCAGATATCATTCTCAGGGACAGTGATGTCCACGCGCGGTGGTTCCTCCACTTCCCATTTTTTTTTAATTTGGGCATCTAATGTGAATGTGGTGGCCACTAAAGAGCACGCGGTGTTTAAAGGCACTGAGTACGCGTTTACTGTCCCGGTGAGAATCCACCCGAAAACGCTACGCAAAGCGGTAGGTAAACCGGGCCCCAGATTGATACGTTGACCGTCATAGATATCGGGGAATAACTCCGCCCCTATTAATAAATCGATTTTCGCGGGTACATCGTAGTCGCGATCAGCTAACACTAAATGGTTGCAACATTCTCGAACGACTGATGGTACTTTAACGCTAGGTATTAGAGCAGTGATGTTATCTAACACGACTGGCTTTATATTAAAATGCGGAGCTTCACCGTGCACGGGCCGTATAGTGCATTCCGTCACCCCTCTTACTTGAGTGACTGAGTTTTGTCCTAGTCCGGCTATACTAAGCTTACACCGGCGGATTTTTAACCCGAGCGATCGGGCGCACGCTGAAGTGATAAAACAATCCTGCGCCCCACTGTCTACGAGTGCACGGACGGTACATTGAGTGCCGGCGGCAGTGTTGCACGCGCGCGCCTGACATGTACCTAGTAATACCATATCGCAGTGGGGAATGGCGGCGTGGGCATGAGCAGTAACGTTCGCTCCAGTGGTTGCGCTGGCGCTTGATGGCGCTGGGTCAATATGCAATAGGGTATGGTGACGTAATCCACATAACGTGCAAGTCATTTTAGATAGGCATTTATCTATGACGTGATTTGTACGCAAACAATTTGTACACATATTATTTTTACTTTGTACTAACGCGAGTCTAGCACGAGAATCTAAGGATTGAAAGGTAGGGCACCGATAAATTGAGTGCGCCTCACTGCAATGAGCACAAGTCACATTTGCAAGTGGGTTTGATTTTGCGAGATAAGATGAGCGTTTTGATCCGCTGCTATTTTGCCTACTAGCCGCAGGCGGAGATTTTTTCCCCTCAAGGTTACGAGGGTTAGACATAATAATATGCCTGATATTAGATTTAGAAGATAACTGACTAGTTTCTAAGACTTTTACGTAGTCTTGAAGAAACTTTAACAATTCACAAAAAGTGGGTATTTGTGAAATGTTTTGAGATTCGAACCGATTGCGCGTGTCTGAGTCCAGCATGCGCGAAGTTAAACAAAATAAAATGAAATCACCTAAATTTTCAATTTTCAAAGCTTGGAGTGCATGGTATGCCTCATAAATTACGTTTGTTAAAATTTGTAAATCTTGGAAGTTACCCGATTTTAAAGCTGGCTGATCTAAGAATTTATCTAGATAATAATATGTTAAAGCTATAATACGCTTGTTTTGATAACGTTCGATCAAACTATTAAAAACAACTTCGTAATTATCCGCGGTCATCGGGACTCCTTTGACAATAGACAAAGCCGGGCCTTGTAAACAAGACGCTAAATAGTGATATTTTTCTATTTGAGAAATCGAAGTGTTATCATGAATCAAGGTTTTATAAATATCATAAAACGTTTGCCAATTTTCAATTTTACTATCAAATTTAGGTAACTCAAGTTTAGGGAGCCGTGCGTTACGCCCTGATTGTGCGGGGTCGTAAGCCCCGGCAAGCACGGGCGGCGCCGTCTCCTGCGATGCCCCGGCGACGTTCCCGCTCTTATCAGTAATTTGTAACTCAGCCGCCGCACTGATTACGGCATAGTACAAATCATCAAACGAGCTCAAAGACTCTTGGCACACCCGGGCATCGGGTTTCATGGCTAACTCCAAAGTCTGTATTTTACCACATATCAAAACAAATTCTTCGCGAATTGAATGTATTCGAGTATATCTCGCCTTGAACGACGATACCTTTGAACGATCTTGAATCATAGTTTTTGATAAGTCATAAAGGATTTGGATATCACGGTAAACATATTCGCGTTGAGATTGAAGAAGTTTAAGTTTGCCTTCCTCCATTTTGTTCTGTGTGTGAAAAATAGGTATGAAAATACGAACCTAAGTTGAGATTTTACTAGGTGTTTTTCGATACGTTTAGGTGAAATGGTTGTGAAATAATGTTTATAAGTTAATAAATACGTTAAATAGCTATAGATAATGTAATTACTTGCAATAAATTACGTAAAATACATAAGTTATTGATATATAATACGGATGAAATTAAGATGACCTCTGAATCCGTATAGGTTATATGGAAAGTATGACCAACGCAATTTTAGTAGGATAATATTTGTAAAATGCAAATATCTAGCAAATCTCAGAGTTTTTTATTAAAATTGAACCTGAGAATGCCTGAAAAAACTGTAATCTACAGGTATCCGGCTCGAAGGACCAAAAATATGAATGTGCTTCACGTCCAACCAGGGACGTGGCTTGAAATATTTTTCCTACAAAAACAGGCTAAAGGATAGGTATAATGAGGTATTGAGGTACTTACAGGATACTTGGAACACTGCATGGAGTCGGGTGATCACCACACTTGCCCTTTTAGTCTTATTTCACGATAGTTTTTCTTCGCGCACGCGAAAGTTAGCCGGCCGGCATTTTTATCGAGTTCTTACTGAATAGTTTTGTTACCCGCCGTCAGATGGCGGGATTGAGGTAATGTCTTTTATGCACTCGCAGATGTAGGAGTGCCTTTTGGCGGCAGATTTGAAGTACACAGATAAAGGAAAGGAAGGGACAAGGGAATTCATCCCAAAGCCTGTTCAGTTATTTTTTCGGCAACTCGATGTCTGGCTGTTGTTACCATAGCAACGTATTGTACAAGAGGCCATTATAAAATTTATTTCATCATTTTTTTATTGACTGACACGGAAGTGTTTATGGCTCACAGAAGTGGTCGCTACTAATTCGAAATTGTCGAGTGGCGACCAGTATTACCTGTATATGATCTTTTTAGTCATATGTGTTGACAGACATCGCGCGCCTGTTATTAGGCGTCTAGTGGCTATGTGGTCGATGCCCTTATCCCACCTGACACGTCAATTTGCTGCTGTGTGACTCACGGTGTAGTTCGAGCCGCCTTTAGGTTGATACAATCTGAAACTTTGACATCGACCCTCAAAAAGTTGGGGATCATTGCAAGGATGAGACGCCTGACGCCTGACGCCGTGCTTCACCGTCGACCACATCATCGCTTAACATCAGTCGAGATAGCGGTCAAATGTGATTCAATCACAAATAAATAAAAAAAACCTAAAATATAACTCTATTAATTTTCATCTTTGTATTCAGTTTCTTTCTGGCCATATCTTCCCTTATTTTTGTGCCCATCAACATTCAAACTCAACACTTTGCGTGGTACAAAAATTAAAGTCCCATTGCCCAGTGTGATAGGTAGACAAATACTTACAATAGATACTAAGGATGCCTTAGATATAGCACTAATGAATTAGAAAGTCAACTACCAAATTAACTCAGTCTGCCAAATAAATAAACTTCTAGAGCCGTCAACATAGTCACATCAATATAAACCGGAATAAACCCCTGTTACACGAAACCAAATTCAATCTCCACGGCCTAAAACGGTTTCGGGTAACAGGACACAATATGGCGTCGTAATGGCTAGATAAATATCACTTAATGTGTGCGTATCGCTGATAGGAAAACGTTTAAACACGCTTGCGTAGCGAGAAATGTCAGTTTATCTTATGTGCAGGCTTTTTCTCGAAAATAAATGGCGGGAAAAAGATTTTGGTGAAAATATTTTGGTAAGAAAAGAAATAGGTGATATAAAATGTTATTTAGAAAGAAAACAATGAAGGTTTCGAAGCTTTTTGTGATCTAAAGATAGAAGCATTATAGAAGTTCAGATAAAAAAAAAGGAACGCGAATGTGTCATGTGGGGATTGACAGATAGAAACGTCAATGTCAAAAACTGGCGGCATTTTATATTGCCTCACTATTGCCTGTGTTTCTTTGGTTTTTTTTTTGGTGGCTCTGCCTGTGTCTTTGCTCGATATATTTGTTTCTGGGGGGACTGCTAATGAACGCACCGTGCGATTTTGGTTTAAACGCTTTCGTGATGGAAACTTTGATGTGAAGAACGAACCACCTGGAAGACCGCCCACACAGGTGAATAACAATGAATTGAAAGAGATGGTGGAAGCCGATCCGAGCCAAACTACCCAGGAATTAGCGGCATGGTTTAACGTTACCTTACCAACAATATTGACTCATTTGCGTCAAATCAATAAAATAAAAAATATGAAAAATGGGTGCCTCATGATTTGACGGATCTGCAGAAAGAACAAACAACAAGCGTGTGTTGAAATTTGTGTTGCCTTGTTGAATCGATACAGACATGAAGGAATATTGGATCGAATTCTGACATGTGATGAAAAGTGGATTCTTTACGATAAACGTAAGCGAAAAATGCAATGGCTGACCCCAGGTCAAACGTCGCAATATTGTCCTAAAGCAAAGCTTACCAATAAAAAGGTAATGGTAACTGTTTGGTGGTCTCAGCATGGTGTTATCAGTCAGCAATAACGGCAGATGTCTACTGTGTCGAACTCCGAACAATGATAGCAGAACTATGAGTGAAACAGCCCCGACTCATGAATCGATCTTCACCATTATTGCTCCATGATAACGCGAGACCTCATACAGCACGATAAACCGTTTTAACTCTACAGGAACTGCAATTAGAAACCATTCGTCACCCTCCGTATACGCCAGATCTTGCTCCAACGGATTACCATTTTTTCGGGATTTGGACAATTTTCTCCGAGATAAAAAGTTTTTTTCTCAGGAGGCAGTACAAATTGCTTTCACACAGTTTATCAAATCTAGATTACGAGAGTTCTATCCCAAAGGCATAAATGACCTTCCTATTAGATGGCAGCAATTGTATAGATAATAATGGTAATTATTTTGGTTAAATAAATATGTTAAATAAAAAAAAGTAATTTCAATTTCGCAGTACAAATCGGCCATTTCATACTTTAACCCCTAATTCGTGCCCCTAGTTGAACGGTATCATTTAATTAAAAGGCTAGGCTGTTAACTGAACGGCTGACTAAGCTAGTTGGCTGCAACTTGTACACAAAGTTTTGTCCAAATTTTACTACAAGTAGGTGTTCTAGTTCACATCAACGACGCTGAAGTTTTACCTGGCTTGCTAATTTGTCGTTTGGCGTCGTTTGAAAGGTTAAAACTGCTGAACAAAATAGCGCAGAAGGTCAATAGCGGTGGGTCTGATTGGTTTCAATTAAACTTAAATATATACTTTATCAACTGGCGAAATAAGTAAGTGACCTCACTTTTTTTTTGGGGTGGGCAATCATCAAATGACTTCTCCTGCTCTGGGTGAACGTGCTGCCCTCCCACGGCGTGACAGACTTTTACTGAATAAAACCCACCCGTGTTCCTTCAGTTGCTTGTGCCAGGGCCGCGGTAACTCTCTTTCAAATTTATCCGCAAGCCATTCAAGCATAGGCTCATGTGGGCTCCGTCAGTTTTTGCTGATTCTCGGGCGGTCCTTATCGGAGAGCGGCGTGCTACCCATTAATCGCCGTCCGCAAGCCCACGCATACGGTGGCCGGGAATCTGTTTACAACTCCCGACGCCTAGGGCATCTCCTGCGGTGGCTAGAAGCGTGAGCGCGTCTCCGTTGTGTCTCCCTGACGCATTCGGCTTCTTCCTTCGCGAGCATTGCTACTTCGCAGAGAAAGGTTGCAGTTTCCCATGTCTTGCCGCTCCGTACCATGGCCTGAACCTGGGCTGGACGTGAGACGTCGCTACCGCCGATCGCCTCGTGGAGGACACGGTGGTGCTCCGCCCAAGCGGGCCAGATCTATGGCTCGACGCGATTCAATTTATATCAAACCCGTGATTTTTATGAAGCAAATTGCTTGTCAAAATTTCTTCACATTGCGCGCAATGTGACTGCTCTTTAATAATTTCAATTTCTGGATCAAGGGCTTTATCCAGATAGCGTTTCTTGCCGGTACTCCTGGACACAGCGTGTATCGCTCGTTAGAAGGTTCTTTCTCAATAGCCCTGACCACCGGTATCTTGGACCTTGTTCCCGATACCGGTGGGCTACTATATTTATATTTTTATTTGTTTTTCTTAATTTTTAGGGTTCCGTACCTCAAAAGGTAAAAAAGGAACCCTAATAAGATCACTCTCTTGTCCGTCTGTCTGTCCGTGTGTCACCACCGGAACCCTTATAAGATCACTCTCTTGTCCGTCTGTCTGTCCGTGTGTCACCACCGATTTTCTCAGGAACGGGTGGATCTAGCAAGTTGAAATACTGAGATCTATAGTGCCTATTAGGTGTATAAAAATCAACACGATAAAAAGATATGGGCAATTTGGATTTTCACGAAAACATGTTAATTTACCATAATTTTTAACATTTTTTGTTATTGTTTGTATATAAGTAAAGAGAAAATTCCGAAAAATTAAAAAAGTTGCAAGTTATGGTAAATTTTAGTACCTACAAGTTTTCGCGAAAATCTGAATTTGCCCATATCTTTAAAACTTAGCCACCAATAAAAAAGATACCAATTTTATCATGGCGGTATAATGGGTAGGTACAAACCCGTCGACGCACGAGTTCGACTCGCACTTGACAGGTTTATTATAGAATAATATATAATGTATAGATAATTAAAAATGGTACTACTGGACTCATCTGTTTAGTGTACTAATTGAGGCGCATTTTCCCCTATTTCCTCCTTTAACGTCAGTGCTTCACCATTTCGTGTTTTTTGCAACTCTTTCCATAGCGATCGAGTAGAATGGACTCCGTTCAGGGATTTACCCTAATTTCCTTTCTGATCGTCTGTTAAAGAGTTCTAAAAGTGCTCCATTTTTAGGGGTCCGTACCAACATTGTAAAATGGAATCCTTGGAACCTAAAATTAAGCATTCGTATGCATTCCACATCCTTTTTCGACAAATCTTTTACGGTTCAAGCAGCTCGTTTGTGGAATGCATTACCTATTGAGGTAAGGCGTGCGCAAACATTACCTTCATTTAAAAAAATGGTGAAGGAGCATTTCCTTTCTCTGTAACTATTCTTCTCCTTTCTCTGTTCTATATTTGATATTTATTAGTATATTATTTTATTTGTATGTATGTATTTTATGTTATATCTAAGTAATATTATTTAGTATAGTTTTTGTACACTGACAGCCCTATGTCTCTCTTCTCTCGTTCAGTCCATCCAAAGGTTGTCTGTAAGAGATTGCCCTGTGCGATAAGACCGCCCATTGTACACTTATCTTTATAAATGTTTTGTCCTGTAATTATTTCAGTGGTGTACAATAAAGTATATAATAAATAATCCTTACCCCGTGAGCAGACCAAGAGCTAAGCTAATTTAGTGTTTGCTCGCATAGCTAAGATAGTTTTTCATGCTTGTGTGCAAACTATGTAAAAATACTTCAGCTATGCAAATTAAGCTAAACTATAATCGTGACAATCTATGAAGTCTGATGACTTTTCTCGACGATGAAGATGACTTTTCTCATTTAAATAAAAAAATCACATTCATAATCTTAATTAATGACTATGTTACCCATACACTATAACAACGAGTATCATTCGCATCGCAAGCATCAAGTTTAATTATTATTAAGTATTTTTATAGCTGTCAAATCCGACTTCGCAGATTGCCACGACTATAACTAACTTAACTCTTGATCTGCAACCGAACGGTGCGACTGCTGTTCTGTCACAGCTGGACACTTCTAATTTCCGGAACTATTATTGTTATCGTCTTGAAAGGAATAGGAGTTATAAACAATGTTAGAAGCCAGAGAAAAACAAAGTTGATGTTATAGTAGCAGCTAATAGTGGGATTTCATCCCCCTTTTAGCTTCTTCAAGTGCAGATTTGTTTCTAGAAACCATAACCTGTTGGGCGAGCACGGCTTACTAGGCTTAAGTCACACATTTTTATCACAGTTTGGGAGCAAATACCGTAATAAAATGCGTGCTCGCCCGGCTGTCCTCATAATCAGTAGTAGTGCCATTTTTTTGTAAGTAAACATAGAATTTAAAAAGAGTAGACATTTTTGTTATTCAATATTTCCTTGTTTAACCCGACTACGTTTCATTTTATTGATCTTTTCTTGCTTAGTATAGCTGCACTTTTCTCGCTCACCCGATAAAGAGGGGTGTTATATAATAATATATTTATTTATTTAAAATCATAAAGCAATCAATACAATTTTGGCTTAAGAATATGTCAAGTTCACATGTGTTATGTGCCTGAACTATGTAATCCTGTGTTTCAGGCGATAAGTTTGACGTGTGTACCTGTGTCTTTGTGTATCTGTCTGTTTTATCATAGCTCCTAAAAAACTAATTCAAAATCAGGATGAACCGATTTTGAATTAGTTTTTTTTGAATGGTGAAATTGTCGGGAAAATTGGTTAAGCTGTTCAAAAGTTATGGGCTATTTACTGTTTGAATCGGGGTATTTTTGCAAGATATCGTGTCATAATTACGTGTTCGATAGATTGTTGATCGAAGCGTGTCTACTACTAGAGGAATTATCTAGTATAAAAAGTATGAAAAAAAATTAGGGTTTGGAAATTAAAAAAAAAAAAAGACAGGCCTCCAAAAGACGTCCACTGCTGGGCATAGGCCATCCTTAAGTGACACCACATTGACCGGTCCCGTACATAGGTTTGAATAGTGCTAATTCAATCAAAACTCAAACAAACCGCAGCCTAATGTGTAACAGTTTTGACAGCTCAGAAGCACGCACGCTTCCTTTCATTTTGACAACTCAACAGCGTACACAATCACTACGGCACCACAATATGACATGCGACGGCACGGTTGGCGTAGTCGCTGACCGATTGTCTGCTGCGCTGCGTGTCACGGGTTTGGGAACAAATGTTTCGCTGTTGCACAAGTGAGACCGCAATCTACTTGTTGGCCGCTACGTCGTCGACTTAATCGGCAAAAGCCCTTACGAGCGGCCCCTCCTCGGGTCCATCCCGAACCCACCGGGAGGTAGGGGGGGGGGAGAATGTAGAACGCTTCATGATTTTGTGTGTCATCCTTGCGCAGGGGTCATGCTAATCTTCTCTGTATCCTTCCAATTTTAGTATATGTACTGCCGAAGCAAGTACGGCAGTGGGTGGCCTGCAGGGAGCTTTTCTGCAGGCTCAACATAGTCAGTTGGTGGAGGATGTCTGAAAAGCCACAATTTTTCTTTCCTTCACTAGAGCTGCTGCCGTTAATTAAGACAGACAGAGGACGTTACTACGCAATGACGTAACGGCGCAATGACGCGACGACTTTCCCGTCAGGTGACCCCCGTCCCGCACGTACGTTTTACCACCCCCACGGCCTTGCATCCCCCGTCGCCCGCAGACCATGGCAGTGTCACGTACAGCTTGGTACTCACTTAGCAGTGTAGCATGTAATGTATCAGATACGCTATCAAGTGAGTACGTAGGCACGAGCCCGCTGCGAGCCGCTCGCGCGTGGAGCGCTGTAAGCACGCACTGACAAAGGTGGATCGCAGTGTGCTTGTGGACGGCGACACGACCGCTTGTGTAGTGAGTATTGATTATGGAGTGGACCATTTGAGACATGTGGTCGGCGTGACGTCGTCGCGAGCACTGCGGATTCGGCAGCTCGTAGATAGGCGGTGGACCGTGGACGAGCCGTACCCACTTACAGGTTGATACAGTATCTGATACGTTACATGCAACACTGCTAAGTGCGTACCCAGCTTACGAGTTTGCCAAGCTATAATTCAAAATCAATCAGTGTTTTTATCTACTCTCCATCTACCATCCAATTTACCTAAATCAGTTCCGGTTAGCCATAATGGGTTTTTAATTCAGTCTGCTGGAGAAATGTTTGAAGCGACATGGTTTCTTTTAATCTATATATTTGTAAATACTTTCACCCTGGTTCGTCCACGGGGTAAACTACCAGATTTCGATTTTGATGGTTACAAAGAGGTATTGTATTTTTAATTTATTTTAAAATGTTTGGTCAGGGGATTAAATTTAGCGCCGGTTTCTGGTAAAAAATATCGATGCGATACAAATTAAATGCTAGTCAAGTGATGCGATTGGTTGTTGAACTCCACCAACCAGCAATCCAGCTGCTGTAGCTGACAGGTGTTCGACAACTTGCCACATTTTGTGATAATTTTCGTTCCAGACACTGGTCCTGAAATGTATTTTTGCAAGGAACAAGATTTTTGATCAATGCTTTTTATCTTATGAGTAGTGGTGGCCCAGTGGTAACGGCGCTGACTTACGTGTCGTAGGTCGTGGGTTCGAACCCAGGCAGGCGGCGCTTTACTTTGTGTAAATTATTTCATCACCACTACTCTAAAATGGTGAAGGAAAACATCGTGAGGAAACCGGCATGTCCCAGAATCAAAAATTCGAACACATGTGACCTCCACCAACCCGCACTGGGCCCGCGTGGTGGATTACTGCCCATTCCCTCTTTCACAGAGAGGAGGTCTGTGTCCCAACAGTGGGATTATTAATAGGCTGGTGATGATATGTATCATTATTGGAAGAAAACTAGTCAAAAATCGAAGACAAGTAACATCTACCAGCCCGAATTGGGCCCACTAGGTGGATTACAGCTCGAACTCTCTGGCAGAGAGTTTTTTTGTGCCAGCAGTTCAGAAAAAAATAATTAAAAAAAAGCAACCATTCTGCCATTGGCTGATTATGTTTGTGAAACTTGTTAGCTAGCGTGGTTGTCAATACATTTGCCCTTCTCTTTACCCGAAGAGAACTTTTCTATGCAAGAACTGAACTTTTCCAAAAGAATTTAGCTGACCACCGGCTTGGTGATTATAATCAAGTCTGGTTCTAAAGGTAGATTCCTGTTTCGGGAATTGTTATCAAGTCTTTACTTATGGAAGAATTGAATCTATTTCCATATTTGTAAGGTCTATAATCTGGTAACGGGGTGATCCTGGGGTGAGTCATAATCGTCATTAACGAAAAACTACTTTGTTTACAGTTTAACATAAAGTTTCTGTTTCAGGAGTATCGATTTAAAGAAGAAATACCTAAAACGAAATATAAACCACCAGATATGGTAAGATGCTTAATAATTAAAATAAAAATCTATGGTTTTTTTCATGTACGGTCAGGGAAAATTGTAGTATTATATACTTTCCCGAAGATAAAATGACTAAAATATCTTTGTAGGTTCAAGGTTCGAGTTATTTTAAAATTTCCAAATTATTAATACGCTTGTAGCGGCACCAACGCCGCCACTTACGAACTAATGACATGGGGATTTCATCACCCCGACTCACTACTCCCAAACTGGTGACCCTCGAACATGAACGTCAGCACAGCCTTCGTGTAGAACTACTTCGACGTGACGACGTCATCATCACTTTCTGAAGCTTCCGAGCAGCAAGTCACACAGCCAGCCAGTACCTACAGCATCTACGGGGGTACCCTGACTGGTGGTCAGGCAGGGTACCCCCAAGTGGCCAGGCATGCAGCGGACGCGCATTCTTGGTCATCACCCCCAGCTTCTTTCATCACCGCTCCGACCCACTGGAGCCAGCAGCTCTGTCCCGACTCACTGGCACATCATCACCGCTCCGAAATACTGGAGCCAGCAACACTATCCCTAACATATCACTGGTGTATCATCACCCCGACTCACTGGGGCATAACCGCATACAGTTCCGACTCACCGCGAACTCTGCGACTTTTGGTTCCGACTCACGGGAACCAACCTTCAACTGGCCAGGCAAGCATCACAAGATGTACGAACGACTCAACCTACTATCGATATCCGGTCTCCGGAGGGGTGTGATGTAGCGGCACCAACGCCGCCACTTTTGAACTAATGACATGACGTCACAAAAATCCTGCATCGTGCAAGCAAAGTTTTTGGCGCGATTAGAACACATACAACAGTCCGACAACAACCGTTGGGCAATTGCCCGGACCAGACACAACACCCGTCTGTTCGGAGGATCCTCTCTTTTCTATGGAGGTTTGTGGGACTTTACACCCTGTTCCACTACCCCCAAACGCTACAAACAAAAAAGCACCGGCCCAGTGCGTCTCAGAGTTCGCACATTTAGGGTTCCGTCCCAAACCCCAAAAACAAGCTGGTTTTAATAGTGAAAAATAGGAAACTAAAATACAACTGTTTTATCAATATATTGGTATTTGTTAGTAAAATATACGTTATAATAAAATTACCACCAAATTTGAAGTTAATAAGGTCAATGGAAAGTTAAAAATATCTTCGGCACAAAATTTTGTAAAAAGTGCAACTTCGGTGATTTCTCAATCCTTTGTTTTCCAACATTTTAAATGAAAAAACTTTTTTGCAAAAAGATACTACCGACTTCCAAATACAAAACTACAAACTGAAAAATAACTTTGTCGGTGTATTTCGTAGGTACCATTTTTTTGCGTTATGGACACCGACTTCAAAAAATAAAGTTTGAAGTCGGTAGTATTTTTTTGCAAAAAAGTTTTTTTATTTTTCACTTTTTAGTTGTACCTACGTAATAGGCATGTTAGTAAGGTAACTATAACGCCGGAATAGATTTCATGAAACATGAACATAACCGGTGAAATGAGAGATCTGCGTACCCCTTAAGAGCGTACTGGCGTGATGTTATGTTATGAAATGGTATAAACAATAAACAGACATGTGATTGCAGCAATCCCGAGAGATTTGCCGTTATTTATTGAAGAGTTCTGTTGTATATCTTCGAAGTTCTTCATCAGATCTTCACCAAATTAAAATGGGACCAATTTCAAAACATGCTTTTTCAAACAAAAAAAGATTTTTTTAAATCGGTCCACAATTGACGGAGATATCGGTAAAAACACACAAAAAAAAAAACAAACATAATGTCGAACATAGAACCTCCTCCTTTTTGGGAAGTCGGTTAAAAACAAAATGTATCTACTTAATAAGCTCTAAACAACGATATCCCACTCAGTGGTACAGGTATTTTTTTATCGCGTCTAGCTTTATGAAAAAACTTTGCAAACATGATTTGACAATGTATGAATGCCAAAGCATTGGATTAACGAGATGCATAAACTAAGACAATTTGAAGACTGTAGCTCCAATTGTTTGGCTGTAAAACCTATGTGACAGACGACAGACAGACAGCCATACAGACTGACACGTGAGTGACAGCAATAGTGCTACGTTTTGACCCTTTGGGTACGGAACCCTAAAAACTGTATTTTACATTTTATACTATAGATTAAACAAGTCGTGGACCTGACTGAAATTTTGCACACACTTCTGTTTCTTCAGACAATTTATTTTTAAATATTATGCTTGTTTAAATACAAAAAATGCTTGTTGAAAATTCCTTGTTTTTTTAATGAAAAATAATGTAAATTTCAGAATTATGACGGACCACCGCACAATTCTCAGATTCCTGAGATGTACTCTGCGCAGATACCTCCAAACGGGTTGCCTATAGTAAGTATTTATGGTTAAAATATTTATCTCTATTTATAAACCTTTTTTAGGGTTCCGTACACAAAGGGTAAAAACGGGACCCTATTACCAAGACTCCGCGGTCCGTCTGTCTGTCTGTCACTAGGTTTGTATCTCATGAACCGTGATAGCTAGACAGTTGAAATTTTCGCTATAACAACAAATACTAAAAACAGAATAAAATAAATATTTAAGTGGGGCTCCCATACAAAAAACGTGATTTTTATGTCGTTTTTGCGATAATGGTACGGAACCCTTCGTGCACGAGTCCGACTCACATATGCCTAGTTTTTTCTTATATTGGATTTCCTATCGTAGAATATTGTTGCACGAATATCATTGAATTTTACTTTAATTTTTTTAATTGATTTGGTTTTAATCGAAAAAGTCTTCATCGTTTCCCATTTGTCACAATTCTTGGAACAAAAAAGTACGAGGTTCTATTTTGATGGAGTACCCCCACTCCATCCGAGTAAAGAACGCAGCCCAAAACAACTACAAATCATATTCTTAAAAAAGTACATACTTTTATTCAACAGATTGCAGCAAAAAAATATTAACTAATAAATACCATAATTATAATAAACGCATATTAAAAGGAGAGGGCTCATTGGGCGTCAAAAAAATCGTGAAAAGTGCAAAGAACGCTGGAAGCATTGCTACGTTGGATAGCAATGCTGATTCTCTCTGTTGGTCTGGTCGAAGAAAAGCCCAGCCCTTAAAAACCTTAAAATGTGGTTACATTTTTCAAGAGATAGAAAAAAGATGATCGAAAAATATTTGTCGCGTCTCGTTTGTCAACGCAGGAGCATTAACGGTTTTATTTTATAATTTATTTAAGCCTTTATTTGTTTTTCATTTCAGCCCGGAAAACCATCTTATAAGTTCGTACGTAAACTCGCTTTATTATTACATAATTATTATTATTTATAACTACACTGTTGCTCATAAAATTTGCATTAAAGTACAGGGTAGCTCTCAAACCAATATCCTTTTGAAGTCTACGTCTCTCAAATGATCAAAGTAACGATTTCTAGGCCAAAACCATTGAGTTAAATGTACTACGTACTAGAGAAGCTATTTCAAACAAAATATTGCGTGTAATTCGGTGACAGCGGGGCAAGTAGGGGGAGGGGGGGTTATGTTCTCACAGATAAACAATCAATGCGCGCAGATAAACTTTTTCATACTCTGACATTTACACAAACATGGCCGCCCTCCCGCCTCTGCAGTGACGCGACGTCACGAGATACAATAAATTGATAAAATATAATTAAATTAAGCGTGCTTTCAACTCTTGTTGAAAACTTCTTGATTTTTATTTATATTTATCGAGTTGTTTAATCAGTATCTCAATACACACGAAGGCATTTTATAAGAAACAAAACTTAGTACTCAAACGTGTCACGTTGCAGCGAGCGGTTGGCACAGACTAAGAAAGCTGGAGTGCGCGCGCTCTAACGCGTGTTACAAACAATTGAGTTGAAGAGTCTCCTCTAGTACGTAGTACATTTAACTCAATGGCCAAAATCTGCAAAAATGCACGTCTACAAATTATGAAGATTTAAAAGCCGAACTTAAAAACACGGACTTCAGTTTTTGTACACGATAAAAGATGCAAACGAAGCTGCTGCCTTCCTCAACAACATTCTCTATACCGCTATTATGGCCAATTCTAAAGAAATCAAAATCTTAAGGCGAAAGGAAATCCTAAAACCCTGAATTAACCAGGTATCTTAAAATGCATTAAACACCGTGATAACCTGTATAAAAAAAGCCAGATAATAAGTCACTAAAAACACCTACAAACGATATGAAAACTTTTGAATTTCTTTATTTTTATTACTTGAGAGCGCGGAAAAGACAGCAAAACGCTCTGGAAAACTGTAAAAGAGATCGCCTGGTAAAATAAACCTAAATAAGTCCCATTAGAATTACTATACACCAACGATCCGTCAAATTCAGCATTTGAAGTAAATTTCTACTTTGCAAATGTGGTCAAAAATAGCTGAGAACTTAATGACGAATATCCCAAATGAACCTGCACTGGGCTGTTCATTGAGGGTGGTGAACATCTATTCATGTTAATTAGTAATAAGCCGTTGACTTTCCAAATAAATAAATAAACCCCATACATTAAGTTCATCTTGCCATTCTTTTGCTCTTCTTTTTTTCGATGTAGAAGAGGTTAGGCACAGATTACCTGTGAGGTTTGGACACTAAAAACAGGTTTAAAAAATAAATTATATTTACGAGCTGGCTAACCAAGATGTGAGATGTGTCCTCCGACTGTACAGCATGATTTTCTTATTGCGAACAACAGACATATGAGGGACTTTGATTATAAATCAAAGTCCTTCACCGTGTCTGTCTGTCTGTTCGCCATAAACTCACACCGTGTCTGTATATGTAGTGATAGTGATAACCCAATGACTGGGTATCAAGATACCCCTTGGGAAGACTGCTGTCATATATTTTGGATTGATGTATTTTTTTCTTTAATGAATGTTATAAATCTCCAAATTACAGCCGGGACCAACGGCTTAAGGTTGCCCTAGTATTTTGGCAGCCGGGTTAAAATGCATTGCTCATCCGACAACACGTGCGAAAGAGATTGATGCTGTGTTGAGCAATAAGAAGCTATTTCGCGTACGAATACGTACTTTCGCAAATTTGTAGACAAATGGATGATGATTTAGGACGAAAACGAGCGCGCGAAATTTTATAAACAGACCTTTGGGAGTCTGTATATCATGAAAAACTAGTAAACGTATCTATTTAAAATACAATTATTTTCTTTGTTGAAGTACTGATCTATCTCTTTATGGCGACTGTTTTGCAATTTTCCCTCTCCTTATGGTATTTATTTGCGCCCAAAGATGCGTTAAAATTTGTGTTGAAATATGGAACTTTCGACGCTCATAACTTTCAAATATATGTTTTTTTAATTTTTTGTTTCCATACAGAACTAGATAATGATAAAAACAAATTGATACCATTTTTTATTTTGAATGTAAATCGTCAAACAGTCGAGTAATTGCCAGACTACGTATTTGTATGGAAGAATGTTCGGCTAGGGCAACCTTAACGTGCTTTCCGAGGCATGGAGGAATCTCGATATGAAATGTTTGGTCATTTATCCACGGACCGATTTTGGCAAACGTTGTTTAAATTTGAAGATCTAACCATGAGGCTGGCATTATTTAGCCTTGACCTTCCTCTTAAAGAAATTCTCCTTTTAATGACTCTTCTGTGACCATCTGCATACAAGAAACATGATCCGCACTCATCCGTAAACCGTACAGAAGCAATCTATTCAACTATACAATCTATACAAATAAATAGATTTTTAGTAAATGCATATAATGCGGGCCAAGAGGCTCATCGGCCATGGGGCATTGGACAGAGCCTTGAACATCGTCGTCGAGTTGCCAGCTTATCGGTATTTTATTGGTTACATTTCGGGGAGTTTGCGATGGAATTGCACGATCTAATCGATACTAGGTGGACATCTCACCCATACGCAAAAAACGTTTTGGGGATACTTTTATTATGCGTACAGCTAAGGCGTGGAATTCGCTGCCTGAGTCTGTGTTTCCCGACAGCGAAAATCTAGGGATCTCTAAGTCAAGAGTGAATAGGTTACTTCTAGGCAAGCGTTTTTCACCGTCGAGCACAGGTGAGATAGTGGTCAAGCGCGAGATTAGAGTAAATAAATAAAATTAAAGGTTTATACGGTTCTTATGATAAAAACAGCCTTTTGAAATGTTTGTTTTATTATAGAAATAGAATTAGGTTTAAAATGTAAAAAAATAAATACATTGTATTTTGACGAAGTTACGGGCAACAAAAATATACTTTGATGCAGTTTTGTGAATGTCAGTGTAGGTATTATTTTAAAATACATTATACAAATACGTCAATAATACGTTCTTATTTCTTTCAGAATAAAAATTTACTTTTGAAGATAGTGGTAAGTAAACATTAATTTTGATTGCAATATTAAATTGCTTTTCGTCATTACATACCTTTCACCGCAGAATAAATTATCACCTACTGACAGAACTTATCTCTTAATTCTAACTCAATTCCTTCACTCGACTCAATCAAATTGAAAAATAAAGATGTTTTTATATTGATTATTAAATTTAATCAAGGGAATTCTTCTGTTATCATGGTGACTGAGTCCATTGCAGGAACCTTAATTCTTTATTGTCCACCAAATAAACAATATTGTGATAATATTGTTTACCTATAAACGCGAGCATAACTCAATGCTGAGTTCTCTTACAGCAAACCCTAGAGTGACAGAGAAAGTTGACAGTTATAGAGAACCTTCCCTAAAAAGGGCTTAGAAAATAGTCCTCAAAGTTGATTGGTCTCCTTATTGCTCCACTGCCTCAAGAAACTGTTGCTGGGCAGTAATTTCAAAGTCAGTCAAGCTTTTAATTAGTTCCACCTGTACCAATTCAAAGCTTGAAAGTTAATGGAGATGTTCCAGAAATGTATGGAGCCTGGGCCAGCACTATGTACATTATTTAAATATCGCTATATAATGGAGAGAAGCACGATTGGTGTCACTAAAAAAGAACGGTTAAGAGCAGTTGAAATACGATCCAGAACCAAAGTAGAAGATATAATAAAGAAAGTAAGACAGTTGAAATGGAGATGGACAGGACACATGACGAGAGACAGTGTGTTTAAATGGACAAAAAATATAACAGAATGGCAACCACGCGATGGCAAAAGGAATAGTGGAAGACAGGCAAAGAGATGGATAGAAGACATAAGAAAAATTGGAGGTGCAACCTGGTCTAGAAAAGCTAGAGACAGAAATGAGTGGAAACAGCTGGAAGAGGCCTATGTGTCACAGGACACGCTGATCACTAAACCGGATGTGTTAGATTTAAGTTTTTAATACTATTAGATTATACTTGTGTTTAGTTCTATAGCAATAAAGGCTTAATAATAAAAATATAATATAGTAACTGTATTTGATTGTTATTTTTCCTTCGTTTCAATGTACATTCAAATTAACTTGGTCAAGGAAAGGAGAGCAACGCAACATAAAATTAAACATGGTGGAACATAACAGCAGTTAGCGAAAATATAATTTTGACAAAGACATTTGATTGACGTGTATCGTAATATCTGCGATAGTACAAGCAACACGAAGCCGGGGTCAAAAGAAAATCAATCAATGTCCGTAGTAGTAAACTGGGTCGGAAAATAAAAACTCCGAAACACATCCAATTCAAAGTCAAACCAAAGACAGATTCAAAGACGTCAGTTCTTAAAACTGTCAAAGTCGTTACACGTTATGTCAAACACAACTGTCATGGCTGCCCTAAAAATATGGTTATCTTTAAAAAAACTTTTCATATGAACATTTTTGTACGCCTCTACCCTTTTTCAAATTAATTTGTTAGTATTTTTATGAAATTCTCCTATTTCATTATGTCCTGTACATAGTGGGAGCCCAAAATCAAACACTCCTTTGACCCATTTCTCGGTGTTCGATTGGGCTGAAATTTTGCAGCTGTGTTTGTTTCTCGTGGCAGTGCAATTTCAAATATCGAAGTCTGGTTTTTCTTCAGAAATCATTTCTTATTTTGTGAGATTTATTCCTTAGTTGCTCTTCATTAAAATATTTGTTTTAAAACAGGGCAGAGGGGATGCCAGTGACCAGAATATAATAGAGCGAATGGTAAGTTCATCATCATTATCATTTCAGGTGATGATGATCATTTGAGCCAAAAGACGTCTACTGTTGAACATAGCCCAAGTGTTGTCAAGCACAACATTAACCAGATCATCGGTCCACCCAGTGCGAGGCCTTCCAACGCAGCGTCTTTCGGTTCGCGATCGCCACTCCATAAATATGAATGAAAAAGAAAATAAAAAAAACTTGTAAGTTTACATTAAGATAATTCGCATATAATAAAAAGAGAGATGTGTCTTATTAAATTTACCGTCGTTCAGTTTCGTAAAATATGACAAAACTGAAATAACAACAAAACAGTCGATGCTCAGGTTAAACACACAATAGCGGCTGCTAGCGTAAAAGAGCTGTAAGTGTCTAGTCAGCGCGTGCTCGTACGTCTTCGGTTTTCTCCACGCTCTCGGCTCTCTATTCGGCGTTTCCCTTTTATGCGGATCTTCGCTTTTACTATCCAGCATGCAGCACGCTGTGCCTGGAACAATTTATCATCATATATATACTCGTATATATTAATAATAATTTATCATGCAAAAATGATTATTTATATTAATTAAAAGAGTATTTAAACGTTAAAATTACAATTATTTTTGCATATTCTCAAAATTGACGGCAAGCTGAATCGATTGAAATAAGTTTTAGTTTTCTCGGTGATCGGGCAGTGCCTCAAAATCACTGCAAAATGGTGTCGTTTTTTACATTGTTACACTTTTTTCGGTCTAGCTACTTAGCTCGCAAAAAAGTCAGTACCATAACATGTGATAAGGAACTCCGTTACAATCAATGATGTTCTAGTAAACAGATACGTTATACACTCACAAAACAACCGAAAAAAGTGTTCCGGGCAGCAGCGGCAGCACACCTACACACTTTTCATTCATCTGACATTTCACTACAAGACGAAAAGGATGGCTTGATAAAACCAACAAGAAAAAAAGAGACAGCTAGTGTTTGTCACTTGCGTGTGAATGTAAACAAACATTATTCTGACCACCAATGTTTTTTTCTTTTCCTAACCTCCAAATATCAGAATATTAGGAAAAACATTGCAATAAATTAGTAAATTGAACACATCAATTTGCGTACTTACATATGTTATGAATTCCCTTCTGTTTTATGTACTTTGCTATAATAATTGGACACGTAATACATAATACGTCCCAATTAGGACGTATTCGAGTCAAAACAATGCGCGCGCTCATAACATATCTGTTTACTAGAATATCATTGGTTACAATAATAATTTACATTAATTTAAGTAAAATATGCATATTATTATGGCAAAATTATGTTAGAATCGTGACGCTCCAAATATAATATTGAAATTTTTATGTATCTAGTTAGAAAAAATGTTTTTTCATTCAGGAAATGGAAACTAAAGATTCGGTTTTTCCTAAACCGGACGGTCAGCCCTTTGGTAGTGAAGATAATTATAACTTAGATCAATTGGTAAGTTAATTTATTATTTTACTAGATGACGCCTCACGGTTTCACCCGAGTAGTTCCCGTTCCCGTGGGAATACAGGGACAAAAAGTAGCCTATGTCACACGGGGATAGTGTAGTGTTCCCAACGGTGAAAGAATTTTTTAAATCGGTCTAGTAGTTTTTAAGTGTATTCGTTACATACAAAAATACAAATCTTTCCTCTAATACTATTATTATAGAAGTATAGATTTTTATAACCCTTCACTATCTAATTAATACTCACTAATTAGTTAATTTAGTAATCTCGTTCTCAAAAAACGACCAGTTTTCTTAATGGAGTTTCATTTTTGATTTAGCCAGCGAGATTGACTCTGACGGGCAGGGTAAGTTCGTTTATATTCTGAAGATATATTTGACATAGTCACATTTTTATTTGACATTATTATTTGAGAATTTTACACAGATTCGGCATACATTCTTGTAAGACTTTTGCACCTTCAATTAAATACTATTGAACGTCTGTATCCTGTCGAGCGTAGCACCGGCTGATTCAATATGTGACATTTCATACGGAAACGAGACACCGACTGATTCAGTAGTTTGTCACTAACGTCAACATTTACCTTTTTTTTTTGTGACATAAAATTTGATAGCTGTTTTCATCACGATTCCAAAAACATAAGTTTTATGTAGGGTTCCTGTAAAAAACTTTTGAGATAACGGTGATGTAATAACAAACGGGCATTTCGCGCCATCGTGCCCGGCCGACCTGTGTGACAGGTCCTGTCAAAATGGCCGCCACGGTCTAGTAGCTATGTTAAGCTTACATACATAAACACAAGCCTTTTGCCTATGGGGGTGGGCCACTGACCTCTATCATACAAGTACGCTGGACTAAACATACTATATGAAATGACAGTTGATTTTTGTGCTGATTCAAAGCGCCCCGCTCGAGCGTATTAGGAACTAAAATTGACACATTTAGAGATAGGTTAATACCGATATTTCTCAAAATTAGGTAATACTAATATATTCGCCTGGAAATATTATAATATTGTAACTAATATATCAGTAATAGTGATATTTTAAATTCTACTGTATTGACTTCTCGTAGTATGTTGGAACTAAATATCTCTTATTGGTATTAGTGATGAATGTTATATGAATGCCTAATAATCAGTAATAATATGTTCAAAAGCAATGTGTAATACTAAATTCTGGAATCATCATCATGTTCAACCACAGCCTGACTTCGCCAACCGCTGAGCACAGGCCTCACTCTTGTACCAATCACCACGTTTCTGAGCATTGAGTTAAATATACTACGTACTAGAGGAGACTCCTCAACTCAATTGTTTGTTACACGCGTTAGAGCGCGCGTATCCCAACTCACTTAGTCTGTGGCAAGCGCTCGCTGCAACGTGACACGTTTGAGTATTTAGTTTTGTTTCTTATAAAATGCCTTAGTGTGTATTGAGATACTGTTCAAACAACTCGAGAAATATAAATAAAAGTCAAGGAATGAGTTTTCAACAGTATGTTGAAAACACGCTTAATTTAATTATATTTTATCAATTTATTGTATCACGTGACGTTGCGTCACCGCGGAGGCGGGAGGGCGGCCATGTTTGTGTAAATTACAAAGAGTAAGAAAAATTTCATCTGCGCGCATTGATTGTCTATCTGTGAGAACATAACCCCCCCCCTCCCCTCCCCCCTCTTACCTCGCTGTCACCGAATTACCTACGCGCAATCTTTTGTTTGAAATAGCTTCTATTCTTTTTTCTCGTAGTACATTTAACTCAATGTTCCTGAGCCTAGAATTAATTCTGGAATAATATCGTGATAATTATAATTTTATTAACAAATGTTTTGAAGACAAACAATTTATTATCTGCATCTGAAACAGAGTTGAAAACTGATATAAGTCTTCACCTTGCTGGAATGCTATGTCACTATTATTTGCACTTTAACACTACAGAGACAGGATCTCAGCGATGAGAGCGAGAAATACGCCCGTTGTAAATGATTATCCATCTCATTTATTATTATTGTGTAAATGATGTTCCCTTCACGAATCCGATGAGCGCCAACCGAGTGAATCTGAACGATTGTAAGTATTAATCTAACTAGTGTACTTGAGCGAGGAGATACTTGCTCAAATATACTAGTTTTAAGGATAAGTTGTTAGCCTATCCCCATATTTAAATCTCACTGATCTGACAGTAATGCGCTATAACTTTACTAGCACCACTAGTTTATAGCTTGCAATCTGAATTAAAATATTTTTCAGTTAACCTTTACAGCAATTATTCTATTACTTAAAAATGGATCATAATAAAAATAACTGGGATGTTTTTTTCTCTTACGTATTTAATTATTCTCAGGATCGATAAAGCCCATAAAAGTGTTTTTTTATCGAAAGCTGTGTCCCATCTCTAATATTAGTTCCATGTACTCTCACGTTAAGTCACTTTGCTATCAGCGCCAAAATGGCGAAAATCAAATGTCTTCATTTTGTCATCGATATTAAGTAGTCCAGCGTACTAGTGTGATAGAGGTCAGTGGGGTAGGCAGAAACTACAACGCCAACTGCAACGATCCTTACATACTACTTTTTAACTTTGACTTTCCGAAAAGGAGAAGAAAAAGATCAAACATAATATCGAACATAGAAAACGTTCGACAACGACACCGACTTTTGAAAAAGAAGCTATTTTTCACTATCTAGGTCAAGTTATATTTTTTTGTAAAAATGTTTTTTGGTACAAAAGTGTTGTTCTTTTTACGACCATACTTATATACTAAGCATCGTCAGCAAGCAGGCTTCGCCATAGTGTTTGTTTGGTAAAATGTATGGGATAGCCAAGCGCTTTCGAAATGTCACGTGACCAATCTCTTACATTTTGTGATGAATTTTTGAATTGAGCATATTAAGTTGAGTATTTCTCAAACTGTACTTAAGCCTGAAAACCTTTTTGTTTGGCACTAAATTACGGTTTGACACGATCTTAAGGTTGCACTAGTCGATTATTCTTCCATACAAACGTAGTCTGGCGATTACTCCACTCTTTGACGATGTACGTTCAAAATAGTAAATGACATCAATTTGTCTCATCATTATCTAGCCCTATAAGGAAAGAAAAAGTAAAAAAAAAAACTTATTTTTTCTTTTTAAAAAGCATTGCCCCACACTAGGAATTTTCTACCTGTATCGTGAGTGCGTTTACAAACATATAAACTCACACACAACACCCAGAGCCGGAACAACTATCTGTAGGTCATATAATTATTTATTCCGTGCGGGAATCGAACCCGCTACACACAGCGCAGCAGTCAATCGCTCAACCACTGCGCCAACCGTGCGCCCAAATATAATAATTAATTAATAATTGAAAGTTATGAGTGTCGAAAGTTCTATATTTCAACACTAATTTTAACGCATCTTTGGGCGGAAATAAATACCATAAGAAGAAAGAAAATTGCAAAACAGCCACCACGGAGGGATAGATTAGTAGTTCAACAATTCAAATAATTTTATTTTGAAAATATACATTTAGGCGTTTTTTCATGATATCCACACTCCCAAAGCTCTGTTTATAAAAAAATCGCGCACACGTTTTCGACCTAAATCAACATCCCTTTCGCTACAAATTTGCAAAAGTGCTAATTCGTACGCGAACTAGCTTCTTACTGCTCATCACAGCATCAATCTCTTGCGCACGTGTTTTCGGATGAGATTACATGCATTTTTACCCCGCGCATAAAATAGTTCGAGCCGTCGACTAGGGCAACCTTAACGTCAAATATTCAAATCAGAAATCGGTTCGTAGCCTCTGGCATTTCTATACCTAAAGATGTTTGTTGTATTACCCGACTGCCGAAGGAGGGTTATGATTTTCGAGCATATGTATTTAATTCAACATCTATATACATAATTATGATGAATAGTCGCTAAAGAAGTGCAAAGCAGACTGTTAATTTGTTAATAATAATACTATTTTTTCAGTGGGGAGAGTTTGATAAATTAATAGCTGAACAAAGAGTAAGTAATAATTATATATTTGTGTGGTGTACAAAAAAGAATATAATAAATAAATAATAAATATATACACTAATGCATATGTCGCAGCCATCTTGTCAAATTACCCAGCTAATTGGCCGTTCATTAAACGGCTGAATCCTATTAAATGGCTGACGGACAACAAGCCAAGTCATTAAGCGCAACGTTTGAACTTTTGAGCGAAGCGCAAAAGAACAGTAATAAATTTTAATCACTTGGCTGAGTCACTGTTAGTCATCTTCAAAGGGCTGGCTTTTAATTCGCCATTTTGTTAAACATTGAATGATTCTAGTTCAATTAACTACCAGCTTAAGCATCCAGTAGGGTAGTTGACAAACACTATCTATTTCGTCCGTCAGTTAGACAGATAACCTAAAAATATTGGGCACGTATTTTTCTTTTGACATGAAAACAAAAAATTAAGACAATACGGGCAGGCTTTATACTGACAAAGTGACGTCACAAACCCCCACTCCTGAACCTTTGATGCGCTTTATCTTTGTCAATTTTTATTTATTTGATAAAGCATTATATATATAGTATTATTTGATAATCTCACTGAGTTATCATTTTTCTACGCAGGAAAAAATACTATTGGATGCCGGTGTTTAATGAACGGCCTAGGCGTCCAATTAGCCAGCTAATTTAGCCAGATGGCTGCGGCTTATATACCGCGTTAATGTAGAGTCCGAGACTTTTACCTTCCACAATCGAGCGATGTGTGTGACTGCATGTTTCAGGGAATATTTCCTAAAATAAATAGGTTTCATCTCCTTTTGTCTTTAATTGACATCGATTCACGTCTCGTCTGCTGCGTTTCGCTAGTTATTTTTTTAATTGATAGGTTCGCCTTTGACCAATATCTAACCTGATTTTATGCGATAGAACTCGCTTGCCTAAGAGTAACCTATTCAATCTTGACTTAAAGACCCCTAGGTTGTATAATAATCTCTCGGACCTTGACAAGCCGCGGTGCGATGCGTGGACAATTTGGAACGCCCGCGGTTACGGCTCGTCGTACCCGCGCTTACGGCTCGTGGTACCCGCGCTTACGGCTCGTCGTACCCGCGCTTACGGTTCGTCGTCCCCGCGCTTACGGTTCTTCGTCTGATCTGAGGGCTTAGTGCGAGTTTTGTCTCACGCTGGAATGCGTTAACTTATACGTCAATTTGTATTGAAACTTGACAAGCGCCGTCTGGTGACAGTAAGGAGAAAGCTCTTTTTTTGTATACATTTTTCCAACTGTTTACTTTATCACGAGTGAGTATGTTAAAAAACTCGGAATAAGCACACTGATGCCAGCCACGTCAACCAGCGGTCGGCAAGCCATAAGCGCGGAGACGCGACGCCTAGCCGTAGCCGAGTCTACGTACCGGAGCTGCTGACTGGTCGGCATTGGTTACGTATACGTACTTACGTAAGGCTTAAGCCTGTTTAACAGCGAGGCGGAAGGTGATACGGTTACGATCACTTTTCGAGTTGATAAGTGTGCGGGGATAACCTTTATAATATTAATAAGATTGTTTTTTCAGAAATTGCATGGCGGCGAAATAATGAAAAATGTAAGTTGTATCCTTTGTTTTTTACCTGGCTTGTATGTATGTATGTATGTAATATCCTTTATTACCTCGTATCTATCAAATCACATGACGGATTTTTACAATTAAGACATCGTTAGATAGGTCTTGGCCGCCCAAGTGTTCTTGGATAAGTGCCATTAAAAAAAAGAAACATGGCGGTTTTTGAGCGCCATATTGTAGAGGTTGCAATTTTTTCTTCTCTGAAATGGATGAGTGGAGTATTAAAACGAAGGATTTTTAGAGGTGATTACAAAAATATGTAACAATTTTAAGTTTAAAAGTCACTCGAAAAAAAAAGTGTAACTAAAAAATTGTAAATAAAAAAAGATAATGGAATCAAAAAACCCGACTGCAAAGATGTAAATAAGATGAAAATCATGCTGTGCAGTCGGAGGATACATATTCGCGAGCTGGCTGACCAAAACTATAAATATCGTCCGATTAAACAGCATGAGTTTCTTCTTGTTTACATCTTTGCAGTCGGGTTTTATGATTTTATTAACTTTTTTTAATATATTAATTTTTTATTGCGTCGACACAAGCTATTGTATTTTTGTGCTTTGCAGAATACCTTATGGTTTTAGTCAGTAAGAGTCTGAGAGACCCGTCCACCTGCTCCATGGCGGACACAAAATCATATTTTGAGTTATAGACTATTGAGGTTTATGGGTAGAGGTAAGACACTAATAAAATACCGATTTATAAAGGTGTCAAAAATACAGTTATCCGGACAAAGGTTCTTAGTCAAAACCTTATAATTTATGGCTAGACGAAGACAGACGTAGAGTATTGAAGTATTGTAGATTTGTTTTTGTTTAACTCTAACATAGACGAAAAACAATAAACCGAGAAAAAGATATCGATGCTTTATAACATCTAAAGTCATATGCGTGAGTTTTTGGTGTCAAAAAAGAGATTTAATTGCGTACCTTCGAAAAGGGACATTGTTAGTTTAAGCCGCCTTCACACGCCACAAATAAAGGCAAACACCAAACACGTGCCAAACACTGACCACAATCATCAAACACAAACATGGCATCCAAAGGCTTGGCGAACGTGCTAGTATATTCCGGATTTGGAAAACATAGCAGACGACGAGCTTGTTGTGGCAGCGTTTACTTTCGGGTTAACCTCCTCAGAACAATCAGATATTTTTCCTTACAATTTAGCTTGGGATTCACAAAATGTCACGATACGTAAATTTGTCCAACACTATTAACTCCGTCCGCCGCCCGCAAGCTCGCGCGTATGACTGAATTGAACAAGCGTCTGGATACATCGCAAACACGTTTTTCAAACACCCTTTGATTTGTGCATAAAAACCGACACCGATGCCGAACACGGGCGAACACAAACAAACACCCATACACAAATTTTTGTGTTTGTTGTTTTGTGTTTGCTGTTTTCCATTGGTCGCCAAGCGTGTGGAGCCGGTTTTAAATAAATTACTGACAAAATCTAATCAAAAATACGTTTTAAACATCGCAATTTGGAGAGATGTTTTTATTTTTTATACAGAATCTATTAATAATAGATAAAATCAGCTTAGAGAGATTGATAGAGAATTTTTTGAGTTAAAAACGGTCAAATGTCAGATTGTTGTAAAAAAGTAACACGTTAGTTAAGGACGGCAGCATGAGTATTTCTACACAATCGAATAAGTTACTTTTATTCCAGAAAAAGAACTAGGAATCCGCGCAAAAAAATAACGGTTCAGTGGTCAGTTATACAGTGTCACATGTGCTATTTTACGAATTTGACACGGATGTAATCGCAACTTATCCAAAATAAAGATTAATATTATGTCTTTTTTATTATTATATTTTTCAGTGGCAGGAAGATGCGCACATGTGGTCTGTACGTATATTTCAAAAAAAGGTGAAAATTTGTGAGTAGGTGTGTGTTTGATACTTCTTCAAGCTAAAACGACTGGACGGATCTGGATGAAATTTGGCACAAATATAGATTATAGTCAGGAATAGCACTTAGGTTACTTTTAATCCCGGGAATATGTTCCCTCGGGATATTTTTTCGTCTTTCAAGCGGTCGAAGCCGCTCTTCAATAAAGCAATGTTTCAACTAAATATGCACCTTTTTCTAAGGTTGAAAAAAACGCAAATCACATCTGAGTTACCTTCAAAACCAAAGTAACAAAAATATTTAGTCAAGCTAGCGTTGACGTTACATTTTATGAAGTTTAGCTTTCGCCATTTTGAGATACCCTGTGGCGCCATTTTAAATTGTTGATCAAAGATCTTTTTTTAGCTTTATTCCAAACATCTTTTAGAGAGGCCGTTTAATAAAACAGTAAGTATTAAAATAAAATATTTAAATTCGTTTTTGTCGTATTCTTTGCTCGTTTAAGTTTGCTCTTTTGATAATTGGCAACTAATAGGTATGTTTCCTGGGTAGAAAAATGATAATTCTATTTAGTCCGTCAGTGAGATTATCAAATAATATTGGACACGTATTTTTTGCTTAACCAAATTATTAAAAATTTAAAAAAGCTCATCAAAGTTCAGGAGTGGGGGCTTGTGACGTCACTAAGGCAGTATAAAGTGTACAAGCGGCGTGACGTTTCTAGATATTTCAACAAGTTATATCGTCGTCGCTTTGTCTTCGTGTCAAATGAAAAAATACGATTCTAATATTTTTTATTAATCTATAGACGGACAAAATTCAAAATTCCAAAAACAAAAAATAAAAAAAAAGAACAACAACAACGACACAACACATCGTCAACATTTTCAGTATAAACTACCCTACAAATAAGTACTATCAACGAAAGCCTCGCCATGGCGTTTGGTGAAATGTAAAAGTTTTATAAGATTGCTAAGCGCTGTTGAAATGTCACGTAATCAATCCCATAATTGCTACTTCTGATAGAATATGACTTTTTATAGATCTTCAGGTATTCCCATGGTTAGCTGATGCTTTCCCCACGGTTTGGATTTCACTTTAGATGAAAAAATATTTAAATTATAAATATATTTTATAGTCCGTCAGGTAGATTAATAACAAATATTGGACACGTATTTTTCTTTTGTCATGTAAGCAAAGAATAACAACGATACAGTGCGCTTACATTTCGAGTGACGTCACTTTTTAGTAAGTACACTTTTTTACTCAAAAGTGACGTCACAAGCCCCACATTTCTGAACTTATATGCACTTTATATTTGTAAATTTTCATTAAGGTTCCCCTAGTCGACGGCACGAACTATTTTGTGCGCGAAGTTAAAATGCATGCTATCTCATCCGACAACACGTGCGAAAGAGATAGATGCTGTGATGAGCAGTAGGAAGCTAGTTCGCGTACGAATTAGCACTTTTGCAAATTTGTATCGAAATGGATGATGATTTAGGAAGAAAATGAGCGCGCGTAATTTTATAATCAGACCTTTGGTAGTCTAGATTTCATGAAAACACTACTAAATGTATATTTTCAAAATAAAATTACTTGCATTGTAGAATTACTAATATATCCTTGCATGGCATTATATATAGGCCATTTTGCAATTTTCCTTCTTCTTATGGTATTTATTTCCGCCTAAAGATGCGTTAAAATTAGTGTTGAAATATGGAACTTTCGGCGCTCGTAACTTTCAAATATATATATTTTTTTACATTTTTGTTTCCATACAGGGCTAGATAACGATGTGACAAATTGATATAATTTTTAATTTGAACGTACATCGTCAAACAGTGGAGTAATCGCTAGACTACGTTTGTATGGAAGAATGATCGACTGGTGTAACCTTAAGGGCCTGCCACCGCTTTAGTACCGTAAAACTTTTACCTTCTACATCATACTCCTAAGTAACGGCTATGTTAAAAAGTTTGAAAAATAAATATATTATTGATTTATCTAATACCTTTAAACGTGCCATTCTTGTATATATGTCTATATATAATCTGAATGTCGGAAACGGCTCAAACGATTTTCATTTTTATTTAAGGTTATAGGTTTCATTTTTAGAAAACGTTGTTTCTCTATTTTCACCCGAGCGGACGCCCAGTAGTCCGGTCAAATTAGACCAACGACCACATAGCCACTACACACACCACGTGGCTATGTGGTCGATGAATTAGACATATTAAAGTGCATTAATTTGCATAGAGCTGAAAATTCGTACGAATCTTCGGATCACCATTATAAATGAAATGTAAAAAGACCCCATAGATCCCACACTTGCAAAAATAATTATTCATGGTCAAAGTTAGCAAATATGGGATTTTTTCGATTTTTTTGCCGAACTGTAAGTTTTAGTAATGTCTACCTGGGACAAACGGTCCAGTTGGGTAGGTCCAATTTCGAGAAAGAGGTCAACCGTCGAATCCGACTCGGCTGGGCGGCGTTCGGGAAGTTGCGTGGTATCTTCTCGTCCAATTTACCGCAGTGTCTCAAGACAAAAGTCTATGACCAGTGTGTGTTGCCAGTGATCACCTATGGGACCGAGACGTGGTCGCTCACAATGGGCCTTATCAGAAAGCTCAAAGTCACCCAAAGGGCAATGGAGAGGGCTATGCTCGGCATTTCCTTGCGTGATCACGTCAGGAATGATGATATCCGCAGGAGAACCAAAGTTACCGACATAGCCCGAAGAATTGCCAAACTTAACTGGCAGTGGGCAGGGCACATTGCTCGCAGAACGGATGGCCGATGGGGCCGAAAGGTTCTGGAATGGCGACCGCGAACCGGAAGACGATACGTTGGAAGGCCTCCCACTAGGTGGACTGATGACCTGGTTAAGGTTGCGGGAAGGCGCACGGGATCGGTCAATGTGAATGTCAATCGGCCTGGGGGAGGCCTATGTCCAGCAGTGGACGTCTTTCGGCTGAAATGATGATGATGATGATGAAAAATTGTAGATTATGCAATTATCTATAAAAATGGTCACCACAATTTTTCTCCTAAACGTCACCGTTTCTGAGATATATTGGTTGAAAAAGTTGTATTCTTCATAATATGCATATGGTGGTAGTGTAACTGGCGCGTTTTTTTAGGTTTTTCCCGAATGTCCTATTCCACAATCTATTGTGATCCTGTTTAATTCAATACTATTCAAAATTATGTAAAAACTGGTACTATTGGAAATGGCCGTGCCAGTACCGCGTTAACATTGGAGAATATAAAAGCCATAATTTGAAAAAGCAAAAAATAAGCTGCAAATATTTCTTGATAAAATAGCTGACGGACTAAATATTATTACTACGAATACGCGAAGATCACGTATTCGTGCGTTGATCGCTGTCAATTATGATGATACCACAGGGACTTTCCCGACGGCGCGTGACGCATTTTAATATTCTTGTGCGATAGGCGATGTCGCGCACGTATTTTCAAAAAAAAAATCGAGTGCTAATCGGTCGAATTGTATCGCATTGGATCCATGTAAACGTACTTCCAATTTCGCGTGATATAAATCGAATTGCGTCATCATCATCACGAAGATCGCTAAATCTACCCCATCTGTTTCTTATTCGTATGAGTATATTTAATTAATTGTTTATTTACAGAATAAGCTGAAAGAGTTTGAAGTAAGTACCTACATTCCTAGATTGATTGATTTAATCTTACTCTAAAATTCTACACCGGATTACTGCCCTCTTTTATGATCTCTGTACAAGCATCGCCATATGATATGTATGTTTCCTGTAGCGGACGCAGGGTCCGAAAGAATCTCTCCATACGATATTGTTCACCTTCTCAGTCTGATTGGGGCATCCGCTTGTGAAAGACCAGCCAAACCGATTCGCTATCGTAAGTTGAAACACTTCGTACCTGTGCGACTTGCAGGACTGTTGGATCCAGTAGTGATGATCCGGCTCGAAGGACCAAAAATGTGCGGGCAGTATCTCCGTTCAATGAGATGTGATATGTAGGTGGACGAAACACACGGGATGTGTACAGGAAATAAAATAACAGTTATGTGTCCGTTAATGATGAACATTTTATTATTAAAATATTGACATATATTAAAACATAAAGTAGGTTACTAGTCATTAATAGCCTAGTCAGAAAATGTATACAAGTAATCGGTGAATTAACAAATGCTTGTTCAGGTAAAAACTAAAACAATACATACAATGTGGCGATGCTTGTACAATCTCTATGACTCAAAGGGTTGCTGAAAGAAAACTCCATTAGGAGTTAAGCTCGCCTTTGTACTTACATGAATTTTGTTTTTAATTTAATTAAATATATTATCTTGGTGTACCAATAGAGATTATAGAATTATGAAGCACTTGCCTATTTTTCCTGCAATTTATCTTTATGGTTTTCCTCCCTTTTGAAGAAAACTATTTTGACACATAATATATTCATCAAAATATTAAAAAAAAGCTTTGTAAAAGTATATTTATTTATACACACAATAATGTGATTTTTTTACAGCGTAAAGGACTGAAGCAGCAAAAGTCGTATCAACCAAACGCTGGTGTAAGTTCTCATTCAGTTTTCTTTGTATACTAAAAAGCAAATTATTTTTGTCACGATAGAACAACATTATAACTTATGTAAAATGAAACCTAAAAAACAGTCATTTTTATTGACCAACTGTCAATAAAAAAAAACAAACTAAGTACATACATAATTAAGTACTTTAGAGTCACTAGACAAGTGTCATTTTATCAACGAAAGCGTCGGGATATCGATTAGTTAAATGTCATTGTTGAAATTTTACTTATCGCTATCGTATGGGATTGCCAAGCGCTATCAAAATGACATGTGATCAATCCCTTATGGTGCCTTTCCATGTTTGCCAAAGCTTGGCAAGCGTCCACAAGTAAAAGCGTGTAAAGAGGGCGTTTGGCTTGGCTTGCGTGAGCTTGTGGGCGCTTTTCTCCGATCCGATCTAGTGTCGGTTTTTGGACACAGATCAAAGGGTGCTGCGGCAAGCGCTTGCGACGCATTCACACGTTGGTGCGCGTATTGTAGCCATTGTGATCTCGACGAGAACATGTTTAGTTATTTGTTTAAAATGATTGGCTGGTCGAACGAAGAGAGGAATCGGAAAAAAAAATATGACATCCACCGTCTTCGTGGTCGTCGAGCTTTCCTTATTTTGTTTTAATTTGCTTGAATTTCAAATAAAAGTATGTTAAACCAAACGCAAGAAGAGGAAGAGTGGAAAGCTATGGGGGAGACTTTAGCCCAGCAGTGGGATAATATAGGGTGAAGAAAAACCAAACGCAATAGCCGACACAAGTTCGGTGTCCGCCATACTTGGGTGTACGTAGTTACGTAGCACACTGACGCATTCACAAGCATGAAAACGACTTCCAAATGCCAAGCGAGATTTGTGGACGCTTGGGGCATGAAGACGTTTGCCAAGGCTTGGCAAGCATGTAAAGCCGGCATTACATTTTGGCATTCAACAATCGCCTTCGCTGATTTAATAACACTTGTCTAGACTCTAGGACAAAGACAAAACCGCAGTTAGACTCTAGAGCCTAACCCCGGCTCCACACGTTGGTCCATTAGTTAATTGGTGAGGCTTACACACGTTGGCTATTAAACTAGTTCTGTCTTGTTTGAGCCAATGTGAACATGTCCGATACGGAAATTGCTGTAAGCGCTTTTACAGTACTGAGTGCATATTATAATTTATATTTGTTACTAAATAAAAATAAAAAACACGTCAAAGAAGATGGTGGTGGAAGACTACACATCTTAAAACACGAAAACACTCGATGCGTGTTGTAAAAGGGCTGAGCAAATCACCAACGTTGAACGGATCGCGAACGTTGGCAAAGATTCCTTTGATAAAACCAACACGCACCGGCCAACTACCAACGCTCGCCCCAATGATGGCGCCAACGCAATTTTCTAGATCCATACTTTGGACGAGTGTCGTTGGGACCTACGTTGGGGCCCACGTGTGTACGTACCATGCGACGCAAAAGATAACTTTTTACTCAAAATACGATTGAAGTAAGTGCTGAAGCTTAAGACAAGTGACAAACGAAAGCGTTGCTGTAACGATTGGTAAAATGTGATGTGTGTTGTTGAAATATCAAGCTGAGTATAGACTAGAGCATTTGCTTGTAACAGAACATCGAACATTAGCTGTTTTTAAATTTACTCGAACCACACTTCGAACATGACGCTCGATGTTTTGTTACAACCTGATTTTAAAAACCAACCAGCGTTTTGTTATAACATTTTATCGAGTAAAGGCACGAGCGCAGGTGACGTGGAGTGAGGTCAACAATGAAAGCAAGGTACAAATAAATGTTACTGTTATGTGCTCTCTCGCCGTGAGTATTACGTCGAACGCAGCGTCGAACATTCGCAAGAACGTTACATTACGTGGAAATGCTTTAGGAAACTAAGCATTTGTTTGTATTGTACCATTCGTAAGAACGTTATATTACATTGTAATGCTCTGTATAACTTTACCAAACCATTAAATCTTGGCATATCGACAATCACCAACGCTGGCAGGATGACACTTTACCTAGTAGAGCATAAGTTCCCGTAAAGGCCGTTTGTTCACGACACGACAAAACGTAGTCACGATTGAGAACTCCATATATTTGTATAGACTGTTTGTTCATTGCAATCATTGAACGACACCGCATCACACGCGACACGATTTAAAAACGGTTTTTGGGCTATGTCGTCGCGTGTTTGTTGCGGTGACGACTTAGCGACTGTGCAAAACAAGTGTGAGCTTATTGACGACACAACACTCCGCACCGCACTGCTCACGCGTGGTTCGTCATTCACCCGCTTATATAACAGGACAAGTGCACTGCAATGTCGTTGCAGAATCGTGTCGTGAAAAAGGAACGGACGACGACCGTCTGCAGTGGGTCGTGTGTAAAAAAATCGTGACTGCAAATCGTGTCGTGAGGTGTCCTGTGAACAAACGACCACATGCGAAGTTTCATAAGATTTTACTCAGAATAATAAGAACATAGTAAGTGTTGAAGGGTATTGTAATAATCAAAACCAAAAATAAATTTCTTAAAACTGTACAGTGTCTTGTCTTGTCAGTTGACAATTTAACTCTCTTGATTAAGGCCGGGTTTTCATCGCTAAATTATCGCAGAATTTAATGTAAAAAGTTTTCAAGCACGCGTTATCTGCTGTGATTGGTGAATTTTCAACAGCCTATCACAGATAACCGGCGATTATTCGTCGATTACGTTAACAGCCCGATAATCGAGTGTTGAGAAACGGGGGGTAAGCTCTATTATTTTTTCATTTCAGTTATCACCTTATTGGGAAGCGCCAGAAGAAGGAGAAAAGAAGGTATTCATGACCAGTTTTTTTAATTAATCATCTTTGTCGTTCGGATATAATTCTGGGCGGTTAGTTTAGGTATAACGTTTCGTTATGGATTGTCAGAAGACCGAATGCCGTGGTGGCCCAGAGGCTAAGACCTCGTCTCTCGTGCTTGAGTTCGTGGGTTCCAATCCGGGTTCCACCAATGTACTTTCTAAGTTTATCTTGGACATCACAGGCAACAGTGAAGGAATATAAGGTGAACGTGTTAATATGTTGTAGAGGTCTGATGAGCACTATGTAAATTATGTAATTATGTATTCAGCTACATCCTGTTAGATTAGAAGCTGATTCCAAAACATTGCTGGCAAAACGGTAGGCAGTTTGATATCCATTTTAGTTTTCATCGATCATCATCATGTCAACTGAAAGACTCTCCCAAGCGTCGCCACATTGACCGGTCCCATGCGTCTTGCATCCAGCGGATCCCCACAACCTTCACCAGGTCATCGGTCCACCTGGTGGGAGGCCTTCCAACGCAACGTCTTCCGGTTCGCGGTTGCCACTCCAGAACTTTTCTGCCCCATCAGCCATCTGTTCTGCGATCAACATTTTGTACAACATAATTATTCTTATTTTTAGTTAAAAACATATTTTTTTTTACTTTAGCCGCCTCCTCCAGAAAGTGATTCGAAGGTAAGTTTGCCTAAATATTATTTTGTTGAAATTTTTCAGGTTTCTTTGCATATTGCTTTTGTATCGTTATGAATTCAATATACCTTTGTACGTAGTTAGGATCTCCAAAGATATATATCTTTTTAATATTATTTTTACAAATCTAGCCAGGAACTTAATTTTAATTAAAAGTTTTACGATAAATAGCAGATTCCTTCCCGCGCGGGTTCGATCCCGCACGGAACAGATATTTGTAAGGCCTACAAATATTTGTTCCGGGTCTGGATTTTTGCGTATGTGAGTTTATAAATTTGTAAAAGCACCCACTGTAGAAGTAGTAAAAGAAATTCCTAGTGCGGGTCAACATTTTTTACAAGAAAATAAGCAAAACGAATACAATTGAGTTGCAGAAAACTTCTTGATACTCATTTGTTGTGTAGGTACCTTGGGGCACGGGCATAGGACCAGCTGTGAAGATTGAAAACCTGCAGCCAGATGACGACAAGGAATCATTTCCGTGGGATAAGGAGGGAGACGGGGACCAGGGTCCCAAAAGTGGCCAGGGCCCTGGAGGCGGCCAGGGGCCTGGAGAAGAGCAGTGGCCTGTAGGGAGCCAGGGGCCTGGAGGGGGCCAGGGGCCTGGAGGGGGGCAGTTGCCTGGAGGAGGCCAGTGGTCTGGCGGGAGCCAGGGGCCTGGAGGGGGCCAATGGCCTAGAGGGGGCCAGCGGCCTCGAGGGAGCCAGTGGCTTGGAGGGGGCCAGTGGCTTGGAGGAGGTCAGGGCCCTGGCAGGGGTCCGGGGTCTGGAGGAGGGCAGTGGCCTGGAGGTGGTCAGTGGCCTGGAGCGGGCCAGTGGCCTGGAGTGGGCCAGAGGCCTAGTGGGGGCCAGTGGGCGGGGAGGGGCCAGATGCTTGGAGGGGCCCAGAGGCCTGGTGGGCCAGGTTGGAGCCAGGGCTCAGATCAGGGTCCAGGTGTAGGTTTTGGCAAGAGTGGTTCTTTGCCGCCAAGTTTGGGTCAAGGCCCTGGGATTAAAGGCCAGGTCTCCCGTGTGGATCATTTTGGCCCAATTGAGCCCCCAGGCCCCGCTGGCGGTTGGGTGCCAGGTCGCGGTCCTGGAATGGGTCATGGGCCTGGTATGGGTCGTGGGCTTGGTGGACGTCCAGGCATGATTCGAGCCCCATATGGGGGAACAGGACCAGGAATGGGTCGCGGCCCAGGATTTGGAGGAGGCCCAGGAATGGGTCCTGGGCCGGATGGATCACCAGGTCCGGGTGGTGGTTGGGGTCCAGGCGGAGGCAGACCACCTCGCCCACGTAGACCACAAGGTCTAGGTATTCCACCAAGCCTAGACGTACCACCAGATCAAGATGGTGATTGGAATCCAGGAATGGGACCTGGACCCGGTATGCCGTCAGGAATGGGTCACGATTATGACCCAGGAATGGGACCTGAGCCCAGTGAACCACCGGGTCCAGGTGGGGGCCAACCACCTTTCGTAGCTGGATCACAGTTCTCAGGCAGACCAGGCAGATCCCCAAGCCCAAGTGAACCACCAGGCCCCGGTGGACTGCTGGGTCCAGGTGGACCATCAAGCCCAACCGGACTGCCAGGCCCAGGTGGACCACCAGGCTCGGGCGGACCACCAAAGTCCAATGGACTACCAAGCCCTGATGGACCACCGGGGCCCAGTGGATTAACAAGTCCAGGTGAACCACCAAGCCATGACGGACCATCGATACCTGGTGGACCATTAGCCCCAGACGGACCACAAAGCGCCGCTGGATTACCAGGCCCAGACGGACCACCAAAACCCGGCGAACCACCAGGGCCAGACGGACCACCAAGCCCTGGCGGACCACCAAACCCCGGTGGACCTTCAAGCCCAGATAGACAACCAAGCCCTGTTGGACCTACAACACCCGGTGGACCACCAGGCCTAGACGGGCAATCAGGTCCAGGCGAGCATAGAAGATCACTAGACGAGGTAATTATTTTTATTCATATTTATTTTTATACGCAGGCAGATACTGGTATACAATATTTAATTTTTGTTTTTCCGCCTTCCGTGTTATCTCTTCACCACCCTTGGTTGACTGGTAGAGAATACCTAAGATATTAATACCAAATTGCTTTATGTGCATGAAGTTTAAATCAATAAATATACCAGTATAAAAAAGATATGAATGAAATTCATTGCAATGATAAGGCTTGCTGATAAGCAAAGGATAAAAAATAAAAGAAGCAGTCAAAATATTTAACGACTTCACTTGGGCCCGGCTTCGAATGGGCAGCAGAGCATATTATGCCCACATGTTTTATCTGTCGTAGGCTCGCATTATCGGTGTGAGACCCAGGCTTGTTACGTATGAAACAGCAATCAGCAATAATTGCGCAGAGATTGTACAATAATCGGCAGGCTTATTTTTGCGAAATAATTGCTTTTCAATCGCGAATCCGCATTATGTATGAGCGATAGGCACACCATAATAATTTTACGACAGCATTGCTAACAATAAAAATCTGGTAAATAAAATATGCATTTATCGCAAGGTGATCGCGATCATTTCGTATTACGCATGGTTTTTGACAGCAGAGCGATAGCCATCGGTGAGCAATGTGGCTGTCAAATTACGATTACTTTTTCCCTTGTTGTTGGTCGATTGCCAATCGCTCGCAGATGGCTGAGTGGGTACAGAACTTTTTGAGTTTTTGGCGGCATTTTTTTGTGTGTTATTTAATTTGTAGCTATCTACTTTAATTATCCGCAAATTAATTCCTAGTGAATACAGAAAAAATAAAACAAAAGAAAATAAATAAAAATATGCAAATCGGTGTAGTTTCATGTCTCAAATTTCTACGCAACAAAACAATTTGTTGAATCATAGAAACAGACGTAATCTCGGTAAAGTGGAGGAGGAATTTTTATTGTAGTTTAGTTTTGGCTACCTCAGCGAAGCTAGCCAAAATTTTGACACCCTAGGTATGTTTACTGCCAAAAACTTACAAACACATTAGAATGTGTTATGCCCGCAATAAGTATATTTTATAATATTTTTATTTCTATATGGCAAGCACCGATGACGACTATTCTAAAAATGTCTAAAATAAATTGGAAAACAAGTGTGTTAAACGGTCTATTTCATAGCTCAAATACGAGATGATGATGACCATTTAGTGATATCCTAATGCGTTATCGATTCAATTTCTTATAACAATCGACTATTACAAAGCAATTTTAATCGATTTAACACATTTTAGTCATCCAATTTTTCAAAGATTTAATAAAGGACAATGGCAGAAGCCCATACATTGTTTTAGCTGAGATTAAATTCCTATATCAATCAATGAAAAATATCTGGTTTAACTCCGGGCCATGTTCTCATGTTCAGGGCAATGGAGAGGGCTATGCTCGGAATTTCCTTGCGTAATCACGTCAGAAATGATGATATCCGCAGGAGAATCAAAGTTTCCGACATAGCCCGCAGAATTGCCAAACTTAAGTGACAGTGGGCAGGGCACATTGCTCGCAGAACGGATGGCCGATGGGCCGAAAAGTTCTGGAATGGCGACCGCGAACCGGAAGACGATACGTTGGAAGGCCTCCCACTAGGTGGATGACCTGGTTAAGATTGCGGGAAGGCGCTGGATGCGAGACGCACGGGATCGGCCAAACGCCTGGGGTTGGCCTATGTTCAGCAGTGGACGTCTTTCGGCTGAAATGATGATGTTCTGAATTAGTTTGTGCAAAATGTTTGTTCGAGAACGCCGAGAATAATAGATATTCATTCATGATCTTTTGTAGGTGAAATTATTCAATTTCGTGGAAGTAAAAAGGCAATATCGCATAAGTATTTTCCTTATCTAGTTATTTCAGTATAAATTCGAAAATATACACTTTGAAAAGTGTATATTTATTTATACCAAGCGACTTTGACGTGTATCAAAAGGTCAACATTTCAACAACCAAGATATATTTTTTTTTAGACTTGAATACTAGATTTTATGCCTATCATTAATTGAAAGTAAGTAATTCATTTATTTCTACTACATTACCTCCCTGCAAGGAACACCTTCACATAGACATAAACTGTATTGTTAATTAATTTTATTATAATAAAAATAACAAATACATTAGTAATTTATTTACTTCAGTCACTACTTGTCACTTGGCAGAATAAGTGTATGATGGCAGCACTAAGCGAATGAAATTTTGCGAAAAAATCAAATTACTTTCATATATAATGTTTTTTTATACGTGGTAAATCAGTTAATGTTATACTTTGAAAAAACGTGGGCAGTTAATGGATTTTCTTTGTGTATAATTCACTTTCAGACGCTCAAATTTAAGTTAGCTAAGATTTTGCCATTGTTCTTTAACAAATTAATTATTATATTATTTAAATAAAATTAGGATATCGAAACGCCGGGAGGGGACGCCCTAGAAAGACATACATACACACTTTCATACATAATGTTTTTTATACGTGGTAAACCAGTTAATGTTATACTTTGAAAAAACGTGGGCAGTTAATGGATTTTCTTTGTGTATAATTCACTTTCAGACGCTCAAATTTAAGTTAGCTAAGATTTTGCCATTGTTCTTTAACAAATTAATTATTATATTACTTAAATAAAATTAGGATATCGAAACGCCGGGAGGGGACGCCCTAGAAAGACAAACATAGACCTTATAAGGTGATGTTCTTCAAAAAGGCCAGGTGCGCAGTACTCATAACCGGCGTGTGTGTATGACTAGATGTATGAATGTGAGTGAAGCAAAAGAAGTATGTAAGGATCGTAGCAGGTGGCGTTCTGTAATTTCTGCCTACCCCCATGGGAAAAAGGCGTGAGTTTATGTATGTATGTATGTAAATAAAATGAAAATATTCAATAATCACTGCCATATTTACTGTTAAAAATTCTTTACATCTGTTAATATTAATTGAACGGAATATTGGAGCTAAATAGTAATTCATTGAAAAAAAAACAGCGTCCACGAAGTGTTTCATTTTCATTAGCTGGTTACTTAAACAAATGAAAAAAATTATAATCTGGACAGGTACAACAGCTTCTGTTAAAAGTTATTGTCAAAAAAAAAGACTTGACTTAAAGGCCTCAGTAGCCAGGTCGTTATATTGATCGCGCGATAATTGTACAATTATTGTTGCTTGCTGTTCCTTACGTAATAAGCCCGCCGTGCTTGAATTTATTTTCGCGCACGTTTGTTAGGGTTCCGTACCCAAAGGATAAAAACGGGGCGCTATAACGAAAAATACTAAAAAGAGAATAAAATAAATATTTAAGTGGGGCTGCCATACAACAAACGTGATTTTTTTGCCGTTTTTGCGATAATGGTACCGAATAACGGAACCCTTCGTGCGCGAGTCCATCTCGCACTTGGCCGGTTTTTTTATATTGCGATTACTCCTAAAATATTCATTTATTTATATGGTAGATGATCTTGTGCATGAAATACTTAAGGTAACTAATGTATTTAAGTTGATAAGGATTAATACTGTATCCGTCATATTCATACCTATTCTTTATTGATCACAAAACAATCTTATGTATACAAATACATAAAACAATTAAATAAAAATCTATTTTTCGTACCACTTGCTCAAAAAAGTGACATTCTATGCCACAAAAAGCGAACATAACAATAGTCATTTTTAATCTGTTAAAAACAGGGAAAGAAAATTGTACTGAATTTCATTCATCCTCTAGGGGGAGAATGTGATTTTAATTTGGAATACTTACCGAAATTTATACTGAACTACATCTGTGTTTACACCATTGAGTTTGTATATAAAGCATTATACATCTTTTTGAAAAAGGAATACGCATTTATTTTGCAGTTATGATTATTAAATAAAATTACGAAAACCGACGAGGACGTATGAGCTTGATGCCTTTGCTTTTCCGACAAAAAAATATTAGTGTAGGAATTTGCCGCGTTTTTGTTTTCTTCAAATACATAAACGTTAAGTTTATTTTAATTGTCATTATTTTAAATAAATGCTTATCTCATATTATTATTGTGTTAATTTTTTCGCAAATGGTACGAAAAGTAGAGTATATTTTCCTCGGTGATAAAGCTGTCTTAATCTTGGGTGAAGTTAAATCCCTCGCTACACTCAGGACACGTCTTAAATCCCTCGCTTCGCTCGTGATTTAAGTTTTTCACACCATCGCTACGCTCGGGAGTAAACCTCGAGTCCTTCGTTACGCTCGCGATTTAAATCGTCACCCGCGACAGAAGACACTGCTTTATCCCCTTGTTTAATAATCTACTATTTAAAACAAGCTTCTTCTTATTCTTCTCAGCAAACCCTTTTATTTGATACCCATAACATGGCAGTGCACAAAAAATAAATATTCCGCCAGGTACTCTCTTTCTTCTCCTAAAATTGTTTGTCCGAAAATCATTGTCCATAACACGTTTGCTATAAACTTCAGTAACCATAATGTTCAAAATCCCGAAATTTTGTTTAACATAATTATCTTTAGGTAAAGTATTCTGTCATAATATCGAGTACTAAAATAATTGAATATCCTTATTTTACATGACCTGAAGTCATATTTCCTAAGTATTGTGTTAAATAATGTGTATTATGCCGAATATTCCTATATAATATATTTTTTAGTCCAACATTTGCTAAAAATTAGGTTTTAGTGACAGAAACGAATCGCTTTAAATCCGACTCCACGCAGTCTTGTCGGCTCTATCCCTAGAGTGTAATTTATAATCGCGTGGGACCGCCAGAACCCCGCAGCGCCGGAGCCGTGACAGAAACCATGCCTGCTGCATGTTGCATGCTTGCTTGCATGCTGCATGCAAGCAAGCACGCATCATGCAAGCAAAACATGAATGAATGAATGAGCATGAATTTAGGACTTATAACTTTTATTGAAAACGGTTTTATGTCTTTTGTATATTATTGATTGTAATATTTATGACAAACGGATTTAAGACATATTATATTTAGGTATTTATATTTTATGGCATGTGATATTATGTGGTATTAAGTTCGGGTAAGTTATCATTCGGACAAATGATGATTAGAACAAAGAAAAGTTATGGCACTTTAAATTATGGATAAAAAAGTTAGGTGACATAATAGAGAACCATTCCGCCATCTTGGGCCGACCTCTGTATTTGATTTTGAATGACGTCACTTAGCTAACCATGCGTTGTCATCCAAACTACACGTGTATGCAAAATTTCATCTTAATCGGTGGAGGATAACTGCTTTAAAATTCAGTTGCAAGATTTGAGAATACATACATACATTGCAAATTAAATAAAAGCTTGTAAAAATGACATTTTATGCAAGCCGAGCTTGGCCTAGCTTGACCCATAATTAGGTTCTCTGACAACAAACCTCAGTTTTATAGAGAGATTTAAAAAAGCTATTTAGATAGCTTTCTAATTACAACATTGTATTTGACAAAAAAAAATAAAAGCTTTTTACTAACTTGCAATGTATGTGTGTTTGGGTCAAATCTTGCAACTGAATTTTAAAGCAGTTATCCTCCACCGATTAAGATGATATTTTGCATACACTGGTTAGGATGACCATGCAATTTAGAAGTTAGAATAAGTAAGCTATCTTTAAAGTATAGGTATCGGCGCCAGTGGTAACGGCGCCGTCTTGCGTGTCATATGTCGTGGGTTCGAACCCAAGCAGGCGCCTTACTTTGTGTAAATTATTTCATCACCATTGCTGTAAAAACGGTGAAGGAAAACATCGTAAGGAATCCGACATGCTGGTTTCCTCCTAGAACCAAAAATTCGAAGACATGTGACATCCACCAACCCGCACTGGGCCCGCGTGGTGGATTAAGGCCCATCCCCTCTCTCTCAGAGAGGAGACCTGTGTCCCAGCAGTGGGAATATTAAAAAGATGATGATGATAATTTTAAAAGTCACTACAGCTTGAACATGGGTTTAGTGCAATTCTGAATTAGCTATTTATGCAACTGTTACGTTATGGACGGTCTTTTAATACGAGTGACATTTTTCGGTACAAGCGTAGCGCGTACCGAAATAGGTGGGCACGAGTTATTAAAAGACCAATAACGTACAGTTGCATACAAGATTTTATCTACGAAGGAAGGAATAAAACACAGTTATAGACAAATAAGTATTTCAGGAAGTGTGTTTTAGTATTTGATACATGTCTTGATTTTTCTGGTAGTAAATTATTTGTAGCCGCAACTGCTCTATTTGTTATATCTGGTGGAGTATTTTCAATATCAATTGATGTTGAAAACATTTTTTATAAAATTTGGAATAAAATTTCACTCAATCCCGCGTCAACTTTTTATTTTATTTTTTTATTTAGTCTTTATTAGGTATAAGGCAAAGATCTTGTAGCCGCAACAGCCAAATAGTATACGATACTTTTGTTCTAAACTTGTTCCATTTTTAAAAACATCATTTACATTGTCTCGATTTCGAAGTAATATTATAGGTACCTGGCTGTATGTTCAGAATGTCTTTGCTGGTGTTTTATAATTTATGACGATTCGCATTATGCAACCCGATGTCGTTATGGGTATCATAATGAAACCGCTTTCAATTTTGTAATTCGAATATAACGAAACCGAAGTAGATAAACTCATTTACTGACTTTTTTCCAGGGCAAAAACGGCCGTGGCAAAAGCGGTGCCGGATTTGATAATGATTTCAGGGATCGGCCAACTCGAACACCAAACACAATAGGAAGGGAACTGAACACTCGCTACCTAGTCCCTGGAACACATCCAGAAGAAGAGGAGAATCAAGACACGGATACGCCTATTGACATAATAAAATCCTTAATCTTAAAGTCAACCTTAGCTCCATCTCCCTTCGACCCTCGTATAACTGATGATCAAATACCAAGTGGGGCTAGGAACGGCATAATTCCTGGTCCAGGCTCTGAAGGTGAATATCCAAATGGTTACCGACCAAGCTACATGAATCAAGTCAATCCCGGAAGAAATTATGGTATAAATCAAATGCAAGGTGGGGGTTATCAAAAAGCTCAGCGTCCCAAACCGATTTTCACAAACACCGCGCTTAGACAAGGTCAAGGATACTCAGCAATTAATGATTATGCGGGAGGTACATGGAACGATTTACAAATGGGACAAGGCCCATCTGGACTAGGTCCTGCAGGAGGTCAGCCAGGTAATATAATAATAATAAATTGTTTATTTTGTTAATTTACGTTAAAATAATCAGTGCCTCAGTTACTAAAAATAAATGGTCGACGCTTGTGGGAGGCCTATGTTCAGCAGTGGACGTCTTTCGGCTGATATGATGATCATGATGATGATTAATACAGTCGATTAATATAATAAATAATAATTAGAATCAAGAAATGGCATATCAACAATATTGTAAAAAACAAAACTCGAAAGCGACGTCAAACCAATTGTAACCCGCGATAGTTAATTGGCGAACCAATAGAAGCGCGAGTCGGGTGGGCCGCGCGGTCACGTACGTCGAAAGAATTATTATTACTATTGGTTCTCACACTTTCGAGCTGATGTTTTTTTTTTTAATTATTTTAAAACATTTAAAAAAATATTTGTTAAGTTTAAATCTATGCTTCGATAGTACTATTGATGGAAAATCGTTCTGCTGCAGGCAAACAACCATTAAAATTTCAGCCTATATATATCACTGGCTTATTGCAAAAAACGTTATTTTATAATAAATCGCGTGAAATTGTAAACTCTTTTTCACAAAAAATGCCCGGATACATTGGCCACTATCGAATTCAGATGGGATTTTACTATATTTGAAATGATTGGTTCACAATATATCGAGATATTATCATCTTGCAAGGTTTATTACAATCTGACGGTGTTTGCATTAATCCTGTGACAGATACAACGTAATTTAGAACCCTTAACTACAATACATTCAATTATAATACAATCATTAGGTGCTGGAAACATGGCGGTGGGACCGGGTTACTCTCAGGGAGGATATCCACCTGGCATTGGAGGTGTTCCTCTTCCTCCACCAGGGCACGCACAGAGGGGTGGACTACATCGACGATCACAAGATAACGTAATTATACATACTAATTATATATTGACGTCTGCGAGGAACTTTTATCCAAATGGCAATGTAGGTGGGATAATTCCATCAAGGGCCGACACCTCCACCAATTCTTTCCATCCGTTCGCGTGCGGCTGGCCAGGACGTGGCTGGAGGTGGATCACTGTGTTGCCCAATTTCTCACAGGGCATGGTAACTTGAATAGTAAATTATTTTCCTTCAAGCTCGTTGCTTCGCCTTTATGTCAATGTTCTACATCTGACTTATGGTTGATACTCAAATATCTACTATCTGTACATCATGTCTTATGGGAGTGTATTCTTTGGCAGAATGAACGCAATATTATGTTGAATATTGTACAGGCTGCATCAGGAGTTGTTTACTATACGGACCTTGTGGAAACTAGAACAAATTACCGGGTGTTCAAGCGTTTTTGCCATACCTATTATTGGAAACAAATATAGCAA